>OY728129.1:1549876998-1552276998 GCA_963277665.1 Viscum album
GTGGCAAGTGAGGAATCGAGCTTTGACCAATGATGATAACATTCAACGCATGGGTGTGAGCATCGCCTCTAGGTGTTGGTGTTTCCGCGATCCCAAGACAGAAATGGTGGGGCATCTATTTTTTGATAGTGAATTCGATAATTGGATTTGGTAGGACTTCAATGTTTTCACTGGATGGAACCATCTGGGAGGGATGCATGACACTTTTTTAGTGCATAGTTTCAAGGAGCTGATGATCATGGTACTAAGAGGAAGGTGAGGGATGTTATCCTATTGGCGAGATGATGAACCATTTGGAAGGAAGGAAATCATACACAAAACAAAAGAATACGAGGTTATCATGCTATCATTAACTTTAAAAAAATAACTCATTTCTGAATCTGGTTTGATTATGTGCATATTGCCATGATGCACATTCGGTTAAAGACATCGTCCCGAATCTGTTTATTTCCAATCAGGCTAGGGAGTTGGGATGTGGGAATTGGGTATATTGGAACCCTCTCCGCCCCAGGATAAATCTCAACACAGATGGATCTCTTATCGGGGGAGATGTGAGGCAGGGGCATCATCAGGAATCAGGTGGGGTCTATTATAGCAGCATTCTATGCCTTCTATGGAAGGGGTGATGTCTTACAGGCTGAAGCGTAGGTTATTCTCACTGGTTTGGAGCTGTGCGGGCAATAGAACATCACACTTAAGGTGGTGGAAACAGATTCTTTAATTATCTTCAGAGCACTAGTGGGTATCGGACGGGTGCCATGGAATAGTGCATGTTTAATCAGTAAGTGAAAATAGATATTGGGTAGTCACATTGAGATCACCCACACATGGTGGGAGGGTAACCAGGTGGTAGATTTCTTGGCGTCCATAGAATCCCAAAATCAAAGTATGCCCTCTTTCTTTAGCATATGCTCTTTTCCTTGTGAGGGGATGAAGTGTGTTATTAATGATGCTATGGGATTAGACTTTTTAACCATTTTTATTTCTTTTGTATCCTATGTTTCATTTCAAAATCAATAAAAATTTTAGTTTTCAGTCGGTCTAGGTTTACATCGAATGTGTAATGAAATAAATATATATTAAGATATAAGACTTTACATAATGAATTAGAGGGATATTTATTTCCAGTCCCACTTATCACATAAATTAATCAATATATATATATATATATATTCACATGAACATAAAAACTATCCCAAATCCATTAAAATACCTAACACAATTAAACCATAAAAATAAAGATTATTATTTTTACAAATTTCATGCGGTATAAAAAATAAATTCTGAAATAGAAATGGGATTATATAATTAAGGTATACCCATGCTCAATTGATGGAAATGTTAATGAAATATACTGTATCTATCTATACACATTGATAAAGAAATATTTGAAAAAATATAATATATACTTTTCACATTGAAATATACATTTCATTTCAGAAATAAATTTTAAGAAAAGAGAAAATTTAACTTTTTTTTATATATAATGAGAAAAAAATTTATTTAAAAAATGGAATAAGTAAACATAAAAAGGAATATATATAGATAAAAATGGAGAAAAAGTCATTAAAGAAAATAATTAATGATAAATGTATGGTATGAGAGAGATAAAGTTCCTTATCCGATATTTGTAAATATATTAAAATTATTCAAAATGAATTTATGAATATATAGAAATAAAAGAATGTGGGTAAAATAAATACCTTGAAAAATTTGAAAAATACAAATGTGGATGATAAAGATTAAAAAATAATGATATAAATAACATTTCCATTATTTCTAGTCCTTATAAACTCAAACACTCTGCACATCCTAATAAAATTAATTAATAGTAATTAAAAATATATTTTAAATCCTTATTTAATTTATTTTCTTTCATATTGATCAATAATATTGATTATTATATATATATATATATGTTAGTATATTTTATTAATTATTTTATATTATATTTCTTGATTACTCTATGAATCTTTTAGCATGGTGGTATCAAGTATTGTCTTATGATTAGAAGTTTATAAAATATAAAATCATAAATGTAATAGATTAATAATATTATAATGATATTGAAATGACTAGGTGACTGATTGGTTGACACATAGAAGTAGGTTAAATCAGTGTTAACAATTTTTCTTAGTTTTTATAACTTGATATGGATGAATTGTTACAGTTTTGATCTAACAATCATCTAATTCACATCCTCATTCACAGGAATTATATATTAACATAATTGAAATGGAACACATGAATTTTATAAGGTTTGATTGTAATGTTTGTATTCATATCCTTGTTGTGTTTGGTTTGAGTTGGATACATAGATGTATAACTTATATGATAATGTAGTAAAAAATGTGAATGTATCATCTTTGACCTAAATGTATATCCCAACAACCCAATATACGTAATTTTATAAGTTATAAATCCATTCAGTTTAAAAAAGATATTACATATGAGATGAGTTGATATTGTGTATTATCTAGAATAGTTAAACACCAAATAAATGATCCTCAAGAGTCCTAATAATGTTCAAAATGAATAAAATATTCTTCTAACTTCAAGAAGAACATAAATGTCTAGATTATTATTCATATAATAAAATATCATTGATATTTCACTCAATATTTGAGTCCTTATTATCTTCAATAATTATCATCACATGTTTTAGAAACACATGTTCCATTTTTAAATATTTTAATTTAATAAAATTTCAAATATTGAATTTAAAAGCTCTGATAAAAATATATGCATCATGATATACATATTCATAATATTCAGATATATTTTCAGAAACTATCATAGCTTCAATCATCAGATTTGGTTTAAAAAACATTCATGTTTGAAACTCTTGAGTTATTTCATAGAAGAGATTATCAATAAATTTATTTAATTCTTCCATAATTTCACCTCATTCAATTCATCAAAATAATACCATATTTAAATATATATAAAAAATAATTTCTTATTTCATTATAATTTGACCAAAAATGACGTTTCTCTCTTCCATATTTCATGATCACATGAACAAACCCTTATAGTGTAACACTTCTTCTCCTAGAACATTCTTCATCATCGAATCTCAGTATTAAAAAAACTGGATAAAATACTAGAAAATGATTTTTCATTGTGATTATTATTACACTAAGTGTAATAAAATAATTATCACATTTAATTTTTCATTCTCCTATGAACTAAAAAAAATCTAATCTTACTTTTTTCAAAATCCTAAAATTTATTATTATGTATGATATGATCCTCCTAATTTACTATTAAATATAATATTGAACACTTTATTTGTTTGTTTTTATGTTCTAGACATGTATATTGAATATCATCTACCATAACAAGATCTTCCATTTATTTTTATATATGATCAAAATCATTCCTAGGAATTTATCATATATGTTTGACATAAAAAATAAATTGATTCGTATATACCTCTATGTGAACATAAATGAGTCTTTCATATCATTATATGAATGAAACATTTCCTAATTTAAATTTATGATTACCCAACCAATTATACATATCCTAATCAGAATTAACATTACATATATATTTTACAATTTATTCAAAGAGATAAAAACTTCCTTTCAATATACAAACTTATTCACACTTCTTTATATCAAATAACCTCAAATAATTTTCAATAAATTTTTAATATTTCTCAATACCTATCATATAATGATGAAAAAATACATCCATCCATCGATAATTCCATGGGTTCATTAACCTCCCCATTTATATTTGTTGTAAAAGACTCCAAACACTCACCAAATGTGTATAACATATCAAATAATAATCATTATATAAAATAAATATCATAATAAATAACTACTAGATAAATCATTTATTTTGGGAGAATTCAATCCCTTATTGATAAAATTTGTTTCTACTTGAGATAATGATACCCCCATTATTAAAATTTGAAAATTCTCCCCTTTTGTTTCAATAAAACCATGATTCAACTCCAAAAATATGTATCACCTGAGTTTTGTACCATTATACCCCTTAAAAATAACATACAATGGACCGTGGGGAATGAAAAAGCTTTTCAAATTCTAGGGAAAGGTTAAACCTGCATTTTCAACCTCAACACATCAAATATAACCCTTGGACTGGAATTGGGGAAAATGTCATCAACTTGATACTTAATAGGGTTATAGTCAAATTAAAATTTACCACTGGTAAAATAATCATTTGATAAATTATATTTTATATCAGCATTATTGGATTAGGTGGGTCTCACTAGATATAAAATTGGTGAATTACAATTTATATACCAAAAGAAATTATTTGTTTCATGTGAAAATTTTCATTCATGTATTCTAATTTATCTTTTTCACAAATCATATGTGTTCATGAATGTGTAGAAGCCACAGAATCAACATGAATAGTGATTTAAGATCCTTTGTGATATTTTCCTTATTTTTTGGTATTGGTTGAAAAATTAATTTTTTTAATAATTTATTTTGATAAATGTGTGAGAAATATTTATTATAAATTCACTGGAAGTATGTTAAGAAAGTTTTCATATGGAGTTGTTGGAGGTGGTGAGGGAAGTTCTGTTAGTATTTTTATGAAGATTTCCTTAAGTCAAATGACACTATGTCATATAAAAAGTTTTTAACATCACATTAAACCTCTAGATTCAAGAACATGTACAAATGGAGAGGTCAACATTTTTACCAAATATAGGTTACTAGATGTAGTTTACTAGATAAAGAACACAAGATGAAGTCTACCAGAAAAAAAGTTTCAGATGCAGTTTTTTCAGCAACACTAGAGTTGATGTTTCTAGAAATTGATTTATAAGAGGGTTCCATAGAGTCACCAAGAATAATTTACCATAACCAAGATACCAGAAATATTACAACATACACAGTTCACCATAAAAAATATGTGAAACACAAATTGGGAGGATTCTGAAAAGATAAATTAGAATATAATTATTTATCTAAGAAAAGAAAAATGAGGAGATATCAAGTTTGATGTTGATATATAATGTCATAAGAAATTTTATCAGATCATTGGATAAAAAATTTTCATATAACATGAGTCTTGATAATTTGAAAAAATTTAGTAAACCGTATTAAAATAAATAAGATTAACAATCAAAGGAAAATAGTTTTTTTGATATATAGTTTTTATGAAGTTTCAACTTTTAACGAGTTTTTGTTAAAGTATTTATAAAGTTTTCTAATAAAAATTTATGAATTGAATTCATAAAGGAAGGAAAAAAGATTGATTCCATCTGATGAATATCCATAATATGAACATTAATCAAGTATCCATTTTAGAGATGTTTTTCCGGACTGATTTTTTTATTCCTAGAGGTTTATGAAATTTTGAGCTAAGGTAAGATGATAGGACACAATAACTTTAAAGAAGAATATTAGATAGACACTTCCACATGGAATGTTCATAATTAATTCTTCCAATGAACTATCAAAAAGTATATTTTTGATTAATATTTACATAATTGCGTAAATATAATAATAATTATGGCGCATTAGTTATTTTCCATTGGAATGTAAACTTGCTGAGATAAGGAAGTTTTTAATGAGTATCTTAACATCTATAGTTATGTAATTTGATAGATGTTTGAAATTTCTAGATTATTGATGAAGTCTTATAAATTTTTAGGAATACTCTATAAGACATAATAATCTTCAAGAGAGTTTAATTTTTGTGGGAAAGTGAAATTGAGATCTTGGGTTTTCTACTTTTGGAGGACTTATAAAAAGGGATAAAAAGAATGAATATACTTAACACTGTTCACCAATGAAAAAAGATGAGATACTACAAATTTGGCACCATAAAGTGTTCCCAACCAAGTTAATATTCTGGTTGAAGAATATTTAACAATACAAAGATTTCAATCAAAGAATTAGACAATGTTTTCATTTTAGATAAACTGGAAAGAGTTTCTAAGTAGAGTTTGAGGCATAAAGTTTTTTTAATGGATAAATAACATGTTAGAGAATTAGTGAAATTGTATATGTATTAACTTTATCATAATAGTAAATGATGTAGGCCCTCACACTGATGTATAACCATGTAAATCTTGCATGTCTTGTTTACATTCTTATCTTTTAGTTATTGTGATATTATTTAAAAAGTTTATAATAAAGTATGTTTAACATATTTCATGGGTTAATTTCAGAAAAAAGAAATTTTTAAAAAGAACAAAAATAATTCAACCCCCCTTCTCATTGGATCCAAAGATCATAAGTAATATCAATTAGTATCAGAGCCACATTTTCCCTGTTATATCCTTATCATGAAAAATATAAACTCATTGAAAATAAAGGTATTCCTAACATTGATAGAAGAAATTATCATGGTTGTAAAAACAAGATGTTACCATATATTATGTCTCTTGGAATAGATGTTATTTATTCAAATACAGTTAGTTTCCCCCCATTGAGAGAAATTATCCAATGAATTTCCCTGAAAAAATAAAAAATTTGGTAGATGGGAAAGAAAGAAATGATATGATAATTCCTTATTCATAAAATGTGTTAATGAATGGGATTATTCTCAAAAACATCCAAAGAAACATGTGATAAACTTAAAAGTATCATTTAGTGAAAAAATAAAGTAAATAAGGAAAATCTATAAATACAACATAGAGATTTTATAGATATCAGAATATAATATGATGAAACTACTGATTATTACTTCACGAGAGTTAATGATGTTCTTTTCAACATCAAAGGATTTATATATGTCTTGTAAGATTCTACCATTTTTAAGAAACTCATGAGAAACTTCTCTTAATGTTGTAATTATAAAATCAATTAATTAGAATATAAATACGATTTATCTATCAATTTATTACCTAACCTTATTATTATGTATGATATGAGGAAATATATGGAATTCAAAAAGAGATCAATGATGAAATGGATTTTGAGGATATGTAGAAGTTGAAAATCTAAGTTTCTAAGATTCATGATCACAATGATTTATAAGAGAAGTATGATAATTAAATAATTGAAAATATCTTGTATCTTATCACTAAAAATCAGTAGAGAGACAAATGAAAGTATGTAGGAAAATTTCCAATTAAATGTTTCGAGTGTGGTGGAATTGGTCACTTTTTCCAGAACAATACGATGGATAAATTCTCATAATTCATAGAAAATTTTGATTAAAATATTTTTGGAATAGGTGGTCCAATACTTCGAAATAACATGGGAAATCCACCCGGAGTATGAAAATGGTCTCCAGAGGTAAAAAATAAGTATTTTGAGTAAGAAAGTTGAATATTAATCTTTTGAAAACAATTATTTTGAAAATTAAAATCTATATAAATTCATAAATTTATTTACTAATGTTGAAAAAAAGGAAGATACTTATGGTAGTTAAGAATAAGGTGAAGAGGCATACAATAGTATCAGCTGAGATCAGAACTTATTGCATGTCTTGATCAAAACACACAACTATTGGAAGAGATCTAAATATTGAATAATTAAAGTGGAAATAATAATAAAAGAAGGAAATATTTCCTTAAATAGAAATATTAGTATATCCAAGAGATTTTAAACCTCAAACTGAAAGTTATTGAACAAGGATAAATTGTGGAATATCTTAGTTAGAAACATGATACCAAGGAATATGATATTTTTAAAACTCAATCAATATTTCTTGATTTTGAATGTAAATTAAGGAATAAAGGTGAAAATCTTGAACAAGCCTCCAGAAATAAAGGTTAAATCATCTCAAGAATTTGAGAAAACTCATTCCATGAATTATGTGGCATCCACATCCACTAATCAAAAAATTTCATCTAATTCTACTAACCATGTTGGTGTTAGAATCAAATTTTAGGAAAATATCATTTGGGAAAGCATGTGAAAAATATAACACATCAACAAAATTTGACAATAACCTCTATTCGAACGTTTTCCTATACCAGGAGGAAATAAGAATATAAAGTTGTTATAAACCTCAAAAAACTTTCTATAGGGAAAGTTCCTACTTATATAGAAGGCCAATAGTTAATGATTTTTTAGTCATGTGAAATCTATGGCCACAAAGATTTTGACTATTGGAACACAATTTTTCCCATGGAAATAGTTATGAACAAAGGTAGAGTAACATTTGAAGAAAAGTGAAGAAATTTCCTAAGCCACTGGAAGAAAGAAAGGAAAAAAGATGATTGAATGAATCCAATAAAAAAATCTAATTGGTTTCATGGAGTAACTTTATGGAAGATGTGGGAAAATGCGTCATTTTTATAAAGAATGTTTGTTAAATCATATCTGAAAATTATTTTATTCTAGAAAAGAAAAGGAGGAAAAATATAAGAAAGTTGAAGATAGTGCATTCATTGTTAAGATAACTATGAAAGATAGAAAAAGGAAAAAACCTTGGATTTTTTTATTATGGTTGTTCCTCACACATGATACGTGAAATGAAAAAATTTATTTTTTAAAAAACATAAAGAGGGATCAGTTAATTTTAGAAATGGTAGTTACTTAAAAATTAGAGGAATAAGAAAAAATGATATTGAATCTCAAAAACTGAAATCTAAGGAATTTCTATACATTGATGAGATTAAATACAACCAAATGAGTGTTATAATTTTTTTTATTACAGTAAGGATGTTTTATTTTGGAATGATTCTTTTATCATCATAAGTGGGAACATGGAACTTCTTTTACCGAAGGAGAAGAACTAAGAAGAATATATTTTAGATTGGAGAACTTTGGAACTAATGTTACTTAAGTGAAGAGGATAAAAATAAGTGTTCAAATTAAATACTTGTTAATATTGGATATAAAAGTAAAAAAAAACTTTCCAAAGTATATTATATATGTAAATTTACATGGATTAAAAGAAAAGTAGATGATGTTTGAACATAATGTCAGAAAGGGAATATGGTTCGTGGATGACATGAGAAATTTTAAATTTACTCCATAAGGCCACTTGAGTTCATTCATGATATTTTTTGTGGGATGATGAGACATAAATAAATAAAATATTATTTTTAATTTACCACTTTTATTGATGATTTAACCCAAATATTTATGAAGAAAAAATCAGAAGCTGTAGAAATATTCAGATTTTTTAGAAGGTATGTTGAAGTAGATATGTGTGTTTATATACCACAGATGAGAAATGAAAACATAAAAGAGTATATGAGAAATGCTTTCAGACTCTTTATGAAGAAACATGAAATCAAACACCAACATAGTTATCCATACACTCCTAAAAAATGGAGTTCTAGAAAGGAACAAATCCTAAGTTTATTGGAAATAGAAATAAGTATGTTGGATGAATATAAAAATTCTAATAATTTTTTGAGCGAAGCTGTTAGTATTGTTGTTCATGTGAAAAAAATATTTTTTTGTAGATCTAATAAAAAATGATTTTTAAAGAGACAGTTTTTGAAAAATACATTAGTTAAATATTTTATGGCTTTTATGAGTCGATGATTTCTTATGATGATAAACGTAGATCTTTGAAAATTTTATGAAAAAGATGATGATGGAATTTTTATGGGGTATTCATCAATGAAAGAAGTTTTAATTTTTTTAATAAATATCTAAAAAAGTTGATGGATTATTTTGATGTGATATTTATTGAAAATACAACATTATAAAAATTTTTTGTTGAAAATATTATTGAATAATGATTAAAACTTTATAATGAAGCCAACTAAAGTGAAGATGAATGTGAGCCAAAATCCACACAATACAAATTTAGATGAATCATGTGATGAAGAATATAAGACAAGAAGAAAATATTTAAAATTTCCTAATTTTAAGAAATATGTTGAAAATGAAAATATCATTATAAAAATGAAAGATTTAGCTAAGAACAGAAGAATATAGACATTAGATAATTAGACATCACTTATGTCACAAGTTGAACACGAATCAATTTCAAAGGAAGTTGAACATAAAGTGTGTGTTTATTCTTTAAATAATTAGTTATTTCAGATTAAGAAGAATGAAACATGGGTATTTTTTCCATGACTACCTAGAACAAATATTAATGGGATAAATTAGGTTTTTAAAATATTTTGAATTACCTTTTGGAAATTTTAAGAAACAAAGATCAAATCATTTGTAAGGGTTAATCAAAGGTGGACGTATTAGATTTAGAAAAAACGTTTTACCCAATTTTGAGATTAGAAAAAGTAAGAATGTTCTTTGGAATTGTTATACATCATTGTTAACATGTTTATCAAGTCAGTTATATTAGATAGATAATTTAAGTAATAATTTTACAATGAGAAAATATATGGGTTCTTACTTGATAAATATGGAACTAAGGTATGTAAATTTATAAAATATTTGTACGTATTGAAATAAGCTTCATGTTTCTATTATCCTAAACTTTATAGTTTCATTAAGAAGTTAATATTTTCTAAATGAAAAGTTTATATTAAATTTTATGTTAAGGAATTGATCTTGGGTACTCTTATTTTCATTTTTTTACATTGATGATATAATTCTTGTAGGTGAGAGATAAATTCTTTAAAGATTTTTTTGAAGAAATGAAGAAAAACTTTAAAAATTAAATACTCTAAGAATTTAATTTTTTCATGGGGTTATAAGTTCAAAAAAAGGAAATATTTATTTTTATATCACAAGAAAAGTATATCCATTAGTTTATAAAAAAGATCAGTATAGATGATTCCAAAGAAGTTTCCATTCCAGTTTCTGTTGGCATAAAGATGAGAAAAGATGAAGTTGGGAGAAGTATGAATCAAAAAGGCATCTAGAAGTTGATAGAAATATTTATATATCTTATAGCTTTGAATAATGAAATTATTTATATTATTACTTTTCGTGTCGGATAATAGATTTTTCCAAAGTAATATCACCTTTTAGAAGCTAAAATAGTTCATAGGTATATTAAAATAACATCTTATTATTGGATGTTTTATGGAAGAATTTGTGATATAAACTTTCTTGGATAAACTAATTTCAATTGAGCCATAGATTAAAATGTTAGATAATTGAAATCAAGAGTAACTGTTTCCAAGGGAGGATTTTGTGTAAACTAGAATAATAAGAAGAACATTTTAGTTACTTTGAGTATAGTGTAAGCATAATATTTTCTTCCACCCATGATTGTAAAAAAAGTATTTGGATGAAATTCTAGTTGGAAGATTTGGGCATGAAAAATCGTATAACATTTAAGATACTTTGTGATAAATTGAATTACAATTACCTTTCAAAAAAATCCTATGCAACATTTGAGATCATAGAACATTGATATTAAGTATCATTTCATTATAGAGAAATGTGATGGTGGTGAGGTTTTTCATGAGTACATCTCTATAAAATATCAAATTGATGGTGTTTTCACCATAACTATTCCTAAAGTGATATTTTTTGGATTTGAGCATGTAACTTCTTATTTAGCCTCTAATAATTATTTCAAAATGTTCTTAATTAATTCAACCAATATGATTTAGATTATTATATCAATGGGAGATAATTTGTATAAATTTTTATGGGTTAGTAAAAAACTTTATATTATGAATTTATAGATACAACTATCATAAAATGGGGGAGTGAAAAAGAGAGTGATAAAAATTGAGGGTGATTTTATCTTTACATTACCAAATTTTACTTGTTAAAGAGGGATTTAATTCCTTTGAAAACATTAATTTATCCAGTAGTGTGGTGTTAGGACATTATCCATGATAAAGGTTGTGTTTTTGTAAATGTTGAGAAAAAGGGAGTTGTTAAATATTTGAGCTGTGAAAAATTAGAATTTAATAAACAATCAGTGTTCAAAGTCATAATGTTTCCAAGAAATATAAAGAGGTATATTGAATATATTTTGTGATTTTTTCATATATTTTTTTTAAATTTTTGATAAATTTATTTTTTGATGATTTATTTGATAAAATGGTGATAATTTTTGTTTTAAAGTTACAGTAACATTGTTAAGAAAGTTTTCATATGATGTTGTGTGATGAGGTGAAGGATGTATCCTTTACTTTTTTAAGAAAATTTAATTATGTTAAAATATTATATTTTATCATCAAGTTATGAAATAATGGAAAACCTCATGATCCTAGAATTTTTACAAAGGGGGAGATCACATTTGTTATCGGAAATAGTTTACCAGACACACTTTACTAGATAGAGATCACAAAATGATTTCTATCAAACACAATGTTCCAGACTAAATTTTTCCCAATGGAATATAGATGAAGTTTCTTGATTGATATTTATAAGTTGGTCACACAATGTAACTGGAAACTGTTTACCACACACATGCTTCTGGACATAGGGCATTAGACATAGATCAATGGAAAAAAGGAGGCCAGAAAAATAATTTTTTCAAATTGGATAGTAGTACAAATTTATTATTAAATATACTTTACCAGAAAAATATATTTGGATACAGAAAGAAAATGAATTGTAATGAAGATGAATATTTTTATAAATTCCATGGGGATAGATTTTTAATTAAATTTTTAGATATATTTTTTCATGAACTTCCCATTGGTGAAGTTTTTATAAAATAAATGAAGTGAAAATATAGAGGATTAAAAAATGAGAAATTATAATTTGAGTACTTATCTTAGAATAAAAAGGGGAAATATCAAGTTTGAAGTTTATATAAACGTTTAGTAGAATTTCAAGAAGAGAACCAAATAGAAATTTTTTATTTAACACGAGTCTTTAGAAGTTTCAAAAAATTAGTCAACCATATTCAAAGGATCAAGCTTTCCAGAAAAATGAAGATTGAGTTTTATAGATAGAAATTTTGTATTAAGTTTTAATTTGAAATGAGTTTTTTATAATGGATGTATAATATCTGAATATAAAAATTTATGAAGTGAACTGCTCAATGAAGCCCAAGAAATTGATTATATCAGATAAAAATCCATTGGTATAACATTTATCAGATATAAATTTTAGAGACATTTCATGAGACTATGTTTTTATCCTAAGAGTTGTATGGATGTTTGAGATGAGGTGGGATGACAAACATAGTCATCTGGAAAAAGTAGTTCTAACAAACGATTCCATATGGAATGTTCTTAAAGGATTCATCAGATAAACTATGACAAGATGGAATTTTTGAGAAGCATTAAATCACATTTTAATGATCATAAGAATGATGATGGAATTATGTTTTTTAATTGGTTTGACATTTTGCTAAGAAAAGGAAGTTTTGAATGAGTTTCGTAATGTATAAAGTTAAGGAAGTTCAAATAAGGTTGGAATTTATATAGTATTCATGAAGGACCATGAATTTTTGGAATACTCTAAAGTGCACAAGAATCTTAAAGGGGGTTTCATTTGAGAGGGAAAGTGAAATTGAGTTCCCACATTCTCTACTTTGAGAGGACTAATAAAAAATAGTTTAAAAGTATGACTATGCTTGACAATATTAATCCTTGAAAAAAATATGAAATAATGAATATCTGGGGTTATACTGAGTATAAAAAAGAGTAAATATTTTGGTTAAAGAAGATATACTAGAATGAGACTTTACTCATAAAGTCAGAAAAAAATTTAAATTCAATGAAATTAAATAGAGCTTAACAGAAAAGGTTTATGAGATGAGTTTGGGGTTTGTTGGTGTTTTAAAACAAATATATCACATGTTATAAAATTAGACAAATTTAATTGAGGTGTAGTATATGGAGAATACTAGAAAATAGAAGGCACCCCAGATATATGAAATCTAATAGAAATTTCTAGAAAAATTTTTGGGTGACGTTTTTATAAAGTGTCACATCTTTTTTCTGGTCTCAGTTTTGTTATTAAAATATTTTCAAACTGATGAGAGTAATTTTATTCATTTATATCCATAAATAAAATGAGTCTAATGGGATTTGGCTCATGTTGCATTTAATTATTCAAAATATTGAACTTCTTTTGATCAATGTGAGTCTCCATGGTAAGGATGTATCCTCTCACACTAAGGCCGATCCTTCTAAACATTGTGTTAATTGTATACTTCAATATATCTTCATGATTTTGATATTGTTAGAAAATTTGATAAGGAAAAGAACTATAATAAGTTATAGAAGTTAATTTTACAGAATTTAAAATTTTAAAAATATCACCACTGATTCAACCACCTTCCCATTGGTTCTTATGATCCTAAGGAACTTCAGTGATCAATGTCACATGATTATGTTTGTTACAATTCTAGCCCATACAACTCTTTAACAAGAAATATGTACCTCCAAATGCAAATTTACTATCATTATAATAAAAAAACAGTCAAAATTAGTTGACCCATATAATTTTGATGTTTTAACTCTTCTATAAATCATATTAAAACTCACCATTTTATTGTTTTATTTGAGAATTATCTTTAAAAAATGCACGAACATTTTTGATCACTTTATTACAATTATCGTAAAAAAATCAAGTCTTATTGCAGTGAGATAAATCAGGAGTCTAATCTTCTTATTGGATTTGTTAAGATTCAAACATTTCACTATATCATCCATCATCAACATTGCACAAACATTCTATGGTTAGGATACTTATCACGATTAATTCATGAAAAATATCTGGAACAAATTATCTTTATATTTTTATAGTTTTATGAAAATATATTTATCTTCCTAAAAACTTGTAATCCATAATTGAAAATCTTTTCAACAATCATAGACATGTCAAAATAATTTTCATTTGTTTTAAAATAAATTTACAAGAATACTCTATTTTATCTGCAATAATGATTTCATATATATATATATATAACATCAACAATTTTACCTATGCTCATTTATTTCTCTGGTAGACTATTTTCCACTGTGCCTCTTGTGAAATTCAATTCATCAAGTCAATTTTGTTTCTTAGAATACTAGGATATAATGGATTATTTCAAACCATATAGATCTATCTTCTACCTTCAATATTTTTTAATATCACTATAAAGGATAAATCCTTTAGGTTTTAAAATAAATAATTTTGTTACTATATCTAAATTCCTAGAAGCACAGTTAACATTTATTTCAAATATATTCCGATGATTATAAACAGAAAATATAGGAGAATTGTAATTGCTTAATAAAATTAAAGTGGATAAAATTAACCTTAAAAATAAATTCCTAAAACCCTAGAATATCCTATAAACACTATTCTATAATTTTTTTGTAAGTTCTCACCATTATCATGAAGATTTTTTTACGAAAATAGACATGATTCCAATGATATTTTTAGATTTTGTTTCTAGGATTATGATCATAAGTGTATTTTTTATTAATAAGATCTAGGTCAACATTTATATAATTTATACACTCATTATAATAAATTTCCTTAGAAACTAATTCAAGTAAAATTTGAGAAACATAGCACATTTGGTAATTTTTATTGATCCTTAAACTAGTTTAAAATATCTCATTCTAACTTAAAATTATATTTTTATGTTTAACATCATACTAAAGCCTCTAATACATTAATTTATAATAAACTTCAACTGACTTATCCTCAAGGGTTTAATATAAATCAACATAAATTTCATTTGACTCGTTACTGGGTTATTTATCAATAATATTTCATGAATTTTAAATACTATTTTATTTGGAAATTTCAAAATCATAATCATGTATCAAATTCATATTTGGGTTATTTTAAAAACATTTAACATGATTATAGTCTAAAAATATTTGTATCCTTTCATTCCATCATTTTTGTCCACTAAAATTATATATGTATCCTATGAAAACCCATTCCTCGGGTTTTCTATCAAACATTGAAAAATATTAATTAATGAATTTTATTAAAAATATATTACCAAACATTTAATTAAATGATACTATGTGATTATTCCTTTACCACTTTTCATTGGTAATTTTGTTAGGCTTTACTTTCACTAATTATCCATGTTGAGTGTGCAGAGTTGTACTTTTAGCCTCTATTTGAGAGTTTGATTGTTTTGATCATGGATCATCCCATTTATACCAAGATTATATTCCTTATTTATATAACTATATTTTTAGGGGTGTATTAAGAGTGATATATTAATATTTAATTCAATTTTTGGTAAGATAATATTAAAATAAATGGATAGTGAACCCAAAATCATTGTGTATTCTCATCTTCTCTATATAAACTCTTGAAATTTGATCTAATTCTCTTATGATAAATTTTAATATCATAATAACTTTAGTATATAGAATCATGAATATTATGTTAGTCATAATAGAAAAATCATCAATGAATATAATGAAATAATGGTCAATTTTAGTTTATTTATTTCTATTTTTTCATCATAAATATTATTTATTAATTTATATGGATATTGTACTGCATTTATAGCCTCTTATGAATTTATAACACTATTTTAAATATATAAAATGTTTCAACAATAACATATGAGGTTAACTAAGAATAAAATACAGTAATATTACATCATTTAGATGAATATTAAAAACATAACACAATTATACACACCCTATAAAAGTTAGGGTTTAGTGTTTTTTTGAAGACTAAATTATGTCCTCACATACACTTATGGACATGAAAATAGACATACACATAAAAATTTTCACATAAAACTAGATATTAGCATCAAGTTATAAAAATTAAATCAGGTTTATAGATAACATATATATCTCATGATTTTTCTATATTTACCCAATTCATTAGTAGGATATAAGGGATCGATCTATCAAATAAACTTATAACATAATATTTCCAAAAGATCATAAAAATATTAATTGTTTAAATATAGTATAACCCAGTGAGATAAAGAGGTTTTTAAAATACTTCATCTTAACATAGTTTACCCGTAGCAAAGTAATGAGTTTCATAGAATAATCCCAAAAAAATTACCATCACAAACCATACAAATAAATTAAGTGGAAGGTATTATTGGATCATATCCATAGTAAAGGATATGTAACATCAAAAAATTTCATCATATATTAAAAATTCCTTTAAATGATCATTAGAATATTTAATAAGGAAAATATTTCTTTTATTTTGAAATATGTACTTTAAAATATAAGTTTTTTTAAAATATTATGGAAAATAAATAATTTTAAAATAAACATTTAATTTTTTAATGTAAGATTCAATACAATGAGTAGTAATGATGGAAGGAAGAGCTATTCATGCAGTATATATTAAAACAAAGATTCCTTTTCACACCTTCAGTTAAAAGCACCATAATAAAAAAAGAAAAGAAGGTTATTTTTAAACATTTTTATATAAAGTAAAATATGGGTAAAAATGAATATAATAATTCAATCAATTATAGTAAAAATATTCATGAAAAAAACTTAAAGAAACTATAGACATGTAATAAAAACATTATCGACGATAGAGGAAATAAATTTGGTTTTTATTAACAAAATTTAATTATCATTTTGAGTAACAAAGAGATAAAAATGGTTTGTTTTTCCTAAAATTTACATTAATAATGGTAGTAGATGAAAATATATATGGTTTAAAGGATAATAACCACTTAATTTCACTTCATAGAAATTTATAATAGACAATCCCAAAAAGTAATGAGATTGTAAAATGAACCCTTACCAAATACCTTGTCCTGCTTCATATCCCTTAAAACCTATTGTATAATAAATTTATATTTCTTAAAATTTTATTTTATGTCAATATTAATAAATATAATACAATATATGATTTAATAATAATATCCTATTATCCGTTTTCTAATAATTATTTATTGAAATAATAATTTTGGGTGAAAACTATTTTGTTTTTCGTGGATGTTTCAATTTGGCAGTTCGTTTCATTGTAGTTTGATCGTGATTATAACATATAAATAAATTTAATGATGTAATAAGTATCATATTTAGTCATTTAATAATATTTTATAACTATTAACACAATGTGGTGATGAAAACGAATTACATTACTTCACTAAGATAGTAATCTGTACGTACATAAGAGTGAGGTTTCAAAGTTTCAATGGATGAAAAAAAGAAGAATAAATAAAAATCAATAATTAAAAAATAATTATTATTTCAAAAATATCATATATACTTATTAAATATAACATTATTACCATCCATGTAAATATTAAATGGATGATGAATCAAATTTATTTATGGAGTTGGTAGTCCACACATTCACATGATAGACGTTATTATTTCACGATAGATGGGATGGAAAGAAGGTAGAAAAAAATTATAATTATAGAATAACAAGTATTTTATAAATATAATATCTAAACAATAAATTCATCATAATAACCAAACATGAAATATGGTGAAGGAAAACTAATTATATCACTACGTGGAAATAGTAGTCCACACGTATGCCTGAGTGATAATTTTATTTTCTATTTGATGGAAACAAGGTGGAAAATACTCATGAAATCATCATAATAAAATCTTTAAATATTTATTATACTATAATAATCATGATATTATAGATAAAATAGGTAAAGAGAAGGTGTAAGATGAATAAAAATTGAAATCACTTGGTTATGAGTTGAGCCTCTCCATTGAGAGACAACCTATGGCTTAAACCTTAAGCCTTTAAAATATTTTATTATGATCAATATAGTAACTATAATACATTAGTAGGTATGTTAAGAATGTATATTTTTTTTGGGATTTTCTGAGAAAAGTGTCTCTTGAAGCATGGAGAAGAGAGAAGATGAGATCTCCTTTTATAATTTATGTAGATGACACACATAGAATGTTTTCAAAGATTAAAATATATTACAATGAGTTTCTTGTGAATGTGAATCTAAATTTCCAATAATTTTATTTTATGATAATAAATGGTCAAAATATGTTCAAAAAATAATAATTAGAGATGTTTATATGGTAATATTATCATTATCTCTTAGTTTAACGCCCAGTTAACACATTTTAAGCTTAACCACGGTAAATTTTTATGGTTTTTTCTAGTCATTATAAAAATATGAAAGTGGAATCATAAAATAATTTGGAATTTTTTATTAAAAAATTAAGTAAATTTTATCCAATTCTATTCTTATAAGTGAATGGAATTATTTTTAAAAAACCTAAAAAACTATAAAACCCTGAGATTTTAAAAGAGGAACATATTATTTTATAGTATATATGAAACACAACACCATTCTTAGAAGAGAATTTAACAACCTAATAATTTCCAATATATTTATTTTTAAATAAATTAAATCACTTCAATAGATTTCAATGCAAGCAACACATGGTTTGAATGAAACATGACACTTTATTAAATAATAATTTTTAAAATATAACCATTATAACCTAATCATTATGTTAGAGGGTATGAATTGTAATAACTAAATAATAAAAAATTTATATTTTACACATTTATAAAATAAAATCAATGGATATATATGTTGATTATAAATAAAATAAGAATCATTTGAATGAAAAATAAATGTTTTTTTGAAAAACTATATTGTTCAAAAAGGTAGTTTAGTCATGCTTTGCGTACATATTTCAAAATTATTTTTTACCAGTTTTGGAAAAATTATTTAAAAAAAATAGTTCATTTTTTAATTATTTATTTTAAAATTAACTTTGGTATAATTTTTGACAATTTTCTAAAAAGATTAATTTTTTGATGAATAGTAAAAAATATGATTTTTTGTAAAACTTCTTTCTCATTTAAATTATTTACAAAGTTAAATGATATTTTAAATTAGTTTTAAAGTTAAATTAGTTAAATTATATTACAATACAACTAATTTTTTTCATTATAATCATTTTTCATTTTTAATTCTGATATAAAATCATTTTAAATGTCACAAACCATCTTAGAGGGGCCCGTGTCGTGACTACCCCAAGCCCACCTCCAATATACTAGGGGTTGGAGACTAGCACAGAGTAAACATATCCAAAAAATGGGAGGAATTATCCAAAATATCCTAGGCACACACACACAAACACACATCCAAGCCCACACAATGCTAAAATGTAAAACAACTGAAAGAATGTACGCATACATTTAAGATCCCATAATAGAGTATGAGAATAAAGTACTGAAAAAATAAAAGGGTCCATAAACAAGACCAACCAATACTATCAAGATTCCAACCTACCCCAAGGGAATTAAATAATTCAAAATTATTCTCTTGGTAAACAACTTTGTCGGATAAGATCCATCTTTGCTCCACCCGCTAATGTCCCCGTAGTACACTTTCTGAAGGGTCGTCATCTTCACAAGACATGACACATGCAGGAAAAGCCCATGTAGGGGTGAGTATAAAAATACTCATTATGAGACCATAAAAATACTAATCATGACGCACCAAGTATATTCAGTTCAATACAAGTTATAAAAATAAATGTATAAAAAATATAGTTAGATATACTATGGAAGGACAACACACCATTAGGCGGTCATAACCAAATGTCAACAATGAGGTTCTACTCGAAGCAGGGATTTCTCAAGAAGAAATCACTCCATGAGTCATGATATCATCAAAGACACTAAAAAATGTGGTCCAACTCACTAGACCACACCCAAGGATAACACACTCTTTTAAGAAGACTTTGATACACAGATCGATGGTCATGCCCAGAACCGATGGTGGAAACAACAAACCCAGTCTAAATTAACCCGTGATGTAGAGGATCATACATCAACAATTCCACCAAATATACTGATTTGGCCTTCCAGATGGATGATCAAATCTATACATAGGGATGTTAGGATGATTCAAAAAACTCCAACCAAGGAACTAAGGAATATAGAGGATCTCACTCAAGTCTCACGGAGGGATGCCAAACCTCTATTTAATACTCAGACTCTAGAGGGGATCAAAACCCAGTGATGTGGAAGTAATGATGTGATGTAACCATGACGGAAAGGACCAAGGTAACACACTCAACGATTGTTCATGTTAACCACAATTTGTTTCCATTTGAATGATAAAATATACGAGTCAAACAATCATAAGAAATCCTCTAAATAAACCTTTCAATTATAACCCATTCCACAAGGTGATCAATCTGAAAATCAAAACACTCGTCAATTTATTTGAGTTCATCAATGAATTTAAGAATGGTGAAGAATACATGTAAATCAAACATCATACCTTGATTCAATTTGATCTATGAAAAAGAATGAATGTATTGTCATCATCTTTGTAAAGATTTGTCAAATCCAAGGTTGCATTGATCGATCGATACATGATCTATCCTTGTTCACCTTAGACTATTCTATAAATGTTTTTCTAGAAGTCCTATGGTATCTCCCTGGTTTTGTGGATAAAACTGGGATTTTGACCTAAAGATATTTTTAAATATAAAAAAACATTGCTTCATAAAATAATTTTATAAAATAATTTTACTTATTTTATGCTTGTGACAATGTTTCTACATATAACTCGTGTTGACTAATTTTTAGTCATTCCTAGTATAAAAATACCATTTTTGAACTTAATGGTTCCCTTATATTTCTGATCTGAGAACCAATTTATGATGTATTCCACTTTTTCAGGAAAACTCCACATGCGTGCTATTAAATATATTAAATATATTTCAAATAATTATTCTAGGCACATTGTGCCTCAGAATTACACGGAGTCTCAATACCAAGTCTAAAAAATAATCCATATAATATCCAAAAATAATAAATACAAAATATGAGATTTTACATTCTCTCCACATTAGGGTATTTTTGTCACAAAAAGAGAAATAATACTCAAATAAATGGGGGTACTATGATCGCATACGGGTCTCCGACTCCCAGTTTCTCTCTAGAATGTTGATGTGCTTCCACCGAACACACATAAGGAGAATAGAACACCCATGGAGGATCTTCTCCTACCCAGCCTAGACCTCCATTGGGTACTCTACAAAGGCAGATCCATCCTCGATGTCCAGCTCACCCAGTCAATAACGTACAATGGCTCATGCACATACCTCCTCAGCTACGACACATGGAAGATTCCATGTATCTGGTCCAACAACAGTGGTAGATATAAGTAGTACACCACCTCACCAACTCTATACAGAATATGAAAAAGACCAATGAACCTCAGTGATAGCTTTCCACCATGTCCAAATCTCTTCAATCCACATCGAGGTGGGACCCTCAGGAACACAAAGTCTCCCACCTTGAAATCTATAGGTATACGTCAAATGTTATCTTAAGAATTATGATGGATCTTTACAGTCTTCATCTCCTCATAGACGATTTTCACCTTCCCCGTAGTAGTTCACACCAACTCTTGGCCCACGGGTGTTGACTCTCCAGGGCCAGTCTAGAAAAGTAATGACCTACAAGGTTTCTCGTACAAATCCCCAAATGGTTCCATAACAATGGTGGAATGGTAGCTGTTGTTGATTGAAAACTCCACCAAGGGTAGGTTATTCTCCTAACCATGGCCAAAGTCTAACAAGCCAGCTCGCAGCATGCCCTCTAGAACCTGAATAGTCCACTCAGTCTAGCCTTCAGTTTGTGGGTGGAATTTTGTACTCAAGTATAAATGGATCCCAAAGTCTTCCTATAATCCCTTACACAATAGGGATGTGAAGCGATCATCTTGATGAAAAATTAGCGTCGATGGAACACCATGAAGAGAGACTATATCATGAATGTAGAGATGTCCCAAGCTCTCTAATGAACTTTACTATTGAATTTATAAGAAGTGGGATGACTTGGTGTGTTGGTCTATGATCACCTAGGTGTAATCATGTCCTCGATATGTACATGGTAATCCCATCATGAAGTATATGGATATTCCATCCCATTTCCACTCGGGCACCTTAAGGGGTTGAGTTAATCGCACTGGAACTTAGTGATCAACCTTCACTTGTTGACAAGTAAGGCATCAAGATACAAGCTCTGCAACTGATTTCTTCATGCCTGACCACCAAAACTGACAACATAGGTCTTGATACATCTTATACACACCCTGATGTACCACCAAATGGGATGTATGAAACACTAGTAACACCTACTCCCACAACACCAAAGTCACCCCTGTCATTCCTTTGAAAAGAATAGAGTTCTCCCAACCTTCAAAATATCCATCGGGAGCATGTCTAGTGAATATCTAAGTACATAAGTTCTCATAGATGGTATCTCCATGTTGATCATCTATGACATGATGTAAAATATATGGGGTAACAACCATAAAATGAAGATATGAATCATTTTACCTATCCAAAAGGAAAATTTAAATGAGGATAACTGCTCCAACACCTTTTCCAATAGCTGAGAACAAGATCTACAACTAAGAATGTCTGCTGCAACATTACCCTTCCTTGGAGTATATAAAACCTCAAATTCATAGTACTAGATGAACTATATCCATCACCTCAATCTCAGGTTAAGATTCTTCTAATATAAGATATAATTAAGACTCTTGTGGTCAAAGTATATGATAAACCACTCACCAATCATGTAGTGTCCCCACATCTTAAATGTGAAAACTACTACTACGAACTCAAGGTCATAGGTCATGTAGTTATACTCATGTGGTCTCAACCGAAATGAACCATAGACAATAACTGTTTTACACTACATAAGAACACAACCATGTCCGATCCCTAATGAATTATGAAACACTACATACTTTCCACCCTCATCTGGTAACCTTAAGATGGGAGCACTCATCAACCTCTACCTTAGATCCTGAAAGCACTGCTAACACTTCTCTATCCTCACGAACAGATTCCATTTCATGGTCAAGGTAATCAAGTGTGATACCACTTTGGAGAAGCTAGGTACAATCCTATGATAGTACCTATCCAGTCCAAGGAAACTCCACACCTTAGTGACACTCTTGGGTGCCTTTCAAGAAAGAACTACCTTTACATTCAATGAATCCACTGCAACTCCAGTATCTGAGATGATGTGTCCCATAAAATGGAACTTTTGAATATAAAACTGAATGTTCAATAGATTTCTGTAAAGTTGGTACTCTCATAGTGTGTCCAATACCATCCTCAAGTTTCCCGTGTTCCCCTCCTCAGACACTGAATACACTAAGATGTCATCAATGAAGACTACTATGAACCAATCTAAGAAACGTTAAAATATCTGGTTCATGAGTCCCATGCACACTACTGGCGAATTAGTCCTTCCAAAAAACATCACGAAGTAATCATAGTGACCATAACAACATCTTAAGGTCACCTTTGGTATATCCTTACCTTGTAATCATTGATGATGATAGCCTAATCTAAGGTAAATCTCTGAGAACCACCACACGCATCTCAACTAATTGAGGAGTTAATTTATTCTCAGTAGTTGATACATTTCTTTCATGCTCACATAGTTCAATAATTGGTAATCCACACATAACCTCATGTTCCCACCCGTCTTCTTGTTAAAACACACTAAGATTTCTATGGGGGAAATGATGGGTCTATTTAATCCCATCTTATGCAAGACCTATATCTACATACAAATCTCTCAATGATATATGGGAGCCATACAAGATACTTGTGTAGATATTATTTCCTTCATGGGATGCAAGGAAATGTAGAAATATACCTCTTGGTAGGGAGGTAAGCCCGATATGTCCTCAGTAAAGACATCCTCATACTCCACCACCACTACAGGATACTGATAGCCTAAATATCAACTTTCCCTTGTGTCAACTTGATAATGGGTGAGTAATCGACTATACTCTCCTATGATCAATCTCGTCCTGCTCTGACATGTTTTCCTTTTCACCCACAAAGAAAAACATCATTCCGTTACTATGGACACACTACATCCACTGCCCAAAATAACCAATGTGTGAATGATCTATAGATAACCAGTCTATACCAAGAATTACATCATAAGGCCTCATCACTGCAACAAAGATATTCCATAAAAATTTCTCACCTCCAAGCATTAGGTTTCACTTTCAGCATAGGTGAGAAATCACTGAGTCACCTCCCATCAGAGTCTCTAACATGAGGATTGAGTCAAAAGATCAACCAGAATCTCTATGTTTTGAACCGGATAAGTGTTAAGGAAGGAATGTCTAGCAAGAATGTCTACCAATATTGCAACTAAATTAGAAGAGACATAGATTATACCTCATATCATCCTTGTAGCCTTGTATTCATAGGACTCCATAGCTTACAGCTGGCCTCATTCCTACTCACAAGATCCCTAAGCCTCTCGTGGACCAACTAGGGGTTGTGGTGGTAATAGGTCAAACCTACGACCACATCTCACTGCCCTAGAAACCCCTATTCTATGTCTGTCGCCCTATGGAACACCCTGCTCCGGGATATGCCTCTACCTCTGTCTCGATGGTCCCTCGATTATATACCAATCATCTGTATGATGGGTCTGGAAATCTCATGTCAGATTTCCTCGACCATCTCAAGAGAAACAACACCAATCCCTTGGCTGATTTGGGCCACCCTAATAGCTTTGCACTGCAGACCCTGATTCCTATGATCATCTCCTAAAGCATCTGATCCACTTGGATCCCTATAAATATTATTGAATACATACTTATATGGTCTCATTTACTGTGTTCCCACTGCTAGCTCCCACAATTGGTGTTTTCTCTTCCAAAAAACATTTTACCAATAAGGCTCGCTCATGCACTCCAACATAGGTGGAAATACTAAATGATATCACCGATGCCCTGCTATCCCGGCACATTCCCTAATCAAAGGTTTGATCCCTAAAGAAATAGTCATGTACCATATTCACAGAGTAATGTGAGAGACCAATAAACCTCACTTCATACTATTCCATGA
The DNA here is from genome assembly GCA_963277665.1 of Viscum album. Lineage (NCBI taxonomy): Eukaryota > Viridiplantae > Streptophyta > Magnoliopsida > Santalales > Viscaceae > Viscum > Viscum album. The sequence goes on from OY728129.1 coordinate 1,549,902,599, forward strand.
TCATACTACCTAACTGCAGATGTAAATGGTCCTGTATGCATAGTGATCCCAACATGGCTAAATAGAACTCCCGTCTAAAGAGATGCTCAAATTTTATCTTAGAGAGAGCTATCTCATCGAGTGACTGAGTCACCAAGATCCACCATATCCTAGGAGAGACCTGAAGAAGACTCACATAAAATAATTACATATGATAAGAATGCCTCCTCAAAAGGAGGAAACATGAGTGCTTTCCTCTGCACAATACTCAGACACCTGGGGGTCTGGTTCACACAGAAACCTGGGTGGTCACTGCCTCTGAAAAGCATGTTATGCAATTAGCCTGTGTACATCCTCAGATGATAGTGATGGTGCTAGATGTTTCTCAATGAGTGGTGTTATAGCTGGTAAACCGCCCAAATATGTTATCACTAGTACAAGCCCATGTAGCAATGCCTCTTCACTAGGAGGATCATACTCACGATCATGTGGTGTAATCTTGGATGGCTGTCTATGTGGAGGAATTATGAGATAAAAAAGGATGAAACACTATCAAAAACAAATATATCTAGGGAGCTGACTCAGTATGTACATAAAACAAAACCATTTCAATATGATGTATGTACCGTTTTTTCCCTACAACTAGTGTTTTCATATACCTAGTCAAAAGGCAGGTGATTAGAGTCATGGTGTATGGATATGTCGGTTGTCACACCAACATTGGATTCCTTGAACTGTAATCCAAACTCAAAACACTTAACACTATTGACCTAATCCAATATCACTGACTCCTGGTACTAAAGTAGAACCAACATCCTTTGATACCACTCTAGCATGACCCATCCGAGAGGGTCCCGTATAACGACTACCACAATCCTGCCTCTAATAGTCCTGGGGATGGCGACTAACACCGAGTAGGAATATACCACAAATCGAAGGAATTTACCTAAAGTACCTACACACAGACACGCATATCTAAGCCCACACAATACTAAAATGTAAAACAATCAAAATAATTCATGCATACATCTAAGATCCCACAACAGAGTATGACGATAACATATTGGAAATAGAAAAGGGTATAAAAATAAGCCCAACCAAAACTATATATTCCTACCTGCACCTAGGCTAAGGACTAAGTAAAAAGTGCAATCTCGATAAAAAACTTGGTCTTTCAAGATCTATCTTTTCTCCACCCACTTTTTTCCCTTCCAGGTCACCATCAAAAGTGTCGTCATCTACACAAGATATGACACATGAAGGAAAATCCTATGTAGGGGTGAGTATAATAATACTCATTAGGACACACCAAAAACACTAAACATGAAGCAAAAAGTATATTCATATCAATGCAAGATATTTAAGTAAATATATAATAGAAATAACTATATATACTAAGGAAAGTCAGCACACCATCAGGCAGTCATAACCAACTATCATCCATGAGATTCCTCTCGGAACAACACTCATTCTGGGAGAAATTAGTCCACGAGATATGCTATCATCAAAGACAGTTGAAAAAGTGGTCTAGATCATTGGGTCCTTCCCAAGGAGAACACACTGGTCTAAGAAGACTTCGATACATAGAAAGGGGTCACGCCTAGAACAACTGGGGGACACCATGAACCCAGTCTAGATCAACCCTCTTTATAGGGGATCATATGTTAATGATTACATAAACCCTATCGATGTGGAATACTATATGGAGCATAAATTATCTACTCAGGGAGGTTACAAAGATTCCACAAACTTTAACTAGGTAACTAAGAATAATATAGGATCAAACTCCAGTCTCACGGAGGGACGCAATAGCTCTATCTGAGACTCAACCTCTAAAGGGTATCAAAACCCAGTGACGTGGACATATTTAAACATTGTACCCTTGAGGGAAATAACCAAGTGAATTAACTCAACATATAAAATCCCAAACTAATAAAAAAAGATCCTCAAGCACTCTTGAAGGGAGTACACGGTGTGTCCTAAGGGGTACATAGTGTGTCCAATTATCCTAAGTTCTTCCAGTGTGGGAGAGCCTCACAAGACATGTAGTCTCCATATACACAATATTTAGAAGGATTTACATGAAATTTATATACATACATTATCTTTCCTATTTCACTGGGCTGTTTCCATTTACCAAACCTATGTCCACGTACCAGTCCGTGTATGTTAATCCATTCCCGTGTGGGAGTACAGGACATGTCTATTCTCGTGTACTCCAACCCATGTCTGTTGCTCTCTAGAGTACATGCCGAGTCAACTAGGGAGGTTAACATTCCATGTGATCCTTATCTTCCTCACAAAACCCTATTCACCACTAAAGGGTCCCCATACACCGTGTAATCCTAGATTATACACCATGTTTTGGAAGATTTTTCAGATCCCATATCTGGTTCCACACATCTTGTCCATTACTTCGAATTCCAATTCCTTCCATGCCTTGTTAGAAAAATTGAGGGAAGGCCTCATCTGGGCCTTGCTATCCTTGAATGATAAGATTAATTTCTAGATCCACTCAAAAATTGGATCAAACTTTCATTCTTCATTTTGCATCGAAGAACATTGAAGAAAATGAAATCCGGAATCCTCTGTCGTCCTATTCGTCTCCACTTCCATCATCACACAACCATCACATCCTGCTAAAACCAAATCTATAATTTCAGATAATTACACCAAGAATCGTATGCACAATGATCAATTCATTGGAGTTTGTGAAACCACAGACTAAGGGGTCAAATGCGATAAATGAGAAAGGATGGAGAAAAGCACAAATAACATCCTGGAAGAACAAACCTCATCCATTTTTTATTTTATCCATAATTATTTTCTTTTATAATGATAAATGAAGAGGAATTGAAAAATCATAAGAAATATCCCAAATAAACCCCACAATTATAAACCATCTCACAAGGTAATATATCTAAAAATAAATTCATTCATCGATTGATTTGAGTTCATCATGAAATTTATATACAGGGAAGAATCCACCTAAAAAAACATCCTACAAGGATTCAGTTTGATTTCAGATAAAGAATGAATGCATCATCATCGTCATTGGCTATATCCATAGAATTCGAGGTTGCGTCAATCGATCGATCCACAACCCATCTCCATTTTCCTAGGAGGACCCTCTAAATCTCTCTCAAGTAGTTCTCCAACATCTCTAGGGTTGTGCAGTATATAATGGAATTTTCACCTAAGGAACTATTTAATGATATAAAAAAATCTTACATCATAAAATAATTCTATTTATTTTATGACTGAGACAAATTTTCTAGAAATGAACAATATTGACTAATTTTAAGTCCCTCTTTGGGTAAAACCACCATTCTAAACTCAACGGCTCCCTTATATTTTTGATTAGGGAGCCCATTATGAATTAATACCACTTTTTTAGGAAAACTACACACACATGATATTAAATATATTTAATATATTTCAAACATTTATTCTAGGAACATTGGGCCTCATAATCGTATGATGTCCCAGTGCTTGGTCTTGAAAGTATTCTATAGAATATCCAAAAAATTATATACATAAAATATGAGATGTTACATTAAACTTTTGAAAGATTTTATTCAGAAAAATCATTTTTTCGACGTGCCAGCGAGTTTAATTTTAAATTGAATTATTGAAATTTAATAAATTGAATTTTTAAAAATAGATTTCATATTTGTAATCATAATAATTTATATTATTTTATATTTTAGAACTAATTTTTTACCATAATGAATAGAAAAAATAGTATAAATTAATTACCATGGTTAAGGTAAAAATGGGTTTACCAAGGGGTTAAACGAAGAACATAAGGTTTGAAAATGACCAAAAACCTGTCCAAAAACCCTTTTATGTCCATATTTAGACCTTATGACCAGTAAGGTTTGATAATGAACTATTTTGAGGCTTTTTTCATGAGAAAAATGTGGGTATCACATTTTATTTTCAAAAATACCATGTGTGTCCTCTCCCCCACTTATAAAAGGCCGCCTCCTCTCCACTCATAGTAACACTTCCAATTATTTTTGGATAAGCCAATACCAAACCAAATACAATATATAATTCTATCCCAAAATCATTGAGGACTTGTTTTGATCACAAAGATAATAATGGAAGGCTTCTAGTATAAACCTAAAATAGGTCCCCAAAGGTGTAAAATTCTTGGCGTGTATAATTGTTATATTTCTAATTTCACCTTAGTAAAATATTATTCAATAATGATAATATAATTACACAAGAATTTAATACATAATTATTTTTTATTATGTTAATATAATAACATATAACCATATATAATTCTATCAAATGGAAAATGAAATCAGTGATCGTGTGTACATTAGACTACCTCATCATGAACCAATGTGATTCATTTTCCATCACAGAATTTAATGGTAGGATGAAATGATGAATTTATAATATTTATAGGATTATTATGAAACTATTAAACTTCTGGAATTATGATATCAAAAATAACTTCTTACTTTCTACTTCATGGGGGTATACGATAATGTTCCTCGTGTGTACGGTGGACTACCGTGTCACGAAGCGATGTGATTTGTTTTTTTTACTTATTATTTACATGGAAGTTAGTAAAGATACAGTTAATGAAATGTATGTGATATTTATGACCTAAAAATAATTATTTAAAGATAAAATTATATATTATTTTTTAACTCCCAATCAATTTGAAAACAATAATGTCGCCCATGCATACATGTGGACTATCACCTCTACATAGCAGTGTAATTTTTTTTCAATTAATTTTTACATAGATGGTGATGAGGATGGATTGGATTAATATAAAAGATATATATAAAATAAAAATGATTCTGTAAATATGAATTAATATTTATTTTCCTTTCTTTACACCACTCATGAAAAATGGAAACAACGTTCAGGCGTACATACAACCTGTCGTCTCCATGAACGGTTTAATCCATTTTCTATCTCTAACTTTAACAGATTACATTGAATAAATATAAAATGAAAATATATAATATTTATATCATAATTAAAATTACTTATATGATTTAAATATGATCAATTTAAAATGGTTGAAGTTATCAAACAAAAGCATACATGAAAAATGATGTGATTATCAACCGAAACAATGATTTTAACAAAGCATTGTTTTTAAATAGGTGTTAAAAGAGTATAAGTAAATCATCTATGGTATGAGACATATGATTATGGGTTTTTAAGGGATTTATAATAAACCTATATTTATTATAATTTAGGTTTAGAGACATACAATGGAATTAAAACCTATGGTAAATGTTTGTCGTCCCACTTTTACTTCCATGATACATATTTCATATTCACCATTTATTTCATTTGTGTGGTGAATATATTTCTAATTTGATGTGTAATATCATTAATCTATTTATCTTAATTATATTTAAATTTTCATTTGACTATTATTTCTTTTATGGGTCTTACGATTTAGAAGTTTCCATAATGGTAATGGTTTATATAACAATCTCATATTTATTTGAGATTGTTTATGTTTAAGTATATATTTATAAAATTGTTTGGTATTCCAATCTCAAAACCAATATATTTTCATCTAATTTAGTTATTAATGAAATTTTAAATTAATATAACATATTTTTACTCTTTAGTATTAAAAATGGTGGAGATTTTTTAATTAAATCTAACTTAATTCCCTCTTTAGTTGAAAATACTTTTTCTTACAAAACCAATTTTTCTAAAAATGAATTCCAATTTTTTTTTAAAATTCTGAAAAATATTTATTAAATACATTGTTATAAATGTTTTAATTTATTTTGGATGTTATTCTTCATTTCATTCTCTAAAATATTCCCATTTAGATTTTACCGAAAATATGAAAGGAATATTTATTTTAACATATATGATATGAATGGAATTTTCTACTGTCATGACCATTCAATGTTTCAAGGATTCCTTTATAAATTTAAAATTTTATTTTCATGAATGTTATTTTCAATTTTTTCGGTAAATTTTAGTTCTAAATGGCTATTTTCAAAATAAAAAGTTTATTTTACTCTTGAATATTTCTAAAAAATCTTTTCATGTTATCTAGATTCATCAACATCATCGAATTTTATTGTACTTATGATCCAATGGGGGTATGTTGTATTGAAATCATCTTTATTATTTATTTTTATAGTCAATGATCAATTTGAATGAGGATATAAAACTTTATTACCCTTCACTGTATTTCTCTTCTTGTTTTATGATTATGTTTGTTTGATTATGGTTAGTTTTAGCATTTAATATGTTATTTTTTCAATAAGAATGTTTATACTGATTGTGTTTCACCCCTTCCATATGAGTAATGTAATTGAATTAGTAAGTAACATATGGGTCTAGGTTTATGATAGACCCTTGATGAATCCGATGGACACATGAGAAAAATCAGTTGGTGAAATTAAATGGGGGTTTACCCATAGTTTTAAACTATCTTGTTAATGTTCTTGGTGGTATGTTTTAGATGTATGAAATTATAAATTCCATCATTATATGATTATTTATTGATATACATGTGATAATTATATTATTTATAATATCCATAGAAAAGATTCAAGATCACGTGATTATTTTTATGGATTTATTCGATCATTAGTTATTCGTGTCATATTAGGATCATGTTATTTTTTAACTAGTATGTGTTTCAGTTATTTAGTTTTTGAAACTAATTATGCATATTTTTTAAGGATAGATTCCACTGTAAAGTTACCCTTATTGATCATATGAGATCCCCATTTCTTATTATTATTTTCCCAATATTCTAGGAAGTGTTTTATGATTGATATTCATTAATATGATAAAGAGAATAATGGTGTTCTCAAAGAAAACAAATTGTGTATTTTATGTTTTCAAATATATGTTAAATTAAAGCACACAATTTTTTACCATGCCTGCTAAAATATTTGGTCCTCTAGTATGATCTTTATTATATCTTGTACTAATGTAATAAATTAGAAACCGAATCCTAGTTACTAGAGTTGGGGTTTTTACAATTTGTATTAAGGAATGTTTATTAGAAAAATTCATTACCATATTTAGGGAAACATAGATTTGGGAATATAAAATTGTGAATTATTTTAAGGATAAGTCTAATTATATGATAACATCATAACATTTTTTAAGGTAGAGATTATGTGGTTTTTTTGTAATACATTTTGGTTTGGATAGTACAAGTGGTCTTGTTTCTAGAATGGATATACCTAGGGATAATAACTCTAAAAAAGGCATGTCAAACTTGAATTGAGTGTTACCTGGTATAAAACAACGGGCCTTATTGTTCACCTAGTTTGACACTCTAGGGGGATAATCTTGGGTTAATTTACATTTTCTTTACAAAATATTATGAAGTATTTGAAAATATTTTATGATTTATAAAACATTACAAAGAAACAATTTTTATGATTATAAGATTATCCGTGAATAAAATTTTCAATTTATGTAAAGTGTTTCAATGATATTGGGATTAAAAATTATGATAAATAATGTTATGATCTAATGTAGTATATGAAATTGGTTATAAATTTAACCTATCATAAGGAATGATAACTATATCATTGTATGTAATCCAAAGAGAAAGGACTATAAATTATTTAATGGGATTAAGGAAATATTTATAAGGGAACTAGTCTATTAAAAATCCTCAACTTATGAGAACATAATATCATATTATATCAAGGTAGATAAAGAATTATCTAATTATTATCTTTTTGAAGGAAAGAAATAAAATAAGATGACTATGGATAACAAAAAAAATAAGGTAAAGAAGGAAAAGAAGGGTTTTCGCACATGGGATAATTGTAGAAAGAAACACCTTCCTACTTGTTTTAATGGAATGAGAGTTTCCATAAGTGTATAGATAAATACTAACATGATCGTGATTTTATGTGAAATAATGATGTTTTAAATGTTCAATGATTCAAATATAAGGAGATGGGGAACTATACAAATGAATTCCCTAAGCATCAAGGGAATATACCTCAAATTAAGTTAAGGGATTAAGGTCAATATTATGCTATTAATACATAAAAATTAGAATAATTAAAGTTTCTATCTATTTGGATTTGAGAATTATGTTGTATAATGATTTTATCAATGATATTCTCAAAACATATAAATATTTTACTATAATGATTTTCTATAAGAAATTAGAGACTCAAGTTGAATGGTACCAAGAAAAGTTATTCAATGGAAATATTTTTTTTCAAAAACATTTGATTAAGGGAAGATAAACTTTAGTATATGCTCAATTTTGAGTTAATAATGACAAATATATATTTATGGGATAGTATTGCTGAGTATGAAATTGGTTATGTGATCGATGTTTTATATCATCTTTGCTGGATTTTCTACAAGTATTGGATTATGAAGTATATTCGACAACTTGAGGTTTTAGTTTTGGAAGAATGCATGTTTTCATTATGGTTTTATGGTGATTAAGGTATTAACATATTTGGAATTTTACATTAATATCCACATTATATTGTTTGGGGAATATAATGTTGATATAGTGAACTCCCTTATAAATTTTTGGGCTTTGAAATTGGTCAGGAATATTTTAGATGAGTCTTATGGTTAGATATTTATAAAATGTATTAAGTTGAATATTTGGAGTTAATATTGAGGTATTAATGATTAATTTATTATATTATATAAATTTTGATAACCATTTTTTTGGGAAAATATCTAGAGACTGGTGGAATGAATAATTATTATTTTATTAGTCAAATAATAATTTAAATGTTAATTTTAGTCTTTCAAGCATAAAAATTACTCTTTCATATTCAAATCATAGAGTTAGAGATGAAGTGTGAATTGTTCGAAGCTTGAAAATAGGAAGAAATTGTACATATTAGAAATAATTATATTAAGTAAGTATATTTTGTTATGTTATGAGTCTAGATTGGTAAAGGAATTCCTCAACTCCAAGAAAAGGATATTGAAACAAAAATTTTATTCTAAAATCTTCATTTCAAATGGTTATAATGTTATTTTAACACATCACATATTTATGGATTTATAGAAATTAAATTTTATACTTTATTAAATTTATTTTGATCATTGATCTCTATCACTCTCCATAATTATTTTTCATTTTCTTTCTTATTCATAACTTCATTTCCAGAAAACATATTATCATATTTGGAAACCTAGTAATGTATTTTTATGAATAAAATTCATATGTAAATTTTTCCTCTAATAGAGTAAAATTTTTATTAACCGTATTTATGATGTTAGATTTCAATATGGGAATTTTTAAATTCCAAACCCTTAATTACCATGATCTTGATTAAATTATGAAGTCATAATTTATTTAACAGGGGTTGAACGTGACACCTCAAGATTTTAAAAAGGAAAATCATATTTGATATCATATATGACATGACACACCATGATTTGAAGATAATACAACACCCCAATACTTTATGTTATATTTATTTTTAAATAAATTGAATCTCTTCGAAAACTTTCAATTCACACAACACAAGGTTTCAACGAAATGTGGTACTCTATTAAAAGATTATTATTTAAACACAAAAATTATAACCTAGCCCTTAATTTGGAGAGTATGAATAATAATAACTAAATTTTTACAATTTTATGGTTTAAACATGTATAAAATAAAATTTATATCTATCTATTAATTATAAATAGAATATGAGTAATTTTGAAGAGAAAACTTTTTCCTGAAAAATTAATTTTTACCACTTATATATAATTAATTTGACCAAATAAACATCATTTTTGGAATTTAAATTTCAAAATTATATTTGGGTGAATTTTTTAGTGTTTTCTAAAAAAATAAATTTTTTGATGGATAATGAAAAACACATATTTTTTATTGAAAATTTCCTTTTCATCTAAATTATTTACAAAGATAAATTATATTTTAAATTGATTTTAAATTCACATTAGTTAAATGATATTATATTTTAATTAATTTATTTTATTTTAATCAATTTCATATTGAATTATGATATAAAAACATTTTAATCTTTTGAATATTTTTCTTCAGAAAAAACTAATTTGGTGACGCGCCTACAGGTTTAATTTTAAATTGAATTCTTCTAATTATATTAATTAAATTAGATAAAATGTATTACACATTTGTAATAAGAATAATTTATATTATTTTATAAGGTTTACTTAATGTTTTACTATAATGAATAACGAAAACAGTTAAAATCAATTTCCATAGTTAATGTAAAAATTGGTTTACCAGAGGTTAAAATAAGATGATATGGGTTAACAATATCGTAAATCTTGTATAAAAACCATTTTATGGGAATATATTGACTTTATAACCTACGATGTTTGTTAATAACCCATTTTAGAGGCTTTTGGAATGAGAAAAATGTGGGTATCACTTTTTTATTTTCAAAATTACCAACTGTTTCCTCTCCCCCACTTATAAAAGGCCACCCACTATACTCTCCTATTTATGCTTCAAATAAATTTTTAGGACACTGAATGGATAAATTAATTACTTATTCCTCTCCCAACAACATATATTCCTTGGTTTTATCATAAATTCAATCTAGGATGGATTTAGGTATAAACCTAAAAGAGTAACCCGAAGTAGAGGTAGTATTATTAAAGTGTGTATTTGTTTTATTTATTTTTCCACCTAATACAAATACTATAAAATATTAATAATATAATAAAATAATTATCACAATTACTGAAATGTTATTATCTTCATATCATAACTAAAATTCTTCTTAACTTCCATGAAATGGAGAATGAAATCGTCGATCGTATGTAGGGTGAGCTACTGCCTCAAGAACAGATGTAATTCATTTTCTATCAACACATTTCAAGGGTGGATAAAATGATGGATTTAAAATATTTATATGAAACATATGAAATTATTATAATTATTGAATAATTATATTACACATGACATCTTACATTCCATTCTTTATGGGATATGATGACGTTACTCGTGTGTACAACACACTACCACCTCACGAAGTGATGTGATTCATTTGTCACTTATTCATTACATGGAAGTTAGTAAGGATAAGGTTACTAAAAATATATTATATTTCTGATCTAACCATACTTATTTAAATATAAAATCACATATAACTTCTTATCTTTCAATCCATTGGAAAACAATAACATCTCTTGTGCGTATGTGTGGACTACCGCGTCCACATAGCGATGTGAAATGGTTTTTATTTTATTTTTACAAGGATGGTAATAAGGATGAATTTTATTAATATAAATTATATATATAAAATAATAATGATTCTAGAAAGGTGAATTAATATTTATTTTCCTTTCATTCCATCCATCGAGAAAAATGGGAACAACAATCATGCGTACGTACAACCTACCGTCTCAATGAATGATGTAATCCATTTTCTATCTCTATGTTATATATATTTATTTAAATACATATATAATGAATATATATTATATTTATACCATGTTAAAAATTACTTATATGATGTAAGTATGATCAATGTAAAATTAATAAAATTAGGAAACCAAAACATACATGAAAAACATAACAATTATCACCAAAAAAAATTAACAAATAATTTTTATTAAAAGGACTATAAAAGACTATAAAGATATATGGTATGATATAAATATGTAAATTTGTTAAATATATTTATAATAAACCCATATTTTTTATACATAATATTTAGACCCAAACAAGGGAAGTCAAACCTAAGGTAAGGGTTTCTCATCTCCCTTTTACCACTATGAGACATATGCCATCTTCTCCAATTATTTATTTTGTGCGGTATATATATTACCCATCTGATACATTATTTCACAAATCTATTTATCTTATGGGTATTTAATGTTTTGTTTGATGATTTTTATGGGTTTAATGATTTAGAAGTTACCAAAGTGGTTAAAGTTTATTTCACAATCTCATCATTATTCGCGATTGTTTATGTTTAAGTCTCTCCATAGAGAATTATTTTGTATTAATATATTAAAAACAATGTATTTTAATATAATATGGTTATTCATAAACTATTCATGTAATAATATCATTTTCTACTATTGGTATGGAAAATTATTTAGAAAATGTTTTTACAAAAATATAACTTCATTATTCTCTTTGATCAATATTCCTTTTTCTTCCATAACCATGTTTTCTAAAAATGTTTTCAAAAATGTTTTTAACAATATCCAAATGATTTTTTAAATAGAATTTATCCATATATGAAATTTTTACAATTTTTTTGAAATAAATATTCATATCATTTTCTAAATAACTCCATTTTATATTTTTTTGAAAATGTGAAAGGAATATTTTTTTATTATGTATGGAATGAATGGAATTTATCCCATCATGACCACTCAATTTTATAAGATTCAAAGTTAATTTTTGAAAAAAATTACTTTCAAAATGTTTTGTTAACTTTTATTTCTAAAATTTGACTTTCAAAATGCAGTGTTTATTTTCCACATGAATGTTTTATCAAATCTTTTTATGGTATTTATAAACATCAAGTACATCGACCCTTTATTTCACTTGTTATCCATTGGGAATATGTAGTATTGTTATCATCGTTATTCTTAATTTTAATGGTCTATTATCAGTTCTAATGAGGTTTTAAAATTTTATTACCATTCACCATATCACTCTAGATGGTTTATGATTATGTTTATTTTATTTGGGTAAGTGTTAACATTTTGTATGTTTAATTTTCAATATGATTTTTATGTTGATTATGTTTCACCCCTTTAATATTAATAATGGATTAGAATTATTAAGTTATGGGTGTTCCTTGGTTATAGATACCCCCTCAATTCAATGATAGGTCTCATGAGACAAATCATTTTTCCAAATTAAATGTGGTTTTACCTAAAGTCTTAAAATGTATTGTAGAAGATCTTGATAGTATGTTTCATATGTTCAACATTATGAATTCCCTCATCACAATATTAGTTAATGATTTCCATGTGATTATTAAATTAGTTATAAAACCCATAAATATGTTTCAAAATCATGTGATTATTTATATGGTTTTATTTTATCACCATTTATTCTAGCCATTTTATGCTCTTGTTATCGTTGAATTGGAATGTGTTTCAATTTTTTTTACTTTAGCATATTTATTATGAATATTTATTCTTGATAGATTATGATTCATTGTTACCCTGAATGAGAAACTAATATAAACCTTTTCTTATGTTTTCTTTTCCCCAAGAAAGAAGGATATTTTTTGTGTTTGATATATAGGGATAAACTCTGGGGAATAATGATGTTCTGAAAGAAAACACAATATGTAATTTATGTTTTCAAATAAATGTGATATTAAAGTATGTATCTAGCTTACCAATAATATTAAACTATTTGGTACTTTAGGATGTAATTACCTATATCTAGTTCAAATCTAATAAATTATAAAATAGCTCTAGGTTACTAGATTCAGGGTCGTTACAAAAAAATGGGAAGAAAAATAGTTTTCCAGATAAATGAATTTTCATGTATAAAAATGGTTTTATTGAAAAATTAACTGTAAAGTAAATTCCAATAACATTAATTAGATTATTTTACAACCAAAAGAAACTAAATAAATTTTGAAATAAATTAATAATGAAATAATACTTTGTAAATACTTGAATGAAAATAACTTTTTTCAATAAAATAGGTATTTTTTCACTATTCTCTGAAAAAATTATCTTTTCCGAAAAATACCAATACTTACTCTTAATATAATTTTCATATGAATATTTAAAAAATTATTTCATTTCTATAAAATAAAATCTCCAATGTGGTTAAAACTAATTATAATATCTATGCACAAAATTTAATAAAAATCAATTTTGAGTAGAAATTTTTTTAAAACATAAAATGACATTACTAAAAATTGAGTACCTATTAATTATGCACTAATAAATGAATTTTCATAAAATAAAACCATTATATATATTTTTCATAATTATTTTATCCCTATTTATATTGAATATTTAACAAAATTTTTAGAGCGGCCTCATTAAATAGTATATCATAATTCATTTAAACTCAGTAGTGCATTTAAATAATTCTTCCAATTATTTTTTTAAAGAGAAATTTATAATAAAATATCATGGTGTTACATTATAATCCCAGTAAAATTAATTTCTACCCAAAGATTACATCACTCTAATATAAATAATTGATTATATCTCTACTTAATCGTATCCTTGTGTTCCCATGTAGTTTCCTAAAATGTATGATTTCTCCAAGGAACATTAACTAGGTGAGTAGTCTTATTATTTAAAACATTATCTCTATAATCCAAGATTTCAACTAATTATTCCTCATAATAATGATTATGCTAAAATATTTCAACCTTTTTGTTTTGTAAATTTAATGTATTGGGTATAAACTTCCTCAAGAGAGATACATGGAATACATCATCAACTTGAGAGAGGTTTTATGGAAGTTCCAAACGATAAGAAACCATATTGATTCAATCAAGGATCTAGAAAGGGATGATATATTAAGGGAAAAAATTCCCTTGTTCTTGAATACTTTGTAATTCTTCCCATGAGAAATTCATAGCAATACCTTATCACCAACATCAAATTCGATATCTTATTTATGAATATCAATATAAATTTTCTGTCAACTTTGAGCCATCCTAATGGGTTGCTGAATGAATCTAAACTTCCCTAAATTTTCCTAATATTTCATAGGTCCCAAAATCATTATTTCTAATACTTCATCCCAGAACATTATAGTTCTATACTTCCTTACATAGAGGGATTCATATGTATCCATCTGAATGCTTAAGTTAAAGTTATTGTTGTAAGAAAACATTACAATATAAAGCCGTTAATCCCAAAAACCAATAAAATCCATAGAATATGATATCAAGATATTTTCCTGAGTTTTAATTTTACACATAGACTCACCATATGTTTAAGAATTAAATGTAGTGTTGAACCTTAACTCTACATCTAGAGCCTATAGAATAATTCTCTAGAACATCATTTTAAATGCCATATCTCAGTCACATATAGTTGAATGTGATATCCACAAAACCTTTCCAATTCCATAATCTATATCCTGGAAAGATGATCAAGAGAGAAATATTATTTTATGGTAATAAAAATGTTATGATTTCTTAAGAAGATAGACTAGAACCAAAATAAAAATATTCCCTTTAGATGTTTTGGGGAGTCTGATGATGAAATATAAGGCAATGTTTTCCCATGCTAATTATTGTTTGGGTAATAGTTTTAACAATCCCTTTGACTTATCTCTATTTAACGTAACCTTATGGAATACCATGAATCAAGAAAGACACTCTAAAATATCACTTTTCATGTTATCCCATCAGAAATACTCTTTCAGGTATTTATATATCTTCTTACTTCTCGGATGAATAAAGAATGATGAAATTTTAGCTTCATCCAATAACTGTTTCTTAAGCTCTACTATTGAAGGGACACATACTATTTTCTTAAACCTTATATTTCCATCACAATCAAGGATGATTAATTAAAAATTTCTTAAATTATTTTTCCACTATGCATATTCCTTTATGCCTCTTTAACCTTTACATGGATAAATGGTTTCAAACTCATTTGATAAAGATAATATTTCTTATATTTATTCAATATTTTGAGATCCATCCTTAATAAATAAATAATTAATGGATATTCTGTGATCCTCATCATAAATAAACTAGAAAGATAATTTTTAATCTGTAATGTCTCAGATTTTCCATGTATTATTTTTAAATATTATATGGAATTATTATGAGACCGGGCGCGAAGACGACACATCATTCCGAGATCCGGTGAGTCCAGAATGGTGGTTTGAACTTTATTTTTATGTTTTGTGAGTCAGTGCTTGTGCGCGGTTGTGGCAGTTTGCAAACGGATGCCTGGATTAAAAATCTGAGGGCACCGTTGCGTCTGGGATGGCAAATTCAGCTAAGAACGAGTCTAACCTTGACCGGCACAGGTCTAGGGAAAAAAGGTAATTTTTGGAAATTTTTAGTAAAGTAAAAATAAAATAAATTGCTAAATGTTTATTTTATTTTATGGAAACTTCCGCTGCAGCGTAGTGACCATACGTCTTTTCCTATATTAATGACATGTCATAATGACTCAAAAATGGAATGTTAGCATCATTAATACTGCCGTGTAATTAAATGACATCATGTTTCCCTTTTTAATGGGTTAAGAAATTGTTGATCGTTGGTGACGATTGAGAGGAACCTATGTAGAATATGCAGGGCGTTGGAGAGATTTCTCGATGATAAACGACGACGGATCAAGGCTATGAATCGCTACACCAATGACATTGAAGGATCTCAACAATGACGACAGCGTGGCACCTTTATTAACGATCGATCCTTTCTAAAGGTAGGGGTTTGTTATTTAATTTTCCTCTTTCCCCGTTCTTGATCTAAAACGACAAACGCGGATCAACCAAGAACAAGTTGATACGTGGATTCGTACGTTCCTACGGGAGGGATTTCCCTTGGGATGATTATGGTAAATTAATCCATGTTATTTATTGATGTTGACTCCTACTCCGTTTAATCCTACTAACTAAAGCTGATCAACGCCGTGACGAATGACGGCGGAGGTTCGTTCCTCAATTTTTTTATTGGATTTCCTCCCCCTTTTTCTTTTCTCTTGCGTTCTTCGCATTCTTCGCGGGGCGAGGAACAACGGATCGTTTCACATCTGTTCTGTGACGCAATGATCCCAAATCGAGGGTTTGGCACTACAATGACCTTGTAGAGGTGCGGCGATGATGGAGGACGGCGAATCAGACCAGATCGGTAAAGGGAATTCTTCAAGTATTCTTCGCGTGGGAAGATCAAAACACGTTTTAGGAGCCGATCAGAGGCCCAAAAATACCAAACATAGCTTCTTGGTGTCGGGGAGACAAAAAACTAAAGGTTTCGTGGCGATCAGACGGCTAAATCGATGATCAGAGCAGCACGGGAGGCGCACCGGTGAAGAGCTTAATTTCTGGAAATTTCCATAACACACGGCGTGTACTTCTAAAGAACACTCCATGTATTACTGGCGGCGGCTTGGGTTTCGGGGGTCAGAGAGGTGTCACACGACGTGTGACCTTGGTTACACGACCAGTTGAACTTTCCCCGAAGATCAGCGTGTTTTTGGAAAATACACGGACAGGGGATGATCTACATGGCTTCTGGCGACACGTCGTGTACAACATTACAGGTGCAGCTACGTAGGACTCGACATGTACCCTAGGGGTACACAGACACAGGATGGAGTACACTATTGTGTACTCCATCATAGGGCCAGGTGAGGCCAGTAGCGTGGGTCACCCCGTGTGCCGATTACAGGGGTTGGAGTACACGGGTTGATGACCGTGTACGGGCACATGACCAGCATACACAGGGCCAACCCCAGTCACTCAGACACAACGTGTACATCATACTACACGCAGTGTACTCAGTTTTTCTAATCGACTAGTTCTATGACATGGGTAGTTGCACATAGGCAGTACCCGGGGCCAGACAACACGACGTGTATCCTTTCTACACGCCCTGTACTTTTTGGAAAACAACATGGTCCTCTTGTTCACCTTACCCTGGACATATTTTGTTTGGGTTAGTGCCCCTTCTTCTTGTTTTCCTGAAGGTTAGGCATCATTTCCTTCTAAAGGAGTATGATCCCTACAATCGGACTTTCTGTGATAGAGTTAGAATCCCTCCGAGAGGCCCAGAGCGAGATCCTCTATCCATTCCTGACCCTAGGTAGAGTCAGGAATCGACGTGTCCAACTCTACCGGGAGTTGATCCTCTACCTAGATAGTGTATCGCCTAACTGGTGAATTCGGATGAGTCACGGTATCCGATATGGCCCTGGTAGTGATCCTCATCTGTGTATCATGATCTTTCCCACTCAGGAGTGTGTCTCTCGTAATGAGTGCTTCTCTTCTGTCGTAACCTTCCCACTCAAGAGTGTGTCTCCCGTAATGAGTGCAGCTACCTCTCGTGATGGTTCCCGATGAACAACACTTCTCAGACGGACGTCATCAGAGCTATAAGACTCATGGAGTGTGTTCTCCTAGAATGAGTGCATCACAGAATCTTCGAACAGAATCTCTAATGGGGGTATGCGGTTCTGTGAATTGTCTCTAGACCATAGTCTGGGTTTTGAGTATATCTGGTTTATTCTATATGTTCTATAGACATATAATTTGCATAAATTATTGTACCTTTACTTTGTGTATTGCTTTGTGGTTTTTGGGGTCCTCTACTGAGTATTGTAATACTCACCCCTGCACGGGCTTTGCCCAAACATCTGATGTCTTGTGTAGACAAGAAGACTTTTGATAGAGTCCAGGGAGGACCAGGACATGACCAAGATTTCTGAGTTCGCTATAGGTCTGGGTGTTCCTACTGCTACGAGCAACAGTCCCAGTACCTTTTGTGCTTACAGGTTGGACTTTGTAGTTTTTAGACTCTTGTTTGTTTGTTTATGGTGGGCTTGTATTCTGGCCCAGTTTACTTTTTAGTACGCTACCTTTCATCGTACTCTGTTGGTTGGGGTTTAGTTGTATGCATGCATTTTGTTCCTTAGTGTTTTACTTTTCATCATTTGTGAGTTTGGAGATGTGTGCGTGTGTACATGTACTTAGGCAATGCCTCCCATGTTTGTGATATGCCTACTCGGTGCTAGTCACCAGCCCTTGGCCTATTGGAGGCGGGCTTGGGGAGTCATGGAACGGGCCCCACTGGGACGGTTCGTGACAAAGTGGTATCAGAGGTGGTCGGTTCTACCTTGGGACCAAGAGTCTGTGAGTTGGTTTGGGGAAACAGTGTTAAGTTTTTCAAGTTCGGCTTTCAGGCCAGAGACTCCAGTGTTGGTGCGGCGGCTGACGTATCTATACACCAGGAATCTGATATCCTGCTTTTGGACTAGGTACACGAAAACACTGGTTGTGGGGAAATAAAAGGTACATGAAACATATAGGAATGGTTTGTGGTTTCCATGTCCTTTGTGTCAGCTATCCAGATATATTCTTTGTCCATGGTACATCTTGTTTCCTTACAGGATGCCTCTGCGACGTATACCCGCTAGGAATCAGCAGCACGATCATGAGGATGACCCCCTCAGTGACAAGGCTTCGATACTTGGACTAGTTCCCCAAGAGTTTCCACAGGGTGGTGCACCTACTATGCCACCACCAGTGGAGCAGCCAGTGGTACTTGCAGTACCGACTGGAGAGGATCTTAGGATTAGCACTCTCTATGAGTTCCAGAGACAGAGACCCCTCAGGTTCTGAGGCGAGCCCGACCCTCAGGCGGCTGAGGACTGGCTTGAGGCGGTGACCAGAGTTTTCCGTCTAGTGAGGACACCAGCAGACCAGATGGTGATCCTAGGAGCGAGCCTTCTTCATGGTTTGGTGGGACGATAGTGGAGTCTGACCACACAGACTCACGACGAGGAGACCCTTTTGTGGACGGAGTTTGAGAGACTCTTCTGGGAGGAGTTATCTCTAGTTAGGCTAAGAGTTGTACACATCTAGGAACTTCTTCAGCTCCAGCAGGGCAGTATGACTGTGGATGACTATTCATCGAGGTTCACCAACCTCGCCAGGTACTCGATGGATATGGTCAGGGATCAGTACATCAGATCTCGAACCTTCAGGCGGGGTTTACGATGAGACATCTAAGCTAGTGTCGTGCCTCTATGCATATCGACTTATGCTGGAGTGCTCGAGCAAGCTTTGGTGGTCTATAACTTCTTTGCGGAGAAGAGATATCCGCCGGCAGTCAGCAGCAGGCAGATAGGTGTGGAGACCTCGGCGGCAGGGAGCCAGGGTCAGACGCAGGGACCAGGATGTGAGAGACATCGGAGGAGGACCCAGTATAGGGGATCGACAGTCCAGGGCTCTCAGGCTGGATCCAGTTAGCCTTAGGAGAAATGATGCTACACATGCGACGGTCGGGGACATCTCGCTAGGGATTGCTTGACCCGTCAAGATGCTGACAGGGAAGTGGTGGATGGGCCACCAAGGTAGAGAAAGTTAACAGAGTAGGAATACGTGGAAGAGGAGTAGGGAGAGCTATGGGTGGTGGAAGACGCTTCGACTTACTTCCACCACCACCCCCAGGAGGTCCGCACTAGGCTCAGGGAGCTGGGGGACAAGGGCAGGGACAACTGCATGCGGTCGAGGCATACGACCCAGGGGATCCAGGGATGATTTGAGGTATGATATATGTCTTTTCTACCTTAGATTCCATACTCATAGACACAGGTTCCAATCATTACCTTATAGCCACATGTATTGTACAAAACCTCAAGATTTTGGTAGAACCGTTGACTCGATCCTTACACTTGGAGGCACCTACGGGAGGAGAATCAACGATCACACACCTTTGCAGATAGTGTGATCTTACCCTTGGACACGAGAGTTTTGGTTGGAACTTCTTGGTGGTAGCATCGAGGCCTTACAATTCTATTCTCGTAATGGATTGGTTATCTTTGGTCCATGCCCAGATTGACTGTTTTAGGCCAAGAGTGCGGTGTGTCCACAGTGATGAAACGAGGTTTTCCTTTTTTGGAGAAAAGAAAACCCATGCAGCACAAATAAGATCATGCATAGGAGGGTTCAACTGATCACTCATGAGTTGACTAGCCTTACCCTTAGAGAAGTAGATGTTGTGATCTCCTAGTTCCCAGCAGTAGTGGCGGAGTATAAGGATGTCTTTCCCGAAGATGTTCCAGGATTACCTCCCCATCGGGAAATTGACATCTGCATCGCCTTATACCCTGGGACGACAACAATTTCCTCATCGGCATATTGGATGGCTCTCGCAGAGCTTCACGAGCTGAGGGTGCAGTTGGAGGATTTGCAAAGAAAGGCTTTCGTAAGACCCATCGTCTCACCCTAGGCGACCCCAGTCTTGTTTTCCAAGAAGGCTGATGGAAGTCTGAGGTTGTGTGTAGATTACAGGCGCCTGAACTAGGTGACGGTGAAGAACAAGTATCCACTGCCAAGAATCAATGACCTGTTCGATCAACTAAGAGGGGAACAATGGTTCTCGAAGTTTGACCTTCGATCAGGCTATCACCAGCTATGAGTGCGGGAAGAGGATATACTGAAGATGACTTTCAGATGCCTCTACGATCATTATGAGTACATTGTGATGCCTTTTTGCATGAAGAATTCCCCCACAGTGTTCATGGGGATAATAAACCGGATCTTCCAGCTATACTTGGGCCGGTTCGTGGTGGTCTTCATCGATGACATCCTCGTGTACTCAACGTCAGAGGAGGATCACACGAGACACATGAGGATGGTTCTGGACGTACTCCGGGAGCACCAGATTTATGGGAAGCTCTCAAAGTTCCAGTTCTGGATTCAGGAGGTCCACTTTCTAGGACATGTCATCTCAGAAGATGGAGTATCTATAGATCCAGCCAAGGTGGAGGCTGTGTTAACATGGGAGCCACCTCAGAGTGTGATGGAGGTGCGGAACTTCCTTGGGTTGGAAGGATATTACTGGATATTTATTCCTGATTTCTCCCGGATATCAGCACCGATGATGAACCTGGCCTGGAAGGGGCCACCCTTCATGTGGACAGAGATGTGCCAGCAGGCTTTTGACCAGTTGAGGTAGAGTTTGATGAGTGCCCCAGTCTTGAGATTGCCGGAGGAGGGTGTCGAGTACGTAGTTTTCTACAACACATTAGGGACCGGCCTCAGCTGTGTCCTGATGTAGTGACATGCAGTGATTGATTATAGTTCACCCCATCTTAGGACACATGAGTAGAAATATGCGACCCATGATCTTGAGTTGGAAGTGGTAGTCTTCACATTGAAGATGTGGCAACACTACCTTATGGGCAAGCGATTTATCATCTACTATGACCACAAGAGCCTCAAGTACGTCTTTTCACAAAAATATCTGTATCTGTGGTAGAGATGATGGCTAGAGTTCCTAAAATACTATGATTTTGAAATCATCTATACACCTAGAAAGGGGAACAAGGTGGAAGATGCTCTTAGTAGAAGGTCGATCTCACAACTGTTGAGTGAGGAAACAAAACAGTTAGCTGCGTTACAGTTATCCTTCATGGATGGAGAGGATACATCCTACCTACAATCGATGGTTGTCACCCCTCCACTCTTAAAATGAGTTAGGGAGGCAAAACTTGGGTATAGCGACTGTGTGGATTTACGTGCTCAGTTATCCACAACACATGCTCATGATGGATATTCACAAGGTGGGGAGTACGTACTTATTTTCAGAGTATGCATAATTGTACTAGTGGCATTGCAGGAGGAGGTCCTAAGGGAGTTTCAAACGTCCCCTTTGGTGGTACATCCTGGGGTGGAAAATATGTACCAAGATCTCCAACGACAATTCTGGTGGTCAGGCATAAAGAAGAAAGTATTGGATTTTGTTTCCCGATGCCTGACATGCCAACAGGTGAAGGCTGAGCACCAGGTTCCAGTGGGATTAAATCACCCCCTGTAAGTTCCAGAGTGTATTTGGGATGGGATATTAATGGAATTCGTGATAGGATAACCATGGAAGTACAAGGGGCATGATTCCATATTGGTGATCGTTGACTGAATCACCAAGTTGGCCCACTTCCTAGATATCAGGGAACAGAGTTCCGTAGAAAGCTTGGAACACCTCTACGTGCAGAAGATGGTTCGACTTCATGGAGTTCCCCTGACTATAGTCTCGGATAGAGATGCCCGCTTCACGTCCCAGTTTTGGAAGGGATTGCAGGAGGCTTTTGGGACTCAGCTATGCTTGAGATCAACATTTCATCCCTAGACTGATGGTCAGATGGAGATGACCATTCAGGTTCTAGAGGATATGTTGTGAGCTTGTATCTTGGAATTTGGCCGCAGCTGGGAGGATGACCTACCACTGGTGGAGTTTGCGTACAACAATAGCTACCACTCCACCATTGGTATCGCACCGTTTGAGGCCTGGTACGGGAGACCCTACTGGTCACCACTTTGCTGGACCGACCCCGGAGAGTCAGCACTCATGGGTCCAGAGTTAGTACGAGCTACCACAGAGAAGGTGCAGATCATCTAAGAGTGAATGAAGACTGCACAGATCCGGTAGAAGTCATGTGTTGACTGACGACGGAGGACTCTGGAGTTCAAATAGGGAGAACACAACTTCCTTTGGGTCTCACCTCGACAAGGGTTACAGAGATTTGGCCGAGGTGGAAAGCTATCTCCGAGGTTCATCGGACCCTTCCAGATACTGTTCAGAGTTGGCGAGGGGGCGTACCGCCTAGCTCTACCACCACAGTTGCATTAGGTACATGATTTCTTCCACGTGTCAGAGCTGAGGAGGTACGTGCATGATCCGTCGCACGTCATCGACTGGGGCGAGTTGGACATCGAGGATAGAGTGACCTTCGCTGAGAACCCGATGGATATCGAGGATCGGCAGGAGATGATCCTTCGTGGGTGATCGATTCCCTTGGTGCGCATCCGGTGGCAGCACAAGAATCTTCAGGAGAGCACGTGGGAGTAGGAGGCTCAGATTCGTGCCCAGTACCCTCATATTTTTGAGTAGCCTTTGTTTTGGCTCTTCAGGGACGTAAAGCCCCAAGGTGGGGTGAATGTAATGTCTAGGATTTTCCGTGTATTATTTTTAAATATTATATGGAATTATTACGAGACCGGGTGCGAAGAAGGAACATCATTCTGAGGTTCGGTGGGAACGGAATGGTGGTTTGTACTTTCTTTATGTTTTGTGAGTCGACGCTTGTGCGCGGTTGTGGCAGTTTCCAAACGGATGCCCGAATTAAAAATTTGAGGGCACCGTTGCATCCAGGACAATGACTTCACCTAAGAATTAGTCTAACCTTGACCGGTGCGGGTTGAGGGAAAAAAGATAATTTTCCGACATTTTTAGTAACATAAAAATAAAATAAATTTCTAAATGATTATTTTATTTTATGGAAACGTCCGTTGCAGCGCAGCGATGAGACATCTGTTTCCAAAATTAATGACGTGCCATAATGACTCAAAAAAAATGGAAAGTTGGCATCATTAATACAACAGCGTAATTAAATGCCATTATGTTTCCCTTTTTAATGGGTTAAGAAATTGTTGATCGTTGGAGATGATTGAGAAGAACCTCTGCAGAATCTGTGAGGCGTTGGAGAGATTTATCGGCGAAAAACGACGTCGGATCGAGGCTGTGAATCGCTGCACCAACGACATTGAAGGATCTCGATGATGACGACAGGATGACACCTTCATCAACAATCGATCCTTTCTAAAGGTAGGGGCTTGTTATTTAATTTTCCGCTTTCCCCATTCTTGATCTAAAACGACAAATGCGGATCAAACATGAACAAGTTGATTTGCGGATTCATAGGTTCTTGCGGGAGGGATTTCCCTCAGGATGATTATGGGGAATTAATCCATGTTATTTACTGATGTTGACTCCTAATCTGTTTAAGCCTACTAATAGGAGAGGATCAATGCCATGATGAACGACGGTAGAGGTTCTTTCCTCAATTTGTTTATTGGATTTCCTCCCCATTTTCTTTTCTCACAAGTTCTTAGCATTCTTCGTGGGGAGATGAAAAACAGATCGTTGTGCATCCGTTCTATGATGAAACGATCCCAAATCGATGGTTTGACACTGCAACGACCTTGTTGAGGTGCGGCGACGATGGCGGATGACTAATCAGACTGGATCGGTAAGGGGAATTCTTCAAGAGTTCTTCACGCGGGAAGATCAAAACACATTTCCAGAGCCGATCAGAGGCCTGAAAACACCGAAAGTGGCTTCGTGGTGTCAGGGTGACCAAATCCTGAAGGTTTTGTGGCGATCGGATGACCAGATCGATGATCGGAGCAGCACAGGAGGCGCGCCGGCGAAGAGCTTTGTTTCTGGAAATATCCAGAACACACGGCGTGTAATTTTGAAGAACACGTCGTGTAGTACTGGCGGCGTATAGGGTTTTAGGGGTTAGAGAGGTGTCACACGACTTGTTGAACTTTCCCCAAATCTCAGCGTGTGTTTGGAAAATACATGGACACGGGATGATCTACACGGCTTCTGGAAACACGGCTTTTACAACATGACAAGAGCGGCTACGCGGGACTCGACGTGTACCCAGGGGGTACACGGACACGAGATGGAGTAAAAGACCGTGTACTCCATCACACAGCTAGGCGAGGCCAGCAGCACGGGTCACCCCATGTGCCGATTACACGGGTTGGAGTACACGGGTCGATGACCGTGTACGGGCACATGGCCAACATACATGGAGCCAACCCTAGTCACTCGGACACGGCGGGTACATCGTACTACACGCCATGTACTTAGTTTTTCTACACGACCAGTTCTACGACACAGGCCGTTGCACACGGGTAGTATCCTCGGTCAGACAACGTGGAGTGTATCCTTTATACACACTGTGTACATTTTGGAAAACAGCATGGTCCTCTTGTTCACCTTACCTTGGACATCTTTTGTTTGGGTTAGTGCCCCTTCTTCTCATTTCCCTGAAGGTCATGCATCATTTCCTTCTACAGGAGTATGATCCCTTCAGCCGGACTTTCTGTGATAGAGTCAGCATCCCTCTAAGAGGCCCAGAGCAAGATCCTCTATACATTCTTGACCCTAAGTAGATTCAGGCATCGATGTGACCAAATCTACCGGGCATTGATCCTCTACCTAGCTAGTGTATCACCTAACTGGTGAATCAGGATGAGTCGCGGTATCTTCCATGGCCCTGGCAGTGATCCTCAACTACGTATCATGATCTTTCCCACTCAGGATTATGTCTCCCGTAATGAGTGCTTCTCTTCTATAGTAACCTTCCCACTCAGGAGTGTGTCTCCTGTAATGAGTGCAGCTACCTCTCGTGACGGTTCCCGATGAACAACACTTCTCGGACGGAAGTCATCAGAGCTATAAGACTCGTGGAGTGTGTTCTCCCGGAACACGTGCATCACAAAATCTTCGAACAGAATCTCTAACGGGGGTATGAGGTTGTGTGACTTGTCTCTAGACCACGGTATGGGTTTTGAGTATATCTGGTTTGTTCTATATGTTCTGTAGACATATACTGTGCATAGCTGACTATACCTTTACTTTGTGTACTGATTTGTGGTTTTCAGGGTCCTCTACTGAGTATTGTAATACTCACCCCTGCACGGGCTTTTCCCGCACATCTGGTGTCTTGTGCAGACGAGCAGCCTTTTGACAGAGTCCAGGGCAGACTAGGAGAGGACCGAGATTTTTGAGTTCCCTACAGGCCGAGGTGTTCCTATGGCTACGAGCAGCAGTCCCAGTAACTTTTGTGCTTACACGTTGGACTTTGCAGTTTTCAGACTCTTGTTTGTTTGTTTTTGGTGAGCTTGTTTTCTGGCCCAGTTTACTTTTTATTACTCTACCTTTCATTGTACTCTATTGGATGAGGTTTAGTTTTATGCATGAATTTGGTTCCTTAGTGTTTTACTTTTCAGCATTTGTGAGATTAGAGATGTGTGCGTGTGTACATGTACATAGGCAATGCCTCCCATGTTAGTGATATGCCTACTCGATGCTAGTCACCAGCCCATGGCCTATTGGAGGTGGGCTTGGGGAGTCATGGTGCGGGCCCCACTGGGACAGTTCGTGACATAATCAAAGCATAATATTCTAAAAAATCCATTTACAAATGTTTTTTTGGTGTTTCGTGGTGGTTAAAACCACCAATAAATAATGCATGATTTCACAACATCCTCCCACCAAAGATAATACAATGAGGGGAGAGAGACAATGACCCCCATGTACCACCACTTATAAGACCCACGTTGCAAAACTAGCGGTTATGGTATAAAAATATCATAGATGGTAGGAATTTACCTTTATAATATAAACAAGATGGGGATAAAATATGAATCAACCAAAATATAATCCATGACATAATGTAAAAGGAAACCAAAACCATACCATAAGGAATGTATAAATAAAACTGATACATAAAAAATTATTCGAAGTAAATACCCAAAAGCAATGTTAAAGTAGTGATATAGAAACTATATAATGGTCCGAGCTAGTAATGTCCAACACAGTCCATGTGGTCCTCCTATAAAACTAAAATTCACTTTTATAAATGTAGGGAGGGCATACAAGTACACATAGTATGAAAAAACAAAGAATTTCATGCACATTTGGAATAAGCATACTAATTCACTCATGAGAATAAAGTAGACCCAACATCACCTAAAAAGGTCAACTATCTATCCTAACTTAAACACAGAACACTCACCAAATAACATAAGCCAAGTATAATAGCATAATATGAATCATATCGATAAATTGAATGCCACATGACTTTCCAACTAGGATTATACTCTCACAACCCAACATTATATGACATGGAACTTCCATCTCTTCCATATAACAGATACCATCTCCCCACAACACAACCAAATTAAATATTACCTGTAGACACCTGGTCCATCACATCACAACCAATTCCATAACCAGAGTATTAGGGTATCATAATGATTATGTAAATAAACCTCATTCATTCATACCACCATGCATAAACCCCACCATAATCATTCCCACATCACATTCATATATTCTCTCACCCGAAGAAACCCAGGCCACTTCTCCATAACACGATCACATCACATATTTCCTAAAGACAATTTTGAAATTATGCTAGTTCACTAAAAAACATATATCGACCCCAAATTGTGTATATCTAGTCACATTGAATAGAGGGAGGGAATGGTAAGGTATCCATCCATTTTTCCTCATCATCAAGATGTTGGAAAAAACACCCTCGTGTGAATATACATATCAGGAAACATTGTGCTCGATCTAGGTGGGGTGTGTATATAAATCATAAGGAATATAAAATTATATATTTATAGTCACACACATCCAAAATTATGGGTTCTCAATAAATCAATAACCAAATGAAAACACCCCCACATTCTTTTCCACCTCAAAATGTAGAAAACCACTTAAGAAACAAAAGCTGCAAGCCACTTCCCACATTCCATTATAGGCAAAGAGAATTTCATTCAAACATTCGATTCCTTTAATTATTTATAAATAACAAAATTAAACCACAATACCCATTATTAGTTCATTCATTAATAATTTGCATCTCATAAACCAAACCATCCAAATCCATTTAAAACATCATTAACCAGTTATTCCATCTAAACCGTAGGCTACTAGCACAACAAATCACAGGACAACAAAAACAAACCACACATCAAACTTTCCAATATAACTTTCCTTACATACCCACCACCTTACAAACACATCAAAAACCACCTTAAATCTCCACCAATCTACATTAGAACCAAAAAAACCTTCACATCGCTGACCGACAACACACCCAAATAAACCCATATCCTCACCACCTCCAACATGACCAGAAAAACCCATCTCCTGACCAACCCATAATACGTCTCAACAGACCCATGTCCTCACCACCACATAACATGACCAAACAAAACCTATATACTCAAATTACAAAATGACACATCATCCCATACCGCATCACAACCTCACAGCTCCCCATACCGTATTGCAACCACACATCACCAAATATCGGATCGTAACAAAAAATCACCCCATACCACATAGAAAACACACATATCCACCCCATATAAAGAAAATTCCACATCACATATCACAAAAATAACATTATTTTGATTTAGAAAGTGGATTTTACATTCCACTTCTTTATTTTATGGAATTATCACACAATCCATTAATCTAGTGGAAACATTTTTATTATCCAAAAAATAATTTGCTAGCCAACTACCATTATGGGGTGATATAATAATAAATACACAGTAAGGGATCCAAAATATATAAAAATATTGTAAAACAATATACCAAAACCCACAATTTTATTTGGGCATGAAGATCATACCATCACAATTTAATGATAATAGAAAATGCTCTAAAAGATGGAGATTCAAGTCCCTTTAAACATTAATTAAAATTAAACTGATTATTAATATTTATTAGTATGGATATAATAATTTACAAAGATAAAAAAATATATCCCCTCCCTCATGGTACCCTATGTGAGAAAATAGAGATTCTCTACCTCAATTGAGATTTCTGATCTCACTATGCACCATTAGGTGAAGGATGGAACACTTACAAACCACAACTCCATGAATAAACCCAAAGATCAACCTATACCACATAAAGGGATATATAAAACATCCCATAACCACCCTAAACTAAAACCACACCCTCAAATAAGATCTATGATGAATAATGTAAGGAAAACAGTGTGGAAGAGAGGAGTACACACCAAAAATCACCAATGGGCACCCAATGGAAGCCCAAGATCAAAGTAAGATAAGGAGATATAGAAGATCCTCTAATATCGCATAGGGATATTCCTAAAATGAGATGAAATGGGGTATAACTGAATAAAAAATAATCATTCGATCAACCCTTTTTACAACCTAGATCACATGGGTTTTACATTGTGTATTCCTTTCATGACATTAATTCCACGGGTTTTTGATTTTCGTTGAACATTTAGACGCATGAGTTTTAATTTATTACACATCTTTAACTCATTTCATGATGCAAATTTGTTTCATTTACCCACCCATAGTTTGTGTAATAGTCATAAAAATAGCCTCCTACATAGGATGTGAAACATCAATTCATGATGTGAACACGATTCAAGTCATGAACCACCTACTGTAGCACCCCAGCACATCTATCCCCATTGAACCCTCTGGGGATTCCTCCAAATTTCCACAAACACTTTCCAACCACAAAAAATAGAAAAATAATTACCTAGGAATTAACAATACATTACATTAGATACCTATAAAATGATTCTCGTTCTCGATAATAAAAAAAACCCAGAAAAAGAAAGGGGACCAAACAACCACCCTATAGAATACAACTCCAGGATATCATCAAAATGAAAACTATACCACCAGCCAAAATCACTAATCAAAACACCAAAAAAATCCCAAAAAACGATATCGCCACTCAACAACATTATCACATTTCATTAGGCCCTAAACCACAACATCCGATACCAGCCAAAAAACTCCTGCTTTCTTACAACTAGAAAACCGTCCACACAAATATAAAAACCTCCACATAGCCCAAACTAGAAACTAGTACAACCAATTAACCATATTGTAAAAAAAAACAAATAAGGTAATTTCATCCTCCATGTCAAGATATTATCTTCTCTGGGTGGCACTAACTCGATCTTACTGGTTTAATCACATTGTAGTATAATGTGTCTCGATTAGGAATTAGTTCCTCCACTTTTCAAATGTCAGAAATTTATCACACATCATATATAAAGAATAAAAATACATCTCAAACCATATAAATATTCAATCATAACATCACAAAGGAAAATCAAATGATAAAAAATCCCAAAAAACTCTTTACACAAGGAAAGAATCTGTTCCTTTTTCTCCCATGTACTCTCTTTTTGGAAACCATTTCTCCACAACATGTGAAAAAAGGGAATTGTTCCTTCACATAATACCTATTCATGATGATAACAGATCTCTACTAAATGCTGCATGAATGTTTCATTTTCCATGATATTCAACTCTACCCAGTCGATGATGTGGGAATCACAATGAAGATACCGATAAAGATGATACAAATGGAAGACATCATGGATCTTCTCCATCCATGGTGGAAATTAAAATTGAAATTCCACCTCACAATTTCCCCAAATGCCAAAAAGGACCCAAAAAATTTGGGAGAAATCATACTCCCTCTACCATACCTCTACTTATATCATCAAGGGGAGTCTCTTAGGAACACATGGTCTCCAACCTCGAACTATATTGGCCACCTCCAGCGACCATGTTAATAATTATACCTGTAATTTGAATCTTTAATCCTATCAAAAATAAAATAAACCTTCAGTTTTTTCTCTAAACCACAAAAGGACAAATAACTACTACCTCTCCAGCCTCTGTCCAACCGAACAGAGAATGAAAAAACCACCTGTATAATGCCTCATGAAGATCCATAATGATTGATAAGTGAAAGCTAATATTGTGTGAAAAATAAACCAAAACAAGTTTATACAGCTATGATCCTCCAAAGATCAAGTCACATAAACAAAAAATGACCTTTAATGACTAGATAGTCCACTCCATATACCTATTTGTATGAGGTTGGAATGCAGTGATGTGACATAACTGAGTGCCAGAACCATACTAAAATTACATTTAGAATCGTGAGGTAAAAAACGAATCCATATAAAAAACAATGGAATTTGGTAATCAATTTAACCACACAACCTCATACACATACCTCCTTTCCAGAACATCCCTAGAATTCGACTCACAGATCACTAGGAAGTGAGCCTGTTTCATCAACCAATCCATGATTACCCAAGAATAATAAAAAATTTCATAATATTGGGGTAACCTAAAGATGAATTATATTGATATTTCATCCCATTTCCTCTCAAGAACATCAATGGGAAACGAAATACTACCATCAACATGATTCTATACCTATACCTATTGGAAAACTAGACACCTCTCCATAAAATCTTCAACTTACCATTTCATCCTGGGCCACCAAAAACACCTCCTCAGGCCATGATACATCTTTTTCACACTCATATGTATCACAATGGTCGGAGGTGATGTTATTTTTTCAGAGGTGTTTTGTTCTAGTAGAGATGTATGAGGTAAACTATCCCTCATACTGAACCATCATATAAAATAACTAACCTCCACCATCATACACCCTCACATCCATGTGTAGTGCTTTGAAACCCTTCCTCTCCCTCTAAACATATCAAGGTTCCTGATCTAAATATCTTAGAGATGTCCAACTCAAAAATTAGACCACAAAATTACCTTTTGTTAAGGTGTTGGGGATATATAAATCATAATACTAAAACATATCTATCTATAACATCAATTTCAGATTAAAATTTTCAATGAAAAAAGATATAACTTAACCTGTTGTGATCTATTAAGACCACAAAGCGCACCCCAATGAGGTAATTCTACCACAAATCTAGAGAAAAAATAAAAATAGCTAACTCCAAATCATTGGTTTCATAGTTACATTCATGGATACATAACTTCTTAGAAACATAAGAGATCACTTCTATTTTCTACATAAAAATTCATCCTAATACATGATGGGAATAATTAAAAAACACCTCAAACAATACACCCTCCACTGAAAACATAATCACTACAACACTGTCCAACTTCTCCTTCAAGTAATCTAATGCTTCTTAGCACCAAACAGTGCTCACAAAAATCCCAATCCTTCCACGTCAATGTGGTTATTGGCATTGAAAATAAGGAAAACTCAACTCTAAACCTCTGATAATATCCTTTGAGACAAAGGTTGCTATGAATATTTTCCAAGCTCTTGGGTGATTCCCAAGAAACAACCTACCTGACCTTTGATGGTTCCACTGCCACACTCTATTGAGACACCACATGCTTGGGGATATGTACCTATCATTTCCAGAACATACATGTGGACAAAATTCCATAGAGCTAGTGGAATTTAAGAACTTTAAAGATAGCTCTGAGATTACCTAAACACTCCACCTATAACATCGAGTAGATCAATACGTCATTGATGAAGAAAAATATGAATTGGTTCAAGAATCCATAGAACACGTAGTTCAATAGAACCATGAAAACAATGAGTGTTTTCATGACCCCAAACGACATCATCAAAAACTCAGAGTTCCCATACCAACATCTGATGGAAGTATTTGGTATATCACCCTCCATCACTGACAACAAGTCATACTTGAACCACATATCTTATTTAGAAAACCAACTCTCCCCTCTCAATTGGTTGAAAAGATCATCTATCTGTAGAATATGGTAATGATTATTTACCATTACCTGATACAAACATCATTATTATATATAAAACCTCATACTACCATTCTCCTAATTTGGGAATAACACATGAGCACCCCACTGGGACACATTAGGCCAAATGAAACCTTTGTACATCAGATCATCTATATAAACCCTTAACTCCCACAACATAGAGGGTTCCATCCAATAAGGATCCATCAAAATTGTTGAAGTATTTTTTTAAGTATATCCTAAAACCAATAGATCATTGATGGGGTAACATCACAACAACCTTGGAAAAAAAATGAAAAACTCCCCAACAACTCAGGGAACCTCCATCATCCCAACATCCATTGATTCCAAAGAAAACTCGACAATCAATAAAATCAGGATACCAACATGTCTACATTCATTCTGAAAACCCCGCTCACCAACAAAAACCACACACTGGCCATCTACATCCAAAAAAATTACTTCCCCCTAGAATAATTTCATAACATCACACATTGAATACATCTATTTGATGCTGAGGATGACATCGTACAACTTAATCTAAAGCAATAAAAGATTTCCATGGGATTAAAGAGGCCCCATTATCAGTATAGACCACAGACACACATCAAACAAGCTGTTGTTGTAAAGACTCGAAAATTTCAAGGAATTTTTTTCTTAAATACTTTGGAATTTTACGAGTCTATGGCTCTTGACGGAACTTGATTCCGTGGCCCGGTGTGTTAGGAATCGATTTCTAAAGTTTTTTTCGGGTAATTTTAGTAAACGTACGTGCAGGTTTTTCTATCTTTTGAACCGGTGCTCGGAATTGAAATCCGAGGACACCGATGAACTCGCAGCACCGGTATTCGCTTCAGGGGACCTTTACTGCAGTTGCGTTTTATGTGGGTTGAAAGATAATTTTTGTGGTTTAATATTAAATTAAATAAAATTGTGTGGTACACAATTTTATCTTGGGAGTTAGTTAAATCCTACATGGGGTAGTTTTTGGTGGGTCCCACACCCACATAACCTCCCGTGAGAGGAATTTGTGAGGTGGGACACACACGAGCCTTAACTATTCATCTCCCCATAACTCCCCTTAAACCCCCCTTATTTATTATGACAACTCCCCCTTATTGAATGAGATCTCTTCATCTCTCTCTCTCTCTTTAATATTTTCCAACACATTTTAATTAATGAATTCAAACTCTTCAATTAATTAATTAATGGGTTTGAATTTTTAATTACATGTGTGAATAAAAAATAATATCCTTAGCTATTATTTTATTTTGGGGCATTCATTGTGTTGAGAGTATTTTGGGAGAGCTCTTGAGACTTTGAAGAACACCGACTTTCCAATGAAGAACCGAAGAAGAACGACGATCACTTCCTTCGATCTTCGGCCAAGCGAAAGGAGAAGGAGCCACCCGCAAGGAACGCCGCCGACGCGCCGTCCTCGACTCCTTCTACCCTAACGTCAATGAGTTGACGCTGTCTCCCCACGACACCATATTCTGCGATGCCCGACTACCGCGTATATTATTTCGAGGTAGGGTTTTGTTTCAATTTTATTTGAATAAAATTTCTCTTAATACCTCTTTGAAATCATGTTTTACCTTTGGCCATTTGATACCGCCTAACGTGGAGGGCGCGGGCTGAACGAACACTGCCCAACGACCCTCCTACTGTTCTTGGATACTTTGGCAGTGGCAAAGAGAGGCATTGGAGATGAAAGAAAGTGGCAGTCGTGCACCGGCCGCGTGCGAAAGAACCACGACCCGCAACCGTGGGCCACTCGGCCGACGATGAACCAGCTGGGCCGAAGGAGGATCGTGGTGCAACAAGGGGCTCCGCGCTGCGGAAGTCCGCGACCCATGTTTCGAAGACCGCTCGGCAGGAGAACCGTCCGGCAGGCGGCTGACCGGGATGAGAAGAACCGCGACGCCAGGAGGGTGCCATGCTGGAGGAACCGCAACGCCAAGAGGGCGCCGCGCTGGAGGAACCGCGACTTGCCCGAGTAGGCCACTTGCACCAAGAAGGCCGGATGGATTCAGCCACCGGTTTGGGAGGGCGGTGCTGCTTGGCGCCGCTGCTTCGGACAGCTGGGGAGTCGCGCCCCCCCCCCCCTCGGACTGCTCGGCCAGCCGGCCGAGCCACGCCCTGCTGGGCCATGTCACGCCGCTCTGGGGTGGGCCGTGCCAGGCCGGGCCGTGCCGTGCCGAGCCGGGCTGTGCGCCGCCGGGCCAAGCAGCACACCTTCGGGCCGGGCTGAGCCCCTCCCGGCCGAGACGCGCCCCTCAGGCCGGGTCACGCGATTCACCGGGCCGGTCCGACCCTCTGTCAGGTCAGAACCGCCAAAACTGGGTTGACCCGACCCGCCAGCCCACTGGGCTTAACGGGCCAGACCAATTTTCACTTAAAGGTGAATTACTTGAGGACCATGCGTTTCATCGACACGCCGTCTACGGCACTGGGACCCTCGTGACGAGGTGGTCCTTTTCCGATACTCTAAGTGAGTTTTGGTCATCTTTGGAAAATGGTTGGGTTTGGAACAAGCATATTTCCAATTAGGCCCCTCGAATGGAAAATCCAATAACTCATAGACCGGCCGTCCGATTGACGCACCGTCTATCGCGTTGGGTTCCACTTGACAAGACAGAACTTGGAGATACATCAACTCTATACTTCATGACAGTTGATGTATTGACCCCTTGGCTCGAGGAGAGAACCCTCTGGGAATCGATCATGCTGTGTGCGGGAACCCTAGAGCAGCCTGCGACTGCAACGACTACCGTACTGTAATCCTCCATGGGTTCAACGATGATGGAAAATGTACTGGAATCCTCCGAGGGTTCGACAACGATGACAACTGTACTGGAATCCTCCGTTGGTTCGACAGTGATGTCTATCGTACTTGAATCCTCTGTGGGTCTGACGGTTTGACTTCTGTTCTAGTATCCTACGTGGGACGACAGAGTAGATTGTCTAGAATCTTACGCGGGTCCAATAGCTTAG
Organism: Viscum album; assembly: GCA_963277665.1. Classification (NCBI taxonomy): domain Eukaryota; kingdom Viridiplantae; phylum Streptophyta; class Magnoliopsida; order Santalales; family Viscaceae; genus Viscum; species Viscum album. The sequence goes on from OY728129.1 coordinate 1,549,938,384, forward strand.
CTGGTCTAGTATCCTACATGGATTCGACAGCTTAGATGAATCAGTGACTACATCTGATCATCATTACCACTTTATGAAAGATGTATACCTGAGTGAGCTGAGTCTTGACTTTCAATCATTATCATTGATGTGATTGACTTCTTTCCTGTGTGGACTAGGCTGTACATGGGCTCGAGAGTTGGATTCGATTTTGATTGATGACTTAGGTATATGTATGGTAATATACCTAAGTAGAGTTGGTTGATACTTCGTGATTGTATATTTTATTTGTGGTTTATCCTTCGTCGATTCTGGGAGACCATCAGGGGCCTCGGGGTCCCTATTGAGTATCATTATACTCACCCATGCACGGGCAATTCCTGCACTACATTGTGTTGGATGCAGACGACAGACAATTCTTATTGTGGTAGAGACTTGTAGAGAGAGACAGTACCCGGAGGTGGACCGCTTGGCGGGACGTACACGAAGCAGACAGACGGACCCGAGGTGTTGAGGAGACCATCTGTACCCACCCTTCAGGTGGGATTTCCAGAGGATGACTTAGTGGTTGCTGCTTTACTTTACTGCTGTTGTACCAGACTTTCAGTTGTACTGTACTTACTGTTGGGCTTGTATTTCCACCCCCTTTCTTTTCAGCACTTATTTTGTATACAATTTTACTTTGTGCTTACTTATATTGCATAATCTGTTGTGTCTGTTTACTATATAAAGGTAATTTCTTCCCTTTTTATCGGGATTAACACCTTTGGTGCTAGTCGCCAGCCCCTGGCCTATAGAAGGCGGGCTTGGGGGAGTCACGACACAGGCCCCGAGGACGGGTCATGACAAATTGGTATCAGAGGAGTCATTTCTATTGTAGAACTCAAGACTCTGATCATTCTTTCTGTGAAGCAATAGTGTTAAGAGTATTGAATGTGGTTTTCAGTCCAGGGAGTCTAGTGTTGGTGCGGCGGTCGACGTATCCATACACCAGGACCCTGACCTCTGATTTCCGACTCAGTGCACGAAAACCCTGATTGTGTGTCTGTTTCAAAAGTTTTCTTTGTGATTATTTTGTTTCAGCTCACCCGGTATACTATTTTAACCATAGCACACCTATTACTCTTCAGGATGGCCCCATGAAGGCAGCCATATAGGGTTCCGAGTTACGTGCGAGATGGTATCCCACCAAGCGACGAGGCCTCGGTGAGGGGCCCCATCACAGTAGAGGCACCAGTGGTACCACTACCCACTGGGCCACCGATACAACCAGCCCTAGCAGCAGAGAGTGCACGCCAACTGAGTGCATTGCATGAGTTTCAGCGATAGAGGCCGCCCAGGTTCCATGGAGAGACGGACCCTCAGGCAGCCGAGGATTGGTTGGAGGCTATCATCAGAGTCTTCATATTGGTAGGGACACAAGCCGACCTTATGGTGATCCTTGCCGTGAGTCTCCTGCATGCAGTAGCAGATAGATAGTAGAGCTTGATGCTCTAGGTTCACGAATAGACATCCATACTTTGGAAAGAATTTGTGAGTCTCTTCCGATCAAAGTTTGTTCCATCCACCCTTTCTGTGGTGCAGATTCATGAGTTACTTCACCCGCGGAAAGGCAGCATGACAATATCTCAGTACTCAGCGAGGTATACTGATCTCTCGCGCTACTCCACAAACATGGTAAGAGACCCATTCTTCAGGGCCCGGACCATTGAGCAGGGACTAAGATGTGAGATCAGGGCTTCGATGATCTCCCTCAGCATTCTGATGCAGGTGCGGGTTCTGGAGCGAGCCCTTCTTGTGGAGTGATTTCTCGATGAGCCAGTACCAGCAGTGAGACGCACCGTAGGGAGACACGTAGCGGAGTCTTCTGCAGCTGACAATAGACAGATGTCGCAGAGGTCCAAGAAGACCAGACCATCAGGAGAGCGACCTTAGGATACAGGTTCGGTTGTGCAGGGCAGCTGAAATAGAGCCATATATATGAGGACCAGGCAGTGCTATGCATGTGGAGGGCAGGTTCACATGGCTCGAGACTTCCTGAACCGTTGTGTAGATGAGTAGCAGACAGTGGAGGGACCTCCCAGGCATAGGCAAAGGTTTGACCGTGGCGGTCTAAAGGGAGCAGGCGGATGAGGCAGAGGAGGTGGCCGAGCAGTGGGTGGTGGACGTCATTTCAAGGCTCTACCACCACCACCACCACCAGGAGGTCCACTCCGACCACAGGGGGCTGTAGGAAAGAGGCAGGATCAACTCCAGGCAGTCAAGGATTACGACCATGGCTCACCTGAGATGATTCGAGGTACTATCTGTGTCTACTCCACCCTTACTGCAGTGCTTATAGACATAGGTGCGAGTCATTATTTCATTGCTGCTGCCCTTGTTCGGAGCTCAGATATTCTGATGGAGGCGTTGGATCGATACTTATGGCTATAGACTCTTATGGGAGCAGACTCGACAATTAAACACTGGTGCCGACAGTGTGAGCTTACTCTAGGAGGTGAGAGCTTCGACTGGGATCTTCTTGTAGCATCGTTGAGGCCTTACGACGTCATGTTGGGTATAAACTGGTTGTCTACAGTCCATGATCAGATTGACTGCATTAGGCGCAAGGTGTGATGTATCTGCATGGATGGGAGCAGGTTCACCTTCACTAGCGAGAAGGGAGCCTTAGCAGTGCAGGATGGACTTATTCATAGGAGAGGGCAGCCGATCACTCACCATTTGGCTAGTCTCATCCTCGAAGCGGTTGATGTGCGGAGTCCAAGTTTTCCTGTTGTGGTGGATCAATTTGCATATGTTTTTTACTGACGATGTTCCAGGACTACCTCCTCATAGATAGGTATACTTCTACATTTACCTGTACCCCGGGACATCACCGATACCTAATCCAACATATCATATGGCTCTCGCCGAGCTTCGTGAGCTGTGGGTATAGCTGGAGGACTTGCAGGGGAATAGATTCATCCGACCCAGTGTTTCACCATGGGCTTCTCCGATTTTGTTCACCAAGAAGGCATATAGGAGCTTGAGACTGTGTGTCAAATATCGTCACCTGAATCAGGTGACCGTGAAGAACAAGTACCCACTTCCGAGGATTGACGACCTCTTTGATTAGCTCAAGGGAGCAAGATGGTTCTCGAAGATAGACCTCCGGTCAGGCTATCACTAGCTCAGAGTTCGAGCCGAGGATGTGCAGAAGACGACCTTCAGGTGTCGGTATGGCTACTATGAGTTCTTGGTTATTCCCTTCGGCGTAACCAATGCTCTAGCAGTGTTCATGAGTCTCATAAATAGGATCTTCTAGCCTTACCTCAATCGCTTTGTCGTAGTCTTTATCGACAACATACTGATTTACTTGACTACGGAGGAGGAGAACACCTACCACTTGTGGGTTGTACTGGACACACTCTGAGAGAACCATCTTTATGGTAAGCCCTCGAAGTGTCAGTTCTGGATTCGAGAGGTACACTTCTTTGGACACATCATCTCGGAGGCGGGAGTTGCAGTGGATTCAGAAAAGATCGAGGCAGTACTTTCTTGGGAGCCACCCAGGAGCGTGATAGAGGTGCCGAGTTTCCTAGTTCTGGCTAGGTACTGTCATAGATTTGTTCCAGACTTCTCCAAAGTTGCAACACCAATTTCAGTATTGAAGAAGAAGGGGAAACCCTTCATGTGGTCAGATGGATGTCAATAGATCTTTCAGGATCTGAGGCAATGGTTGACTAGTGCGCCCATATTGAGGTTTCTAGGGGAGGGCATTGGGTATATAGTTTACTGCGATGCATGAGGGACAAAACTCGGGTGTGTCCTAATGCAGGAGTAAACAGTGATCACCTATGGTTTATAGTAGTTGAGGTAGCATGAGAAGAACTACGCTACTCATGACCTGGAGTTAGAATAACTGGTCTTCTCCTTGAAGATGTCGTGGCACTATCAGATGGGAGAGCGCTTTACAGTCTACTCTGAACAACAGAGTCTCAGGTACATCTTCTGGTAGAAGGACCTGAACCTGAGATATCGACGATGGCTCGAGTTCCCCCAGGAACATGGCTTTGAGATAGTCTATAATCCTGGGAAGGGGAATGTGGTAGATGATGCTCTCAGTAGGAGATCAAGCATTAAGCTACTAGGAGAGGCAACAGAGCAGCTAGCCGCGTTGCGGATATCCTTTGTGGATAGATATGGAGCATCCTTTCTACAGTCACTCATAGTCACTCCTCCACTCCTTGAGTGAGTCAGAGAGTCACAACATGGTGGCGTTGACTGTGATACGTGACGTGCTCAGATATCCACAGGGCAGGCGCTTGATGGATTTTCTGAAGGAGGAGAGCATGACATACTCTTCAGGGGATGTACCATGGTACCAGTTTCACTGCAGGAGGAAGTGCAGAGGGAGTTTCACACTTCCCCTCTAGCAGTATATCTAGGAGTGGTGAAGATGTACAAGGCCCTCAGATGACAGCATTGGTGGTCGGGTATGAATAAGGTTGTAGTAGAGTTCATTTCACGATGCCTCACTTGTCAGTAAGTGAAAGCAGAGCACCAGGTACCAAAGGCTTGGTACAACCCTTACAGGTCCCTTAGTAAAAGTGGGACGGGATATCCATGGATTTTGTGATGGGGCTTCCATGTACATCCAGGGGACAAGACTCTATCTGGATGTTCATAGACCGACTCACCAAGTCGGTCCACTTCCTACCAATCAGAGAGTAGGGCTCAGTAGAGATCTTGGGATGCCTATACATTCAGGAGATCATACGGATTCATGGTGTGCCATCGACTATATTCTCTGATCGAGACGCTCGTTTCACTTCCCGACTATGGAAGGGGTTACAGTAGGCTTTTGGGAAGTAGCTACGTCTGAGAACTACCTTCCATCCTCAAACAGATGGTCAGACTAAGAGGACCATTCAGACTCTCAAGGACATGCTCTATGCATGTGTCCTTGACTTTGGTTGCAACTGGGAGGATCACTTACCCTTGGTGGAGTTTGTGTACAAAAACATCTACCACTCCACCATTGGGATGACACCATACGAGGCACTGTACGTCCGACCTTTCAGATCACCTCTGTGCTGGACTCACCCTGGGGAGTCAGCACTTGTAGGACCAGAGATGGTTCAGGCTAAGAAAGAGAAGGTGCATATAATCTAGGAGTGGATGAAGACTGCACAGACCATACATAATTCCTATGATAATAGGAGGTGGAGACCACTGGAGTTCATGGATGGCAACCACGTCTTCTTACAGGTCTCAACTCGATGGGGTCTACAGAGATTTGGCCAGGACGAAAATTTATCTCCACGATTAATCGGACCTTTCCAGGCCCTCAACAGAGTTGGCGAGGTGACATACCACCCGGATCTTCCACCTCAGTTGCAGCGGGTGCATGACATATTCCATGTATCTCATCTGAGGAGATATGTGCACGACCCGACCCACATCATCAACCTTGGGGAGCTGGACATCGATGAAGGGGAAACATTCACGGAGGTCCCAACGGAGATCGAGGATCAACAGGAGAGGGTCCTATGTGGACATTTGATACCTCTGGAGCGCATTCGCTGGTAGCTCGGGAACCTCCAGGAGAGCACATGGGAGAGGGAGGCTCAGATGTGTGTACAGTACCCCCTTTTGTTTCGCTAGTGTATGTTGTAGCTTTACAAGGACCTAATTCCCTAAGATGCGAGTAATTTAATGACCCAAAAAGTCCAAGGAATTGTATTTCTTAAATACATTGGAATTTTACGAGTTTGTGGCTTCTAACGACACTTGATTCTGAGGCCTGGTGTGCCTAGGAGAAATTTCGGAAGTTTTGTTCGGGTACGTTCAGTAAACATAAATGCAATTTTATCTTGGGAGTTAGTTAAATCCTACATGGAGTAGTTTTTAGTGTGTACCAGACCCACATAACCTCCCACGAGAGGAATTTGTGATGTGGGGCCCACACGAGCCTTAACTCTTCATCTACTCATAACTCCCCTTAAACCCCCATTATTTATTATGACAACTCCCCCTTATTGAAGGAGATCTCTTCATCTCTCTCTCTCTCTCTTTAATATTTTCCAACACATTTTAATTAATGAATTAAAAATCTTCAAATAATTAATTAAAGGGTTTGAATTTTGAATTACATGTGTGAATAAAAAACAATAGCCTTAGCTATTATTTTATTTTGGGGCATTTGTTGTGTTGAAATGATTTTGGGAGATCTCTTGAGACTTTGAAGAACACCGTATTTCCAACGAAGAACCACTGAAGAACGATGATCACTTCCTTAGATCTTCAGCTAAGCCAAAGAAGAAAGAGCCACCTGTAAGGAACGCCGACGACATGCCATCCTCAGCTCCTTGTACCTCGAAGTCAATCAGTTGACACTGTCTCCCGGTGACGTCGTCTTCCGCGATGCCTGACTACCGCGAATATTATTTCTAGGTAGGGGTTTGTTTCAATTTTATTTGAATAAAATTTTTCTTCATCCCTCGTTGAAATCTTGTTTTACCTTTTTCCATTTGATACTACCTAACGCAGAGGGTGCAGGACGAACGAACACGGACCGACGACCCTCCGATTATTCTTGGATCTTTGGCGGCGACAACGAAAGGTGGTGGCGACGAATGGAAGCGGCGGTCGTGTGCCAGCTGTGTGCGGAAGAACCGCAGCCTGAAACATTGGGATGCTCGGTCGAAAAAGAACCAGCTGGCTAAAGCCAGCTGGGCCGAAGGAGGACCGTGGTGCCCCAAGGGGCGCCGTGCTGCGGAAGACCGCGACCTACGTTTCACGGGCCGCTCGGTGGGAGAATCGGCCGGCAGGCTGCTGGCCGGGCTGAGAAGAACCGCGACGCCCGAAGGGCACCGCACTAGAGGAACCGCAACCCGCCTGAGCGGGATGCTTGTACCAAGAAGGTCGGCCGGCTTCGGACGGTCAGTTTGGGAGGGCGATGCCTCTTGGAGACACTGGTTTGGGCACCCGGGGGGCCGCCCCCCTCCCCCCATCGGACCGCTCGACCCCTTTAGGCCGAGCCGCAGCCGGCCGGGCCGCGCCGTGCCGGGCCGGGCTGCGTGATTCACCTGGCTGGTTTGACCCTCTGTCATGTTGGACCTGCCAAAACTGGGTTGACTCGACGCGCCAGCCCACTGGGCTTAATGGGCCGTGCCCGTTTTCACTTAAAGGTGAATAACTTGAGGACCGCACGATCGATCGACGCGCTATCTGCGGCACTAGGACCCTCATGATGAGGCCGTCCTTTTGCGATACTCTATGTGAGTTTTTTTTGACTTTGGAAAATGTCCAAGTTTGGAACGAGCATATTTCCAACTAGGCCCCTAGAACGGAAAAACCAATAAATCACAGACCGGGCATCCGATTGACTCGCCGTCTATCGCATTGGGTTCATTTTGAAGAGAGGGAACTTCTGGATATATCAACTCTAGAATTCGCGAGAGTTGATGTATCGACCCCTTGGCTCAAGGAGCAGACCCACCCGGAATCGAGCATACTGTGTGCGGGAACCCTAGAGTTGGCTGCGACTGCAACGACTACCATACTGAAATCCTGCGTGGGTTCGACGATGATGAAAAATTAACTAGAATCCTCCATGGGTTCAACGACGATTACAACTGTACTAGAATCCTCCATGGGTTTGATAGTGATGAATACCGCACTTGAATCCTCTGTGGGTCTGACGGTTTGACTCTGTATAAGTATCCTACGTGGGTCCGACAATGCAGCTGGTCTAGAATCCTACATGGGTCCGACAGCTTAGCTGGTCTAGTATCCTACGTGGGTCTGATAGCATAGATGAATCAGTGACTACATCTGATCATCTTTATCACTTTACAAAAGATGTATAGTTGTGTGAGATGAGTCTTGAATTTCAATCAGTATTATCGATGTGATTGACTTCTTTCCAGTGTGGACTGGGTTGTACTTGGGCTCGAGAGTTAGAGCCGAATTGGATTGATGACTTAGGTATATGTATGTGCATATACCTAAGTAGATATTCTTGATACTTCGTGATTGTATATTTTCTTTGTGGTTTATCCTTCATGGATTCTGGGAGACCTTCAGGGTCTCGGGGTCCCTACTGAGCATCGTTATACTCACCCCTACATGGGAAATTCCCGTACTATGTTGTGTTGGATGTAGACGATGTACAACACTGATCGTGGTAGAGACTTGTAGAGCTAGACAATACCCGGAGGTGGACCACTTGGCGGGATGTACATGGAGCAGACGGATGGACCCGAGGTGCTGAGGAGACAATCTGTACCCACCCTTCAGGTGGGATTTCTAGAGGACGACTCAGTGGTTACTGCTTTACTTTACTACTATTGTACTAGACTTGCAGTTTTACTATACTTACTGTTGGGATTGTATTTCCAGCCTCTTTCTTTTCAGCACTTAATTTTGTATACACTTTTACTTCATGCTTACTTCTGTTGCGTACTCTATTGTGTCTGTTTACTATATAAATGAAATTCCTTTCCTTTTTATCGGGATTTATGCCTTTGGTTCTAGTCTCCATCCCCTATTCTATTGATGGCGGGCTTGGGGTTGTCACGAAATGAGCCCCGAGGATGGGTCAGGATAGTTGTGGCCTCTAATTGGTTTAGTTAACACATGGGGAATGTGAATCCCATTTAAATATAGTCACAAAGAATAGTCTAGGGTGGGTCCAAAAAGGAGTGTGAATCACTTGAATCAAACTAAGAAAAAACAAGGGTGGAAGAAAAGTTGAGCGTACCTTGAATGATCGCTAACCCCTCAGGCTATGCTACCCCTACTTTAGATAATTGGAAAATACCTACTCCTATACCTCTTTATATATATCCATATTCATGAACATGATCAGGTTGAGGTACCTGATCTTGGGTAACATCCTAAGGTCGAAAAATTACTGCTCCATCTCCCCTCGATAGAGAATAATATCGTATATAAAATGTCCTCGCTAGTAACTATTGTTGAGGCTGGAAATAATAAAAAATACCTCCACTAAAATAATCTCGAAGAAACACTGGTAACATGTTCTAGAGATTCCCATGTAACCCAAAAATATAGCACACCATCCAAAATCATTGGGGACAATAATATTAAACACTATCCACATAAGTCTTGAGGGGAATTTGGAGAGGTTGAATCCCTTCCGATAGAAATCTCGAATGTACTGGAACCTGAGACCTTATACTAACAACTATAATCCTCAAGGAACCCTAATTATTTTTATCTCGAGAGAAACCTCGTGATGATTGAATCCCCTATATCACCTCAACCTTATTATGATACTCCACATCTATTGGAAACATAGATGGAGTAACTGCATACTAGTTAGAAGGACCGAACACCTCCTTAGGATGTCTCGAACCACACTCCTCATCTAGAAAAAGACCTATAGAAAGACACAGAAGGCCCTTACACTTGTTTCCAAACACCCAAATTGAAAAAATATCACACTAAAGAGAATGAATATCCTGCCTCTTCACTTTATTCATGGTAAACTGAAGGAACTCTACCTAGAAATCTTTTTTAAAGTTGACCAACAAAACATCCACATCTTTCTACTCACATATTTACAATGTCCACTACTGAAGCACAACTCCCCACATCTGAATATCTTCCAAAGGGACCCAATACTCCTACATGGCCCGTATCAAACTGATGGTGATATCTAGATCCTCCAACCTTCTCTCTGTATCCTCATCATGAACACTATACCAATACTTTCCCAAAGTCTAATGTTGAAAAGAACACAACATCCTCCACCACTGATCATACTACCCAACTAGGTAAACCATTTGATGATCAACCAGATGATCCTGATGAACCTCAACTACCTGAACCACAAATGGATGATGACAAGGATACATAGATAAAAGAGAAACAACATTTCCAAAGCGTAGGTAGAATCCAATTTTATCATGATTCATTTTAATTAATTTACATCACTTTTTACTTCCCAGAACCATTCAATTAAAATACAAACACAAGTCCTCCTGATACTTGTACCTATCCTAGGTATCTACATAGAAAATAGTTCCACCACACTTGGTCCTTCAATATGATTAGTGTTCATGCACAAAATCATGGGGCACCTTAAACTCCTATGTCGTAGTTGTTATTAATGGATTATGTCATGCACCAAGGTCAACCTAAACCATTTCCATACCACCAATGCAAATTTCACTGTGACCAACTGTGAACTCCAACCGATCTTTCAACCATCATCACTGATACCAATCTCTCACAACCCCCTTCTCCCAAAGACACCACAATTAGGGGAGGGATAGAATGACCCCAAATTCCTACCATCAATAAGCTCCAGGTTTGAGATTAGAATGTGGGTATAAATATCTCATTTATGAGATTGATTAACCTCTATAATATAAACAATACTTGGAAATAAGATGAATTAAACACAATAAAATCTATGAAATAATGTAAAACGAAACCAAACCATCCAACAATCCATGTACAAATAAAACTGAGAAAAATACCTCACTTAAAATCAATGTTTACAAAAAAATAATTAAATATAACTAATTCAGTTTGTGTGTATTTACTCCTTAAAAAATCCATCTGTCTTAGAACATTTAAAAGAGAGATCAACAATGCTTTAAAAAATGGGATGAAAACAATTACCGAATAAGGGGTTTTAAAACCAATGGAAAATAATTTATACATACTCATTTTTTATGAGAGTTTATAAAAAATAAATATATTTGATATATAAAATACTTTTACACACTTTTCAAAAACAATATAATTTTGAATATTAATTTCAAAATTAATATTTCAAAAAAAGGATATCTCCTTGAAAATAATTTGAAAAAATAGTACTTTTATGGATTAAAATGATACTTGACAAATCTTATAAAAAAATATTGGCCACATCATAATATCACTGGAAGGACAATGTCTCATTGAGGTCATGTGATCACACTTCATTCATAATCATATCATTTGATATGCAAGAAGAAAATTTTATTTTAACAAAAAAAATTTCTAATGACCATTTTTTATCATAAATAAACCATTAAAACCATTAAAAAAGTTTCATAAATTTTCTTGAATTATTTTCAATGATGAAAATAATTTGACACTTTTTCAAAAACTATTTTTTCATAAATCACCATAATGTTTTGAGAAATCCATGATTTGAGATATTCAATGGAAAAATTTGAATATAACTCAATAAAATTTAAAACTAATTTTTTATTAAAATGAATGGAATGTTAATGATATGCATAATGCATGGCCATTATAAATGAATATGAAATATACATAGTTTTAAATTCACATGAAATAATAATTTATAAAATAATCATAAATACACATTTCTAACATGAAATACGCAAATTTCATTTTAAAATAATTCTTATAAATAAAATATAGATTCTTTGATTAAATGAAAATATAAAAAATATAATAATTTGAACTCTTAAATGACTCAAATGGAAAATATAATTTTGATATAAACATTTTTTGAAAATAAGAATATTTCTTTCAAAAGTTTAATCTTTTAGAAAATAGAAATTCGAAAAAAATCATTCCTTACGTATAAATATAATTAACAGAGATATATATAAATATATTTTTAAAAAATAATCCATTACACATTGATTTCACAAACATATATGTTAAAAGATTAAAGAAAAACAATAGTATTCTTCTAAAAATGTACATGGAAGAATAATTTTGAAATTATAACTATAAATTTTGATAATAGAATACTTAGATAGAACAAAACATAAAAATAATTTATATTTTAAAATAAGTAATCGATTAACTCAAAACAACTATGGAAGACCACTTTCATAGATAAAAGATAAGAAAACACAAAAAATCCACATTCTACTAAGCTTCCTTTCTCTCTTCTAGATCTATTTTTCTAACTCTATTATTTTATATTTTTCACCCTAAACAAGAAAACAAAGAAAAAACAAAGGAAAACATGGTTATGGGCCCTCCAACAATTCCACTCTAGACCCACTTAACATATGTAAATATACACTAAAAAAAGTTACAAATATATATATATTTATGAAGCCCATCAGAGAATAGATTCTGCCCAATTTTCTTTAAGAATTAATTAATTATGAATGATAATCCAAATAATATGAATGAAAAATAATAATTTCATGGTAATGAATAGTGTTTTATTCATCTGATCTTTGGTCCACATCTAACTGAAAATTTAGTTAAGAGTGAATGAACAAAATTTTCAATGCATATATAATTATATATGCACATAGGTGAAAACCATGTGTTTATTGATATTGATCGAAGGAAGAAAAATAATGAATAATGAAGAAGAATTTAAAATGATCTAATGAAAACTAATTTTTTTGAAATAATGGAATTTTATTAAATAAAAGAATTTAAAACAACCACTATGTTAAAAATATATGTTAGGATAAAGAAAAAACTAGATTAATGACAAAAATGGACAACCACCATTTGAGTGAGGAAGAAAAATTGATCAAACAAACCAATAGGGTACTAAAAATATGATTTGGGCACCTTGAAAAATAAATAAACACACTTACACAAAAAATGCTTCTCCGAAGGTAGAGGATGATACAATCATCTCCTTGGATAGGTCACACATGATTTATCACACCCGAGTATAAAACTCATTTGGTGTTCGATCATTTCTAGTTTCTAAGTGTCCGAGACCTCAAATACATTCAAATATCCTTTTTCCACACTTGATCTGCACTCAAGCCTTCATCTGTGGTATAATACCTCTCTTGGTATCAACCCATATATGCTCAACGATTTCCCCTAAATGGGGTCGACCCCTTTACCAAGATTGATTCCACCAACCCCTCTTACCGAGTTATCATTTTTATAAATAATATGAACATAAGTTATTCATATTTTTGGTGTTAGAATAATAATAATACTTTTTATTTTTTTAATTACATTTTTTCATTAAAAATAATATTCATAATTCAGATATTTTAAAATGGATTTTAGTGATACTTATATTTTAGAATAATCATAATTCATATTTATTTATAATTTAAAAATTTTATAAAACAATTTATAATAGTTAGAGTTTCATATATTCATAATTTATATATATTACTTTACATTTTTATGTCTTCTTATTTTATAAAACTAATTTAATAATTTTCATCATAATTCAGAAATTAATATATTTGTAATTCAAAAAATTTATAAAATAAAATTATAATTATTGTAATTGTCATAAAATAAATTTCCTTTATGTTTAGGACTTTTATAATCTAACATTTTTCAAATAAAAATTTTAATTATAGTTTGCCTTTCGTTTATTGTTATTATATATATATTAAACTGTTTAAATTATAATTCTGATAATTTATTTATTTGAATTAAAGAAAAAATATATTTATAAATTTATATGTTAACAAGTACTTAAATTTTATTAATGATAATCATTTTAGTTTGAAAAAATATTTATTATATTAAAGCATATTTTTTTATTTTATGTAATTTGATATAATTATTTATAATAATTCCATAATTATTTTACCTTTAAAATAGTTTTTGATATTGTTATAAAAAATATATGTTTTTATAAAAAAAGCAATTAGATATATTATATTAAAATATTATTTTAATCAAAATCATAATATATTTATAATAAAAACATTTTTTTTATAATTTTGAATATTAAATAAAAATAAATTATTATTTCTTGAAATATATAATTTATTTAAAAATATAATAACATAAGATTTGAATAGTATAATTTTTTTATAAAAGTATAATTGATGAAATAAGTTTATATATATATACGTACAATTTAATATATCATCATTTATGGTAAAAGTATTAATATATAATTTTATATATTTGACTTAACTGATAATATAAATTTATTTTTATTTATTTAAATTATAAAAAAAACCATTTAACAATAAATTATCAATATTCTAAATTTTCCATGATGTTAAATTTTACCCCTTAAATAAAAAATGCTCTCGCATTCATCAGACATAAGAAAATTCTAAATTTCCATCATCGAAATTAGAATGATTGGACTTCTATATTCTTAAGGGTATTTATCTTCCTAGAACATTAAAATAATGTTCTATCATGTTGAGTTTTTATTAAAACAACAACACCAAGTCTCTAAAGTTTTTAGACCATTTATTTAATAATAAATATAAATTCCCAAACCAACCCTTCCAGATTAGATGCTAAAAATTACTGTGTTTTTTTATTAGAAAGTAATAGAAAAATAGACAGTAAATCATAAATAAAAGAATTGTTTTCAGTCTAGGTTCTAGAGAATTATGAAAATACCATATATGAAATCAGAGTTTACCAAAAAAAATGAAATAACTAATTCTCTTCGCAAGCACTAATTCCTTAAATGAAGCAATTCATAATAAAACTTCTAAAATACAAGTGAAAAATATTTTAAAATATGGGATGAACATAAAATTTCAAATTAAGTGGTTTTAATACAAATGAAAAATAATTTTACACATACTTATTTCAAAACTCTTTTAATAAAATTTTATATCAAATAAATATATTTGATATAAAAACTTATTTTCCAAAATTTTAAAAAATACTATCATTTCAAACATTCACTTCAAAAGAAACTTTCGAAAAACAATTGGATTTCTCTTTAATTTTTTTTAAAAATAATACTAATATTATGGATTAAAATTATACTAGACAGATCTCATATAACCATGGTGGCCACTTTGTAGTATCATTGCTAGGACAATGTCGTGTTGATATTGTGGGTTCACTCCTCATTCCTCATCATCTCATTTGATTTGAAAACTACAATTTTCTTTAGGAAATATGTTGTAATGACCTATGTTTCTCATAAATAACCCATTAAAATGATTAAAAACCTTTCATAAATTTATGTGAATTATTTTCAATGCTGAAAATAATTTTATACTTGTTTAAAAACTAATTTTTCATAAATAATTATAATGTTTGGTGAAATCCATGATTTAATAAATTCAATGAAATAATTTAAACACACCTTAAATAATTTTTTTTTTAAAATATTTTATTCAAATTCATGGAATTTTATTGATATAAATTATTCATGACCATTCTATATGGATATGTAATATCCATAGTTTTCAATTCGTATGAATTATAGTTTATAAAATATGATTTAATACACCGTGCTAACATGAAATATTTAAAATCCATTTGAAAAAATAATTATAAATAAAGTATAAATTTTTTGTATTAAAATAAAATATTTGAAATCCAATAATTTGAACTATTAAATGAATCAAATGGAAAATATAATTTTTATATAATCAAGTTTCAAAAATAACAATATTTATTTCAAAAATATATTTTTTGAAATTATAAAAATTTGAAAAAAATTAGTCCTTACATATAAATTTGAAGAATAAAGATATATATATATTTATAGGAAACTAATCCCTTAGAAAAAGATTTCACAAACATATATTTTAAATGTATAAAGAAAAATAGTTGTATTCTTTTAAAAATGTACATGGTAGAATAATTTTAAAAATATATCTATAATTTTTTTAATAAAATTATTATAGAGAAATAAATATAAAAATAAACTATGTTTTAAAATATGTACTCCCTTAACTACAAAGAACTATTAAAGACCTCTGTTAGTTGTAAAACAGAAGAAAACAAAGAACTGCCTCATTCTTCTATGCATCATTTCTATCTTCTAGCTCGCTTTCTATCACCTTATTATTTTATCTCGTTATCCCTAGACAAGAAAACACATAAAAAAAGGGAAACATGGTTATATACCCTCTTCCACTTCCTTGTTATAACCTCTACACATATGAATATATACACTCAAAAAAATAAGCAATAGGTGAAGACATATATGTATCTTTATTGAGATTGTCATAGAAGAAGCTACTACTCAATTTTCTTCAAGAATCAATTAATTCTGACGGCTAATCCAATGTATATTAATGAAAAAATATTGTAAGAAAATAAATGGTGTTTTATTCAGATGATACTTGGACCACATTTAATCAGAAAGTCAGTTGAGAGTTTATGAACCACAAATTCAATACATATATAATTATAAATACAAATCAATGAAAATAATGTGTTTTTTTGATATCGGTCGAAGGAAGAAAAATTGAGAAAGATGAAGAAGAATTTAAAACGATACAAGTCCAATCAATTTTTTGGTTGTATTTTTAATTAAATAAAAGAATTTGAAACAACCAATGTGTTAGATAGAGATGTAGAGATGAAGAAAAACCCTAATAGATGAAAAATAGGGACATCCATTGTTCGAGTGAGGAATAAAAATCGAACAAAGCAATAAATATGGTATTGAAAGTCCAATTTGGGAACCTATAAAAATAAACACACGCACACACACCTCTAGAAAAACAGTTCACTAAAGGTAGTGGATGATGGAGTTTTCTCACTGGATAGCTCGCACTTGATTTACCCCATCAGAGTGCGAAACACCTTCACCGTTCGATCCTTAATTTAGTTTGAGCACCCGATAACTCAATCATGTTTAGATCTACCTTTTCTATGCTCAATCTATAATCAATCCTTTTTTCGCAGTAGAATCACTCTCTTGGTTTCAACCCATCTCCATTCTGATTTGAATCCTCCCAAAAAATTAAAAGCACATAAGTGATTTCCCCAAAATGGGGTCAACCGCTTTCTGATCTTGGCCCCATCGACCCCTCTTATCTATTTATCATTTTTTATAAAGAATATTAATATATGTTATTATTATTTTGGGTTTAAAAAAATAACAATTACATTTTCATAAATTCATTTATTTAATAATAATAATATTCATAAATTACATATTATAAAAAGAATTTTAGTAATACTCATACTTCACAATTATAATAATTCATATTTTTTTATAATTTCAAAATTTTATAAAACAATTTATAATATTTATAGTTTCATATATATATATATATATATATATATATATATATATATATATTCATAATTTATATATATTCCTTTAATTTTCATATTTTAATATTTTTTAAAAATAATTAAATAATTTTATTCACAATTAATATATTCATATATTTGTAATTCAAAATTTTATAAAATAAAATTATAATTTTCAAAATTTTCATAAAATATATATTTTTTAATATTTCTGAGTTTTTGAACTTTATTTTTATCAAATAGAAATTTTAATTATAGTATGACTTTTTTTTATTGTTATTATTATTTATATATTTTTTAAAAATTTCAAATTATAATTCCTATAATTTATTTATTTTTATTAAAACAAAGTTTTTAAAAAATTTATATATTAACTAATACTTAACATTGATTGATGACAATAATTTTAGTTTCGAAAAAGATTTATTATATTATAACATATTTTTTTGTTACATGTAATTTTATATTATTATATATAATAATTCCGTAATTCTTTTACCTCTCAAATAAAATTTTGATCTTGTTCTACAAAACATATGTTTTTTAAAAAAAATAATAAAATAAATATATTTATTTTCAAAAACATTACTACATTTATTACAAAAAAATATTTATTTATAATTTTCAACTTTAAATTAAAATGGAATCTTATTTCTTGAAATTAATTTTTTATTTAAAAATATGATAACGTAAAATTTGAAAACTATAATTATTTCATAAAATTATAATTGATGAAAGAACTTCATATATATATATAAACAATTTAATATATCATCCTATATAGTAAATAATGTTATATAATTTTTGATATTTTAGTTAATTGATAATCTAAATTTATTTATATTTATCTATGTTATAAATAAAACCATTTAATAAGAAATTATTCATATTCTATATTTTTTGGGATGTTACAACCCGAGAGAATGATCACACCACATATCACCCAAAAAAACATTGGCCACTACTTAGTGCATTAACAGACCTTAGAGCGTCAGAGTCTTTGCATATCTAATCTCATGGAAGAGGTAGTTGGATGGAGTGGGTAGCCAACCATCCATCATCATCAACTAGATATTGAAAAAAACACCCCATGTGAATATGTGAGTGTCACCACATATTTCTTGACGTGGGTTTGGTGTGCATACAAATCATAAGGAATATACAGTTATATATATATATCCACATGCAAGCCCAACCTATGGGTTAACAATAAAACACTAAGAAACTCACAAAATACCCTCTTTCACTACCATCTCTAAATATAGAAAACCACATAACAAACACACAAAAGATGCCATTCCCCCTTTCCCTTACAAGCCAAACAAATTTCGTTCAAACATGCCATTCCTTTCATTATTTATTAACAACCACATTAAACCACACAACTATTATTATTTCATTCATTGACCATTTCCATATCATAAATCAAACTATCCCAAGCCATTTAAAACATTATTAACCAATTATTCCATCACTACCCTGGGCAACTAGCAGAACATATCATGTCACATTAGAAAGAAAAAACATATCAACCTTACCAAGCCAACCATTACCACATCACCACCATTTCGAAACCACATCACAATCCACCCTCCATCACTATCTACCCATACCATGGCCAAACAAACTATCACATCACCACCCCACTATACGACCATACAAACCCATCTCCTCACCATCCCACAACACGACCAAACAAAACCACCACCTCCCTGCCTCGACGACATAGCCCAACAAACCCATCTCATCACTTTCCCATTACATGACAAAAAAACCTATCATCCCTAAATGACACAACCATACATCTCCCCATATCACATTGCAACAAAACATATCCCCATACTACACCACATCCACAAATCACCCCATATTTGATCACCACCACACATCACCCCATACTACCTCAAAACAACACATCGTCACCCATAGCATGACCACACCACAATACATCCCACAAACATAACATTATTCATATTTTTCATGGGTCTTTTCAAATCCTAGTTATTTGTTTAATGGAATACTCCACAGGCCACAAATCAATTGGAAATAATTTTATTGGATAAATATAAGTGGTTATCCAATTTCCATCTTGGGGTGATATCAAAATAACCACTCAACATTTTCTCTAAACACATATCAAACTAGCACAAAAAAATCCACCAAAAACTAAAATTTTTAGTAGGGCATCAATCCCATACAATCATAATATCAAGATATTTAAACAAATGTAAAATAAGGCTATTCAAATCCCTTTCCACTTAAATTTCAATTAAACAAGTTATTTTTATTTATTAGGCCGTATACACTACTTATAAAAGATAAAAAAATTATAACCCCTCCCACATGATACACTATGTGAGAAATGAGGAATTCCCTAACTCAGAAGAGCTTGTAGATCAATATTCACACCCCAAAATAAAGAAAGAAATTTCGGAAAACCATAGTCGCCTAAAAACCCATAGATCATCCTACATTGTATAATGGGATATATAAACCACAACCCATACACACCCCATAAAAAACCCACACCAACATTGTGGATCTATAAATAAGAACATAAGAAAAAACATGGGTAGAAGAGGTGAACTCACCACATATAACAAATAAGCATCCACCAAAATTGAAAGAATCAAAGTAGGAGAATGTGGGCTGAAAGATTATCCAAAATCACCTTGGGTTCTTCCAAAAATAAGAGGAAGAGGTGTACGGACGAATGAAAAATAATAGGCTGATCAGCCCTTCTTACAACCTAGATTCCATAGGTTTCACATGATGTATTCCATTGATATCATTAATTTCATAGGTTTTCATTTTTTGTTAGAAATTCAGTGACCTCGGCTGTGATTTAATACATGTCGCGAATTCATTTCATGATGCGAATTTGTTTCATGGAATCCGCATTAGAGCACATACAAGTCAAGAATTTAGCTTATTATACATGTTTTGAAACATCAATTCATGATGTGAACCCAGTTCACATCAAGAACCACCTGTTGCAGCACTCATATAGCTCCATCACAACAGAAGCCTCTCGGCCTTCCTCCAATGCACCTCCAACAATCTCAAACCATAAAACTAGCAATGTAAACGACCGAGAAGGCACGTGTTGTTACACGATGAATTTTAGAAACCACTGCCTCTACCTGTCTCACCAATCAATTAGTAATGATATTTTTAAGGTGGTTTTTTTATTTTTCAATGCTTTTTTAATGGTGTTTATTTAAAAAAAAATTTCTGCAATTTAATTATTAATTGTTATTTAGTATTTAATATTTATTTATTTATTTAGTATATATTTATTTATTATTTATAAACTATTTATTATTTATTATATATTATTAATAAATAAATAATAAATAATTTAATTATTTCTTATTTATTTGTTATATATTATATATTATTAAATTATATTTTATTTATTAGATTATTATTTATTATTTATTATTTCTCACTTGATTATTAAATATTATTTTTTATCATCTATTTATTATTTATTTATTATTTATCATTTATTGATTATTTATTTATTTGCCATTTATTTATTTGTCATTTATTTATTATTTATTACTTATTATCTATATAATAAATAATTATTAATATTAAATTTTCAGTAAATAATAATTAAATATTAAATAATACATCAAACTTAAATAATAATAAATTAAAAAAATACATACTAAATACTAAATATTAATTTTAAAATAAAAATTAATAAATAAAAAAATAAAAAAATAAAAAAATAAAAAATTATGACATAAACAAATAGAAAATAAAAATACCAATTAGTAATTATTAATAATAAATAAGAAATGAATAATTTCTAATTTTTAATAACTAATAAATTAACAATAAGTGATAAATAAACACACACACATATATAATTAAATATAATTGTGTATAAATATAAATAAATATATATATATATATATATAAACACATGTAAATATAAATAAATATAAGTGTTCATAAATACATATAAATACATAAAAATAAATACACACATAAATATAAATATATATAAATACCTATCTATATATATACCCGCATAACATATATAAATATATAATAATATGAAAAATATACATTTTTATTTATATAGAAAAATATAGAAAAATATTAAATAATGTATAAAAATATATACAATTATATATAATTTTTGATGAATGTATAGAAATATATATATAAATATGCATAATTATATAAAAATACATACACATATATGTAAAATAAAAAATAAATCAGCAAAAGAGGGAATACCACTCTAATTAAAACACCATCATATTAATGGGAATGTAAAACTGTGGAATAAAATCATAGACAACCGAAAAACCATACGGAGATGCACTAAAATGAAGCTGAAATCCCATCGATTGATAAAACATTAGGACATATTATCAAGAAAATCAACTTTGGGTTTGTTCTGAGCCTTTTTGGACATAAAAAGACAATGAATGAGGTTTCCCTAACATAATATGATACAAATATCGTCACATGCTTTTATTTGACATCTCCTAGATCCCAAAGATACCCTCAGATAAAAAACTCTGGTTGTTTGAAGATGAATTTTGATTTTTCACTTCTCTTCGAATATAAATGATCTTTTTAAAATTAATTATCATCAAATTATTATATAATGTCACTGTTTTTATTTTTGAAAGATTCAATTTGACATTTCATGGATAGAAAAGTACACTCATATCAAAAGTTTTTGTCATTTGATGTTGAAGTATGATTTTCAAATTCTCCTATAACATCAGTGATAGAGGATGTTTTTGTAGTGATATGAATATATATACATTTATGCATATTAATTAAAAATTATTAATTAATAATAAAAGTATTTATATTATAAAAATATTAAATATTAAATTTTTTATTAACTATAAATTATTAATAACATATATGTATACAACCATGTTTGTATAAATATATCATTATTATTATTTCTAATTTTTATATTTAATTTTAATAACATTAGGGGTGTTTTTTAAAAATGTTGTTGAGATTAAATTAAATATTTTAATACTATTTTCCTTTGGTATAGAGGTGGTTTTTTTAAATCATCACTAAATGTTTCCTATTTTATAAAAAGTTTCATCGATTTGCACCTTTTTTTCAAAACAACTACAAATAAAAATAAATGAGATCCTTTAATGGATGTTTTGTAAGGATCCCCTAAAAACCACATCTAAATGGTGATTCTCACACAATGGCATCAACCACCTTAGGTGATTTCACAAGTTGGTAATGTTTTGAGCAGTCATAACCATTAATTAACTCCTACCATCTCCTTTAGGGAATATTTAACTATTTCTACATGAATATATAGTTAAATATTTTATGATTAGTATATATATCACATCATTCACTATTATTATAATACCATCATATTTTTAGTGAAAAAATTAGTGTTAACAACTCTATATCACGAGTCAGGGAATTTTTCTCTGGATTTTTCTTTTGGCATAAGGAATAAGAGATCACTATATCATTCTCCATGAGGTTGCCTCTCACTCCCTTCTACAATTCATCACTATAGACCACAAACACTTCCCCATTATAGGGAGTGTCAGTACAGGTATGTTGGCTAAACGCATTTTAATATCCTTGAATTTTCCCTCACATTCACATGTCTAAAGGAACATAGATTTCTATCGACTCAACATGGTTATTGAATTAGATAGTGGTGATAAATATTTCACAATTTATAGGTAGTATACATCCAATATAAGAAAACTATGAATCTCAGTTACCATGGTTGGTCTGGTCCAATTCTCCATAACTTCTATCTTTTAAGTTTCTACCGATATCCCTAACAAAAAATTGTATGAACTTAGAGTGAAAATTTATGAAGAAACAATTCATACTTGGTAATTTTTTCATTCAAATTATACTTCCTTAGGTTATTCAATGCAATTATTAAATTATCTTCATGCTATTCCTTACTCAGATGATATATAAGAATATCAACTAAGAATTATACCACAAAAAGATCAAGGTAATTTCTAAAGAATCTGTTCACTAAATCCCTATAGATAACACGGTAATTAGTAAATATAAATGGAATCAATATAAATTCATAATGATGATAACTCATACAGAAGGATTTATTGGTATTTAATACCACAAATAGTGCCTTTAATAGTGCTATAATTGAACATTATCATGAAAAAAATCACTAAAAATAGATTGTGATTAAAACCCCTTGGATTTTATCAGCGTTAGAAAAGTGCTGATAAAGTCAGACTTCATCAGCACTAAAAAATGAGATAATAAAGGAGACCTTTATTAGGGATTCTTTATGATTAGGTAAAGGTACCGTTTATCAGTGTAATAAAGGAGAAAATAAAGGGATACCTTTTATGGATTTTAATTGCATTGATAATGAATTCATTTGTGATAGCTTTTAGTAGCACTGGTAAAAGGACCCTTAAATCAGTAGTATTACTACTAATAAAAAAGGGGTACACTGCTACAATGTTCTGTTAAAATCATAGCATAGTATAACAAGAAAAAAAACTACAAAATAGAAAATACATTTTGAAACTATAGAATTTAATTAAACCAAAATATACTACACAAATACAAGAAAAAACGTTATGTTATAGACATTTCAAACATTGGTTTTTACAGTTACATGAGTAAGTAAAAATTGTCACATACATTCAAAAACATAAATGTTCCTTTGTCTTTAGCCCCTAACCCCCAGTCATGTTGTTACTGAACAAACCATCCCAGCTTGAGAAAAATAATGCACATGTATAATAATTTTTTCTTAGTAATACAATCACCACAATACATTTTTTTAATATATAAGAAATCCCTTTTTGGAAAGTGAGAACCATAAAAAACCCTCTACAAACCATTACCACAAACCATACTTAGACGACCAACAAACAACATATTGAATTCAAAATTAACATACGAACTTCACTGGAGACAAAATACAACCACTAAATCCTTCCAAAAAACCTTCAAAATTTAAATTTAAAATCTAAAGTCATCAACACCCAGGATTCAGGCATCTGCCTTGAGACGCACACCCATCTCCATTTCTACCATGTCCTATCTGAGATGCACCATAATCACGTCGCCGACCAACCATCACCAACTTCAGCCCATTGAAATCACTGAATCCATTATCATCACCATTTTCCATCATCCCCAGGATGCCAACCACACCGAACATCATCGCTGTAACCCTCACCGAATCACCATCATTGTTGTTGGCCATCATCACTTGAGCCGAGAACCAAGGCACAAAACTAGGACATCCACCACTAATCACCATCACTATCTTAAAAATGCCATCGAAGAACTCCACCATCCCCGCCAAAATATCATTAAAACACAACGATACAACCGTCTGAACCCTCGACGATGGGACAGTCTCCCTTATGGAGACCCACCACCACTCGATCCTCACCTCCCATAACCTTCATGAAGACTCGCTCACCAGACCGATAAGGGACACATCGCAGGACCATGATGTCAGAGAAGGGTTCAGAAAATGGAGGTCTCGGTAGAAGACCAGGCCGTAAACCGCATCGTTCCATCGAAACAGAGAACCACCAATAGGGAAACATAGATGAATCCAAAAAACAACAACATTCCATACCTCAAACTGATTCCACAAAAAAGTAATGAGCCAAATAGAGGAAAGAACCCAATCTGAGACTGCTTCCAGCCCTCCTCTAGCACCATCCCAAGATATCCCAGATCCCGAATCGAACCTGAATAGAGTAGAGTCAAATGCGATGGGTAGGCTGGAAAGGGCATAGGAGAATAAAGGTACTGGACATCGTCACCCACACTGATCCAATCCGTCTTCATAAACCACACGCACAGACCCAAAATGGGGTTCTGATGTACAGGGAAAGACCGAAAGAGGGGTGGTGAGCAACGCATGATGACCATGCCATCAAGCCTCATTAGTCGAGAGGGAAGAAAAAGAGAGCAAGAGAGGGGAGGGGATGGACCAGGGGCACCATCGACCCTCAAAACCATTGGAGGGTAGGAGAAAGAAGAAGGAGAATCGGGAGTTGGGAGAGTGTGAAGCCATGCATTATCCAATACACTATCAAATGTTATTAATACTGTAAAGAAATAAATTAAACACAAAGTATCATTTTTAAACTAAATTTTTTTTATTTGTGTCATACCCGGAACACTGTGTATCGGATTGAGATGTGGTTGATTCTTACATTCCACAAAAATTATTATTGTTCTAAAAATAAGATGATCTTGAATTGGATCTCATCTATCATGATAAATCAATCACAACAGATAAGATCTAATTAAAGATGAATTGGTTTTTGTGAACATTCCCTTAATTATAACACCATTTTTTTGTCTTCAAGCATTACCTCAGTAAAAATTAACTACATAATTATAAGATAAAATTATAAGAAAATTAATTAAATAATGGAATATAAAAGTATGAGAAAACCATTTTTCTCGTTTTTTAGGTTTTCTTGATGTGATAATCATTTTAAACTGAAATGGAAATTATATATTGAAAACACACACTTCAATTCATACTAAACACATCATGTGTTAGATTCCACTTAAATCAATTTCTATAAGTCCAAAATGAATTATGGATAATCCTAAATTTTTAATACAATTTGAATTTGTGTTCTCAATTTCTAGTTTGTGACACATATTTTTAACTAAATTATTACTTTTTAACTCATAACGGACACTTTGAGTCATATAGGGAAAACCATGTATCTAATTATGGTTTTAATGATTCCTAAACATAAAAAATGAATTATCGTCCATTTTTTTAAAGTATCAAAGAAATATAAATGAGTTTCCTCGATTTTGAGTATGTGACATGCATTTTAAACTAGAATGTAAATTTTAAATTAAAACCACAAAATTTGAGTTATACCGGTCTCATCGTGCATCAAATTGAGGTGATTATGTTTCATACCCATACTAAACGACTTATTGATCATTTTCCTGAAGTATAAAAACAATCCAAATGTCTTTTATTGGTTCTAAGAATGTAATTTGTCTTTTTACTAAAATATCATTTTAAACAGATAACACATAGTTCGAGTCATATTGGTCAAATTGTGTGTCAGTTTGATGTGAAACTAATTCCTACACATAACATATGACTTATAAATCATTTTTTATAAATTATAAATACAATTTAAGTGTGTTTTCTATATTTTTAATGAGTGAAAATATTTTTAAACTAAAATGTCAACATTAAACTAATAAAATACTCTTTGAACCATACTGGGAACAACATGTATCTGATTTTTTTGTGGATAATTCATTGTTCAAAAATAAATTATGGATCATTTCCCTAAAATATCAAAACAATATGAATGCATTTGGTGGATTTTGAGTATGTCCCGTGTCATTTTTACTAACATTCTAATTTTAAATAAAAAGACACACTATGAGTCATACTAGTCATGCCATGATTTAGATTGAGGTTTGGATGATTCTTACACATCAAAAATGGATCATGGGTCATTTTTATAAAGGTTCAAAACAAAATGAACATGTTTTATTTGTTTTGAGTATGTCTTTTTGGTTTTTACTAAAATTTCATTTAAAATTGAAAAACATGCACTTTGATTCATGCCAATCATACTATACATGAGACTGATGTACAAATTATTTCAACATGTCACAAATGATTTTTGGATCGTTTTAGTAAATTACTAAAAAAATAAAGTTTCATTTTCTTGTTTTAGATTATGTTAGTTATATTTTTACTAAAATTTAATTCTAAATTAAAAACATGCAATTTGAGTCATAATCATCACATCATGTTTTAGTTTTATGTGACACTAATTCTTGCAGATAAAAAATGAGATATGAATTATTTTCCTAAATTATCAAGATAATAAGAGTTCATTTTATTTTTTTTCATTGTGTGAAACACGTTTTGAACTAAGATGTGATAGAAATACTTTGAATCATAATGGGAACACCGTGTACCAGATTAAGGTGTATCTGATTCCTACACATCAAAAATGGTTTATGTATAATTTTCCTAACATATGGAAACAATTAGATTGTGTATTCTTGGTTTTGATTATGTGACGTGCATTTTCAACTAAAATTTCTATTTTAAATTAAAAACACTAAATTTGAGTAATACTATTCACACCATGTGTGTCATATTGAGATTTAGATGATTCCCACATGCCAAAAATGACTCATAAATCATTTTACTAAATCATTTAAACAATCCCAATGTGTTTTCTTACATTGGATAATGTAACATGTTTTTTTTACTAAAATATAATTTTGAACTAAAAACATGTACTTTGAGTGATACCCATCAAATCATGAATTGATTTGATGTGAGAATGATTCTTACACATCAAAAATGACTTATGAATCATTTTAATAAATTATCAAGACAATCCAAGATATTGTTTTTTTTTTTAGTTTTTAGTGAGTAAAACATGTTTTGAACTAAAACATCAATTTCAAATTGATAATAAACAATTTGAGTCATATAAGGAACCAAATGTATTATATTGAGGTGATGATGATACTTAAATGTCCAAAATTAGATATTGATCATTTTTTCTAAGTATCGAAACAATTTGAATGTGTTTGATCAGATTTGAGTATGTTAGTTATCTTTTTTATTGAAATGTCAATTTTAAATAAAAAGACACACTTGGAGTCATATTAGTCACATCACACATCATATTGAGGTGTAAATGATTTCTACATGTCATAAATGTCTTATAGATTTCTCATAGTGTAGAAAAACAATATTAATGAATTTTATCAGTTTTTGAGTATGTCACTTTTAGTTTTTATGAAAATGTCATTTCAAACTGAAAACAATCTTTTTGAGTCATACTTGTCATATTCTGCATTGGATTGATGTGCAGATTATTCCTATATGTCACAAATGACATATGAATCATTTTAATACATTATAAATACAATATGAGTTCATTTTAATGGTTTTTAGTGATTAACACACGTTTTGAACTAAAATGTCAATTTTGTGCTGATAATGGACACTTTGACTCATATCAGGAAAACCGTGTATCAGATTGAAGTTATAGTAATTCCTAGATGTCAAAAATTTCTTATGGATAAATTTACTAAGGTATTGAAATAATAGAAATTAATTTTATTATTTTTGAGTATGTCACTTGCCTCTTTTACTAAATATCAATTTTAAATAAAATAACACACTTGGAGTCATATCGATCACACCGCATATCAGATTGAGGTATAAATGATTCCTACATGTCAAAAATAAATTATGGATATTTTTTAAGTATGAAAAAAATATAAATTCATTTTATTAGTTTTGATTATGTCACATGTAGTTTTTACTAAAATGTCATTTTAAACTGCAAACATGAACTCTGAGTCATAGCAGTCACACAATGCATCATATTGATGCGAAGTTGATTCCCACATGCCGAAAATGAGTTACGAAACACTTTACTAAATAATTAAAACCAATATAAATAAATTTTATTAGTTTTATTTATATCATTTTTTTACTAAAATTTCAGTTTTTAACTGAAAAACACACTTCCGGTCATATTAGTCACAATGTGTATCAGTTTTATGTGAGACTGATTCCTTCAAGTGGCACATGAATTATGATTAGTTATCCTAAATTACTAAGATAATTTGAGTTATTTGACTCAGTTTTCAGTGAGTGACAAATGTTTTGAACAAAAATATAAATTTTAAATAGATAACAGACACTTTAAGTCATATAGAGAACACCATGTATCGTATTGGGTTGTGGAGGATTCCTACTTGATAAAATTGACTGATGAATCATTTTCTTAAAGTATCAAAAAAAAATAAGAATGTATTTTCAGCTTTTTGGGTATGAAAATTTTCTTTTTTATCTAAAATATAAATTTTACAATCAAAGAACATGATTAGAGTAAAATAGAACCTTTGTTTTGAAAAAATTCACTTCGATTCATACCGACCACATAGGGTCTTCTATTGATGTGGGGTTGAATCTTACTTGTACAAAATTAATTATGGACTATTTTCCTAAAGGATAAAAATAGTATTATTTTTTTCTTAGTTTTAATAATGTGATGTGTGTTTTGAAATGATGTGTAAATTTATGAAACTAAGTATTAGATAAAAACGATTAGTAAATTTAATAAAAAAAAGATAAAATGATTATAAAATTAACAAAATAATTATTGGTAAGTGACCTATTCATGATATCTATGTACATTCAGACATGATGTATTATATCAATTAATTTATAATCAAATTGGCATCCTCTATTATACTTACCCTTGAGAAATAGATCAATAATAATATAAAATAATTCTGATCCCAATTATTCACATCCCAAGTGTGTCTCTAAGTTCATATCCCATACTATATCACAAAAATTGTAGAAAATCATATAAATTTAATGTTGAAAATCATTCTGACACCATGCATGCGGCCCACTTATCTCTAAATATGTTTACTTATTCTTTTGAGTATGTATATTGTTATAAATATCCATAGTACTAAGAGATAAAATATTATTAAGAAATATTTTTAATGAAATTTTAATTACCACAAAAAAGTTCATTTCAGGGATGCTAGTCTTTTGATGGCATATGATATCTTTCGTAAATTTTCAAACATAATACCCACAATCTTTGTTGTTATGTTGTTTTGGACAAAAAAATACCAAAATACATAAATACATTTGAAATACGTTTTGATAGTTAAATATTTCAATATATACCTTAATATTTTTACATTTTATGTAATCTATATGACTCTAATTTTTAGTCACCGAACTCATATGATGATATAGCCTATATTTACAAATCGACCTATCAAAAAAAATTATTCTCAAAGAACAATATGAAACAAATAATTCTCTATTTTCTATAAAATATTGATTATATTCCATTAAAAATTCACAATAAAAATCTTGTGTTGTTGGTCTATTGGAAATCCATTTATTGGATCAAAAAATATATGTTTTCGGTATCCAGATTGATTGAAATCAACATCCAGTTCTTCCAAAAAAAGTAATGAAGAAAATAATAATATATTTTATATGATGAGATTACATAGTTTTACCTGTACATTATAGAAATCAAAAAGAGTCTATTGTCTGTTATTTTATTGTCAAATACCCTAATTTTTCATTTTTTTCTTACCAATTTAGATAAAATACAAATAAATTTCATCTTTAGAAATGATACAAGGATTAATGAATGAAAATTGTTCTTCATAAGTTTTCTATTTACATATTATTTATATAAATACCTATAGAAAATAGGAATAACTTTTAAATTTAATGAATATATTAGACAAATTTTTTGAGAGAAGTATTATGAAAATATACCTTATGTATGTATTCACAATAGAGACTCCCAGTAATTCAAACATGAGAATATCATTTATACTCTCGAGACCAACCACATCTATAATGAATATTCTAAATATTTATTTTTAATTTGGAATTTTGGTTCAATCTATATCTTTGAATCTGGTGTCTACATGAATTTGTAATGATAATATATGTTGTAGTGGAACTGGAAAGGAGGAGGTACTCCCAAAAGTTATTTTTGTTCTCTTGGTTGATTTACTACATTATCTTGGTCCAACCTTTCATTTACACATAATTTTATCCATCTATAATACCATAGATTACTTTGGACCTTTTATAATAAACTGTTATGAGTTTTACTTTTGAAACAAATTTTTTAAGGACATACCTCATAAATATTTATAATATTATATGACCATGCTAGATATTTTTCAATAACATCATTGACTATTGTAATATCTCTATCATCAAGTGGAAAAATTAAATTAATGATCATATATTTAGATACTTTTATCTCGACTATCCTGAGACCTATTGGGAGTACTTTGTTATGCAGCTTTTCTCCCAGTATATTATACACCGTACCATTCACAACAAGGTAGTGTGTGGGTGTTGATAATTAGAAATCACATATCACTTTACCCTTTAAAATGTTAGTAATATAAATTTATCATAATTTGTTTGATTCAAATTTAGGAGAAAGGGTAATGAAAAAACTGATTACCTCGGGTAAGCTATGCAGTTGAGGGGAATGAGTAGCCTCAAAGATAGTGTGGTCATTTCGTTTTTTCATTCAATGATATTTGTTAAAATTTTAGTTTACTATTAGATTTTCACTTATATTGGTCACCAAAATAGAGTGGAAAATATTATCTTGAAAAACACTTATTTACACCTAAAGTCCTGTCATCAACTAATATGTATCTTATTGTTGTTTTGTCTTATTGAAATATTTTTAATGTGACACTCTATATTCTAAACCTCTAACGTGACCAAATTGTTCTTTTTTCTTTAAATCTACTGAAAGTAGTTTTCCTTCGAGTAAAAAATCTTTCTTAAACAACAAACCAATAATGTCCACCCTATAATTGATCAAATATTTTTATTTTCCAAGAATATTTGTTAACTATACAATACCACTGTCAATTACATTATTTTCTACATGCATGAAATCAAAAAATTGTCTAACATACAAACAATTCCTATATGGAAATTGAAAGAAAGTTAATCTCTTTTTACAACCTGATTTCATATGCATTTTTAAAAATAGTGTAAATATCATTTACTTTATCAAATATTTGATCACATGTTAGTGGAGATGGTTTTGTACCTTGTTCTGTATTCCCTTAAAATACTTCCTTTCATGATAAGTATTTATATTATTGAGGTAAAAATTTACAATGTCCTAAAAAGAAATTTTTTGAGGAATATTTCAATCGAACTGAGTGGGTGAATTATTCACAAATTAGACACCCCAACATTCCTTTATTGCTAAAGCCTGAAAAAATTCCCTAAGAAGAAAATTCATTTATCATCTCGTACAACATAAAACTCAATTTGAATTCTTCACTACTATGAGCATCATTCATTGGAAAACCTACATCCCACATCAATTTTAGATCTTTGATAAATGGATCCAAATAGAAATCAATATCATTACTGGGTAGTTCTGTTACTTTTATAAGTAAAGACAACATAATATAACTTCAATTCATGCATAACCATGCTATAATGTTATAATTTATGAACATAACTGGCCATGTACTATTAGTACTACTCTGTACACAAAAAATATTTATTCCATATATTGATAATGGAAGATATAAGTTTCTAGACTCATTTATTATTTTAGGATACTCATAATCACTTTTATTCCACTGAGGGGAGTTTACTAGATGATGTAGTTTCCCCTTATTAATTTTTATTTATGTATTCAATACCAATTTTCACAATGCTTCTGGACATCCATATAATCTTACAAACTATGGAATGATAGAAAAGTACCATACAAGCATCGAAGGACTTGATTCATCATTCTTGTATAGATTCATTCGACACTTAAAAGATTTCATGAGTGATTCATGGTCCTTGATATAAAATATGCAATCATTTATACAAACATTTATTTTTAGAGATCATTCCCATTGAACATATCATTCATTTAGTATTATATCTTTGAAAAGGACGTTCATTTCCTTTTGGTAGCATATCATTTAGGACATCAAGTAGTTATGTAAATGAAAAAACCTAGAGTTTAAAAATGATAGTTTTTTCTTGAAATGTATACGTATTATATTATATTATAAAGTAATATACACATACAATACGTAGAGAAACCAATAAAAAATTATTTGAGTAATGAAAAGTGTTACATTAGTCAATGGATAAACCCATTAAAATGAAAATTATTAATAGGGGAAAATTTTTGAAAATAGAAAATATATAGTGGGAAAGTATCTATCATGAAAATCTTGTAGAGGCATCCCTCCCATGAACAAAATTATATAAATGAAACAATGTATTAATAAACCAATCAACATATTCAGAAATTAAAATATATAAAAATGGGAGGAATTGTTGTGAATATCGATTAAAATAATGATGTGGTATTTATATGAGGTAATTTGAACATTTGAATAGTAATGTTACCATTGGAATAGTAACCTAACCATTGGGATTAGTAACATGACCATTGGGGATACTAACTTGACCGTTTTGAATAGTAACTTGACTGTTGAAATAGTAATTTTACCTAAAAATAATAAATTTTTTTTAAATAATATATAGGATGATTTTATAAAATAAATATAAATATTATAATTCTAATAAATAAATATTATTTTAAAAAAACATAAATAAAATATGCTCACATTTTTAATAAATTTCATTTTAAAGTATTTTGTAAAAATAATAATCTTTATATTAAAATTAAAATTACATTTTTAGAAATTTATTTCAATAAAATTAATATAATAATTCAAATCATCATATCAAAATTGTCCAAGGGTGTTTTATGGTGATTTTTTTGAAATACATTAATTTTCAAGTAAATAGTAAAAATACAGTCTTTTACGTAAATTATATATCTTAAATTACATCATTCATGATGTAATAGTGACCTAATAATTTATCAGACATGAGGTTGGTCTAAAAAAATTAAATTTCATAAATGAGTCATCTAAATAAAATAAAATTAATTTCAAAACCTTAAAATAACATTCCAAAACCTAAAGTAAAAAAGTGATCCCTTAAAATAAAACATTTTCATTCTTTTCCACTTCCCTTTTTAATAAAATATCTGAATTAGTATAATTAAGTGGTTTAAAGTATTAAAATAATTCTATTATATTGATAAATGATTTAATTTTTTAAAAAATCACTATTACAAGGTTTACCATGGATATAGTATTTTATTGAATATTTTAATCTAAAAGTAACCCTCTCCTAAAGTATAAATTATCCCACTCCCCCCCTTGGAAAACCACTCATCCCTCACTTTTAAAAACCTAAATTATAAAAAAATAATTCCTTTCAATACCATTATAATACATAGCGTTTTATGGAGTAATCCAACACTAAACATCAGGGGAGATTTAGTGTCGTACAAGAGAAGGTACACTGAGGAAAGATTAAGTTTCAATCAACTCTTCTATCTTTGTATTATTATTTTTCTTTTTATCCACCCATTTAAAAACAAAATATTATAATTTTAATTAGGAACCATGTTAAAATTATATTAATTATGTTATCATATTGTATTTAACATATTTATGACATATATATATTTCAAAATTCTCTTTCCGACTTTTTCAACAATGCCCCATCAATGGTCGGTTAACTACCTTCAAAGACATTGCAAAGTAAATGATTATATCCAAAATTATGGATGAACATTATGAATTATATTTGATATAAAAATATTCAATTACATTAATTATATTATTATGGAGTTAATTATACTTATGTAACAATGAATTTGGAAAAAATAGTGAAATAAAAAAAAATGAGAATATTTAATGAAATCATGATATCAAACCAATTTAAATTTAACAAAGAATGTTTTAAAATATAATCCAATAATTATAATGTAAAAATAGTGGTAAAATGAATATAATTAACTTATATAACTATGTTTAAAAAAACCTGTTTTTATTATTCAGGAGACAGAAAAGTGAGAAAATAAAGCGGGATTTAAGGTAAGTGGATTCTCAAACCTAATTCCTTTATTTAGGTTATCTTATCTTCCACAGTATTAATGTTCATATTGTTTCCTTTAAATATACTTACCGTTTTCTTTTGGGGACATACATTTTCCTACCATGTAATTATTTTCTAATAATAGCCTCTTTTTAATGTGACTTCAATTTACAAACCATTATATTTTACTTATCTTGAAATTATTATTTTCCACTCAAGAATAAAAATGTTTTATATCCAAGTATGACTTCCCTAATTCATTTGGGAACCAAAATGTTTATTCATTAAATTATGATGTATTAAATCCTTATGAAACCCATCCTATTCCTTGGTTTTATTTCATAATAATGATTGTTATACATTCTATGAGGCATGCATGATTATAAGAATTTATGATGTGACGGGTGGGGCAAGAATTATATATCCCTCTAATGAATGTGTAATGTGATGTATCTCATGGGATTACGTGAAATATGCTTGAAAATTATGCTATATTTTTGTAAAATAGAAAAATTATGTTTTATGAACATATGTTATGTGTGGGCATGATGCTTTCTTTGTTCACAACAGTGCGTGGTATTTGAATGCTAATACATGATGTTTCATTTTATGTATATACAATATTCCATACCATTATTAAAAACTTCCATCATGATTATGACGATGATCCTATTATTATGATGTGATGATGTTGATTATTCTCACCCATTTTATATTGATTCATGGCCCTTATTCCTCTTACTCAACTTTTAGCTCACCCCTTTCTTTGATGTATATCCTAAAGTGACTACATGTACTTAGGAGAACATGATATTTTATAAGGATAATGAAAATAGATTTAAATTAATGTTTCAATTATATTA
Source organism: Viscum album (assembly GCA_963277665.1). Classification (NCBI taxonomy): domain Eukaryota; kingdom Viridiplantae; phylum Streptophyta; class Magnoliopsida; order Santalales; family Viscaceae; genus Viscum; species Viscum album. The sequence continues at coordinate 1,549,973,655 of OY728129.1, forward strand.
GGTAAAAGTGATGTATGATCCTAATTTACCCAATATACAAAACCTTTTGATCCTTGAATGTATAAAAATTATGTTTTTTCCATTAAAATATTGTAATAGTCATGTAAGAAAACCAAGGTCACTATAGTTGGTATCTGAGATATGGTTTAGTTAAAATGGGAATTAGGATTGGAAAAAGTTAGTAAAAACCATAAATATAATTATTTTTATAGGTAAAAAAACCTAGAATAATCATTTTAGAAAAAAATGTTAAACATAGGGATCCCATAAGATATTAATTTAGTGTTAATTGGAAGAAATAATAAATTATATATTCATGATTTGTTGGGTTAATGTTTTTTCAAACCTTTTATATTTCAGAAAATAGTGAGAACTAGGAGAAACGAGGATAATAACCCTTGTGAGGGACAATGTAATGATTGTATAAATGACATCCCCAATTCCATGGGAGGTGGAGTTAAAATATTTATAGAAATATTTATCAAGTTCCCTGAGGCTATAAATAATAACCTGAACCAATTGGAACATCCTCCTTCACCCAAGAAAGAGCACCTAACTATTGTGTCTTTTATGCAGAAACTACCACTATTGTCTAGTAGATCTTTTGATCCACTTTTCATAGAAAAGTGTGTTTACTCAATAGAGAATATCTTTTATATACATAAATATTATAAGAAGGATAATGTGACTATAGACACCTATCATTTATATGGAGAGGAAAATCAATGGTGGGTATTGATAAAGAACACCAAACTGAAGGATGAAATTGAAGATATGGTGTGGGAAACATTTAAAGAAATATTTAGTAACAAGAATGTACCTACAACTATTAAAAACAATATGGTTAGATAATTCATAGAGATGAAGAAAAAGGAATCTGGATTTGTTTTGATTTATGAGGAAGTGTTCACAAGGATCTCATGATATGATACAAATTTTTTTATCAACAATGATAGAAAAATTGATGGGTTTTTAGTGGCCTAAAACAACACCTTCAAAAGGATCTAGATAGCCATGACTTTGGGAGTTATGAATAACTTGTTTTGTGATCATCCAATATAGATATAGATTTTGGAGATTGGTCCTTTGGACATTGGGATAAGAAGATATTAATGGAGTTTCAAGATGGTGGGTCAGATGACAAAGGAGGAAAAAGGATCCAACCACCCACGTGTTAAAATTATGGGAAGACACATCATTGGAATTTTTTAAAAGGAATGTGGAAATTTTTCAAGTGTGGGAGAGAATGACACCAATCTCATGAATTCTGAATATACATTAAAAAGATGGTGAACTAACTAGATGAAAGGAATGAACCTCTTAATGTAGCAACCATGGTTCAATTCTTTAATTATAGGGAGAAATGGCACTATGTAAGCCAGTGCACTAAACCCCAAGTCCTTTAGGGTAATCAGTTTAGATAACCATGAAATCTAAAGGATCAAGGGAATTCTTATTCCACTATTAATACTGAAGAGGATCATGAAAATTATGTCTTACATTGTAAACTTCCTATTCACTCAATAATGGAAAATGTTTTATTTGGTTCTGGTTATACACATTAATTTATATCCTATATGTTTTGTTAAACTATTGAATCTAATCCCTGATACCTTGATGTAGATATATATAAAAAAACATAGTGGTGTGATCATTATAACCTAGGAGTTGGACTCTTATCCTATTATAACATGTGACAATGTTCTTCTAGGGAATCTTGAAATACTTTCATTGGTGGGATTTGACACAATAATAGGTATGGATTGGATATCATTATATAGATCAAACATAAAAATCCAATAAAAGGGAATCACTTTTCATATTTCGAACCATCCCATGCGCCCCTACAAATTCAAGTATTTTTATGAATCTCCTTTGGAAAATCCCTCAACGGTATGGGTGTTGATACTCTACAAAGAAGCACAACTTTCCAAAAAGGTTGATTCAAATGAAGGTATCAACCTAAAGAAAATTTCCACTATTAGGGAATACACTAATGTATATCCTGAAGAGGTTCCTATAATTCCCCTTGACTGTGTTGTAGATTTTTCAATAGAACTTATACCTAGAGCCACTCCTATATCTAAATTCCCTTATAAGAAGGCCATGATCAAACTGGAGTAGTTAAAGAAGTAATTGCAAGATCATTGGGATAAAGGTTTAATATTACCAATTTCATCACCTTAGCGTGCTCTATTCCTCTTTGTAAATAAAAAGTATAGATCAATGCTGTTATTTATCAATTACTAGTATCTCAACAAGATCACCATAAAGATAAAGTAACCCTACCAATGATTGATGACTTGTTTGATTAAATATGAGAAGCTTAATACTTCTCAATAGTGTATCTTCATTCAATATATCATCTACTGAAGGTGAAGAAGGAATATTTCCGGTATGGGAACAATGAGTTCATAGTGACTCCTTTAGGACTTACTAATTCCCCTGCAATATTCGTGGATTTAATGAATAGAGTCTTTAAATAATACGTCAAAAAATATTTTTTAGGGATTATGTAACACCCCAGGTAAATAAAGAATATTAAATTTTCATATTTATCCATATTTTTGAATAAAATATTAATATTACTTTAAAAATAATTCTATGCTCGAGGGCATACCCAATATGCAACAACGAGTTTCTTTGAAATCTTACGTTGCACTATAATAATAAAATAATATTATTTTAAAAGGTAGTTAACGCCTAGCTGTTGTAATGGAGGGAATGAACGGAACTAACTACAAAATGATTATATATGTTTGTCAAATATTTTTACTTTTATCCAATAAATGTTGGAGCCTTAAAATGAAAATGAATCCAATTTTAAGCATAAATCTTCTAATATTCTTTAAAAGGTCGATTAACCGTCTTTTGATGGAGAACCATTTTTAAATATACTTTTTACAATTTTATATGTTGTATTTGACAAAATAAAATCCTTCTTTAGAATCTGGACATCAAAATTTACTTTTTGTAAAATTGTTTTATTTTTCTGATAAAGATCATTTTTTATTGAAAAAGTTACTTTTTAATTCAAAACCTTCTTTTAATCTGATTTATTTTTATAGATATATTATATTTTTAATTTATATTAATGTTTATTTAGAATATATTTTTACTATTTAATCTAATGGTGATCATTGTAATTAATTTCACTTTGAAATTGGACTTAAACTATTGTCAATTTTTAATAGATATTGTTTCTTAAAAACACGCTATTTGTTTTGACAGTGGGAATTAATTATTAAATTAATTAATGAAACAAATATGTTTTGAATTTTGTAAAATAGACATCATTATTGAATTCGGAATATCAAATATATCTTAGGGTGAATTTTTGGTATTTTTCTGAAAAACGTCAATTTTTGATGAATAGTGAAACCACTAAGTGGTAGTTTAAAAACTGATTTTTCGTTTAAATGAAACTTTACCACTTTTTTGTTTTTAATTTCAAAAATACAACATAAATGGCTATCATTAGGATGTAAAATTTGGTTCAATGGGATTAAAATAATTTTTTAGTGAATAGTAACTTTTAAGTTTTTAATCGCGATTAGAGGTAATTAGTGTAATTTAAGGTAAAAATTATGTTTTAATAATATGAAATGACCTAGACACATGTCCTAACCTCATTGTATGTATCATGGCCGACCAATAAAATCCATGTGTCAACTTGGGGACCCCATGAAGCCACTTTGGTTGGAAAATGACATAAATAACGTTTTATTTAAAGTTAAGATAAAAATGTCACAAGTATGAGTTGTTTTACTAAAAAAAATTTAAATGGGGTTATAGAAGTAATATTTTTGAATATAAATATTCATTAGAAAGATAAAAATATTTAATACATCATGATATTTTTTTTAGTCATTAAATAAATTAAATTATTTATGACATCATGATGATGCAGTGATTATCTCATTAAAAAAGGATTTAAATAAAATGAAAAGATAATGATAACAATATAACATAAACTTGTCAAAGACCTATTGGATGAGTATATTGCGAACCCTTATCACCTTATACTCGAAATAAATCAATGTGGGACATTTAAAATCTGAAACGCAATTGAAAATAAAGTAACATTTTGTAACTTTCCAAGAGTGCCCCTCCCATCCTCTTATAAAAGCCCCCCACCTATACCACCTTACCCACACTTCCAAAGCCTTTGGATCGGCCAACCCCTGCCCATTTTGTCTCTCCACATCCCTCTACAACTCTTAGAACCCTCAATTTGGGCAGAAGTCATCCCAAAGAAGACTTTGAGCTCAAATCAAAAAAAGTTACCCGATTTAAAGGTAGTGTCTTCTCTTGTGTTTCTATGTTTTATTTTGCTTCTCCAACCCCCTAAACTCTTTTTATTCATTTATTTTGTAACAACTCCAGTATCTTCAATATACTAGGATGTTTTTATAAGAAGCATTCGAGCTACACTTACACACACCTACATCTAATGGTTAAAGAACATACTGTTTCTGTGGATGGTGAATTTCTACCTCACAAAATGATGATTGTTCAATATTCTTCTAACACCTTGAATGGTGGCCATTAAGATGTCACTATATTTATATATGATATATAGTATGTTTATGTTTTACTTAATATTCTGTATTTTTCATTTATGGCATACCTTTATGGTTTCCATTATGGGTAAAATCGATATCTACATTTTAGGAAGTGCGGACTACCGCCCCCTCAAAGTGATTTGATTCGTTAATACCATATGTGGAACGTATAAAGGATAGATTTAATTATATTATATATGATAACATACTATAATTATAAAACTATTATGTATCATTATGTTTTAATTCTATTAAATAAGAAATATAAATGGAAGTAGCATTCATGCGTACGTACGACTTACCGTCTCCATGAGCGGTGCATTTCATTTTATACCTCTAAATGTTATGTAATATTTAAATTCATGTATATATTGGATATATATGATATATATGATATCTACATAATGAATATAATTCTGGATATAATATATATTTTACCACATTAACAACTTGTAATTATAAAGAGTTTATTTTTGACTCAAGTAGTAATGATCTACAAAACGACCAATATTAACTTAAAAAATTACATAGTGTTCATAGCATTGTAGTAAGTGATATAAAAGGAATAATGAACTTGGAAAATGTTCTTAAGAAAGAATAAATTAACTCAGGTTTATTATTCAGGAGGTTAAAGAAAGATCGAGTCAAGTCAGACCCGAGGTAAGGGATCCTACCCCTCTCTTTCTTTTTAAGTACACTCTTCTATGTCATTCCTTTTAAGCTCATATTTCTTATGATTGGGATGTTATTTTATATTACTATTATTGTAATTTTTATGTTCATATTATGAGATACCCTATTTTCTCTAATCAATCCATTTTTGAAGTTTTAATTGGCGCCGTTAGGCTGCCAGAATTTTGTAAGGGGCTTTTTATCTCACTTTGTGTTTGCGTGAGATTCATTCTACATTTGCCAATATTTCTTTTTGAGTGGTGTATGTTATGTACATTATTATACTCTTTGTGTAACATACTTTCATTTATGATTATTTAAATCAATTTTGTATATTCCTTCTTTCATGGGGTGTACGTTTCAAAAGTTTCCCAATTCGGTAAGGGAACCTTTCACCCTCCTATTTTTAAAAGACTTGTTTTGTTATGTCTTTTAATTTTCATCTTATTATGTGGGTATATGTTCTAATATATACTTATTTCTGTAAATTTTATGTCCAAGTGATGAGATAACCTTTTTCTCTCTCATCAACGCTTTTTCTAAAATTTGATGTGACGCCGTTAGGCTGTCAAGTGAACTTCTTAACCGAATTTCGATTTCGTTGGGTTCAACATGTTGTTTTTGAATATGTCATCCTTTGAATATGTGTGAATGACCATTGATTATTTTACACTTAATATCCACTTATATTGGGTGTATTTATATTTTTCACACATAATTATGAGATTTATTTATCCTTAATTTAAGGATACCATCTTTATAATGGATTTCATCTCAATTTACATTTCCATTAAGACTTCATTATTGTCATACACCAATTCACTCTTATATGGTGTATATAATGTCCTTTGGAATATTATATAATGAATCCCTTTATTATCAGGATATTATTAAATGTTATTCCTCAATTATTGAATTCAAGTGTCTCTCATTTTGTTAAAAACCCTTTAACTAAAATATCATTTTAAATGTTTTAATGATTTATTGTTATAAATATTTCTCATTAATATCCCTATTTTCAAAAAGGTTTTAAGGATTTATTTTTATGGATATTAATGGTTTAAAATTTTAAAAGCTTCAATGTGGTAAGGGACTTCGTCTCAATCTCCATTCATTGAGGCATATTTTGTTTTATACACAACTTTCTTTTATACGGTGTATCAACCCCTTTGACATTTATACTTATTCAAAAAGAATATTTTTTTATACGAAGCATTTTACTAAATGAAAAAAGGAATGATTTTTTGTTTTTTTCCTACGTATGCGGTGACAACGACTTCTCCACCGCCATGACCATTATTTGTGTTTCGGCATCCTCTACAAGCCATAATTTTTTTTTGAATGAAAAATAAATACCAAGTTTTACTTTTCTTTTATTTTGGTATTGAAAATGGTTTTCATAATGTTTTTATTATATCAATGTGTTGTATTGATATCTTGTGATTGAAATGTGGAAATGTTATGTTTCCTTTATGCATGTTTTATGTGATACGATTTTGTTACGGTTCTTGGGAATTATTATGAAGATGGGTGGTTCCGTGATAAACTCTGGGCGGGTGAGCCCAATATAGCTCTCCAATGCATTGGGTAATGTGAAGGAGTTAAACATTAAGGTTTCTCCTAAGAGATTTAGGGAATATACTGTGATGGGTATTCCAAATGTAACCAAGAGGGTTACTCCCTACATAAGAATTTTATGGATGCCTCAAGTTACCTTTATGTCTTATGATTTCTATGATTTATTCATGATTTTATGAGGTATGTTAAAGTGCTTATGTTTTATGGGTAAAATACAATTTCATTCTTATGTATATATGTACTCATGTTTCCTTTCCATACTTTTTATAACCCTTACTGATCTTTTTATGCTCATCCCATGTTTTTTAAATGTTTTTCACAGGTCAAGGGAATGGTACATGATATGATGATAGTGTCAAGAAGTGTCAAGAAAGAATCCATGTTTTATTTTAAATATGTTTCTATTGATGGGAAAAATGAATACTATCTTTTATTTAACCACTTTGTTTAAATGTGGAATGTAATGAAAGTTTTATGATCTAATTCTCTAAACCTCTAAACCTGAGAAGATCCCCAATGTATAATCTTGTAATAACTGAAGATTAAGTAAGGTTTAAGGCTGGGGCCTTATAGTTGGCATCAGAGGTCGGTTTAGATAACTTTAGAGGCTAGAGTGTTGTTTAAGAAAAAGTGACGAGTTGTGTATAACCACAATGGTTAGTATATTAGATGGAGTCATCGTTTTTTTGAAAGTTAGAATGATTTTGAGATAACTTGGATAAGTATATATTAGTGTTTATCTTCCTCTTTTTTATTTGATGATTTTACTGATATACTCACACTGACCTTTCTGGTTTTAGTAAATGGCTGGATCTAGGAGGCACCAAAGTAACAGTGGATTTCAAGAAAACGATGACAATTTTATGAAAGAACAACTGAATGATATGGGAGATTCAATGAGAACTCTTGTGGTTATCCTCAACCAACTATCTGGAGTCATGATTGACCACCTGAACCTTAGTGATTTTTATAAGGCATCGTATATGCGGTAAACAAATCCCTACGGAAGTTCAGGTAATAATCATAAATGTAAGTATGTTAAAAAACCTATGTGTCAAATATGTGGAAAGAAACACATAGGAAAATGTTTCAAAGGGACAGAAAGATGAAATAGGTGTGGAAATGAAGGTTATAAAGCAAGAACCTACCATGGAAAAAGTAAGCTTCTAGTTGAATCTAGGAAATGGAAAAAATTTCTTTCTGAAGGATCAATTTAATGTTTTAAATGTGGTGTGCATGGTCATTACGCAAACACATTTCCTACGAAGAAGTTTCAAGAATAGGGTCACCAAGATCGTAAAAATATTCATTTACCAATACCTAATGCCATTCCGATTGAGGATGAAGAAAGTGACAATGAAGAATGAAGGTATGGATTATTTCTTAACATATGTTTTCCTATTATTGGAATCTTAGGATATGATTCATGATTTTGTTTATAGGAAAGAATTATTTCTGAATAAGTTGAAAAGGAATGGCTAATGATCATGAAGAATGTTGAATGAGTAAGAAGTCCTCATATAAGGGATTCAAGAGTTATGGTAGATTTTAGGATGGTGAAATTCTTAGTTGTATTAAGTCTCTTTTGATGATGTGGTTACATTAGAAGACTTTTTATAGTAACACATATGTTTGATATACGAAAATTTTATTCAAGGAATAATTATCCTTTCTTTTGTGGATATAGTTATAAAGAACCATTTGGGTTTATATGATCCTTGAATTTGAGGAAATTACTGGTTAATACATTTTGGGTTTCAATCTTAGTTTGGTTTACTTTGTAGAATTTTATGGATATATGTTTATTGAATGGTCTTTGTTGAACTTTGGGTTTTGTTTGACAAATTTTGGAGATTAAGAATAGATTTTTTTATATAAAGGATTATCCTTTTTGGGTATTATCTGATCTCATAATAAAATTTTTGGTTTTGGTTTTGGTTAAGGTCTAAAGACATGAGAAGTATATAGTTCTCTTTTGTGGATTAGGTGATTCTCTAGAAGTTTATTATAGCTATCTTAATGTGAACAAGTCATCCTAAATACTCGTCTTTTGGAAAAAATATGAGTTCATGTAAGAAATCTAGTAAAAGTTGAATGTCAACATGACAATTAAGTATGCTTCCTAATGTTTTAGTTAAACTCATAAATAAAATCCTCAATGAAAAGTAACTTAAAACAAAAATGTTGTCTGTTAATTTTTCCTACTGGGGAATCAAATACCGTTTAACCCATCACAAGTTTGTGATTTTCTTGTTGTTAACTTTCTCCTAGAGATGTTTACTATCACTCTCCATCAGAACACGACCCTTTGTTTTTTCCTCCATATCCATATTATCATACTTGGAATCCTAGTATGGGTTATCTTGGGTGACATTTGTTCTTCTCTCCCATTCTTTTAAAGTGATAGTTTTACTAACTCTTGTTCCGATGTTGGATTTTCAATGAAGCTTCCAAGCCCAATTTTAAAATTGCGAGGACGCAATTCCCAAAAGGGGGGAAGGATGTAACACCCCAGGTAAATAAAGAATATGAAATTTTCATATTTATCCATATTTTTGAATAAAATATTAATATTACTTTAAAGGGAATTCTATGCTCGAGGGCGTACCCAATACACAACAACGAGTTTCTTTGAAATCTTACGTTGCACTATAATAATAAAATAATATTATTTTAAAAGGTAGTTAACGCCTAGCCGTTGTAATGGAGGGAATGAACCGAACTAACTAAAAAATTATTATATATGTTTGTCAAATATTTTTACATTTATCCAATAAATTTTGGAGGCTTAAAATGGAAATGAATCCAATTTTAAGCATAGATCTTCTAATATTCTTTAAAAGGTCAATTAACCGTCTTTTGATGGAGAACCCTTTTAAATATAATTTTGACAATTTTATATGTTTTATTTGACAAAATAAAATCCTTCTTTAGAATCTGGACATCAAAATTTACTTTGTGTAAAATTTTGTTATTTTTCCGATAAAGATCATTTTTTATTGAAAATGTTACATTTTAATTCAAAACCGCCTTTTAATCTGATTTATTTATATGGATAGATTATATTATTAATTTATATAAAAGTTTATTTAGAATATATTTTTACCATTTAATCTAATGGTGGTCATTGGAATTAATTACACTTTGAAATTGGACTTAAACTAGTGTCAATCTTTTAATAGATATTGCTTCTTAAAAACACGCTATTTGTTTTGACAGCGGGAATTAATTATTAAATTAATTAATGCGACATATATGTTTTTAATTTTTTAAAATAGACATCATTATTTAATTTGGAATATCACATATATCTTAGGGTGATTTTTTGGTATTTATCTGAAAAACTTCAATTTTTGATGAATAGTGAAACCACTAAGTGGTAGTTTAAAAACTGATTTTTCGTTTAAATGAAACTTTACCACTTCTGTGTTTTGAATTTCAAAAATCCAACATACATGGTTTTCATTAGGATGTAAAATGTGGTTCAATGGGATTAAAATAATTTTTTAGTGAATAGTAACTTTTAAGTTTTTAATCGCAATTAGAGGTAATTAGTGTAATTTAAGGTAAAAATAATGTTTTAATAATATGAAATGACCTAGACACATGTACTTCCCTCATTGTATGTGTCATGTCCGACCACGACAATCCATGGGTCAACTTGGGGACCCCATGGATCCACTTTGGTTGGAAAATGACATAAATAACTTTTTATTAAAAGTTAAAATAAAAATGTCACAAGCATGAGTTGTTTTACTAAAACAATTTTTAAATGGGGTTATACAAGTCATATTTTTGAATATAAATATTCATTATAAAGATAAAAAGATTTAATACATCATGATATTTGTTTAGACATTAAATAAATTAAATTCTTTATGACATCATGATGATGCAGCGATTACCTCATTAAAAAAGGATTTAAATAAAATGAAAAGATAATGATAAAAATATAACATAAACTTGTAAACTACCTATTGGATGAGTATATTTCGAACCCTTATCCCCTTATCCTTGAAATACATCAATGTGGGACCTTTAAAATCCGAAACTCAATTGAAAATAAAGTAACATTTTGTAACTTTCCAAGAGTGCCCCTCCTCCCCTCTTATAAAAGGCCCCCACCTCTACCACCTTACCCACACTTCCAAAGCCTTTGTCTCAGACAAACCCAGCTCATTTTGTCTCTCCACATTCCTTTATAACTCTTATAAGCCTTACTTTGGGCAGAAGTCTTCCCAAGCAATCCTTTGATCTCAAATGAAAAAGAGTTACCCAATTTAAAGGTAGTGTCTTTTCTTCTGTTATTATGTTTTATTTGGCTTCTCCAACCACATAAAATCATTTTATTCATTTCTTTTGTAACAAATACAGTATCTTCAATATATTAGGATGTTTTTATAAGAAGAATTCGAGCTACACTTACACACACCTACATCTAATGGTTAAAGAACATACTGTTTTTGTGGATGGCGAATTTCTACCTCACGAAACGATAATTGTTCAATATTCTTCTAACACCTTCAATGGTGGCCATTAAGATGTCACTATATTTATATATGATATATAATATGTTTATGTTTTACTTAATCATTTTTTTATTTTTCATTTATGGAATACCTTTATGTATTCCATTATGGGTAAACACGATATCTTCATTTTAGGAAGTGCGGACTACCGCCCCCTCAAAGTGATTTGATTCGTTAATACCATATGTGGTACATATAAAGGATTGATTTAATGATATTATATATGATAACATACTGGAATTATAATACTATTATGTATCATTATGTTTTAATTCCATTAAATAAGAAATAGAAATGGAAGCAGCGTTCATGCGTACGTACGACTTACCGTCTCCATGAACAGTGCATTTCATTTCTTACCTCTAAATGTTATGTAATATTATAAATACATGTATATATTGTATATATATGATATATATGATATCTACATAATGAATATAATTATGGATATAATATATATTTTACCACATGAACAACTTGTAATTATAAAGAGTTTATTTTTGACTCAAGTAGCAATGATCTACAAAAGGACCATTATTAACTTAAAAAATTACATAGTGTTCATAACATTGTAGTAAGTGATATAAAAAAAATAATGAACTTGGAAAAGGTTCTTAAGAAAGTATAAATTATCTCAAGTTTATTATTCAGGAGGTTAAAGAAAGATCGAGTCAAGTCGGACCTGAGGTAAGGGATCCTACCCCTCTCTTTCTTTTTAAGTACCCTCTTTTATGTCATTCCTTTTAAGCTCATATTTCTTATGATTGGGATGTTATTTTATATTAATCTTACTGTAATTTTTATGTTCATATGATGAGAGACCCTATTTTCTCTCATCAATCAATTTTTGAAGTTTTAATTGGCGCCGTTAGGCTGCCAGAATTTCGTAAGGGTTTTTTTATCTCACTCTGTGTTTTCGTGAGATTCATGCTACATTTGCCAATATTTCTTTTTGAGTGGTGTATGTTATGTCCATTATTATACTATTTGTGTAACATAGTTTCATTTATGTGTATTTACATCAATGCTTTATAGTCCTTCTTTCATGGGGTGTACGTTTCGAAAGTTACCCAAATCGGTAAGGGAACCTTTCACCCTCATATTTTCAAAAGACTTCTTTTGTTATGTCTTTTAATTTTCATCTTATTATGTGGGGATATGTTATTATATATCCTTATTGCCTTAAATTTTATGTCCAAGTGATGAGATACCCTTTATCTCTCTCATCAACTCTTTTTCTAAAATTTGATGTGACACTGTTAGGCTGTCAAGGGAACTTCTTAACCCAATTTCGATTTCGTTGGGTTCAACATGTATTTATTGAATATGTCATCCATTGACTATGTGTGAATGACCTTTGATTATTTTACACTTAATATCCACTTATATTGGGTGTATTTATATTTTTCACACATAATTATGAGATTGATTTATCCTGAATTTAAGGATACCATCTTTATAATGTATTTCATCTCAATTTACATTTCCATTAAGTCTTCATTGTTGTTATGCACCAATTCACTTTTATATGGTGTATATAGTGTCCTTTGGAATATTATATCATGAATCCATTTATTCTCATGATATTATTAAATTCTATTCCTCAATTATTGTATTCAAGTGTCTCTCATTCTGTTAAAAACCCTTTAACTAAAATATCGTTTTAAATGTTTCATGATTTATTCTTATAAATATTTCTCATTAATATCCATGTTTTCAAAATGGTTTTAAGGATTTATTTATATGGATATTAATGGTTTAAAATGTTAAAATCTTCAATGTGGTAAGGGACTTCGTCTCAATCTCCATTCATTGAGGCATATTTTGTTTTATACAGAACTTTCTTTTATACGGTGTATAAACCCCTTTGAAATTTATGCTTATTCAAAAAGAATCTTTTTTTACACGAAGCGTTTTACTAAACGAAAAAAGGAATGTTTTTTTTTTGTTTTTTTGTCATACTTATGCAGTGACAACGACTTCTCCACCGCCGTGACCATTATTTGGTTTCGGCTTCCTCTACAAGCCATAAAGTTTTTTTGAATGAAAAATAAATACCATGTTTTACTTTTCTTTTATTTTGGTATTGAAAATGGTTTTCATAATGTTTTTATTATATCAATGTGTTGTATTCATATCTTGTGATTGAAATGTGGAAATGTTATGTTTCCTTTATGCATGTTTTATGTGATATGATGATGTTATGGTTCTTGGGCATTATTATGAAGACGGGTGGTTCCGTGATAAACTAAGGGCGGGTGAGCCCAATATAGCTCTCCAATGAATTGGGTAACACGAAGGAGTTAAACATTAATGTTTATCCGATGAGATTTAGGGAATATACGGTGATGGGTATTCTAAATGTAACCAAGAGGGTTACTCCCTACGTAAGAATTTTATGAATGCCTCAAGTTACCTTTATGTCTTATGATTTATATGATTTATTCATGATTTTATGAGGTATGTTAAAGTCCTTATGTTTTATGGGTAATGTACGATTTAATTCTTATATATATATGTACTCATGTTTCCTTTCGATACTTTTTATAACCCTTACTGAGCTTTTTATGCTCATCCCATGTTTTTGAAATGTTTTTCACAGGTCAATGGAATAGTACATGATATGATGATACTGTCATGGAAGTTTCAAGAAAGAATCCATGTTTTATTTTAAATATGTTTCTGTTGATGGGAAAAATGAATACTATCTTTTATGTAACCACTTTATTTAAATGTGGAATTTAATGCAAGTTTTATGATCTAATTCTCTAAAACTCTAAACCTGAAAATATCCTCAATGTCTAATCTTGTAATAAGTCAAGATTAAGTAAGGTTTAAGGCTGGGTACTTATAGTTTATGTAAAATATTATCATCTACTCGAAGAGTAATTAGGAACGTGAAGGGAATCTAAGGATTGAGCCAGTGGAAGTATGAAAGAAGAAAATGTATTCTATGTTCAATAAGTGTGACTTTTGGATACAACAAGTCACTTTCTGGGGGAACATGATCTCAAGTGGGGGAATTTATGTTAACCATTTAAAGAAAATGGAAATTAAGGAATTGACTAGACCCACAATTTTCATAGAAATATATAGTTTTCTAGTATTATTAGGGTAATACCAATATTATTGTGAGAAATTTCACATGGTTTTCTAGACCTCTAACTAAGTTAACATGGGAAGAGTTAAATTATGTATGGAGTGAAGAATGTGAGGAAATATATGAGGAGTTTAATAAGAGGCTAATACCTACACATGTACTCACACTACCATCAAGTGGATAAGGTTTTGTGATATATAGATACACTTCAAATTAAGTATTGGATTGTGTATTCATCCAGATTGACAAAGTGACATCCTATTTCTGATGGAAGTTTAAGATTCGTGAGAAAAAATTACTGACAGATGATATGGAGTTTGCAAAAGTGATCTTCGCTATTGAGATTTGGGGACACTATCTATATGGTGTGAAGTGTGACATGTATACATATCATAAGGGTATAAAGTATATATTCACATAAAAGGTGTGCAACATGGGTAAAAGAATATGATTAGATCTAATCAAGGTCTATGATTTCACTATTCACTACCATGTGAGAATAGTGAAAATGGTAGTTAATGCTCTTAGTTGAAAAGAACCCGACACACTATCGATGATGAAAATTGAGAAAGACCCTATCTCCATGAATATTAAAATAATGGAAATAGAAATCATAACACAAGGGAATATATCCCACCTTCCCCAAATTATTTCCCAACTATATATCTAAGATAAGATCATGGAGGCACAAAAGGATGATATATATCCATGAAAAAAGATTAAATAAGTAAAGTAAGATAATCTACCTTAGTTCCATATTGATGATGATGGTGTGATTCATTGTGGAATAATAATTTCGATGCCTTCATCACCTAGGATAAAGAAGAAGCTATTGGATAATTGAAATGGATCACCTTTCTCTATCCATTCTGAAAGTACCATGATGTACCATGATCTTTGAGAGAAATTCTAGTTGGAAAACATGATTAAGGGGATTTTGGAGTATATCTATTGGTGTATGGTATGTTAGTAAGTTAAATAAGGGTGATATAATTCTAAATTAATGCTGAAACATTTTATATGCCCACATGGAAATGGGAGAATGTCACTATGGACTTTTTCCTCTGCCCCCTAAATTCATCCCAAGGAAATAATTCAATATGGGTTGTAGTGGACCGACACACCAATAATTCACATTTTAATTCTATTTGGGAAACTATAATGCCTTAACAACATTCCAAATTAAATTTGAAGGAGTTGGTTTGGATGCATTGGGTTCCACATATGATATCTCTGATCGTGATCCAATGTTCACCTCTAAATTATGGGGAATTATTAAACATTATTTGAATACTTAATTGAATTTTATCATGTCCTATCACCCCCAAAACGATGTCCAATATGGGAGGACCATTCATACAATCGAGGACATGATAAGAACCTTCTCAATGGAAGTCAAAGGTGGATGGTATCAACATCTACCATTGGTTTAGTTCTCAAATGACAATAGATTCCACTAAATTATTCAAATTTCCCCATATGAATCTATGTATGGGAAGTGATTTAGAACTCAAACTTTTTGGGATGAAGTTGGATAATGAAATATTCTTATACTTGATCTTGTGTAAGATATTATAGATAATTTTCAAGATATCCAACAATATATAAAATATTCTAAGAGTTAGAAAAAGCGCTATGATGATAGTTATTAAATGGACTTGGAGTTTGAAGTTATAGACAAATTTTCCTTCAAATATCACTATAGAAGGGAGTCATGTGGTTTGGAATGAAAGGTATGATTTTCCCTAGAAACATTGTACCATTTAAGATACATAATATTATTAGAGGGGTAGCTTATCAGTTTTAACTTCTGCCAAATATGGATCAAATCGATTATGTGTTCTATGTATCTAACCTACGGAAGTACATACTAGACTCCTATCATGTACTAAATCCAGAGGTGGTACAATTGGGGAATGACCTTTCTTATAAGGAGAAGTCGGTGGAGTTATTGGACTATAGAGACAAAGTTCTACACAACAAGAAAAATAAACATGTCAAAGTTATTTGGTGGAACCATAAGTATGAATAAGAGACATGATAACTAGAGGAAACAATGAAATATAAGTACCCTCACTTATTTTCAACTTAGAATATGAGTTGAAATTTCAAGGATGAAATTTTCTAAAGGTAGGGGGAATTTAATAACTTGGAGTTGGTAAATGATAATTTTTATCATTAAATAAATGTGTATTATATTATATTATACAATATTATACACATATAACACATAGAGAAACCAAAAACACATTATTTTTTTAATGAAAATAGTAAAATTAGTCAATGAATAAACCCTTTAAAATAACAAATATTATAACGAAAAAAATATAAAATATAAAATCTATAATGGGAAAATATATATCACCCCGATCTGCAAGAATCATCCCACCTACAAACAACATTATAAAAAAGCAAAAAACAATATTAGTAAACCAATCAAAATCTTAGAGAATGAAAATATATAACCTTGGTAGGAATTGTGCTTAATATTGCATGAAATAATTTAATGGTATTTATGGGAGGTAATTGGATAATTATAATATTATCATGACCATTGGAATGGTAATATGACCGTGGGAATATTTGAATAAATGATGGGAATAGTAACATGATCATTTGGAATAGTAACCTGAATGTTGGAATTTCAATTTTAACTCAAAATAATAAATTGTGATTTAAATATTATTTATCGTGATTAATTTAATTAAATATAAATATTATAATTCTATAAAATAAATATCATGATTAAAAAACATAAAAAAAGATAAGAACATCTCTAATATACTGTATTTTAAAGTATTTTTTAAAAATCATAATTCTCATATTAAAAATTAAAAGAAAATATGTTATAAATTTATTTAAATAAAATTAATACCATTTTTTAAATCATAACATCGAATGTTTACAAGGGTATTTTTTTCATTATTTTCTGAAAAACATCAATTTGTAGTGAATAGTGAAAATACAGTTTCCATGTAATAGGTGTATCTTAAATTACATAATTCATGATTTAATAATGATATAATAATTTCTAGAACTATAGGTTAATAAAAAAATTTAATTACATAAATGGGTCATTAAAATATAATAAGATTAATTTCCAATCCTAAAAAGAACATTCCAAAACCTAAAGTTAAAATTGATCCCTTAAAATAACATTTTTCTTTATTTTCCACATTCCTTTAAAATACTCTAAGAGAATTAGAATAATAGAGGGGTTTAAAGTCTTAAAACCATTATATTTTATTTATATAAAATTTATATTGTAAAAAATTTACTATTACATGGTTGACCTTGGATATAGTATTTTATTGAATATTTTATTCTAAAAAATATCCCTCTCCTCAAGTATAAATAACCCCACTCCCTCCCCGTATAAAACCACTCAAACCCGACTTTCAAAATACTAACCTCTTCAATAATACTTCCACTAAATCCACTTATAATCCTTTGGTAATTTTTTTTAGTAATCCAACTCCAAACATCAATGGAGTTTTAGTGTCGTACAAGCGAAGCTATACCAAGGAAAGAATCTGTTTTTGATCAACTCTTCTATCTTTTTCTTATTTTATTTCTTTTTAGATACCCATTTAAAAAAAAATATTATAAAATTTATTATGAAATATTTTTAAATTTTATTAACGATGTTGACCTACTAGAAGTATCATATTTATGACATATATAAATTTTAAAATTCTATGTCCCTCTCTTTCGAAAATGTCCCATCAAAGGTCAGTTAACCACCTATAAAGAAATTTCCTAGTAAATGATTATAACTACCTTTGTATATGGATAATATGAATTATATATAATATATAAATATGTAATTACTTGTATTCTATGATTCTAGATTTAATTATTCTTCTGTATTAAATACTTTGACCGAAAATAGTGAATTGGAAAACAACACGGGAAAATTTAATGAAAAGATGATATAAAAACAATTAATATTTAACAAAGAGTGCTATAAAATAGAATTAAATAATTATAATGCATAAATAGTGGAACTAATAAACATAATTAACTTTTTTATCTATTTTTTAATAATACTATGTTTATTATTCAGGAGGAGGAAAGACGAAAAAATAATGAGGGATATATGGTAATGGGATTCTCAAACCCAATTCATTTCTTTGGATTATCTTATTTTACACAGTATTAATGTTAATATTATATCCTTAGAATTTTATTTCTATTTTATTTTAGGTATATATATGTTCTTTCTAGATCCATATGTTTTATATGAAAATACCTTTTTTTAAAGTGACTTCAGTTTCCAAAACATTGTGTTTTACTCATCTTAAAATGATTCATGTATACTTATGTGTAGAAATGCTTTATTTCCATGTAAGATTTACCTTAATCATTTGGAAACCTAGAAGGATATTCATGAATGTATGCCTTATGAAATCTATATGGAACCCATTCTCTTCTCTAGTTTTTTTTCATTACTATGATTGTTATACATCAATTATGGCATGCATGATTATGAACATTAATGAAGTTATGGGTGGTCCCAAAAATATATATCCCTCCAATATATTGGGTAATGTGACGTATCCATGATATTATTTAACATATTTAATAAAATG
Organism: Viscum album; assembly: GCA_963277665.1. Lineage (NCBI taxonomy): Eukaryota > Viridiplantae > Streptophyta > Magnoliopsida > Santalales > Viscaceae > Viscum > Viscum album. Next base: position 1,549,992,691 of record OY728129.1, read on the forward strand.
ATTCTATATCTATTCAAAATTATGATGTTATACTTTATTCACATATGTTATGCATGACCATGATGCAATCAGTGTTCACTACTATGCGTGGCTTTTGACTATTAGGATACAATGTTTCATTTTCTACATATGCCAAATTCCATGACTTTATCAAATGTTTCCCTAATTATTATGATGATGATAATATTATTATTATGTGATAATGATTAATATTCTCACCTATGGTATATTTATTTGTGACCCTTATTCCTCTTACTAGGCTTTTAACTCACCTCTTTCTTTGATGTATATCATAAGGTGACTACTTGTGCTAAGAATCGTGTGATATTTTAGAAGGATAAATAAGAAGGATTTAAATAAATTTTTATGTTCCATTATGTAAAATCAATGTGTGATCCCAGTTTTCCCAAGATACTAAGCCTTTTGATCCTTGAATTTATAACTATTGGAACCCATATTTTAAGGATTACAAAATAATGTTCCTTATGTGTTTAAAGATTTAACTATTTTATATAATTTTATAATCGAAGCCAGTTTGAAATAGAATATAATAAGTGTTGAAAAGAACTACCTTTAGAAATTACTAACCTCAAAAAATACTCGTCGTTGATATCGAGTCACCGCTAGAGAAGACTCACCGTTGAAGTTGAGTCACCACCATAAAAGACTCACCATTGAAGTTTCGTTACCACAATAAGAGTCTGACCATTTAAGTTGATTCACCTCAATAAAATTATCCATATTTAAAATGAGTCATTTCCAGTGATGGCTCACCATTGATGTTGAGTTACAGCCAGAAATGAGTCACTTATGAAGAAGATTCACTGCTAGTAACAATTCACTACCAGAATTTACCTAACGCCAAAGAGGAGTCACTACTAAACTACATGTACCACTGAAGATGACCTACCATTAGATGTAACCCCATTGGGATGAGTCACTACTCATAAAATTCATAGTCAAGAAAAGTCACCATTAAGACAAGTCACGACTAAACATGAGTAACTGTAAAGGATGACCTACCCCCAACCCGACTCATTATTGGCCTAAATCACTTCTAGATATGAGTCACCATCAACCATCTCTATTAATGGATATTTTAATTAAATGCTTCTAATGACTTTATTATTGAAATTAATGATTAGGATTATTTTAATGGTTATTCTTATACAATTATAAGGATTATTAAACACTATATCAGAGCTAAGTATAGGGATAAAAGATAGCAAGATGATTATTCTTTGAATAGTATCTCCTTACTAAAATGATATATATTTAAAGAATTCACCCTCTTGAATGGTATGGATACATGGTAACTGAGTAAGAACACATGATCAAGTGTTCCAATTACTAAAGAGACTTACATGAAGCATTATTACCTGTATAAAACTCTGAAAGAGTGGAGATTACAAAATATTCGGTTCATTTCCAATAGTCAGAACAAAAGAGAGATTATAACGCTCAGTTTTATTGTGATTTTACATGAATTGGATTGATCTCCCCTCAATGCTACATTTTAGGAGTCTCAATCATTTAAAGAACTTCAGACTAAGAAGAAACAAAATTTTTATACTCTTACTACTTTATTTTTTTTAGATCATTTTTATATTCAAGAAGTGTGTTGTTATAACAATTTATCAATAGACATTGTCTCCTACACTATAACCAGGGAATACTTGATATTATTTTTACTCTCTATTTATCATTTCTTACCCATGATGTTGTGGAACATGTCTATATATGGCCTGCATTTGTTTTCTTCCCATGGTTATTATGTAAGAGGTCCCTGTGTGGCCTGGAAAGCATATAGATTTTGTCTTTATACCTAATATAGGTTGTAGATTAGGATTATATTTATATAATCGGCTTGGAAGTGGTCGATTTATAAGTGGAAGAGATCAGGTCTTAGCTTGAGGCTGAACTTTTTTTTAATTCATGTATGTCTCTTGTTTAATTTCTATGCTTAAAACTAAATTTGTTTTAAATTTTTTACAAAACCAATACATTTATAGTTAATCTAAACTAGCGTTTATATATGTATCTGATTATCTAAATTTATTTCAAAAGTTATAATAGTTTTTATATTATTTTAACTAATCACTAGTAAAGATTTGGGGAATATTTTAAAAGATCATAACTTATATTGATATGCTATTTTGATTAACTAGGAACTTTTTATTAAAATGATGGTTTTTAATTAAATATTTTTTAACAAAACTTTTTATTGGGAATTGAAATAAATCCCTATTGAGTTACTCAATCTGACCAATATTCAGTATCAAAGGTTTTCAGAATCCCTTCAATTATTATTTAGTTTATTTTTAATGATCCTCAATTTTTTCTAGTTTAAAAATTAGTTTTTTAAAAGGTAAAAATAAAAGAAGGTTCTACTACTGAAAAAACTCAATTTTAATGGATTAAATTATGTTCAATGGGATATAAATATGATAATTAATATTGAAAGAATGTGATTTAAAATATGGAATGCTATAAATGATTAATATGAGTTACCTAAGACTATTAATAATACATGGGTTGATCCAACTAAAGTTGCATATAACAATAATTGTGAGGCCATGCATGCTCTTTTTTGTGCTTTAGGATATGAAGAGTTTAATAAAATATCTTCTTGTAAATCTTTAAATGAAATATGGGATACAAGAGCTATTTATCATGAAGAAAAAACTAATGTTAACAAAATGATATTGAATAATTATAAAAATAAATACGATAAATTTAAAATGAAAGAAGATGAGATGATTTATTATATGTATATCTAGTTTAATGAAATAGTTAATATATTGAGATCCTTGGGAAATACAGTGTCATTCGAGGACCAAATCATGAGACTACTTAGGTTCTTACCTGAAAGGTGGAGAGGAAAATAAATTTCAATTAGAGAATATTGTGTCATAAACAAACTGCATGTTAAGGAGATAACAGTAAGGTTGGTGATGTACAAGGAAGAGAAGAAAGGTAACTATGGATAGGAATATGATCCTAAGAGGAAATCTATTGCATTCAAGTATACTACTTTAAAACAAAAAGAGAATGAAAAAGTAAAAGCTAAAAAAACTAGTGATGAGGTATCACCAACTGAAATTGATGTAGAGATGACCCATCTAACTAGAAGATTTAATAAATTCTATAAGAAAAATTATTTAGAAAACCAAGATACAAGCGAATGTCTGAAATAAATTTAATTATAAGAAATACTAGAAAATAGTTGATAATTTAAATGAAATTACATGTTATGAGTATAAAAGAAAAATACATTTCAAGTTTGAATGTACCATGTTAAAATACAAAAATAAGTATGTTGATTTTGAAATAATATATAAGAAAGAAATGAAATACACTTAGAGTACTTCTGAGTAAAGCTTTAATGACTTGGACACAACTCATGAAGAAAATCATGATATAGAAAATATATGCTTTATGATAAATATATATTATGTACCTATTATCTCAAATATACATAATTTAAATTATTCTGGAGATGAATATATGTCTCATGAGGAAAAAAATTAATATTTAAATATACCTAAGATAACGTTAATGATATGAAATATAAATAAAAAATTCTAAAGAGAAAAACTGTTTTATCGTTTAGTTATAAATCTGAACATATTGTCGAAAAATAAAAGAATGCCCAACTGCTGAACGAAAATAATGATATGAAATTATCTAATGCGTAGTTAAAGAAAGACTTAGATATATTCCTTAATTGAAGTGAAACGTGAACTCAAATATTGGGAAAACAAAATGATCCTAAATTTAATAATGGTTTATGTAACCAACCTAGATAGAGAAGAATAGTTAAGATCGATTTTACTCCTAAATTTAATGATTGAAATTCCATTGCTATTTATTGTTCAAGTAGACTAAATATTGGTTTTATTTACAAATTCATACAATTTAATTATAGGACACCCATAAAAGAAATATGGGTTCGTAAATCTCTAATTATAAAAATTTCTGGAGCCAAGAAGATTTGGTTACAAAAATAATTTTTGGAATAATTTTTTTAGGGAACCTACATGAAGTGCTCTAGCAGAAATCTATGGTACTTGGATAGTGGCAGTTCTAGAAATATGGATAGGTATTACTCAAGCTTTAAGAACTTTGTAAAGGTTAATGGGGGACATGTCACGTTTAGTGACAATTCTAAATGGAAAATCATCGGCCTTGGAAAAATCAATATGTAATGGATCAGACCTCTCAGTTTCATTCCTATTTGAAAATATATTGTTTCGGGTATTTTGGGAGCCAATGGTGACTCATTTCAGGGGGTTCCCAAAAATCTAGTTTTTCCAATGGTAGCTGGTATTAATAGTTCATGTCAATATCTCAACATCGGTAGCTTGTGTCGGTGGGTCACATTGGTGACTCACTATTAGTTGGTGGAATTAATGAGTAACGTTGGTGACTCACCGTCGATATCTCACGTCGGTGACTCACCTATCAGTGAGTGGTATTGGTGAGTGGCATTGGTGAGTGGTGTCAGTGAGCGACATTAGTAGGTAGCGTTGGTGAGTGGTGTTAGTGACTGGGGTCAGTGAGTGCCATTGGTGAGTGGCATCAGTGAGTGGCATCAGTGAGTCACGTTAGTGACTTGCATTGGTGACTCGCATCAGTGACTCACCTAGTGGTGAGTCATTTCCAGTTTTCTACAGTTTTTCTAGTTTCACCCCTTTGACATTTCCATTGATGTTAAATGAACTAAATTCCATATTTAATGATTTTTTGGGCCATTTCAAATTGTATTTATCTCCTAAAAAATTTAATATTCCTTTGACTCCTAAACTGCGTGGTCTTGATCATGATACAGATTTAATGGCTTTAAAACTATTTCCCCTATAGATTTAGGATATGTCCATTCTAAATCAATGACCCATTTTTTCTTCTGCATTTCCCTTTCTCTTAATATTGAGGAACTGATAACCCTTATTCCCAGAGTGATCATACATTTGTGGTGATCCCCCTTGGATCATATCTCCCTGGAGGTTCCTCATGCTATTTTAACACCCCTATTTTGCACAAGGAGAAGGTGATGATCATTTGTTTCCTGAGGTAGATATTCCTTCATCCCTATTTTTATTGTGTATCCCGAGGTGTGTGTTTACTGATGTCTTCTTTAGAATATGGTTGAATCCATTTTTAGCGAAGATAATAAGAATTAAAAAAATAAGGGGATGGAAAGATTATAATGATGATCATGTTGACTTTTGTTAATTGACCGTTTTGTGTTTTGTATCCTACTAAAAATCATAGATGTTGGTGGCCTTTGTTTGTGTATGGGTGATGACTCGAGAATGCTTGCAGTTTTTTTATGTTGAATGATTTTATTTAAATTAAAATGGTTAACCAATTATATTCTGTTAACTAAATGGATTCCTCGGGATTATGCACCATTTACGATCACCCCTGAATTATCAATGTGTAATTAAATAATGAATTTTGGTTAAATATGAATACACATTGCTTTTTTGGTGTGTATGTGTGTTGTGTTTGGATCTCTTTTATTTTGTGTCCCATGTAGGTTGTGTGGTGTTGTGTTTGGGAGTGTGGCCATGTGTATGGGGTGGTACATGTGGTGTAATGGAATCTCAGGTTTAAATATTTGTTGGTTTTGTAATTGATGGGTAGAGTTTGAGAAATATGGCTTCACGTTCAGATTGTGCTATGTTTATGTTACTAGGTGTGATGGGTGTGGTGTTGTTATACAGTTGGCCTGTTAGGTTGGTTGTGATGAGGTGTGTTGTAGAGTTTGGATATTTGTTGGGGGTTTTATTATTGAGAGAAAGTACATAATGGCATGAAATTGAAGAATGATGAAGAAAGTGGTTGGTATAGGTGTCAAACAGAGTGGAAATATAAAGTGAGTAAATCTAATGTGGTTATTTTTCTTCTATGTGATTTATATTTTGTGGTTTGTTTCATGTTTTGAATGGTATTTTCGCATGTAGGGATGGAATGAATAAATTTTTACTTAATAAATAATGATAATTGGGTAAAATAGTTGGTTGGGGGTATGTTTGAGTTTTGGATTTTTTTGGATGACTTTTTTTTTCAGAAGTAAACGTCATTCATCCTAATACATGCATTTAGAGGTCGCAATAATGTTAGTTTTGTGGGATGGTTGTTGTTTGGAACCCTATAGGTTTAATTGAGTATTTTCTACTTACATATATACATGTAGTTCCTTGTGATTTCTATATTCCCCCCACCCTAGTTGAGTGTTATGCACCTAAAACCCCCATTGTTATGGGGGACAGTGTCTTTCCCAAACTTCCCGTTGAGAGGAGGGATAGATGGACACACTCGCTTCCTTGCCCCCACTTGAGGGCGGTGACAGCCCAAGACTATTTGGGTAGGTTTTGGTTTGTGAGACCTAGGTGTGTGCGGGTTATTTGTGATTCTCATGTGTGTTCGGGATGAGAGGTGTTGTGGTTCTCAAGTTTCTTTGGGATGTGGTGTGGTTTTTGGCCCAGGTGTCGCATTTGAGATGAGATGTGGTTGTGAGGGATAGGTGTATGCGTGCAGGATGTGGTGTGGTTCTAAGGCCTTGGTTTCTCTAGGAAGGATGTGGTGTGGTATGTTCAGAAAAGGTGGAAGTACTAGGATGTCTATCGTTAGGGTGTGAGTGTGACTAATCTGTGGGAAAGTGGCAAGGCATACCCTATTAAAGATTTTCTCTATATAACATTACATGACATGAATTATTTGGTGAGAGTGCCTTTGGTTATGTTGGGGTGGCTATTATACCCTGTTAGGTGTTTTTGGTTTTTATTGTTTTATCACAGGGTTATTAGTATGCTTCTCCACACGTGCACGAGATACTTTGGTTTTCCTGCTGAGTATACTTGTATGCTCACCCTATGTTATAATACTTATTTTTTAGGATTTAAGTAGGGTTATGTGGACCATTATAGGAATTACTAGGTCAGACATTGGGGATAGTTTTTGTGCCAGTACATAGATTTTATTGTTGTATTCACCTTGGAGACTACTTCTTTTATAACATTTACATTTTTTTGAACATGCATATTTGATGGTTTGGCTCTATTTTATCTATATATATCTATCCTAGAGTTGTTTGATGTTGGTATATCTTATCTCCCGATCTTGGTTACTATAAAAGGGCAAGTCCTCTAATTTTGTGTGATTTTTATACCCTTGGTACTAGTCACCACCTCAGGTCCTACTGGAGGCGGGCCTAGGGGTCATTATCTCTCTTCCTTTATTGCCTGATCAAGAGGGATGTCTTTAAATGGAGGGTGTCTTGACAGAATGGTATTAGAGGCGATGGTTGAGAGATAGGATGAGTATTGGAGTGAGGAAGAGTGATGATTGCATGGGTTGGTATGGAAATTGTTTCATGTGATCTCGATACATGACAAAGGTCAAGGAAGACCGGCTACAAAATGGGGATTTTAGGCACCCCCCTTCCATCTTCCACGATCCAATGCAAGGACTCTGAGCCTACTGAACAAAAAAGTGGCGCTACACTGTTTTCATGGAAGAGACCCTAGTAAAGGTATATTCATCAAAATGACTTGTGTTCCTATTTGGATTTGTGAGTTTGGGAGATTAAAATAAATTGTTAAAATGGATCTTAAATAAAATTTCATACTACTCAGGCTTAGGAGTTCCTTGTTTACTTTTCATCTATGGAACCTGATCGTCATCCATGAGTGGATTAGGAAGTGGAGGCTCAGTATTCCGATCCGACTGATTAGTGAAGGGTTGATCCAGAGGTGGAGGATGAATAATGGTAGAGAATATTACATTATTTCCAGTGGAAGAGCTTAAGAAAGTATGAGGCAAGTGTCTTAGACAAGGACATGGAGACATGGCTTGAGGATCTTGAGATCACCTTAAGCCTGATATGGTTTCTAACGAAGTACTAGGTTCCATTGGTGGTTAGTTAGATGAGGGGATCTTCACTTCAGTGGTGGATGATGTACCTGGGGGAGAGAAAGGAGGATAATGTTCTATGTGCCAGCTCAAGGATCTTCTTCACTTCACTCCATATTTCTTTTCAGATGAGGTGTCTCTGGCGATACACTTATAGGAGGCACATATTGCTTCTCTCAAGTACACAGTTACTCCCTTCACCTTGCTAACATACCTAGGGGTCTAAAAGAAGGAAAAGGTAGTTGAGAGAATGAAATCATGAGGAGCTTGACCATGATAGGGGAGCTAGAATGGTTCTTTGAAGGGTAATCCTAACAATGATATGTCTCAGGCGCCAGGACCTTTAAGGTTTCTTCCACTAGGGAGTCGACCTCACTAGTTCCCATTTCGACCTTCTCATCCTCGTTCATATCTTTTAGGCCTAATAATGGTGTGTTTTATCTATGGAGTTCATGGGAACCTTAAGAGTTAGTTCCCAATGGCTGTTTGAGATCAGTACGGTGGAGGTGGGAAGGTCCACTGCCTTCCTCAACATTAGTTACTGGAAGGATAGTTCCAATAGTAGGGACAAATGTGTCACGCTCCATTGGGAGGACACAGAGTAGGTATAGGCTAAAAACATGACATTCCTTAAGAAACTTGACCAAAGAATGGTTAGAGAGGTGATTTACAGTATAGGGGAAGAGGATATGGGTGTGGTTAGTTACATGACATAGAGATAGCAGTTCTATTAGGACCATATATTATTTGAGGTATGATCAGTTTCTTCAGTACTCTCGCTTGTTCTCTGTTTGATTCGGGATATTCTTACTCTACTATTGAACTCGGTCTATCCCATTCTCTAATACTAGAAATAGAAAGGCTTCATGTTCCCCTGGTGCTGAGTACCCTAGTTAGAGGCCATACCAGCTTATTTGATGTTTTCCTAGGATGTAGGCTGATCTTGGGGCTGCATCAATGCAGTGGGGATCTATTCCAATGATAGATGCAACCATAAGATATTATCACTGGAATTGACTGGTTGTTATCCTGGCATGATGTTATCAACTACTTCTGGAGAAGAGTCCTATTTTTATACATGGATGGAAAACATGTGGCTTTCATTGGCGAGTGGAGTTTTTAGGTGGGAAGCCGACGTTAAGAGCCTGTTCTTTCCTTATTGGATGATCTGTCAGTGGAATCGGTGGATGATGAGATGGAGGAGGCTCCTAGAGTTGTTGGGGGAGTTCTCATATGTAATTTCTGAGGATATTGTGACTCTACCACTCGATGGGACATTGATTTCAGGATAGTCAAACAACCCGGTGCTAGTACGATTTCGATGACTCCCTGTTAGAAGTAACCTTTTGATTGTGGAAGCTGGAAGATTCATATCGACGACTTGATGAAGAAGGGTTTTATATTTCCTAGTGTGTCCACATGGCGTGATCCATTCTTGTTCTCAAATAAGTAATATAGTGTTCTGAGTCCGTGTATAGACTACCAGAGGTTGAATTAGGTGACAGTTAAGAACCATTACCCTCTCCCGAGGATATATGATCTTTTAGACCAGTTGAGGGAATAAAATTATTTTTCTAAGATTGATATGTGGTCTTAGTATCACCAGTTAATGTTTAAGGGGTATGACATCCCCAAGAATTCTTTTAGGTGCAGGTATGACAACTTTGAGTTCATGGTTACGTTGTTCAGTGTTACAAATGAGTCGGTTGTGTTCATGGGATTAATAAACTCCATCTTTTGCGAGTTCTTAGACTTTTTCAGCATCATATTCATTGATTGTATTCTGATCTACATAAATTCCTAATAAGAGCATACCTATAATTTCAGGACTATCTTGGAGGTTCTTTAACGACACTAGCTCTTTAAAAAGTTTTCCAAGTGAATGTTTTGGACACTATAGGTCAACTTTCATGGACATGTGGTGTCTTAATAGGGCGTATTACTAGACCCATAAAAATTGGAGGCATTTGTTTCTTGGTCAGAAGTTAAGAACGTGGTGGAGGATCACAATTTCCTTGGTCTAGAAGGATATTACTGAATATTTTTACCCAATTTATCTCTAATTGGAGCTCTATTGACATCTATAACCAAGAAGGTCTTGGAATTTGTGTGAAGTGAGTAGTGTAAGGAATCTTTTAGATATCTAAAGGGGAAGTTGGTCAGTGATCAAGTGATTTAGTTTCTAGAGGAGGGGGTGATGTTTGAAATGTTTTGCGATGCTTCCCACTTGTCCATGGGATGTGTGCTGATGTAGCATAGGGGAGTGATCTCTTATGGGTCTAGGAAATTACATCCCCATGAATTTAACTATTCAACCCATGATTTGGATCTAAAAGCAGTCATGTTTGTGACAAAGTTATGATGCCATTACCCCGTTGGGGAGTGCTTTGTGGGCTTCACAAATCACAAGAGATTAAGGTATATCTTTTCCTAGTGTTATTTGAACATATTATAGTGGAGATTGATGGAGTTTCATTAGGACTATGACTTTGAGATCTCGTACAACTCATGAAAGGGAAATGTTGTAGCTAATGCCTTGAGCAGAAAATCGTAGAGAGAGGTAGTTTGAGAATCTATAGATACTTGGAAGGAAATGAAGGAGTTGAATTGCTTTAACTTATATGAAGTAATAGATAGAGGTAGAGTATATATGTTTCAAATGATGGTATAGTACTCTCTAATACAGCAGGTGGAGGAGTCTTAGTGGGGTGACATGGAGGTAGAGGTGATGTGTGATCACGTTGACCATGGTGATGCCCTAAAAGGATGGCCAGAATCAGATTTTGTTGCTTGGGAGGTTGTTTGTTCCATTGGATGTTCACGAGGGAGTGCTCTATGAGTTTCATAACTCACCTTTAACAGTGCATCTAAGAGTTTCCAAGACGTACCATGTCTTTAGGGAGTAGTTTTGGTGGCTCAAGATGAAGCTGGCTATGGCGGAGTTTGTGGTGAAGTGCTTGGTGTTCCATCATGTAAAGGTAGAGCACTGTGTTCCCATCAGTTTGTTTCAGCCCTTATATGTCCTTGAGTGGAAGTGGGATTACATGTTGATGGATTTATTCATCGGGATACCTAGGGATTATGGAGGCTGTGATATTATCTGTGTAGTAGTGGATCAACTGAAAAAATCGGATCACTTCTTGGAAATTAAGGAGTTGGGTACAGTGGATTCCGTAGCATAGAGGTATGCGGATTACGTGGTGTGACTACATAGAGTTCCAAGGTCCATTTTGTCATATTGGGATACAGATTTTACCTAGCGAGTATAGAAGGGATTTTAGCATGATTTTGACACTTAGTTATTTCTCAGAATTTCTTTCCACCCTCAGACAGATGGGTAGATAGAACATACCATCCATACATTGGAGGATATGTTGTGAGCATGTTTCTTGGACTCTGTAGGATCTTGGGTATGACACTTTCCCTTGGAATATTTCTCTTACAATAATAGATATCAGTCTTTTATTGGCATGGATCCATTTAAATCTTTATACGGAAGGTTTTTTTGTCTACCTTTGTGATGGAAAAAGGTTAGGGAGACAATTGTTCTTGGCTATGAGGTATTGTATAAAACAATAGAGAAGGTTTAGCTTATTCATGAGAGGATGAAGGCAATGCGGGGTCTAAAGAAGACTTATTCCAATTGTAGGAGTAGGACCTTATAGTTTGTGGTTCTTGAAGGTTTTCCCTCAATGTGGGAAGAAATGGTTTGGAAAAGGGAGTTAGATTTATTTGAGGTTCGTCGGAACCGTGGAGGTGTTGGGGTGAGTTGTCAAGGTGGAATACCCATTGGAGATATCACCAAAGTTGGAGAAGGTCCGCGACGTCTTTCAAGGATCTCATCTTTGTCGGTATCTTCATGATGAATCTCATGCAATTTAATGGGGAGAGTTAGATATCAAGGATTAAGTGACATACAATGAGCAACTAGTAGAGATCCTAGATCATCAGGATACGGTGGTGCATGGATAAACCATTCATTTGGTCTGTGTGTTGTGGAGGCATGGTGGCATGGAGGAGAGTACATGGGAGCGAGAAGGAAATATGTACGCCCAGTAACTGGAGTTGATTTGAGTTTCTCCTTATCCTATTTTTATTTTTAATGATTGAAACTTTTTTATATGAGGTGTGTTTTTATCACATTCTATAATGTGTGATAATATCCTAACATATGAATATGGGGAGACCAGATCCCTAATCAAGACATATTACTGCAGATGTGGTTAAACCAGTGTGGGTGAGTTAGTGCCACCCAAAGAGGATTGTATCTTAACACGGAGGATGGAATTCCCTGATTCATGTGTTTCAGAAGTGCAGATTTTGGTGCTTGTGTGGTGTGTATTATGGTCATTTGGGTTAGAATATGTCAGAGGATGTGTTATTGGATATTAAGGTTCCAGTTTAGCTTATGAGTACAAAATGGTGGTTTTTCCTTGAGAGGTATCTCATGGGGGGTTATTTGGACCCCTATTTCTTTGGGGATTAGTTTTAAATTATCGATGGTGTGGATACTTTTAAAGGTATATGATGTAATGTACCAGACCACTCTGGTCCATTCCTTTTTGAAAATCCAGTGTTTTGATTGTTCGGGGAGGCAACAATGACTCATTTTATAATTTTTCCAAAAATCTAGTTTTTACAATGGTAGATGGTATTAGTAGCTCATGTTGGTTTCTTAGTGTCAGAAGATCATTTTGGTGGTTCTCATCGGTGAATCGCTATCGGTAGGTGGCATTGGTGAGTCGCATCGGTGACTCACCATCGGTAGCTCACATCACCGACTAATCTATCAGTGAGTGGAATCAGTGAGTGGTGTTGGTGAGTATCATTGGAAGGTGACCTCAGTGAATGGAATTGGTGAGTGGCATCAGTGAGTGGCATTGGTAGGTGGTGTTGGTGAGTGGTTTCAATGAGTGGTGTTGGTGACTCATGTATGTGACTCACCCAACAGTGAGTCATTTCTAGTTGTCTCCAATTTTTTCAGTCTCACCCCTTTGACATTTCCTTTGATGTTAAATGAATTAAATTCCATATTTAATGATTTTTTGGTAAATTTAAAATGGTATATGTCTCCTAAAAACCGGAAGCTTCCTTTGACTCCAAAACCATGCGGTCTTGATCCTGATCGGGCTCTGATGGATTCGAAACTGTTTCCCCCATAGATTTCAGATCTAGCATTTCTAAATTCGAGACCCTTAATTTCTTATGAATTTCATTTTCTCTTGATACCAAGTCACACGAAACCCTTCTTCCCTGATTGATCATTCATTTTTGGTGATCCCCCTTGGATCTTGCCTCCGTGGATGTTCCTCCTACAGTTTGTGCACCCCTGTTTGGATCAAGGAGAAGGTGCTACTCATTTGTTTCTTAAGGTAGGAATTCCTTCATCTATTTTATAACTGTGCATCATGTGCAGTGGGTTTACTAATTTCTTCTTGTGAATATGGTTGGATCCATGTTTAAAAAAGATAATAAGATGTAATAAATAAGGGGCTGGGATGTTGATGATGATGATAACATTTTTTTATTATTTGATCTGTATTGTGTATTGTATCCTACTGAATATCATGGTCATTGTGGGCCATTGTTTTAATATGGGTGATGATTTGTGAATGCTTAATTTTGTTTTATGTTGAACATTTTTATTTACAAAAAAATTATTAACCACTTATATTCGATTAAATAAATTGATTCCCCAATATTATTCACCTTATGCGATCACCCCTGAATTATTAATGTGGAATTAAAGAATGATTGTAGGTTAAATATGAATACACCTTTATCTTATGGTGTGTCTATGTGATGTGTTTGGATATGTTCTATTTTTTTTCTCATTTGGGTTGTGTGGTGATGTGTCTAAGAGTGTGGCTGTGTGTATGGGGTGGTACAGTTGGTTTAATGGAATATCTGGTTGATAGATTGATTGGATGTGGAATGGATGGGCATATTTTGAGCATCAGGGATACATGATTGGGTTTTTATATGATAATGTTACTGGGTGTGATGGGTTTAGTGATGTTACACAGTGGGGATTCCAGGATGGTTGTGATGAGGTGTGTTGTGGGGTTTGGCTATAAGTTGGGGGGTTTTCTTATTGAGATAAAGGATAGGGTGGCATGAATTTGAAGAATGATGATGGAAGTTGTTGGTATGGGTGTTAAACGGAGTGTAAATATAAAGATAGTAACTCTAGTATGAATCTTTTTCATCTGCATGGTTTATGTTGTGTGGTTTTTTATGTGCTGTGAATGGTAGTTTCCCAAGTAGGGTTTGAATGAATAAATGGTTCCTTTATAATGAATGATAATTGGTTAAAAGTGTTGGATGTGGGTATGTTTGAGTTGTGGATTGTTGTGGATGACTTTATTATAATCATAAGTGACCATTTTTTGTCCTGATACATGCATTTAGAGGTAGCAGTAAAGGTAGTTTTGTGGGATCATTCTTTTTTAGAACCCCATAGGGTGACCAGAGTGTTTTCTAAATAAATAAATATATATATATATATACATGTAATTACTTGTGATTTCTATATTCACTCAACCCTAGTTGAGAGCTATGCATTGAACAGACACATTATTATGGGGGAGGGCATGTTTCCCAAATATCCTGGTGGGAGGATGGATGACAAGCCACATGCTCTTCCATGATCCCACTTTTAGGTGGTGATAGCCCAAGAATATTCGGGATGGTTTTGGTATGTGAGGACTTAGTGTTTACAGGCATGTTTTGATTCCAATGTGACTTCAGGATGAGATGTGTTTTGGTTCCCAAGTTTCTTTGGGATTTGGTGCGGTTTGTTACCTAGGTGTCTGCGGGATGGATGAGATGTGGTTGTGAGGCCCAGGTGTCTGTGGGTGAAATGTGGTGTAGTTATGAGGCCTTGGTGTCTATGGGAGGGATGTTGTGTTGTATGTTTGGAAGAGGTAGAAGCGCCAGGACATCTACCATTAGGGTGTGAGAGCAGATAATTTGTTGGAATGTGGTGTGGGGTACCTTATCATTGATGTGTTCTATGTTACTTTACTTGAATTTCGTTACTTGCTGATCATTCCTTTAGTGAGATTGTGATGGATATTATTCCTTGTTAGGTGCTTTTGGTTTCTGTTTTTTTCTTATAGGGGAATTAGAATGATTCTACACTTGTGAATGAGAGACCTTGGTTTTCCTACGGAGTATAATTTTATGCTCACCCTATGTTATAAAACTTCTTTCAGGTTTCCATGAGGGCTACGTGGACCATGTTGGGAAGTACTGGACCAGATGTTGGGGACATTTTCTGCATTGCTTCTTAGATTTTCTTTTGGTATTCACTTTAGAGACTCTTTATTTTTGAATTAGTTATATTTTTTTGAACATGAAAGTAGGATGGTTTGGATTTTATTTTATCTACACATATCCTACTTGGAGTTGTTTGAGGTTGGTACATCTTATCTATCGATCATGGTTACTTTGAAAAGGTAAATGCCTCCCATTTTGAAGGATTTCTATATCCTTGGTTATGAACTCCACCTCGTGGACTACTATAGGTGGGACTTTGGGGTAATTATCTATCATCCTTCATTTCCAAATCAAGAGGGGCATATTTTGAGGGAATAAAATTTGTTTACCAAAATTATTTTTGGAATAAATTTTAGGGAATCTATTTTAAGTGATCTAGTTGTAATCTATGATTATTGGATAGTGGTTGTTCTAGGCATATTTATAGGGATTAATCAATCTTTAACAACATGATAAAGGTTAATGGTGGACATGTCAACTTTGGTGGCAATACTAAAGAGAAAATCATCAGCCTCGGAAAAATCGATAACTCTACCTTAGTTAAAATTTATAAAGTATTATTTGTTCTACCAACTATGTGATGATGTTTTTCATGTGAAATTTGAAAATAAATCTTATAATTGTTTTACTCTAAAAATGATTTAGTGTTTACTAATTTGAGAAAAGAGAATGTTTATGATGTTAGTCTTGATTTATTATTTCCTCAAAAAATTTCTTTCATAAGTGCATTAAATAATGAATCTTGTATTTGGCATAGTTTAATCATTGAAATAATTTTATTCTTTATAAATTATTATTGTTAAAAAATTATAAACTACTACCCACCTTCATCCCTTCATATGAAAAAAATGATAACATCATATCTGTATATGTGTGGACTGCCACCTACACGAAGTAATGTTTTTTCATTTTTTATCATGATTGTAAATTTTTTATCTAAAACACATAAAATATGATATTAAACCTTAATATATCTTAATAATATATTTATTCTTATTTTACAATGATATTATGTCAAAATTTAAAATTTCTTAAACGTACTCTCCCATTGAATTATGATATGTTCATATTTGGGTCAACCTATCTACCAAATTGAAAAATTCTATAAAACTCTATCATGAATGAATATGGGTTCTTAACTACTATTTTTTTATAATTTTAAAGCAAATTACTAATTTTTTTATGTTTTTTGAAGTGTTATGTTAATCATTTTAGTTATTATTCAAATATCGGGTTTGATCTCTACAATTAATCAAATATAAGATGACAATTATTCCTCTTTCACACATTATAACTAAAGAACTTATGGGAAAAGATTAAATCTTTATAAATAAACATAATATTCATATTATAGTGCCTTAAAATTTCTAGTAATTATATATTTTTTATTAAAATAAATAACCCCACCAATATTATGAAACTAGTTTAAAAGGATCTATATTACCCACACATAATACCAAAAAACAGATAAAACCCAACTAATATTCATGTAGTGAATAATTAAAAATGTCTTACATAAAATTATATATACATATATATATGAATAAGTTGACAAATCAGGAAATTATGGTAGTTAATTTTTTCATACAAGAGATTCATGTTATTTAGTGGAAATTGGGAATTATGATATGGGACCACTCAAATTCCATTTCTTGGGACATGTTTTTTATTGTGTATGAAATTTAATTTATATGGTGTATATAATTTGAATTTGACATATTATATCCTGAATTTTATATTTAGCGTGATATTTTAAGTTCAATTAAAATCCCTATATTTCAATGTGGTTTGATTGAAATGTCAACTAATCCGTCCTAATGACCTAAAATCCTAAACTTAGAAAAGCGAAGTGAATGAGATTTTACTATAAATTAAATCCATATCTTGATATTGGAATTTAGATGTGATTGTGACACAAATGACCCTAGGTGAAGTCACCAAGACAAATTATGGTTGAGTATTCACTCAATTTTCACTCGCTACATGATGAGTGGGCCTAATACTGCAATCCTGTCTATGCACTACCAAGGGACATGTTTTGGATAACTACCATGATCATTAATAATCAAAGTGAAGGATATTACTAGCATTTATTTTTCCTAATACTACTTCAAATTACAAAACTAATATACTACATTATATTGATAACTCACCACATTGAATATACCCACACAAACACCTTATCTTTTTTAATGAGGGTACTTCCTATCACGTAAAGAATACCCAGTAGTTTCCAAGTTATCTTTTGGGATATTCAAATTACTAGACACAACACTCCACTAAATGGGGAACTATTTTTTCCATATTTCTATCATATAGATACCCATTGTTCTATTCTTACTCGATTTAGTAATATGTTCCTTATGGAATGTTATTAAATTACTTTTTAATAAATATTTTGAATGAATTATATATAATTAGTGATAGGTGTTATCTAATATACTTATTACTTGATGCATTAATAGGTCTCATGAGATAAACTATCTAGTGTATTGCTGTATACAATACCCATTTTTGTATGATATCTTGAAAAAAGGCCTTGATAGAATGTTTATGATTTCTGTTATTATAAATTCCATCAGTACGAGTTTAGATATTATTATCCTTGTTTTTATTTATTTCCATGGATATAATATTTATTTAGTTTCAATTCCTTATGAAATTATATTTTTCATTTTTTTCATTTTTTGAGAATATTTATTCCAGGCTTATGTTAGGATTTCTTCCACTCTACGCTACTCATTACAGAGCATCTAAGATTAACCATATGTTTTTCATTTCCCTATGAAATCTAAAAGTAAACTAGTATAATTTTATAGGATACACTATAATGGATAGTAATGTTTTCATTGAGTTTTTATATGGTATTTTAGGTTCTCAAGTATAATGTGAAAAATTTGTATGTATCTAATTTTCCATGACTATTTTGATTTTGAATCATTTGAGAACACTTTTCTTATGTACCAATAATGGAATATAATTATTGGCTATGTATTTCTAGATACAGGGTTGTTATAGTTGGTATGAGGATATGTTTAGTATAATCTTTGAGGAGTTTATTTTGAGAAACCAATTTAGATATTGAAAATATTATAGAAAACCCATATGATTTAATGAAATTCCCTTATAAAAACATAGACGAATTTTATTCTAATATTAAATATAATTCTCAAAATAAATGTATTGAATTATATATAAAGGGTGAATAATGGATATAATGGGAGCCATATCATCACATACAGTTGATTTAGGGGTATTTATCCTATGAAAGTCAGTTTTGACTGAATTATAGCCGCTTATATCACACCCTCATTAGGGAAGTTGACTGAGGTAATGCGAAAAAATTACCTGCATAGAAAAAAATGTTAATATACAATGTAATGTAACTATGTTAGACCACATTGGTGACAAATACCTCCACCATTTAATGAAACTATTAATCAGTTTGAAGCTAATAAATGAATGATGTCCTTAATAATGACACCTCTATATTTGGGAAGTAGTGATAGGTAAAAGTTTTTCAAGGAGGTATATTGACCAAAGGGAGATATGTTTTAATAGTAGTCACAATATCAAGTTACGAAAAAAGGAAGGAGGGACAAATAAAATTGAATGGAGAACTTTTAAGTAGATATTCAATGAAAAATTCTTCCCCTTGATAAAATGGTTTAAATGGAAAGAAAACTCCTCAATATTTGGTAAAAGAAGAATTAACATGTTACAATATAATATTATAATAATATATGATTTTATAGAAATGTTTTAGACTATATATATATATAATTAATTAATATTAAACATTTATTTTATGTTTTTAATCTAAGCCTTTGAAGGTTGTTAGTCTCTATGAAATTTCCATCATATAACTATGTAGTCTCAAGTGAAATTAAGATGGAAAATGAGTTCTCCAAGAGTTATATCTTCTAATGAAATCTGGTGAAGAAGCACTATAATGAGATTCATAAAACAAATATGTAAAAGGGGAAGAAATGAAGATTGAAATTTCACACATTTACTAACTATCGAATGGAACACTCACTGAGTTTCTTGATTGGAATGGTAATTGTTTTTTCAAGTATGGAGAATAAGTCCATCAAGGTCATGAATACAAAGGTAATTTAGAATCTTTTAATTTTTAATTATTAAATTGTAAATATATTATGGGAACTATGTAAACCAATTCCCCAAAAATTATTCAAATTTACCTCAGAAATCGCCTTGGGATAAAGGAAAATATTATAGAGACACAAAATATTCATACCAAAATATTACATCTTATTATATGAATATTCATTACATATCATTAAAATCCATGCTAGAACTATAAAGCTATAATGTATTTGGTAATTTCGATGAAACAAAAACCTGTACATAATATATATACATAATCTTCAACTTAGTTATTCACAACTATCACCCTTCTTAGACATATCACACTTAAAACCATTCTTCATATCCCAAGAAAAATGAATAAAAAAATTGGTGATATTAGATGCCTATTAATGGAAAACGCATGAGATATAATTAAATGTTTATTTTCAAGAATATAAAGAAAATAGGTTTATGAGAAATTGAGACTATCATTTAAAATTCATACCAAAAAATTCATATAATCCTGAGACATGATTTAAATCATGGTAGTTCATAAGAAATTAATCATAATAGAATCAAATAACTTAAGTCACATGATCATGACATTGGCATAAGATAATTTTAGAAAAGGGTAGAATAAAGTTTGGAATAATTATAATAATATAAATAATAATTAAAATATATCCACCAATAAATTCATCACATGTTAGGCATGGGGTAACCACCCATGTACTATCTTATATCTTAGGATAACCTCCTATATACCCACTTTTCTTCTTGGGGTAACCTTTTTTGTGAACTCTTTTAGGATTGGAACATCCTCCTCTGTACCCTTTGAGATAATAAAGCATTAATATTTATCTAATTAATTATAGGGTCATAATGTCCCCACCATAATATAATCGTAATCCTTTCATACTTATACCACAATATCTGGAAAACATTTATTATTTCATAATTTATAAACCCATGGAAAAAATTGGTTTCATCAACATTTCATCACCAAAATCAAAAATTATATTGATAAAGAATAATTAAGGTATAATTATATCACATATCTAGTAATGAATATAAAATTTTTGATGATGTTTTTATAGATGAAAATACATTTAAATGATCACTAGAACATATTTTTGATGAAAATATAGTTTCCATTTATAATTCAGTTATTTAATATCTTAAATTATAAAATATATTATGGAAACATTTTCATTGAAAGAGAAAGGTAAATATGAAATAGAATATTTAATGTAAATGGATTTCATTGTAAAATATGTTTCGAATGATAAATAAATATTCTTTAAAATTTTTAAAATAATATATAGATATAGAGGGAAACAATTACTTACTTAATAGATAAATAAAATCAGTTTTCCTTAAAAACATTATTTTGATCTATTGAGAACATAAAGAGAGGAAAATTAAAGGAAAAGAATATAATATCTATAAATTAAAAAATGATAATAAAATACATAATAAATTTTATAGATATATCAAAAACTTTATCATTTTAAATTTCAACATAAATAATTTTGGTAAAAAGCTAAATTGTAACATAGAACTCATACTTCTCTGGTAATTTTTGAATCATAACCCCCATCAAATGAATAACATCAAATGGAACATTCGATTCACTAAATATAAAATTATTGAATATTTAAAATATATGGGGTATTATATACCTAAATTGAAAGTAATTAGTGGTGAATATAGAATATGCCTAGTGGAAATAAAAGTGTGAAGAGAAACCCTAACCTCATGCATGTCTTACTTCGTAAGCTCCGTAACCTCATGAATTATAAATTTCAATTTATTATATTTCTATTATAGAACCATATTCAAACCTATAATTAAATATATATTCCAATTCTAATATTTCCACATACATTGATTAATAATTAATTTTTTAAATCATCATTCATGGGTGTTAACAATTTCATTATTTAGTTTATGTTTCAGTCTTGTAGTTATAGTCCTTTCACATTGATTACAGAAAATGATGATTTTTATACAAATATAATAGATCTCTGTTGATGAATATTAATTTGATAACACTATGATCCATTCTAGAATCATATATTTTTAGTGTCTTTGGGAACTTGTGTACATAAACAACATGTTCATAAGGGATACACATCATCTACTACATAATTGTTCACAACTAGAACACTTCATTGAAATATCATACCTAAAATAATTCTTAATATCCTAGGGAAAGGAACAATATGATAGGGTGATATTAGATGATCAGTAAGGGTAATAAATATGGACATCAATGATCAATTAAACATAATATTAGAAAAAAGGACATGATAACACGAATATAACATTTTAAAACCTTACCAATCATATCATAATTCATAATTTTGAATCATGGAATGAAGTTTTTTTGTTCACAAGACAAAACTCATAAAGGAATCAAAGAAAAAGAGTCATGAGAGAATAACATATAATACGACATAAGTTTTTTGAGAAAAAATAATCATATAAATCCATTTACTTAGTCAATTCTCACTACCAAGATTTTGATAGTGGATTGGGTTTACTCCCCATTCCACTGTATCCTTAATTAATGTTTAGTACCAAGACTATGATTGTGGAAAAATTCCCTTAATGAGATGGGTTAAATACCCATTCAATTCTTTATTATTTCTTTTGATATATATATTTACACAATTTATTAGATGGATATATTATAAGGCAACATCCTAAAACCTTACTTAATATTGAATTAAATGAATAATTCACATTGATGATCTTTTTAGGTTTAGAGTTTTAGAGAATTAGATCATAAATCATGAATTACATTCCACATTTAAACAAAGTGGTTACATAAAAGATAGTAGTCATTTTTTCCCATCAACGGAAACATATTTAAAATAAAACATGGATTATTTCATGACACTTCCTTGACACTATCATCATATCATGCACCTTTCCCTTGACCTGTGAAAAATTTTTCAAAAACATGGGATGAGCATAAAAAGCTCAGTAAGGGATATAAAAATATGGAAAGGAAACATGAGTACATGTATACATAAGAATCAATGAAATCATAATTTACTCATAAAACATAATCACTTTAACATACCTCATAAAATCATGAATAAATCATAGAAATCATAAGACATAAAGGTAACTTGAGGCATTCATAACATTATTACGTAGGGTGTAACCCTCTTGGTTACGTTTAGAATACCCATCACAGTATATCCCCTAAATCTCTTAGGAGAAACCTTAGAGTTTCACTCCTTCGCGTTACCCAATGCATTGGAGAGATATATCGGGCTCACCCGCCCTTAGTTTATCACGGAACCACCCATCTTCATAATAATGCCCAAGAACCACAACATAATCATATCACATAAGACATTCATAAAGGAAACATAACATTTACACCTTTCAATCCCAAGATATCAATACAACACATTGATATAAAAACATTATGAAAACCATTTTCAATACCAAAATAAAAGAAAAATAAAACATGGTATTTATTTTTCTTTTAGAAAGAAGGTATGGCTTGTAGAGGAAGCCGAAACTCAAATAATGGTCACGGCGGCGGAGAAGTCATTTTCACCGCATACGTACGACAAAAACATTCCCTTTTGTCATTTAGTAAAATGCTTCGTATAAAAATATTCCTTTTGGATAAATGTAATAGTCATAGGGGTTTATACACCGCATAAAAGAAGGTTGTGTATAAAACAAAATATTCCTCAATGAAAGGAGATTGAGACGAAGTCCCATTCAAAGATCATTTTTTTAAATAAAATAAATCTATTATGTGTATTCAATATAAGGACACATAAATAAAGTAAAAATACATTATAGGACATAATAAAATCATGACATAATTTGAAAGTAGGAGATTAACCCCATGAATAGAAATTGGGTTAAGAAGTTCCCTTACCTCGGGTCTGACTTGACTCGATCGTTCTTTAGTGTCCTGAATAATAAACTTGAGTTAATTTATACTTGCTTAAGCACCTTTTTCAAGTCCATTATTCCTTTTATATCACTTATTACCATGTTATGAACATTATGTAGCCATTTATGTTAATAACAGTCGTTTTGTCGATATTTGGTACTTGAGTCAAAAGTGAAATTCTTATATTTACCAGTTGTTCACGTAGTCAAATATCCATTATCTCAAGAATGATATTCATGATTTATATTCCATATATTTAATATATATCCAGTATATACATGCATTTATAATATTACATAATCATTTAGAGGTAAGAAAGGAAATGCATCGTTCATGGAGACGGTAAGCCGTACGTACGCAAGAACGCTACTTTCATTTCTATTTCGTATTTTATTGAATGGAATCATAATGATATAAAGGTATATTATAATTCCATTATAATATAATATATAATATCATAACTCTGTCCTTTATATGTCCCACATATGGTATTAACGAATCAAATCACTTTGAGGGGGCAGTAGTCCGCACTTCCAAAAATGAAAATATCGCGATTAACCATAATGGAAACCAAAAAGGTATGAAAAAAATGAAAAATAGAGAAGCTTCAGGAAAACATAAACATATTATATATCATATATAAATATAGTGTCATCTTAATGGCCACCTTTGAAGGTGTTAAAAGAATATTGAACAATCATCGTTTCGTGAGGCAGAAATTCACCATCCACAGAAACAATATGTTCTTTAACCATTAGATGTAGGTGTGTGTAAGTGTATATTGAATCCTTATTATAAAAACATACTAGTATATGGAATATAATGGAGTTTTTACAAAATAAATGAATAAAAAGATTTTAGGGGGTTGGAGAAGCAAAATAACACAAAAGAACACAAGTGAAGACCTTACCTTAAAAACAGGTAACCATTTTTGATTTGAGCTCAAAGGCTTCCTTGGAAATACTTCTGCCCAATGTGAGGCTTCAAGGAGTAAGAGATGGATGTGGAGAGACAAAATGGGCCAGGGATGGCCGAGACAAAGGCTTTGGAAGTGTGGGTAAGAGGTAGAGGTGGGGGTCCTTTTATAAGAGGAGATGAGGGGCACTCTTGGAAAGTTAAGAAATGTTACTTTATTTTAAAATGAGTTTCTGATTTAAAAGTCCCCAGATTGATATAATTCGAGGATAAGGTGATAAGGTTTCAAAATATACCCATCCAATAGGGTTTTGACAAGTATAGGTCTTAGATTTTACATTATCTTTTTATTTTATTTAAATCGTTAAATAATGAGGTAATCACTGCATCATCATGATGTCATAAATAATTTAATTTATTTAATGTCTAAAAATTATGAAAAAAATACTATGATGTAGGAACTCTTTTTATATTTACAATTAATATTTATATTCCAAAATATCATCTATTCAGAGAAAATTAAAAATGTTTTACTCAGGTGATACATTCTTTGTTATATTTACTTTCTTTAAAAAAATAAAAAGATAACAAGTCACTTTCCACAAAAGTGATTCCATGGGGTCCCCAAGTTTGGAACAAGGAATCCCATCGTTGGACATGAGAGAAACAGTAGCATTAGGACACATTTTGGTGTCATTTTTTATTATTATGATATTATTTTATTATCCTTAACTACCCGATTACTCATTAATCAAGATAATTAAAGATAATTACTGTTGTTACTATTCATAATGTCCAAAAACAAAAGAGTATTGATTACATAATTTGGACCTTATGATTCCAAATATGTAATCCATTTTACCAAATTCCAAACACATAAATTGCAATAATTAATTTAAAAATAATTCCCGTTGTCAAAACAAATAGCAGGTTTTTTTAAACAATATCTTTGAAAAGTTTGGCATTAGTTTATTCCCAATTACAAAGTGAATTTAATCCTAATGACCACCATTGGATTAAATGGTAAATATATATTCAAATTACACTTTAAGACCAATTAAAAAGATAATATATCCATACAATTAAATTAGATGAAAAAAAGTTTTGATGTAAAATGCAGTATTTTTCACCATTCATTAAAAAATGAACATTGTTAGAAAAATACCAAAAATTTATCCAATGTAAATTTCAATGTCCCAATAAAAAATAATATGTTTATTTTGAAAAATAGAGATTATAATATTGTCAAAAGTTTGATTTAAAAATGGTTTTCCATTAAAAGGCAGTAAAACAATATTTTAAAAATATCAGTGTATTCCATGCTTAAGATTGGATTTCTTCTTATTTTAAGCCTCTAAAACACTATCTAATTCATAAATATACATCGATAAAAATATCTATTATTCATTACTTACTTGGGATGTTACATCCTTCCCCCCTTTAGAAAATTGCGTCCCCGTAATTTATTTACTTAACGAATAAGTGGGGGTATTTATCACTCATAGCATTTTCAGGTTCCCATGTTGCCTCTTCAACCATATGGTTTTTCCACAAAACCATTACCTGATGAATCACCTTATTCCGTAACACCTACTCCCTGTGGGAATGAATCTGGACCGATTGTTCCCCATATGATAGATTCTCTTCCAACTGAACTACCTCTAGACTCAAAACATGAGATGGATCTGGCATGTACATCCTTAACATTGAAACATGAAAAACATTGTGTACCTGAGATAAACTCGGAGGTAAAGCCACTCAGTATGAAACTGATCCAACTCTCTCCAGAATTTCATATGGTCCAATGAACCTTGGACTCAGCTTTCCTTTCTTACCAAATCGCATCACACTTTTCCATGGTGAGACTTTCAGAAAAACATGATCACCTACCTCAAAAGAGAGATCCTTCCTCCTGTTGTCTGCATAACTCTTCTGCCTGCTCTGAGCTGTTCTCATGTGTTTCTATATCAGCTGAAATGTTTCTTCCAACTCCTCTACCAATTCTGGTCCAATTAGCTTCCTTTCACCCACTTCATCCCAGAAATATGGAGTTCGACACCGCTTCCCATATAACGCCTCAAATGGTGCCATCTGTATACTAGAATGAAAACTGTTATTATAAGAAAACTCAACCAAAGAAAGAGGTTGGTCCCAACTTCCCTGATAATCCATCAAAAAAGCCCATAGCATATCCACCAAAGTCTGAATCATTCTTTCTGACTGACCATCTGATTGCGGATGAAAATCTGTACTAAAATTTAATTCAGTACCCAATGACTTTTGAAGGCCCTTCCAAAAGTTAGAAGTAAACCTGGGATCACGATAAGATACAATGGATAGAGGAACTCCATTTAACCTGACTATCTCTTTAAGATACAAAAGAGAAAGTTGATCTAGGTAAAAAGTATCTCGTATGGCATGGAAATGAGCAGATTTAGTCAAGCGATCAACAATAACCCAGATTCCATTATTACCTCGAGGTGT
This sequence comes from Viscum album, assembly GCA_963277665.1. NCBI lineage: Eukaryota > Viridiplantae > Streptophyta > Magnoliopsida > Santalales > Viscaceae > Viscum > Viscum album. The sequence goes on from OY728129.1 coordinate 1,550,019,314, forward strand.
CATCGGCAATCCCACAATGAAGTCCATGGATATATTCTCGCATTTCCATTCTGGTACTAGTAAAGGCTGAAGCATCCCTTTTGGTAACTGTCGCTCTACTTTAACCTGCTAAAAAGTCAAACACTTCACAGAAAAATCAGCAATATCTCTTTTCATTCCATCCCACTAGTAATACTCTCGAAGATCTCTATACATCTTAGTACTGCCAGGATGAACTGAAAACGGAGAACTATGAGCTTCACATAAAAACTCTCTCTTCAACTGTGAATCAAAAGGTACACACAATCTATTCGAAAATATTAAAACAAAATCACTATCAATGTTGAATTCATGCAACTTACCTTTCTGAACCAGCTCTACCTTTTTCTGCAACTCACTGTCTTGCTTCTATGCTTTCTTGATTTTGTCTGATAGAAAAGATTTCACTGATACCTGAAACAAAACAGAAGAACATACTACACCGATAACATCTATGCCAAAGTTCATCAAATCCTTAACCAAAGGATCATATTCCAAACACAAAATTGTTAATGAAGCATTACTTTTTCGACTCAAAGCATCAGACACTTAATTTGATTTTCCCGGATGGTAATGAATTGTACAATCATAATCCTTGATTAATTCCATCCATCTCCTCTGTCTCATGTTAAATTCTTTCTGAGTGAATATATACTTTAAACTTTTGTGATCGGTATATATTTCAAACTTTACTCCATACAAATGATGCCTCTAAATTTTTAATGCAAAAAAAAAACAGAAGCTAATTCCAAATCATGTCTAGGGTAATTTACCTCATCAGTTTTCAACTGACGTAAAGCATAAGCAATTACCTGATCATTCTGCATAAGGACACAACCAAGTCCTTTCAATGAAGCATCACTGTAGATAACATACTCACCATTCCTGGAAGGAAGTGCCAAAACTGGAGCATTCACCAATATTTTTTTCAACTCCTGAAAACAATCATCACATTATTTTTTCCAGATAAACTTAACACCCTTCCGAGTTAACTTAGTCATTGGACTAGATAACCGTGAAAAATTTCTAACAAACCTTCGGTAATAGACTGCCAATCCAAAGAAGCTACGAATCTCAGTTATATTTGTGGGTCTTGTCCATTCTTCAACAAACTTTGTTTTTGAAGGATCCACATTTATTCCATCTTTAGAAACAATATGACCAAGGAAAGAAATTTGTTGCAACCAAAACTCACACTTGCTGAATTTCCCATACAATTTATTTTCTTTTAAGTTTTGAAAAATAACCCTTAAATGTATTTCATGCTCCTCTTTAATTTTAGAAAACACCAAAATATCATCAATGAAAACAACCACAAACTTATCCAAGAACACATGGAAAATTATATTCATAAGGACCATGAATAGAACAGGTGCATTGGTTATCCCAAAAGGCATTACTACAAATTCATAATGGCCTTATCTTGTACGAAACGCGGTCTTCGGAACATATGCTTCCTTTACCTTCAACTGATGGTACCCCGATCTCAGGTCAATCTTTGAAAAAAACTGAGCTCCCTAGAGCTGATCAAGAAAATCATCGATATGAGGGAAATGATATTTGTTCTTAACAGTGATGTTATTCAAGGCTCTATAATCAATGAAAAGTCTCATAGAACCATATTTCTATTTAACAAATAAAACAAGAGCACCCCATGGTGATGTGCTAGGTCGAATGAAACCTTTCTCTAACAAATCTTGTAATTGCTCCTTCAACTCTAAAAGTTCAATTTGAGTCATTCGATAAGGGGGTTTTGAAATTGGCTTAGCATCCGGAACTAAGTCTACAGTAAACTAAACTTCTCGGTCTGGTATTATTCCAGGAAACTCATCAGGAAAAACATCAGGATACTCATTTACCACTGGAACATCATTAATCAGAACAGTTCCTTTATTTTCAATGATTTGTGCAAGGTAACATTCATTTCCATCTTTTACAAGTTTCTCAGCCTCTTGATATGTTATCAATAGTAAGGGTTCATTGTTTTACAAAAACTGAAAGTCTTTATTAAAAGAGACTTGTTTAGCTCTACAGTCAATCTTAGCATGGTAAATAGAGAGCCAATCTATAACCAAGATAACATCAAACTCTACTAGAGGTAAAACAATAAGGTTTGCAAGTAGGTTCTTTCCACGGATAAGGATAGGAAGATTCTTATAAATTCTTTTTGACTCAACATTTCCCCCAGGTGTTTTTACCACATGTTCAGGAGTCATTTCTTGAGATGGTATTCCCATTTTACTAGAAAAGGTTTCATAGATGAAAGAATTTGTAGACCCCGAATCAAACCACACACTGACATAATATGAAAAAACAAACAAAGTACCTAATACAACTTCATTTGATGGCCCGACATCTGCTGAAGTAGTTACAAAGGATTTCACCACCCCTTTCTTCTTGTAGTCTAACTGCTTCCCATCACTCAAGCTCTTTGTCAGACACTCGTTTTCATAGTGACCCATCTCATTGCACTTAAAAAATTTCACTAACTGTAAATAAAATTTAGTCTTACCATCACCCTGATCTTTTTCAGTGCAATCACGAGCCTTATGTCCCATCTTACCACATCCGTAGAACTTTCCAGAATTCATAAGACATTCCCCAGCATGCCTTTTACCACATTTATCACAAACTGAAAACTTAGTTTTCTTACCATCAGACTTTTTTGAAGAATTCTTTCCTTTATCCTGCCACCTCGGTCTCTTCTTCTGCTGGTTGTTATAGAACACTTGATCATCAAAAAACTCCATTTCCACCCTCTCAGCACATCGAATAAGCTTTTCATAAGTTTTGAAATCACGAGAAGATAATGCCCTTCGATATTTTGGCTTTAATCCTGAGTAAAACGATTGATTTTACTATCAAGGTATAGGATAAAATTTGGAGCATACCTTTCCAATCGAGTGAACCTTTCTTCATAGGCGGCCAATGAGTCTTCCTCTTGCCTCAATTCCAAGAATTGTTTTTCCATCCTATGTCAAACAACCTTAGGAAAATACTTCTCAATAAACATACCTTTGAATTCATCCCAGTCGAGAGCATCAATCTCATCAGCGTCTCTAATATTTTTAACCATCGACCACCACTGATCTGTTTCACCCTCCAAACGGTAAATAGAAAGTCTAACCTTTTTATTGTCTGAACACCCCATGAAATAAAAAATATTCTCCAGTTATTTAATCCACCCTTCAGTTAGCACAGGGTCAGATGATCCTCTAAATTATGGGGGATGTTGCCTTATGAAATGTTCCACCACTAACATGTTCCTCTGCGGTTGATCTGGCTGATCTCGTGCATGGATACCACCTCCATTTATCGGTTGAGTCAACTACGCTATTACTACAACAAACTGTTCAGTTCCAATTCCGACCATCTCAGGATGCTGATTCGGATGGTTATTTACTTATGTATTCCTTCCCAGCACTGCTTACCTATTTCCTCTGCGGAAAACCATTCTGAACAAACATGTCTTAGATGAAGCAACATGGTAATATTCAAATGCTATATCACTTCAATTTTACCATAAAAAAATATTTTTGGATAATCGTTTAATAGAATTTTAACTCCTAATGTTATCTAAACCGACCTCTGATACCAACTATAAGGCCTGAGCCTTAAACCTTACTTAATATTGAATTAAATGAATAATTCACATTGAGGATCTTTTCAGGTTTACAGTTTTATAGAATTAGATCATAAATCATGAATTACATTCCACATTTAAACAAAGTGGTTACATAAAATATAGTATTCATTTTTTCCCATCAAAGGAAACATATTTAAAATAAAACATGGATTCTTTCTTGACACTTCCTTGAAACTATCATCATATCATGCACCTTTCCCTTGACATGTGAAAAACATTTCAAAAACTTGGGATGATCATAAGAAGCTCAGTAAGGGATATAAAAATATGGAAAGGAAACATGAGTACATGTATACATAAGAATCAATGAAATCACAGTTTACTCATAAAACATAAGCACTTTAACATACCTCATCAAATCATGAATAAATCATAGAAATCATAGGACATAAAGGTAACTTGAGGCATTCATAACATTCTTACGTAGGGAGTAACCCTATTGGTTACGTTTGGAATACCCATCATAGTATATTCCCTAAATCTCTTTGGAGAAACCTTAACTTTTCACTCCTTCACGTTACCCAATGCATTGGAGGGCTATATCGGGCTCACCCACCCTTAGTTTATCACGAAACCACCCATCTTCATAATAATGCCCAAGAACCACAGCATAATCGTATCACATAAAACATACATAAATGAAACATAACATTTCCACCTTTCAATCCGAATATATCAATACAACACATTGATTTAAAAACATTATGAAACCATTTTCAATACCAAAATAAAAGAAAAGTAAAACATGGTATTTTTTAAAAAAAAGAAGGTATGGCTTATAGAGGAAGCCGAAACTCAAATAATGGTCATAGCGGCGGAGAAGTCGTTGTCGCCGCATACGTACGACAAAAAATTCCCTTTTTTCATTTAGTAAAATGTTTTATATGAAAATATTCCTTTTGGATAAACGTAATAGTCAAAGGGGTTCATACACCGTATAATAGAAGGTTGTGTATAAAACAAAATATGCCCCAATGAAAGGAGATTGAGACGAAGTCCCATACAAAGATCATTTGTTAAAAATAAAATTAATTTTTTATGTATATTCACTATAATTACACATAAAGAAAGTAAAAATACAATATAGGACATAATAATATCATGACATAATTTGAATGTAGTAGATTAACCCAAAGAATAGAAATGGTGTTAAGAAGTTCCCTTACCTCGGGTCCGACTTGACTCAATCGTTCTTTAATGTACTGAATAATAATCTTGAGTTAATTTCTACTTTCTTAAGAACCTTTTTCAAGTTAATTATTCCTTTTATATCACTTATTACCTTGTTATGAACATTATTTATCCATTTAAGTTAATAACGGTTGTTTTGTCGATATTTGGTACTTGAGTCAAAAGTGAACTTCTTATATTTACCAGTTGTTCACGTAGTCAAATATCCATTATCTCAAGAATGATATTCATGATTTATATTCCATATATTTAATATATATCTAGTATATACATGCATTTATAAAATTACATAATCATTTAGAGGGAAGAAATGAAATGCACCGTTCATGGAGACGGTAAGCCGTACGTACGCATGAACGCTACGTTCATTTTTATTTCGTATTTTATGGAATGGAATTATAATGATATAAAGGTATATTATAATTCAATTATAATATCATATATAATATCATATATAATATCATAACTCCATCCTTTATATGTCCCACATATGGTATTAACAAATCAAATCATTTTGAGGGGGCGGTAGTCCGTACTTCCTAAAATGAAAATATCGTGTTTAACGAAAATGGAAACCATAAAGGTATGAAAAAAATGAAAAATACAGAAGCTTAAGGAAAACATAAACATATTATATATCATATATAAATATAGTGTCATCTTAATTGCCACCTTTGAATGTGTTAGAAGAATATTGAACAATCATCCTTTCGTGAGGCATAAATTCACCATGCACAGAAACAATATGTTCTTTAACCACTAGATTTGGTGTGTGTAAGTGTAGCTCGAATCCGTCTTATAAAAACATCCTAGTATATGTAATATACTGGGTTTGTTACAAAATAAATGAATAAAAAGAGTTTAGGGGGTTGGAGAAGCAAAATAAAACAAAAGAACACAAGTGAAGACATTACCTTAAAAACGGGTAACCCTTTTTGATTTGAGATCAAAGGCTTCCTTGGGAAGACTTCTACCCAAAGTGAGGCTCCAAGGAGTAAGAGAAGGATGTGGAGGGAAAAAATGGGCAGGGGTTGGCCGAGCCAAAGGCTTTGGACGTGTGGGTAAAGAGGTATAGGTGGGGGCCATTTATAAGAGGAGATGAGGGGCACTCTTGGAATGTAATGAAATGTTACTTTATTTTAAAATGTGTTTCGGATTTAAAGGGTACCAAATCGATATAATTCAAGTATAAGGTGATAAGGTTTCGAAATATGATCAAACACTATATTTTTGACAAGTGTAGGTCTTAGATTTTACATTATCTTTTTATTTTATTTAAATCGTTAAATAATGAGGTAATCACTGCATCATCATGATGTCATAAATAATTTAATTTATTTAATGTCTAAAAATTATGAAAAAAAATACAATGATGTAAGAAATATTTTTAGATTTCCAATTAATATTTATAGTCAAAAATATCATCTATTTAGACAAAATTAAAAATGTTTTACTCAAGTGATACATTCTTTGTGATATTTACTTTCTTTAAACAAATAAAAAGATAACAAGTCACTTTCCACAAAAGTGATTCCATGGGGTCCCAAAGTTTGGAACAAGGAATCCCATGGTCAGAAATGAGATAACCAGTAGCATTAGGACACATGTTGGTGTCAGTTTTTATTATTATGATATTATTTTATTATCCTTAACTACCCGATTACTAATTAATCAAGATAATTAAAGATAATTACCGTCGTTACTATTCATAATGTCCAAAAACAAAAGAGTCTTGATTACATAATTTGGACCTTATGATTCCAAATATGTAATCCATTTTACCAAATTCTAAACACAGAAATTGCAATAATTAATTTAAAAATAATTTCTGTTGTCAAAACAAATAGTGGGTTTTTTTAAACAATATCTATGAAAAGTTTGGCATTAGTTTATTCCCAATTGCAAAGTGAAATTAATCCTAATGACCACCATTGGATTAAATGGTAAAAATATATTCAAATTACACTTTAAGACCAATTAAAAATATAATCTAACCATATAATTAAATTAGATGAAAAAGCGGTTTTGATGTAAAATGCAGTATTTTTCACTATTCATTAAAAAATAAACATTGTCAGAAAAATACCAAAAATTTATCCAATATAAATTTCAATGTCCCAATAATAAATAATATGTTTATTTTGACTAATAGAGATTATCAAATTGTCAAAAGTTTGATTTAAAAATGGTTTCCATCAAATGGAAGTAAACCAATATTTTAAAAATATCGGTGTATTCCATGCTTAAGATTGGATTTGTTCTCATTTTAAGCCTCTAAAATACTATATAATTCATAAATAGACATAGTTAAAAATATATATTATTCATTACTTACTTGGGATGTTACATATATAATTATGTACCCACCCATTAAATACTCATAATATATTCATATGGGTTCCACAAGATCAAAAAACATTCATCATATATTATAACTCGTGGTAATGAAATATATATAATAAACATTTCAGCATTTAATCAATGCATAACCCATATAAAATAAATGGGTTTTATAAAAATATCATTATTATAATCATAAAAAATATAAATAAATAATAAGGATGGTCTCATTAGATCATGTCCCTTGTAAAGCATATATAACACCAAGTGATGTTTCCATAAATAAAAATAAATATAAAAAAAAACTTGAAAAATTTCATGAGGTAAATGAACATTTAAATTTAAAATCACTTATTTAAATATTTAAAATTTCTATAAATCTAAGGAAACTAGTTTCCTTGAAAATAACATTGATATTTTTGTAATGTAAACTTAAAGTATTTAACGGTAATGATTGTGGGAAATTATGTTCATACTGTGTATGTAAAAACAAATATTATTTTCATGTTTTTGGTAAAATTTCCTCATTTAGAAAATGACAGGAATATTCCATTTAAAATAAATTTATGAAATGTAAAAAATATGTAAATATTAATTTAAATAATCATTTGAGAATAGTTAAAACATTATTGAAAATATTTTTAAAAAACATAGACATGGAAGAAAAAGGATTTTCAACTAAATAAATAAAAAGGTTTTATTTTATAAGACTTATATTTAATTATATTGAGTACATAATTAGAGAAAATTAAAGTGACAAATGAAATTTCCAAAAATAACTAGAAAATAATAAACTTCTTGATATTCTTGGGAGGTAAATAACAATGTTTCAGCATCATAAACTTAATCATAAACAATCCTGATAAACTAAAAGATTGTAACATAAATGACTTAGCCCAATTTTTCATAGAAATAACTATAAATTCATTTATAATAAATTTAAATTTATTATAATTTAATACCATAATCATTTACATACTTATAGTATCATATATGATCTATTTATAATATTTTTATACCCATTTTTTAATAATTCCTTATTAAGATCATCATTTTTGAGAATTAATTGTTTTATTTTTCATGAGAATATTTGTTTTGTAATTATGGTTCTTGAACATTAATCATGGTTTCATATTATTTATAATGTTAATAATGATATAAGTATAATATATATTCATTATATATATATATATATATATATAAATAAAAAGGTATAGATAAAAAAATTAATGACACTATTCATGGAGATAGTAGGCCATGTGTACACATGAACATTGTTTTCACTTAACGATGGATGGAAAGAAGAAATTTAAATAAAAATAAACCTTTAAAGAATAATTATTATATTATATATATAAATTATATTCATTAAATATATATTTATTTTCATCCATGTAAAGTGGCATTGAAAAACTAATCACATTGCTTCATGGAGGTAGTAGTACACATGTACGCACGAGTGACAATATCATTTTCCAATAGATTAGAGTGTAAAAATGAAGATATAGTAATATAATACCAGAAGAATAATTATAACATAAATATCACATATCAATATTAAACCCATAATAATATCCATCTGTGAAATATGGTGATGGAAAATGAATTTTATCTTTGCGTGGAGGTGGTAGTCTACACATATTAATGTCCAATACTTTCACTTCCCATTTAAAGGGATAATGGGTTTATATTGGTCATTAAGTAAAAAATAAAAAAAATTGGTACATTAAAGATAATGAAGTTATTATTTTATGTTGAATAACATAGATTTATAGGAAGTAGAAGTAGAAATAAATTGAAAGAGGTCGGGTAGGTTGATTAGCTCTCCCTTGATAGGTCTTCTTTAGATCCTTTCTTAAGTACCCTTGGAAAGTTATTTTAAGATTGATAGATCCTATAATTAATGGATAGGGAAGTCGATGAGATAATTAGGTATGTTTGTTTCGAGATATATAGCACAAATTAGTGAAAATAAGAGAAAGGAGGGGTTTCCTTTTATAAGTGGGGGAGAGCAAACACTAAGAATTTCACAAAATATTAAAATATAATAAATTCATACTCAAGAAAAATGATTATAAAAGAAAATATGTTCAAATTTGGGATAAAATGAGGTTTAAATATAGTCATAAAATAGTATTTAAACAGGTTTAATCAGAGAAATTATCCTTATCTCTTGGTTTAACTCCCTCATAATCCCATTTTAACCCTAACCCCAGCGATACTTTTCTACAATTTTCACTATTCATTATGATAAAAAATGAATGTGGAATCATTAATTATTTTGGGAATTATTATTCCAAATATGGAATAAATTTTATCAAATTAAATTTATAGAAGTGGAATAATTTAATATTTAATTAAACCCGCAAAACACGATGAAAAGAAGTTTTCCAGAGAAAAAATTTTCTTAAGTATAGAAGGTTTTTATACCAAAATACAACATAAAATTAATTCTAATGATCATAATTTTATTATTAATAATATTAATTAACTAATTTTTATTTTAAGAACCTTTTTAATAAAAAATGAAACTTTTTAAATTCTAGAAATGAGATGGTTTTTTTCAACAAAAATAACTAATTCGGTTTATTAATAAAAAAAGTAAACATTTTAGAAAATTATCAAAATTTCAAGCAAAGAGAATTGTTTAATTTTTAATTATAAAATATGTTAATTATTTAAAATATTTTTTTTAAAAAATCTAAAAAAATTAGTTATATTATTTTTTCACATAAATAATTTGAAATCATTTTTTAGGAAAAATGTATTTTTGAATCATATATAGAATTTACTAAAATAGAGTATGTTATTACCGATATATTCGATTTATATAAAAAATTTGTCCATAATATTAAAATTTTGTTTATTCCAATTCCTTTAGATCACTAAAAGGTTTGGTTGTAATGATATTATATGTCATGGTTTTTTTAGAATTGAGGTTTCATGTTTCCTAAGATATCAAATATATTAAATTTATTTGAATATAAATATATCATAAAATATAGAGGTGTTTCATTCCACCCAATTTGAATTAATTTCATCTTCAAAATTCTATCACTTTAATAAAAAAAGATGAATTTGTATTTTTCTCATCACATCCTCAAGTTCACATATAATTTCTTCCAATTTCAGATTCCTCTAGAGAACGTTATCCTGGCGAGTAGTCTTATTCCGATGCAATTTATCTCTATAATATAAGATTTATACCTATTATTCTTCATAGGAAAAATAATTCTCTAGTGGTTGAAATGCACTGCCGATTGTCGCCTATCGACCGGTCAAAGTTCTGGTGCTCTTCTAATGTGTATAGCAGCACTCTTGTAGAATCATCGGTGATAATACTTTGTAATAGTCATTTGTTATTAGTTAATTGTATTTTGATTAGGGGGTTTGTTTTCAAAGCTTAATTAAAATTATTGATTGACTATAATTGATTTAAAAAATTGATAATGATTTGGGTGAGTTCATTATTGGGGTGTGAAGCTTGTGATATCCTTGAGCCTTGCTTTGTATTCCATTAAATTAACACCCATGTCATAAGTTGACGTTGATTGGAATTACTAAGTGTTAATGCTTTAATCCAAGCCTTAAATTAACTTAGAGTTCTAATCTCAATCAAAACGTATTTATGGTAGTGTATTTATGGTTTCAATAATCCATGGAAACCACTCGTTAAACAAAACATATCATTAATCCATGACATATTAAGTTTGACACACACAATATTAATTTAAAAAATACTCATCGAGCAAAATTATCAATCACCAAACATCCACGAATTATAACTCAACCCAATGAGAGATTTACTCTGCTATTTGGGTTTTTAATAATCTGGTTAAAATGATTATGATTACAAATTAAGAAGAGAAGAAAAATAAAGGGATAAGAAAAGAGTGGTACGCCGAACACACACCCAAACGATAAAGAAAATTAAAAATGGGTTTTTGATTGAATGAGGAAGCAAAAGAAGGGAAGGGGATTCAACTGAATTTAAAATATTTTAAGAAAATAAATATTAAAATATAGAATGTGGATGAGAATAAGAGATATTGAAGAAGTAACATCAATTAAAATAGAATTACAAAAAAAAGACTTACAAAATTACAAAAACAAAGAACACAAAAGTAAGTGAAGACAAAGAGAGGAGGAAAAGTCTCTGAAGTGAAAACATGAGTATGGTAGGTCCTACTAAGCCTTTTTAAAGGATTTGTTCTTTCCAATATGATCTCCTCTCTTCTGAAATGCCAACCCCTCTCAAGAAGAGAAGGGGAGAGTATTTATAGCCCAAGGAGTGGACTGTTTTCATTCCCAATCTGTCCCTCCACTTGAATCGCCATGTTGTCTATACAAACATCTGAATATCGACATATCTCCTTCTTCAATAATGTAGATAATAAAGTTGGGAGACTACTCTCAAAAGTTTGAGGAATTTGGACCTATGTAGCCAATGTTATGGACAGATAATTAAACACTTTTTATCTATCCATTTCAATCTAGTATTTTTGAAGTCCACAATATGAAAGAGTTTTTTAATAGGAATATGCCTTCAAAGCCGAATTATTTCTTCAAAAAAGTCTTCAGAATATATCTCCTCTTTCAAAGTGAAAAATCTCAGCTCGATTTGATGCTTACATCATGAGATATGTCATGAATACTATATCGATTTTATTTCTCAGCCAGAATGATGGTCTGGGCTTCAATGCATATGTTGGGTTCCTTATGTTTGGACTTGGGACTTGAAATTTTTATCCAAGACTCCTTACATTGTCCTCTGAACTATGGTAGAGAATAATGGAATTTGGACTTCTGTAGTTAGCCCAGTAAATAAATCTTCATGACTAGTCTAGTTTCTTCACATATTCTTTTGTCTTGTCTGTGAACACTATATGAACCTTCAAATGGCCGAATTTGCTCATGGCACCTTCTAATGAAATGTTTTATATTTACTGGAAAATCCTAGAAAACAAGAAACACACAATTTGAATCAATAGAGGGAGATTTATAAATAAAATAGTAAACTGACTCAATTGGACTACTTCTAAAAATGCTCAAAATTATACTTAGTATTAAAACATTAATATTTCACATAAATTATGCACATTTTATATAAAATCAGTGAATGAAGTATTTAATAAGTAATTAAAAGATGAATAACATCAACTCCCCTACACTTAGTCTTGTGCATGTCCTCATGTGCAACAAATATAAAAACATAACAAAATCATTTTCACTCACCAACAAATATTAAAATTTTGTTTTCTCCAATCAGGGGAGGTTTAGACTATTTCACTCATCTATTTTGAATTCCACCACAAGTTGTTACAAAAACAATGTTACAAAACTAATTCATTTTTTCGTGCTCAAATTTAGAAATGGAAAATGTGGATACTCAAAACTCACACCTCTCAAGATGATAAATTTTATTTGTGGAAGTTCACTCTTTCACCAACCAAAAGTGAAAATCTTAGAGTTTTAAAGAGCTAGTAGCTTCAAATACCCATTGAAAGTGAACAAAAATCAAGATGTACTTTTAAGGGGTTTTTTGTGGCTATGGGATGGTAGGAATATAATGTCCAAGAGAGAGAAGAAGATGGTTAAAACACTAACATAGAAAAAGAAATGCACATTTTTTTGAAATAAAACATGGAAGGAAATGAGAACACATATTTAAAAGGGAATGATTGTGTGAAGAAAAAAAAATAGAGGAAGAAAATATAAAGGTAATGAGAATTTGGAATATTAACAAAACAGAAAACTTCTCCCAATAAGAATATAATGCAAGTGTTCTTTTTTTCTTTTCCTTTTTTTATTTGTTTTTTCAAAAGTTGACCTTGAAGCAGATCTCACACTCATATCCCAAACCATGATTAATCTCCTCATGACACTAATTGTAATATTTATAATAAGATCAAAGGTTGAAGAATAGTGATTTTTGACCTACCCAAGACACAACCCATTTTTTCAATTTTTATTTTTGATTTTTGACTTTTTTCATCATTGTTGATTTTTTTTTTCATTTTTTTAAACAGTTGTCAATAAGATTTACAAAATTACATAAATGGAAGCACAACACATTACCCAAAACACACTAAATGACAACTTCTCCCCCACACTGAAATAGATGATTTCCCTCAAGCAGATGACAACTTGTTGAAAATCAATAATAGGGTAACCAGAAAATAAAATCCATTCCCCCCACACATAAATTTGAAAAAAAATTATGCAATATAAACCATGTTGATATTGGGTGTGAAACAGTATTGGGCTTGTAATGTGGCTATCAAGGAAAAGGTTTTCATAGGCTCGAAGGGGCTTTCAAAAGGAGGATTCTTGTATGGTTAATGGGTGGCTACTTGGGTATTATAATTCTCATGTGGTTCAGAAAAATGCCTCTATCATATTAATGCACACAAAGGTAGGAAATTCAGCTCGAAAGTCCACAAACTCAAGACTCCCAAATGGGGGTGAAAACACACATTTTGAAAGGATGGCCATAGGTGGCCTTGGCATGAAAGCAAATGTTGTTTCTCACGGTTGGGGAAAATTATTTTCCAAATCAAAAATTGATCATTCAAAATGTATTGGTTTTGAAACAAATTTTTTATCTATAATCATGATGAAAATACAAATATTATGACATGAAAACATTTATTTTGACTCCCCAAAATGGTTGGACAAAATTTCAAAACACTATGGTGAGTAAGCACGAATCTTGAATTTTTTTATTATTTTTTTTTGTTTTGATTCTTTTTTTGTTTTGTTTACTTTTTTAGGTTTTTATTTTTGTTTTTTATAAAGATACACCCACACAAAAGAGAAAGTGAAAAAGAAAGGTTTTTATAAAGAAAGTGGTAAAAAAATGAAATAGAGAGGAAGAAGAAGAAAGAGGTAGAGAGACGAAGAGATAGAGAGAGAGTTAAAGTGAGAGAGGGGCCCCCTGGTTTGGATTTGGCGGGTCGCCATCTCTATCTGGTGGTGGGTCGACTGCAGAACTTGGGGATCCAATGGAATTCGATGTTGATCCAGGATTATGGGATGTTACCTGAGAAAGAAAAATCATTATTCATATAATGAAAAACTGAAAATAAATTAAAATTTAATAAAAGTAAAAGAAAACATGGGTTGACTCCCAAGAAGTGCTGCATTTATTTTTCTACAGCTAGACAGTTGCAGTGGACTACCCATAGTCTGACGGTGGACATTTTATCTTCTCAACTTTAGTGTGCTTCGAGAAAAACATTTCCTTTGGTAGGCTCAATGATTCATAGGATAATTTCATCCCTTCCTTGTTTTTCTTGAAATTCAACAGGGTTAGAAAGAGTATATGACTATCCTCCCTTTGGTCATCAATGTGAGGAATGATTTTATCCACAAAGTGATGATTTTCTATTCTTGGAAATTCTGGAAGATGTCTCAATTCTGACGGTTCATTTATATAAGTTTCAGATAACATGAAAGAAGAGTATGAGATCCCAATTGTTTTTGACTCATTTATTTCATCACTTACCGATGTAGAGTAATGAGGATCAATGGAGTCATAAGACTGAATAAAATGTTCAATATCCTTTATTTCAATATTTTTCACCAAATAATGGTCAATTTCAACCTCACCAGTGATCACTTTATTAATTAGGGTACAAATATTACAAAAATCACTACCATCAAGATAATATAAAGACATTGGTTCAGGGTTCACTTCACGTATAACAGAAATTTCAGAACCATGGATTGGAAATGATGAATGTTGGATAAACTGATCTAAATCAACAAATGAGCATTCTAGTTAATTTTCCTCATTAGCCTCTATGTTGGAGCATTAGAGGTCAGAGGTGAGATGAGATTACAAATAGTTTTCAAGATCCTTTAGATCAATGGAGTTTTCATTTGTAATGTCAACATTAATTTCTCCATTTGTGACATGGTTAATGTGGGTGAAATATTCACAAACTACTCTATTAGAAGAACATTAAGAACATGTTGGATTGGGATTCAACACACTCTCAGAGAGACTTTCGGAAGCATGGATAGAGAATATATATTTATTCTCCAATGGGTATCGCATGGATTGAAAAATATTGAACTTGACCATTTGGTCACCTAATTCCATGGACAATATGCCAGCATGGACAAAAATTTTGGTTTTAGATGTCATAAGGAATAGTCTTCCTAGAATCAGAGGAGATTGGAAAGAAGTTGTCTCAACTTCCATGTCAAGGACCTAGAAGTCAGCTGGGAAGATAAGATCATTGACTCAGATAATGACAACCTCAATTATTCCCTCAGGAATGGTTGTGATTCGATTGGATAATTGAATGACAATACCTATTGGATATAAAATACCTAGACCAAGGTTGGAGAAGATAGATTTGGGCATGACATTAATTGAGGCTCCTAGGACTATGAGTGCATCATCAAAGTTAGAACTTCCAATTTGGCATGGAACCATAAAGGTCCCTGGATCTTTGAACTTAATGGGTATGGACTACTGGGTGGAAACATTTTCAAAGGTCCTAAGATTCCTTTTGTAGGTACACAACTCCTTGAGAAACTTGGCATACTTAATGTTTTTTTTGATGGAATCTAAGAGAAGAATTTTGACTTCAACACGTCTAAACATGTCGAGCATTTCAGGATCGGGTTCAAAGGACTTATTTGGCTTAGAGACAGATTGTGGAAAAGGAATTGGATTCCTAAGTGGAATAGAAGGAGGTGACTGAATGGATTCAGGTTCATTTTCAAGTTTCTTTTTCTTTTCATTTTCTAGGTCAACATTCAAAGGAGGGTTGGAGGACTTATTTTGAGGCATATAAATTTTATTTCCCGATCAAAGTGTAATTTCACTTACATTACCCTTGGGATTGGGTAATAGTTGAGATGGGAGTTGGGAAGAATTGGATGGTTGCTGCTGACTAAGGTGGGATGCAAGTTGACCAATTTGGGTTTCAATGTTTTTAAGGCTGGAACCGGTGAAAGAGGAAAGATCTTCAACTGTACTTTCCCATGGTTTCTTAGAAGAAGAGGCTTGTCCCGAATTGGGATTACCTTGATTTTGGTTCCAGGGAAAGTGATTATATTGGTTTTGGAATTGGAAAGGCTCACTAGGATAATGGAATCTAGGAGGAGGATTGTTCCTTTGAGGTGGAGGGTGAAAAGGATAAGGTTGTTGGAAGTTACCAACACCTTGATCATATTGAAACTGGTTTGGGTTTTGAGGAGGGAATTGAGGGGGATGATAGATGGGATTACCATACCTCAAGCCTTGGTTATAGGAAGAAGATAAGGGCTCAGAGTCAGGTTGGTTGAAGTTTCTAACAAATTGACCTGATAGTTGAGGGTTGGTGTTCCACTGAGCATATGCTACATTGATCTCCATTGGTCCAGATGAATCAGATTGATCCTCTTGATGTTATGTACATGTGTACGTTGGATGAGATGGAGAGTTGCAGATTCCACAGTTTTTGATAGGTCTAGAAAATAGTGATTTTAGAGAATACGAGGTTGGGGATTTGGTAGCCACAACTAGTTGTCGCTCAAGACCTGTAAGTTCACTCATCCACTCGGTCATCTTGTTTGGATCAATTTATTGATTATCTTGGGCTTGTTTGACTTGAGCATGTGCTCGAGTATGGAATTTTTGTGTGTTTGCAGCCATGTTACTTATGAGATCTCTTGCTGCTGCAGGAGTTTTATCAACAAGAGAACCGCTACTTGCGATATCTATGAGAGTTCTCACCATAGCCAAAAACCCCTCATAGAAGTTTTGGATCAAGAGTTGGTCAGGAATTTGGTGGTGTGGGCATGTTGAAACAAGCTTTTTGAACCTCTCCCAGTACTCATGGAGTGATTCACTTGGGAACTGACGGATACCACTTATTTCCTTTCGGATAAAATCAGTACGAGAAGAAGGAAAGATTTTTTCCAAGAAAAGTCGCTTCATGTCATTCCATGTAGTTACGGAACCCAGAGGAAGGAAGTAGAGACATGACTTAGCAGTGTCAGCTAGGGAGAAAGGGAATGATTGAAGTTTGATTTATTCTTCTGAAACCCCTTGAGGCTTCATGGTAGAGCACACTACTTGGAACTCTTTAAGGTGGAGATGTGGATCCCCACCGGCTAGCCTGTGGAAATGAGGAAGAAGATGAATAAAACCCGATTTGAGTTCGAAGTCAGCCTTTATGTTTGGATATTGAATACCAAGAGGTTGGTAATTCATATCAGGGGCTGCGTGTTCTTTAAGTGTTTGTCCCTAGGATAGGCCATATCTAATTTAATTAGTTGGACAAGGACTGGTTCTTGAATTATTTGATTATCTCTTATGTTCCTCCTAAGTTGGCGAAGAGTTCGCTCAATTTTAGGGTAAAAAAAATCCAAGGGATTGTTTGGGTGGGTACGGGGCATTCAGATAGATTTTTAAAGAAAGAGGAAGACATGTTTTTCTTTTTATTTATTTTTTTCAGTGTATGATTAGAAAGAGGAAGATAGGTTTTTCTTTGTGTTTTTTTTAATTTTTATTAAATTTTATTTTATTTTTGTTTTTTTTGACAATAACCATAAACTAATGAATAATTAAAGCATCATCCCCGACAATGGGGCCATTTGAAACGCATGACCGATTGAAGCCTATCGACCAGTCAAAGTTCTGGTGCTATGCTAATGTGTATAGAAGCACTCGAGTCGAATTGTCTCCTATCAACCGGTCAATGTTCCGGTGCTCTACTAATGTGTATAGTAGCACTCGGGTCGAATCCTCGACAATTATACTTTGTAATAGTCATTTGTTTTTAGTTGATTGTTTTTTGATTAGTGGGGTTCGTTTGTAGAGCTTAATTTAAATTCTTTATTGACTATAATTGATTTAAAAAATTGATAATGATTGGGTTGAGTTCATTATTGGGGAGTTAAGCTTGTGATATCCATGAGCCTTGCTTTTTATTGCATTAAATTAACACCCATGTCATAAGTTGACGTTGATTGGAATTCTTACGTTTAAGGCTTTAATCCAAGCTTTAAATTTATTTACGGTTCTAATATCAATCAAAAATTATTTATGTTTGTGTATTTATGGTTCCAATAATTCATGGAAACCACTCATTAAACAAAACATATCATTAATCCATGACATATTTAGTTTAACATACACAATATTAATTTAAAGAATACTCATTGAGAAAAACTCTCAATCACATAACATCCCCGAATTATAACTCACCTCAATGAGAGATTTACTCATCCATTTAGGTTTTTAATAATCTGGTTATAATGATTATGATTATAAATTAATAAGGGAAGAAAAATAAAGGGATAAGAAACAAGTGGTACGCCGAACACACACACAAACGATGAAGAAAATTAAAAACGGATTTTCGATTGAATAAGGAAGCAAAAGAAGGGAAGGGGATTCACCTGAATTTAATATATTTTAAGAACATAAATATTAAACTACATAAGGTGGATGATAATAAGAGATATTGAAGATGTAACTTTCATTAAAACAAAATTACAAAGAAAGGACTTACAAATTTACAAAAACAAAGAACACGAAAGTAAGTGAAAACAAAGAGAGGAGGAAAGGTCTCTCAAGTTAAAACTTGAGTATGGAAGGTCCTACCAAGCCTTTGTCATTGCATTGGTCGTGCCAATATGATCTCCTCTCTTCTAAAATTCCATCCCCTCTCAAGTAGATAAGGGGAGAGTATTTATAGCCCAAGGAGTAGACTGTTTGCATTCCCATTCTTTCCCTCCAATTTCATCTCCAAGTTGGCTATTCAGATAGCTGAATATCAAAATGTATCCTTCTTCAATAATGTAGATAATAAAGTTGGGGAACTACTCTCAAAATTTTGGGGAATTTGGATCTATGTAGCCAATGTTATGGCGGGATGATTAATCAATTTTAATATGTCCATTTCAATCCAGTATTTTTGAAGTCCAAAATGTGACAGGGTTTTTGAATAGGAAGATGCCTTCAAAGCCGAATGATTTCTTCATCAAATTAGGCCTATGATATCTCCTCTTTCAAACTGAAAAATCTCATTACATGTACTGGATCAGGTATGTACATCATTTGGAGAGATACATGTAACACACCATGAACATGAGAGTGTTTCGGTGGAAGCACCATGTGATAAGTTTCCATCCCTACTTGATAAAAAATATCAAAGGAGAAAACATACCTGGGGATACAATTTCACTTATTTCAGAATCCCATAAAAATTTTCAATGGAGTAATTCATAGGAATACCTTCTTGAAAACTTCAAATTTTAGATTTCACCAATGATTATCAATATAATATTTTTATCGACTCTGAGGTTCCTTGATCTGACACTGAATAGATCAAACTTTCTTATCCATTTCCTTTGCTATATCAACCCCCAATAGCTTTCTTTCTCCAAATTTACCCAAGTATGTTAGATTTCTATACTTCTTTCCACATAAGACTCCATAAAGATCAATTTGAATTTTCCGGTGAAAGCTGTTGTTGTAAGAAAACTAAACCGGGGGCAGGAATTGATCCCCACAACATTTGAAATCTATAACACCCCATGATTCCATGGTAATATTCCTTTTAAATAATTCAATTGCTTACGCTACACGCAATATCAAGTCTGAGCACACCATGATCATTCAAACTAACTGTTTAAAAAACAGTAATGAATAGTATGAATCAAATTATGACATTTATAAATTTAGTTTTTCAAAATAGACTTCATTTTTTAATTTAGAATATCAAATTTAGATTAGGGTAAAATTTTTCTAATTTTCTGAAACGTTTTATTTTTTGATGAATAGTGAAAAATATTGCATTATTATTAAAAACTTACCATTTAATTTAAATAATTATTTTACCATAAATTCATATTAAAGTCATTATAGATAAATAATAATTATATTAATCCAATATATCTCATTTTAATGATTTTATAATAGAATTATATAAAAAAATATATTAAACTTTTGAACGTCTCTTTTACCCGCCTTTTAGCCAAATATATGGGAATTGCATTAAATATAATTTTACCACTTCTGTGAATTAAATTTTAAAAAATAGACATACATGTTTTTAAAATGTATAAAAAAATGTGGTCTAATAAGAACACAATAATTTTGGTGAATAATAGATTTTGATTTTATTTACCACAATTTAAAGTAAATAGGTGTAATTAAAAGTAAACATTAATTTTATAATAATATAATATTATCCTAACGCGTACCCATATTTTATAGGATAAGTGTGTTTTGACCCAAAGGAACCTTAGGTATAAATTATTATCTTTTTTAAGACACTTGTGTTTGATTAAGACATTTATTATATTTTATTTAAGGAGGAGTTAAAAATGTCATATTAAAATTTTAATAACTAAATAATTTTTAATATAGGGTTATAAATAAGAAAAATTAAACTATAAACAGTATTTAAAAATCTTAAATTATTATATACATAATGGTATTTTTGAAATTTTATGAAATAAATAGTTAAATTAAATGGTGACATATTAATGATGCTGTAATTGAATTATTGAAGGAATAATCAATTAAATGCTATTTAAAATGTTATAATCAATATAATTTGACATATTAAAATATATATGATAATTTTATAGATAAAATAGATATGTTGATGAAATTTTATAAGTATTGGTTAGATGTTATAATGCTGATTTCATATTTCTAAAAATGAAAATTTTGAATAGTATCAAAATTGACATAAATGATACTTTAAAATAAATAATATTTAATTAAATGTTATAAAATTCATAGAAATATCAAGAATCTCCAAATAAGTATTATATTGTTAAATATTATATAAATGATGCAATTTTTTTCTTTTGTCATTTTATAATATCTATATTAACCATATAGTGTAAAAATACAAGAAGACACGGTTAGAGTTAATCTATTTAACTAAGGGTTAAACCCAAACGATAAGGTTAATTTTGTGACATAAAATTTTCTAAAAATAATTGGATGAGATTATTTATACCCATAATCATCTTATAGTTTAAATAAGTCACTTTCCATATTTTTTAAACCAAAAATCAATTTATAATAAATTAATATTTTAAGATCATAGAATAGTGCCCCTCACCTCTCTTATAAAAGGGAACTTATCCTTCTCTGTAATTCACACCACCAAAACCCTTTGTGTCATCCAAAACCTACCCCATTATTCTACCAACATCCCTAAATTCGTCCTAGATGCCACACTTTTGGTATAAATCCATCCTATGTAGTCCTATTGTGCAAACTAAAAGGAGACAGTCGAAAAAGAGGTAATTGTTTTATCACATATTTCAAGGTTATTTTCTTATTATACTTACTCTTTTTATATTGTTTCCATATCCAACTAATAACTCGATTATCATCTAAATACTAATATTTTTTTATAATCATGTTAAAACCATATTTTTAATTTTATCTATCATACAAATAAAAATATCACCAAGCGTACGTACATACGACTTACCATTTCCATGTCGTCATGTAACTTATTATTCAAATATACTTTATTTGGAGGGTTATAATGATGATTATAATGGATAAAAATAATGTATATAAAATGAAAATTATTATTCATAACTAATATACCATCCAATTCAATACCATTTAACCATCAAGGGAATGATATGATCGCTCGTGCATACGTATGGCTTAGCGTCTCCACGACGCGGTGAGATTCATTATCCATGTTAACCATAAAAAATAATGATAAAATTTATATGATGAGAAAAAATAATAATTACATACTTAATGTAATTATATATATGAATAAAATATTTCCAATGCATTAAAATCATGTCTTACATGACAAAATAGGAATGGGAAAATGAAGCTGTTAACACTTGAAACAACAGTAATACAGAAATATTATTACAAATATTATATAACAGGATCCTATTTGATATCATAAATATTTAAATGGTCTTGGTATAACATAATAACATTTTTTAACCATTATAAAGGAGGTTAACTCACCCTCAAATAAAGGAAATTATAAGGTTAGGGTTTATTTCAAAATCTCTTTCTTATTTGAGATTGTTTATACATAAGTATCTATAGAGACATATTTATCATGCATGTGCATGTTTCTTAAAAATATAATTCAAAATATTATTACCATTCATCAAAACATGTTTATATTCATTTTTACACATATTTAACTTTTAAAAAAACATTTTTAAAGGAATCTATCCATTATTTTTCAATCATGGTAGTTTATATACTTTTAGACAAATTTAAGTAGAGAATGTTTTTTATCTTATACGGTGCAAGAAGCTATTTTTTTCTATTATGATGACTTAAAATTTTGAAGCTTTATATACAAGACAATAATTATATTTTCAAAAAAATGTCTTCTTTTATAATTTTGTGGCTTCTAATTGATTTCAAATTAAAAAGGGATATTTACCTCAAAGAGTTTTAAGGAATTTATTAAATTATTTTCATCTATGTCAACATCCTTTGTTGAATTTTATTCTAAATTGAGTTTAATTTTTTATGACACAATATTCCATATTGTATATGAGGTTTTATGATATTTTTTACTATGGATGTGCAATTTTGATACCATTCATGGTTTACAGTTAAAGTATTAACTTTTTGTATGCTAGTTTTAATACAAATGTTTATGTTATATTTCATCCTTTTCATAAGAGGAATGCATTGGAATTTGTAAGTGATGGGTAGGGCCTGCTATAGCCATTATATGAATTGGTAGGTCTAATGAGACAAACTATTCTCTTGGAATAAGGCCTTGATAGTATGGTAATGGTCATGGAATGAGGCCTTGATGGTTTGGTTATGATGTCTAGAATTATGAATTTCCTCATTATGGGATTAGTTATTGATAATGCATGTGATTATTCAAATTTTAGAATATCAATGTGAATGTTTAAATGGTATTATTTGATTTATTATTTCCATATTATTCTAAACATTATGTTTAAAAGTATTGTCTTTCAGTTTTATACCATTCCTTAAAAGTTAATGCTTATTTATGATAGCTTCCACTATATTGTTTATCCTTACTAAGCATATGAGCTCACCCATTTCCTATGTTTCATTTTCCCTAGGATATGAAGAATTATATTATGATGGGCATGAAGTGATATCCTAAGTGATATGAGAGTTTTCAAAGGGGGTAAAATGTTTTTTTTTCATTTCAAGATGTAATGAAAAACATATGTTTATATCTAGTATTTCAATGGCTACTAAACCAATCGGTCCTCAGGATTTTATTTTATTGGGGTCATGTGAATGTAATAGAATAATTCTCCCACTCTGGGAAATTGGGGTTAGGGTGTTATAATTGGCATTAGAGTAGGTTTAGCACAAACCTTGGAAAATATATTTAGAAAAAGAACCTTGAATAGGGAACATTAACCCAAGATATATTTTGAGGATAAATATAGAAGACCACCCTTTAATTTTGGTAATATTGAGATTATGTGGGTATTCCTAGAAAATACATCCGTATTTGAATACTACAAGTGGACATGGTTCTGGAACAGATATACCTAGGGGTGAAAACTTTGACAAGGTGTTCCGAGCTTTACTCGGGGTAACCTGGTACATGACAATGAGCC
The DNA here is from genome assembly GCA_963277665.1 of Viscum album. Classification (NCBI taxonomy): domain Eukaryota; kingdom Viridiplantae; phylum Streptophyta; class Magnoliopsida; order Santalales; family Viscaceae; genus Viscum; species Viscum album. The sequence continues at coordinate 1,550,043,093 of OY728129.1, forward strand.
TTACTGTTCACCTAGTTTGACACTATCGATGGATATACTTTAGATAATTCATATTTTATTTACAAATCATTATGAAGTATTTATAATTAACTATGTTCTCAAATAATAATGTTTAGGATTATGGATTAGATATGCATAAATATTTTCAATTTATGTTAAGAATATTACTAGTTTAGAATTATGAATTATGATTCATGACTTAATCTGGTGTATGTCATTGTTTAGAAATGGATCCTAGTGGAAGAAATGGAAATCATTTCAACGCACGTAATCCCCATAGGGATTCAACTCCTATGAAATATAATGATAGTAGATCTGGTGATACAACTAGTGTTGAAAAACTTTTTACCATACTAATATAAATGAATCATGTTATGAATAATAAAGTTGCCTATATGGAACACCCTAATCCACAATAGATAGGATCAATGCTATACTAATTCATGAGATAAAAGCCTCCAATATTCAATGGAACTACAAATCCATTTGTAGATGAGAAATGGACAAGTTCTTTAGAGAAATTATTTCTTACTTTGGGGAGTAACGAAAGGGAAATGGTTTTCTTTGAAGTTTATCATGTATCAGGTTATGGAAATCAATGGTGGTCATTAATACAAAACACGAAGGATGGTGAATAAGTAGTAAATATGGAATCGAGGGAGTTTAAATATATTTTCCTAAAAAAATACTTTCCTTATGAACATCGAGCTGATATGGAAAGGAAATTTTTGAGTCTGAGGAAAAAAGGGGATTAGAATGTTCCACTGTATGAGGCTTACTTCACAAGGTTAGCAGGGCATGATGCATACTACATATATAACCCAAGAAGTAAGATGGATTTATTATTTTATGGGTTAAAACCATTCCTCTGATGATCATTGGTCTCAACATCTTTATCATTATAAGAAGATATAGTGTTATGTGCAATCAATACTGAAAAAAATTATCTATGTCTTGTGACTTTAAAAGAGAATATATAGAAAAATAGGGCCTCTAAACACTATGGGAATGGAAATAAAGAAAAGAAGGGAAAATATAACTTTTTACCTTTTAGTAATTATGGGAAGAAACACCCATGTACTTGCCTAAAGGGGATGGGAGTTTTTTACAATGGTGAAGAAAAAATCCACCAAGATCATGAATGAAAGGGAAAGAAAGAAGCTTTCAACGTTAAATGCTATAGTTGTAAATATATGGTACATTATGAAAATGGTTGTCATAATCATCAAGGAAACATATCTCAGAAAATTCCAAGGGACAAATGCCATGTTTTTCAATCACAACTAGTGAGGTTTATACTCCTTATGATTTTATGGAAGGTACTATAATCATCTCCTCAAATTTGGGAAAATATTTATTTGATTCTAGATCCTCAAATTCCTTTATATCTTCCCAATTTTATTTAAATATTCGATATTTACTATTCACTTTTACAAGGGAGTTGTCAATAAAAACCCCTAAGGAAAGTCTAATTGTAACAAATATGTGTCAGGAAGTTCCCATTATTGAATATAAATGTGAATTATCTACTAAATTTATTATCCTACCTATGGAATAATTTGATACAATCCTCGGTATGGATTGACTATCAAAATATGATAAAAAAATTTATTTCAAGAAGAAAGAAGTTACAATTTGTGAGGATTTTGTAGAATCTGTTGTCTTTACAGTATAAACTTATTTACTTGATTCTTATCAAAATCCACACCTAATAGCTTTAATGAATGAGATTATTGGGGAGGAAGAGGAAATAAATTCATGGGATAAATAAAGAAATATTCAAATTGAGGATGTACCTACTGTAAATGGATACATTAATGTTTTTTGAGTAGATCTACCTAGAATCCCCCAGAACATGAAGTTGATTTTTATGTTGATTTAGTCCCTGAAGAAAGACCAATATTAAACAATACTAATAGAATCAAAAATGAAATTAGTAGTTTTAGATGATCATAATATGGATAATAATATCAAATGTGACTTCCATTTATTAGAAATTGGTGTCGGATTAATTTAAAGAGGTCAAATCCATGCCTAATATAATATCAGATTCAACAAGAGTGAGAATAACATGATTTATAGGAATCACATTTCTACAGACGTCAATCAAAGGGGAATAATAACTTGATATATGGTAATTATTTCATTCAAATTTTCACTAATAACATAAAATCTTATCATTTTGGTGGTATTGTAACACCCTTATCAAATTAATCATATATAAAAGATTGGGTATCTATAGAATAAAATATGAAATTAGTAGTTTTAGAGTGTATGGTTAGTGTACCTTTCATCACTTCATTATCATACACCACATTTGTAATATTTATTGCATGATATTTACAATTATATTTGGGATTAATAGGTTTCTAATATCGATCTTGGTTATTAACAATCATAATTGGGAACTTGTTAGAAAAATTCCCATATTAATTTCATTTGAAACATTATAGTGTGGGTGGTACATTATATAGTGATTTTTATCATCATTATCTTACATATTCTTCCCATCACTTTAGAGTTTTATTTATCGATGACCTTTAATTCCACATATATATCATTTACCTATCCCATTAAGTCAATTTACTCTATTTTCCTTCCTCACATTATACATAAAGGAACACTCATCTTATTCACTCTATGGTTTTTAACATTTCATTTTGATTTTATATTTATTTTCTTATCAAAACCATGATATGGAATGGTAAATCCATTATCTATCTCCACCTTGACATTATAAAAAATTATTCCTTAATAGGTAATAATTTCCCTTATGGATAACTCACCTTTGAGACTTGGTATTAAGACACTAAAAAATAAATTAATCAAAAATTCATTATAGATAAGAATACCTAGAGTTTACCTCAAAAGTTTTTTAAAATTTACCCCATTGGTACTAAAAAATGCATAATCATTCTTCTTTATCTCAATGAATTACTCATTCATTTTTATGAAGAATATTAACAAAGTAATTATTGAAAAATAATATCATAAACTCCTACCACCCCATAGAGAAAATGGATTCATTTTGTCCTTGTGTTCTTAATAAGGTTCCATGATTTATTTGTTTCATCTTCCAAATGATTTATAGAAAAATAATTTCATGTTTTGAAAAATTAAGGAAGGAAAATATATTATTAATGGAAATGATCCATTCCTCAGCAACTATTGGATCAATAAACCAGCTAAAATATGGTGGATGTTTCCTTATTAAGGGCTGAATAAAATTTTATTCTATCCTTTGATCATTTGGATGCACATCATGATTTATACAATGAGAAAATTTCATAAGAAAAATAATAATATTTTGAATTATAGATCCTATTTCATTAGTTTTATCATGAACAAAATCATTGAATTGTCCATCAAATTCCACATTAATAGGGTCCCATCTAGTTATAACTGTTGACTAAGAAAACATATAGTGCGAGTAAGAATAATCATAGTGGTAAACCACATAATTATGAAAAAACTTATATAGGTTGTCTAAATCATGAAACCTTCATTTCCATCTATGACACATTAAGTTTAACCTAGTTCATTCATAGTCGTCATCTATTCAAATACTACATAATGTTTCATAAATAAAATGTGACCATGAAAACCCCTAGGGAGATTCAAACTATGTGTGCAGTCAGGGCACACTCATAGTGCACTATAGTGATGGATAGGGCATACTTGAACAAAAATTTCCTGGGTTATTACCCCTTGAAAAATATGTTTCAAAACTAAATCCTCTTTTTATATCCTGATATGTATGTTTTTCTATGAAAGAAATACTTATTTATTTACCACAACATAGGATGTTTTCATATACATCGAATAATAAAAAGGGTTCTCACTAAAGTATTCTCATCCAAGTTTCCATATGTATGTAAACATTTATCTAATAAAAACTATAGAGAACCATACTTTATATATATAGAAGTTACTTCTTAATAAATGGATGTTCATCAGATAAAATTATTATCAGCACCAGATTCACATAGGTTTAGTGTATTCAGAAACATGGATACATATTTTTTTCATAAGATATGCACATAATATCCAACATATTTATTCATAAATATCACTATTATTAGACATATTATACTTAATATATTTATTAAAATCCAGGGGAAGGGGATATACGAATGATTGAGTTGAAATGCCCAGTATAGGTAAATAAAGAAGATATCGATGGTAACATAAGAAAAACAAGAGTGTAATTGTATGATAACATGAAAATAATATTTTAAAACCATACCCATCAAATAATGGATCATAATATTGAACAATGGAATAAATCGTGACTGTTTATAAGACATGAATCATAATGGAATCAAATAACATGATCCATGGGAGCCTAAAATTATCATAAGAAATATAATTATGCTATAAAAATAAGAATAAAAACAATTTCCTTAGTCAAGGATCACTTCTAAGAAAATAATATTTGATTGGTTTCACTCTCCATTTTATCACATCCATAGTCAAAATCCACTCCCATGACTATCATAGTGGACAAAGTCCCTTATTAAATGGGGTTGACTCTCTATTGGAGTCCATATTGTATCCTGATATGTTGATATTTACTCAATTAATTGGCGGCATATATACTTATTTCTCTACAAATCAATTAATTATAATCTATTCAAGTTTCCTCCATAATATTATAAATCATTTTTCATAATCATAACCCATGGAAAATAAATGGGTTTTCTAAACATTTCAACATTTCATCATAGAATAACCCATGAAATACAAACGAATTTCATAAGAATATCCTCAAAATAGTCATAATCCATAAATTGAAATAATAAGGATGGCCTCCTATGATCATATCTCTATAAAATCATATGTTATATAAATGGATGTTATCATAAAATAATGCCTTTAAAATGTAATTTAAAAAATTTCTTGAAGAAAATACCCTTTTAATTTGAAATAAAATATTTTAAAAATAAAAAGTTCCCATATATTAAGGAAAATATTTTATTTGAAATTAATATTGTAAACACATAATGTAATATTTAAATTATTTAGTTATTATGATGGTGGGGAATTCCATTCATTCTATATACATCATAAGAAAATATTATTTTCCATTTTTTAGTAAAATTACCTCATTTAGAAAGTGAAAAGAATATTCTATTTAAATAAATTTGTAAAAAGTAAAATTTGTGTGAAAAATGAATTTAAAAAAACATAGGATAATATTTAAATGAATCTTGAATTTTTTTTCTAAAAATATTTTCATGAAAGAAAAAAATATGCAATCCGAGAGACAAATAATGTTAGTTTTTCTTAAAAATATTCGTTTAGTATATTGATTAATTAAATAACAGAAAACTACCAGAAAACTTATAATATAATGAAATTAATATAAGAGAATAAAATAAATGATATTATTGAGAGGTAAATCATGAAATTCTCTCATCAGAAACTTAATCATAAACAATCTTGAAAAATAATGCGATCAGAACATAAACTCTTTACCTCAAGTTCACCTTTATTTGAAAATTATTAAACCACAAATTTAATTTATATAAATTTAATATTATTATATAAAATAAAAATGTACATACTTAAAATATCATATATAATCCATTTATAATATTTAAAAACCCATTTATTATCAATTTCTTATTAAAATCATCATTTTACGGTGTTAACCATTTCATTATTCATGAGAGTTTTGGTTCGATAGTTCTAGTCCTTATACATTGATCATGGTTCCATCATCTCCATAATTATAATTATGATTTAAAGAAAATATATATTTATTATTATTATATATATATATATTTATATTTAGGTGTCCACGAAGTTTAGAGATAGAAAAATTAATTACATTGTTCATTGAGACTGTAGGTTTTGCGTATAACTGAATGTTGTTTTCAATTTTTGAAGGATAGAAAAAAAGAAATGGAAATAAATATTAACCTATAAATAGTAATTATTATATCATATATATAATATATATTCCTAAAATATATTTTTCTTACCAACCATTTAAAAATTAAATTAAAAACAAATCACATCGCTTCATGAAGGAGGTAGTCCACATTTACGTGTGAGCGACGTTATGATTTCCAAAGGATTGTAATGTAAAATGGGATATGATATTATAATAATAGAAGAATAATTATTTCATAAATATTATATATAAAAATTAAACTCAAGATAATAACCGCCCATGAAGGATGGTGATGGAAAATAAATTGTATCGTTACATAGTGGCGCAAGTCCACATGTACGCACTAGCAATACTTTGAATTCCTTTTTGAAGGGATAGAGGGTGGATATTAGTGGTTACATAATAAAAATAAGATTTAAGTATATTTAATATAATTATGTTATTATTTCATGATTAATAAGACATATTATTGGGAGTTATAAAAAGAAATAATTTAAAAGAGGACTGGTAGGATGATTACCGCTTCTATAGTCAATGCCCTATAGATCCATTACTAAGGACCATTGGAATGGTATTTCAAGAAGACCAGTAAATAAAATTATGTCTATTGAATTTTTTAAGTTTATTTGTCTAGGGTTTTTTGATATATATATATATATATATATATATCTATTTTTTGTAAATAAGAGAATGAAGCGGTCTCCTTTTATATGTGGGTAGTGGACACACTTGGAATTTCATTAAAGATTAAAATATAATAAATTCATAATTAAGAAAAATGATTCCAAATGGCTAGAGGATAAAATTTTGGATGAAATTAGTTTTAAAAATTTCTATAAAAGAGTATTTATACATGATTAATTTAAAATCATAACCTTCTATTTTGATTTAACCCCTCATAAACCCGTTTTAACCTTAATAACATTGATTTTTTTACTATTTCTACTATTCATTATGACAAAAATTGAAAATAAAAAATTTGGAAATGATGATAATAAATATGAAATTATATTTAAATAATTAAATTCATATAAGTTTAATAAATTAATTTAAAAATAAACCCACAAAAGAGATGAAAGGCATTTTTTCAGAAAAAACATTTTCTTAAGTATAGAAGGCTATTACACCAAAATCCAACATAAAATTAATTATAATTATCATAATTATATTATTCATAATATATGTTAAATTATTTTACTTTTAAAACCATTTTAATATTGTATTTAACTTTGAAAATATTTTTTTGAAAATATAAATTTCCAATAAAAACATAATGTTTCATTTTTCTTCGAAAAATCAATATTTTTAGAAAGTTACTATAATTTCACTCTGTGATAATTTTGAAATTATGATTTTAAAATTAAAGTTAATTTTTTCAAATAAATTTTCTAAAATTTTCAGATTTTAATTTTATTATTTTTTTTTCAAAAAAATCCATAAAATTTATTTTTGAGGGAAAATGGATTTTTGAAGAAGATAAAAACTTTACTAAACATGGAGTAATTATTTTGAAATATACCTGATTTATTTAAAAAAATTATACACTGTCTTATTAATTTTTTTATTCCTATTAATTATTCAAATTTAATGACTTGGTATCAATTTTATATTATATTACAGTTCAATTAGGCTTGGGGTTATGTGTATCTGAAGCTACCAATGAAATAGAATTTAAATGAAGTGATTTCTATCATAAAATCATAGGGGGTTAATTTGACCATGGTTACATAATATCCATTTTATAAATCATGTTATATGAATAATATTTAATCATTATACAAAATTTTATAACCTTTTCTATAAATTGGTGATGAAAAATGAATTAAATTACTTATTGGAGACGATTGTCCATACGTATGCATATGTGATGTTTTCCACTTTCCAATGGATGGATCAAAATAAAATTAAATAATAATTATGAGTTAAATAATCATTATTATATAATTAATATGATATGGAGATAATAAATCACAAATTATAACCAATCCTATGAGATAATGATGGAAAATGAATCATATTACTCTATAGATGTGGTTCTCCACATGAATGTAACAGTGATACTATCATATCCAATTTGATGGAGAAGATTTGGGAAATGGATATACCATAAAAACAATAAATTATCCATATATTTATGATAATATATTCAACAATTATATGATTAATAAAATATTTTTATATGAAATATAAGAAGAAGTAAAATTGAAAGATCTTAGATAAAACTTATACCCCTTCTTTGAGAGACCACCTTTGGATTAATCTTTAAGAAGTGAAAAATTGATATTAGGAGAAGAAAATAATATTTAGGAATAAATGAATTAATGTAATAAGTTTTTGGATTAGGTATTTGTGGATATAGTGGGATCAAAATGAGTGAATATGGGAGGAGAATAGGTTCACTTTTATTGGTTAAGGGAGGGATTGACATGAAGTTTCTTAATATATTTCTGTGATATAAGGTACCATTTATGTGATTCTATATAAAACTAGTGATGAATTAAATGATAAGATAATATAAGTTTTAAATATATTGAAATAGTTAGAATTAGAAATATTTATGTGGAATTTATACCCTTATCTATTGGTTTAACCCCTATTAAACTTGTTTTTTCCTTAAAGGTAGTAACACCATTTTTTCTATTTTGAACTGTTACTTATGAAAAAAATAACGTTTAACATATTAAAATATATTAATAACTATAATTTATAATATATAATACTCTTTTATAGAATAAATTTATATAATTGAAGGAATTTAATATTAAATAAGTAGATAAATAGCAATGAAATCCTGTTTTAGAATAATACAATTTAAAGCCTAAACATGAATTTACTTCTATTATATGTCTTGTAAACATAATCAACTGAATGTTAAACTTTTTATTGAATATATAATACATGAATTTAATTAAAACCATAACCAATAGAGATTAATTTAAAACATTCTGAAACAAATACAATACATTCTTAAAAATAGTTTTTTAAAAAATGTTTTCAAGCCAAAAAATGAGCACATTCCAAAATAAAGAATAATTTTAATTACTATGTAATATTCAGACTATTTAAAAGTAAATTAGGAATATTTTACATTAAGGTCATATTGAAAAAATTATTTTTCTTTTAAATTATTTGATTGAAGGAAAATAAATGAGATTTTTACAATAATATGTATTTTCAAAATTCCTTTAAAACTAATTACTTTTAGAAAAATACAAAAAAATAAACCTAATAAAAAATTGAAATGTTTATTTATAAAATGATATTAGTTACCCAAAATAAAATTTTAAAACATAGTAGACATTAATTATAATGGTAGCATGTAATATCTGATGAAAACCATTTTTGATTAAAACATATTTTTAAAGCATAATACAACTTCACTAAAAATCGATTACTTATATATTATGAAATAATCATTACATTAGAATTATTTAAAAACATTATAAAAATTTTCCATAGTGTGGTTAGTCCTATCATACCTACCAATTGAATATCTATGTCATAATGGATAACTATATTATCATTCATTTATAATTAGGTTTTTATCTACATAAAGATATCAAATAACTGAAGTTTATTTCAAAGAAAATTCATATAAAATCATGGGGTGTTTAATTATAACCCCCTTAAAAATAATTTATACATTGAAATTCCATCACTTTGATATAAAAAATTAATGATTTTTGTACTTCATAACATCTCTAGATTGAAATTTAGCTTCCTTGAATTTATTTTTCCACAAATGAACATTAATAAGGGGAGAAGTCTTATTCCATATAATATTATCTCTATGATAGAATATTTCTAATTTTTTTTCATTATAATAATAACCATTCTCTATATGCTTCACCTATTATTTTAGTACATGTTAAGGATAAAGTATGTACTTCCTAAAAAGAGATACATAGAATAAATAATGATATTTAGATATGTTCATTGGAAGTGCCAATTTAATAGCTAAAGTCCCTACTTGACAAATAATATCAAAGTGAAAATTATACATAAGTCCCATTATTACCTTCATTATTAATCTCATTACCTCATCATATAAAGAAACTCTTAGGAGTAAATTCTCACCTAATTTTAATTCTAGTTGTAACTGATGATTATCAGCACCACTCTTCTATAGACTCTGAGGTGTATTGATGTGTGACTAAATGGATATAACAATCTCAACCAATTACTCATATATCTTATATCCCAATAAATTTCTTTCTCAAACTTCATCCCATAATTTTAGATTTATTCACATTTTCCTTGGAGGTATTTGTATGGATCTATCTAAATAGTTGAGTGAAAGCTATTTCTATTTGAAAAAAATAATCGATGAATGTGTTGATCCCAATCACCTATGAAATGAATATATCAAGATATCAAAAACTTCTATAGGTGCAGAATAGTCCTCTGAGACTGACCATCCATCTATTGATGATAAGTAGTACAGAAAAAATTCTATATCAAGAGTTTTCTTAAGATATTAATATGACATTATGGTAAACCTCATATATCAATTTAATATATTATAATTTGGTAATCCATGTAAACTTACCTATCCACAAATGTATAATAGAGTATTCTGATGCTGATAAATTTAATCTAATAGCATTAAAGTGTGATAAATTCATTATGAAATTGATTATAAACAAAATTGAATTATGACCTTCAGAAATTTTGGGGAGTCTGATAAAGGAATACATGGTGATTTTTTTTCTTATTTCTATTCTAGTATGGGTAATGGTTGTAACATACCCTTATAATTATATTTCCTATCCTTAACATTTTGACATTCTACGAACAATGATACATACTCCACAACATAACTCTTCATTTTGTTTAAATAGAAATATTATTTTAGATCTATATACATCATTATACTACCAGTATTGATAGTGAAAAATGAACCACAAGCTTCTTCCCATAACAATATATTCAAGTAGGGTATTGATGGAATAAATAATCATTTCCTAAACATTCCACCCAATTGACTTTGAAATCATGAACATTTATAACATTCATTTACTTCTTTATATCCTACCTCTTCGCCTATTTAATCTTCACATGTATAAATGGTTGAACACCCATTTAAATATTTTTCGAGTTAAATAGGTGGGTGTATTAGATAACCATGAGAAATACTTTACTAACCATTGATAATATCCATAAAATATATGAAAACAATGGATACCAGTCACCATGGTTAGTCTAGTAGAATGTTAAATGACATCGATCATTGATGGATCCATATATATACCCTCACATGAGTCAATATAACCTGAAACTGAATGTTTTTATATCTAAAATTAAAATTTAGTAAAATTTTCATATATATCATCCTTCCTTTGTGTTTTAAGTATAATCCTAAAGTGATACTCATTATATTCCTTTTCCATGGAATTTATTAAAATATATTTTATAAATTTTACCACAAACTGATCATAGTAATATTTAATGAATCAATTCATTATATACATGGAGGTCATTGGGGAATTGTAATTACTAATTGGAACCTATATGAATTTATAGTGTTGATATATTAGAAAACAATTAATGGGTATTTATTTAGTTTTTAACCTCAACTAATAGTATAAAAATCAAAGATCAATCATGAAAAATATTGGCCTCCTGATAATTAATCAAAGAAACCATAAATATAAGGAAGATGGTACTTATTCTCAATCACAATATTTTTAATTTATTAATAATCAATACAGAGGAACATTGATCTATATTTCATCGTAATAAAAAGAATAGTTTCATCACAAGTTTATACACTTGAAAAAAATTAATCAATTATCAATATTATCCTTAAGTTTTTTTAAACTCCTACAACTCATTTGGGTTAAATCTATATAGAGTATTTGAATTAAGTTTTTCCCATGTATGATTTACATTGAAATCTCAACTTCAGGATTAAGTGTAAGACTAAGATACTCTTACAAAAAGAAATAAAAAACTCTCATACAATAGGTATGAATTTGATATTGAGTTTCTCAGAAAACATCCGAGATACATATGCCCATTTTATAGGAGTAATGGCCCAAGAAATGGATGTAATTCCTTTGGAAGTTCATATTTAACTTTTCACTAATAGAACATCATAGGTTGGTTTAGAATATAAAAATAACTCCACTTTCTATTCAATTGATTTGGGATTTATATAAAAAAATCCAATTTATGAATAATATAACGTCAAATTAAAATAGAGGGAGAATAACAATATTCTTTTAGTTAGATTATTTTCTGATAATCCAATATCTAGTTGTTGAGGAAATGAATTAAAATTCATACAAACCCTTAATTATATAATTAAATTCAAATAACAAAGATCAAATAAGATACTTTAATATTTTAATGCACATATCACCACCTCAACTTCATCATTATATCTTCAATTCCTTACTAAAACCACAATGGTTAGTATGGACATCAATCATCAATAATTAGATTGGGAAATCATATCATTCTAAAAAAATTCTTATGATATCCTATATTATGGAAACTTCATTTATATATATGACAACATAGGTTTAACCTAGGACATTCATGGTCACTTTCTATTTAAATTTTTTATAATTGATTGTAATGTAAATGTGAATTAATCAAATCTTATCCCCCAAGAGTGTCTTTCTTTAGGAATAGTTAGGCATCTTTATTATATACTAGGCCATTGTTAAGTTAAAAGTTGACACACCCTCTTTGGGATTATTAACCCTATATACAGCTATTCTAGATTCTACATCCACTTTCCAGTATCTTAACAAAGATACATTTTTTATGAAAACAACCACCTTTATTTACCATAATATATGATTTTATTATTTAATTATGATTATTATAAGGTTTATCACTATTTTTTTTCTCATTCTACTTTTAAAAAAACTTTCTCTGATACCAATAATAGTGACCCAAACATTAAATACATAAATATTACATCATAATCCTTACATATACTTATGATAAATTATAGATCTATACAGATATAATGTATTTGGAAACTTAGATATATAAAAACTGATACATGAGAGATCTAAATCATGTACATTATATTTTTACACAACTTACATCCTTATTAGACATATAATATATAAATTGTTTCTTCATATCCTTTGGAAAATGAAACATAAGAAAGGGTGAGATTAAATGAGCAATAAGGGTGAAAAAAGGAGATAACCATCAATGAACAAATTTAAGAATATCATGACAATAATGGAATGAAAACATGCGAATAAATTTTTAAATTCACACCAAATAATTCATATAATCAGGAGGCATGACCTAAATCATGGAAGATAGTATGAGAAGATTCCTATAGTTATAACAGAACATAGGCCATTGGGGCATAACATTGGTATAAGATCATTTTATAAAAGTGAATTATAATATGTGGTATAATCCTAATAGTTGAAATGTTTTTTCAAGGCTTATATCCAAGATATTCATTACATTTTAGTCATGATTTAACCACATATCTACCTCCTTCATGATTGGGATAACCTCTCATTTACCATTTTTGGGCGTGTTATAACATCTTGTATACCTTCTTTTAGTATTGGGATATGCCAATGTGTACCATTTGAGTTCATAAAACATTAATCATTACTATATGAATTAGAGGGTGATAAAAGGCCCACATGTCAGAAGATCATGATATATTCATATGTATTCTAGAAGATAATTAAACCAGTTATCATATTTCTGTTTTATAACCCATGGAATGGAAAACATGTTTAATCAATATTCCATCAATATAATTATAAACTATACAAAGAGTTAATAATTATGTATTAATTGGATCATACCCCCGTAAATAATTTAAAACATCAATGTTTGTTATTATAGATGGAATTTCATTAAAAATTCATTGGTATATTTCATAGGGAAATACCTGTTTATTTTTTGAATCACATTTTTAAATTCTAAAAATATAAAACTTTTTAAGGAAAATATTTTATTTGATAAAAAAAATGGAAAATTGTAAAGTCAATATTTAAATAAAAGTGTTTTGATAATATCATTAGAATCCATTCATGTGATTTTTGTTAAAACTAAAATTCCTTTCACATTTTTTGAGAAAACAAAAAAGTACCAAATTTAGAAAAGAACGAGAATATTATTTTTAAATATTTATCTAAAAGTAACACACAGGTAAAAATAAATTTATAAAATCATTTTTAAATGGTAAAAACAATATTATTGAAAACGATGAAAATAAAATATGAAAATTCAAGAAAACTATTCGCGACTGAAGATATGAATAAATTTGGTTTCCTTAAAATAATTTTGTTAATTTTATTGATTGCATAGAAAGAGGAAAATGGAAGGAAAACAAGTAATCTACAAAAATAACCAAAATATAAGAAATTACATAAGAGTGGGGTGAGATAGATCATGTAATTTTATCATCGGAAATTTATGGATAATAATCCCTCTAAAATGTAAGATTGTAACGTAATACCCTTACTACATTTGTAAATACTGTATCATAAACCCCATTAAATTAATAACATAAAATGTAAAATTAAATAATACGAATATAAATAAATAGATGATATATCATATCAAAGTTGAATTATGTACACAACATGAAATAAATAAGTGTCAGATATGGAATATGTCTTATAGAAATAAAAGTAAGATGAGAAACCCTTACCTCAAGAATTCCCTCATTCGTAAGCAATATTAACTTATTTATAATAAATTTAAATTTATTATAATTATATAAAATAACCATATTTTTACCTATAATACCATATATGGTCCAATTATAACATTTTGACATGTATTCATTAGTAATATTTTATTTAAATTGTTTTTTCTGGGTATTAACTATTTTGTTTTTCACATATGTTTTAGTTCATCAGTTATGGTCCTTACACATTGATCATATTATAATCATATCCAAAATAAAAATCATTTCATAATTAAAATATTTAATCATTATATATACTTTTATAACCATTCATATAAATCAGTTATGAAAAATGAATTACATCACTTCATGAAGACTATTGTTCATACAAATTCTTGAGTGATGTTTTCCACTTTTAAAGGATGAAATGAAAGAAATGTGAAAAATAATTAAACATTAAAAATCATTATTGAAACAGTAATATCATATATATTCTTAAAATCCTTCATTATTATCAAACATGAATGATGGACATGAAAATGAATCATATCTCTATGAGGAGGCGGTAGTCCACAAGTACGCATGAGTAATGCTTTCATTTCACATTAGATGAGGAAGATGTAAGAAATAGATATGAAATAATCATAATAAAATCTTATCATATTGGATATACTATATTAATCATGTTATAATTGACAGAATAGGTACATCAGAGTATAAGAGGAAAAAAATCAAAAGGGCTTGATTATGATTTATAACACTTCCTTGAGATACATCCTTTAAAGACCATATTAAGACTTAATAGATTTGTTTTAGAAGAATAAAATAATATCTATAATGAGGGGAATGAATATAGTAAGTTTAATTATCATGTATTTTCCATGATAGAGGTGTAAATTTTTGGGAATAAGGGAGAATAATAGTTTCGATTTTATATGTGAGGAGATGGACACACATGAAATTTATTGGAAGATTTCACTGATAAATAGTCTATTTCATGAGATGGTAGTTTTAAATTTCCATTAATTATAAATTAGTATATTATAAGGTTTAAATATATTATAAAAATAATAATTATATATGTTTAGGTGGAATTCATATCGTTACCTCTTGTTTGACCCTCGATAATTGTTTTATCCTTTATAGTGGTAACAACATTCCACTAATTTTACTATTCATTGTGAAAAAACATAATTTGATCATATTAAATTATATTAATTATGGAAAATAAAATATAAAACCATTTTCCTAGATTAAATTTCTTTATATATCATAATTTACTTTTAGATAAGTGTGAAAAGCGCACAAAAAATTCACATTAGAATAATGCAATTTAAATCATAAAATTGAATTAACTTCTATTACATGACATGTAAAAACCATATAATTATTGTTAAAATATTACATTGAATATATAATACATATATTTCATTAATAAACTTAATCAGTAGAGATTAATTTAATTCATTTGGATAAAAAACATTCTACACATAAAAACCATTTTTAGAAAAATGTTTTTTAAGAGAACAAATGAGATTACACAAAAATAAATTATAATGGGGATTCATGTAAGAACCCAGTTCTTATTTTTGAGGTACGAGCTTCTTCCTTTTTCTTTTTCCATAAGTGTTTTTGAGAAAATATGGAAAAAGGAAAAGAATGATAATTTTCGAAACTACACGCCTTGTACTTTGTCCACATGTCGTGTACTTTTGGCCGTGTTGGGATGAGTAAAAGGGGCGTGTAGCCTTGCCAGCGACGAGGGGTGTAGGAACTGACTACACGCCATGTAGTGGTACCTTACACGCCGTGTAGTCAGTCGGCAGGCTTGAATTGTAAGGCGGTGGAGTCGCCGCCAGCTGGGCGACTGTACATGCCGTGTACTTGGGAGTACATGCCGTGTACTCAGGTCGACGGATGAACAGTGTGGCGGTGCTGCCAAATGAACAGTTAAATGAAAGAAGTACACGCCGTGTACTCAGAAGTACATGCTGTGTACATTATTTTTTCAGCTTAAAACCGGATGTAGCCTCTTTATTTGGCAGAGGAGGCGTTGAAGCCATTTTATAGCCAAAGGAGGAGGCCGGATCTTTGAAGATCCACCGGGCGTTCATCTGGAATCCGTTTCAGCTTCGGACGATTTCGTTGGAACAGCACTGGTAATCCCTCTCCTCTCATAGTATCGTTCTTACCGATTATTCTCCTAACGTATGTTATTTATTTTTGAATGAGTTTTGTTCTTCGTCAGATCTATGCCGTTCATGGGCGTTTCTGGAGTTGGCGTTCGGGTATAACGTTCGTTAGCGTATAAGGTAGGTGGCTTTGTGTTCATTTTCCAACTTTCGTGCGTTTTTGTGCGTTTTCATGCCACGAACCCATGTTAGGGTGTCGTGTGGATGAGGCCGTTGCTATATTTAATGCCTATAATTGCATAGGTAATTAAATTGTGATAATAAAATGCGAGTTGGGATAGTTTCCTGGATCCGGAACCACCCTCGGGGTGTGTTTCACTGTTTAGTCATTTGGCCAGGATACCCAAGGGTATGCCTTTAAAGTAGTAATTGTAGAATTTCCTTGAGAGGAATTGATTGTTTACTATTTGTTTACCTGTTGGGCATGGCCCGATTACCTGTTTGGCATGAGGGTGTTGTTGTGATTAGCCTGTGGGCACTGTACTGTATTAGCCTGAGGGCATGACTGTTTAGCCTGAGGGATGTCGTTATTCTACCTGAGGGTAACCTTTCGTGCCTGAGGGCTTGACTTCTGTGCCTGAGGGCGACACTTCCTACGCCTGAGGGCAATTTCTATTACGCCTGAGGGCAATACCTGTGGGTTGGATTCTGTATGGCCTAAGGGAAAGCCTGAGGGCGTGGTTAATATTTTAGACTGAGGGCTTGGTGCTGTTGAGCACAAGAATGTTACTAAATTAGATAAATTAAATGAATAATAAAATGACAATTTAAT
The DNA here is from genome assembly GCA_963277665.1 of Viscum album. Lineage (NCBI taxonomy): Eukaryota > Viridiplantae > Streptophyta > Magnoliopsida > Santalales > Viscaceae > Viscum > Viscum album. Next base: position 1,550,060,585 of record OY728129.1, read on the forward strand.
TGTTAAGTTAGTTACTTTTTAGTACTGCTTACTTTATTGCATTTTGTTACTGCACACTATCGTTGAATGCTTACACACAGTTGGGCACAAGCCTTTGGTTGGTGCCTGCTGAGATATATTTCTCACACCATGTTTGGGTTACATTTTTCGGCCCAAACAGATTACATTTTTGTAGGTGTAGATAGGGGCAAGAGTCCCTATACAGGTACTTGACTGTTGCTGAGGAGTAGGAGGGCATGGGACTGAACCTAGGCTCGCGATGCCACTGCCAGCTGTTTTGCTTTGTTTTGCTGTACTCTTCTTTTGGTTGTATCATATTGATGTATAACATGTTCTGGCTGTTTTCTTAGAACTTGATACATGTAGCATCATCATTTATATATATTGTTGGTTATATCCACTATTGTTGTGTATTTCAATTGTCTATGGTTTACTACTTCCGCTGTTTTTTGTACGTTTTATGTAAATTCCACTGCGCTGCACTTTTACAAAATGAGGGGATAGTTTCCCCACTATCAGACCTGGGCCCTCGCTGCTAGTCGGAAGCCTCTGGCGTTTGGGGAAATGCACTTGAGGTCACATGGCGAACCGGGTTCGGGGCACTCGTTGTGTGGCACCCGGGTCCGGGACGTTACAAAGTGGTATAAGAGGGGGTTATTTTCGTGACTTACTATTTGGAGCCGTAGTCAGGGATAGGATGGAATGGTTGTTTGTAATAAGCTGTGCCCGAGCGTAGAAAACCCGTGTATAAAGAAAAGCCAGTCTACCTCGTATTTTTCATTCCATGGATTTTGCAATTTTATGGTTGATATGTTTTCACTGTTGGGTGATGCACGTGGATTGCGCTGTTTATATTTTATCTGTGGGTTCTATTTAGTTGCAACCTGATGAGATAAGGGTATGTCGTCTCATGCATCATATAGGCACATGCTAGATATCACATACCATGCATAGTTTCCAAGCCATGTAGGTGCATTAGAATTTTCATGTTGTTGTGATAGTTTTTGTGCTAATAAAGCATGCTGTTGTGATAGCTGCGTGATAAATACCTGCCTTGTGATATTGTATTTTAGTTGAGCTTGTTTATAGAATGGACGCCAAACTTTGGTTTTTGGGGAGTATGGGCCCCCATTGACCGGAATTGGGTGGGTCATTGACTGATTGTTGGTTATAACACGTATAAGATGTCAAACTTTGATTCGTGAGGAGTATGGGCCCCCATGGGTCAGAATTTGACACTTAGGTGTTGTTTTTTAGTATTTTCTGGGTTCCGGAGTAGTTTTGGAGGCATACTGTCCGGAATACCAGTATACACGCCGTGTAGTATTTTTATACACGCCTTGTATGTTCTTCTGTTCAGGAAGAAAAATTAACTTTTGGGTACACACCGTGTACCCAGAGTACACGCCGTGTAGTCTCTTCTCGTGTCACAAATTGTGTGGGCGGCGACACGGGGTAGGGGAGGGCTTTGGTAAAACACGCCGTGTAGGTCTGTGCTCGCCATGTAGTGTTGACCCGGAGTCCGGCCGTGTAACAAACAACACGGGTCAGTAAACTCCTTCACAGAACACGTCGTGTCAATGATGCACATGCCGTGTGGTGTGACCTGGGGACTCGGCCGTGTAGCGAACAACACGGGTTGGTGTCACCTCTCCTTGAACATTCCGTGTACCTATGGGACATGTCGTGTAGTCTTTTCCGAGGACAGACCGTGTGGACTTAGCCGTGTGGCTGGGAAACGGGGGTGGTGTACACGCCGTATGCAGGTGTAACATGCCGTGTAGTTGTAAGCAGAGTAGTCGGCCGTGTCACAGACGAAACAGGCAGTTGGAAAATAACACCGTACACGCCGTGTAGATCTTATACAAGCCGTGTAGTTTTTTTGAATGGAAGCCGTGTGGCCTAGCTATGTAAAAGGACCCATGCGGGGGAAGGGAAGTCAAGTACACACCGTTTAGTCATTGTACACGCCGTGTAGTCTTGTTTTGATAAATTTTGAATGCCTTCTTCCTCTTGTTCCTTTGTGGTTCCTTCACTTTTCGGTCTTAATAATCTTGAATCTGAGGCGTGCTTTTGACCTTGTAGTGTCATGCCACCGAGACGACCGCGAGTTGTTCTCCAGGAGAGCGGGAGGAATTATAATCCAGAGATGGTGGGCCATGGGTTACCAGTAAATCCACCAACAGAGCCAAATGAGGCACCAACTGTTATACAGGAAACATGCGCGGAGGCGTAGTTCTGTGAAGGTTTTATGTGGTTTATGAAGACCTTTCAGGGAGCACCGCAGACTGCTACATATATGGATGATCTGACTCGTATCTTCCAGCAGCAGCATCCGCCTACGTTATTAGGGGATGTCGGACCGCAGGCTGCGGAGTATTGGCTAGGATCGATGCAGACTATTTTCGAGCATCTTGAGATGCCTCCAGGGAGGAGGGTCAAGCTCGAGACTTACATGTTGCATGATTCTGCCAAGAGGTGGTGGGATGTTACCACCCAGTCAGAGCATCACAGGTACATGGCGTGGGATGATTTTCAGGCAGTCCGCTATGACTTCTTCTTTCCTGAGACATTGAGGGCAGATAGAACTCTTGAGTTCATGAATCTGCAGTAGGGCGCTATATTAGTGATGAACTATTCTGCTCATTTTACAGAGCTTCAGCACTTTGCACTCGTGCTGGTGGGTGATGAGATGCTGAGAGCCAGATGTTTTGAGGATGGTCTTTGGTATGACATCCGAGTGATGGTGAATGTTTTCAGGTTACCTACTGTACACACGATTGTGAACCAGGCATTGATTACCGAGAGGAACCTATGAGAATCTGGTGGTGTGGGTCAGGGTGGTTCAGCACCAGTTACTGGTACTATTTCTGCTGGCAAGAGGAAGAGACAGATGGACTTCTCTCAGGGCAGTAGTACCAGCCAGGCAGCTTCTACAGGTGGTCCGATCAGGTGCTACCAGTGTGATAGAGAGGGGAATAAGAGACCGTAGTGTCCACGAGACCCAGTGGAGTGCCGAGCTTGCGGAAGATGGGTCATCTACAGTGCTTTTGCAGGGCGTTTCTACCAGTGTCTCGTGAGAGGGGTTCTATGCAGATTCCGTGTGCAGGAGCAGGACCAGTGGCTTCTTACTAGTCTGGGAATTGGAATACGTCCGGGCGTGCGGGCAGAGATGGTGGTCGTGGCCGTGGTAGCCAGACACCAGGATCGTAGAGGCAGTGGGGCGGGACAACTCAGGGTATCCATGCTGTGTCGCAGGGCCGCGGCACTGGGTAGACATATGTAGTGCAACAGACCCAAGAGGAGTAGGATCCCAGACCATCTACTGTCAGAGGTACTATTCTAGTATCTTCTGTCTTGTATTCAATACTTTTTGAAATGGGTGCTACACATAGTTTCATATCTGTACCTGTTGTGGAGAGCCTTGGGCTCGGTACATCTTCTTCTTCTGATATCATGATGCTAGACACTCCGATGGGGACTAGAACGGCTGGTGTGCATCAGTGAAAGGAGTGCCCCCTTGAGGTTGATGGGCGTCACTTCCTTTGGGACCTCTATGTCTTAGAGATTACGAGCTATGACGTCATTCTCTGGATGGACTGGTTGGTTCCCTTCCAAGATTTTGTAGACTGCTATCGTCTCAGGGTGCGTTTCACGTCACCAGAGGGTGGAGAGTTTCTATACAAGGGAAAATGGGATGTTCAGGCGAGTCAAGATGGACCAGAGCATCATGGGTGAGGTGGAGTCACAGCCCTGATTTCGAGCTTATATCTGGATGACCAGGGGACTTGTCAGATGGATTTCCCTCCAGTTGTTGATCGTTTCAGGGATGTCTTCCCGGACGACTTTTCAGGTCTACCCCCGGTGCGTGAGGTGGATTTTTTCTATTGAGCTTGTGCTAGGAGCAGCACCGGTGTCCATTCCTCCTTATAGGATGGCCACGCCTATGTTGCAGTAACTCAAGAGGCAGTTAGAGAAGCTACATGCGAAGGGTTTTATCCGACCCAGTACTTCTCCTTGGGGTTCTCCGGTCCTTTTTGCGAAGAAGGCGGATGGTACCCTTAGGCTTTGTGTGGATTATCAGAAGCTGAACTAGTTGATGGTTAAAAACCGATATCCCTTGCCGAAGATAGATGATCTGTTTGATCAGCTTCATGGAGCACGAGTGTTCTCGAAGATTGAATTGAGATCCGGATATCATCAGCTGCACGTTAGACCATCTGATATACCTCTCACAACTTTTAGGAGCAGGTATGGTCTATATGAGTATACGGTTATGCCGTTTGGACTGATGAACACGCCATCAGTTTTCATGGCTCTGATGAATCGTGTGTTCCATCCGTATCTTGATTCTTTGTGGTAGTATTCATGGAATACATCTTGGTGTACTCCCACACTCGACACGACCATTCCACCCATCATGAGATCGTATTGAGTACACTAAGAGAGCATTGGATATATGAAAAGCTCTCAAAGTTCCACTTTTGGATGGACCAGATTTATTTCCTGGGTCACATTAACTCAGAGGCAGGAGTTGCAGTAGACCCAGAGAAGGTGAGAGAAGTAATTTCCTGGGAGCAGCCTAAGAACATGATTGAGATACGGAGTTTCTTAGTGCTGGCTGGTTACTACAGATGATTCATACATGACTTCTCCCGCTTAGCATCACCATTGTCAGGTCTGACTAAGAAGGGTGTGAAGTTCGTTTGGTCGGAAGCTTGCGAGGCATCTTTTCAGGACCTAAAGGGAATGTTGACATCAGAACCGATCCTGATACTCCCAGAGCAGGGGAAGAGCTATATAGATTACTGTGATGCATCAGGGATTGGGATGGGAGCCGTTTTGATGCAGCATGACCGAGTTGACGCGTACGGGTCTCGACAGTTGATGCCAAATGAGAGGAATTACCCGATGCATGATCTCGAGTTGGCTGTAGTTGTGCATGTGTTGCGCTGCTGGAGACACTATCTTTTGGGAGAGCATTTTGTGGTTTTCACCGACCACAAAAGCCTCAAGTATATCTTTACTCAGCGTGACCTGAATCTGAGGCAGAGAAGGTGGGTTGAGTACCTACAATCCTTCGATTTTGAGCTTGCCTATACACCTGGTAAAGGTAATGCAGTAGCTGATGCGCTGAGTAGGAAGACTCAGATACAAGCAGTGCAAGAGGCCAGTGGTGAGTGGGAGCTCATGGATTTGTTCTCTGAGATGCATCTGGAGGTGCATGACAGATAGGGGAAGACTTATCTTTCCTCATTAGTTGTGACTTATACCCTCCTGGACAGAGTGAGGATGAGGCAGCTATCTGATTCAGAAGGCCTAGTTCTACCGGAATCAGTGGCAAGTGAGGACACTCCTCTCGGTTGGGAGATAGGCGACGGCGAGGTCTTGTGATTCCATGGACGATTATGGGTTCCAGGGGATATACATGAGGGGCTAATGTAGGAGTTTCATGCGTCTGCTTGGGTAGTTCATCATGGAGTTACCAAGATGTACCGAGACTTGAGATGTCAGTACTGGTGGCTGAGTATGAAGAGAGAGATAGCTGGGTTTGTTATGAGATGTTCCACCTGTCAGTAGGTGAAGGCAGAGCATCAGAGACCAGCTGGACTGTTACAGCAATTACCCATTCCAGAGTAGAAATGGGATGATATCGTGATGGATTTCTTGACTATTTTGTCGAGGTCACCTCGTGGCAATGATGCCATGTGGGTTGTTGTGGATAAAATCACGAAGGTAGCTCGCTTTTTGCCGATCAAGGAGACCTTCGGTGTGGACGAACTCGGAAGGCTGTATATCCGAGAGATCGTAAGTCTTCATGGGGTCCCTTGTTCTATCATTTCAGATAGGGACGCCAGCTTCACATCTATTTTCTAGCAGAGTTTTCAGAGGGTGCTGGGTACATAGGTGCTTCTGAGCACATCATACCACCCTCAGACAGATGACCAGTCAGAGCGGATGATACAAGTGCTAGAGGACATGCTGCACGCATGCATCCTAGGCTTTTAGGGCTCTTGGGAGAAGCAAATACACTTAGTCGAGTTTGCCTATAACAACAGATTTTAGGCAACTATTGAGATGGCACAATACGAGGCTTTATATGGTAGGTCATTCCGATCACCTATATGTTGGTTAGAGGTAGGTGAGGCAGCTTTACTGGGGCCACAACTCATGTAGGAGACATCTGAGCAGGTCCAGTTGATTCGGAAGCGGATGGCTAGCACACAGTCTCGTCAAAAGTCTTATGCTGATCGCCGCAGACGACCTTTGGAGTTCGTGGTCGGGGATTAGGTTTTTCTACGTATTTCAGCGAGGCTTGGACACAAGCGGATCAGGAGACCTGGTAAGCTTTCACCGAGGTTTGTGGGGCCATTCGAGATCCTGGAGGGAGTCGGGCTGGTTTCCTATCGATTGCAGTTACCGCAGCAGTACCGAGCCATGCACGACATCTTCCACATGTCTCAGTTACGTTGCTACCATTCAGACCTATCTCACAACTTTTAGCATGAAGAGGTAGAGCTTAATCGTGACACGTCCTTTGAGGAGCATCCAATACATATTGTTGATCGGAGCACGAAGGTTCTCCGAGGCCGGTAAGTTCCTCTCATACGGGTGCTATGACAGCATGGCCGAGTGCAGGATGAGACCTGGGAGCGGGAGGACGATGTACGTGCTCAGTGGCGAGAGCTGTTCTGAGCATTATCTTCGCCACCCTTGGAAGGGAAATTCGGGGATGAATTGCTATATGGGGGGGAGATTGTAAGAACCCGGTTCTTATTTTTGAGGTACGGGCTTCTTCCTTTTTCGTTTTTCCTTAAGAGTTTTTGAGAAAATATGGAAAATGGAAAAGAATGCTAATTTTCAAAACAACATGCCGTGTACGTTTTCCACATGCCGTGTACTTTTGGCCGTGTTGGGATGATTACATGGGGCATGTAGCCTTGTCGGCGATGAGGGGTGTAGGAACCGACTACATGCCGTGTAGTGGTACCTCACACGCCGTGTAGTCAGTCGGCAGGCTTGAATAGTAAGGTGGTGGAGTCACCGCCAGCTGGGTGACTGTACACACCATGTACTTGGGAGTACATGCCGTGTACTTAGGTAGACGGATGAACATTGTGGTGGTGCTACCAAATGAACAGTTAAATTAAAGAAGTAAAAGCCGTGTACTCATAAGTACACATCGTGTACTTTGTTTTTTCGGCTTAAAACAGGCAGTAGCCTCCTCATTTGGTAGAGGAGGCATTGAATCCATTTTATTGCCAAAGGCGGAGGCTGGATCTTTGAAGATCCACCAGGAGTTCTTTTGGAATCTGTTTCGGCTTCAGACGATTTCGTTTGAAATGAACGGGTAAGCCCTATCCTCTCCTAGTACCGTTCTTACCAATTTTTTTCCTAACGTAAGTTATTTAATTTTGAATGGGTTTTGATCTTCGTCAGATCTACACCGTTCTTGGGCATTTCTGGAGTCGACGTTCGGGTATAACGTTCGTTGGCATATAAGGTAGGTGGCTTTGTGTTCATTTTCCAACTGTTGTGCGTTTTTGTGCATTTTCGTGCCACGAACCCCTGTTGGGGTGTCATGTGGCTGAGTTCGTTGCTATATTTAATGCCTAGAATTGCATAGGTGATTAAATTGTGATAATAAAATGCTGGTTGGGATCTTTTCCTGGATTTGAAACCACCCCCGGGGTGTGTTTTACTATTTAGCCATTTGACCAGGATACCCGAGGGTATGCCTTTAATGTAGTAATTGTAGAATTTCCTTGAGAGGAATTGATTGTTTACTATTTGTTTACCTATTGGGAATGGCCCGATTACCTGTTTGCCCTGAGGGCGTTGTTGTGATTATCCTGTGGGCACTGTACTGTATTAGCCAGAGGGCGTGACTATTTTTGCCCGAGGGCTGTCGTTATTCCGCCAGAGGGAAACCGTTCGTGCCTGAGGGCTTGACTTTTGTGCCTCAGGGCGACATTTCCTACGCCTGAGGGAAATTTCTGTTACGCCTGACGGCAATACCTACGGGTTGGATTCTGTATGGCCTAAGGGAAAGCCTGAGTTCATGGTTACTATTTTAGCCTGAGGGCTTGGTGCTGTTGAGAACAATAATGTTACTAAATTAATTAAATTAAATGAATAATAAAATGATAATTTAATTTTTAAGTTAGTTACTTTTTAGTACTACTTACTTTATTTCATTTTATTACTGCACACTATCGTTGCATGCTTACACGCAGTTGGGCACGGGCCTTTGGTGGGTTCCTACAGAGATATATTTCTCACACCCTGTTTGGGTCACATTTTTCGGCCCAAAGAGATTACAATTCCGGAGGTGTAGATAGGGGCAAGAGTCCCTATACAGGTACTTGACTGTTGCCGAGGAGTAGGAGGGCATGGGACCGAGCCTAGGCTCGCGATGCCGCTGCCAGCTGTTTTGCTTTGTTTTGATGTACTCAACTTTTGGTTGTATCGTATTGATGTATAACATGTTCTGGTGGTTTTCTTAGAACCTGAGACATGTAGCATCATCATTTATATATATTGTTGGTTATATCCACTCCTGTTGTGTATTTTAGTTGTGTATGGTTTAATGCTTCCACTGTTTGTTGTACGTTTTATTTAAATTCCACTGCGCTACACTTTGACAAAATGCGGGCATAGTTTCCCCACTATCAGACCTCGGCCCTCGTTGCTAGTCGACAGCCTCTGGCGTTTGGGGAAATGCGCTTGAGGTCACGTGGTGAACCGGGTTCGGGGCACCTATTGCGTGGCACCCAGGTCCGGGACGTTACAATTCATATCTTATTAATTATATTATTTATAAATAAATTATAATTATGTTAATTTATGATAAAAAATAAACACATAATGTGACATTTAAAGTACATTATTTTATGAAAACAAAATAATGTTTTACAAAAATTGGTACTTTTAACTATTCATATAAAAATAAACCAGTTTTGGAAAATTTAAAAAAAATCACGCTTGGATAATATTGATAGGATGAGTTGTCACAAAACAAAATGGGTAACCTTGTAACTCAATAACTGAGATGGTCCAGACATATCTTGATGGGTATTCTTGATCCCCATGGGTTTATGAATAACACCACAACTCATACAAAATGAATGTGGGAACAATTTTGAAAGAAAAAAAATTATGGAAGAGATTTAACAAGAGATGATGAAAAAAAGAAACTCCTCTAGGAGTTGTGTACTAGAAATAAAACTATTAATAAACAACCCAAATTTCTACAAGAAGGAACCAAAACACTAAAAGAAAATAGACCATGTCCCCATTGACGCGTCCCTCCAAGTCCACAGATCAATATCTAGAAACCCTCAATGTGGTTCTTTACCCTTTCTTATACTTATAAGGATATAATTAAAAACAAAAAAAGGAAAATTTAGTGTGTGAGCTAAAATAATAGTAGGGTATCACCAAATATTCCATAATAGATACCAACATTTAAATAACCAAATAAATAGCTCTCAATATTAAAATAAAAAAGTTTGTAATTTCAAAATCATATTTAAACAAACCATTCATTACATTTCAAAAGATGGAATACATTTAAAATGATGAAAATAGATTAAAACTTTTCTTAAGTAAAATTTTTTTATATAAATCTGTTTATATAAATCCAAAGGCATGTAAATTAGTTCACAACAATGAAATATTTTCATTTGAAATTCAAAAAAGTGATCAGCATGGTCATATTCATAAGAAGGTACGATATTTCTAGGATATAGGGTCCCCACAATCAAGGTGACTCAATAATATATACATACTCCCATTCGAACTTAGGCTAAGGAGGACTCATCTCCATCACCTAAGGGATGTGAAATGCTTCATTTATGTTTTATAATGTTGTAAATCATAAAGTGTCATCCAACTAACTCACCAACTACCTAAGGGTTTCATGTGAACTAGTACAAAAAATATCTTGGGAAACATATTGTAAAACTATTTAAAATAATATTCTTCACATTATCTGTTTTAAAAATCTAATTTCTATTTAAAAATCATAACATGGGTATTTAATAAAAAACATGCCCTTTTTCCAAGATAGAACCAAATGATTCCTATCTAATCCATTTTAAACCATTTTTATCAAATAAAATTTAAAATATATTTCACAAATTATTTTTCACAATTTTCAATCAATCTAATTTCACAATTTAAAATAAAAATTTTTAACTTCACAAGTTTCCATCATTTTCTCAAACATACCCCAATTCACTGGAATTGTGGTCTTTTGCCAATTGCATGGAAAAGGAAAATTTCAAAAAAAAATTCCACAATTAAATTGAATTGGGATTTTAAATAAAAAATTGAAAGTAGTTTCAATAAAATGAATATCAATCAAACAGTTTGAATTAATTCATTCAATTAAGGTTAAATCAAATTTGGACTTCATAACAGAACCACCTACCATTAATAGAATCACAATGCCTGCAAAAAAAATGCCGACTAGAAGAAAGGCATAGATGATCTTGGAACTGAACCTAGAAAAACGATTCAACAACATGGGGTATATATCCATAAATACCTAGATGATATATGAAACATCCAAGGAGATAAAGAGAAATAGATGAAGATATAGAGGGAACACTTACCTATAAAGTCACACCACAACCACAAGAATGATCAATCTATGATCGATAAGTATCAGAAGGGTTTGAGTTCTCCAAGATTTCCTTGGAATTGCTGTTGGGTCAAGATTGATGAAAATTTTAAAGGAAAAATAGATAAATTATCCAGAATACCTATTATAAAATAGTAGTTTTGACTTTACATGTCGTGTAACCAAATTACTATTCGTGTAATTAAAAAATTAAAAATTTTCCAAAAAAAATGTATCGCCACTTGATAAAAGGGATTTATTATTATTTAAAACTTACACGTCATATAACCACATTACACGACATGTAATTATTCAGTAGGATATAGAACAAATAGTTTTTTCTATTAATCCAACAGATCTAGGACTTCACCATTATTAGTATCCACCCAATTCATTCTTGGACCTACCGATACAATGAAAAAAGAAAAACACAAAAAGGTATAAAATGTATGTAATGACCTGACCCAAGAAGCCTGGAGTTGGTGAATTATTTTAATAAATTGGCATTGTTATAAGGAATCAAATCCCAAAGGACTGGTTAGTTTATCAGTCTTATAAAACTAGATTATATTCTTTAAACTGATAATATACTAGGGAAATTATGTAAAACATGATACAATATAAAAGAAATAAACTGAATCCCTTGAATCATATTAATAGTTTTTTTCTTCGTAACTTGGGGAAAAGAAACATAAGAAATGGGTGAGCTCAAATGCTCATTTAGGGTAATTAAAATAGCATAATCATAAATAATAATTCATTTTGAATAAATAAAAGTACACAAGGATTTAATACTAAACTAGATCATAATATGGAAGAAATAAAATCTAAATAAATAATTCCATAATAAAACTTAACCATGGATATTCTACTAGTCGAATAATCATCTGGTCTATAAATTACTAGTTTCATAGTGAGTGAAATGCATAACGATGGATATCTAAAACGTAACTACAAGGATTCATGTAAAGAATCTATTATTATCAAGGATTAATTCCACGAATCTATTTCTGTCATGGTTTCACACTAAAAATATATTATTGTCAAGGCTTCATTCTAATAATATATTACTTTCAAGGCTTCATGGAAGGTATCTAATAAATGTGAAACGCTTTGGCCAAAACCATATATAGTCTGTCTCATGAGAACTATAGATGAATCAAGGGGATATAGAGGTCCCCACTTAATAGTTAATAAGTCTAAAAAATTCATTATATTAAAATGTTGAAATATAAAAAACAAAAACTTTTGTACTAAAAACTAGCATACGAAATGTTAATAATTTAAACACAAACCATGAATGGTATCAAATAACACATCCATTGTCAAGATGATCACAAAACAAGAAAAATATGGTATATGGTATCATAAGTGATAAACATAAATGAAGTAAAAGATTCAACAGGGGATGTTGACAAAGATGAAGATACTTTTAAATGAGACAATTGAAAAATTCTTGAGGAAATAATATTTAAACATTACATAGTGTCCCATAAGACTTTGAAACATTCAAATAATAATCCCTCACAGTATCATTATAATAAGAAGACTTTTTATATTATATATCAAATGATTGTATGCATACTACACAAAAAAATAAGTGTTTAATAATATATATATCTCCTAGAAGGAAAAGTGAGATAGGAAATATCCTTTTTTTACTTTGGAAAGAAGAGTTCTTTTGAAAAATCGTTTTTATTTTTCATAAAATAATATTTTATGAATTTATATCCCATAAATTAAAGTTTAATTACATTTAAATTATATTTTAGGCATAAATTATTTCCCAATGAAGTTAAATCATTTAAAATTTTTGTTAAGAATCCTTAGAAATACAAAATATTAGTGCGATTTAAAGAAAATATTAAATAGATCTAAAGAGGAAAGGAATTTTTGTTTTAATAAAACTAGAAATAAACCAAGGATGTTTTTAATGATAAAATGTGTGATTTTATAGAAATAATTATGTCTTAAAATAGATTAATGATTAGACTTGAAAATGGGTATGAATTCAAGAAGTTCCATTTAATCGGGCTTATTTATCATGAAGAATTGAGAAGGGAACCATTTAAAAAAATGTATGTCCCTATAAAAGTAGGATGATATGATCTAGATATTTGAGTTTGGAATATATACAGATTTTTTTGAAGAACTATAAAAAAATAAATAATCATTACATTTGAGTAAAGGTAGAGAAAGAGTAACCTGAAGGAAAAATGGGGGGTTGGGAAGAATCCCTTACCACTTTGTAATCAATCGAATCATATGCACCAAAATTAATAATCATCAAAATTTATATTAATAATCATAAAAATTTATATTAATTAACATGAAAATAAATAGACTCATGATACAATACATAAATGGTAAATATATGGACACCATACAAAAGAAATGGCGGTGAATAAAGAATATCTCAGAAAAATGGAAGTGAGATGAGGAAACCTTTACCTTTTGTCTGAATGAGTTCTGTACTTGAACTTAACATACTAAATAATCAAATATAACTAATTAATTAATTAATTATGAATATTTTATACATTTATTTTATTCAATATATTTTTATTACTTTCATTTATGGACTTATTGATTAGTTATAGAGTTGAATTTCATCATTTGGGAGTATTCCTTTTCATGGTTTTCATGAATGGTTCACTTGTTTATAAGTAATGCAGTTCATCTGGAATGGATATAATTCACCATAATTGATTTTATATTATTATAATGAAAATAAAAATATTAAATGGTATTATAATTATTATTTTTATATGGTATGGGGATGAGTTATTAAATAAAACGTAAGTGATAATCCTTTAGATTAACTTTGAAGTTTTTGAAAATCATGAACTTGTTTTTTTGTATGAATTAGTATTGCATATATATACTGGTTCCAAAAAATTAAATTGATTATAATAAAAATATTATAGTATGGTTTTACCATAAAAATTGTGTCATGACCAGCATTGAATAATAAATTGAAAAATGAAAGTTCATCGTCCATGAAGGTTGTAAATCATCAACTCCTGAATGCTGATTTTGTTTTTAAAATAAAATAGACAAAGTAAGGAGATTGATGATGGTTATTAAATTAAAAAGATATCATTATCATATATATATAATACTAGAGTTATCAATATCATTTGGATATAGGATGTGAGGAGGGTATAATAAAATGAAGAACGTGGAAAGAATATAAAAGGAAAAAGGAAGAGGATTTTACCTATGGAAAACTCCTCCCTGAGATCCTCTTTAAGGAAAGGGGTTTTGGTCTTTTGGTAAGACCATTATCTACTTAACATGGGGATATACTGGGTAATAGGATTTGGATAGATCTTTTATCAGCTTCATGGAATATAGGAGTTAGGAGAAGAGGGGTATGAGGGGTGGTTTTTATAGTGGAGGAGAGGGGTGATTCTCATTATTTTATTGTTTTTCTCAGGATAAGAAATAATGTTGATTAATGTGATTAATAACACTAATGAGTTAATGTTATTTTCAAAAAATGGTTCTTACATCATCCATTACTCAATAAATAGTGAATTTCTCTTATAATTTATATATACTATAAATTGTTGTATTTTACTATTAATAAAAAATAAGGTATTTCCAAAAAATCCCAAAAAATCCCAAAATATCACCCAAACAATTTTTTAATATTTAAAATCCAAAAAATGAACTCCATTTTATGATAAAAATTTTATAAATAATAGAAATTATTTTTTTAATTAAAATCTTCATTTATTCCGAAAATACCAATTTTAAAATTATAACCGATTTTATGGAACTTTGAATAATTAAATAAGGTCACAAAAAATTATCATATAAGACATAAAAATATTAACTTATGATTCTATATTATGAAAACACATTTTATTTTGAATCATTATATTAATTATAAAATTATAAATAATAATTTCTATTTTATAAAAGTACTCAAACTTAATTAATAATTTCTAAAATAGTTATTTTCTAATAACTCTATTTCATTATATCATATATTTATTTATAAGATACCTAAATTTTATTGATAATTTCAAGGGTGAGGTTATAATTCAATTTTCCAGTTTACTATTCATAAGGTTCATATTAATATTCATAAGGGCCACAAAACTATTCAAAAGGGTCAAGTTACTATTCAAAAAAAAATTATGATGATAAAATCAGACTCTAAATATCTTATTGATGACAACTATATATATCTATTTCTCGAAATTCAATTCATAGAAGCTAAAAAATTATGTTTAATTACTAGGTTATAACACTCTTGTTTAAATTATTATAATAAAAAAGTGTTTTTTCATAAAGACTAAGTGTTGTTTTAATTACATTCTATATTAAATTTATTTTTAGATCCTTGGGGTTTTATAGAATTCTTGTTAGAAGATTAACAGGATGTTACAACCTCCCCACCATAAAAAATGTTTTTCCCAAAAAATCCTATCAAGAAGCTTCCATAAGGAAAAGTCGAGACCACTACTCTCTCATCAGTGCCTCACACTCCCATGTATCATTAGAATCAGAACTGTACTACCATATCACATTGAACCAAATGTATTTCCCTTCCACAAATCACCATGGTTTCAGAGTCAACTCTCATAACTGGATCTTTAGTCATGAATAAATAATACTCCACCTTATGATCACTCCTACACAGAACATGAGATTGATCCGATAGATAATTTCATAACTGATATACATGGAGCACTTTATTTATCAACATCATCTATGGTTGAAGTGATAAACTATAAGAAACTTTCTTGCCCTTCTCAACAATATTAAAAGTTCTAACAAAATTGGAGCAATCTTTCCTTTCCTCCCAAGACACCAGTGACCCAACCAAGGTGTAACCTTCAAGAATACCCATAACCAACTGAGAATTATAATGGTCTCTGGTGAAAGTGAACATAAGAATTACGCATGCTCTACACTTTTATAATTCTTTGAAAAATCAACTGAATCTTTATTGTCTTCTCTTGAGCCATGGTTGGTTCAACTAAGAAACCTTCAAAAATCTCCAACCAACACAACAGAGATCAGTATATACAAATATATAAGGCCTCAAAACGATTGATTATGATTGTAGACCGGTAGTAGTTGTTATAAGAAAACTCAATTAGCCCCAAATGGTCATTCCAAGACCCACTAAAGTTGAGAACACAATCACAAAGAAAATCCAAAAGAATGTATATTTATTTTTCTGTCTAGGGATCTGACTACAGATGGTATGATTTTCTAAAACAAACCTGAGATCCAAATTCCTCCTAAAGGAAATTCTAAAAATGAGTAATGAACCAAGGTACAATGTGAGAAACTATAGTAGATGGAACTCCAAGAATATGAAAAATCTTGTTCACATGTAAATTTCCAAACTCCTCAACTTTGGTTACATAACGAATGGGTATAAAGCATACCAATATGGTAATTTTATTGATCATATCCCATATCACATTCTTCTTTCTTTTGGTATATGGAAACCCAACCACAAGGTCCATACATATCTCATTCCACATCCAGGTAGGGATTGGAAGTGGGTGAAGTAAACCTGATGGTTTATGGCTCTCAATCATGACCTGTTAGAATATATAACAATGAGAGATAAATTCACTAATGTTCAGCCTCATACTTGGCCACCAAAACTATCACTGCATTTCATTGAACTTCTTCATGGATCCTGCGTGCATTTTTTAGTAGGAACTATGGAAATCCCCAATTATATATTTCTTTATGGAAGACAAGACTACAAAATGGTTCTGAAATCATAGATTTTCCTCTTTGGAGAATTACTAATCATGCATGATCTCCCAACCATTAATAGAGTATCTAATTCTACAGAACTCACTATTAAGCTGTTGTTCCTGAAGAATCATTTCAAGAAGAGTTCATTTCAATGGAACACTAGACAAGAAAACGTCATCCCCTAATTCTGAGACTCTGACATGAAATTATGAAAAGAGATCCTTCAAGTTCCACTCTTATGCTGAGTCTTTCTATCCCTAGGATGGATGTCTCCTACTCAAATAATATTCAAAAACATTCCCTTTCCCCGAGGTATATGAGGTTTGAAATAGAAAGAATAAAGGTATTTAACCCAACACCTCTGGAATAGATTTAAATCATTCTGAGATAATATATAACTCATGATATAATGGTATTAATACATGGTAAACCTTTATCCATAAAGGCAATGTCATCAACGTTAAATAGAGTGCATCATGGTTGCAATATCATGGTCATGGTTTAGATAATTCTTCTTGTGTGGCTTAAGATTTAGAGAGACATAAGAAAAAACCTGATCACTTTTCATAAGAAAATAGGACAAACCTAAACCTGATGCATCGTAGAAGACCACATTTCCCTACCCAACCCTTATGAAGAGTCAACAGTGAAACAACAGTCAAAAGTCTTTTCACCTCAATAAAATAATCCTCACACCTATCATCCCATGAAAACATTACTCCATTCAATGTAAGTACAGTCATTGGGGAATTCATATATGAGAAGTCCTTCACAAACCAATGACAATATCCGGGTAAGCCTAAGAAGCTTTGAATCTCAATGAAATTGAATAGTTGAATAAAATTAATATCATCCTTTAACTTCTCTGGATGAAATGATATTCTGTATTCTGATACTGCAAGTCCTAATTACTTCACTTATGAAATCTAGAAATCACATTTTGAAATATTCTCATAATGTTAGTGATTTATCAGAAAACAAAAAACTGTTTTCAAATGACGCACACGATCATACTCAGACTTAGAATAAATGAGGATGTCATTCATAGAGACCAACAAGGAAGGTATCAAGATACTCATAGAAAACAGTGTTCATAAAATCTATAAATAATATGGGATAATTGGTTAGGACAAAGGACATAAAAAGGTACTCCTAATATCTATACCGATTCTGGAAGTTGGTAATTTGAATTTCATATTCTTTTATTGTCAGCACACGGTAACCAGAGAAGAGATCAATCTTTTATAAACATTGATCCCCTTTTAACTGATCAAACAGAAAATCAAGACATGGTAACTAATATTTGTTCTCTAACATAATTTGATTGAGTTTCGGTAATCAATGCATAGGATAATTAAACCATCACCCATATTATTAAAGAGAACCAATTCCGACCAAGGTGACACACCCAGACATATGAATCCTTTCTCAAAAAGATCACAAAAATATGACTTTAACTATTTCATTTATGTGGGTAGTATATGGTAAGTGGGAATAGGTTCTTGTTAAGTACCATGCATTAAGTCAATAGAAAACTCAATCTCCCTCACTAGTAGTAAACCATATAAGATAGAAAGAAACATGTTTGGAAACTCAATAACCACTAGAGGGAGATCACCACTCAAATATTCCTGATCTAGACCAAAGGAAAACACATATATCATTTTAGAAGTCTTTTACTAGTATAATATTTTGAAGAGAACGGAGCTCCCGCAGCGGCGATCTCCAGCGAACCCTTGATGGCGTAGCATGACTTCGCGGCGGCGTGCCCCCTCTGCGCCTCGGCCAGATGGGGGCAATGACTCTCCTCTTTCACGGCGAGTGGATCCCTCTTCCTTCCCAGACTTCCCGGAGATTGACGTTTTCCCTAAGGTTCCGAATCGGGTGAATGGTGAGCTATCGATTCCGATTTCTTCTTCGGAGTTCGCGCAAGCAGTGTCGCGGTTGGATCTCATCCTTGTCGCAAGGTTTGGCAAGTCTTGACCTTCAGTGGACAGCTTTCACAGGTTTGTTTCCTCTACCTGGTTGCTTCAAGAACAGGCGGTCGTCGGGATTTTAGATTCGAGGCATTTCCAAATCCGTTTCTCCTGTGAAGATGATTTAGTCTATGCTTGGTCTTCTGCATCGAGGGTGGTTAATGAGTCCAGATTTTCTCTTTTTCGTTGGTCCTTTGATTTCCATCTTCATCGCGATCCTCCTACCACTGCGATTTGGGTCACGCTACCTGGTCTGGCTTTACCGTTTCAAAATCCTGCAATCCTCCGTGTCATTGGCAATTTGATTGGGCGTTTCCTGTGTATGGACATGAGAACCCGTGTTGCATGTCATCCTGTTGCTCCGCGCATCTGTGTTGAAGTGGATGTCTCGAAGGAAGCAGTTGATTCGGTTTGTGTTGAAGTGGAAGGGGAGATCAGATGGAATCAGCCTGTTTTGTTTGAATCATGGACTCCTTATTGTGCGATTTGCTGTCGACTTGGTCACTCGGATACTCAGTGTCGTCGTAAGGCTTTCTGTAGGAAGGATGTTGCTGTGGTTTGTGATGAGATTTCTGGTCATGGTTCGCTGCCGGTGACAGGGGGGGTCACTGGAGCTCGCTGTCACTGCATCTGATAAGGGTGCAAGCACAGAGAGCCCGAGTGCCACTGCTCCTGCTGTTGTCCAGAAGGAGAATATCAGCATGCTAAGTGACAATGTTCCTGATCCTGTTCAGAAGGAGAAAACCAACTTGTCTGTCAATCCCTAGGTTGGGGATGTTTTTAAAAGGCTGCAACATGATCTAATGTATGGGGCTGGTGCTGAATCAAGAAGGGCAAAGTTCTGTCCAGATGTTGTTGGTGGCAATTGGATGCTGAATAAGAGAGGCTGTGAGAATGCTTTGAAGCAAGGCAGTGATGTGCCTCTGGGTAATAGTTTTGCATGCTTGAATGATCTAGTGTTAAATGAGCAGGAAGCACCCTTATCACAGCAGGATACAGATACTGCTGGTGCTGATTTATCCGAGAAAATTGGGAATGGAAATGTTGGAGAGGCTGTTGGCGATCCTGCTCTCATGATACAGGAGGAGCCGCTTGAGGGCTGTGGTGAGCCACAAGAGAGTGTTGTTTTGAACATGGTGCAGGGAATTCATGTGGGTGCTGTTGGAAACAGCTCGGAGGGGGGGCTGAATGATTATGCCAACCCAGAGAAGCAAAATGTCAGGGAGAAATCGCCGAACAGACAGGATGTTCTGGAGGCAAGTTGCAAAAATCAGGTTAGCAGGGACCAATATCCATGTCTGACACCCATAGATGTTAACAAGAAGTCTTCCAGGATTGCATCCTCCTTGGTGCATGATGGATCTCCAAGGCTGGATGAGGGGAAAGAAAATCAAGGAGGAGGATCAAAGAGTTCTATGAAGGAATCATATAGTGACATTGTTAGGAAAGAGGAGAAGAGGGATGAGAGTAATGGGGCTTCCGCTGCTCCACAAAAGAGGAAGCCCAGAAAAGACTACTCCAACACGCTGAGGACCATATCCACCAGGTCATCTACCAAAAATGGAAAGCTGAAAGATCCGAAGCAGAAGAAGGGATGACAGAATAAAGAGCCAATGTCTCCAGCAAAGTTACGTCTGAGGGAGCAGTATATCCGAATGCTCAATCAACACGCTCCTCAATCTGAATGGGAGTCGGCGGATCCGGATGAGTTCTCTGAAGGTGGTGGTGAGGATGGGTTTGATGTTTTCTAAGGTATGAGGTTGTAAGGTTGTGTGGTACGCTATCATTTTTCTTTTTCTCCTCTGCTCTTTTTACTTTCTCTTTTTATTAATAAATTTTCACGGGACTGGGCATTAGGCCTAGTCCTGCACCTTTTTCTCTCATATATCATTTTACCCAAATTTGGATAAGAAGCTATGAATCTGCTTGACCTTGGGTCCCATTTTACTTAGAAGACATAGAACACACCACTGGGTGTATTAAAGGAGACCTCTAAAAGATAATAATCAATCTTAGATTTATTGGTAATGAGAGAATCCATCTTGAATATAATGTCATGCAGTTTCATGTCAAGAACAAAAAAACTCCAAGAAATCTTGACATCTTCTAGGGAAAAAACACTATATGGACTACGAAGACCGTACTCTCTCTTCATACCGACGTGTGTAGTAATATCCATTGCACAAGATAAAATATCCATAAGAATATTTATAAGATTAAGAATATGGGTTGAAATAAATGAATGAGATGAATAAGTATCAAGTTAAGAAATCACTAATGATGAAGATATAGTAATGTTAGAACTCACAATTTTTGGATCCATATCCACTTAATATAGATACTCTTCCACTATGTAAAGAAGCTTCATTCTATATGCCTCTAGCTAAAACCCTTTTATATGTGAATAATCTGATTTCTCAATGGTTTTGGAAGGAGCTGATGATCCTATACCACTATGCCGAGAGGAAAAGAAATGGAAGAATCTCTATAAGTTACCTGAACGTCTGTAGGAGATAAAACTCTTGGATCACTCAGTTCAAACACTTTTTGAATTCCCTAGCTATAATTTTTTTTATAATCATAGGACCTCTTTCAGTAACTAAAGGAGGCTTGGAATGAATCTACTATTGAGAACCAACGCGAGAATCAATATGCTTCCACTTTCCTTTAAAAGAAACCATGCTTCCAATAGGATAGAAATACACTCCCAATAACTATGACTTACTAAAAATATCCATTTATAACATTATTTCTCTATCCATCACACTATCATAATAAGAAATATTCATCAACAAAAATTGAGAATTAATATAATATTGAAGTCCCAACTCGAACCTTTGAGTGTTCATCTTCTCATTTGATACTATCTTAGGTGAAAACTATAGTAGCTCTGCAAAATGATTCAAATACTTTGTAATGGTCCTTTCAGCCTGCTCAATTTAGAAAAGCAATATAGATTTTTCCAACATCATCAAATTTAGATAGAACTGGTTGGTGAAAAGAGATTTGAAATATGTCCATTCTAAGTCCTCGTGT
Organism: Viscum album; assembly: GCA_963277665.1. Taxonomy (NCBI): domain Eukaryota; kingdom Viridiplantae; phylum Streptophyta; class Magnoliopsida; order Santalales; family Viscaceae; genus Viscum; species Viscum album. Next base: position 1,550,081,960 of record OY728129.1, read on the forward strand.
TTCTTCATCATCAGCATCATGTCCGATCATATCCTCCTTAGTCCATTAAGTATAAATGTGGCACACTTCACCTTGATTTCATCAAGTGTCTCTAAGCACCCAAACAAATGATGGATTCTGCTCAACCACTCCTCAGAATCTTGTGGATTATCCGATCCCATTAAGGATGGTGACTTATGGAAAATGAAATCATGAGAATGGTTCTAAAGATCATCCCCTTGAGGTTCTACACTTGTAGCTAGAATGGGAACCAATGGTGGTACCTATCCCATTTCTTGGATAGTACACACAATAACCTCATCCTGATTCAGGTCCACAAAATGGTTTGGTTGTTGAGTTTTGGAAATAGCTTCCTATCGGATCCAATTTATGTGTCCTCTAGGAGTAATGTTTCTTTACAACATTAGTGAACAACAAGGAAGAAATCAGATTGAAACTCAAATAGAGAAATAGGGAAATTAATCTCAATAGATTGAGAAACAATATTTAGATTTCAATATAAATAAATAAAAATTAGGGAAAATACAAGAACTAATCATCAAGATGACATTACCTAACCATATCTGGTGACTCAAGGTTCATTGTAGTGAGTGATGATTAGGTAGTTAATCACAACTACCTCTTATGACCTGACAATATTTCACAAATGCATACTGACTTCAAGAAAAAAGCTCATCCTTGAACTCTGATAACACTTTGTCATTGAGAAACCTAGATACCCAGGTAACCCCATAACTAAGACAGTCTTGACATATCTTGAAGGGCGTTCTTGATCCCCATGGGTTAGAGACTGGCACCTGACATCATACAAAATGAAGGTGGGAACGATTTTTCCACAGACATTGCATAAGTACGACAATAATAAAACATACATAAAAATAAACTCCATTGGGAGTAGTTTACTAGAAATAAAATAAGTAATAAAAAATAAAATTTACCTCAGAAAAGTACAAGAAAACTAAAAGAAAACAACCCATGTAAAAAAAGACACAACTCTCCAAGTCCACAGATCAACAGCTAAAACCACCTCCAAGTGCTTCTTTACCATTGCTCGAACATCGAAGGAGATAATAAACAAACACCTTATGTTACAACTAGGGTGTGTCATAAAATACCTGTAGGGTCTCACCATGGATTCATTAATAGAATACATCATTTAATTAACAAAATAAAGAGATTTCAATTTTTAAATAAAACAGGTTTTCATTTCAAAAAAATATTTAATCAAATAATGATTTACATTTAAAAAGAAGGAATACATTTAAAAAGATTTAAATAATTTAGACAAATTTCATAAATAAACATCCCTTATATAAAATAGTTTATATAAATCTGAAGTCATGTAAAGTAGGTCACAATAATGGAATGTTTTCATTTGAAATACAAACAAGAAAGAAACATGGTCATGCACCTAAGAAGGTATGATGGTTCCAAGATATAAGGACCCCACAATCAAGGTGACTAGAAATATGTATATACACTCCTTTGAACTAAGTCTAAATTGTACTCATCACCATCACCTATGGGGTGTGAGAAGCATCATTTATGTTTTGGAATGTTGAAAATCATAAGGTGTCATCCTAATAACTCATTGACCACCTAATCCTTTCATGTACTCCAGTATAAAAAAATGATCGGAAATTTATTTTAAAACTATTAAAATAAAATTTATCCCAATCTCCATTTTAAATATTATAATTTCCATTAAAAAACCATAACATGGATCTTTAATAAAAATTTCCTTTCTAAGATAGAACCCAAAGGTTCCTATCAAAATAATATTATGAAATTTTTATTAAATATAATTTGAAATAAATTTCCTCAAATTAATTTCATCAATTTTCCATCAAACCAATTTCACAAATTAAATTAAATAATTTAAATTTCAATATTTTCCATCAATTTCATAGATGCACTAGAATTCACCATAATTGGGGGATTTTCACAATTTCATGCCAAAACCAAATTTCCAAAAACTAATTTCCCAATTAAATGTAATTGGGTTTTTAAATATACCAATTGAAATAAGTTTCAATAAAATGAATTTAAATCAAAGAATTGAAATTAAATCAATCAATTCAGGTTAAATCTAATTTTTCCATCAAAATGGAACCATCTACCATTCATGGAAACATAATGCCCACATAAGAATCCACCTACTAGAAAGAAGGTGATGAAGATATAGGAACATAACCTTAAAACAAGATTAAAAAACATGGAGTATAGATCCAGCAATACCAAGATGATCTATCAAAGTTCCAAGGAGAGAGAGAAAAGGGCAAAGATACAGGGAGAACAATTTCCTAGAAAGTTCCAACGCAACGACCACAATCATCAGTCACTAATAGAGATGACTAGAAAGGGTTTGAGGGATCTAAAGTCACATGGAAATGGATCTTGGGTTGATAGAAATAAAAAATATAAAGGGTAAATAGGGTAATATGCTAGGCTATTAATTAAAAAACAAATTTCAGGAATTTACATGACGTATAACCCAATTACATGTCATGTAATTGAAAAAACCCAAATTCATAGTAAAACCCATCACCTCTTGATAAAATAGATTTATTATTATTTTAGAACTTACAAATAATTTAACCACATTACACAGTGTTTAATTAGTTAGTATCCATCTAAAAAAATAGGTTTTACTAAAAATCCAACAAATCTCTAACTTCCCTATTATAGGTATCCTTCCAATTCCTTTCTGTCCTACCCAAACAACAAAAAATAAAAACCATGAAAAGGTTTAAATTATACCCTTTAGAAGAGTAACGAGATGTTACATGATTTAAAAAATGGTTTTAATCCAATCAAACAAAATTTTAAAAAATATTCAATATGAATTATAATGTATGTGTAAAAAATCCAATAAATAACATTTTTGGAGAAAACCTATTTTTTAATCCTTAAATAAAATTATTTAAAATTTAGTTCTTATTTAATAAAATTAAAAAATAAATTTTCATTTTTTAATAACTTTATAAAATATTTACATAAGGATTTTATTACTTTTTATACCTTCTAAATTAATTTCCAGGTTTGAAGAGACTGCTATATAATTATTCTTTTAGAATCAGGGTTGTGTATAAAATAATACATCAAATATCTCAAGTGTATTTTAAAGGAAACACATTTAAAATAATTGAGGTTTAAAAGGCTTATGTGGTTAATTCAATATATTTTTATGTTACAAATCACCTGATAAGAGTAACACTGATCCAATTTTCTTTGTAAGAAAATGATTTTTTTTGAATCTAGATTCACACAGTCCTTTATATCATGCATGTTTTATGAGAATATTGAACCATCACCGAATATATTAAGAACATAGTTGTTATTTAAGAGAGATAATGGGATTGTTTTTAAATTTAATATTTACTGAGTAGTCCATACTAAGACTTATAAATATTATATTTTTTAAAAGATAATTTTTATAATTATGGTATGTTTTTTCATAATTAATGATATATATTAGCTCTCAATTTATAATGGATATTTGCTAAGTCCATTGAATCATCCATGAATATACTGATATCAGGGTTATTAGTTAAGTTACATAATTTGGTTCTTATTAAAACTAATATTTATATAGTAGTGTCAATTAATATTCATAGATATTAAAGTTTTAAAAACTAAATTCTTATACCTGTGTTTTTTTAATTAATAAATGTTATGAATAAAGTTACAGTGATCGAAAAACTAACATTTGAAAAGGATTTATTTTATTTTAGATCCAAAAACTTCTTTATATAATGTATTTTTTCTAAGAACATGCAATCATAACTAAATACAGTGAGAATGGAATTTTTAGTTATGACACATAATGGGATTCATATAAAAATTAATCTTTATCGAGTACTCTCTATTAATATTCATAGATATTACCTTGTGTAAAGACTCATTGTTATAATAATGATCAATTTTGACTTAATCAATGGTATTAATTATCTATCAATTTATAATGAATGAATTTATTTCTAATAGATATTTATTACATATTTTACAGGTGGATAGGATCCCTTGTTTTAAATGTAGTGAATTCACCTCCTGAGTAATTTCTAGATCCACCTCCAGAAGCTAAACATTATAAAATTATTAGTGAAGAGGAAGCAGAAAATAATCAATTTATAGGAAGGAAATGTAAAGAATAAAAGATTCAACCATTGTATAAAATTACATTGATGTATTTCCATTGTAATTACTTAATCATCCACATGAGCATGAAGTTGAGTTTTCCCTTTAAATCATTCATGATCCAAGATTGATATCAAAAAATACCTATCGAATTTAACTAGTGGATTTTTACAACTTATAAAAACGTTAGGAGTTTTTTATATGGAATTTATATTTCTTAGTGTTTTATCATTGAGATAAATAGTTTTTTTATAAAATATAAGGATGGGTCCATGAGATTGTGAATTTATTATTGGATGATGAATTCTATTATTGTAATGAATATGTATCCCATAAAACACATTGATGACTTACTCAATAACTTTTAATGAGCTTAATATTTTATAAAGATCATTATTTTCAAAGGTTATCAATAGTTATGGGTAAAGGATGATGACATACCAAATAAAACATATCTTATAATATATGGATATGATAAATTTATATTAATTTCATTTATATTAACTAATTATCCAAATTTTTTATGGATATCATGAATAGAGTATTCAAGTATTGACATGATAACTTGATGGTGGTATTCATAGATGATAACATGATATACTATAAAATATATGAAGATTATAAGAATCATTTGTGAAGATTTCCTAAGACCCTCATTGAAAAAGAATTATATGGGGTTCCTATAACTATGAATTTTTGCTCCATGAAGTTTCATTTCATATCAATATTTTTTATAATGATTGAATATTTATTGATCCTTTGAAGAATGATTTAGTCAAATAATGGCCTATATGGATTAATATACTCATGATACGTATTTTCCTTGGTTAAGTAGTTTACTATTATCGGGTTGTTCAAACGTTTTCCCAATTGGTCTGCTAATTAAAAATTTTGACATGTAAAGGTGTTAAATTTACATGGTCTTGGGAATGTGATGAATGTTTTAAGAGATAAATTTTCTATTTGTTAATTCAAAAGTAACGAGTTTATGATTAGTAAATGAATTATTTTTAAAATATAGTTATATATCGAAGAATGGACTAGGTTTTCTCCTTATACAAATTTTTTGAGTTGTTTCTTATGCATCATGAAAAATAAAGAACAATGAACAAAAAAAATATAAATCATGAAATTTAGTTGGAATTAATAGTATTTTTGATGAATATATTGCAGTACTATATCTATTAAGAAATATAAAACATATATATGATCTAAAAAAGTTTTATGTATATTTTCTCTCAAAAAGAGCTCATCCCGAGGGAAAGAATCTCATTAGAGATAATTATAGACTATTAATTCTTAATAAAATATATCCATAAGAAGGTTAAATAGTTGAATGATGTATTGATTAAGAGGGTCCATGGAGTTCTAACCATGAGGAGGATTAATAAGGTTCTATATTTAGGGATATATAAATGTTAGAGTTGGTAATTTTAAGGCAAAGGGATCTATAATTCGTTTTCTAATAAAATTTCTTAACTATTACTACATGAAAAAATAGAGATTTCCCAAAAGTATAATGATTATTTAAAAAGGAGTATTAAATTATTGAATGAATTTAAATTGATATAAATCATTTACAAAGAAAGAGTTTTGATGTTTGGAAGGAGTTTATGTGTTCAACCATACTTGAATTAAATAGGAAGATACTAGATGAATCATATAGAAAACATTTATCTGTACACCCTATTAGAACAATGACATATTATTAATCAAGATAAAACTTCTTTTGGGGTGATATGAAGTGGGAAATTGTAAAAAATGTATCTAGATTCTGTAACACCCCAAGCTTCCATGGTACACTCCTCTTTGATTAATAGAGCAGCGTGTGTGGTACGCAACCTCAAGTTCTAACACACCGCGACCAATAAAAGTAGCAGTTATGAATAGTAATAAACAATTTTTGAAATTATATATATTTTACATTTCAAAATGGACTTCATTTTTGGATTCGTAATATCGAAATTAGCCTATGTTGAATTTTTGGTATTTTTCTGAGAACTTCCAATTTTTTATGAATAGTGAAAAATACTTAAAAACAACATTTTTAATCAAAACAATTTACAGTGATAACTTATACTATTGAGTGGTTTTAAAGTATAATTAGAATATATTTTTACTATTTTATCCAATGATGGTCATTAAAATTTATTTAACATTGAAATTGGACATAAACAATTGTCAATCTTATGATATATATTGTTTCTTAAAAACATGCTATTTGTTGTGACAACGGGAATTAATTATAAAATTAATTAATGAAACTTATATGTTTGTAATTTTGTAAAATAAACATCATTTTTGAATTCAGAATTTCAATTATAGCTTAGGGTAAAATTTTTGCATTGTTCCGAAAAACTTCAATTTTTGATGAATAGTGAAACCACTAAGTGGTAGTTAAAAAACCGCTTTTTCATTTAAATGAAATATTACCACTTCTGTGATTTGATTTTCAAAAATCCTACATACATGGTTGTCATTAGGAAGTAAAATGTGGTTCAATGGGATTAAAATAATATTTTGGTGAATAGTAACTTTTAAGTTTAATTAATCGCGATTAAAGGTAATTAGTGAAATTTAAGGTAAAAATGATTTTATAAAAATATGAAATGACCCTGAAACTTGTCCTAACCCTATTGGATGAGTCATGGCCGACCAATAAAATAAATGGGTCAACTTGGGGACCCCATGGAGCCACTTTGGTTGGAAAATGACATAAATAACTTTTATTTAAAGTTAAAATAAAAATGTCACAAACATAAGTTGTTTTACTAAAACAATTTTTAAATTGGTTATAAAAGTCATATTTTTAACTATAAATATTCATTCGAAATCTAAAAAGATTTCATACATCATGATAATTTTTTTATAATTTTTATACATTAAATAAATTAAATTATTTCTGACACCATGATGATGCCGCGATTACCTCATTAATTAACGATTTAAATAAAATGAAAGGATAATGTAACATCTAAGGTATACACTTGTCAAAAACCTATTGGATGAGGAGATTTCGAACCCTTATCACCTTATCCTTGAAATATATCATTGTGGGACCTTTAGAATCCAAAAAGCATTTCTTAATAAAGTAACATTTCATGACATTCCAAGAGTGCCCCTCCTCTCCACTTATAAAAGGCCCCCACCACTACCACCTTACTCACACTTTCAAAGTCATTTGGATCGGCCAACCTCTGCCCAAATACTCTCCCAACTTCCCTCCCTTACTCCTAGAAGCCTCACTTTGGGCAGAAGTCTTCCCAAGGAAGACTTTGGCTCAAATCAAAAAAGAGTTACCCGATTTTAAGGTAATGTCTTCTCTAATGTCCTTTTGTTTTATTTTCCTTCTCCAACCCCCTAAAATATTTTTATTCTTTTCTTTTATAAAAAAAAGTATCCTAAATATACTAGGATGTTGTTATAAGAAGTATTCGAGCTACACTTACACACACCTACATCTAATGGTTAAAGAACATACTGTTTCTGTGGATGGGGAATTTCTGCCTCATGAAACAATGATTGTTCAACACTCATACAACACCTTCAAAGGTGGCCATTAAGATGTCACTATATTTATATATGATATATAATATGTTTATGTTTTACTTAATCTTTGTATTTTTCATTTATGTCATACCTTTAATATTTCCATTATGGGTAAACACAATATTTTAATTTTAGGAAGTGCGGACTACCGCCCCGTCAAAGTGATTTGAATCGTTAATACCATATGTGGGATGTATAAAGGATGGAGTAAATGGTATTATACATTATATTATACTGGAATTATAGTATAACTTTATATAATTATAATTTCATTCCATTAAATACGAAATAGAAATGAAAGTAGCGTTTATGCGTACGTATGGCTTACCGTCTCCATGAACGGTGCATTTCATTTCATACCTCTAAACATTATTGAATATTATAAATGCATGTATATAATGGATATATATGAATTATATGATATCTATAACCTGAATATAATTCTGGATATAATGGATATATCACCACATGAACAACTTGTAATTATAAGAAGTTTATTTTTGACTCAAGTACCAAAGATCGACAAAACGACCGTTATTAAATTAAATAATTACATAATATTCATAACATGGTAATAAGTGATATAAAATGAATAAAAAACATTAAAAAGGTTCTTAATAAATTATAAATTAACTCTAGTTTATTATTCAGGAGGTTAAAGAACGGTCGAGTCAAGACAGGACACAAGGTAAGGGAACTTCTGAACCCAATTTCTATTCTTTGGGTTAATCTCTTACTTTCAAATTATGTCATGATATTATTATATCCTATCTTGTATTTGTAATTTCATTATGTTTACTTATAGTGAATACACATAATATATCTATTTTATTTAAAAAAATGATCTTTGTAAGGTACTTTTTCTCAATCTCCATTCATTGAGGAATATTTTGTTTTATACACAAATTTCTTTTATACGGTGTATAAACCACTTTGACTTTTACGTTTATTCAAAATTAATCTTTTTATATGATGCATTTTACTAAATGACAAAAAGGAATGTTTTTCTTGTCGTACGTATGTGGCGACAATGACTTCTCCACCACCATAACCATTATTTGAGTTTTGGCTTCCTCTACAAGCCATAACATTTTTTTAAATGAAAAATAAATACCAAGTTTTAATTTTATTTTATTTTGGTATTGAAAATGGTTTTGATAATGTTTTTATTATATCAATTTGTTGTATTGATATCTTGTGATTGAAACGTGGAAATGTTATGTTTCTTTTATGCACGTTTTATGTGATACAATTATGTTATGGTTTATGATATGTTTAAACCTGTTCATATGAGGAATGCATTGGACTTAATAAGTGATGGGTGGAGCCCGCTATAGCTCCTCGATGCATCGGTAGGTCTCATGAGACAAACTAGTGTCTTCACACGAGGCCTTGAAAAGATCTTATTGTAGACTTGGCATGAGGCCTTGGCTACGTGGTTATGATAGTCTGGCATTATGCATTCCATCATTATGAAAGTGGTTATTGATATTTCATGTGATTATTTGACTAGTAGAATATCCATGTGAGTAAGTAAATGGAATTATTTCATTTCACTTTTTCCATATTATGCTAAATTTCAAGTTTAAAAGGCTTTTGTTTTAGTTATACATTGCCCTAAATGTTAATGTTTATTTATGAAAGCTTCCGCTATATTGTTATCCTTACTGAGCATCTGAGCTCACCCCTTTCAATGTTTTAATTTTTCCAGGATGTGAAGAAGTATATTATAAATGACCTGTAGGGATAATATAAGGGGATATCAAGAGAAGATGTTGTAGTTTTGTTTTACTTTATGATGTAATGTAAGACTTATGAATGTATCTAGTGTTTCCAAGGCTACTAAACTAATCGGTCTTTCGAGACTTGATCATTTGTGATCATTCCAATGTTACGAAGTGATGCACCGACCATGGGTAACTGGGGTTGGGGAATTATAGTTGGTATCAGAGGCAGTTTAGTACTAAACTTGGAAGTTATATTTAGATAAACTCTGATTAGAGCACCTAGCACTAAGATAGACTTTGAGGATTAGTATATAAGAACTTCCTAGAATTTTGGTATTATAGAGATTTTATGAGTTTTCCGAGAAATACATCCATGTCTGGATACGAACAGGTAGAGGTGGCTCTGGCATAGTTGTACCTAGGGGTAAAACCCGAAAACACTGCTTTAGCTAGGCTCGAACGAGAACTGGTGCACGACAACGGGCCTTGCTGCACTCTTGGTTACGACACTCCTGGGGGATATTCTTAGGACAATTCTCATTTTATTTACAAACTACTATGATGGGTTATGAGTATATACTTTCTCAAAGAAAACATTTTTATGATTATGGATTATATCCATAAATAGTTCAATTTATTATAAGTGTTTTTCAAGTTTGTTATTATGTATTTTGATTCATAAACTAACCTAGTTTATGCCATTTTATAGAAATGGCGCCCAGTAGAATGAATGTGAACTCCATCAATACATATGATCCAAAGAGTAAGAAGGATCATATCTTTCACAGTATTAAGCCAACATTTCGAAGGGAAATAGTCTCCCATGTGTTATCAACATATGAAGAAATAATATCATGTGTTAATAAGATAAGTAGAGAATTCTCTGAGTCTTATGGATTTGAAGGGATGGAAGAGAAGAAAATGATGGAAGAGAGAATGATGGATAAAGGGACGAGCGAAAAGAAGAATTTTCCAATATGTGATAACTGTGGGAAGAAACACCTTGGAACTTCCCTGAAGGGAATGGGAGTTTGTTATAAGTGTGGAGAAAAAGGACACCAAGTGCGTGATTGCAAGGGTAAGAAAAAGGTTTCAAATGTACAATGCTTCATCTGCAAGGAGTGGGGACACTACGCAAACCAATGTCCAAATCATTAGAGTATTCCCCAAATGATGTTATCGGATAATAATCATGTTATGATACTACCACAGATGAGGAGGAATGATTATAGTTCTTATGTTGTTATTAAATAATTTTGTCATTTGATTGTTGTATCAATGATGTACTGGTTATAATAATTATGGAGTATATAAGGATTGTGCTGCAGTACTATTTCATCAAGGACCTGAGATTGTGTGGAACCAAGAAAAGTGACACAAGAGCAGGATAAATTTTTGGAAAATATATGGTTGAGATAAAGATAAACCATAATATGGTTCTGATACTGAGACAATGATTTTGGAATAATACATGATTGATTTGGATAAATTATATTGGATATTCTTAACTTCCTTGAAACTGATTAATGATTAGTATACATTTTTTTGATAGAAGGAGTATATCTAGTATTCTATAAGGAATAAGGGATCATGAATGTAATCAATAAGGATTTATGGTAATTCAGTATGTTTTAGTGTTTTAAAAGAATACATGATGAAGGTGTTCACATGTTGTCACGTGGAAAAAAGGATCTTCATTATGTTTACCTTCCTTATAAAATTTGGACTGTGAGTTGGACATAAGTATTTTGGATAACTATAAAGCTTGGAATGGATTATGTTGATATTTGGATAGTATTGTTTAAGGTTAAAACATTTCTGAAGATTATTTTTGGAATATTATAATACTGTAGTTTTAGGATAAGGACAACCTGTAGGGTGGGTAATAACCCGTCACGTCGGACAAAGCTGTAGGAATCGAACCCACAACCATAATACCATAGGCCCTTATTACCTACCACTAGCCTAAAGGAAGTCCCTGGTTATTAAAAAATAGTTTTCCTAATCTAAATGGTATGTGTTAATATTTTGAACCCTGTACGACTAGGATAAATATATTATTTTTGAGTTCTATTATATTTTTTTGAGTGAAAGATGAGTTTGTGGAAGAAATTAGTTGAAGGTTGAAACTCTACTTGTCAAGAATAAATATATATATACCTATCTCTTATTCTATGAATAAATTAATTCTTAAACATTAGTAAAGGGATATTAAAACAAAAAATGTGTTATCCTAATACCTTATGTCTTGTTGAACTGATAATATTTTAAATCATCAAAGATTGAAGGCTTTGAGGCCCTCAATTTTACAATTGTTTGTGATTGATGACTTCAATAACTCCCTACAAATATTTACGTTTTTCCTCCAATTATATGTCTCTAATTGCCACCAATGTTCTCCTTATCGAGATCATAATTTGGTGGTGACTTTTTCATTTTCCTTTCCCTCTTATTAAGGTTAAATTTTATTAACCTTATTTCCGATGTGGGTCTTCCACAAAGGTATTTTATATTTTCAACCTTTTATTTTCAAAGAAAATTTTCAAATTGCGAGGAAGCAATTTATTGAAGGAGGGGAGAATGTAACACCCCAAGCATCCATGGTACGCTCCTCTTTGAATAATAGAGCAGCGTGTGTTGTACGCAACCTCGAGTTCTAACACACCGCGACTAATAAAAGTAGCAGTTATGAATAGTAATAACCACCTTTTGAAATTATATATATTTTACATTTCAAAATGGACTTCATTTTTTGATTCTTAATATCGAAATTAGCCTATGTTGAATTTTTGGTATTTTTCTGAGAACTTCCAATTTTTATGAATAGTGAAAAATACATAAAACAACTTTTTTAATCAAAATAATTTATAGTGATAACTTATACTATTGAGTGGTTTTAAAGTATAATTAGAATATATTTTTACTATTTTATCCAATGGTGGTCATTAAAATTAATTTAACATTGAAATTGGACATAAACAATTGTCAATCTTTTGATATATATTATTTCTTAAAAACACGCTATTTATTATGACAGCGGGAATTGATTATAAAATTAATTAATGCAACTTATATGTTTTGAATTTTGTAAAATAGACATAATTTTTTAATTCAGAATAGAAATTATAGCTTAGGGTAAAATTTTGGCATTGTTCTGAAAAACATCAATTTTTAATGAATAGTGAAACCACTAAGTGGTAGTTAAAAAACTGATTTTTCATTTAAATGAAATATTACCACTTCTGTGATTTGATTTAAAAAATTCCAACATACATGGTTGTCATTAGGAAGTAAAATGTGGTTTAATGGGATTAAAATAATATTTTGGAGAATAGTAACTTTTAAGTTTAATTAATCGCGATTAAAGGTAATTAGTGATATTTAAGGTAAAAATGATTTTATAAAAATATGAAATGACCCTCACACCTGTCCTAAACCTATTGTATGAGTCATGGCCGACCAATACAATACCTGGGTCAACTTGGGGACCCCATGGAGCCACTTTGTTAGGAAAATGACATAAATAACTTTTATTTAAAGTTAAAATAAAAATGTCACAAACATAAGTTGTTTTACTAAAACAATCTTTAAATGGGGTTATACAAGTCATATTTTTGACTATAAATATTAATTAGAAATATAAAACTATTTCCTACATCATGATAATTTGTTTATAATTTTTAGAAATCAGATAAATTAAATTAATTATGACACCATGATGATGTCACGATTACCTCATTAATTAACGATTTAAATAAAATGAAAGGATAATGTAAAATCTAAGGCTTACACTTGTCAAAAACCTATTGGATGAGGATATTTCGAACCATTATCACCTTAGCCTCGAAATATATCATTTTGGGACCTTTAGAATCAGAAACGTATTTCTTAATAAAGTAACATTTCATGACATTCCAAGAGTGCCCCTCCTCTCCACTTATAAAAGGCCCCCAGCACTACCACCTTACTCACACATTCAAATCCTTTTGGCTCGGCCAACCTCTGCCCAAATACTCTCCCAACTTCCCTACCTTACTCCTAGAATCCTCACTTTGGGCAGAATTCTTCCCAAGGAAGCCTTTGTCTCAAATCAATAAAGAGTTACCCGATTTTAAGGTAATGTCTTCTCTAATGTCCTTTTGTTTTATTTTGCTTCTCCAACCCCCTAAAATCATTTTATTATTTTCTTTTGTAACAAAAATAGTATCCTAAATATACGAGGATGTTTTTATAAGAAGGATTCGAGCTACACTTACAAACACCTACATCTAATGGTTAAAGAACATACTGTTTCTGTGGATGGCGAATTTCTGCCTCACGAAACGATGATTGTTCAACACTCATACAACACCTTCAAAGGAGGCCATTAAGATGTAACTATATTTATATATGATATATAATATGTTTATGGTTTACTTAAGCTTCTGTATTTTTCATTTATGGCATACCTTTAATATTTCCATTATGGGTAAACATGATATTTTCATTTTAGGAAGTGCGGACTACCGCCCCCTCAAAGTGATTTGAATCGTTAATACCATATGTGGGATGTATAAAGGATGGAGTAAATGGTATTATACATTATATTATACTGGAATTATAGTATAACTTTATATAATTATAATTTCATTCCATTAAATATGAAATAGAAATGAAAGTAGCGTTCATGCGTACGTACGGCTTACCATCTCCATGAACGGTGCATTTCATTTCATACCTCTAAACGTTATGGAATATTATAAATGCATGTATATATTGGATATATATGAGATATATCATATCTATATCATGAATATAATTCTGGATATAATTTATATATCACCACATGAACAACTTGTAATTATAAGAAGTTTATTTTTGACTCAAGTACCAAAGATCGACAAAACGACCGTTATTAACTTAAACAATTACATAATGTTCATAACATGGTAATAAGTGATATAAAAGGAATAAAAAACTTGAAAAAGGTTCTTAAACAATTATAAATTAACTCTAGTTTATTATTCAGGAGGTTAAAGCACGGTCGAGTCAAGACAGGACGCAAGGTAAGGGAACTTCTTAACCCAATTTCTATTCTTTGGGTTAATCTCCTACTTTCAAATTATGTCATGATATTATTATATCCTATCTTGTTTTTGCAATTTCATTATGTTTAATTATAGTGAATACACATAATATATATATTTTATTTAAAAAAAATTATCTTTGTAAGGTACTTTTTCTCAATCCCCATTCATTGAGGCATATTTTGTTTTATACACAAATTTCTTTTATACGGTGTATAAACCACTTTGACTTTTATGTTTATTCAAAAGGAATATTTTTATACGAAGCGTTTTACTAAACGACAAAAAGGAATGTTATTCTTGTCGTACGTATACGAATACAATGACTTCTCTGCCGCCGTATCCATTATTTGAGTTTCGGCTTCCTCTACAAGCCATAACTTTTTTTTAAATGAAAAATAAATACCAAGTTTTAATTTTCTTTTATTTTGGTTTTGAAAATGGTTTTGATAAGGTTTTTATTATATGAATGTGTTATATTGATATCTTGTGGTTGAAATGTGGAAATTTTATGTTTCCTTTATGCACGTTTTATGTGATACGATTATGTTATGGTTTATGATATGTTTAAACCTGTTCATATGAGGAATGCATTGGACTTAATAAGTGATGGGTGGATCCCTCTATAGCTCCTCGATGCATCGGTAGGTCTCATGAT
Organism: Viscum album; assembly: GCA_963277665.1. NCBI lineage: Eukaryota > Viridiplantae > Streptophyta > Magnoliopsida > Santalales > Viscaceae > Viscum > Viscum album. Next base: position 1,550,097,097 of record OY728129.1, read on the forward strand.
ACAAACTAGTGTCTTGGCACGAGGCCTTGACAAAATATTATTGTAGACTTGGCACGAGGCCTTGGCTACGTGGTTATAATAGTCTGGAATTATGAATTCCATTATTATGAAAGTGGTTATCGATATTTCATGTGATTATTCGACTAGTAGAATATCCATGTGAGTAAGTAAATGACAATTTTTCATTTTACTTTTTCCATATTATGCTAAAGTTAAAGTTTGAAAGGCTTTTGTTTTAGTTATACATTGCCTTAAATGTTAATGTTTATTTATGAAAGCTTCCGCTATATTGTTATCCTTACTGAGCATCTGAGCTCACCCCTTTCAATGTTTTAATTTTTCCAGGATGTGAAGAAGTATATTATGAATGACCTGCAAGGATAATATAAGGGGATATGAAGAGAAGATGTTGTAGTTTTGTTTTACTTTATGATGTAATGTAAGACTTATGAATGTATCTAGTGTTTCCAAGGCTACTAAACTAATCGGTCTTTCGAGACTTGATCTTTTTTGATCATGCTAATGTTACGAAGTAATGCACCGACCTTGGGTAACTGGGGTTTGGGCGTTACAGATTCTTAGTTCTCTAACATGAAAATTTTTAAGGACAACATCTTAAGGGAGATATGACACCTACAACTATTCCTATATGGCTGTTGTAAAATATTTAAATAGGATTTATCACTTAAATTATAAATATTCCATAGAATAATGATGTTATACATGTCATATTTGATCAACTTACCATGTGTTCACATTTCATAGTAGTAATTAAATGCTACCCATTGATCACCATTCCTAGATCTATGTCAATGAAGTCATGAGACTTCATAGTATTCATATATTAACTGTATCTGATCACGACCCTCGGTTCACATAGAAAATATGGAAGAGTATTAAAAAATTCTCAGCACCGAGGTACATTTAAGAATAAACTATCAAACCAAAATGGATTGTAATTATGAAAGGGAAATTTAGATAGAAGAAGATACACTGAGATCATGTTCTCTAGACTTCCAAGGATCATGAGAGCATCATATATATGTGTTGTAACATTCATACAATAATTGTTTCTATTCAAGAATCTATATATTACAATATGAGGAATTTTAGGTTAAGATATTCTTAGTCAAATATGTTGGAAATTAGTTGGATAATTTAAGAAATTATGATCAAAACTTGTAGAAGATACAACCAGAAAAGTACAAACTATTTAGAATCATTTCAATTTAGATGAAAGTATTGAAAATATTTATAATGATTATTGAGGGAAAGAATGAGAATTTCCATGGGGGTCATAAATTCATAAAGTGGTCCCCATGGAAGGGATTTGTAAGGTTTATTAAAAGGGAAAGTTAAACCCTTGGTACACAGGATTTTTAAAATTCTTGAAATAATTGGATCAATTGTTTATAAATTGGATATGCCACAAAACTTTTCCAAATAACATGAATTCCTATATATTTCATTTTTTAGGAAACACATACTAGATCCAATTCATATACTCACATATGAGGGATAATTTTGGTGAATTAGACAACTCTACTGGTTAAACTCTTTTGGAGAAATCAAAATCTGGAGGACGCAACGTGGGATACAAAAGAAGATTTGAGGATTGAATTCCTACAAATTTTTACTATCTAAAATATATACTATTTCATAGAGGAAAGTATTTAATGGGGGATAATGTAATACTTGATACCCTACTATAGTAGGTAAATACCACATCCTAAAACTTGTACATCATGGACACTGTAAATAGCTACTAATCTAGAATTTATTTTAAATTTAAATTTAAATATTCCCTAATAAACTTTTTTTTAGATTTATAATGTCAATATATTTTTATATTTATTTCTTTGGTTTCTTATGAGAAATATGATTTTTCAATGAATAGTGAAAAATTGAGTTTTATTCCAAAATAGTGAATTTTATTAGATTATAAATATATATGTAGGGCCAATAATATTATATAAACTTGTAGTTTGAATAATATGTATTTATTAAATAAATTTTTTAATTTTAAATATATTATTTTTTAATTTATAAAATATATGTTTTACCTTGTACCAAGAAAGCATAACATCTAGTGAAAGACGGACCCACAAAACTATATTCCAAAGAAAAAAAGAGAATAGTAGAGTCAAAGTTATAAGGGGTTATTACATAACTGAGAGTAAATTACGCCTCACATATCAGCATTCACCATTACTTCACAGTAATTATGTGTTGTAAAAGACCAAAACATAGTCATCTCCCTGACATCCTTATTGGAAAGCACATCCGCTACTTGTTTTGCTTCTCGATATGGGTGGGATACTTCCAAATTAATGTGAGAGCCCTTGTTGAGACACTCAACCAATAGAGGTAGAATTCTCCATAGTACATCCCATTTCCTCACCTTCAAAGCTTTCATAGTGAATTCAGAGTTAGAGTCAAGCCACAATGGTGTCCAGTTATAGTGAACAACATAATCAATAGCATATATCATGGCCAGTCACTCATCCTTACACACCATTATAATGTTTAAAATTAATAACCCTGGTAAAAGTAAAAAATGGTGGAAGTAGATTTACTAAGTGTAAATAACCTCAAAACATGTTAAAAACATGTTCCAAATGGAAAAATAAAGTCTAACTCCACCAAGACTCACCCACTTTGTATTTTCCTCCTGTTTGATCATTTTACCCATTAATAGTAACATTACATTATTTTAAATTTACAGAGTGCTTCCAATAGTTTCCTCATATTCAATTACAAAGGATGCTACTAACACCAATACATGTAAAACATTTACCTTCTAATTGATTCCTAAAACTACTCCATTTTTGTTCGTCATAGAAAACTCTACCACTTAATTAATCCTTTGTTTAACATTATTTTTGTAATGTATTATCTATCAAATGATATTTCAAGTAGAAAAATCATGCTCTCAACAAAAGTGTTACCTCATTCTTAATCATTTATTCTAAATATTATTCTTACAAAACATTTATAACCACATTAATATGATGAAAAATTTATAGTTAATATTAAAATATTTTATTATATTAATGTAACAAACCTTATTTATTCATTTATATTGACTAAGAAAAACAAAGGAATATCAATTATTCATATGTCCAGACTTCCGCCTCCACGAATTGATATCTTACATTTTTCAAAACATCTTATCATGGCGGGATATGATGGTGTAATTGGAGAATAAATACGGTATATATAATATAATTATAATTATAGAGTAAAGAAATTACATTTACTTTCAATTCCTATAAACATTTGAAATTTACAAATGGCATAATTCATACGTGCGGATTAATGCTTCCATTAATAATGTCTATTATTTTTCATAACCCCCAAAAATGGTGGATATAAAATGTTTAATTAATTAAAAAATATAATATTAATAACATTATTAATTCTATTAAATTATAATCCATTCTATTCCTTCATCTCAATCTATTAAAAAAATGAAAACTTTATATGGGCGTACCTACAGGAAACCACCTTCGTAATGTAATATTTTTTGTTCACCATCATGTTTTTAATAATTACCTAAAAACATTTAATATATTTAAAAACTATTTAGACATATAAATTATATCAATATTATTCTTTTATAATGTTATTATGTCAAAATAAAAAATTCCACAACCATAATCATCCATCTAATTATGGTATGTTCATTATTGGGTGAGTCTAACCAAGTACTAAAAAATGTTATAAAATAATATCATTATTGAATATGATAATTTAAATACTAATATTATTATAATTAAATAAAAAATAATTATTTTTATGCTTTTTGAATGTTAATATTAAGAATTTATATAATTATTAAAATATCATACTTGATCACAAAAATTACGAAAACAACCTAAAGGTGATTCCATTTTGACATAACATAACAGGAAAAATTATGTGATGAGGGAAGAGAATAAAAATTCATATTATTTTATCTATTAAAGTAAACTACATTATCATGTAATGATAAACATTCAGTGAATAATATATAGAAACACATCTATTACGAAACTAGTTCAAAACAATCAAGATTTCTCACACAAGATATTGAAAATAGATAATAAATAACTAATACACGTATAGTGAATAAATATAAATGAATATAATTAATGGTTTTATATTTTAATAATGTAAATTTGTTTTAATTATGTAGGATATTTTTTCATAAATTATATTCAATCTCTTTAGTGGAAACCAAGATTTATGGTAATGGACAATTTGTATAAAATTCCTTTTCTTGTGAAGTATTTTGTACTGTGCATATAATTTCAGTTATACAGTGTATATAATACCTATTTGATTTATTAAATCATGAATTTTCTTATATTAATAGTATTTTATATTTAATTAAAGTTCAATATTTTAAATCAGTCTAATTGAAATCACACCTAATCGTTTATAATTCATGAAAATCCTAAATTTTGGCATTTAAAGTGTCTGTGGTTTTCTAAAAAATTACATACCTATTTGGATATTGGAGAATGGATGAAGATTTTTTATAGATTTACCTAGTAGTAATTACCCTGAAAATGGATAGTTGATTATTAACTCAATATTCACTTAGTGAATTATGAGGGGGACCAAGACATCAAACATCACTAAAAACTCCTAGGGGATATTGTTTGGATAATGAACATGATTGTAACAAACCTCAATGAAGGATTTTACTTCCATTTCTTTTTTTATATAATTATTGAAGACTACTGATCTTAGTTTTTATCTACTCTAGATAACCCAAGTGTTAACCTCTCTATTAACATGTCATTATTTCTTTAAAGGGGAAATTAATTTTACATTTATAATACCCCATAGTTTTTATGTTTATTTATGTGATATCCTCTAAGATAACCACACTATTCTTTTAAATGTGGAAATATTTTTTTTTCTATATTTACATTATTCAAATATCCATTAATATATTTTACAATATTTTTTAATAATATACCAAGGGAATGTTATTATATGTCGTTCTAACTCATATGTTTAATTGATTGGACTTAATTAGTGATTTATGGGGCCTGATATAGATACCAAATCAATACATTAGTAGGTCTCATGAGACAACCTATCTAGTATAACAACCCTATTCTTTTTAATACACCAATAGAAGATTTAATTACATAATATTTGTAACAACCCGAGATTTTATGTGAATTATTCTTTTCAATTTCATTGATGTATTGTGTTGTACGCTACACCAAAATTAGTGTGTGCTATATGAAACACCGAATTAGCTTTCAGTATACGCAACACTATTCTTGGCTCGTGTTACACACAATTTCAAGTTTGTTTTGTGGAAATTATTCTACGCAACATTAAGTATATATTTTTTTTAATTTATAAATGAAATAAGTTTTGATTATGTTAAATTCAACACCAAATAGAACTTTTACTACACACAGACCTGACTTGGATTGCATTACACTTAATCAAGACCTTCTTCGATAGTGTGTGTAGTAAGCAATACCGAGTTTCACTAAACAAGATATTATTATAATATTTTCATGAACTAGCTGTTATGAATTGTAATAACCACTTCATTTCTAGATTCGGAATATCGAAATTAGCCTCGGGTGAATTTTTGGTATTTTTCTGAAAACTTTCAATTTTTGATGAATAGTGAAAACACTGGGTTACTATTTAAAAACCGACTTTTTATTTAAATTTACATTAGGTAAAAAATTGATACATAATACCTATAAAAGTTCAAAATAATTCATTGGAGTCATTTTATAATAATTTTAGATATATAAAAATTTTATTGAACTTTTCACCGTCTTTTACCCACCTCCTAGGAGAATTTGAAAATTTACAAAAAACATAATTTTACTGCTTCTATGAGTGGAATTTCGAAAATCTGAGAGACGTGATTAATATAATGAAGTAAAATGTGGCTCAATAAGGAAAAAATAATTTTTGGTGAACAATAACTTTTTACTTTTGTTTACCATGGTTAAAAATAAATAGGGAAATTAAGGGTAAAAATGATATTATTATTACCCTAACACATGTTCAAATTCTATTGGATAAGTGTAAGTCAACCAAAAACAACCTTACGAATAAAATATTACCCTTTAGGTCCACTTGGTTTTGATTAGGAAACTTATTATTATTTTATTGAAAAAAGTGTTAAAAGAGTTAAAATCACATATTAATAACTAAATTTTTTTTAATATAGGGTTATACATAAGATAAATTCAACTACAAATATTCTTTAGAAATATACAAATATTTCCTACATAATTTTATTTTATATATAATTTTTAGGCATTAAATAATGTAAGTTATTTATGATATAATGATGATGCTGTAATTACCTTATTAATGAAATATTAACATAATTGATATTATAAATACCCAAATAAATGTATTTTTAGACTTTTTATGAATTAAATAATTTTAAAGGTTAATATGACATGTTATTATTGATGTAACTAACTTTTTTTGAACTAATAATGTTGTTATTATTTTCACAAAAATCAATTACCAAATAGTGTCAAAATTGACATAAAATATATTTTAAGACACATATTATTTTATTAATTGATATTATATTCCTAAAAATCTAAGGTTCCTTAAAATGACTTATATAAGGTTATATATATTAATAATGAACCAATTGGGGTTCTTTATGCTTGTCATTGTATGTTTATTAACCATATAGTGTAAGAAAACAAGAAGACACGGTAAAAGTTAAATTATTTAACTTAGAGTTAAATCTAAATGATAAGGTTAAAATAGTAACCTAAACTTTTCTAAAACCTATTGGTTGAGATGATTTCTACCCATCCCAACTTTAGCTTCTAAATAAATAAATTTGGAGCGATTATAAACTGAATATGACGTTATTATAAAATAATATTTTACGTTTTTCCTAAGGTGCCCCTCTCCTCCCTTATAAAAGGGAACCTCCTCCCTCTTCTCATTACCGAATATTGAGCCTTCAAGAACGGTAAAAACCTTCCCACTTACCTTATAAATTTTCCTATAAACATTATAGAGCCTTTTTTCTCCTCAAAATACCAACTCTTGTTCCTTAAGAGGAATCTTAAGAGATGTGAGTCGAAGAAGAGGTAATATATTCTACTGATTCTTTCAAGTTTCTTTCTTCTTCAACTTATTCTTCACTAGTTGTTTCATTATAAAGTAATAACATCAGTATCAATATTATATTGGTATGTTATTATAAATATTAAACAAACCAATTTCACCTTCTATCCATCCTACATAAAATGAAATAACCGTGTGTGCATACGTATGGAATATCGTCTCCACGCTGTGGTGTAATCTATTTTTCCACCCCCACCTTACTTGGATGGGTAAAATGGTGTAATGAATAACTATATATAGTTATTATAACATCATAATTATTTTGATCTATTATATCATCAACTCCAATTCAATTCAACAATTATGGGAATGATATCATCGCTCGTGCGTACGTACGGATTACCATCTCCACGACGCGATGGGATTAAGTCTCCATGTTAACCACTCAAGAATTATTATAAAGTACATATAATGAATAATAATGGAATATATGACATGATAAAGACATTTGATTTATGTATATATATATATATGTCCTCTACTTAATTCTATTCATGTCAATAAGGAAAGGAAAACAATGTCCATGCGTATGTACGACCTACCGTCTCCATGAATGGTGTGTTTCATTTCGTTTATCTATCTATTATATATATATATATATAATGAATATATATGATATATAAATCATTATTTAAATTCTGGAAGTAATTAAATCATGATATAATTAATAATAATATCAAGAACAATAAGTTTAAAAACGTACGATAAATAAAACGATTTTACCCAAAACGTTGCTTTAACAAGGAATTTACAAAATAATGGATAATATAAAGTCAAGTGAACCATATATGATATCATAACAATGAATATGATTCTGTAATACGTCAATGACATTATTTAAATCATTTTACAGGAGGTTTGGATACGTACGAAGCATATCAGACCTAAGGTAAGGGATAATTATTCCAATCTCGTTCTTTTCGGAGATTGTTTATTCTTAAGTATTTACTGGGGTTATTATTATCATCCATGTCCATGTTTTCTAAAAGTGTTTTTATTTATTTTAAAATTCCTTTATACCCATTTTTTACTTTTACCACATGTTATGAAAGGAATATTTCTTTTTTTACCATAAGAGGAACTTTTTGATTTTTCTGACAAAAGTACGAGGAGACTGTTTTTTAACTTATAATGCATGAATATATTTTTATGGTTTTATAAAACCTTATTTTCATGAATATTACTCTACAAAATTTAATGACTATTTTAAACAAAATCCTTTTATTTTAAAATTTCATTGCATTTTGTGAAAATAAAATGATTTTGAGTATGAAAGGATATTTTCCTCAAGAATTCATTTCAAGTGTTTTGTCAAAAATATTTTCCATCTTAGATGACATTATTTAGTATGATTGTGTTTCAAGTATAATTTCTCTATGATTTACATGGTTTCACTTTTATCATGATGAAAGTATATCCATTTGTTTTATATGGATTATGTTATGATAGAATGATGTTTATGAAACCCATTTTATTCTTTGGGTAATGATGAATGATTTATGTTTATGTTGTGGCACACGTAAGAATGATATCATTATGAGATGGGTGGGACCTATATCTCCCTCCAATGAATTGGGTAATGATTTATATCTCATGAAATAGATATGGATGGAATGTTAAGTTAATCTGGTTCAGTGATACATGATTGTAATGAGGAGTGAACTCGATTCAGAAAGGGACTTTGTCCACTAAGATGGCCTTGGTAGCAATGCCTTGGCTACTATGGAAATCATATCATGTGCTTAATGGTTTTCCAAAATTAATTGTTTTATTCCCATGATATTTTATAATGATTGATGTTACATTATGATATATTCCTTATATATATCCATGATTTTATGTCATTGCTCAATAATTTGATGTTTAGATTTTATGTTAAAGTTTTTGAGTTCAAATGTGTATGGTTTGTTTTATTTTATCCATGCTTTCCCTTACTAAGAATTTTTGCTCACCCTTTATATGCTTTCTTTTCCCCATGATATAAAGATAGGTTTTAGGTAAGAAAACAAAAGGGGACGATCTTTATGGGAGATGTTGAAGATCTTTTTCCACGATTAGATGATTATATTCTGAGTTTCCAAAGACACTAAACCATTACGGTCCTTGTGTGTCTGTATTTGTTATGTATTAAGTATTCCGAAAAAGTAATGTAATGTCCATGTACGTAAAGCTTTGGGTCTCTACAGTTGGTATTAGAGGAAAGTTTTAGTTATCCTTTGGAAACTAGGATGCAAAAGCTTTAGTGATATCCCTAGATATATTTCAAAGGTATGTCTAAGGATGTCCCTAAGGTTTAATATAACTATAGTTTACAGTCATAGAATTATGTTGATGATCATGAATAACATAGGGTGAACCTAAGGTGTCATGGATTAAAGAATGTGTGATAAGTTAGACATCCCATAGGTTACTTTTTATGATTATGTGGTTCCTCGTTATTTTAACTTTTTCTTACACCATGGTATTTGGTTTTATTCAATGAAGGGAATGTGGAGGAATTAGGTCAACATTGAATCGAATGGACAGATTTCACACTATGAGAAAGGAAACTGCATTATGCCTAGAAAGAAAGATATTGTGATTATGCCAAATCAGTCATCACGATATATGATTAACAAGGTGAACTTTAGTAGTATTAATAATTCATCAAATATGAGGAAGATGGACTTTTATGCATGTTCTCATGGTGAGGAGCATAGAGAAAGGAAGATTGATATTTCTAAAGAAGGGAAGAAGAACCTTGATGAATACATCAAATGGAGGGTAAGATGTTATATGTGTGGAGAGAAGGGTCATAGAGTGACCGACTATTATGGAGTTCAATGTCTTACCTGTGGAGAACATGGGAATTACCCACCACAATGCCCCAACCTAAGAGGTTACTTCTAAATAAAGGAAGGACTTATTCCATGACAATCATTCAAGATGATGGATTGAAGTTTTTTTGTATTGGTATTCAAGAATAATGTTGTTGAGGTACTTTCATGGTATATTGGAATATCTATGTATTAGTACATTGTGGTTTTCCATTAGAATATAGCATCAGTAACCATGAAAAGTGATTGAAATATTTTTGTAAAGCAGATGATATACATAATAAAGAGAAAATAATTTGTTTGTTAGTATTCATGAGCTCAGGACTAATATAATTAAAAAGTGATATCATGGTTTGAGTATAAAGAATTTTTGGGATTTTGGTATGTGGAATGAGATAACTTTTGACAGCATTCATGTTTTCACTAAGGTTCTATGTTAATTCATTTTGAAAATAATACAATATTAAGGTATTTACATGTTTGGAATGCGATCAAAAAGATATATCTTGTTATATATGAGGGATAAATGATGGTATTCACATGCTTGGTAGATGAAATTTCTAGTAATTGTTTTCTTTATACTATGAGCTTGGACAGAAGTATTTTGGATAAGCTTAAAGATTGGAATGAATTATGTTAGGAATAAGTTAGTATTGTTTAAGGATAGAAAATTTTCGATATTATTTATGGAATGTTATAATAATGTAGTTTTAGAAAAAAGGACAACCTGCAGGATGGGCAACAACCCATCACGTCAGACAAGGTTGCGGGAATCGAACCCACAACTGAAGTGTGACATGCCTTTATTGCCTACCACTGGCCTACAGGAAGTCCTTGGTTAGTAGAAACTAGTTTTATTTTATTAAGCGATGTAATAGATGAAGTATATGTCCATCTAAGGAAATATATATGATTAATCTCACCATAGATGAACTTATGTATATAACCTTTTCTAACCTTATGTTTGAGACAGATGGAATGACCTATCATTCTATCGCATGATCTGCTAACACTTCACAGAAGACAAATTCAACTTCATTTCTTTAAGAGATGAAGTGGAAAGTGTTCAAGGCTTAAACAACAGTGATAATGTACCAAAATCAAGTAAGCATTTCTTCTAATTCAAAATTTTCATCTTTAGGGAAATGATATTGAAAACCAAAAATGTTTTCATAGTGCTCTTATATCATATGAATCAGATGGTAACTTAAATCATCACAAATTTATGTCTTTGTGATTGTTGGTGTTTTCATAGCCATTTCCTCTACCAATCTCTATCAGAACTTGATTCCATGTCCCTATTTTCACTTATTTTCTCCTTTTTGGAAACCCGGTGATGAGTTAATTTGGGTAACCGTTATGTTTCATACTTCACTTTTTAAAATTAAGTTTTTGTATTCCTTTTTACGATGTGGGTTTCTATGAAAGAAACTTTCTAGTAGTAAACCATTTATAACCCCGACAAATTTCAAGGGAGAAATTCATTTTAAGGGGGGTAGAATGTAACAACATGAGATTTTATGAGAATTATTCTTTTTAATTTCATTGATGTCTTGTGTTCTATGTTACAAAAAAATTAGCTTGTGCTATAAGCAACACCAAATTAGCTTGCAGTATACGCAACGCTATTTTTGGCTCGTGTTAGACACAATTTCATGTTCATTTTGTGGAAATTATTCTGCACAACATTATGTATTGATTTTGTTTAATGTATAAATGAAATAAGTTTTGATTATGTTATATGCAACACCAAACAGAGCTTTTACTATACGTAGCCCTGACATGGCTTGCATTACACGTAATCAAGACCGTCTTCGATAGAATGTGTAGTATGCAATACCGAGTTTCACTAAACAAGATATTATTATAATATTATCATTAACTAACCGTTACGAATAGTAATAACCAGATTTTGAATTTTTATAAATTTTATCTTTCACAATTTACTTTATTTCTGGATTCAGAATATCGAAATTATCCTAGGGTGAATTTTTGGTATTTTTCTAAAGACTTTCAATTTTTGATGAATAGTGAAAACACTGGGTTACTATTTAATAACAGACTTTTTATTTAAATAATTATTTATTTTATTTAAATTTATTTTAGGTAAAAAATTGATACATAATACCTATATATGTTCAATGTAATTCATTGGAGTCATTTTATAAAAAGTTTAGATATATAAAAATTTTATTGAACTTTTCACCGTCTTTTACCCACCTCTTAGAAGAATTTGAAATTTTACATAAAACATAATTTTACCACTTCTATGAGTGTAATTTTTAAAATCCGAGAGACACGGTTAATATCAAGGAGTAAAATTTGGTTCAATAAGGAAAACATAATTTTTGGTGAATAGTAATTTATTACATTTATTTACCACGGTTAATAATAAATTGGGTAATTAAGGGTAAAAATGATATTATTATTACCCTAAAACATGTCCTAATTCTATTGGATAAGTGTAATTCGACCGAAAACAACCTTAGGAATAAAATATTATCCTTTAGTCCCACTTGGATTAGATTAGGACACTAATTATTATTTTATTTAAAAAGGAGTTAAAATAGTTAAAATCAAAGATTAATAACTAAAACATTTATAATATAGGTTTATGCATAAGATCAATTCAACTATAAATATTTTTTAGAAAGATAAAAATATTTCCTACATAATGATATCTTATTTTTAATTTTTATACATTAAATAATGTCAGTTATTTATGAAACAGTGATGATGCAGAAATTTCATTTTTAATGAAATAGTAACATAATTGATATTATAAATACCCGAATAAATGTAATTTGAGACTTTTTATGAATTAAACTAATTTTATAGGTTAATATGACATGTTTTTATTGATTTAACTAACTTTTTTTCGAAGTAATCATGTTGTTATGATTTTCACAAAAATCAATTACCAAATAGTGTCGAAATTGACATAAAATAGTATTTAAAACAAATATTATTTTATTAATTTTTATTATGTTACTAAAAATATAAGGTTCATAAAAATGACTTATATAATGTTATATATATTAATAATTAACCACTTGAGGTTCGTTTGGCTTGTTATAGTATGTTTATTAACCATATAGTGTAATAAAACAAGAAGACACGGTAAAAGTTAAATTATTTAACTTTGAGTTAATCTAAATGATAAGGTTAAAATAGTTACCTAAACATGTCTAAAACCTATTGGTTGAGATTATTTCGACCCATCCCCAATTTATCTTCTAAATAAATCAATTTGGAGCTATTATAAACCGAATATGACTTTATTATAAAATAATATTTTACATTTTTCCTAAGGTGACCCTCTCCTCCATTAAAAAGGGAACCTCCTCCCTATTCTCAATACACATTTTTGAGCCTTCAAGCTCGGCCAAACCCTGAAAAGTTTACTTATTAACTTCAATATAAACATTATAGAGATTCTGGTATCATAAAAATACCAACTGTAGTGCCTTAAGAGGAAGCTGAAAAGAGGTGCGTCGAAGAAGAGGTAATCTCTTCTACCGATTCTTTGAAGTTTATTTCTTCTTCAACTTCTTATTATTTAGTTGTTTCATTATAAAGTAATAAAATCTGTATCACTAATAATATTATATGTTATTATAAATATGAAACAACCCCATTTCACCTTCTATCCATCCTACGGAAAATGAAATCATCGCACGTGCGTACGTACGAAATACCGTCTCCATGCCGTGGTGTAATCTGTTTTTCCACCACCACCTTATTGGGATGGGTATAATTGTGTAAAGAATAACTATATATAGTTATTATAACATCATAATGATTCTTAGATATTATATCATCCACTCCAATTCAATTCAATAATTATGGGAATGATATCATCGCTCGTGCGTACGTACGGATTACCGTCTCCATGACGGGATGAGATTCATTCTCCATGTTAACCACTCAAGAGTGATTATAAAGTATATATAATGAATAATAATGAAATATATGACATGATAAAGCTACTGTATTTATATATATATATATATATATATATATATATGTCATATACTTACTTCCATTCAAGTCAATAAGGAAAGGAAAACATCGTTCATGCTTATGTACAGCCTACTGCCTCCATGAACGGTGTATTTCATTTAATTTATGTATTTATTATATATATAGTTATATATACTGAATATATATGATATATAAATCATGATATAAATTCTTGAAGTAATTAAATCATGGTATAACTAATAATAATATCAAAAACAATAATTCCAAACACGCACGATAAATAAAACGATTTTACCCAAAACACTACTTTAACATGGAATTTACAAAAGAATGGGTAATATAAAGTCATAAGTGAACCATATATGATATCATAACAATGAATATTATTCTTTAATAAGTCAATGAAATTATTTAAATCATTATATAGGAGGTTCAGATATGTAGGAAGCATATCAGACCTAAGGTAAGGGATAATTATTCCAATCTCGTTCTTATCTGAGATTTTTTATTCTTAAGTATTTATTGGAGTTATTGTTATCATCCATGACCATATTCTCTAAAAGTGTTTTTATTTATTTTTAAATTCATTTTTACCTATTTTTGAATTTTACCACATGTTAGGAAAGGAATATTTCTTTTGTTTACCATATGAGGAAGTTTTTGATTTTTTCAAAAAAAGTACGAGGATAATGTTTTTTTAACTTATACGGCATGAACGGATTTTTACGGTTTCCTAACACCTTATATTCATGAATCTTACTCTACAAGATTTAATGAATATTTTCAAAAAAATAATTTTCTTCTAAAAATGCATGGGATTTTTTGAAAATAAAATGATTTTGAGTAAGAAAGGATATTTTCTTCAAGAATTCATTTCAAGTGTTTTGTCAAAACTATATTCCATCTAAGATGAAATTATTTAGTATGATTATGTTTCAAGTATAATGTCTCTATAATTTACATGATTTCACTTTTCTCAGGATGAAATTAAATCCGTTTGTTTTATATGGATTATGTTATGATGGGATGATGTTTATGAAACCCATTTTATTCATTGGGTAATGATGAATGATTTATGTTCACGTTGTGGCACACGTAAGAATGATTTCATTATGAGATGGGTGGGACCTATATCTCCGTCAAATGCAATGGGTAATGATTTATATCTCATGAGACAAACATGGCTGGAATGGTAAGTTAATCCGGTTCAGTGATACAGGACTGGAATGAGCATTGAACTCGATTCAGAAAGGGACTTTGTCCACTAAGATGGTCTTGGCAGCAATGACTTGGATACTATGGAAATCATATCATGTGCTTAATGGTTTTCCAAAATTAAATATCTTATTCCCATGCTATTTTATCATTATTGATGTTGCATTATGATATATTCCTTACATACTTCCAAGATTTTATGTCATTGCTCAAGAATTTTATGTTTAGATTTTATGTTCATGTTTTTGAGTTCAAATGTGTATGATTTGTTTTATTTTCTCTATGCTTACCCTTATTGAGAATTTGAGCTCACCCTTTATATATTTTATTTTCCCCAGGATATAGAGAAAGGTTTTAAGTAAGAAAACAAAAGTGGAAGATATTAATGGGAGATGTTGATGATCTTTCACCATGATTAGAAGATTATATTCTGTGATGGTGGGATTATCGTGGGGTTGTTCATCAATCATGGTTTGGGTCATGATCTGGATTAGTTTGAACTTCTCTTGTAAATGGTTTAGTTCATTCTTAAGTCACTGGATCTCATCATGGGTTTTGTCAAGGAAAAACACCAGAGACACCATCACTCTCAAAAGCTCCTATAAATGGACTTCATAGGGAATGGTTTTACTTTTTATGGCCATTACTTCCTTTTTCTAAGTCAAATGGATTTGTTAAATCCTTATATTTATAATAATCATGTGATTAATGTTCAACAACTATATTATAAAAAACCAAAATTCATAAATATCCTTTAAGTAAAAAACATAAAACCAAGGAATTTCATGTGTTTTATATAACCATTTTATAAAATAATTCATTTAATTAAATCAAAATGTAAATTTTATTTATAACCATTCGGGTCGTTAAAATATTCCCCTCTTAGATAATTTCTCCCATGGAATTTTCATCTCCCATATTAAAATAGATGAGGGTAAATGTGATTCTTGTCCTTCTCTAGTTCCTATGTTACTTCATCAAACTTGTTTTTTCTCCATTACACTTTGACTAGGTGCATTGTCTTATTTTGTAGAACTCTATCTCTATGATCTATGATCTTCACCAGTTTATACTCATAACAATATCTATATTGGGAACATGTGAAGGTTCTAGTATATACTTTCTGAGGAGGGATACATGGAATACATCATATACTTGAGACAGGTTCGATGGGAGTGTTATCACATAGGCCACTGCTCCAATGTGATCGAGGATCTCAAAAGGGTCTTTTTAACATGGACTAAGCTTTCCCTTCTTCTCAAATATCATCACTTTATTCATCAGAGATATGCGGAGGAAACCATGTCTCCAACATCAAACTATAGGCCATGTCACCAATTTTCAGCATAGATTTTTTGTCCACTATGACTAGCTTTGATGTGCTACTGAATGGTCTTAACTTTATCCATCATTTCCGTGACCGTTTTAGGACCTAGAAGGTTTTGTTCCCTAAATTCATCCCAACATACAAGTGTTCTGTATCTCTTCTCGTAAATGGATTTATAGGGAAACATTTTGATGCTTGAGTAGAAACTTTTATTTTAAGAGAACTCAACCAGAGGAAGATGTTGATCCCGTACTCCTTTGAAGTCTATTGATCATTCTCTAAACTTGTCCTAAAGTGTCTATATATTTCACATAGATTGGCCATCAGTTTGAGGTGGATAGGCCGTGATGAAGTTTAACTTAGTATTCAGAGAATATTGGAGACTCTTACAGAACTTTAGTGGTGAATCTTAGATCTCGATCATATAGAATCGATAGTGGTACTTCATGAAGACTCACCACTTCTATGATGTATATCAATGCTAGTTGATCCAATTAGAACTCATTTTGAATCAAAATGATGTGTGCAGTCTTTAGAAGGATATCCACCACAACCCAGATATCATTATTTCCTCTAGATGTCTTAGGAAGCCTAGTGACAAAGTCTATGGTGATGTTTTCGCATTTCCATGTAGGTATAGGTAATAGTTGCATCATACCCTTATAATATTTCCTTTCCTACTTCACTTTTTGACAAAAAATACATCTTTATGTATTTTCTATAATCTCCTTATTCAAATTGTCCCACCAATAGTGTTCTCGGAGATCTTGAAACATATTTGTGCTTCCAGGATGGATAGAGAAGGTTGAGCTATCTGAATCATCCAACATATCCTTCTTTTACTCAGGATTATATGGTACTTGTAGTTTTTAACCAAATCTTACAACACCTTCTTCAGTAACATTAAACTCTGAGGATTTTGCTTTTCTTATAGTTTATACTTTCTTCTAAATTTCCACACCAACTATTTGAGCATCCTTTAACCTCTCTAGAAGAGACAATTGAGAAATCATCTATGAAATAATTTATTATATTCCTGCATTTATGATTCACATGTCCATTTTATTTAAGTTTAACAAGATTAGATCCTTCTAAATTTTCATCAATGAAAGAGTTTCCAGATCATTTATACATAGAGCATCTTCCACTTTATTTTCTTTCCCCAGAGGGTAGTGAATTGAGCCATCATAGTCTTTGATAATCTCTAACCATCTTTTTTGGAAAATATTCAACTCTTTTAGTGTGAAAATATAATTAAGCATTTTTGATCCTTTTATATTTCACAATTCTCCCCAAAGATGTAATTTCTCCAAAATATAAAAGTGAAGATCATTGCATCCAACTCTAGATTATGTGTTGGATAGTTCTTCTCCTGAAAAGTCAACTACCTTGAAGAATTGGAAATGACTTTGTCATTTGGAATCAACACATTCCCCATAACCTTATTTAAAGAATCAATGAATACCCCCAAAAGATCTCCACTTGTGGATATTGTGAGAACGGGTGTAGTTATAAGCCTCCTTTTCAACTCCTTGAAGCTCTATTCTCATTCATCATTCTAGTAAAACATGACTCCATTTTTTCATAGATTTTGGTTTCATCCATCCATAAATTGCCTCAATCGTTTAAGAGTTAATAGATATCCTATTTCATGAGATGATATTCTCTAATAAAGATTCTTCCTTTTACCATAACTCACATTTACTGTACTTGGCACAATGATTTTCCTTTCTCAAGGTATTTAGCACAGTACATAAAAACTCCTTATGCTCCTTCTTACTTTTGATGTATATTACAATATCATCAATAAAGACTATCACAAATTTATAAAGGTAATCTCTAAAGACAATATTAATAAATTCCATGAATATTTATGGAGAATTAGTGAGTCTGAAAGGCATTACTAGGAATTCATAGTGCCCATACCTTGTTTGAAAAGAAGTCTCGGGGATATCCTCCTTCATCTCCCTAACTTGGTAATATCCCAACCACATATCCACCTTGGGAAATTACTGATATTCACATAGATAATTGAAAAATTCATCAATCCATTGTAGAGGATACTTGTTTTTTTCACAATCTTGTTGATCTCAAGATAATCAATTGAAGGTTTCATTGACCCATCCTTATTCTTAATAAATAGGACTGGTGCACCCCAAGGTAAAGCACATGGGAGTATGAAAACTTTATTCATATTCTACTATAGTTTTTTATTCAACTCCTCAATTTCAACAACAACCATCCCATATAGAGTTTTGGATACTGGTAACACCCGGATCACAAGTTCAATTTTAAATTCAACTTATCGACTAGAAGGAAGACCAAGAGATTCCTTAGGAAACACATTAGTATATTCTCCCACAATGGGCATGTCTTCAAGGATTTTTATTTCATTATACACAATCATTCGACCTAGATACAGTTTCTTAGAGGTAAATAATAACCATCCTTGAGATTATAGTGCTAAAGAAGATTCATCATACTCCTTGCATTTATACAGAATCAGTGGATAATTTGCACCACATAGAGTAATTTCCATCTCATGGAAATTTAAGTTGAATCTATATAGTGAAATATAATACATTAATATAATTTTAAAACATTTCTCAAAAGGGATTATGACAAGGTTCACTAGGAAGTTCATCCCACAAATTGTGACAAGGGAGGAGTTATATACTTGGGATGTAATAATTTCCCCATTTTACATTTTCACTGATAACTGCACATCCATGAATTCTGATGGTGACTGAATATTTATACTAAATATTCATGATATGAAGGAATGAGTAGAACTATAATTAAAAAGTACATTCATTATTATTTAATTAAAAAATAGCGTACATATCACCACTTCGTTGTTGGGATTCACTTCTATAGTTTTGATGACGAAATATCTCCCTTACTACCTTGGAGGCTGTTGGTTGCCTATGAAAACCATTAGCTTAGTGAATTGGTTTGAGAAATGTCTTGGTTCCCTATAGTTGTATAAGTTAAAAATGTGATGAAGGTTTATTCAAGAATTCCTTTCTTCCATATTAGTGCCATGTTTTTCATATCGGCAATCACTAGCTAGGTTCCCTTCCTTCCCGCACCTAAATAATTTCCTCATCCCCTTCATGAAATTTCTACAGTGATTCTTTTTTCACTTTTTCAAAGTGGTATGTTGAAATTTATTGGAACTATTAGATATCTCTATTGGACCACCAAAATTTGACGCCACTTTCCTCTTCTTATCCCCATGATACCCCTGAGATTTATCGATCTCCATTTCAACTTTGAGGGAACATCATATAATTTCCCAATAGCTATCAAAGTAACATATCGTGATGGATTTATGTAGGATAGGTTTTAGTCCACCAAATAAGTGGAAAACCTTGAATTTAGGGGTAACCACAAATCTAGAGTCGTATCGTCCAAGGCTTTTGAATTTTTCCTCATACTATTTGAGGGATTCAATGTTCTTTTTCTTGGGGGAAGGGAAATACCTTTCTATCTTAATGTATATGGAGTAAGGAAAATATTTATCGATAAAAATTTTCCATAACTACTTCCATACCATTACTGCGATCTCTTCCTCTGGATTTTTATTTTTGATTAATGTCCAAAATTGATCAGATTCACCCTCTATATGATAAGAAGCCCAAAAAATCTTCTATTTTTTTAGATCACTGATGGACGAAGAAGCTCTTCTCAATGGAGTTGATCTATTGTTCCACAATTGAGGGATTAGATGATCAATTGAAAGTATGAGGCCTTTGTCTCATGAAGCTCACAATTGTGAATTGTTATTTCTGGGGGGGGGTGAACGTTCCTCCTGATCTAGGTATCTATTTAAAACATGAGTTAATTGAGAGAGTATCGGGACAATGTTTTCGATTCCCTCTCCCATTGGATTAGTAATCTCATTAGGGCTATCATTATATTCATCTTCACATCAGTTGTTTGTCCGATTCTTCTAATTACCGTACATTGAATAGAATAAAATGATAAATAGTTGTAATTATTTTAAAATATTTAAAACATAAATGGGAATCCAATGAAATTAAAGGGATAACTTATCAATTACATGTATTTCCATAACTTATGAATTTCTACTCTTCAATCTGAGTTATCCATGATCTAATTCCAAAAATATATTCTTATAGGTTGTTTTGTTCAATTAATAATGGATTTTACTAAGATTATGAATTTAATGAGGCATATCCATGGGGATTTTCAAACCAAGAATGCAGCAAGGACCGTTGACATGCACCAGTTCCTATTCGAGTCTAGATAAAATTGGTGTTTTCAGGTTTTACCCCTACATACATATGTGCCAGTCCCATAACCACATGTTTGTGTCCAGATTGGGACATATTTTCTTGATAACCCATTTACTCTATAATGACAAAAATTTAGGTATTCTTTTCTTATACTTAGTATTATGCCTAATGATTTCACTAGAGTTTTCTAAACCATAATCCCAAAATAAATAAACTTTCCTCTGATAACAAGTATAACAACCCTGCTATTTTTATTACACTCATACATGATTTAATTACATAAAATTACACATAATACTACCTGATATATAAAGAAGTCTATTGTCATTGGATATTAGTAACATTATATAAAAACCCAAAAAATGAAAGAAAACATCTTCATTGAAAACTTATTTAACTTTCTAGAGCTTAAAACTGCATGGGATATCCTGGGGAAAAATACATAATAAGGGGTGAGATATAATGCCAAGCATGGGAGTGAACAAGGAGAATAATGAAGATAACAATATGTGTTAGTAAAGGAATATCAATGAGTCATAAAGGAACATGAATCATAAATCATGATAAAGTATGATATTCATAACATGGAAATGTGGAAACAACTTAAAACATTGCATCATAAGTCATGGATAAACTTCCAAGACATCATAGCAGACAAGTTATAATAAAGGAATAAGGTAAAAACCTATACCAACAAGACGTTTCATGATAGTAAACATTAAACAATTAATTGAAGTGCTATATAATACAGTGTGCACCCATATCATTCATTTCATTCTCATGCTTAAGTGTGCCACATGGATCTTAAAACATGGATTCATTCATCATCATAATTTATTACATAGTTAAGGAATGTGGAATAAATAAATTTAATTACTCAATAAAAATGAATATTATCATGAAAGTTAACAACATTGATCGGTAATGGGTTTGGTATTCACTATATAGATGTTTTGGAAAGGAAAATCATAATAAAATTTCGGCAGCCTAGAGGTGTGACATTAAAAATTCATAGAAAGGGTTGATGGGAGTTTAATGGGTATCTAATAATATATAAATTAAATTTATAGTAATAAGTTCATATATGTACATGTAAAATCATAAGCAATTTTTAAATATAAGGCATAATATAATAAAGAAACTTGAAGAAATAGGAAAAAACAGAATAACTCTTATGAAAATGTTGGCATGATAACAGGGGTACATCTGAGGTATTAATGAGGGAGAAAGGGGTATCTCAAAATTAAAACATAATAAGGGAAATATGTTAGAGGTTCAAAAACATACCCCATTATTTTTAATTGAAAATAAATGGGTGTAACAATATAAGGAAACTCGGATAAAAAAAGAGAACAGAATGAACCATTACTTGAGTGTCTTCTTTCAAAACCTTGAAGAGGGGATTATTGAGAGAATTTGGCACCTTGGGATGATTTTAGAGAGGGGAAGAAATATCAAGGATACTTTCCATGTATTTTTAGTGAAGATAATTTAGAAATTGGGTGGATTTAAACAGTAAATGAGATGGAAATTCGTAAATATTTCACAAACATAGGTTTGAAAATCTTTATAATTAAATATTCAAAAAAACCATTGCAAGGGTTATGACCATGTTTTTTTCTAAATTTGGGAGGTTTTCATTATTTTACTTTTAAAAGTGATGAATATAATAAAATATTATCCTCTCTTATGTGGATATGAGTCACATTATTATATAGATGAATTTAAAATCATAAAATATGTTATACTTTTTGGAGGATTCATAAGGGCATTATAAAAATAATAATATTATGTTAGAATAAAATTATATTAATAAAAAAACATATTGGGAAAATAATACCCACTATAGTATTTATTATATATTTTGGGGTCATTTTGATGTTATAAAACATACATTATATTTATAAGGTATTTATTTTTTTTTCGAAAAACGGGTTCTCTCAGAAAAATATGAAAAATTTACCATTTGATAATTTAGTTGTTATGATTCCAAAAATAATATTAATTTTATCTAAATAATTTTTTAAATATGTTCATTTTCACTTTTAATATAAGATTCTACATTTATTGTAAAATATTGGGTTTTGGAAAATAACGGTTTTTTGAACCCTTATAAGAAGTATATTTCAAAAATAATTCCACAACCATTTATAATTAATAATCATTACTTAATAATAATATTTTATTAAAATAATATTTATGGTGTTGATACATATCCCTTGATTACAACAGCATACACCCTGAGAGTAATGTTTTTCACAGTGAGATTATTATGGGTCCATTTAGTGAACATGGGTTGGGTCGTGATCTCGATGAGCTTGATCTTCTCTCATAAATGGTTTCAATCATACTTAACTGACTAGATCTCATCATGGGATTATTCAAGGGAAAATCCCAATGAATTTATCTCCCATGGAAGATCTAACAAATGGACTTCATAGGGCATGATTCTACTTGCTGATCACATCACTTCGTTTTTCTAAGTCAATTGGATTTTTTAATGCCCTATATTTATAATAATCATGTGATCACTATTAAACTACTATATTATCAATGGTAAAAATTCATAACATTAATCTATATCCAAATAAATAAAACCAAGGAATTGGATGTGTTTTATATAACCATTTTACAAAATAAGACATTTAATGAAATCAAAAGGGAAATTTCATTTATAATAGTTCGGGTCATTACATATAAGGTATTAAAATATTCCTTACCTATTTATATAGGATGTATTGGAAAATGTAGATGATGGGTTGTTTATGATGTTCATTATTATGAATTTCCTTTTGAAATAATCAATTAATATCCCATTTTTCATTTAATGTTAAGGATATGGAATTCCCTCAGTTTCATTTGATTATGAGGTTATTTTGATAAATTAAAATTTTCCCATAATATTTATTTTATACTTATCATATGAAAGATTACATTATAAATTACTCCTTATTGAGAATCTGAGCTCACCCTAATTTAGTTTTCTTTCCCCTAGGATACCTAGAAGAGAACTAGGTGCAATTTTCAAGGATCTACTAGATGTGAGAATAATGTTCTCATGGTGTTTTTATGTTGTATTTTATGTTCTATGGTGTTAGGTGAAAAAAATATATGTATATATAATTAGGGCACAAAAGAGTTGTTGGATCCTTTTTTAGATCTTGTTTTCTTTATAGACAATGTAATATAACTACTAGCACTAGGTATCAAGATATTGGTTTGTTCTGTTCATAGAAAGGTTTCAATTTTTATTGATTTTAATGCTTGAAGATACATATAAAACCGATACCATTGAGGTAATTATAATTATTGAACTTTTGAGAGAGGAATTCTATAGGAGACAGTGATTCCCACATGAAAAGTCTAAAAATCATTTGACTCAATGGGGTTATTATTTACGTTAAAATAGATTGTAAATTGTATGATGTAGTTAATATTATAGATACCATGAGTGTCCTAAAAAATATGGAGTTTTAATTATAGTGAGACTGAAGAAATTTATAAAATTCAAAATTCATAGAGAATAATAAAAAACTCATTGAAAATTTGGATCAATGAAAAAATGATCTTGATAATTCCATTTTGTGGTAACCATGTAAACTGGTGGGAAAATGGATAACAAATTTTCTGGACACATTAGTGCTGGGGAACACTATTAGGATGAATGGCCCAAAGGACATTGATTTTTATTTATTTTTAGATAATAAACATTTAAAATGGGTTGATAGGGAACACATATATGACCCATAGGCCTAGAGGAATAAGTCCTAGTACATGAATCAAAGGCGTCGAGTCATAGGGCCCAATAGATGACCTAAATACCCAAAGGCCTAGCTACACTGAAACTACCCCTCCTTAGAGTCAACATCATTGAAGGTGCCTAGATCCCCTCATCACATGAATAATCAGGTTTAATTTCCTCATATAGAGTTACATGGTGCCTGGTATGGATGCCTATTTCCATACCATATCATTCTTCCAATCTGGTAAGATCTTCCTTTCTGGCTACTACTATATTTGATTCATATTCTAAGGCCCACTATTATGTGGTCTAGCTAAAAAAATTCATGGTATTGTGACCTAAAATTAGATGGTTTGGAGGCTTGTGATGTCCTGGTGGCCATGTGTCATAAAGTCCAGTGGTTGACCAAAGGCCTTGTTTCCCATAGACACAATCCACTGAATAGAAGTCCCAAAATAACATGAATAGTTTTATCTACCACATTAATATTATAGTACCTACAAAATTCCTACTAAAATACCTTAAAAATATCAATCTACTAGGATTTGATCATGGGTTTTATATAGGATTATAAGGGGTGATAAACAGTTATCTTCTAACCCAACAATGGAAATAATATTAGGAAAATCGAGAAACCTTGTTATACCACATATAATATTTGTGGATATTTGTATGAAAGATGATTCTTATACTCATCCCAAAAACAATAAGGACATAGTCTCCTACACTTAGGGAAAACCTTTATAAATATGATATTGTTTATATAATAATTTTTATTATTTACTCACTTGAGAGGGTATGATTTTAATAATTGAGTAGATCCTGACTCTAAATAATATCATTTGATAATATCATGAATTTAGTTATTAGATTGATACTAATTCAACTATCCTTATCATTTTTATAACAAATACATGTGTACTAAAATAGGAATCAGAGGAAATCCATGTTTTCAATGTTGGATCCTTATATCATGATGAACATAGTGAATCTGAAATATATCAATAATAGATGTATAAATATATTGGATAGAGAAAACAGCAATATATAGAGGAATAAAATGATTCTTTATCTTCATGCACTTGTCTTATAAGTTGTTGATATTATTAATGTTCAATTTACACTAGTTAAAAATGTTTCTCCCACAACCTTTACTGATATATCAAACATTGATATTGATGTAAGTCATGTAATGAAATTCTTATGATGCCTTGAACCCACACTCCCATATCCATTGTTCATAAATTCCTTAATTTCATACTTTCATTGAAATAAACCAAATCAACCTAATTTTAACCATAAATAAATATAATATCACAAATAAGTATTGTGTAAAATCCATTATAATAGGCTTTTAGGTTTAGTGTATTAGCGAGTTAGGAAAAATAATTAATGAACACAATCGATGTATTTCTCATCAAATGTAATTTTCCCTCTAAATAAGAAACTACCTAATCAATAAAAATTATTTATCATTCCCCCAAAAAATTCTCTACACATTATAATGATCTAAACATATAATTTTATTTATTTTCTACATGCCTTGGGGAAATGGAAATATATAAAGACTGATATTTAATGTCTAGTAAGTGTAAAAGTAAGAATCAAATGAAAGAACATAGTTGAGTATATGATGAGAATAAATAAAATGTAAATAATATATAAAAAAATGACATAATGTAATCCAAATTAATTACTAATATATCCATTGAAAGTTATAGAAAGGAAAATAACACAAGGATAACAATAATTGATTCATTATTAATGAAATAAATAATTTCAAATAGCTAATTCCATGACCTAATCTATGATGTCATAATTTTATTCATAAAGATATTTCCATCAAGGTCATGTGTTAAGGAAATATTGTTTATAGGCTGATATACAAAAAAACACCCAAGATAGTTTGTCTCATGTGACATATTAATTTATCAAGGGAATTGTATATTCGGCCGCATCTAGGTATAATTATTTCTAATCTATTTATCATATGCAGGAATCAATATTATATAAAATAAATTACCTATAATATTCATTAATATATAAACATCTGAATTTATATAACATGTATATTGATTATCATCATTTACATGATAAATAAATAGAATAACATTTTATTTAAGAATATATTAAACTAATACAATATAGAGAAATGGTATAGGTTTGAGTCAATAATTTCTTAAATCAATCAATTCACTTCTATCTTGGTGAATTGACTTCAAATAATTTCATAAAAAATATTGTATTTGAAAGAAAAAACATTGAATGAAAAATCATGCCAAAAAATTGGTTGAATTAGATATAATGAGGTAGTAATGGATTTCTTCATCTTCAATCCACCATTTTATGATAGTATGAGGTAATTTAGAAGGGAATATATGACCATTATATACACTAGAGTAGGGAAAAAATGGCGAATATGAATAATACCTCATGAAAGTGAAATTGAAACGAAAAAATATTTACGATAATTATAAAATAATAAAAATTTAGAGGGGTACCAAGAAATTAAAATATAATAAAATTAATAATTCCCATTATAGTTGAAGACAATAGGTTAGTGAATACACTATATAAAATAATATCTATTGCAGAATGTCAAATACGTGTCATGAAATTGGAAATAGAGAGGGATAACACTTATAACATTAGAAACATACCACTAAAACACATTGATGGGTAGAATTTAAAATGAAAAGTTATAAAACATGAGTAATTATAGGAT
This sequence comes from Viscum album, assembly GCA_963277665.1. Taxonomy (NCBI): domain Eukaryota; kingdom Viridiplantae; phylum Streptophyta; class Magnoliopsida; order Santalales; family Viscaceae; genus Viscum; species Viscum album. The sequence goes on from OY728129.1 coordinate 1,550,124,302, forward strand.
CATGATAAAAAATATTAAAGGATCAATAGATTCACTATTAAAAATAAAACATGGTTTATATTAAGCAATATATCTCAATGGGTGAAAATTTGATACAAGAATCCATTACAAGTAACATAATATTTGTGGTACAAATAATTTTTTAATGAGGTTATAAAGAATAATTTTATATCCCTCAAAAAATAAAGAGAAATATAATAAAAATTATTCATTAGGTAGAATAAATAAAAATTTTAATAATATAGTTCAATAAGAAAGTTCGTAACTCATTGAAAGAAAATTGAGTTCGTACATATCCTTATCTTAATTTGTCCTAAATAAAAATGTGTTCTAATTAATGTAAAAATAGTAATTATTTATTAACCCATTTTAGATAACTTTTTAAATCTATAATATTTTATAAGCTTTATTTATCTATTTTCAATATAGGGTTTGAGTTATCATGATCATTTTACCTAGTTTCGTAATAGTGATATTTTTCTTCCTTATTCTACAAAATTTTCTCATTAATAGATAATAAAGGTTTCATAAAATGATTATTTATAATAATTAACAGTGTTATAATTTCATTCAATGTATGATTTAGTTATGGTTATTTTAGACAAAATTGGTGACAAGCTAGGTTCAATGATTTTTAATAAATAGATGGTGGTATCTTCATTAATGTGTTGAATATTAATATTACCATTTGAAAAAAATAAGTATTTACTTATTTATATCATATATTATTTTAAATTACATTTTCATAATGATTTATGACATTATTTTACTTAATTTTTCTTGTAGGTGTTTAGACTGACCCCACCACGAACAAACCACAATTAGTAGTTCATTATGATTATAAAAGCAGTTTCTTCAATAGTAATATCATTATAAAAAATAATCATTATATTATTTAATTAATTTTATTATTTAACCATATTTTGACAATTTTAAATAATGAACAAATAAACTAGATGTTAAATGAGATACATTACTTTATAGAGGAGGTAGTCCACACTATGCATAATTAACATTTTAATTTCTCATGGAATGAATGGTAAAGGAGGTGAATTATATTTTTTCTATTAATAATATTATTATATTATATATTATATATTTTTTATTAAATTTTTCCATAATATTCATTTTATAGATATGGTAGTAAAGGAATTAAATTTTCTCTTAATGAAGGTGGTAGTCCGCACAATTCACAAATGAAAGGTTAATTTTTTATATAATGGGGGAAATGATGTTAATATTTATTCCCATATAATAATAACATTTTATATATAAATAATACTTTTTTTATTATAATATAATTATGAGATAATAATTTTAGATTAATGATAGGAAGGAATCAAGTTTTAAATAACGAGTACTCACATTGAAATCATTTCATTTTCCTTAGAGGATTCTTTAAAAAGGTAGGTTTTAATATAATTTCCTATGACCAGAGGAGCAAGGAAACCGAATATGATTAAACAATATGGATACTAGAGACTATTTAAGGTGGAAATTTTTTTTAGTGGTATTTAATGGCTGGTGAGAGGCCCCATTAATTAATGGCGAAAATTATATTTTTTGTAAATATTTCAACATAATATAAATAGAAAACATGTTTAACTTCTCAATAAGAATAAAAAATTGGTAATAAGGGGGTGAAATAATAGTTAGGGTTCAGTATCTATAATTAATTCATTTTCACATTAGTATTAACCATATTTTAAATTCATTTAATCATAGTATATCCACTTTTACTATTGTTGTTTTATTTTAGTAAGTAATACATCCACAAGTAATTTAATATTAAATACTAAATCTAAAACTGAGCTTATTATATAACATGTAAATAATAAATCCAATTATTAATTAAATATTTTCCAAAATATATATACATGAGAAAAAAAATTTAATAGTATTACATTTAACACATAAAAACCCATTTCTAGAAATATTGTATATTTTTTCATAGAATTTTTTGTATAGGATAAAATTGGAAATTAATTTTATTTTAATTATACAAATAGGATTATTATAAAAAAATTCTATGTGTTGTTATAATGTAGAAAAAAAATAAAATTTTAACAAAATGATATTTACTTAGAAGAAATGAAAAAATAGTTTTATCAGAAAATACTTTTTATGTTTTGAAAATGATAATTATCGGTTTTCGATATTCAATATAGTTTTTTTAAAATATGTAATTTTATTTCAGGATACCTATTTGATCATAACAAATAATTTATAATTTCTATGTTACACTTCCCTTTTCATATAATCATAAATAATACATTTTTAGTAAAAATAGTATTATTAATTATTCACTTAAAAAACAATAATTTGAAAACAAAATGTACAGAAATCAAATCTGGACAATAATAATATTTTTAATTCAAAAATAAATATAATTCTATAAAAAAAAATTCTTAAATTTTTATATTTATATTTTAAATAAAATATAATAACATTTATTTAAAATTGCAAATTTTAAACATTAAATATTAATAATATTGTTTCATATCTATTTATAATTTGAAGAATGTTAATATTATATTTAATGTATTTTAATATCATTGATTATCATAGTAATCATTACTAAATGTTTAAGATGTTATTTAAGATAGGTAAATCAAATCATATAATCGTTTTGTCCACTCAACATAAGAAATTCTTCTTAATTCCCATCATTTAATTTAATCGATGTTTTATTAATATTATAAGTTCTTAATAGTTTTCATTTAATATTACATGGGTAGTTTTGATTCTATGTTGCATGTTAATTAAGGTATTCGATAAAGTATTTATTCAAATAAATATATTAAAAATATTAGGAATTGGTTTTTCATAATCAGAGAAAATTTATAAAACTGTTGTGGAAAATAATTTTAAAAAATTATTTAGGACAATAATAACAACATTTTTTAAGGAATTGTGAATGATAAGTAAAAATATATATAATATCAAGAGTAAAGTTTTATTATTTATATTTAAAATGAATAAAAATTGGTTAAGTTTTAATTATATTTAATTGAATATTTAAAAACACAAAATATTATGGGGAAACATAGTAATATTATACTAATTTTAGGAAAATTATGATAATAATCATTGATTTTTTCGATCATAAAATTAATTATTTAGTATAAATTTATGGTTTATCTCTTTTGGAGTTACAAAATACACATTTTGAACTATGAGATAATTAACAATCAAATAATTATTAAGAATAACAAGAAGAAGATGAAATTAAAATCATTGAAAAAGATTAAAATAATAAAATATGATGATTATTACTCTAGTTAATATAATGATGTGGTTAAATGGATGTTTTTATAAGATTATAAGGGATCCTACCTCAAGTAATATTTTAAAATTGAAAGGTATGTTCAAATGTATATTCCAAATAAAGTGTTTAAAATTTGTTGGAATTAGGAACAATTATATTAATTATCAGTAGTAAAAAAGTGGTGATTATGATTCTCTATAAAAGGAAACAAATTTATTGGTGATTAGATTTGTTAAAAACATTAATAAATGTAATGAACCAACTAAATTTAAGAAAATGTTCACTAGAATGAAAATTATAAGCATATTGGGGAAATAATATGTAGATTATTGGACTTTATGTAGGTATTTTAAAGATATAATTACTAAAATATTTATGGAAACCATGGATAATGTAAAAACGTGAATAAATATAACTTATTGGTTAAGGTGGTGATGGTAGTAAAGGAACATACTCTGATTAGAAGTTGAATAATAAGTTTGAAGAATGTTATTATCATTACTATAAACATAAGAGGTAAATAAGATAGTGAAAGAAGAGTTATGAGAATAATAATAAATACCAATATTTTTATAAAAAAAGAAGATGACAATGTTAAATAAATTACATGTCTCAACTATAATGTTATGGAAGAAAACAAAATCGTGAATGATCTTGATGAAAAGATATTTATAATGGATAAATAGTCAAGAAAGACACAATAAAGAGGTCTGTGATATGAAAATAATTTGTATAAAATGGGTAAGTATTTAAATAAAATCATGGAAGCTAAATCCAAATGATAACAAATTATTGATACATTAATCATGGATAAAATAGGATAAACTCTTCTTATTTTTATAAAGAAAAATAAATATGTTTCATGTAATAGTAAAGGAACTAAATCTAAAACTGGGTATGTATGGGTTGTTAATGGATACTATAAACCCCACCATATGTCAATAACAGGTGGATAAAACATTAGTGAGAACATATATCCTAACATAATGGAAAAAGTAAGCAAACAATGATACATAATATGAAAAATATATTTTGGAACCAAGTCTAAAATGTTATAAATGAGCCAATTTCAGTGGTAATTGTTGGTGCTATAGAAAAATTTCACATAAAGCCTATAATTACTATTAAAACCTGAAACAATCATGAGGTTAACATGAACTGTGTGAGGAAACTATAAAAAGAAAAATATGGAACTTTAGGAAGAAGTATAATTATATTATCAATGAGTTTTCTAAGAATCAAGCTATTAATTATTTTAACAAATATTTCTACTTTGAAAATATTTTTTTTGTTTTAAATAAATTTTAAGAATATATGATAATATTTATTAACTTTATTTTCATGATATTAAAATTATCTTGGTGAAAATAGTACACTTTATTAGTGTTGGGAAGTACTATAATAATAAAAAAGTATTGAAATTATTAAAATTTGAAGTGGAAATAATGAAAGAAAAGAGGACATGACATGAATTCTAGATATTTTCTATCTATCAAACATGAAAAGTGACATAAAAATTATGACGAGCATCGATTAACATAATGGATTCTTAGCAATGTTTGAGAAGGATGCTTCTAAAAAACTAAAAGGAATTTGAAAAGTGGATAATGAATAAAAAATATTGAAATTTACTTCTTTATTAATTATTAAAGGGATAAGAAACATATTTATGAGTGTATAAAATCCTTGTGATAATGATAATAATTTTTTTATGGGAAGAACTCATGTTTCATCAATTTATTAAGAGATGGATTAATTATCATAAAGGGGGAAATAAAAAGTTGTAACATATTCCATGTTGGTGATCTTTGTGACACTACCTCTCAACATATAAGGTGATAAAATATGTTTTCCAATAGAATGGATTGATATTTTAATTTTATAATTATATGTATAACATTCACGTAATATGTAATGAATGATTTAATCCAACTAAATATAGGGAGATATGATGTCTGTGATAAATAGGAAAAGGGAATGTTGTTACACTGAAGCCATTGATGTTTGAAAATTCTATCCACCCTTTCATATAAACTAATTTATTCTATTTTTATGGGAAAATGAGAAATAAACATAATATAGTGATATAAACTTCATTACATTCATTAGTGATTTCACACTGATGACTAATACTATGTTCAAGAAGATTAAATTAAAATACGCGTAGAAGTTTAATTCCCTCCCTAATGAGGATCATACTTTTTTCAATATTGATGAAATGCGGGACATATATCTATCTGAATCTATTTAATTTGTGTTATGTACATATAAATAATAATTATCAAAAAAACTCACCCTTTTACACTTTGTATCAAGCAAGGATGGGAATGTAACTAAGGATACGTCTCCAAAGAATTGGTTCAGAAGAACATACACATGAAAAATCACTACACATATTGTTGATGCTTCTATGGAGCATCCAACAAACACCAATGTATATACCCCTATCCGTCCTTTATTGTCTCCTCGTTCATGAAACATTCATCCTTACCATATGATGTTAAATTCATAAAATTATTATCACCACACAACCTCAAACTATACAACATGAACTGCATGGGTATTGATTCAAATCTTAAAAAAATGTGTATAAGACCCCATAAATCATTAATCCCATCACTTAAAAAACCATACCATCCCATCCACACTTATATAGATGGTAAAAAAGATACCTTCTTGGAAATCCAAAAATAATTCCCTACTTTTCCCATTAAAATCCAAGCAGTTCTTGCCCTTATGTTACCATAAAATGAGGTTCCATACCTACTAGACATTAATAATTTGTCTACTTATATATGAAGAGAATATGAAACACATCCCCATAGGCCGCTAAACATGTTCTTAACCATATATTTTATCATATGTTGATGAATCCCCAAATGGATTTAAACCATTAGTATTACCAAAAGACTCTTAAGTGTTCCCTCCCATACTTTAATAGCATTACAGTATCATCAACTTTCATAGGTGATGTTCCTTGGATTCTATCTATGAAATGTATAAGTTTCCTTCCATTAAAAGGATATGATTCCTTATGTGATTTTAATGTGACAACTTATTTGAAAATAATATGTTCAAAGGATTGTTGAGAGATAGTTTCCTCATTTGACAAGAATGTGTTTCCTTAGGTGATGAGCATGGGATGAGTTAGGTAATGAGCCTATGAATACCTAATTGAAAATATTGGATTATATTATTTCATATCCTAATGAAAATAAAACAAATATCCAAGAATACAAATATTTTATTCATGTTCAAAATTCTAGAAAAACTAATCCTATCCAACTAAAGGTGTTCACCCTTCTAAGACAACATGTATTTTATTTAAATGATATGACAACATAATAAAAAGAGTATGAATGATATTTATGATCATTTCAATTAGGTCCTTAAATATAAATAAATAAGATTAATATAATTCCATTAATTCGAAATGGTATAAAGGAAACCTAGAATAATATTGAAGAAAATGTTCAAGGGGACGCCACTATGAAGCACAAATCACTTCACCAACTACCGCTTTGCATGATGTTTCTCCATGTAGCGAAGTGTTCATGAACGAAATAGTTCTTGGATGGAGGTGGTGATTCTAATTAGAGAAAATGAAACTGAAGTCATTTATGGGAGGGAGGTAGTGACTTACACCTCTGAGATACAATATCCCCCGCAAACTAAATTGATCGTTGGATAAGGCGGTACCGTCTTCTCCCCCCAAAAGAACAAAGTCATTTACGGGGACCAAGCCACTGATTTACAACTCCATGATAGAATATCCCCTATAAAATAAATAGTTCATGGGATGAGGTAGTACCATTGGATCTTATAAATGAAACAGAGTTATTTTAATGACCGATGTGGTGATTTCCTCTCCTACGAATGACGTCCCCACTGACTAAGTAATTCAAGGTCCAAACCACCTTTTGTGGGCTTCCAAAAAAGATGGCTCGTGGCCCATCATGGATGAATGAACACCCCAGGAAAAAATCTCTATGATCTTCAATAAAAATATCCTGATGGGGAACAAAAGAAAATGAGACCTAGATGTATGATTAGAAGATATTGAGATGATGAAATCAAGCGGTGAGAAACCATGAAAACTGGATCCCCTTCGACAATTCCTAGAAGTTTAAAATCCATCGTATATCTAAAGAGAGGGAATAATAACTTAATAAGCCATATTTAAACTTATAACCCTTTAAAAACTATTTCATGAGGAACAAAATGATTCCCCCTTTACAGATAGTATTCCCTCATAGAAAAAACTATGTGGGAAGAGCCCAACATCGCATAGTAAATTACAATGAGGGGGAAACTCATCCTAACATAGAATCATGCTATTTTGGAAGAACCAAATGCCATGAAGAGAAATTCTATGTGGGAAGAAGAAATGTATACATAGAAAAAATTCTATTTGAACCATACCCTCTCCCTCATAGCACCATCGTACACAGAGGGAACCCATCCCTCATAAGAAGAAGCTATGAAAAATGAGGCATTATAGGGAATTGTACTCTCCAGCTCACCCATTCTCTTTTTCCATATCATTATTCCCTATGTTGGTACCTCTACGAACGATTATATTGAAATCAATATAGGGGACCTTCCAAATGCAATTGACATGTATGATAAGATCATTAGGCACATTAGCCTATCATTTCATGTTTAAACACCCATGGTAAGTAGAGACATGTGGGAAACCCTAGTAATATGGCATACCGTCAGAATGAATTCAGGTTTACATTCCCATGGTAATAAGGGTTCAAATCTTTGGGAGATCACATGAACATACCTATTCTATGGATTGAGAGGAAATTCCCTTCAACTAGTTGTTGTGTTAAACATTCCCCTCTTCATGAGAACCAATTTTATGTCAAACCTCCTAAGGTATTCCCCATCCTTTCTTATAGGAGGTGGAAATTTTTCTCATCTTCACCTTCGCCTAGGTAGTATCTGGATTGATCACCAAATGTGACTATCTTGGATATGAAAATAATAGAGTAAAAAAGAACCCTCAAATCCATTCCTCTCTCCCTTAATGCTCTAAAAACTTCCATATACATATAAAGTGAGTTGTGAGATCTTTAGATAGAATGATTCCTCTTGTTTGTCATGTGTAGAATGACTCACTTAGCCATAAAGGTTAGTAGTGATCATTAAATCCACAAGATCCTGAACTTTTAATTGGGATGCTTCAATGTGTAAGTCCCAATCAGATAGGACACTTCCATGTGTAAAAGAAAATTGAATGAGACTTCTCCAGAGATGTATGCCCCAACTAGAAGTGGATCCTTCTATGTTTGAGGCCCAATCATTCCCTCTTTATTGGCCCATTTCGATGTGTAATTTCTAAAATTACCAGACTATGTGAGATTTGATCCCCAACTAACTGAGATACATAGGAAGACTCATTAAGGTCCAAATACAGTACCCAAATACACCCGAATGTATCTGGGCCATATACCTAGTAGGATCATGTATGACCAGCAGAACGTATCCCTCCTATGTCACACATGCCACCTCAGTATAATTCCCCCACCATCCATGATAAGATGCCTTCCACCTGGGCATCTTAGAGACATGACGTCATACTACATGATTGGGTCATCATCACACAATCTTAAAATGTGATGTTCCCTATTATGTGCTACTTAAATATAGAGGTTCTAATTTATTTCATGAGGATATGTAGGAATCCCATCTATAGTTCTGATCCCATCATCAAACAAATCCCACAACTTGATGAATGTAAACTCTAGAGCACCCCATCACACGACTTCAAACCAGTGTCATAATAATAAATAAACCAGGGTTCCCAAATCTACCCACAAAGGGTAACAATGATTTAGAAGCTTGGATACCTAAATATCCTTCTATTGATTGAGAACCACATATATATACATATGATTCGAAACCCATGTGTATTTATAACAAATTTATGCATTTAAGTAATATGTTTATGCATACTTGGGAAGGATCTAAGGATTCCTAAACATATATTAAAACTATAATAGAGTCCCTAAATAAATAAATGTTCCCACCCAAAAGGGTGTGATAATCACAAAATCTCATCGTCTAAACAAATTTGAGATCCCAAGTTTCATTGGCCAAGTTATCCAATGATCGCATGTCTTTGGAAAGTAGGTCCATGAATCATGGATATGAGATCCATTGGGAGTTTTTGGCTCCATGAACAAAACCCATTGGAGACTATTTGAAAAACTTGAATCCAATATCCATGATTGACAACCATTAACCCCCCTACAATAAAACATTATTAATGTATAAACATATTTGTGGGAAGAAAAAAGGTGAACCCGATGTGATTCTTTAAACAAGGTGGCAATGTTACCCTTCTTCAGGCCCCTTTTTTCATCCAAAATGGAATAGGGTCATGTGATACCACCAATTATGCATACTATTTTGAGATGCTACTTTGAAAAGGTATTTTTTATCTATCATATATATTGCATGAAATATTCAGAGATTCCTTTATTCCGATTGAATCTTAGAAGTTTTCACTGACACAAGTGTAAGCCACTGCACCTGTTGGGTCCTCCACTAAGCAGAGGAATCCATCTCCCACCTAGTGTCTTCAATGTTGGGTATTGAATGCACTTGTTTGATAGTATCACCTGAAGGATAATCTACCAACTGTGGAGGTAGCTAAATAGGCCCTCCAGCCAATGAAGGCCCACCAATTGTTTGGTCAGCAATAGTTAATGGTCCTGAACTAGGTGGCTCCACTAGGTGTCTTTATCCTTTTTGGGAGTGTATCTCAATAACATGATAATGAGTTCCTACCTTACCATAGGACTTATGATGAATTCACCATGAATGACTTCATCCCTGTAGCCCATGGGCCCTAACCAAAAATAGTCCCCGACAATGCTGTGTAGCCCAACATCCTCATCATGAAGGAGATAATTCCATCTGGGATCACACTAAAGTAATGTAGGCCCAAGTCCCTAGGCCGGTATGCAGAAGGATTCAATCATATAATTAGGGCTGGGCTATCATCCTTGTTCCAACAAAATAAGTCCTCCATGTAAATGCAGCAATAAACCATGAGCAGACGTGTACTCCTACTCACCATCATGATGTTCTTCAATCAAATGTGACAAAAAAAATTAAGTAGAGATATATTCCTACCTAGGATCCCAAAGACCACTATGTAAATACAATAGTACATGAGTTGATGAAAATCACTTCTTGAAAATATGAAACTTGTCAGTAAAATATGGAAAAAATCTATGAGAATTCTAAAATTACTACTACTAAGCATTAAGACCGCCAGTAAAATAAGATGGAAATAAATGAGCATATGTATATTCCTACTCACTCATATTAAGCCAATCAGTCAAATACCATAGAAACCAAATACATGAAGCTGAAAGTTCTCATGCATGAAATTAAATACTATTTGTCAAATAATATATAAACCAATAAATTGATGAAAACCCCTACTCATAAGTATGAAGCCCCTCGTTCCAATATATTGAAAATTGGAGATAATACCTGGTTTATCATAGTGATAAGTAAGGGGTAGACTCATATCTCTTCACCTGCACAGGATAACTATCTGAACATACTGGGAGAAAATAGCGGACCAAATTTGGCACATATTACTACTTTGACATTGAAAGGGGTATATATTCATGTTCCATACAAGGATGTATCTTAACACATCTTGGAAGTGATGGTGGTCTAGACATCAATTCTGGACCATATCTTGAAGACTTTTCAAGATTTCATTATGAGTCTATATAAATCAATGATTTGGGACCATAATTCATCCTCCCCATGTGGGGTGACTCATCCACACAATGAGGTGGTAACTTTAGTGTATACCTACATCCATGATCTAGTCTAGGGAGTTATTGAAATATCCCATGAGTGGTGAACAACAAGATCATGAAAAAATACCCATTCAAATTGGGGGACACCTGTCTACCATGGTGGCGGCTCTAGGGTAGGCGCATAACCCTATAAAAAATTTGGAAGCTCTTTAAAATATCTTAGAAACCCCACATTATCCATTCAAACATGAACCCATCTATGAAGGACATCACCTATAGGATGCGGTACTAGTCACCCGCAAGAGAGCACCCAAAAATGAAATTCACTAAAGGAAACTATAAAATGAAGAGAAAATACATGACCCTACTCAGATAAAAATGTGAGTTCAAAAGGACATCAGGTACTTATACTAGCTGGACCATGATCATACTGATCTGTTACAAAATATAGAAGTGACAGTAGTGGTTGTGGAGGTGCTTCCTGCAACATTGTTACCAGCTTCTCTAAAGGTCATCCCAAGAGAACATACCATGAAATATTACTTAATGGACAATAAAAATTGATCATGAGATCCTATCTCCTGATGATCATCATGGTATCCCTCCTCATGGATAGAAGATCAACTAGTAATAAGGTTCTAACATTGATGTTTTCCTCCTTGATGGTCATCCCCAAGGTATATACAATAGAAATTCTCATTACATTCCAACATCAAGATATGATGGCAGTCCCCACCATTGTGGCATGTGATGAGAAGGTCCTCTATATAGTGACACCTCATTTCTATAATAAGGTCCTCCTCATTCTATCATCCACTCTGATGGTCACCCCCAAGGTATACACTACATAAATTCTCTGTAAAGTTGGACATGAATATATGACCATAGTCCTCACCATTGTGGCATGTCTAGTGCAGGACCTCCTCACAGTCATATTTCATGTTTTCTAGAAGGTCCTCCCCTTTCCGAGTCAAATGAAAGAAAGACCCCATATTCAGAGGTTCTTGGAATGCCAGTGAAAAACATGTTAGATACCCTTCCAATATTAAGAGATATTATTTCTAAACCAAGAGATGGAATGGGGAAATTCCCATCTTTTGAGCTACCCCCAGACCATTCACATATCAAAAAAACCCCATCTAGCCACACTACTTATGACCAGATCATCAAGGAGCGTCTAAAATGGGAAGATTAAGTAGATGAGTCCCTAGAGGAAGAAAAAAGGGATATGTTTCTCATGAGAAGAAAATTTTCCAATGATAACATACCAGTTATGTGTTGGTTCATAGACACTTCTCCATATGAAAAACTATTGGAGTTGTAAGAATGATACATACATAACATTATTTTCAATATCTGAAAAAATCATTGCCACCTAAAAACAATATTTTTCCTTATAATGGATATGAAGATCATATAAAAATACTGGGAGAGATTCATCATCAAACTTACTTGGAGTCTCTGCAGTATGTGCAAAAACAACAATCAGATAGGTGATAGAATGATCTCCATCTGACGTACCATTTTCTGATAAATATGAGCACAAGGATATATATTGAAGTATAGTAAAAAGTTACACAAGTATGAAGAAGGGAATTTTACATTTATCCCAATGAAATATGGGGACCATGTGACATAGAAGGATGCTAGATCTAGTGCACACCATGTTGGGACGGAGAGTGATGGCAAGAGGGGGGGGGGGTGAATTGCTTTTTAAAAAAGTTTAACAATTTAAGAAAAAGTTAAAGCGCAGCGGAAATAAAAGAGGCAAGACAAAAAATTGATAACAGAGTTCGGCCTAAATCCCAAGCCTACGTCTCCGCTCCCAACTCAACCGTTGAGAGATTTATACGACAGCTTACTTTTTAATGGTTGTAGCAAGAAACCCACTAGACTTTAAGGCAGCCTAGAAACCTATTACAGCTTGCTTTTTATTGGTTGTAGAAAGAAACCCACTAGCCTTCTTACAGGTGAAGGCCAGCTCACCTATGACTGAAGTCTTTTACAGGGAAGGCTTGACTAACCTCTTCACACCTTGAAGGTGTTGTGAAAACCCAAACAAAGGGAGGATGACAGAAACAAGGGTTTGTATGCACAAACTCAAAATAATGCTAAAAATGATAAAACAATAAAAACCGTAAAGAGGAGAAGTCTTGGGCGCCAATGGATTGATTGGTGATGATGAAGAGCGCTCCCAAGCTTCTATGGTCATGCTCCTTTTTTTGATGGAACCGACTATACCTATTGGAAAACCCGCATGTCTACTTTTCTTAGAAGTATAGGTTATCCTATTTATAGAATTGTCATTCATGGTTACTCTCTCTCTTCTCCCGATGAATCCAAATGGACTCAATCCGATATTAAAAATTTCGAGCATGATGGAAAATCCATGAACGCTCTTCATTGCGGCCTTGATCGTAATGAATTCAATCGAGTTTCCACATGCACTTCATCTCATGAAATCTGGAAACTTTTGGAGGTTACCCATGAGGGGACCAACAAAGTTAATGATACTCGATTGGATATGTACCGTCAAGATTTTGAGTCTTTTACCATGCATCCATCTGAAAATATTACTGATATGTTTACTCGCTTTACTGATGTTTGTAATGGGAGAAAGTCTCTTGGAGATGATGTTTCTGCAGAGATGATGGTCAAGAAGATCCTTTGGATCTTACCAAGTTCATGGGCACCGAAAGTCACGACAATTCAAGAAGCGAAGAATTTAAAAGAAATTCCGGTCGAAGAGCTCATCGGATCCCTCATGACCTACGAGATCACCATGAGGAGGCAAGCTGAAAAGGAAGGAAAACTCATCGAAACTCCAAAGAACATCGCCTTCAAAGTTCAAAAAGAAGAAAGCTCCTCCTCCTCATCTTCTTCCTCTTCAAGCAGCGATTCAGAAATCGAGAACCTTGCCCGCAAGATGCACAAATTCATGAAGAAGAACAAAAAGAAGAAATATCGCAAGGCTCGAAAGGAAGAACTCGACGAAAAATCCGAGCCCGAGGTAATATGCTATGGGTGCGGCAAGAAAGGCCATTATAAGCCCGATTGCCCACTCCACAAGACAAGGGCCAAGCAAAAGGAAAAGAAAAAGGCATTCAAGGCCACTTGGAGCGATAGCTCCTCATCCTCCTCCACCTCAAAAGACAACGGTAAAAATTGTCTAATGGCATTTCATGAGGTAACCTCTTCCGACTCCTCTTCCTCTTGTTCTTCCAATTCATTCAATCATTTATCTTATGAGGATCTCCATCATGAGAGAGATCAATTGGAGGAAGGTTTTCACGAACTTTCTTCCAAATTTATTGCTTTAAAAAAGAAATTCAAAATTCTTTCTTCTGAAAAGGATCAACTTCTCAAAGAGAAGGAAGACTTGTCCCTCAAGATCCAAAACCTTCCCGATGTTGACTCTATGGAATCAAAAATCAAGGATTTAAGGAAATACCTAGCTAAGTTCACCGAAGGTGAACATAACCTTTCAAAGCTCCTTGGTTCCCAATGCATATCTAGAACCACCCAAGGGCTTGGCTATTCTAAGCAAGCTTCCTCTTCCCATGCTCCTACTATTTTTGTAAGGGGGAGCTCCCAATATAAATTTTGCAACTATTGCAAAAAGATCGGGCACTTAATTTACGAGTGCGACTGCAAAAATGCCCAGTATGGAAGGCCCAAAACCATTTCCTTTAACGATGAATTTAATAGGAGAAGACCCGCCACAAGACAAGTTTGGATTGAAAAATCCCTTTTAACGAGTCTCTCCAGACCAAAATTTGTCTCGGCTCTAAAATCCTCTCCCTAGTGATTTTTTTTTTATTTAGGGGGAGTTAGGATCGTTTAATCCTTTTTTCATTTTTCGTTCAAAACTTTCAATTTAAAACATTCAATTAAAATTTCAAAAATATCAATTGGTTTAAAAACTCAATCTTGTTTTTCAATCCTGTCCTTCAATCAAATTTTATGCCCCGTGCTATTTTGATAATAAAAAAGGGGGAGATTTCCTTGGTTGATTGGGGGAGAAATTTTTCTCTCATGCTTTGATTTACTTTTCAATTTATCCTTTAAAGCCTGCCTTTCATTTCAGTCTTTTACATTGCTTGTTTTGGTGATTGTGATCATCAAAATAGGGGGATTTTGTTGTACCCCTCTCTCTTGTATTTTAATGATCACAATCACTCTTTTTTTGTTCTAACTTGTTTTCAAGTGTTTTTGTTGATAGGCAAAAGGTTGCCAAAAAGTTGGGCCAAGAAGGACTGAAAGTAGACTCTCTGAGTCTACCGGCCAACCGGTGGATTCCCACCGGCCAGCCAGTGGTCTCTGGCAGTAGCAATGGTTTCTGTCCAGAGCCACCGGTCAGCCGGTGTGAGCTCCCCGGCCAGCCGGTATTGTCACCAGCCAGCCGGTGGCTGACCACCGGCTGGCCGGTAGAACCTGGGCAGAGAGCTTGCTCTCTGTCTGGAGCACCGGCCAGCCGGTGGACCACCGGCCAGCTGGTGAGACACCACCGGCCAGCCGGTGTGCCCAGTCAAACTAGCCGTTGGGCTTTGACCAGACTTGTACTTTTGACCCCCAACGGCTCCGAAGGCCTCTCCAATGGCTCCGAAGACCCCCAACGGCCATTTGGGTGTTCCTCTCCTATAAATAGAGGACTTGGAAGCCCTGGAAAAATATAGTAGCCCACGGGAACATTTTTCGATCATTTGGAGAACCTCCGACGCATTCCTTCAAGGATCCCCACCTGCTCCAACTCACTTCCACAACCAAGGAGCACCACCATAGAAGCTTGGGAGCACTCTTCATCATCACCAATCAATCCATTGGTGCCCAAGACTTCTCCTCTTTACGGTTTTTATTGTTTTATCATTTTTAGCATTATTTTGAGTTTGTGCATACAAAACCTTCTTTCTCTCATCCTCCCTTTGTTTGGGTTTTCACACCACCTTCAAGGTGTGAAGAGGTTAGTCAAGCCTTCCCTGTAAAAGACTTGAGTCATAGGTGAGCTAGCCTTCACCTGTAAGAAGGCTAGTGGGTTTCTTGCTAAAACCAATAAAAAGCAAGCTGTAATAGGTTTCTAGGCTGCCTTAAAGTCTGGTGGGTTTCTTGCTACAATCATTAAAAAGCAAGCTGTCGTATAAATATCTCAACGGTTGAGTTGGGAGCGGAGACGTAGGCTTGGGATTTAGGCCGAACTCCGTTATCAATTTTGTATCTTTCCTCTTTTATTTCCGCTGCGCTTTAACTTTTTCTTAAATTGTTAAACTTTTTTAAAAAGAAATTCACCCCCCCTCTTGCCATCACTCTCCGTCCCAACACACCATTCTAGTAAAAAATTTATTGGAAAGTCCATCAACAAGTTTGTTTGCTTCGCGTTAGTTGTTCCAGATAATGTAGTTCATTAAAGTGAGCTTGTCCAGATATTTCGACCTCTTCGCTATTTTATTCCATGAAAGTTGGATCTTTCCGATCCTTAGAGGTTGAGCAATGAGAGTGAAATCACATTCAAACAAGATGTTACTCCAATTTCATTGATTTTTAGTATCAACATATTTGATAAATACCATCAATGCACTGGATAAGTTGAATTGTCTAATCAATGACGCCCCTCCTAGTGATCATATTCACGGATTGAGAGAACATTGGTATTTTGATTTTACCTCACTAACCATTTAGTAAAACCAATTGAAAATGGAATCATATAATATCATTATCCCATGGTAAAAATTAAGTTAAATCTCTTCTTAAGAAAAGAGTAATGATTAACAAGAACTTTCCTTCAGAAAGTTTCAAAGGGATAATCCCGATGAGAGAAATCCATAGAAACAATCCTGATCTAGGAAACTAAGAAAATTCAGGAGGATTTTATTTTAAGGTAATCCAATCATCAATAACATTCAATTTACTCAAAGGCAAGCAATTAACAATCTGGTCTCACACCATTCCCGTCTCATGCTCAAAAACAATGCCAGACTAGGAGATTGGGAACTGTAGCGGCAACTACTGCTATACGGGATGAGTCTTAGCTCGTAGGGATGGTGGGATTTTAAAAAAAAATCCACTTTAAGACCAAAAAACCCATACTGGGGTACACTAATAAGAGAACAATAGCAACCCCAACCCACAATGTGGGGGCATTTTTACCTCAACATCCTCCACAACAAAAATTAGTATTTTTAAATTCAGGGAGAATGGTGAGTAGAGAGGTGTCCCGTTCCATCTTTTCTCATGAATCATTTCCCCCATAAGGGTGGTGTATTAACAAGATGCATAAATGTTACCTCCAATTTAACCCTTGTTAAAAAGTCAAAAGAGGATCTAGGGTGGGAAGGGAGAGGTCCCACAAGGGAAAAAACAACCCTTATATCATTCCACAATCGGTACAATCCCTACAATGCATTCTAATTTGGTGAAATTCATGAATTTCAATCCTATAAATGACACCAAAAATAATGAAGATGTAGAAGAACATGAAAAGAATGGTTTCACCCAGAATTTGATCCACACTAAGAGTGAAGGTATTCTTACCCATAACCTGAGAGTCTCCCCAAATCTAGGTGCTCCGTCGTCCAGTTCCATTATACCTCCTTAAAAAAACTCTAATAGGGAGAAGAATAAAAACAAGGTCGTATAAGACCAACCTAATCTATATGAGAACGATCCCCTTATACATGAAGATAGATTCACTAAATAGGAGGATGAAATGAAAGAGTTGAAACAAATAAATTCCTAATTACTCTGAGGTAGCATTCATATTGGGTATTCTCCCTAGGAAGAGATTCAACATACAATTATAGTAGTTGTACATAATCCACAAGGGTTCATCCTAGAAATAAAACTTAGATCAAGAAAAACACCCAACACGGTGCCTGGACCATTGGTCTACCCAGACCTGATCTTGGTAGGGTACTATAATTTCCATCCATTAGGGAAAATACCAGAATAGTTTTACGTAAACCTGCTAAAGATGGATCCATTTGGATATACAGTCAAAATAGTTGAAGAGCATGCATGACAAATATGACATATTACTTCACCTAACCAAGTACAGGTTCAAAAAACACTCTTCAAGGTATTATCGACATCGTCAAGTCATTAGTAGATTTATTGGAATATGTGGATGAATGGTGTGAACTAGTACATCTAGAACTAAATCCTTATCCTGAATTGGTCGGAGGTACCACACTGCTATCGAATTTTAGGAGTGCTATGTTTCCATTATTCAATGGTTTTGGTGGTCCAGAAAAACATCTGACTCACTATGCATCCCATTATGATCCCATGATGGAAACTCAGGAGCAACAAGAAGCATTGAAACTCAGTTTCTTCATCCAAATCCAGCAAGGTCCAACCTTCATGTGGCACACCAGGTTTCATGCTCAATATATCACTGGATGGGAATACCTCCTCTATTAGTTCCTCTTCCTATTCAGCTAAATTCCGGAGAAGATGATACTCAGTGACCTCTCTAACGTCAAACGATGATAGGAAGACGGAGTCTGATATTTCATCTCCCAATAGAATGGTTTGAATTATTCCCTGAACCAACTGCTCCCCCAAGAATATATAATTTCTACGTGCATCGACAACCACCATGTTGAGTTGTGAATTCCACTCAACTGGGTGAAATATACAAGTGTTTTATGCTATTTCCCCATCATTTCCCATATAATGGGGTAATATATACAAAATACTAATATCATGTCTTGGATAAATCCACCCATCATAGGGAAAACAATGGGAAAGGAGAATGAAACAACGATTGTGCTTTAGCTAGCCCCTGCACCAGGTCTTTCTCATAAGAAAACACTATATTGTGCAGCACCAACCAAGCATAAAAAATAACCCCTGACATTATAGTATGAATAGAGGGGCATAAAATAAATAAATTCAAGGAATGAAGGAATGAAGTTTACTCATTCCGAGATGATAATTTTTGTGTCTATTTTATAACGGCTATGAATAACGACTTACTCCAATTTCCATGACTGAAAAAGGATGGTGAGGTGGGTCTTGATGATATAGAATATTATTATCCATTTCACCAGATACTGAGACACACCATTTAGGAAATATTCATGTTCAAATGCCTCATAAAAAATGATAGATTTCAGGAAAGTAAAACACATACCACTACTAACCCAAGTGGCACATGATTCCAGTACAGACCCAGATGAATGAGGTGACCAGCAAGAAGTTATTAGTAGGACGGGAAAAAAGTTCTATTATTTTATGACTCAATAGATAATAAAGAACTAATGGTATTCTTTGAGCACTATTGAAACAACCAAATCTTCCACTGGCTTCTCCTATCATAACACAGTCGATGTACTTGGCCCCTCAACCCTCCAAAAAAATCATCTAGAAAGAAGTGTGAATCTAAAGTTAAGGGGAAGGTGCATGAAGATGAATTTTTATCATGGAAAAAATAATAATTTTTGACTGTCTCAAATTTTATTCCATTTGATATGAATGAATGGGAACTGCCCTACCAAATGACACAACTAGATGCATTTGGTCAGGTAGAGTCATCATTAGATGAGGAGTTGATATTTAGATCCATAAATTCCATTCACTTAATGGATCCCTTATCCAATTATGAGTATGGATATGAACACCATATCCCCCCCATTTTATTTGGTAACTATAGGAAAATGTTACAGGTGTTGGGTATACCAAGGAAGGAAAAACCATGGAAGAAGTAAAATTTATGTCCAAAATCCTACTCAAACCATCTATATTGTAGAAACCCACATAAGAGTCCTCCTACATAACCAATAGGAACACAAAAATTCCCCTTCACTTTACAAAACCACTCCAACATAATCATTATGGATTATCAATCAGAATAAGAATCGGTATCAGATCACCCTCAACGAGCAGACAAACCTACTTGACTTAACCCACCAATAATGGGAACACAACTAGATCCTATCTTGAGGGATGATCAATCTCCAACCATTACACTAGACCCAAAAAGAGATTATGAAAGAGAATCCCCACACTGGGAAGTGCTAGAATTTACTCTAGAAGTATGATATTCTAAAATAATTGGACTCGGTACTAGCCAAACTATCAATCATGGATGCCTTGTGTTTTTAAAAATACATTAGGGAAGAACTCATCGAGGATTTTTCTAAGCTCCCTGGTGTTTGAAGCCGATGTATCCACTTTCCTGGTCTATCAAATCGAGAACGATTTTTAAAAATGTCACGTTGATATCTCCTTCACAAAACAAGATGAATATGTCATTATATAACGGAACGTCATGCCTTTGTATGCGTCTGGTAGGATAAATGGTGTCTATGTCCTCAAAGTTTTCATTGATAATGGATTTAGAGTTAATCTAATTCCAGTTGGTCAATGATTAAAATAACCTAATTCCATCTACCATAAAATTATAGGGAAATGAAAATATTTAGTAGAATCCATTGGGAAAAATCATGTTCAAGGTCCTATTTGGAGACCTCATAGTCGACTTAGAGTTTTTGGTGGTTTGGTAGAACAAAACTTTAAACATCTTTCTAGGATGTCCCTGGTTTCCTCAATACACAATAATTCCCTCCTCAAACTATTAATAGATCAAATAATTCATCGATGGATGGATCGGGGTGTTATTCATCAATAAGGCGTCATTATAATCTTACGAGTCACATTATATAGATGCAATATTCTATCAAGGGAAAGAGAAACTACCCTTTTTGATATTGTTGAATGGGTCCCCACCTCGAATGACCTATAAATGATCCGGGATAACCACTTTAGGAATATTGGTAAAGAATATGTTCGACCTATCAACCATATTGAGAATTTGTTCCTAGAGTCATGTGTATATTTAGAAATCATCAAGACTTTAGTCAAGAACACCATGTCCAACAGTTTTGGAGAGTCTACTGAATCTTTAAACTCTAGTAAAAGCTCAAATGAAGGTACATTAATCTTAACCCCAAATCAATAGGAAATACCTTCCTCAAAACAATGGTATTAGAGG
This sequence comes from Viscum album, assembly GCA_963277665.1. NCBI lineage: Eukaryota > Viridiplantae > Streptophyta > Magnoliopsida > Santalales > Viscaceae > Viscum > Viscum album. The sequence continues at coordinate 1,550,145,354 of OY728129.1, forward strand.
ATGTATCATCACTCAAAGTGGATTAAGACACTCCTCCATCCCTTACTCCATACTCTCTATAAAATCCCCCGCTATCAGCTGATTAGAATAAGTCTCTTCATATTCTAAATAATAATATATCGAATCTTCTATCAACTCTGGAAAACTCATCCTAAGACTTATTTCCCCATAAAAATAATAATATTAATATAAACAGTAACTGGAGGAGGAGGAGGATGACCTTAGGTATGCTCCTCCAACATTCTATGAGGGTGTATCTAAACCCCTTGAAGAAAAAAAAATATATCTAGGAACAAAAGAATATCCACAACCCACCTTAATTAGTGAAACCATGTATTCCAAAGAGAAATATATTTAAAACTAATTCTTAAGGAAACAATGATATTTTATATCCTAGAATAACATGGAAAAGCCAGGCCTTGATCCTAATGTGGACACTCACCACTTGAGCCTACTAGGGAACCATGAGGGCTATAAAAAAGGTAATAAGGGTGCACCCGATGCTTGATACCAAAATAGATGATGAAGTTGACAATATAATCACACCCAACTTCATCCATGAATTCCAATATCCCAAGAGGATGGACAAAAAAGTCCTCATCTAAAAGAAGAATGAACAAATCAGAGTTTGCATTGATTTCAAAGATATCAATCATCACTTCCTAAAGGACGATTTCCTAGTCCTAATCATGGATATTTTGATTAATGTAACAACCAAAATATCATGTCCTCTATTTTATGGTTTGTTATTTAGGATACAAACAACTCCAAATGGACCAAGAAGATGAATAAGCTACTCCCTTCAAGACCCAATGAGTATTTTTTTATTAAGTGATTCCCTTTTTCTTAAAGAATGTTGGCACTACATATCAATGTGCCATGAATCTCATCCGCAAACACTTATTGGGAATGTTAATTGAAGACAATGTTGATGAACTGGTGGTAATATATTTACATTTCTTGGGCCACCTGAAGGATATTGAAACCATTTTCAATAAACTGTGACAACACAGTCTGAAAATGATCCCCATAAAATGTGCCTTCTTAGTAACCTCAGGGATGATTCTTAGCTTCATAGTACACCATCATTGCATCAAATTCAAACAGAAGAAGAAAATAGATATCCTTGAAATTTCACCTCCTCACAACCTCACCGAAATGATCAAACTTCTTGTACACTTAGCCTACATTCAAAAATTCATAAAAGTAAATTATAGGAAAATTTATTCCCATAACTAGGTTGATGAAAAAGGGAGTTATATATCAGTGGATTGATGATTGTTATAAATAATTCAATAGTTTCAAGTAGTATCTCTCAGGACCGCCTGTACTAATTCCACATGTTGAAGGAAGACCACTCATTTTGTATATGACAGCCTTAGAGAAACCATTATGTGCCTTCCTTGCATAGAATAAATATGTAGGTAGTGAAAACAATCTTTATTATCTTAGTTGAACCATGATTGATGTCAGGAGTTGTTACTCATATATCAATAATATTTTTCTGGTGCTAATATTTTCAATCTAAAAAATGAAGCACTACCTACAACATCACGAGATCCACATGGTATCTCATAGAAACCAAATCAAAAACAATCTTAATCGTGCGATGTTAATCATACTTTAAACTTGGTGGGAAATCATCCTAAAGAAGTTTTACATTCAGTTCATGCATCGAAAAGTGTCCAAAGTCTTGGAGTTAGCAAATTTTCTAGTAGAGCACCCCTCAATAGAAATGATTTTATTGGATAATGAGTTACTCGATGAAGTGGTTTTCTCTATTTAAGAAGAGCCCTAGATATGGGAGATGTATTTTGAAACTACATCTATAATCCCTCAAGGGAAAAGGATAGAATATCCTAATCCCAAAAAAGTGGTGTTAGGATTTGTAATCATATCTTCATTAAAGGAAATATGGCCTTACTCATTCCTACTATCGAAGGGTTTTACAAAAAATATAGAAAAATATCAGGCTCTCATTACAAGGATAGAGCTGGCACATTAGGTATATGTAAAAAAAATAAAGATAAAAGGTGATACAAAAATGGTCATCATGTAGGTTAATGGTGATTATGCTATCAAGAAGGAAGATCTAATCCCATTTCCAAACTATGTTTGAGGAGTAATGGTTGAATTCCATTTGAAGAGGACACTATCTAATGTCCCATTATTACAAAATGACTTGGTCATTGTATTCGAAAACAAATCCACAACTCTAGAAGATCTAGACTAGGATGAAACGGTCATCATAATTACATGCCGCTGGATGGTGCCACCGTTCATTCAGGACAAAATGGAAAAAACTATGATATTATCCCCATCCATGAGAGGTATAGTCCTACAATTGGTTCGATGATAGCCATTTCGGACTACATTCAAAAGGGAGAGATCCAATTAGATAGGTTTGGAAGAGTGAAAATTCAGAGAAGAGAAATTAACTATATTCCATATGGTGGCACAAATAAATAAAAGGTCCCCTATAAGAGGAGCCTTAACAAGGTCCTTCTCAGGTGCATTTATGGAGAAGAGACTATTGTTGTTGTGAAGGAAGTTCCCACTGAAGCTAGTGGTGCCCACCAATCAGGATCCAATCTTTCCCATCGAGTTCGAAAGCTTCGATACTAATGGCCCACAATAGCACAAGACTATACTACATTCACAAAAAAGATGTATTCCTTCTAGATTCATACTAATTTCATCCAAAAACCCCAAGAGTTAATTCACATAGCTAAGTACTCATGGAAATTTCACATATGGGAAATAGATGTTGTGGGACCATATCCTCCTCCTACAGTCAAATAGTTTAATTATATCCTCACAAAAACTGATTTATTTTCTATGTGGGTAGAATACATAACCATCAAATAGGTTGGGACAAGAAGCATTTTCATCTTTGTGAAATTCAAAATCATCACCAAATTTTGTGTACCTTATACTATACTGATAGAAAAATGCACCAATTTATATTATGGATAATTGGAGAAAATATATCAGTAGTATGATATTATGTCAAATCATTCATCCCATTACTAAACATCGGCTAATGGATATATAGATTTTGTCCTCAAGTCCTGATATAGTATACTCTAGAAGATGATAGATAAGGATAAGAAATCATGGCCAGGAAAAATATTTTATGCCTAGTGGGACTACCAGAAAATGGCCTACACTACCTCCCATGGAACGTCACTCTCATTATTATATGGTTTAGAGGCAGTCCTACCTGTAGAATTTCAATTCCCCTCTCACTGCATTGCCATCATCGATCAATTATCCATAGATGAGAAGCCCCAGAAATGGCTGCATAAATTCGAGCCCCTAGATGAATAGTGATTTCGTTCCTTGCACCATTTAGAGGTTCAAAAAAACATGATTCCACTTTCTTTTTACAAAAAGTTTCACCTACCATTGTTCCTTGATGGAGAGATGGTGTTGGTTCTCAAGACTAAAATGACCCTCGAAAATAAACCTAAAATTTGAACGAAAATGGGAGGGAACTGACGCCATACATAAGGTCTAATCTAATGGATAATATTACATGATTTCAATAGATGTGAATCTCACTAAAGAACCTAACAACATAATGTTCCTGAAGAAATATTTCATGTAATTACACACCATGTCATACTGACAACATGATGATAGAATAAAAAGAACCTTCATCCTAAGCACCTGATGCTAAACTGTATGGAGATCATCCTAACCACACAATGCTAAAATGCACGAAACCTTCATCTGGACTGCATGATAATAAAGTGTGTGGCGCCTTCATCCTAACTACATGATGTTAAATTATACATATATTTTCATGACCAAATGATGATAAACTGCATGTTACCTTCGTCCTGACCACCCACCGATAAAATCCATGGAACCTTCATCCTAACCATTTGAAATTAAACTACATGAAGTTCATCCTGACTACACGATGAAAAAATACATGACAATTTCATCTTAACCACAAGACATTAAACTGCATGGAGCTTGTCTGTACCACATGATGATAAATTTTATGGCACCTTATTATTGAACATATGACGATCAACTACATGAAACCTTCATTTTAACAACATGAAATTAAAAAATATAGAGGTCATCCTGATGGAATGATGACAAATTATATAGAACCTTTGTTCAGACCACATGATGATAAAATTTATGGAACCTTCATCCAGACCACATGATGTTAAACAGTATAAATCTTGTACTTACTATAAGACAATAAACTGCATGCCACCTTCATCCTAAATGAATGAAGATAAACTGTAGGTAACCTTCATACTAACCACATGATGTTGAATTGTATGATCTCATTCACACAACATGAAATTAAAATTTTCTTGCATCATCCCGATCACAAGATTATAAAATGTTGGATGCATTTTCCTAGTTGCATGTTGTTTAACTGGATAAAATCAAGGGTCTGAACTCCATGAACATAAGATATGAATTAACGTCCTCATCGTATGATGTGAACCTTCATGGGGATCATCATTTCAATCAACAATTCACTACACATGAGCTAGATATTTGCGACAGAATGATGAAGTTCCCCTATTTTGCATGCGAGCTAGATCCACATAGGAAGTATCTTTCTCCAGAACTATGTGTTCCCTTATTATTTTCATTATATGAGATGTAGTGATACCTTGAACCTATGTCCTAGGCCTAACCACTATCAATGATAAAAATTACCTCTGTGTATGGGCCAGACCTACGTGGAAAATTCTTATCTAGAACTACGTGTGGCTTGATTCTAATCATTAGTGGATATGTGGTGATGCCTAAAAACTTCATGTCGGGTCTAGATGTAAATTTAAATCCATCATGGAATGAATTTATTACTAGTGTTTGAACTATGTTCATCTTTTCACAGCAGTATTATACTGCTTGAAGGTCTAAAAAATCATCATTCTCATTGTTTTAACACTAATGTCATCGCTTTATAATGTTAAACTGCATGGAACTACAATTTCCTCATTTGAGAGGGAATCACCTTCATGATACGTCTTCTAACATTCCATGTTCATGAAAAAAATATTTCTTCATTCCAATTATATGGGATATGTATCAATACCTGGATGCCATATCTCAAGTCTAGACTCCCCTAAAAAATGCCCCTCCCTGTGAAAGGGCCAAACCTATGTAGGGATGTTTATTTCAAGAACAACGTATGTTTTGATTCTCATCCACAAGAGATATGTAGGTATTCCCATACATTACCTCTTATAGAACAACCATAAATCCATTATAACTTTTAGACCCTTGTCTTGAGATTCTTTCGAGAGTGTTTGGTGTGGCATAGGGCTCTCAAGTCCTCATTCACTTCAGGTCATAGTAGTTGAACCATGCACCGCCCATTAGATCACTTCTTCTCCCACTATACTTAGAACATGATGTTAAACTATGCTAAAAATATCCTGGATGCATGATAGGAAACTGAATAATGTCATCACAATTCCCTCACACAAGAAGGCATTACCCCCGACAATCGTCATCCCCCATGATGTGTTCAAATAAATATGTACGAATTGATTCATATTCACACAAGATACACAGTGATTACTAGATCTCCAATAAAAGGTTCAACCATTATAAAAAAAATTCCCCCCTCCTGGTGTAATAGTTTGATATACATAGGGATCCCCTTATTAAGAACTATGTGTGGATTGATTCTTATTTTGACATGATACATAGTGACACATAGGTATCTTATCAAAGTACCAAAAATTTTCAAAAATATAAGAAAATAAAAAACAACCCCATCCCTGGTTTTCAAATTTTTGTTGATGATCTTGAATTCTGGTATCTCATTTAGTGATCCATCAATGAATCAAAAATTCCCCTCCCCCCGTCGTATGTGTTAGATCTGTGTAAGGAGTTTCCAGGTCCATGGACAATCACATTATGAATGTTTTTTACATGACCAGAATCATCCCTTCCATTAATCAGACATTGTTCCTTGGGAAATTTTTGATCTTCATAAAACTCCACGAGCATCGAATGTGGAGGTCTAGTGTCCTTGGGACACCTTTGTTTTACTATACACCATATGACCCAGTCAGATCTACATAAGTTTCCCACAAAAAGTCCTATAAACCAGAAGAAAATTCATCCCCATGGGAGGATTTTTCTATCTCAGTATGCCCTAAAATGGATTCCACACCCCATATCATTTTTCTTGATTTGAGAATTCCCAATTCCAGGGATTACACATTCCTCCTACCTCACGTTTGGGGAATGTCAGAATATCTTATCCTGACTAGCTATAGTTACTCATGGTTTCTATAATAAATTATTCTGACCACATAATGATAAAATTCAAGGAAATAGTCCTTACTAGATGATGTTAAACTATATGGACCATTTATAATCTTATGAAAGTAAAACTATTGGATATTAATAACTACATTTTTCATCATTTCTATCAGTATAGGATATGTAGTGACACATGAACATGATAACTCGGGTCCATCCATGAGATAAAAATGTTCCCTCTTTTCCTTTGTATGGGTTAGACCTGCATAATAAATTTCCAAGAACAATAAAAAATGTTTCCCCCATGTTCCTATGTATGAAATAGATCTATATAGGAGAGTCTAATATGATCCTATCCACATTGGTGAGCTCGTATTCAAAAAAAAATTCCCCACTCTTATACATGAGCATGATCTAAATAGGATAATTAAATATGAGGGTAACCCTATTCATGATCTCATATACTAAAGGAAATTCCCCCTTTTCCAAATAACAGTTTGATTATAATACGGGGGAACCATTAAAGAACTACATATTTTTTTATTCCTTCCATTAGAGGACATACATCTATGCCTGAACCTCTAGTTATGGACCCAACTGCAACTTCCATTTTTTTCATCAGGTCAAGTGATCCATGTCCTTACAGAAGGATATTAAACTACCTAGATAAAGTCCTTTCTGATTGACATTAAAATGCACAGGTTTTCAGGAACTATGTACGGCTGGATTCTCACCCTTGTAGGATACATAGTGATGCCCAGATCTTCAATATTGGATCTGACTATGATAAAAAACATCCCTTCCATGTGAATGTGTTATAACTCTGTGGGGGAACATCCTCATACCTATGCAGGGGGGACATCTCTACTTATTCCTGAGAAATTGTGACATGGAATTCCCCTTTTATGGTAAGGATCCATACATTCAATAAAAAAACTCTATATCTGGATGGGTCCAAATCCCTATAATCTTCCATGACCATCATAAGTAGGGACTCAGTGTGTTGAGGAATCCTTTGTTTGAAAATGTACAATACTCCCCAGTTCTCACTTTAGAAGTTTTCAAAAAATAGGGCATATCAATCGATGAAAAATTTATACCCCGAAGAAAGTTTCCCTACCTCAATATTCCCCTATGAAATTTACATCCCACATACCAACTTGGATTCAAAATCCCTAGATATTATATTTTACTAAATTTTCTTCTTCCATTATTAAATATGAAAAAAAATTACTAGTCAAACTACACTGAAAAAAGGAGATTCACTTACCCCTTGGTGAAAGAAAAGTGATCTTAAATTTTATATCCCAAAACGTCCTAACTGTAAGACATTGAATTGTGCCACGCAAGTCCAAAATGTATGGCGTGAAAATTAAATATGATTTAACCCTTCATTACAAAATCCAAATTTTTGTGAGAGTGGGTTACCATTCATGATCAAAGATGATATGGATTCCCTCGTACTTTTTAGACATAACTACCCTGACAATCCATCCTTTGTGGTCTTGGAAAATCTTAATTTCAATAAAATTTTCTAGTCATCAGAAATGGAAGGAAAATTTCTTGATGACAACTTTGTTTTACAATGCATAATATGCATCAGTTGTATTTTCATATGTTTCCCACAAAAACAGTCCTATCAACCAAAGGAAAGTTCATCCTTAGGAGATTATTTTTATACATCCATATGCCCAAGAAACAACATGTTGGAAACCATTACTATAGTTACTCCTTTCATACATTCCCTATAAAATGTTTTGGATTCAAAAATCATAAAACCAGGATCAAGAAAAATCTTTCCTTCACATCTAAAAAATATTAGAAGATTCTCTGCCGATAAACCCTATTGGGGACCTTTACCCATAATTCACGGTCAAATCTATTCAAATTAAAACGTCAATGACATTATTTTGGTTTTCAATACTCTAAAATACCCATGAAATGGGATACATAACTCACCAGGGTGAAAAAACTGAAAAAGGGAACTCTGGGTAAAATCCTAGTATCCGCTCGCTAGACCTACACATCACATGATCTAGGTAGAAATTGAATAATTAAAATTTAATGAGGATCAAATCTTGTTAAGTGAAAAACCAGAAAGGGAATCATAAGAAAAAGTAAAGTTATACCTTTTAAGCCTTCACCACATTGGACATAATATAAATTTAGAGTTATAATGGAAAAGACCCAAACATTTTAGGGTTTGTTGGGAAGCCCTATAAATAGTCAAACTGTGCTCATTGAATCATCAACTCAGGAAACAATTAGCATATTATATGATCATTTCAATTTGGTTGTCCCAGATCATCATTAAAATCAATATTTTTTGGAGATTATTTCTCAAACTAACCAACTACAATTGATTGTCACTGAAATAAAAGGTAAAGTATATGTACTGGAAAGAAAAAAGGTTTTCATTTCATTGAATAAATAAATAGAGGGGTATCCAAAGGTGGAGTCTGTCTCTATGAGTAGAACATGATAATTATTAGGGTCACTCAGAAGAATTGTAATATTGTAACAACAACAACTATGAGTCCTATATTACTATATGAACCTCTAGAAAGGTTACAGTATCATTCTCTACAACAACCTGCATTTCTTATTCCTCTTTAGTAGTGTGTGATCCTTCCTTTTTTTCTCCTCCACCAGCCATTTTCCTCCAGTAATTACTACCTTAGTATGTTCCAATTAATTATTGAGTTGCATGATTTTCTAGCTAAGCCACTCTACTTCTTGATGAAGCCGTTTGGCTGTGCTCATACACTCTATAATTTCTCCTTATCACCATGGAGATATTTCAGCATTCCATATAGCTTCATTTAGAAGGATCTTCCTGGAATTTACAAGATGCGCCTTGGACTCTGTCGTCGATAATTTAGAATGGTGCATACTAGCATTCTCATGGTAAATAATGAGATAATTTTCTATGTCATAAATTTCATGGTAATATAATCCCTCATACACAAAGAATGAAAATAGGAAATTTAACTTGGTAAGTGTCCTCAGAAAGACTTCTAGGGGGTTTGAGAGATGAACTTCCATATTTTTCAATGGGAAATACTGAGGTTAGCCAATCCCTCTTGTTCGGCCTTATAGTTTCTTTTATATGGAAGAATATATTTAGGTAAAAGTTTCACCATAGGGGGACTTAGCACTACATCCTTGGTATGGATTGACTCCATGACATCCAACTCCCTTGTAATGTAAGAAAGTTGTTACATCAAGGCACCAACTGTAACCGCAGGTATTTGTAGATGTGATCCTAAATTCAAAAGGTTGAAATAGTTATTACCTAAATATAGAAAGAAATAGGAATGGATGAAATGATGAATAACATACCTTCACTTTCTAAGAAAATTCCTAGCTTCTATTGTTCCTTCATAGCTCGACAAAGTGAGTGTTTCATCCTCAATTTGAAAATAATCTTTAGGTTCCTCTAGGGTTTCTTGGGGAGCATACTCATGCTCGACTGAGGATTTCAGTAGGTCACTCACATATACCATTCTTATAGGAATAATCCTCATGGAATTAGGGGATGTAGCTAATTTTGATTCTTCTCAGGCCTGAGATACCCCTTCTTCTATGCATATTCTCCCTAGAGGGTTGGGATCAATATGCTCATTAGGAACATGGACCCATGAAGACACCCCCGATACGGGGGAATAAGTCATTTGATCAGGAGAGGTAGACATCTTGGGACATGGGGTGTGCCTTATATCCTCAGTTGTTCGGGGTTCCCCATTAAGTTCATCGACCTATGGTAAAATTATCACATTCACATCTACAAGATCATGATCAATAAGTATAGTTAAATATTTAACATATTAAGAATCTCTAACTACTGGGATATAGGTTATTTAATACTAAATATATTTCCTCTTGGGGCTTCAGATCCCCCCCAATGGACTCAATTGGTATGGATTACCTATCCTACTCACATGTAGCCGTCAGAGATACCACCCCTACCTCCAAAGAAGTAGGAGCTACAGTCACCCGAGAGATTACTGCCTGGTTTCTCATCAGACCTATACTAGATTATTTGTATTTTGGTTAGATGGAAAATGAAGGTGCATAACACGATAATTAAATGAAGAAATGCAATGATTATCCATGATTCATGATTTCAGACACATCATCAGTTGCGATGCCTACCAATGTTTCATTGTATTCCATGGAGATGTCCATCTAGATGGATCATCGAGCAGGGCCATATATGGAAATGCTATGGTAGGTACTTCAAGGAATGCTTCCATGAGCACAATAAACCTAGGAGATATATCTACAGTGACATACACTTATGAATGACCATCTTACCCAAAATTAATACCCCACATGGAATAATCTAGGGATGAAACCATCTCTCGAATCTCCCGATACTCTTATATGTACTGGGAGTATGGGTATAATGTCATAATTGTAAAAAGAAAATAATTTTCCATGAAATTTATCTTCATCAGTACTGTCTATCTCAGTCATGATTATCACTATTTATTCCTTTCAATTAGTCCAATAATGTCTATCGTTGAAAGAGTGAAGGCATGTATCTATCTCTTCCAGGTATATGGCCACCTCAAGTGTATTCTCATGAGTAGAAATCCATACAGAAGTATAGAATTCCCTAAATCCCACAATCTTAAAAGGATATTCCCAAAGTTTCTCCAAGATATCTTTAGCACATGTGCTTTACCATAAGGTATCCCATCCATTGAAATCCTTTGAGAATGATACAGCAAAAGGGATGGTTAATTCTAGATGATCCACCAGGGGAATTTAGGAGGGATTTTTTTAACCAAAATAGCTTTCTAGGAACCTCTGCTAAACTGAAACCCTTTGGGGATGGGTGCCTGTGAGAAACTAGATAGACAAAAGGAAATTCCCCTTATCTAGTTATAACAGAAGGTTCGAATTCATCCATAGCACCAGAGGCATGAGAATCATCATTACCATCCTCACTAACCTCCGACCACATCATGTAAATAACTCTATATGAATATCTACAATGGTTCTTCCAAGAATGAATGAAGATATAAATATATTGAAGCTATAAATCCACATTTGTAGGTATTAAATAATAATAAATGTCCATAATAATTAGCACGTAGACATACCAAGTTAGGGTGAACTACTTCTCTTAGAGAAAGCACCACAGAGTGTGAAAGGACAAAGAGCCCCTCAAAGAATCCCATTTCCTCCAGGACCTTGGAAAGGTAGTGTTAGAAAGGATGAATCATTGACCTTTAATAGTAGTATAGAAAATATGGGAGGTTGAACTATAGGATTTCAAAAACATCATTAGGGGTTTATAAATAAGTTATTTCAATGGATTATTTCTGATCCTAGAATGCTCATATACTTTCTTTTGTTTACCTTTGGCCATAAGATCTTTCTAGTCCACGATAAGAATAATTAATTATTCCAGTCGACCATCTAGGTATGATTGGTTCGAAATGCAAACATAGGATCTTGTGAGGTTAGGATTAAACCCCATGGGATTCCGGATCCCAATCCCATATTGGGTGTCTTCCAAAGTAAGCATCATGTAATGATGACATCTATCATTAAATTTTTCTATTGGCATGTGCTATTGAGGGTGGGAGGAAAAATAATTTGGATGTAGTTGAAATAGCAAGAAAATTTGAAGGGTCAATACCATTCATAGATAAGTTGTCCTTTAATCTGCGCAACCAAAATACCTTATCATAAATTGATAAGTTATTTGAACTTGTCAAATTCCCCTGATATTTCATTCACCAAATTTATAGAGGGGGATGAGTAAGGATCATAGGTGAAGAGATCATGGATGTTGATTTGGCCTATCATTTCCTACTCATTCCTATCTGATGGCATGACCCCACTCATGCTTCAGAGCTATGGATAGACAGTAGCACTTGGAATTGGATGAGTGTTAACGAATATGTTGTTAGAACCATGGTCAGTCTATTCATTAATTGGAGTATGGTTTGTGTTTGTTTTCAATCCTAAGTGGAAGTTCAGAATGTGTTCCAGCAAAGTGATCATACAGTTCAAGCAAATAACAGTATTGAAGGTGGAACCATTTCCTAGTGTTTGCCAATTTTTTGGGCCTCAAAATTAGGAAAAAAGACATGGATTGTTTGTAAAAGGAGGTACGTATAAAGAGGAAGTAGTGCACAAAAAAGGAGGGATGTGCACGAAACATTTGAGTTGGGCATGAAAAACTGTGTGGTGCATGAAATAGAGGATCGAGGTTTTTTCACACAAATATTGTTTCAGAATCAGAACGTCGAAAAATGGCAAATGCATGGGCTGCGTGAAAAATCTGGAGATGTGCACGAAAAACAGCACTTGTGAAAAATATTATGCGCCAAATGAGAGGTTTTTCATGCCACATGGGGTATTACGCGCGGGGGTCTGAGATGACTATAAATAATAGGTGAACCCCCTTATTCCGTATGGTTGAAAACATAGAGGCGATACGTGTTCTAATACGCATAAAAGGTGCACGAAAAAGGGATTGCGTGAAAAATTCAGAGCTGCGTGAAAAAAAGAGATTGCACGTAAAAAGATGATGTCGCACGGAATTTGTTTCTGTGAGAAAATCATTTATTGTGAAAAAAAGTGAGAACATTCATGCAAGGGTAGGTGTTGTGAGAAATCTTCTATGTACCCTGTTTGCACGTCCTGATTATCCAGTTCAGTGGTTCTGTAGGTTCAAGTGCATCGATTCCGATCTTCGATGCAAGTAGAGTCTCATACTGATCAGAGGAAAATACTTCAATGCAAAACTATTGAAGAGAATTTCACATCTATAAACTGTGAGGGACTTCACCAAAGGCGGTGAGCCAGGGGGAGTCAACGAGAGTGACCCAAGGGACATAGTGAGCTATCTGTGAACCTTTGTAAAGATAGTGAGCCTGGGACATAGTGACTCTGCCCGAACCCTAGTAATCCACAAAATAGTGAAGAGTAGTGGAATTAGGTACGGCCAACACACTGCCGGAGTATTCTCCTTGGACGTAGCCCTTTTGTGGAGAACCAAGTAAAAAGTGCTATGTCATCTCCCTGTTTTCATTTGTTTGAAGGATTTAAACAAGTTCCTACCAACGTGGGAACAAGATCCACACATTTAAAAAGAAAAATTTGAAACCATGATTCACCCCTCCCCTCTCAGGGTGTTCTGGGGTCCTTTAAGTGGTATCAGAGTGAGGTTAACTATTGTTTGATCTGTCAATATACGATTATAGAAAATTCATCCAATGTCAGGGGAGTCCCTCTCTTCGATGGATGTAATTTACAGATCTGGAAGAATAGAATGAGATCTCATCTATGATCCCTTGGAATAGAAGTACTATTTTCCACTGTCCCATGTATACATGTTATTGATCAATAGGGTTGGCTTTGACGGATGCAGATAGGAAAATTATTGATGCTGATGCTAAAGTGCCGAATGATCTCACCACAACCCTTTTTGATCAGATCTATCTAAAGGTGATGAGTTTCACCTCAGCAAAGTCTATGTGGGATAAACATGAAAATATTTATGAAGGAGATAGAAAAGTGAAGGAGGAAAAACTACAAGTCCTACACAATAGGTTTGATGATCTGAAGATGCATCCTGATGAGAATGCATCTCCTTCTTCAATCGAATTACTGAAGTGGTTGGATCAATTCGGGGTGTAGGTGAAGAAATCAAAGACGTTGACATTGTAAAGAAAATATTAAGAAGACTTCCACCCCTATACAGTGCAAAGGTGTAAGACCTTGAAGAAAGAGATATTTCCAAACTTTATTTGGATGATCTGTTGTGTAGCCTTGTGGCATATGAAACAGGAGTCAAACCAGAAGATGCTACAACACAAGTAAGCATGGAAATGGCATTCAAATACATGGAGAAACTGAAAATTTCAAAAGATATTATTGGTGAAGATGATGAGGAAATCTAAATTCATTCTCTCATTGCCAAGAAGTTCCAGAAGGGAAAAGGGATATTAAAAGGGAAGTTACCTATAACTTTCTTTCGTTGTGAAAAAGTCGGGCACATTGCTTCTCAGTGCTTAATAAAGATCGATGATGATGATAGTGACGCTGAAAACATTTAGAAGCCTCAAAAATGGTTTTTTAAGAAAGGAGACTTGAAATATAGAATAATAGAACTAAAGAAGAGTTTTTTCTACGAAGAGGAAGATGATGATAATTAATTCTATGAAGAAGAACCAAAGTTTAAAACTAGAAACCATGCTTCCATGATGGCCACTGTTAAAAAATAAAAAGATAATGGTGGAGTCAATCAGTTAAAAAATATTTCTAATCCAGAGTTGCAACTTAAGGATGCTGTTAGAAATCTTAAGATGAAATTTAAGAGTTGTAATAAGTGTAAATCAGTTGTAGAGGATTCAACGGAATATGTTGATCATCTTGAAGCTGAAATTGAACGCCTGGAATAATTTGTGAAAGTACAGTCTAAAATCCATGAAATCAATGATGATGTAGTGGATCTGAAGCTATGAATTGAAGAGCAGGCAAAGGTCATCAATGAACTCAAATCCAGACTGGAAGAAAAGTCCAAGACTGCTGAGTGTCTTGAGGAGGATGTTGTTAATATTAGGAGTAAACCTGAGACTAAATCAATTTTTAAAGAATCAGGGAAGAAAATATAGTTTGGAAGGTTCTTAGATGCTGAGCTGTTGGAGAGAGAAAAACGTTGCTCTAATGGAGTTAAAAAGATTTTAAATGATCAAAGACCTGCCTGCATGGGAAATAGTGGAATTGGTTGTGAGGAAGAGTCGTTAAATTCTACAAATAATGGTGACCGAAATAAAGGCATGGTGAAAGTGGGTGATGTGGAAATGTATTCTGAAGTGATGAAAAAGAAACCCCCAATTCAATCTGAAAGAAGAAAATAAGATTATCCTCGAGCCTCGTAGAAATATTATCCCTCATACTATTATCCCACAAAAGAAGGAATGAGGATAAATAGAAGGGAGAAGACACTTCCTCTCATGAAGTGTCAGTTCTATGGATATTTGGTCCATACCATGTCTTATTGCGAAGAGGCAAGAATCTATATGAATGGAGAAGATATGTGATCTCAACAGAGAAGAAAAAATTCATATCCTAATTATTTTAGAAGAAACAAGTTCTATGGATATTTTTTTGTTGTTATAACTTTGGTTATAAGGTTGTTAATTTCAGGCAGAGAAGGGACATGGGCACCTCATATCAGAGTTCGAGACAAGTCAATTCTCATCAACAAGGCAGTGTTTCTCTTACAAAAATGTTTTCTACTCTCAAAGAAGATTTTGACTATGAATAACCAAGGTAAACTGAAGAGATAATTGAAAGGCCATTAGTAATATATACTCAATCTAATGTCTTATGGAAAAAAAAAGAAAATTGAGAAATCCAACCTTGCAGAGGTGGCCCTCAAAGCTACAAGTAGAAACAACACCTAGATTCTGGACAGCGGTTGTTCATATCATATGATAGGTAATGTTGGCGTATTAACGGATATCCAAAGGAAGGTTGATGGAAAAGTAAGGTTTGGTAATGATGGAGCTTTGAAAATCAAAGGCATTGGAAGTACTAAATTAGCTAATGGTGAGCTAAAGAAAACTGAAGTCCTTTATGTAGATGGCCTACGTCATAACCTCCTTAGTGTGAGTCAACTATGTGACTTGGGACTTATAGTTACTTTTAATCAGAAAGGCTTCACGATAAAGGGAAAGAAAAGAAATTCGCATATGAAGGGATGAAAAATAGAAGGAAACATGTATCAGGTTGATAGTAAAGAAAACAATTGTTACATGACTGTTGAAGAAGAAAACAATTTGTGGCATCAGATATTGGGGCACATCAATCCACATGACATGGAGAAAATATCAAAACTGATGATTTTCATGGACAATCCCAACCTAAACCATGAACGTGAAAAGTATTGTGATGCTTTCATTCATGGGAAGCTGGTCTGTAGTTCTTATCGGCCAAAGAAGAAAAGGGCATCACATCTTCTTGACCTCATTCATACAGATGTATGTGGCCCGATAAATGTTGCTAGAACTCATGGAGAAAGGCACATCGTCATTTTCATAGATGATTATTGTAGAATGGAATGTGTAATGGTTATACATAGGAAACGAAAAGTACTTGACTGTTTGAAATAACATCATCAAATCACTGAGAATGATACTGGATGAACAATCAAAGTGTTGCGATCAGACAATGGAGGGGAATACACATCCATTGAATTTTAAAACTACTTGGAGAAGCATGGGATACAACATGAGGTAGCTTCCATGAGAAATCCACAGCAAAATAGAGTTGCTGAGCACATAAATCAACAGGTGAACAACATGGAAAGAACACTGCTGATTGAGAGTCATATTCCACAACATTATTGGAAATAGGTCGTTCAAGCTGTAGTGTATATTCAAAATAAAACAGGACTTTATATGGGTGAGGCGAAGAAACCATATGAATTATGGCATGGAAGGAAGCCCTCTATGAAATACTTTTGTATTTTTTAAAGTAAATGTCTCATCAGGAAAAAACAAAGAAATCAAGGGAAGTATGGTGAAAATGAAGATGAAGGAATTTTCCATGGATACTCAATGAACAGAAAAGCCTTCAAGTTTTTCAACAAGCAATTAGAAAGGATTGTGGAAAGCCGTGATGTTAAGATAATTTAAGATAAAACCAAAAATTCTTCAAGGATATCATATGCTGATGTGATATAAAGTGAGGAAGAAAATGAACATGGAGTAAATAAACATATAGTAATAGAGGAGGTGGATAAAACAATCAGTAGTCACATCATGATATTGACTTAGAAGAAGAATATAAAGAAGAAAACTTGGCTGGAAAGAATGAAACTGAACCTCATTGGAGAAATCAAAGAGATATGATTGATCCATCTAACATAATTGGGGATAGGAGTGCACCCACAGAAACAAGGAGGATGAGAAATAACACACAATCTGCATTTCTGTCAGTTGAGGACCCATCCTCATTTGATGAAGCTTCAAAGGAAGAATCTTGGGTGAAAGCCACGAATGAAGAGTTAGATCAGATTGACAAGAATCAAAGATGGGAACTTGTCCTAAGACACGAAGTTCACAATGTGATTGGATAAAAATGGATATTCCGAAACATGTTTGATGAGCATGGACGTGTTATTAGAAACAAGGAATGACTAGTATGTAAAAAATATTCCCAGATTGAAGGTGTTGATGTTGAAGAAACCTTTTCTCTAGTGGATATACTAGAGTCAATCGGGATTTTCCGTTCCATGGATATCCAAAAGGGATATAAATTAGTTCAAATGGATGTCAATACAATAATCATGAATGGTGTACTCAAATAAGAATTCTACATTGAACAACCAGTGGGTTTTCTTCTTGGTACTAATGAAACAAAGGTATGCAAACTAAATAAAGCACTCTATGGCTTGAAACAGGCACCACAGGCGTGGTACTCCCGGTTATATTCTTACCTCAAGAAGCTAGAATTCAAAAGAGGAGGAGTATATCACACTATATATGTTAAGAATTCTCCAAAAGATCAGTTCATTGTTCTAGTCTACGTTGATGATATTATATTTGGTGGAAGCCGGAAGAAATCAGTGGATGAGTTTTCTAATCACATGAAATCATAATTTGAAATGTCTTTGATTGGGGAGCTCACATATTTTTTTGGGATGTAGGTGATTCAAAAGACGGATTACACCTTCATTTTTAGGATAAGTATGCAATAGAGCTGCTGAATAAGGTTAATATGCATGACTCCAAACCAATGTCAACTCCAATTGTAGTGGGAACCAAAATTAGAAAGCATTAGGATGAGACCTCTGCAGATCCCACAATGTACAGGAGGATTATTGGAAGCCTGCTCTACCTAACAGAGACACGACCTGATATTGTCTTTTCCACCTGTTTGGCGGCCCAATTTCAGAGTAATCCCAAGGAAGAGCATATTAAAGTAGTAAAAAGAATCATGAGGTACATTCAAGGTACTTATAATTATGGGTTATACTTTTCTGTAGGAAGAGACAGTGAATTATCAGCATTTTCTGATGCTGACTGGGCTGGAGATGTAGTGGACAGAAAGCCCACCAGTGGTGGAGCATTGTATATTGAGAATAAATGTGCTGGATGTTTGAGAAAGAAACAAGAAAGTACTTCTCTTAGTACTGCTGAATCTGAGTATATCTCCTCCACAAAGGCATGCACTCAACTATTATGGATGAATCAACAACTAACAGATATTGGTGATGAGGTGAAGCAACCAATGATGATTTAATGTGATAACAAGAGTGAAATTGATCTTATGAAGAATCTTATTCAGCATTCTCGCACAAAACATATTGAAATCAGGTATCACATTATCAAAGAAAATGTTAAGTAAGGTTTGATTATAATGGATCATGTGGGAACTGATGAACAAGTGGCTGATATCCTGACCAAGCCACTATCAACGGCTGTGTTTGAGAAGGATCGGTTGAACCTCATTGTTTAGTTGCCTCCTAATTCATAAGGAGGTTACGAAATACCCATCTCCCTAGTTATGTCAACAATTTTTAATCGTTTTGTGGATATGATGCAGGTTTATGGGGGAGATACTATCCCGGGGTGTATTGAGATGTTTAATAAGAAAATACCAATCAATGGGTTTATTTCTAATGGGGGAGAAGGAATAAATTCAAGACATGATTGGTATCACGATGATAATTTGATGATTTGATAAGATGGAATACTTTGTACATGATATATGATAGGATAAGAAGGAATACATTGGAAATGTTATGCTTCTGGGTGGGAAAATCTAAGAGCATTGAGAATTCCAAAACACGGGATCCCAATTAAGGCTTCACCTCTTGTTTTCAACACTGAGCATTGCTCACGTAGACTAAGAGTGTTGGCTGAGTTGATTCTTGCATTTTTGGTTTGCATGTGGATGGTGCTCTATTGAATTTATTTACTGATTTCCAACAAACCCACAGGGGAGATTATTGGAACCATTGTTGATCTATGAATTAATTAGAGTATGGTTTTTGTTTTTTGTCATTCCTTAGTGGATGTTCATAATTTTTTCCAGAAAAGTGATCATACAGTTCAAGAAGATAACAGTATTGAAGGTGGTGCCATTTCCCAGTGTTTGCCAATTTTTTGGGCCTCAAAATCGGAAAATGAAGACATGGATTGTTGAAAAAAGGAGGCGCACGCAAAGATGAGGTGGTGCACGAAAAAGGATGTATGTGCACGAAATATTTGAGTTGGGCATGAAAAATAGCATGGTACGTGAAATAGCGGATCGAGGTTTTTCGCGTAAATAGTGTTTTAGAATCAGAATGTTGAAAAATGGAAAAGGCATGGGCTGCAAGAAAAATCGGGAGATGTGCGTGAAAAACAGTACTTGCATGAAATATTATGCGCCAAATGAGCTGTTTTTCACACCACATTTGGTTTTTTGCGTGGTGGTCTGAGACAGCTATAAACAATAGGTGAACCCCCTAATTCCATACGGTTGAACACGTAGAGGCGATCTGAGTTCTGATGCGCATAAAAGGTGCGTGGAAAGGGTCCTGCACAAAAAATTCAGAGCTGCGCAAAAAAAGAGGAAATTGCACATAAAAAGATGACTTTGCACGAAATTTTTTTCCATGCAAAAAACATGTATTTCGTGCAAATTTTAGAACATGCGTGCAAAGGGTAGGTGTTGCGGGAAATCTTCTGTGTACCCTATTTTCACGTTCTGATTATCGGGTTCCGTGGTTTTATACGTTCAAGTGCATCAATTCCGGAATTTGATGCATGAAGAGTGTCATGGTGAGCAGAGGAAAAGACTTCAATGAAAAACTATTGAAGAGACCTTTACATATATAAACTGAGTGGGACTTCACCAGAGGCAGTGAGCCAGAGGGAGTCAACGGGAGTGATCCAAGGGACGCAGTGAGCTGTCTGTGAACCTTTGTAAAGGCAGTGAGCCTGATACATAGTAACTATGCACGGATCCTTGTAATCCAAAAAATAGTGAAGAGTATTATAATTAGGTATGACATACACACTGTCGGCATATTCTCCTTGAAAATATTCTTTTTACAGTGAACCAAGTAAAAAGTGTTGTGTCATCTCCCTACTTTCATTTGTTTGACAGATTTAAACAAGTTCCTACCAACGTGGGAGCAAGATCCACAACTTTTAAAAGAAACATTTGACACCCTGATTCACCCCTCCCCTCTCAGGGTGTTCTGGGGTCCTTCAAGTGTATCCTCTCATACAAGACTGTACCCAACCCCATATAACTATTAAAGGAACAACCCCCCGATGTGGTGGCCTCCCCTTACAAATCCTTCCCAAAAATTTATATATTTTTAACCAAATATTGGGATGTCAAGTTTAATAAATTTTATGGATTCCAATTAATAATCCTTGATAAAAGTTGTTACTCTGACTCCAATATCAGAATCATGCACTAGTAGCATCCATCCACTCAAAAAAATGGCTAGGAAGGTAGCCAATCGAAACAAACAGTCATCAATAGGGATAGTTTCCAACCCCCATTTGATGAACAAATTGTATTCTAAAATGGGATATTAAGAACCCATACACATTCAAGTTTCAATGCTTGGGGGAGTCCTCGATATCTATATAAAGGGATATATGAAAATTATCATAGAAAAATAATTAATTCAAATGGAAAATTGAACATCCTTCTTTGGATGAGGGTCATCATTGAAAATGGAATCTACCTTGGAAATATGTTTCTTTGATAGACGAGGTGTCTTATCCATGTCATCCCAGACTAGGGAGGGTGGAAGAAATTATTTATACATGTTACCAATGATGGAATCCCCAAAATCAATTGGAGATCACAAAGGTTGATGTTGACATCCCCATGTATCACATGGAAGGAGTTGGTGTCCAGACTCCACCTAATTTAAAGTCTTTGGATGATAATTCTGTTTTGATAAGAATAAGTCTGGGATACCCAGAGGTCCTTGTATATCCCCATGACCTACAGATCATCTTTGATTTCTCACAGCTCTGGAGAACCCAAAGATTGAACCCCCAATACAAGATGAAAGAGACTCTAGGGTGAAGGTTCCATTTTGACTACTATCCTCATAACTCATTCTCCATTTCCTTTTTCACATCGCTACAGTAATAATGAATTTTTCTGTCCTGTGCCCGCATGGTATCCTATAGAGACCTAGGGTTGTACTTCAAAAGGTGAATCATCACTGTAAATTTTTAATTTAAGTAGCACCATTTTTTATGTTGGACTAAAGGATGTTATTGTTATCATGTATCAGGGATACTTGTTGGTTTTCTAGACATGGTGATGGAATCACTCTGTCAGATGGTAGGCTGAATCTCTAAATAGGTAACCTTTACAAGACTGGATACCCTCTTTATATGGCACTATGAAGTCCTTATAGTAGTTTATTAAGTGGTATGACATGATGTTTTTTAAACAGATTCTATCATGGACCTCTAATTTTCATTAGTAGCTAAGAGTGTCACAACAGTAGTAAAAACATCTTCTTAAGGGTCCTTCCTTTAGTTGTATTAAAGATAAGAAGTAGAGTAATTAGTTTTCATAATAATGAAATATTGATAAGTCTATGTATTATCATTTTGTAAAGGTATAGGCATGTGAACCATTAGTTTGTAAAATACTTCAACCATGAACCAACAACTCGCGAAGCCACTCACCCATGATCCATCCATTCATGATGTTCTTGAAGCTCACAAAAGCGCTGCCCAATGAAGAATTGGCTAGCAGAGTGATGGTTAATATATCATTTGAATCTATGAGGAATCCATTCACTATGAATCTTTTTAAACATATTGTTTAAATCACTGTTTTTTAGTTCATAGGTGATATAAATTAGTTCTAAAAAAAGTTGACGGCAAACGAGACAGTTCATGGAAGAAACTTTGATTGAGAGAGACCATGGAGCACTGAGTTCACTAAGAAATATGTAAAATTTTAAATGAGTTTGTCTGTTATATAAAGTGGTTTTCCCCTCCTATAGGTCCACCCTCATATCACAAACCATCTCAAAACAAGACTTTCTACATCAGAATAGCCTCATCTTCATCCTGATTAGAACCCATTCTAACATGGGGAATTGGTGGTGTTCTGAATTATGTGAAAAATATATTGAGACAATTCCATTTATTTGGGAATGTTTGTAAAGTAAATATGGTTAAATATTGAAAAAAATGTTCAAAGGAATGTGATAGTGAATAAAAAACCACTTTACGGACCACTGGTCTGCATGGAGTTTCACCTTGTTAAGAAGGATCCTTAGAAAAAATGGTTTGTGGATAGAGGTTGTGACACCGGTGCCTGAAAATGAAACAAAATCCATTTATGGGAGGTAGGTGGTTATTTACACCTATATGAAATAATATACCCTATGAACTAAATAGTTCCCTGTATGAGGTGGTACAATCAACTCCCCATAAACAATACAAAATCATTTACAGGACCAAGGTGGTGATTTATGCCTTTGTGAGAAAATATCCCCCTCAAACTAAATAGTTCATGGGATAAGGTGGTACCTTAGGCTCCCACAAATGAAATTAATTCAATTTTTGATAGGAGGTGGTAATTTATTCCCTTGTGAATTATGTCCCCACTAACTAATTTGTTCACGTTCTAGAGCACCTTCCATGGGTTCCCATAAAGGAAGGACTGTGACCCACCACATATGATTGGCCATGCCCGTATCTGGTCCATCCACTCTTATATAAAAAGACACCAATGAGTACCTAGATAAAAGGAAACCTAGAAATATGAATAGAATATATTAATCTGAGTCAAATAAGTGATGAGCCATTACAGAAACGAGATACCCTTCAATGATTTCCAGGAGGAAAAAATCCACTGCATAGAAGAAGAGAGGGAATATTAAATTAATCAGCCATATGTACACTCAAAAAACCTTTTTGAACCATATCATGTGGAATGAACTTATATCCCATTTTTAGATAGCTATCCAGCGTAGTTAAGCATTATAGAGGTGGGACCCTTCCCCGTGTAGTAACTCAGTATGCGGGAGGAACTCATACTTGTGTAGCAACATGCTACATGGTCAGAACCTAGCCCCATGAAGAGAAATTCTATACAAGTAGAACCAAGGTCCACATAGAATAATGATACATAGACTATACCCTCAACCCTATAGCACCATTCTATGTGGAGGGAACCCTATCCCATCTAAGAAGATGCTACATGGAATAAGACATCCTAGGACATTCTACTCTCTAGCTACAACCATACTCTTCCATCATATCATCAACCACCATGTTTATCCCTCTGCAAACCAGTCCACCAACATTAGGCAGGGACCCCTTTGAAATCCCCATGACATATATGATAAGACCATCAGCCACATTACTGTGTCCATTCGTGTTTACATATCCATAGTAAGCAGAGCCACATGGGCGACCCCAACAATAGGGTAGACCCTAGGAATGACTTTGAGTTCACATTCCCATGATAAGGAGGGTTTTGAACATTGGGCTATCACATGAACCTCACCATTTTAGGTATTGGTAGGAACCAATGGACCTTCCCTTTGATGTGGTCCAATGTTGAAGATTCATCTCTTTCCTAGAACAAATTTTATGGAACTCATCCCGAGGTAAGCTCTTATTATTCCATGCAACCTCGACTTGGGGTGTATTTGTATAGATCACCAAATGTGACTATCATGTATATGATGAATTGAGAGGAAACAAGCACATTAAAATCCATTTCTCTCTCCCTTTGGTCTCCATCATTCACCATCTGTGGATAGTGTGGGTCGTGTAATCTTCAGATCCACTTCTTCCTCTTGTTTATCATGCCAAGCATGACTCACATGGGCTTAAAGATTAGTAATGTTCTTGAAGTTTTTATGATAATAAACCTATAATTGGGGTGCTTTCATGTAGAAGACACAATAATATGTGCCACTTACATGTGTAATCCCCAATCAGACGGGCCTTCTCCATAGATGTAAACCCCATTCGGATGGGCATCCTTCTATGTTTGAGGTACAATCATGCCCCCTTAATTGGGGTGCTTCAATGCATAAGACCCAATCATACCAAAAATGTGGGATTTGTTCCTGAACTAAATGGGAAATGTAGAAAGAATCTCTAAGGTCCAAACCCAAAACCAAAATACACCCTAATATTCTCTATGCCACATCCTCTATAGGGTCACATCCACCCAGTAGATCGTATATCTCCTTGGTCACTCAGGACACATTAGTATAATATGCCACCATTTTTGAACAAGAACCTTCCACCTAGGTGACCTGGATGCATGACATTGAAGTGCATGGTCGGGTCCTTGTCACATGACCTTAAAAGGTGATGTTCCTAGTTTGGTTCCACTGAACTACATGGGTTATAACTCCATTCACAAGGATACTTAGTAAGCCCATCCATGGGTCTGATCCAAACATCAAAACAACTCTCATCCCCCTATATTATGGTAACCTCCAAAGCACCCCTTCATATGTCGTAAAACCAGTGTCATCCCAATTAATGACAAAAGGATTCCTGATATATCCACAAATGGGTAACATTGATGGAGAACCTCATACAGAAACATATCACTCCATTAATGGAGAACCTCATACACATATAGATAATTCTAAACCCATGCATAGTCATAATGAATCATTAGATCAGCGTAATTTGGGTATTCATACTTGATAATGGACCAAAGATTCATGAACGTATCATAAATCTCTAAGAGAGTTTCCGAATAGGAAATAGTTCCCACCCAAAAGGGTGTGATGACCTAAACTTCCCATACTATCTACTAATGAGGGTTATCAAGTTTCATTGGTCTGTTTACCCAATGAGAATCTGCCTTTGGAGAGTAGGTCCGTAAATCACGGATATGAGAGCCATTAATCATTTCTGTATCCATTAACAAAATACATTGGAGACCATTTGAAGACCTTGTACCCAACATCAGTGATTTTACACCATTAAACCTCTTGCAATAAACCATTCATGATGCATAAATGTCTTAGGGGGAAATAATGTCTTATGTTCATTAATAATAACTAGACAAGGAAAAAATATTTTTAGCGAGGAGTTAAAATCCATTCATATTATTCCAACAAAGGAGTCATTTATACCATCTATATGGACACATATTGAACAAATTTAGGAATATGGATTTCATGAAAGTGATCATAATGATCCATGGTGTAGTTTAATATAGCGATGCAAGATGAATTTGTAAAAAAAATAGAATGCTACCCCTGACATCAAACACCACTAATTTAGAAACCAAAAGGTGATTACCATAGGAATTTTATAAAAATTAGGTATCCCCACCATAGTAATTTTTGGGAATCATAACCACTATACCTACACTCACAGATGTCTTCAAATGATCTATCATAGTTCAATCTAGAGGACATCCGATATGAGGTCCTCCAACTATGACCAATAGGAATGGGGGAATGAGTTTCACCCATGAAACTCTAGGAACCATCAGGAACTAGAATGTGAAAATACAAAAAAAATTACACAAGTTGAAAATGTCACATATACCATGGATACTATATGCTATTTCTGATTTCCCTAGTTTAAATCATTTATAGGAGGGTCGCCAATGACATCTTGAATCACTATATGTAAGAATATATAATTACAAACTGATAGAAATATTGATTAGATCTAAAGAGTATGGATCGATGTTGGATCGAAAAGGAATAATACTAAATATGGGGTATATCACCTCTTATTACCACTAATAATTATTTCATGATCCTTTTTATGAAGCACTCCAAAAAGGACTAGATAATTAGTCAATCCAGAATTTCAGTTTTAAAAAAGAACGAATTTTATTGCATTACCAAATATCTTTTTTGTTTAATATATTTAGATAATTAGGTCATAAATAATAAAATAAAAACCCTTAAATTAATAGTTGGAAATATCCTCTTAGTATATATATTTTTTACAATACCAGACTTTTGAAAAAATAATAATTCTTTTTCATTAAAAATCATTGTAATTTTAAACATGATTTCTTATTTGGTTCTATTCATCTTTAAACCATGTGAAAAACATTTAAAAAACTATTATGATTGTAAAATATCATTAATGGAAAAATAGAAATAATTAAATAAATCTGTTAGTCCATTTTAAAACAATGAGTAAGAAAATATTTGTTTTCCATTAACATAATAAACATTGAGCTCAAATAATCATTTACATTTTAATGAAATTAGTTTTATTGTATAATATTTTTCATAAAACAAATTCAAATAAAACATAAAATAAAAAACATATTCATGGGGTTTCCTAAAAAATGTGATAACCCATGGAAAAACATTTTTCTTAAAAAAATTCATTTTTACCTCGAAGGGCATTATAATTCCTAGTGAAAAATATCATTGCCAAAAAATTTGTATTAAAAAAAGATAAAAAAAACTCCATAAAAAGATAAAATTCATGTAGGTTCCACATGACTTCATATTCATAAAACCCTTATAAGAACCCGTATAAGTCGAATAATGAATAAGGTCATCTTTAGATATAATTTGTTAGATAACATAACCATTACCAAATACATTGAAGATATATATCGAGATCAGTCATCCTCAAGAGCTATATCGGTTCACCCATCATCATAGAAATTGTTGAAGGACTATAAAATTCATGAAACAGAAAAATTACTTCATTTCCACTACTAATCTTTAAAAGTTTAATTTTGAATGCCTATGTAAAACATTTTCAGATACTAATATATTTATTTCCTTCTAAACTCAATTATCGAAACTAATATTCCTATGAATTAAGGGATGGAGGTTTTTATTTGAAGAAATCATGTAATCTTATAAAGGAATCCAAAATATCAAAATATAGTTTTTTGGAGGAAAAATATGTTAAATACATATACGTTAAAATAGAACTTTCCTTTAGTATTCTATAATTAAAGATAAAAAATTCTGTAAAAAGTTTCCTTTGAAAAAAAATTGAAATACAGTAAAAAGATACATAAAATTATCAGTTTAATTCATTTATTTTCAGATAAATATATTCATCATGTAATTTTAATAATATGTATACATAATCAAAATATTTATAAAATAAATCCATTATACATTTAGAGTATGGTTTTACGTTAAAGTGTCCCTAACCTCGAATATGAGACCTTACTACATTATTTATGTTACTGAATAATACAATTGTAATACTTATTTAAATTCTTAAAACCCTTTTTCAAGTTTATTTTTCTTTTTTATTTTTGTATAATGTAATATACAATTATATAATCAATTAATCCGTTTTTTTGATGATATTCAAATCATATGTCCAAAACGACTATGGTAAGATGGATATGGTCAAGGAGGTAACTATTACATAATATATAAAATAATTATCATTGAATAATTATCATTTTTAAACATAAATTATACATTAAATATGACCATAAACATTGGTTATGAAAATTGAACTATGTTACAATCATGAAGATGTTAGGTCGTACATACACATGAGTAGTGTTTCCATTTTTCAACTAACATGATAGAAAGAAGGTAAGTATTATTTTTTATATCAAAAATAATTATTTTTTTAGAAATACCATAATTTTTATTTAAATATACTTATATATCTAATATTTTATATGGTTATTAAAATTCAATGACATCGATTCTTGAATGTGGTAGTCCACACATACGCGTGAATGACATTATCAATTTTCAATGGAAGGAAATGAAACAAAATTAATGTTATATTATCATTATATAATGATAAATATCATATAAATATCAGAGACACACACACAGATATATATATATATATATATATATATTAAATAGATCACTATAAAAATCCATGATAGGAAGTGATGTAAAACGAAACACTGCACTTCGTGGAGGTTGCAGTACACACATACACAGAAAAACAAATTTCATTCCACATATGATTGAAAAACAATAAAAAATGGTTGAATCATAGTCATAATAAAATTTTATTATGAATTATATACTAATTTTATTACATCATCATGGTTTAATTATATTAGAAATAGGTAGAGAAGAAATAAACTACAATAGTTTAGGTTGGATTATTACCTCTACTTCGATAGACCTCCTTTATATGCCTTCTTAATGACCCTTGGAATAGGTTTTTAAGAAGATAAAAACCTCCAATTGATGAATATGGAAGTTTAGGATATAATTATACAGTTTTTGGAATATATATATGGCTCACAATCATGTAAATAAAAGAGATAAGGTTTGTACTATTATAAGGGAGGGAAGGGGAACTTTAGAAAATTGATGAAATATTATAATATAATATGATCCTAACTAATGTAAAATGGAACACAAATGAAATTTATTAGAGGATTAAAATTATATGTCCATACTATAATCATAAAAAGAATTTTATATAGGTTTATATATCTTCTTAAACTTTATCATTTGATTTAACTTCTTAGTTAACCAATTTTAACTTTAGAAATGGTATTGTATATTTCAATATTAAAAGGTTTATGATTATAACTATAAGGTGAAAATAGTCACATAAATGGACAATTAATGAAATTATTGACCTTTTATCATCGTAATTGTCCTCATTAAATATTTTTTATTATATTTTCATAATTTATTGAAATATTATTTATCCTAAAATTTCATTAATGTCATTTTTGACACTATTCCTTTAGCTTGACATTAAAGATAATAATATAGTCATCGATTTATTATATGAACCCATAAAACATCCTATAATAAGTTATATTTATCTATAAAATTCTTGGAACACTATAACTCACACAAATAATGTTATATTTAGAGTTTTTAAAATAGTTTACCTGATTTTTCGAATGCTCTCACAAATAATTTATTGGGGTTGCGTAAACATTTAAGGTAACTATTTAATCACTAAAAAAGAAGAAATTTACCATGGTAAAAAAAATTATATTTCAAATAACCATTTATAAATTAAAATAAATTCCTTTTATCCTTTTTAGAAAATAATGAAAATATTAAAAGCAAGAGAGTGACATTTTTTACATTATCCTTTACATAAACTATTATAAAGTTTAAAATGAAAGATGAATAATCCAAATTATCATATATATTACCTTTGGATGACTAATTATTAAATATAATCATTTAATTAAATTAACTAAAGTGTTTAAATTAATTTGAAGCCTTATCACATTTTTTTACTCTAATTAACCAACTTTACCTTTAACGTGGAAAAACAAATTTACTTTTGTTACTATTCATATTGATAAAAAATAAGATAAATTATTACCTAATATTAATTATATTGATCTAAATACACAATTCATTTTATCAAATTCAATTCTAAGTGGACAATTTTAATTTATAATTAAACCCGTAAAACCCGAAGAAAAGCAATTTTCTTGAAAAATACATTTTTAAGAAAAAATATTTTTACACCAAATGAAAGTATAATTTTGATTAATTTTTTTGTAAATTATTTTTAACCAAAAGTAAATAAAATAAATTTTAATGGAAATCCAAAATAAATTGTGACTTTTTATGTACTTCAAAATAAAATTCTGATTTAAAACAAAATCTATTCATAAAAAAAACATTTTAAAAAATTATAAAAGCTTTTTCCTATGATATATTTTTTAGTAAGAATTCAAAAATTACATCCATTTAATCTTATAAATTTTCTATATTTTATAGAAATTAAATATTATTTTCTTTCAAAAACAAAATAGAAACCATTTTTGAAGAAAATATATTTTTGATGCAGAAAATGACTTTACTAAACAATTGAGTTCTTATTTCATAATATTTAATAACTATACTTTTACTGAGTATAACCATCATTTATACATCATAATGAATTAAATTTTATTCATAACCTCCAATTTATTGGCTATGTTATAACTATAAAATTTATATAATAATATTTCATGTTTCATTTAGGCTTGATGTTTAATTTTGTATACACTTTCTAAAATAATTTTCTTTTCAAATATAATGATATTATGTCTTACGCAATTTAATTAATTAAATCCTCATAAGTTGAACATTATATCAATAATCAATGGTTTTACATTTTAATGTACCTTTTTTAATATCCTACCTCATAAAAAGGTTTAATAAAATATCCTCTAGAGAAGAGGGAAAGTGAAATATGAAGGTCATCCTAAATAAAATACAACTGGGTATCTAATTATGAGAACATTAGTGGGGAGTTAAAATAAATACATGGAGGAAATTTAATTTGTAAACAATTATAGATTGCGTTACATATCCTTGATCACACGAAAGGTAATTTTCCTAGAAAATTTAATGATAATGAAACTATAAACCAAAGATATGTTAAAATAAACATTAATTTATCCAAAATGAGTGTAATTTGATAACATTTTGTTTAAATATACCTTTACTAGAGTATAATAATTAAAATACCATCTATAAAAATAACATAGTGAAATATACTTACTCGAAAAGTATAATTTTATCCTTTAATCAATATGCAACAAAATATCATCTTTTAAAAATAAAATGAGTTTTCAAGATTCAATTTTTATATCTAAAGCTCTAAAATAAACATCTAATTTATCACATAATCCACTAAATGATGAAAAGATATTCATCATGTCTTTCACCAATAATAATAACAAAAATGGTTGACACAGGTTAAGATAATTTCCAAATGAATACATATTCATATTATAAAATACATTATTAATCCCAAAATTTTAAATTAATACATGAAATGTTCAAATTAGATCAATTAGTAAATAATGGACCTTAAAATGCTTCAAAATATTCACTATCAAATTTTAATCCCAATAATATGAAGGATTTGATCACAAATTCCATTGAGACCAATTTATCATTTATCACCAATCAATATTAGGCACTCAAAATTTCAAATATTTAAATATCTAAGTCATGTAATCTCTAAAAAATTCTTACCATTTCCATAAATAAAATTAATCACCACAAAGACACATTAAAATCATATATTCTTCAAAAATATAATTAAACATTTATTCCTCAAAATAAAATACCATCTTTTCTTATAATATTCTATTTACAATAGTCATATAATGTTCTAAGAAAATATTTTGATCTTATTCCAAACTAGAATTAATACCTTAATAACTAAATCACTTCCAAATCAAGTGGTTATCTATTTGATAAATAATATTTTACTAAATTTTAATAATGCATAATTTACTCAACATTATAGAAAATATCCTCATCAATGTAACTTTTTATGTAAGGAAGCACTTTAAATAGGGGTAAAGTGGGAACCCAAAAAATAGCCAACCAGCTGATAAAATCTCACCATATAAGAAATTACTAGGGTACTCTTAAGGAATTTAATAGAGGTTGAACCCTTTACCTTATAAAGACTCTAATCGATGCTAGAAACTTACTTGTATAGATCATCATTGATGAGGTCCTCAAAATGATAATCCATCTTATCCTAGTTCTAAATGTTGTCCTCCAAGTTTATTTTCCCATCACTGATTATGTGAGCCTTGAGCATATCATGATTTTTTATCAGAAATCATTGAATTGCATTGAGATGTTCCTGGATCTCTCTCTCATACATTCTATCCTCCTCCTCTTTAATAACCTTGACATTGAAGGACTTATCCAATATGACCTCCTTGGAGTGTAGAAGAAACACCATTCCATTACATTTTTTATTCTCCACCTGCCCTGGACCCAACTAGGAATACTTATATGTCTCCCTTCCTAATAGATATTTTGTGTTGATTATCTTATCATATTTTTCCTCCTCTTAATCATTAAAAAATGTTTAAATTTTCCTTCCTCACTTGACTAGGTCCTTAAAGATCCTAATGTAATGGTCACTGACACCAGCCTTGTGTCAACCTCAAAATTCATTATTTTTTATTTTTTAAATGGTTAGTATGGGATTCCGTAGGCTTGAATACTCTTTTTAGTGTCTATAATTTCACCCTTTTGTTGATAGGAAAATTACCATAAGAAATATTACCTTACATCTCATTCCCTGAGATAGACCCCACAACTAATATATCATTGAGATCATATTCACATTCTGATGTAGTTTGGGATTCTATATCATTGTCCCTCTATTCAATATCCACTTATATACTGGACTAGGTCTTCCTCCCCTTTATTTTTTGAATGACCAATTCCCACCATTCCAGATCAACTTCCTCACCAAAATTTCCATTCAAGGATGAGAATTGGTTTTGAAGGGGTGCTGAGATAGGATAATACCTTAAGAAAGAAGACCCATCTATCTAAGAGGATCCTACAATATGATCAAGAGAATATTGAAGATATGAAATCAACCTTGTTTCAGAAACATTCATATTATAATTTTACCCAATGTCATAGGTTTCATCACAACAAGTTCCATCCTCAAGATCCTATCCTTTTCCCTCACCACCATCTAAAATAGCTAGAGAAAAAGAGAGTGAAGAAATAGTAAAACTATGATAAACGAGTTTGGGGACCTACATAAACAACTTAGGTCTGTACAATTCATGTCTCCGTCTATAAAATAAATCATCTACCCTCAGGTCTAGGATCAGAGGCATCACCACTTTCTGATTAGAGCATGGAAATGATGAAACAATGGTAACCGAGTGATCAAATGAGAGATATGTAGGAGGAACAACCTTCAATACTCTGTTGAATTTGGAGGATTCGTGTCCCATTCACCTATGAGTTGTGTAGAATCCAACCCATGATTCATAGGAAACTTATACTTTCAGAAAATTTCACCTTCAATCCCGATAAAAATGAACTCCAATGGAGCAATGGAGATGTCTACCTCTACACAAATCCAATGATAGAGGGGATGTTATATAATGAAACTTAAGATATATGAAAATAGGAATCTACCAACCATTTTTCTATATATCCTATGTAATTTTGGATTTTGGAACATGTTATATATACCTCAAATATCTATAAAGACATAAGAGATGTCTCCAAAAGTATCATTAATCACGTAAAAATCACCAATTATTCTAATATAATTGATCCCAAAATATGAAAATCTTTTTCTCTCAAATAATTTAAAATAATTTTCATACTTACCAGGATATCAAATAGTCCATTAGTTCTCATTTTACCCAGATCGAATTTTGATTGTGGGTTCATGTCGCACATCCTTTCCAGATTCTACATGTTGTCTCTAAGTCAATGATTTTTTTCTAAAAATATATAAATATAATACCATTATAAATAGAAAATCATATGGGAAAATCATTTTCATAATTCAACTTGATCCTGAAAGTATCCAAAAAATATGATGATGATCCTAAAAATAACATTTATAATCAAAATCACTTTTTAAACTCCATGGTTTTCTATATAGCATATTTGTTCCCAAAAAATTTTGTTATCTTAATTAAATATTATTTAATTAACATCAAGCATGTATTAACCCAGAAGTTTATTTATCCATAAATAATATGTTCTTAAAAGAATTTGTCTAAAAAATATTTCCTTTTTTCTACCCCATAGATCAATGATATTGATTCAATATAACATATGTTTCCAAATATAGAAATCTAAACCCATGACAGAGTAATTTTTTGTATTTCATGGTTATGCTTACATTATAAAATATCCGAAAATCATTAATAGAATAACAATATATCATTATTTTGAAAACACATTACATAAACACATACTTCCTTCAACATCCTTCTTAATCCTTTAACAATGATTTTCCATAGTATTCATTAATAAATTATTTAAAAAATTCAATGATATGAATTATGTCCTTACGATACAATAATATCACCACAAAACTATTTAACAAATTAAACATAAGAAAATAAATATTACCTTAAATAAAGAGATCAGTATTTTCTTTACATTCTATTTATCATTCAGTATTTTTACCAACATCCAAAAAATTAATGGTTATTTCGATTATAGAATTTTCCATTTCTAAGTGAGATTAAAGAGTTGATATTTTTAAATCATTTAAAAAAGATATCAAGAACCATTAATTTTTTGGAATAATGTTAATGTATTGGATAAGTCAAACTATTTCTTCTAAATGATTTGAATACTCAAGAAGCTTCTGAAATCATTTGATCAATAATTTTTAATAATAGTGATGATAAAATCATCTAGACAGGATATAAAGGTTTTGAAAGATCACATTACATCCAACATGATAAATAATCCTTGATCTATTTAAAGGGAAATCACTTAAATGTGAAATTAAATATGAAAAATAAAATAATCTATAAGGTTAAATGAAATACAATAGAAATCTAATAATACTACAATCATTAAAATGCTTTATATCTTAGTTGATTTAAGTTGTTATCCAAGACCCTAAATTACAATAATTCTCCATAACATACAAATCCTTTTGTATATAGAGGAATTTTAACTTATGCTAAAATAACATCCTAACCTCTAAATTTATTAAAACCCTTTCCCTAAAACCCAATATAAGGACCCGATCATTATTCAATCCATAATTTCATTTTTATACAATAATTAATTTTCATGCATTACAAAAGATATTTTAAGGTTTATATTTTTATATAATTATACCTTAAATATTACATAAAAGGATATAAATTATAAGTTGGAAACTTCCAATTAGTATATATTTTTCCAACAGTACAATACATTCAAAATAAAACACATTTTCCATTCATGATAAATCATTAAAATATTCAACTAGAATTCTTCTTTATTCCTACTTATCCTTAAAACATATGAAATTCATTCAAAAACATTGGATGAGCACAAAATAATCATAAAGGAGCATATAATAAGAATGAAATAAACGTTTTGGTATGTTCTAAAACTATGAGTTCATTATAGTGAGTTTTCCTTTATCATAATAAACATTGATCACAAATAATCATTTACTGTCTCCTAAACTATGCTTTAACATACAATTTTTTTAATAAAATACTTTATAAGAAAACATAAAGGAAAATCATATTCATGAGGGTTTCTTAATAAAAATATAATGGCCCACAAAAAAACATTTTTCATTAAAAATAATCCATTTACCCTACAAGATCATTCTAAAGACCTAGACCTCCTTAGGCCATTAATTTGTTAAACTCTAGTGTTTGGGGTGTTCTGTGAGGCAACAATAACTCATTTCAAAACGTTTAAAAAATTCCAATTTTTTAATCAGTGGCTTAGAGTTGGTAGGTCAGGCATTAGTATGTCTCATATTTTTAGGTCGGGCGTTGATAGGTCGGGAATCGGCGACTTGTGTCGGTGATTCAGGTGTCGATGGGTCACATACGTGACTCGCTGGTGGTGGGTCACTATTACTGACTCGTAGTCGGTGAGTCGATGTCTGTGAATCACATCATTGAATCACGTTGGTGACTTTCTTTTGGTGAGTCACTATCAGTGAATCACATAGGTGACTCACCCAAAGGTTTGTCATTTCTAGCTTTTCTAGTTTTTCTCGTTTCACCCCTCTTACATTTAATTTTACATAAATTTAGTTTAAAACAATGTTTGAGAGTTTCTAGAATTGTTTCAAAGGAAATTAATTATATCATTATTATATTAATGCTCTGGGGGTTTGAAATAGTAATACTGCATGGTCTTGACCATGATCTAACATTGATGTGACTTGAAACTGTTTCCACTCAGTTGATATAAGATATAACTATTCTAAGATTATATATTCTCTTACGAGTGTGTTTTCTTTTTCACTTGGTGCGACTTGAGCTATTCTTACCCACAGATTCATATGCTGTGTTTTGGCGTTCAGATTTAACCTTCCTTGGAGTCTCCCTCATAATTGCGTGGCCCCCTATTTGTGTTGCAAGGATGAATTATTGACTGTATGTTGTTCTAAGTAAGAAAAACTTGGTCTCTCTTTTATTTTAATATCATACGGGGTGGGTTTATTGATTCCTTCTTGTGTTTATGGTTTAAACCAATTTAATAGAGATAATAAAACGTTATAAATAAGGGTATTGGAAGACAATGACGACGATCTTGCTATTTTATATGTTATCCTTTATTTGTATTGTATTTTTTAAAGGATGTATGCCTTTTGAAAATCATGGTTGTTGGTGGCCTCTATTTTCACACCTTCATTCCTTGTGAATATTTTTTATTATTTCGTTGTTAAACGGATGAAATAGGGAAACTTGATTAATCATGTATATTATTCTGAATATGTAGATGCCCCAAGATCATATTTGTTCTGTGATCACCACTAAATAATGAATGTGTAATTGCAGTACGAGTGGTGCTAAATAATAATACACCGTACTGTTTGGTGTGGCTGTGTGTTGTGTATGGTTCGGTTCGACCTTGTGTTTCTGCTGGTTGTGTGGTGTTGTAGATGGGGGTGTGGTTTTGAGTATGGGGTGGTAATGGTGGTTTCATTAATAATATCTCAGGTTGAGATATTGATTTATTTTAGAATGGATGAACTTTTTATATAGTGGGATTATATCTAGGTAGTGGTTGGGTAGTGTAGATATAGTTTCATGTCATTCTATTTTTATGTTATTGGGTGTTTTGTGGTTAATAAGAGTGTCTGCTGAGTGTGGTTGTGATGATGTACATTGATGGTTTACTTATTTAGGGGAAGTACATGACAATATTACTTTGAAGAATAGTAGTGGAAGTGGTTGAACAGGTTTTCAAGAAAGGGGAGTGTGTAGTGGGACTTCAAGCTGGTTGAGTTTTTTTGATTAGCTGGATGTGGTGGTTTTCATGTAGCAAAGCTACCGAGGATGGTTTAGGAGGGATAATTTTGAATAAGGATGGTGTTACCTTGCATGGTCCATTCACCCGGAGTTTCCGAAGACTTTTTGTGAAGTGAGTGTGGGTTAAGATGTTACAAATGGTATTGTGTGTTTGGTAGTTTCCCGAGTAGGGATGGAATGAATGGTAAATTCTTAAAAGAATCAAGTGATTAAATGTTCGGTAGTTTTCTTTTCTTCATTATAGAAGTGACTGTTGTTCATAGTGATGTGTGCATATAGGATTGGAAGTAAGGATAGTTTTTTATGGGCTATTTGTTTTTTTAAACCCATAGGTTGGGATCTGTGTTTGATACCTATATATTTATACAATTGTAGTTCATTGTGATTTCTATGCACACCCCACCCATGTTGAGCACTACATGGTGAACATTCCCATTGATATGGAGGAGGGTTTTCATTCCCAACATCTTGTTGGGAGGATGGATGGATGGTTATTGGATCTTCTCAGTTCCCTTTTCTGGACATTGGTATCCCAAGAATCATTGGGTAGGCTATGGTGTGGTTGCAAGACCTGTGTGTGTTCGGGCGAGGTGTTCTTTCTCATGTGTCTTTGGGATGAGGCTCAGGTATGTGTGGGTTGAAATGTGGTGTGAATTGTCACCCAAGTGTGTGTGGCTATGTTGTGGGATTGAGTCTTATGGAAGAGCATGGTAGCATCCAAATGTTTTCTGTTTGGTATTAGTAGTTAACTAGTGGGAAGTAGTGTGGGGTATCCTATCATTGATGTGATTATATTATTACCATCCCATGCAATCCCCATTTGAGTTCTGCTATTTTCTCAGAGGGGCATTAGTATTATTCTCCCACTTTTCCAAGAGTGACTTTGTATTTTCCTAATTACTATACTTGTATTCTCACCCTATGTATATAAAACTATTTTCATGTTTCCTGGAAGATTATGCTGTCCATGATTGACCTTACTTACTCGAGCATATGGACAGTTTCTTTGCACTCCTCATATTGTTCCTTCGATATTTAATTTATATTTTCATTGTATTTATATTATTTTTACTATAAAAATGCATGTGGGGTGGTTTTTGGATTCTTATATATATATATATGTGTGTGTGTGTGTGTGTGTGTGTCTTGGATTTTTTTGACGTTTATACATCTTATCTCCGGATCATAGTTACTATAAAAATGGTAATGCCTCCAATTTCATGCGATTGTGTACCCTTTTTGTCGGTCGCTACCCCAGGGCCTATTGGAGGCGATACTTTAGGGTCATTATATTCTTTTCATCTTGAAGAATAAAGGTCACCACACTTTTCCATCCCTTCTGTCATCTTGAAGATGGATCATCATGACAGAATGGTCTCAGAGCTCTGATAGTTGAGATATAGGATGTAGTTCGGAGTTGGGCACATTGGTGATTGCATCAGATGGTATTAAAATAGTGTTTGGTGATCTTGGTGTGTGACATAGGCTAGGGAATACTGGTTAGGACATGATATTTTAGGAGACACTATGATTCAATGAAAGGACTCTGAGCTTACCGAACAACCTAGTGAGGCTACACCGTTTTAGGGGTAGAGACCCTAGAGAAGGTACATGCATCATGATGACTTGTGTTATTGTCTTATTTGGGAATTTTTGGGAAATTAAAATAAAAAACTTGTTAAAATAAATCCTAAATGAAATTCAGTACTACTTAGGCTTAGGAATTTCCTATTTACCTTTTTATCAATGGAACCCAGTCATCGTTTGTGTGTGGTACGAGAAGTGGAGGCCTACTAGGATTATCTGATTGATTGATGAACGGTTGATCAAGAGGATGAGGACAACCAATGGTAGAAGATTATTTTTTTCTTTCTAGATGAAGATTCTAGAAAATTACTATGGATTTATTTTAGATAAAGAGACATAGAGTTGGATTGAGGAGATGGTGATCACTTTTAGCTTCATTTGGGATCTGACGGAGTACAAAGTTATCCTGGTAGTTAGTCAGATGAGGGGTTTTTCACATCAATGGTGGACACTATACCTATGTTTGTATTTTGTTACAGAATCTAGGAATCAAGTTCAAAGATCTACTTTACTTTAATCAGGATCAATTTTCAGAGGAGGAGTCTCGGGCGAGATTTATAGAGGAGGCACTATGCCTTACCCTCTAGTATATAGTCACTCCCTTCACCTTACCTACATATCGAGAGGTCCATAAGAAGGGGATGTTGTTGATAAGATGAAATAATGACGAGGTCTATCATGATAGGGGATATTTTTCAGGTGGATTCCAACCTCATGGTGCTCTTCGGGGACCACAACCAAGGTTTAGTCGACAATAGAGGATCAGAGGAGCTGGGCATGGTCAGTTTGATGCCGCATAGGCCATAGTTCTAGAGAATCCATAGATCATTTGATGTACGATCAGTGTGTTAAATACTCTTGATTGTTCTCTATTTGATTCAGAAGAATTTCAATCCTTCATTTCACCCAGTTTAGCCCAATCCTTGGGACTAGACGTAGAGAGACTTTCCATACCCTTGGTGTTGAGTATTCTAGTTGGAGGTCAGACCAACTTTCTCAATGTTTTTTGGTGACATAGACTGATGTAGGGGCCACATCAGTCTAGTGGGGATCTCGTTATGTTGTAGATGTATCCATACAGTGTTATCATTGGCATTGATTGGTTTTACTCTATGCATATTGTTATCAATTGATTTTAGATAATAGTCGTGTTATCAGACATTGTAGGACATGTTGCAGGCATGTGTTCTAGACATTGGAGGATCATGGGTGTCACACTTTCCTTTGGTGGATTTTTCCTACAATAAGATCTTTCACTCATCCATTGATATGGTTCATTTAAAATCCATGTATAGGACACTATGTCCTTTACCTTTATGCTAGATAAATGTTGGGGAGCCAATTATTCTTAGTCCGGACGTGGTGCAGAGTATGATCGAGAAGGTGTAGCCTATCCATGAGAGGATGAATGTAGAACAAGACCGACATAATTTTTATGTCGATCGCATGACAAGGCCCTTGGAGTTTGAGATCATCGATCATGTGTTCTTGATGGTTTCCCTTTACTGTGGCTATAAGAGGTTTGGTAGAGGGAGAACAATTCTCCCATGTTCATCAGAACATTCAAGGAGTTGGGGAAAGTTGTTGTGGTGGCATACCAATTGATGCTGTCACTGAATTTAGAGGAGGTCCATGGCATATTTCACCTCTATCAGCTTCCTCAGTATCATGACAATGACTGCCATGTCATTGACTGGGGAGAGTTAAATATTGAGGGAAACACAACATTCATGGAGAGACTAATGGTGATAAATTATCGTTGGGAAAAATGTATTTCATGGATAAACCATTACATTGGTTCGTGTGTTATAGAGACATGGAGTTATGGGGGAGAGTACTTGGGAAAGGGAGACATAGATGCATCCCCAGTACCTAGAGTTTTTTGTATTTTTTTATGTGTTTTTCATTGTGATGTAATTCTTGAACATTGTTTTCTATGAGATGGTTTGTTTCCTTGTTCTGTAATGTGAGATCAACTCCTAACATGTGAAAATTGGGGGATAAGATTCTAAATAAAGATGCATTAATTGAGATGCGATTAAACCCATTCGGGTGAGTTATTGCCACCCAGAGCAGATAGTATATTATCATGGAGGATGTAATTCCATAATTCATGTATCTAGACAGTTAGTGATTGTTTGGGGTACCTTTTAAAATGCTTTTCTTAGCATATATGATGGGATGTGTTCTTCGATATTGAGGGTTCACTCAATCTTTAGAACAATATAGGGTAGTTTATCCTTGAGAGGTATCTTACGAGGTGGTTGTTCGGACCCCTCTTTCTTCTGGGTTTGGTTTTGAATTATAGAGGGTGAAAATATTTTCAGCGGTATCTGATATAATTTCCCAGACCTCCCTGGTCCATTACTTTGTTAAAATTCATTTTCTGGGGTGTTCTGGGAGGCCATCGTAGCTCATTTCAAGAGTTTAAAAAAATTACAGTTTTTTCATTGGTGGCTCTGCATCAATAGGTCAGGTGTCAGTTTTTCAAATGTCAGTAGTTCAGATGTTGGTAGTTCAGTTTTCGGTAGGTCAGCCATCGATACATTGGGCATCAGTGACTCACGGTAGTGGGTAAGGCATTGGTGGGTCATGTCGTGACTCGTTGTCGGTGACTCATTGTCGGTGAGTTCTAGTCAGTGACTGAAGTTAGTGACTCGTGTCTCAAACTCACTATCAGTGAGTCACTATCATTGACTCACATTAGCGGCTGACCCATTAGTGAGTCGTATCCCACTTTTTCCCGTTTTTCTTCTTTCTCCCCTCTTACGCTTTATTTGATTTAAATCATGTTTGAAACCTAGCTTGAGAGTTTTTAATGGTGTTTGAAATGAAATTAATTTTATCTTTAATGTACTAAAACTTTAGGTTATTTGAAATAGTCAAACCATATGGTCTTGATCATGATATGAATTTTATGTCCCTTGAAACCATTTCACTTGCATTGATATAGGATCTGGTTGTTCTAAGCTAAGATCTTCTCTTCCCAGTGTGTTTTCTATTTCTTTAGGTGAACCTAGAATCGTTCCTCCCGGAAGAGTCATGGGTTGTGTTTTGTAATTTAAATTTATCCCTCCTTGGTGTCTCCATCCTTCTTGTGTGATCCCCTATTTTGTTTTAAGGAGTAATTGTGGATCACATGGTGTTACAAGTAGGGATCCCTTCATCTCTCTTTTGTTTGTGCATCATGTAGGGTTGGTGTACTGATGCCTTCTGGTGGTTATAGTTGAAACCAATTTAACAAAGATAATTGGAAGTAATTAAAAATGTTCTAGGAAGAATACTATGATGATATATACATTTATCATATCCTTGATCCCGGTTTTATTTTTGTAAAGGTTGTATGATTTCTAAAACTCTCGGCTATTGGTGGCCTCTATTTGCAGACCTTCATAAATATTGAATATTTGTCATTATTTCTTTATTAAACAGCTAAAATATGGAAATTTTATTAATAATTTATATTCCATTAAATATATGGCTTCCTCAAGATCAATCATTTTCTATGATCACTCCTAAATAATTAAATTTGAAGTGAAGAACGTGTGTTGCTAAATCTTAATACACCTTACTATTTGGTGTGGTTGTGTACTGTGTATGGTTCTATTTGACCTTATGTTTGTACTAGTCATGTGGTGCTATGGATGGGGGCGTAGCTATGAGTATGGGGTGTTAAGTGTGGTGTACTAAATGGTATCTCATGTTGATAGATTAATTTATTGTGGATGTGATGAACTTATTATTGAGTGGGAATGCATCTGGGTAGTGGTTGGGTAGTGGGGATGCTGTTTTACGCTATTATATGTTTATGTTTCTGGGCGTGTTGTGTCTAAGTAGTGAGGATTCACAGTGTGGTTTTGATGATGTTTTTTGGTGTTTTACTTATTGAGAGGAAGGACATGGTGGCAATACTTTGAAGAATGATGGTGGCAGTGGTTGAACGAGTATTCAAGAAATGGGAGTGTGCAGTGGGATATCAAGCTGGTTGAGCATTGTTTTTTTTGATGTATGTGGTTCTTTTCATTTGGCGGGGCCACCTAGGATGGTTTAAGAGGGATAATTTTGAAGAATGATGGTGTTACCTTGCGTGGGAATTTTTCACAGAGCATCCAGATATTTTTTGAAGTGAGTGTGGGTTAAGATGTTACTTGTGGTGTGTTGTGATTGGTAGTTAACCTGGTAGGGAAGGAATGAATGGTAAATTCTTATGAGCATCAAGTTATTAAATGTTAGGTGGTTTCCTTTTCATCATTATGGAAGTGACCATCGTTTGTGGGGATGTGTGCATTTATGATTGGTAGTAAGGGCGGTTTTGTATGGGCTGGTTGTTTTTTATGAAATCCCATAGGTTGGCTTTCCTGTTTGAAACAAATATATATATATATATATATATATATACTTGTAGTTTCTTCTTATTTCTTTGGTCACCCCACCCGTGTTGAGAACTTCATGTCGAACACTCCCATTGTTATGGTGAAGGGTGTTCTTTCCAAACATCATTGTGGGAGGATGGAAGGTTGATTATTGTCTCTTCTCTACTCCCCCTTCTGCGCATTGGTATCCCAAGACTCTTCGGGAATGATTTGGTGAGTTAGTGAGGCCCAGGTGTGCGTGTGTGTGTGTGTGTGTGTGTGTGTGCGAGGTGTGGTTTATCAAGTGTCTTTAGGATCAGTTCTTAGTGTGTGTTGGTAGGTTGTGAAAGTGGAGATTGTGGAAGAGCATAGTATCATCAAACATTCAACATTAGGGATTAGATGATAACTTGTGGGAAGTGGTGTGCGGTATGATATCATTGATGTGATTATATTATTAGCTTACTCAAATTTCGATACATGTTTATTGTGACTTGGTGAGTTTATGGTGGATATTATACCTTGTTAGATGCATTTGATTTCTACTGTTTTCTCACAGGGGAATTAGTATGATTATCGAACATGTGAAAGAGTGACTTTACCTTTTCTTACATAGTATACCTGTATTCTCAACCTATATATATAAAACTATTTTTGGGTTTCTAGGGAAATTACGTGGGTAATGCTGGACCTTACTAGCTCAGGCATCGAGATCGTTGTTGTGTCACTGCTTAGCTTTATATTTTAGTATTTACGTGATCTTTTCATTTTATTTCTTTATGTTTTACTTTAATCACGCATGTGGGATGATTTTTAGCTTCTTATTCATATATCTCTATGTGTGTGTGTTTGTTTTGGAGTTGTTTTGAGGTTGATAAATCTTATCTTCTAATCTTGGTTACTATAAAAAGGGTTGCGCCTACCATTTCGTAAGACTGAGTACCCTTCGTGACGGTCTCTACCCCGAGGATTATTAGAGGCGGGACTCAGAGTTTATTATCACCTTTTCATCTTGAATAAGGATGGTCATGTCACTTTTACATCCCTTACATCATCTTGAAGATGGAGGTTTGTGACATACAAACTAATTCCTTCAAAACAAAAGATCATTAGCGTACCATTTTAAATCAAATGATTTTAATGAAAACTCATTTGTAAGAATAAAAAAATCATGCTGGGAATTGGTACATCATATTCATAGAACCATTATAAGAAAACTTACAAGCGAAATAACCAGTATGGAATACTTTTAGTATAATTCTCTAGAGACCAGAATTATCACCCAATGTATTGAAGAGTTATATCGATCTCCCCCATCATCATTAGGTATATCAAGATCACCCATCATCATGAGATGTATTAGTCTCAACCATATTCATTAAAAATATTCAAGGACTATAACATTACTAAAACACGTAAAATATACTTTTATACCCATAAGTAAAACATTTTTGGATATTGATATATCCATTTCCTTTAAATCCCTTTTTACAAAACAAAAATTCCCAGAATAATGGGATAAGGGGGTTTTATTTTAAGAAAACATGGAATATTATAAA
Organism: Viscum album; assembly: GCA_963277665.1. Taxonomy (NCBI): domain Eukaryota; kingdom Viridiplantae; phylum Streptophyta; class Magnoliopsida; order Santalales; family Viscaceae; genus Viscum; species Viscum album. The sequence continues at coordinate 1,550,189,800 of OY728129.1, forward strand.
AGAATATAAAAACTAAAAATTGGTTATGGAAGTGGGAAAATCCATTAATCCATTAATCTTTAATATAGTACAATATTTTTCCCTTTGGTAAATAAATTCAAAATATTATGTAAAAATATTCCATTTGAAAAACATTAACAGAAAGTAAAAAAGTAAAATAAAATGACAATTTCAGTTTATTTATTTAAATATAAAAACATATATAAAATATTTTTAATAATACATATAATTAAAAAACTATTTATTAGATAAATATTTAAAACAATTAAAATTAGGTTTACATTAAAGATTCCCTTACCTCGAGTCTGAATCTTCATATATGTTCCTTATCATAAAAAATAATTAAATTACATTAATTATTTACTTTTTAAGAAAACATTTCATATTCATTATTAATACTATATTTATTACCATTTTGTATTCAATTACACAATCAATTATGTTCGCATCGAATGGTTTGACGATATTTTTCTCATATAACAAAAATAAATTTAATAAGTTAAATATAGTAAAAATGATCATTAATCTATCATCTCTATAATAAAAATCATGATATTATATTCACTTGTATAAATAAATTATACTTTTAAATCCAACCATGAAATATTTTAACACCCATACACTAGTTACCTATAGATGGTGCATTATTTTAATACATTGTCATGATTATAAGGAATAAAGTCCCGAAGGACTGATCAGTTTAGCAGTATTTGAAAATAGATTACATACATCAACTTTACATTACACTTTCAAACATATAACACAACATAAATAATACTTTTATAATGCCATTATTCCCATATATTAAACCTTTATATCATTCATAATACACTTCTTGGAATCCTGGGAAAATAAAACAAAAGAAAGGGGTGAGATGAGATTCTCAGTAAGGCTAAATAATTGAGAAGAAGCTACAAACATTTAAGGGAAGATGTATAATAAAGAGACAACCCTTTTAAAAAAAATTGAACATAATATGGTATAAATAAGTCAAAAATTACCATATAAACATGCACATGGATATTCTACTAGTAAAATAATCACATGTAAAAACTAATTTCATAATAAGAGAATGCATAATGTCGGCCATCTGAACAAAAAAGCTAAGGCCTCGTGCTAAGAACCTGAATATAAATTTAGTCAAGGCCTTATTCCAAGACACTAGTTTGTCTCATGAGACCTACCTATGCATCAAGGTGCTGTAGAGAGCCCCACCCATCACTTACTAATTCCAATGCATTCCTCATATGATAATATTGAAATATAACATAAACATTCATATTAAAACTAGAATATAAAATGTCAATACTTTAAAAATAAACCATGAATGGTATAAAAATATCACTTCCACAGTCAAACATATCATAACTCATTTAATACAATATGAAAGATTTTATTATAATAAATCACCCTCAATCAAGAATAATTTCCTCTAAAGGATGTTTACAAAGTTGAAAATGATCAGTAAAACTCTTTGAGAGAAATAACCCTTTTTCATAAAATTACTTAAAAGTCACACAATTTATAAAGGAATATATTTAAAATATATTTTTGAGTCAAAGTTTCCCATAAAAATTTGAAACTTATTAATGGAATTAACATTTTAAAACAACAATGTCCATATAAATAAATCCTTAAAACCATTTTGAAAACATGGACACAAATGAGAAATATTTTGATGAATAAATATTTGAAACATTTAAAATGATGTTTTAGTTAAAAATTACCTTGAAAATAATCCTTTTGAAAACTATTTTATGAAACATGGACATGGATAATAAATATGTTCCAGTAAAAACATACACATAAGCAATCTCGGATAATAATGAGATTGAAGAATTAACTCTTACCTTGTACATTCCATTGGTCGATGGTATGCTGAATCTCTTGAATGATGACTATAGTATGTTATTAAATTATACTAGAACCATATACATATTTATGATGTTATAATGGATTCAGTTAGGTATTTATACTACCCATTTAATAATAATTTCCATGTTAAAATAATATTTCGGGTAATAATCTCTTTCTTTGTCGCACATATTTTAACTTGATAATCTTGATCATATCACTTATATCACGATTTAATTGCCTGAAGAATATAAATAAATATTTTTGTATCATATATATTCAAAATATAAATATTTATAATGGATAGATATATAAAATGGAAAACACAATTTATGGAGACGGTAGGTCGTACGTACGCATAAACGCCGTTTCCGTTTTCATATCATATTGAATAGAAATAAGTGAATGAGATATATGAAAATACACACACACAAACACACGCACACACACATATATATCCAATGGAATTATTATGTCATATATTACATAATTATTAATAATATATATTTTTATAATCATCGTTGAATGGTGTACGTGGAAATGAATCTCATCACATCATGGATATGGTAAGTCGTATGTACGAACGAGCGATGATATCAATCTATTGAGGGTGAAATCATATGTAATTGGATGATATATTTTATATATAGAATAATTAAGATGTTATATTTATTATTTAAATCAATTATACTCAATATTATTCTCATCCAAATAATGAAGTGTTTAATAACAAACTATACCACGACGTGGAGATGGTAAGCCGTACATACACACGTATAGTGACATTGTCATTCATAAGATGAATATAATAGTGAATATTATTGTAAAATATTTATAATAATATCTCAGTGTGTATAATTTACTGGTGTTATTATTTTGGTATGGAAACAACAAAGAAACCGGAAGTGGAAGAAGAAAAGAACTTTGAATGAGGTGATGAAATAATTACCTCTTCTTCAGGTTCTTCCTTTAGATTTGAGCTAAAGGGATACATAAGTTGGATTTTTGATCAATATGAGGCCTCTAGGATTAATTGAGGTGAGTTGGGAGGAGATTTGAGTATGTTTGGTTCGATCCAAATTTCTTTGGAGGTGTGAATTTGAGAGAAGGAAAAGTACCCTTTATAAGAGAGGTGAGGGGCACTTTAGAAAAATCATGAAATATTCTTTTATTATATAATAAGTTTCGGTTTATAACACCTAAAAATGGATATATTTCTAGGATAAGGTATTTATGGGTCAACATAATCTCAACAAATAGGATTTAGACAAGTTTAGTTCACCATATTATCCTCATTATTTATATTTGACTCTTAGTTAAATAGTTTATCTTTTTCTATGTCTTCTTGTATGTTTCATTTCATGGTTAATATAGTTACTATAATATTCCAAAGGATCCTCAATTAGTTAATTAATTAAATATCTAACATTATATAAGTCCTTTTGCTGAATATTCAATTTTTATAAATATTATAACATTTAATAATATAGTATTTGTTTTAAAAACTCATTAATTTTAATTTTATTACTATTTAGTATTTGGTTTTTTTGAAAGTCATAACAACCTTATTACTTAAAAATATATATTAAATCGTCCCTGACATGTCATTTTCACCTCTACAACTCTTTTAAGGAATCAAAAGTTTCAGTTTACATTTAAATTAATATTTATAGCATCAATTATTTTAATCTTTCATTAATAAGGTAATTACTACATCATCATTGTGTCATAAATAAATTTAATTATTTAATTTATAAATACTATAAATAAAAAAACATGATATAGGAAATCTTTTTTATGTTTTTAATGAATATTTATAGTCTAATTTATCTTATGTGTAACCCTATATTAAAAATTGTTTAGTAATTAAACATTGAATGTAACACTTTTAATTCTTATTTAAATAAAATAGAATAAATGTCCTAATCTAACCAAAATGGATCAAAAAGATCTTTTTGTCATAAGGTTTATTTTGGTCGAAATACACTTATCCAATATAATTAGAACATGTTTTGGGGTAATTTTAATGTTAATTTTACCTTTAATTACCTTATTTACTTTTTAACGTGGAAAAAAAATTCAAAAGGTATTATTCACCAAAAATTATATTTATCATATTGAACCAGATTTTACATACTGATTTCAACCATGCATCTCGAATTTTTGAAATTCAATTCACAGTGGTGGTAAAATTATGTTTCATGCAAATTTGAAAAATTGCCAACAAGGTGGGTAAAAGATGTTAAAAAGGTTGAAAAAAATTTTATATATCTAATCTTATAATAAAATGACTTTAATGAACTAAATTGTACTAAAATATGTATTATGTATCTATTTTTAATTTAATATAATATTTTAATTAAAAATAATTATTTAAATGAAAAATTTTGTTTTATGTACTATACCGTATTATTCATTATTCATAATAAATTGAATGTTTTTAGAAAAATACAAAAAATTCACCCTAAGATAATATTTATATTATGAATTCAAAAATGATTTCTATTTTACCAAATTCAATTTTAAAGAGTGTCTAAAATTAATGTTATTATTATTCAAAAAAGAATATAAAAAATAGTTCTTTTGAGAAATTTTTTTTCAAAATATATTACTATTTTATGAAAATATAAACACTTCATTATAAATATGTTTTATTTATGTGAAAACATTATAGATAACATTTAAATTTTTTTACTATTCATATTACAATATTTGATTGATAAATAATTATATCATTTAAATAATTATAATACATATGTGTTGTTTTGCAGAAACTCAATCACGTATATAATGTAAGACAAGTTAGTGTTGTGTGAAATATTTGATATTAAATTACTTTAAATACATAACATACTATGAAATATTGTGGTGTTACAAATAGTTTTATGAAAAATTAATTATGTTACAATCACGGTGATAGTAGGTCCTATGTACACAAGAGTAATGTTTCAATTTTTCAACGAACATGATAAAAATAAGGTAAATATTATTTTATCATCAAAAAATGATTATTATATCATCAGTATCATATTATTTATTTAAATACATATATATGTAGTAGTCATATTACGAGTTCATGATATACAAATCACATCGCTTCATGGAGGTGGTAATCCATATGTATGCATGAACAATGTTATCATTTTTCAATGGATGGATAGGTAAAGAAATATATATTTGCCCTAAATATTCATACATTAACATTAAATTAATTTTTAATAATTACATAATACGTTACACAAAAAAATTCCCAAAGACAGTATTATACTAGGTAATTTGGAAACATGAAAAAAAACATTGGTACGTAAGTGAGCTACATTATCTCCCATTAGGTTATTCTTGACTATCACACTTATTAGACACATAAAATATAATACCAATCTCTATAACTTTGGTGAAAGGAAAACATAAAAATAGGTGAGCATAGATTCACATTAAGGGTAAAAAGCGAGATATATAGATATAATCATTAGCATAATGGTATAATAACATGATAATGAAATTATAAGTTCATACCCTATATATAAAAGATCATTATTAAGAATTATGGAATAAACATTAGCAGTTCATAAGACATGAATCATAAGAAAATAATTAACATGATCCATAAAAGCATAATATATGAATAAAACATGGAATTGTGGCAGACAGATAAGCATATAATAATGATTTTCATTGTAGTCATGGCATCACTTCAATGGTCATATTGGTAGTAACAGTTCATTTACAAAACCATCATGGTAGTCATGTTTCACTCCCCTGAATGTCTTAGTGGAAAAATTACCTTATTTCTATCTCAGGAGATATAAATCTTCTCCCAATGAATTGTAGGGGGATATATGCCCCACCAATCTCATAATTAAATCAGACATACATGTTCCACAAGATCCTAAAAAATCATAACCTAACCCATGAAATGAAATGGTTTTCATAAAAATATAATCATATCATAACCTGTGGAAAAGAGACATGTTCAATAATTACTTGATCAAAGAATTACTCATGAAAAGAAGTGGGTTTAAAAAGCATATAACCCTGTGGAAGAGAAATAGGTTCCATGAACATATTCTCATCAAAACAAAAATATTTTGTGAAATATTATGAATATAAAGTATGATCATTTCCAATAAACCAATGAATAACACCAAAAATATGTTGTCTTAGATGTGATTTTTTTGAAATATTACTTGAAAATATTTCTTGAGGTAAATTTTATTTCTTCATTGAAAAAAGTTTTTTAAATAATGAGAAATTTTAAAAGAAAAACAATTCCATTGAAAATAAGCTTTTATTATTATAAGGGAAGATTAATGGAAATTGGGAACCATGAATGAATGAAAATCTATTCATTCTGTATAATTTAATAGAAAATATTCTCCTTGTACATTTGTCAAAAAGTGACAAAGTACCTTGTTTGGAAAATGAAAAATAATTCCTTTCAAAAAATGTAGTAAAAATTAAAAAATTCGAAAAACTGATATTAAACATCCAAATGAGAGTATTAAGAATTTTTATGAAAAGTGTTTTATAAAACATGGACATGGATGATAAAAATTCCCCATTATATTCTTATGTATAAACAACCTCAGATAACAATTAGATCGTGAAGTTCACCATTACCTTATATCTAGACACTCTTCATACTAGTTCAAACTTCTTGTATAATAAATATAAATTTATTGAACATCTGTCACATAACCATATTCATATATGTAATACCATATATGATTTTTTAAAACTTCATATTACTGGTCTATTATTAAATTGTTGTTAAAGTTACATTTTTAGTGATAACTACCATGTTAATCGCACGTCATTTGATTTGGTATTCTTGATTATCATACTTAGATAATTATTTAATTATTTCAAGAATATATAAATATATATAAATATCATATATATTCATTATATAAGTATTTATAACAAACTTTAATGATAAATGAAATAGGTCATTCATGGAGACATTAGGTCGTACATACACATGAATGTCTTTTTCATTTTCTTATCAGGTTAAAAGAAAAATACAATATGATGAATTATTATTATAGAATAATTTTGATGTCATATATGACATATATATTCATAAAATTCATCTTTATTACCATTCATGTGAAATATAGGTGAATAACAAGTCACATCACATCCTAGAGATGGTAAGCCATACGTACGCATGAGCGACATCATCATTTTCTCGTAATATTAGATGGTAAAAGGGTAGGAATGATATTATTATTATAAAGGAATAATTATATTATAAATATCATATATGATCATTAAACTCATCATAATTCTTAGTCATAAAATACGGTGATGAAAAATAGATTACACCACGACATAGATGTGATAACCCATACGTACGCACATACAGTGATATTGTTTTCAATAGGATAGATTAAAAGAGGGATATGGTTGTCCCATAATCATAATAAAATTTCAGTATATAGGTGATAATGTATTTGTTACTTTAATATATAAATAACATAATAAGATGGATTAAAATGACAAAAGAAATTGAATTTTATTGGTAACACAATTACCTCTTCTTCGGTGGAATTTCTTTTGATATCCATTTAGGGACAACAAGGATGTTTCTTTCGAATACTAGTACCTCTAGAACATAATTAAAAATATTTATAGGGGAATATTTCAGTCTTTATATGTGTTATAAATCTCATGGTGGTGTGATGAAGTGAGGGAGGAGGTTCCCTTTTATAAGAGAGGGAAGGGGTACTTTAGATACTCTTAAAATATAAAATTAATATAAATTGATTTTTGATTTAAAATTGCTCCAAAGTGATTTATTTAGAATATAATATTAGGGTGGGTTGAAATATTCTCGACCAATTATTTTTATAATGGTTCATGTAACATTATTAATCTTATATTTTGGTTTAAACCTATAGTTATACCCTTTAACTCTTACCACGAAAACTTATCTTTTTACTCTTTAGGGTGAATATTATTACTATAAAATGCCAAAAGAACCAAAAGTGGATCATTGATGACATATTTTACCTTATTATAGTTATTTGGCTAAATATATAGATATTTATTAATTTTATATCATTTATTAAAATAATTTTTATTTTAAGGTATCATTTATTTAAATTTTGATACCACTTATAATTTGTCCTTTTACAAAATATCATAAAAACATGATAACTTCTAAATAACTCATATTATATAATTATAACATGTCTAATATGTCTATAAAATTATTGTTTGTCGTTAATTAAGTAAAGTATATTTAATTTTAATATTTTTAATATCATTTAGTTGATATTTCCGTTAATCAAACAATTGGTTCATCATTATTATAAAAGACTTTAGTTAAATTATTTATCCTTTTAAAATTAAAAAACAATTATGATGAAGATTAGTTTATTATATTTAAAATTAATTTTTATAGTCTAATATATATTGTGTATAACCATATATTAAAAATCTAATAGTTATTAAAATTATGAGTATTACATTTTTATGTTATCCTTAAATAAAATATAACAACTATCTTATTCTTACCCAAGTGTCATAAAAAGATAATAATTTCAACTTAAGGTCTATTTTCTTCTAAACCCACTCATATAACGAAACCAGGACAAGTGTTTGGGTATCTTTATAATATTATAATATTTTTTTACCTTTAATTACCGGATTTATCCTAAACCATGGTAAATAAAAAAAAATTATAATTAATATTCCAAAAAAATTAATTTGATCACATTAGACTCTAAATATAATACTAATTTTTATAATGTTTTAATGTTTTTCAAAATTCAATTTAAGGAATTAGAAATATTAAGTATAATGATAAAATCATAGACATGAGAAGAAGACACGTAAAATGAATGCTCAAATGTTCATTAAGTTTTTATATAAAATTATAAAATAAACTAGATTTCAATGAGATAAATATGATTAATATATGTAAAATTGATATTTTATTAATATAAAATCAATTTAAATTATTATTATTATGTAAAATAAAAATACATTTTTTACTACGTTGCAATATTTTTCACTATTCATAAAAAAATGAAACATTACAAAAAAATAAAAAAATCACAGTATGTTAAATTTTACATTATAAATTCATATATGATTTTCATTTTATCAATTTATATTTATATCAGTGTCTAAAATTAATTTTAGTACAGTTCATAGAGGGAAATAAAAAGGATTTCCTTTATGAAATAGAATTTATAAACATATAAAGGCATTACCAAAAATTATAAACATCACTATTAATGTGTTTTATTTGAATGAAACCAATATAAATAAAAATTTAAAAGGATTCATAACTATCAAAAGCACTAATTTTAATTTCTTGGTTATACTCATGTCATTTTAATATTTAAAAAAAATAGTTTCATGGAAACTCAATGTTTCATGTAACACAAGCCATGTCTTTGATGCGTATAGAACAAGATAAGACATTGTCATGTATGTAACACCCCAAGATTTCATAGTGTGTTAGTTCTTCAAAATAATTCAATAACTTTCACTACAGGAAACACAAAGTTCAAGCACACCATGACTTACCAAACAAGCCGTTCAAAAGAGGTTATGAATAGTATTAGATAAATTTTAATGTTTATATAATCCTTATAATTTTAGAATCCATATTATGAGTTTCTTAGATATAATGCAAGAACAAATTCATTTTCAGTATTGCACTTTTATCAACTTTAATAGTGAACCCTTTTTAAATACTATGTTTTAAACTTTTTGACTAAATGGGGACATCAAAAATTTAAAATGAAACATCCCAAGCTTCTACGGTACGCTTCCCTTCGAATAATGCGATAGCGTGTGTTGTACGCAACCTCGAGTTCTAACACACACCACAACTAATTAAACTAGCCGTTGTGAATACTAATACCTACTTTTTGAAATTATATATATTTTATATTTGAAAATGGACTTCATTTTTGGATTCGGAATATCAAAATTAGCCTAGGGTGAAATTTTGGTACATTTCGGATAACTTTCATATTTTGATGAATAGTGAAAATTACTAAATTTTAATTAAAAACAACTTTTTTAATAAAAATAATTAATAGTGATAAATTGTGAATTTGAGTGGTTTTAAAGTATATTTAGAATATATTTTTACCATTTAATATAATTTTGGTCATTGGACATAATTTTACAATTAAACCGAACATAAACAAGTGTCAATCTTTTGATAGTTATTACCTCTTAAAAACACGCTTTTTATTTTGACAGCGGGAATTTTAAATTAATTTCTGCCACTTCTGTGTTTTGAATTTAGGAAAATGGATTCCATATTTGGAATCAGGATGTTTAAATTGTGTAAATAGGTAACTTTTATTTTTAGACATTTTGAATAGTTACTGTGGTAAATATTTTATTTACCATGGTTAAAGGGTAAATCCGGTAAATAAGGGTTAAAAAAATAATATTATAATAATACTAAATTACCCTAAAACGTGTCTTAACCCTATTGGTTGATACATGGTCGACCATGGGCATATTTGGGTCTGTTTTGGGACCCCATGGATCCACTTGTCAGTGATAATGACACATTATATTAATAAAGTTAAAATAAAAATAAAAATGGCATAAGCTTACATCTTTTAGAAGAACAATTTTTACATAGGGTTATACATGTTTGATTTTCGATTATAAATATTCATTAGAAAGATAAAAATATTTCCTAAATAATTATATTTTATTTATAATTTTTAGACATAAAATAATTTAAATTATTAATGACACAATAATGATGCAATGTTTACCTCATTAATAAATCATTTAAATAAATAAGATTATAATGATTAAAATATTATCTAAAACCTTTCCAATTCTTATTGGTTGATGTTATTTAGAATATGAGTCATCTTATCTTCGATCTCAATGATTTTTGGACCATTATAAACCGAATACAAATATATTATAAAGTAATACTTTCACACTTTCCTAAAGAGCCCCTCCTCTCCCTTATAAAAGGAGACCACTTCTACTCATTCCTCACACCTCTCAAGCCACTTGGCTCGTCCAAACTCTGCCCAAATAAGCTCCCCACATCCCTCTCCTCCTCCTTGAAGCTTCCCCTTAGGCAGAAAGCATTTCAACAAGTCCTTTGGTTCCAACCAAAGTGAGTTACCTAAATTAAAGGTAACGATTTCTCTTAAATTATTTTCATTTATTTTGCTTCTTCAACTCCCAAACTCTTTTTATTTCCTTTCTTTTGTAACAACACCAGTATCCTCAATATACTAGGATGTTGTTATAAGAAGGATTCAACCTACACATACACACAACTCCATCTAATGGATGATGAACATAATGTTTCTGTGGATGGCAAACTAACGCCTCACGAAACGATGATTGTTCAAATACATCTTACCACCTCTCATGGTGGCCATTATGATGGCACTGTAATTAAATATGATATTAATGATATATATTTTATATATAAGCTTCTGTAATTCCATTTTATTTCATAACATTATTCGTTTCATGTTGTATTTACATACGATAATTTCATTTGAGGAAGTGCGGACTACCGCCCCCTTAAAATGATATGACTCGTTCATACCACAATAGAACGTATAAAGGATGGTGTTAATGAACTTAAGTAACATATATAAAATATTATATTATACTGGAATAGTAATATATCTTTGTATCATTTGGATTCGATTCTTTTAAAATAAAAATTAAATGGAAGTAGCTTTCGTGCGTACGTACGGACTACCGTCTCCACGAACGCGATGAGATTCATTCTCCATCGTATCCATTCAAGTATAATTATCATTTAATGATTTAAAAATGATGTTTAAGGACTTGATATCATTCTGGATATGAATAAGATACAAAAAACATGACTTATGTAACAAAACATATAAAAGAAAATGAGTAAGTTAACACCCGAAACGGCGATAATACTAAGATATTATTAATAAAGCAATGTTAAAAGATCATATATGATATCATATTAATGTATATGATTCTTGTATAATTTAATAACAATTATTTCACCATTATACAGGAGGTTAACCTACCCCAACAAAGGAAAAGTACAAGGTAAGGGTTTACTTTACAACCTCTTCATTATCCAAGGTTGTTTATACGTAATAATCTACTGGGATCTCTTTATCATCCACATCCATGTTTCTTAAAAATGTATTTCAAAACATTTTTACTATTTACAAGAATATGGGTTAAAGTCATTTATACCCTTGTTTGACTTTTTATAAGAGGTTTATAAAGGAATCTTTCCGTCATTTTCAAAACAAGGTCCTTTTTAACCTTTTCGACAGAATTCAGGTAAGAATGTTTTTTTTAACTTATATGGCGGGTGCAGTTATTTTCCGCCGTTATAAAATCGTCGAAGCTTTCCATACAAGCTTATAAGAATATTTTCAAAGAAAATGTTTTATTTTATATGGACCTTAAATTATTTCAAAATAAAAGGAGATACTTCTTTAAAAAGAATTTTGATTTCATCTATGTCAACATCCTTTGATGGATTTTAAGATTATTTGAAGTTGATTTATTATGATACAAAACATCTATATTGTATTGAAGGTTTTGTGATATGTTTGACTGTGGATGTGCTATTTTTATACCATTCATAGTTTATGGTGAAATTATTGACATTTCGTATGCTAGTTTTAATACAAATGTTTATGTTATGTTTAAAACTTTTCATATGGGAATGCATTGGACTTAATAAGTGACGGGTGGAGCCCGCTATAGCTCCTCGATGCATCGGTAGGTCTCATGAGACAAACTAGTGTCTTGGCACAAGGCCTTGGCAAAAATCTTATTTGTAGTCTTGGCACGAGGCCTTGGCTATGTGGTTATGATAGTCTGGCATTATGCATTCCAACATTATGAAAGTGGTTATTGATTTTTCATGTGATTATTCGATTAGTAGAATATCCATGTGAATAAGTAAATGGCATTATTTCATTTTACTTTTGCCATACTATGTTGAAGTTCAAGTTTAAAAGGCTTTTGTTTTAGTAATTCATTGCCTTAAATGTTTATGCTTATTTTTGAATGTTCCGCTATATTGTCATCCTTACTGGGCATTTGAGCTCACCCCTTTTCTATGTTTTATTTTTCCCAGGATGTGAAGATGTAAGTTATGAATGACCTGCATGGATATTATGAGGGGATTATAGTGTGGACTGTGGAAACGTTATGTTGTTGTAGTAGTTTTTCATTTTATGATGTAATGTAAAACTTATGAATATATCTAGTGTTTCCAAGGCTACTAAACCAATCGGTCTTTCGAGATTTGATCTTTCTTGTGATCATGCCAATGTTATGTAATAATGCACCGACTCTGGGCAACTGGGGTCGGGGCGTTACAGTTGGTATTAGAGGAGGTTTAGTACAAACCATGGAAGCTAGATTTAGATAAACTCTGATTAGAGCACGTAGACCTAAGATGAACATTGAGGATTAGTATAGAAGAACTTCCTAGAATTTTGGTATTGTAGAGATTTTGTGAGTTTTTCGAGCAATACAACCCTGTCTGGATACGAGCAGGTAGAGGCGACTCTGGCACAGATGTACCTAGGGGTAAAACCCGAAAACACCGCTTTGAGCTAGACTCGAACGGGAACTGGTGCACGACAACGGGCCTTGCTGCACTCTTGGTTACGACACTCCCGGGGGATACGCTTAGGATAACTCTCATTTTCTTTACAAATCATTTTGAAGGGATTATGAGAATATACATCCTCAAAGAAAACATTTTTATGATTATGGATTATATCCATAAATAGTTCAATTTATGTTAAGTGTATTATAAGTATGGGATTATGTATTTTGATTCATAAACTGATCTAGTGTATTCCATTGTTTAGAAATGGCACCCAGTAGAAGGAATGAGAACTCCAGAAATGCACATGATCCAAAGAGAAGGAAGGATCATATCTTTCATGGTCTTAAGCTAGAATTTATAAGAAAAATAGTCTCCCATGTATTATCATCATATGAAGAAATAATATCATGTGTTGATAAGATAAGTAAAGAGTTTACTGAGTCCTATGGCTTTGAAGGGAATCAAGAGAAGAAAAGGATGGAAGAAAGAAAGATGGATAAAGGGAAAAGGGAAAAGAAGAATTTTCCCATATGTGGTAACTGTGGAAAGAAACACCCTGGAACTTGCCTGAAAGGAATGGGAGTTTGTTATAAGTGTGGAGTAAAAGGGCACAAAGTACGTGACTGCAAGGGTAAGAAAATGGTTTTAAATGTACAATGCTTCATTTGCAAGGAGTTTGGGCACTACGCGAACCTATGTCCCAGTCATCAGACTATGCCGCAAATGATGTTATTGGATAATAATCAAGTTATGATACTACCACAGATGAAGAGGAATGATTAGAGTTCTTATGTTGATTATGTCAATTGAGTGTTGTATCAACAATGTACTTGTTACAATAATCGTGGAGTATATAAGGATTGTACTGCAATACTATTTCATTAAGGACTTGAGATTGTGTGGAACAAAGAAAAGTGACTCAATAGCAGGATAAATTTTTGGAAAATATATGGTTGAGAGAATATAGTTCTGATACTGAGGAAGTTATTTTAGAATAATACATGATTGATTTGGATAAATTATATTGGATATTATTGACTACCTTGAAGCTGATTAATGATTTTTATATTCCATCATTGTTGGGTTTTAAAACATTTTTGGATTAATGAAGTATATCCAGCATTCTATATGGAATAAGGGAACATGAATGTAATCAATAAGGAATATGGTAATACATGATGAAGGTATTCATATGCTATTATGGGGTAAAAAGGATCTATATTATGTTTAACTTCCTTATAAATGTTGGACTGTGAGTTTGGATAGAAGTATTTTGGATAGTTCTAGTTTGGATTATTTTGGATTTCCATAAAAGGACAACCCGGAGGTCGGGCGGCAACCCGTCGCGTCCGGCAAGGCTGTGAGACTTGAACCCGCAACCGAAGGGCGACAAGGGTGTATCACCTACCACTGGCCCACGAGATGTCCTGGATTAAATAATGTAGTTTTTATTAAAAGATTTTTTAGATGAATTATAATTCGTTTATTTTGGAACCCTATACAAATAGTGTAAATAGATTTTTTTTTACACTCTATTATCTTTTAGAGTGAAAGATGAGTATGTGGTAGAAATTTATTAATGGATAAAACTCTAATTATAAAGTAAGTATATCTCTATATGATCTTAGCCAATCTCATAAAAAATTCCTCAATATTAATAAAAGCAAATTAGAACAAAAATGTTTTCCTAGATGGTACCTTAAATCATCACTAATTTATGGCTTTGGGATTGTTGGCCTTTTCATAGCCATGTTCTCTACCACTCTCCATCAGGTAATTGGTGGTTAGATTTTTCTTCCATATCCATATTTTACTACATGGAACCCTAGTATGTGTTATTTTAGGTAATCTTCATACTTTCGACTCTTTATTTTAAATAGAGGCCTCATTAATTCATTTTTCGATGTGGGATTTCAACTAAGATATTTTGAAACGTCAAAAATGTGTTATCCTAATACCCTATGTTTTGTTGAACCGATGGTATTTCAAATCATCATAGATTGATGAATTTAAGGACCTCAATTTTATACTTGTTTGTAATTGATGACCTCAATTACTACCTATAAATATTTACGTTTTTCCTCCAATTATATGTCTCAAATTGCCACCAATGTTCTCCTAATCGAGATCATAATTTGGTGGTGACCCTTTCATTTCTCTTTTCCTCATATTAAGACTAAATTTTAGTAACCCAATTTCTGATGTGGGGTTTCCCACAAATATATTATATATTTTCAACCTTTTATTTTCGAAGAACAATTTCAAATTGCGAGGACGCAATTTATTGAAGGAGGGGAGAATGTAACACCCCAAGATTTCATAGTGTGTTAGTTCTTCAAAATAATTCAATAACTTTCACTACAGGCAACACAAAGTTCAAGCACACCATGACTTACCAAACAAGCCGTTCAAAAGAGGTTATGAATAGTATTAGATAAATTTTAATGTTTATATAATCCTTATAATTTTAGAATCCATATTATGAGTTTCTTAGATATAATGCAAGAACAAATTCATTTTCAGTATTGCACTTTTATGAACTTTAATAGTGAACCCTTTTTAAATACTATGTTTTAAACTTTTTGACTAAATGGGGACATCAAAAATTTAAAATGAAAAATCCCAAGCTTCTACGGTACGCTTCCCTTCGAATAATGCGATAGCGTGTGTTGTACGCAACCTCGAGTTCTAACACACACCACAACTAATTAAACTAGCCGTTGTGAATACTAATACCTACTTTTTGAAATTATAAATATTTTATATTTGAAAATGGACTTCATTTTTGGATTCGGAATATCAAAATTAGCCTAGGGTGAAATTTTGGTACATTTCGGATAACTTTCATATTTTGATGAATAGTGAAAATTACTAAATTTTAATTAAAAACAACTTTTTTAATCAAAATAATTAATAGTGATAAATTGTGAATTTGAGTGGTTTTAAAGTATATTTAGAATATATTTTTATCATTTAATATAATGTTGGTCATTGGACATAATTTTACAATTAAACCGAACATAAACAAGTGTCAATCTTTTGATAGTTATTACCTCTTAAAAACACGCTTTTTGTTTTGACAGCGGGAATTAATTTTAAATTAATTTCTGCCACTTCTGTGTTTTGAATATAGGAAAATGGATTCCATATTTGGAATAAGAATGTTTAAATTGTGTAAATAGGTAACTTTTATTTTTAGACATTTTGAATAGTTATTGTGGTAAATATTTTATTTACCATGGTTAAAGGGTAAATCCGGTAAATAAGGGTTAAAACAATAATATTATAATAATACTAAATTACCCTAAAACGTGTCTTAACCCTATTGGTTGATACATGGTCGACCATGGGCATATTTGGGTCTGTTTTGGGACCCCATGGATCCACTTGTAAGTGATAATGACACATTATATTAATAAAGTTAAAATAAAAATAAAAATGGCATAAGCTTACATCTTTTAGAAGAACAATTTTTACATAGGGTTATACATGTTGGATTTTCGATTATAAATATTCATTAGAAAGATAAAAAGATTTCCTACATAATTATATTTTATTTATAATTTTTAGACATAAAATAATTTAAATTATTAATGACACAATAATGATGCAATGTTTACCTCATTAATAAATCATTTAAATAAATAAGATTATAATGATTAAAATATTATCTAAAACCTGTCCAATTCTTATTGGTTGATGTTATTTAGAATATGAGTCATCTTATCTTCGATCTCAATGATTTTTGGACCATTATAAACCGAATACAAATATATTATAAAGTAATACTTTCACACTTTCCTAAAGAGCCCCTCCTCTCCCTTATAAAAGGAGACCACTTCTACTCATTCCTCACACCTCTCAAGCCACTTGGCTCGTCCAAAATCTGCCCAACTAAGCTCCCCACATCCCTCTCCTCCTCCTTGAAACTTTCCCTTAGGCAGAAAGAATTTCAACAAGTCCTTTGGTTCCAACCAAAGTGAGTTACCTAAATTAAAGTTAACGATTTCTCTTAAATTATTTTCATTTATTTTGCTTCTTCAACTCCCAAACTCTTTTTATTTCCTTTCTTTTGTAACAACACCAGTATCCTCAATATACTAGGATGTTGTTATAAGAAGGATTCAAACTACACATACACACAACTCCATCTAATGGATGATGAACATAATGTTTCTGTGGATGGCAAACTAACGCCTCACGAAACGATGATTGTTCAAATACATCTTACCACCTCTCATGGTGGCCATTATGATGGCACTGTAATTAAATATGATATTAATGATATATATTTTATATATAAGCTTCTGTAATTCCATTTTAGTTCATAACATTATTCGTTTCATGTTGTATATACATACGATAATTTCATTTGAGGAAGTGCGGACTACCGCCCCCTTAAAATGATATGACTCGTTCATACCACACATAGAACATATAAAGGATGGTGTTAATGAACTTAAGTAACATATAAAAAATATTATATTATATTGGAATAGTAATATACCTATGTATCATTTGGATTCGATTCTTTTAAAATAAAAATTAAATGGAAGTAGCTTTCGTGCGTACGTACGGACTACCGTCTCCACGAACGCGATGAGATTCATTCTCCATCGTATCCATTCAAGTATAATTATCATTTAATGATTTAAAAATGATGTTTAAGGACTTGATATCATTCTGGATATGAATAAGATACAACAAACATGACTTATGTAACAAAACATATAAAAGAAAATGAGTAAGTTAACACCCGAAACGGCGATAATACTAAGATATTATTAATAAAGCAATGTTAAAAGATCATATATGATATCATATTAATGTATATGATTCTTGTATAATTTAATAACAATTATTTCACCATTATACAGGAGGTTAACCTACCCCAACAAAGGAAAAGTACAAGGTAAGGGTTTACTTTACAACCTCTTCATTATCCAAGGTTGTTTATACGTAATAATCTACTGGGATCTCTTTATCATCCACATCCATGTTTCTTAAAAATGTATTTCAAAACATTTTTACTATTTACAAGAATATGGGTTAAAGTCATTTATACCCTTGTTTGACTTTTTATAAGAGGTTTATAAAGGAATCTTTCCGTCGTTTTCAAAACAAGGTCCTTTTTAACCTTTTCGACAGAATTGAGGTAAGAATGTTTTTTTTAACTTATACGGCGGGTGCGGTTATTTTCCGCCGTTATAAAATCGTCGAAGCTTTCCATACAAGATTATAAGAATATTTTCAAAGAAAATGTTTTATTTTATATGGACCTTAAATTATTTCAAAATAAAAGGAGATACTTCTTTAAAAAGAATTTTGATTTCATCTATGTCAACATCCTTTGATGGATTTTAAGATTATTTGAAGTTGATTTATTATGATACAAAACTTCTATATTGTATTGAAGGTTTTGTGATATGTTTGACTGTGGATGTGCTATTTTTATACCATTCATAGTTTATGGTGAAATTATTTACATTTCGTATGCTAGTTTTAATACAAATGTTTATGTTATGTTTAAACCTTTTCATATGGGAATGCATTGGACTTAATAAGTGACGGGTGGAGCCCGCTATAGCTCCTCGATGCATCGGTAGGTCTCATGAGACAAACTAGTGTCTTGGCACAAGGCCTTGGCAAAAATCTTATTTGTAGTCTTGGCACGAGGCCTTGGCTATGTGGTTATGATAGTCTGGCATTATGCATTCCAACATTATGAAAGTGGTTATTGATTTTTCATGTGATTATTCGATTAGTAGAATATCCATGTGAATAAGTAAATGGCATTATTTCATTTTACTTTTTCCATACTATGTTGAAGTTCAAGTTTAAAAGGCTTTTGTTTTAGTAATTCATTGCCTTAAATGTTTATGCTTATTTTTGAATGTTCCTCTATATTGTCATCCTTACTGGGCATTTGACCTCACCCCTTTTCTATGTTTTATTTTTCCCAGGATGTGAAGATGTAAGTTATGAATGACCTGCAGGGATATTATGAGGGGATTATAGTGTGGACTGTGGAAACGTTATGTTGTTGTAGTAGTTTTTCATTTTATGATGTAATGTAAAACTTATGAATATATCTAGTGTTTCCAAGGCTACTAAACCAATCGGTCTTTCGAGATTTGATCTTTCTTGTGATCATGCCAATGTTATGTAATAATGCACCGACTCTGGGCAACTGGGGTCGGGGCGTTACAGTTGGTATCAGAGGAGGTTTAGTACAAACCTTGGAAGCTAGATTTAGATAAACTCTGATTAGAGCACGTAGACCTAAGATGAACTTTGAGGATTAGTATAGAAGAACTTCCTAGAATTTTGGTATTGTAGAGATTTTGTGAGTTTTTAGAGCAATACATCCCTGTCTGGATACGAGCAGGTAGAGGCGACTCTGGCACAGATGTACCTAGGGGTAAAACCCGAAAACACCGCTTTGAGCTAGACTCGAACGGGAACTGGTGCACGACAACGGGCCTTGCTGCACTCTTGGTTACGACACTCCCGGGGGATATGCTTAGGATAACTCTCATTTTCTTTACAAATCATTTTGAAGGGATTATGAGTATATACTTCCTCAAAGAAAACATTTTTATGATTATGGATTATATCCATAAATAGTTCAATTTATGTTAAGTGTATTATAAGTATGGGATTATGTATTTTGATTCATAAACTGATCTAGTGTATTCCATTGTTTAGAAATGGCGCCCAATAGAAGGAATGAGAACTCCAGAAATGCACATGATCCAAAGAGAAGGAAGGATCATATCTTTCATGGTCTTAAGCTAGAATTTATAAGAGAAATAGTCTCCCATGTATTATCATCATATGAAGAAATAATATCATGTGTTGATAAGATAAGTAAAGAGTTTACTGAGTCCTATGGCTTTGAAGGGAATCAAGAGAAGAAAAGGATGGAAGAAAGAAAGATGGATAAAGGGAAAAGGGAAAAGAAGAATTTTCCCATATGTGGTAACTGTGGAAAGAAACACCCTGGAACTTGCCTGAAAGGAATGGGAGTTTGTTATAAGTGTGGAGGAAAAGGGCACAAAGTACGTGACTGCAAGGGTAAGAAAATGGTTTTAAATGTACAATGTTTCATTTGCAAGGAGTTTGGACACTACGCGAACCTATTTCCCAGTCATCAGACTATGCCGCAAATGATGTTATTGGATAATAATCAAGTTATGATACTACCACAGATGAAGAGGAATGATTAGAGTTCTTATGTTGATTATGTCAATTGAGTGTTGTATCAACAATGTACTTGTTACAATAATCATGGAGTATATAAGGATTGTACTGCAGTACTATTTCATTAAGGACTTGAGATTGTGTGGAACAAAGAAAAGTGACTCAATAGCAGGATAAATTTTTGGAAAATATATGGTTGAGAGAATATAGTTCTGATACTGAGGAAGTTATTTTAGAATAATACATGATTGATTTGGATAAATTATATTGGATATTATTGACTACCTTGAAGCTGATTAATGATTTTTATATTCCATCATTGTTGGGTTTTAAAACATTTTTGGATTAATGATGTATATCCAGCATTCTATATGGAATAAGGGAACATGAATGTAATCAATAAGGAATATGGTAATACATGATGAATGTATTCATATGCTATTATGGGGTAAAAAGGATCTATATTATGTTTAACTTCCTTATAAATGTTGGACTGTGAGTTTGGATAGAAGTATTTTGGATAGTTCTAGTTTGGATTATTTTGGATTTCCATAAAAGGACAACCCGGAGGTCGGGCGGCAACCCGTCGCGTCCGACAAGGCTGTGAGACTTGAACCCGCAACCGAAGGGCGACAAGGGTGTATCACCTACCACTGGCCCACGAGATGTCCTGGATTAAATAATGTAGTTTTTATTAAAAGATTTTTTAGATGAATTATAATTCGTTTATTTTGGAACCCTATACAAATAGTGTAAATAGATTTTTTTTTACACTCTATTATCTTTTAGAGTGAAAGATGAGTATGTGGTAGAAATTTATTAATGGATAAAACTCTAATTATAAAGTAAGTATATCTCTATATGATCTTAGCCAATCTCATAAAAAATTCCTCAATATTAAGAAAAGCAAATTAGAACAAAAATGTTTTCCTAGATGGTACCTTAAATCATCACTAATTTATGGCTTTGGGATTGTTGGCCTTTTCATAGCCATGTTATCTACCACTCTCCATCAGGTAATTGATGGTTAGATTTTTCTTCCATATCCATATTTTACTACATGGAACCCTAGTATGTGTTATTTTCGGTAATCTTCATACTTTCGACTCTTTATTTTAAATAGAGGCCTCATTAATTCATTTTTCGATGTGGGATTTCAACTAAGATATTTTGAAACGTCAAAAATGTGTTATCCTAATACCCTATGTTTTATTGAACCGATGGTATTTCAAATCATCATAGATTGATGAATTTAAGGACCTCAATTTTATACTTGTTTGTAATTGATGACCTAAATTACTACCTATAAATATTTACGTTTTTCCTCCAATTATATGTCTCAAATTGCCACCAATGTTCTCCTAATCGAGATCATAATTTGGTGGTGACCCTTTCATTTCTCTTTTCCTCATATTAAGACTAAATTTTAGTAACCCAATTTCTGATGTGGGGTTTCCCACAAATATATTATATATTTTCAACCTTTTATTTTCGAAGAACAATTTCAAATTGCGAGGACGCTATTTATTGAAGGAGGGGAGAATGTAACACCCCAAGATTTCATAGTGTGTTAGTTCTTCAAAATAATTCAATAACTTTCACTACAGGAAACACAAAGTTCATGCACACCATGACTTACCAAACAAGCCATTCAAAAGAGGTTATGAATAGTATTAGATAAATTTTAATGTTTATATAATCCTTATAATTTTAGAATCCATATTATGAGTTTCTTAGATATAATGCAAGAACAAATTCATTTTCAGTATTGCACTTTTATCAACTTTAATAGTGAACCCTTTTTAAATACTATGTTTTAAACTTTTTGACTAAATGGGGACATCAAAAATTTAAAATGAAACATCCCAAGCTTCTACGGTACGCTTCCCTTCGAATAATGCGATAGCGTGTGTTGTACGCAACCTCGAGTTCTAACACACACCACAACTAATTAAACTAGCCGTTGTGAATACTAATACCTAATTTTTGAAATTATATATATTTTATATTTGAAAATGGACTTCATTTTTGGATTCGGAATATCAAAATTAGCCTAGGGTGAAATTTTGGTACATTTCGGATAACTTTCATATTTTGATGAATAGTGAAAATTACTAAATTTTAATTAAAAACAACTTTTTTAATCAAAATAATTAATAGTGATAAATTGTGAATTTGAGTGGTTTTAAAGTATATTTAGAATATATTTTTACCATTTAATATAATGTTGGTCATTGGACATAATTTTACAATTAAACCGAACATAAACAAGTGTCAATCTTTTGATAGTTATTACCTCTTAAAAACACGCTTTTTGTTTTGACAGCGGGAATTAATTTTAAATTAATTTCTGCCACTTCTGTGTTTTGAATTTAGGAAAATAGATTCCATATTTGGAATCAGGATGTTTAAATTGTGTAAATAGGTAACTTTTATTTTTAGACATTTTGAATAGTTACTGTGGTAAATATTTTATTTACCATGGTTAAAGGGTAAATCCGGTAAATAAGGGTTAAAAAAATAATATTATAATAATACTAAATTACCCTAAAACGTGTCTTAACCCTATTGGTTGATACATGGTCGACCATGGGCATATTTGGGTCTGTTTTGGGACCCCATGGATCCACTTGTAAGTGATAATGACACATTATATTAATAAAGTTAAAATAAAAATAAAAATGGCATAAGCTTACATCTTTTAGAAGAACAATTTTTACATAGGGTTATACATGTTGGATTTTCGATTATAAATATTCATTAGAAAGATAAAAAGATTTCCTACATAATTATATTTTATTTATAATTTTTAGACATAAAATAATTTAAATTATTAATGACACAATAATGATGCAATGTTTACCTCATTAATAAATCATTTAAATAAATAAGATTATAATGATTAAAATATTATCTAAAACCTGTCCAATTCTTATTGGTTGATGTTATTTAGAATATGAGTCATCTTATCTTCGATCGCAATGATTTTTGGACCATTATAAACCGAATACAAATATATTATAAAGTAATACTTTCACACTTTCCTAAAGAGCCCCTCCTCTCCCTTATAAAAGGAGACCACTTCTACTCATTCCTCACACCTCTCAAGCCACTTGGCTCGTCCAAACTCTGCCCAACTAAGCTCCCCACATCCCTCTCCTCCTCCTTGAAGCTTCCCCTTAGGCAGAAAGCATTTCAACAAGTCCTTTGGTTCCAACCAAAGTGAGTTACCTAAATTAAAGGTAACGATTTCTCTTAAATTATTTTCATTTATTTTGCTTCTTCAACTCCCAAAATCTTTTTATTTCCTTTCTTTTGTAACAACAACAGTATCCTCAATATACTAGGATGTTGTTATAATAAGGATTCAAACTACACATACACACAACTCCATCTAATGGATGATGAACATAATGTTTCTGTGGATGGCAAACTAACGCCTCACGAAACGATGATTGTTCAAATACATCTTACCACCTCTCATGGTGGCCATTATGATGGCACTGTAATTAAATATGATATTAATGATATATATTTTATATATAAGCTTCTGTAATTCCATTTTATTTCATAACATTATTCGTTTCATGTTGTATATACATACGATAATTTCATTTGAGGAAGTGCGGACTACCGCCCCCTTAAAATGATATGACTCGTTCATACCACACATAGAACGTATAAAGGATGGTGTTAATGAACTTAAGTAACATATAAAAAATATTATATTATACAGGAATAGTAATATACCTATGTATCATTTGGATTCGATTCTTTTAAAATAAAAATTAAATGGAAGTAGCTTTCGTGCGTACGTACGGACTACCGTCTCCACGAACGCGATGAGATTCATTCTCCATCGTATCCATTCAAGTATAATTATCATTTAATGATTTAAAAATGATGTTTAAGGACTTGATATCATTCTGGATATGAATAAGATACAACAAACATGACTTATGTAACAAAACATATAAAAGAAAATGAGTAAGTTAACACCCGAAACGACGATAATACTAAGATATTATTAATAAAGCAATGTTAAAAGATCATATATGATATCATATTAATGTATATGATTCTTGTATAATTTAATAACAATTATTTCACCATTATACAGGAGGTTAACCTACCCCAACAAAGGAAAAGTACAAGGTAAGGGTTTACTTTACAACCTCTTCATTATCCAATGTTGTTTATACGTAATAATCTACTGGGATCTCTTTATCATCCACATCCATGTTTCTTAAAAATGTATTTCAAAACATTTTTACTATTTACAAGAATATGGGTTAAAGTCATTTATACCCTTGTTTGACTTTTTATAAGAGGTTTATAAAGGAATCTTTCCGTCGTTTTCAAAACAAGGTCCTTTTTAACCTTTTCGACAGAATTGAGGTAAGAATGTTTTTTTAACTTATACGGCGGGTGCGGTTATTTTCCGCCGTTATAAAATCGTCGAAGCTTTCCATACAAGCTTATAAGAATATTTTCAAAGAAAATGTTTTATTTTATATGGACCTTAAATTATTTCAAAATAAAAGGAGATACTTCTTTAAAAAGAATTTTGATTTCATCTATGTCAACATCCTTTGATGGATTTTAAGATTATTTGAAGTTGATTTATTATGATACAAAACTTCTATATTGTATTGAAGGTTTTGTGATATGTTTGACTGTGGATGTGCTATTTTTATACCATTCATAGTTTATGGTGAAATTATTGACATTTCGTATGCTAGTTTTAATACAAATGTTTATGTTATGTTTAAACCTTTTCATGTGGGAATGCATTGGACTTAATAAGTGACGGGTGGAGCCCGCTATAGCTCCTCGATGCATCGGTAGGTCTCATGAGACAAACTAGTGTCTTGGAACAAGGCCTTGGCAAAAATCTTATTTGTAGTCTTGGCACGAGGCCTTGGCTATGTGGTTATGATAGTCTGGCATTATGCATTCCAACATTATGAAAGTGGTTATTGATTTTTCATGTGATTATTAGATTAGTAGAATATCCATGTGAATAAGTAAATGGCATTATTTCATTTTACTTTTGCCATACTATGTTGAAGTTCAAGTTTAAAAGGCTTTTGTTTTAGTAATTCATTGCCTTAAATGTTTATGCTTATTTTCTGAATGTTCCGCTATATTGTCATCCTTACTGGGCATTTGAGCTCACCCCTTTTCTATGTTTTATTTTTCCCAGGATGTGAAGATGTAAGTTATGAATGACCTGCAGGGATATTATGAGGGGATTATAGTGTGGACTGTGGAAACGTTATGTTTTTGTAGTAGTTTTTCATTTTATGATGTAATGTAAAACTTATGAATATATCTAGTGTTTCCAAGGCTACTAAACCAATCGGTCTTTCGAGATTTGATCTTTCTTGTGATCATGCCAATGTTATGTAATAATGCACCGACTCTGGGCAACTGGGGTCGGGGCGTTACAATGTAGAAGTAAAATTCAACTTGGTACAGTGAAAGACATTAAAAATAATAATTTATTCAAAAAAATAGTTCAAAACAACATAAGGTGTTACATTCTACCCCCCTTAAAATGTATTTCACCCTCAAAATTCATCATTATGGTACCAAAAAATGTTAATACTCCTGATTTATCATATTCTCAAGTTACCATGTAGCTTCCTGTAACTGGTGATTTCTTTATAAGAAATTTACCAGGTGAGTGGTCTTGTTTCAAAGATCATTCTTTGTGTGATAAAGAATTTTGATTATATATTCATGATAAGAAAGATATTTCTCTAATGGTATGTCCTTTGAGTTCAATACATGTGAAGGTTCAGGTATGTACTTCCTCATGAGAGATACGTGGAACACATCATGGACATGGGAGAGATTTGGAGGAAGATCAATGAGATAGGATATTGTCCTGATATAATCAAGAATTTCTAAGGGAATGATATATTTGGGGCTTAGTTTTCCATTCTTCCCAAACCTCATAACCTTCTTTCATGGAGAAATTCATAGAAACACCTTCACACCAACTTCAAATTCTAGATCTCACCAATGGTTATCAGCATAATGTTTCTTCTGACATTGTGCTTCCTTGATTAGTTGTTTAATAGTCTTAACCTTCTCAGTCGTCACTTCAATGATTTAAATTCTGAATAGATTTATTTCCCCAACTTCAACCCAGCATGTCGAAGCGCTATATTTATTTTTATAGAGGGATTCATAAGGATCTATCTAAATTCCTCAGTGAAAGCTATCATTGTAAGAAATATCAAGCAAAGGAAGGAGTTGAACCTGACCAGCATAGAAATCTAGAGATCACGATCTTAATATATCCTATTGGGTTTGAATTGTTCTTTCAGAATGACCATCTTTATGAGGATGAAAAGTATTGATAAAACTCAATTTTATATAAAGTTCTTGTTGAATACTTCACCAGAAGTTTAAGGTAAACATCAAGTACCAATATGATATAGTAGAATTTGGTACTCAATGCAAACATACCTCTTATTTATGGAATATCCAAGCTATTTGATCCACATATAAGTCTTCGCTGATGGAAATGAAGTGTTTTGACTTAATAAGATGATCAATTACCACCCATATAGCATCAAACCCTTTTGAGGTTTTGGTGAATCCAATGAAATAATCCATTATAATGTTATCCCATTTCTATTCTTATATGGGTCATGGATGCAACATCCCTTCATAATTTATTCCTTCCACATTAACTTGGTTTCATATGAAGAACCAAGATACAAATTCTATAATATGAATCTTCATTCCATCACACCAGTAGTATTATTTGAAGTCTCTATACATCTTTATACTTCCAAGATGAATAGAGAATATAGAGAATTGAGCTTCCTCTAACAATTACCTCTTCCAATATGGTAAGTAAAGATCACATGCATAGTTCATGAACCTTCCATCATGACAAGGAAAATCTGTAAGAACATTTCCGACCTTCCTTTGTAGCTCCAAATATTCATTCATCTCCACTTTAATCCTCATAAGGATTGCTAGCTGAACAATAAATTGAGAAAGATACGGTTTCCCCTTACGTCTGGATTTCTAGGTCCATTATCTCAAAATCATGATATATTCGATCTTTTATGTTCCTGATAATGGAAAATCTATCACGATCCCTTCAACTGAAAGCATTAGTGACCTTGTTTTTTTCCCAGGGTGGTAATGTATTGATAAGGAATAATCCTTTATCAGCTCTAGCTATCTTCTCCGGAACATGTTCGACTCCTTCGGTGTGAATACATATTTCAAATTTTATGGTCTATATATATATATATATCAAAATTTTCACTGTAAATATAATACCTCCATATCCTAAATGTAAAAATTACGACAGTTAACTATAAATCATGATTTGGTTATGTTTTCTCATTAGTATTCAACTATCGTGAGGAATAAGTGAAAACCTTCATGTTCTGTATAAGAACACATCCAAATCCTTTATTAGATGGATCACTATACATTCCAAACCCTTCACCACTATAAGGTAAAGTAAGAACAGGTTCACTAACTAATCTTTAATTATGTTCATTGAAATTCTCCTCACATTCATCTATTCAAAGGAACTGGTAACCCTTATGAGTTAACATGGTTAAAGGATTAGAAAATGATGATAAATTATCTAAAAACCGTTGATGATATCCATCAAAAAAAGAAAACTATGGATCTTAGTTATCGTGGTTGGTCTAGGATAATATTAAATAACCTCTATCATTGAGGGATCTAATTCTATACACTCTCTTGAGATTATATGACACAAAAGGAAGCATTTTTCAACTAAAATTCAAATTTTCTAAAATTTTTCATATAGTTTCTCCTACCTCAGGGTCTTAAGCACAATTCTCATGTGATCTTCATACTCTTACTGAATACTTGAATAGATATTAATATCATCTATACAGAATACCAGAAACTGATCAAGGTAATTTCTAATGACTCTACTCATTAAATCTGTGAATATGGAAAGGGAATTAATAAGACCAAAATGCATTACTATATAGTCATTGTAACCATACCTTGTATGAAATGATGTCTTTGGTATATCCTTCTTCTTGACCCTTAATTTATAATATCCAGAATGAAGGTAAATCTTGGAAAAGTATTAATCTCCACACAATTGATTAAACAAATCATCAATATTGAAAATATGATACTTGTTATTGATTGTTATCCTGTTCAACTCCTGATAATTAATATAGAGTCACATTTATCCATCTTTATTCTTCACAAAAAGAACTGGTTCATCCCAAGGCGACAAACTTTTCTAAATGAATCCCTTATCAATTTTTTATTGGAGTTTCTTATTCCATTCCTACAACTCAATTGGGGCTATATAGTGAGTCTTTGAAATTGGTGTAGAACCATGTATGATCCCTATAGAAAAATCCACTTCATATTTAGTGGAAAAATAAGAATTTATTTTAGAAATAAATCCATAAAATTGTAAACAATTGGCATATCATGAATTTCAATTTTCTCCCCAAAAATTTTAGATAAACAACCATTCTAAATGGGAATTAATACCCACACACTGAATGTAATCTCCATATTAAATTCATACTTATCGTTACATTGATAGACGGTCATAGGTTGGTTTGAAACATCAAACCTAACTTCCCTTCCTAGATTATTGATGTAATATTTATACAATGAATGCCAATCCAAGTCCGAGATGACACAAAATTTTAAAAGTTGAAGAATGAAAAGATTTACAAGAAACATATTCACACAAAATTCAATTGGAGGGTAATCATAGACTTGAGATGAAATCATCATACCATTAGGTATTTGCACTGCTAATTCCACATCTATTCATTTGGGTATAATCTTAACAAACATATGAAATTAACTATATATTAAAGAGTGGGTAGATCTAGAATCAAATAAGACATTAGAAGTTCTAGAGTGGATGGTAAGTGTATCTTTCAGCATGTCATTATCGTATCCCTCATCAGAAATAGTGATCGCATGATATTTCCCCGTGTCCCTTATCTTAGGAGGTTGTTGACATCGATCATTGTCACCAGCCCTAGGGGTTGGGAATTGGTTATCATAATTACCATTCTCCTTACACTTGTAGCACTGAAGCATGGACGGTGCATTTTGTGCCACTTTCTCTGCATTATCACCATTAACTAACTTTTTTCCATCACTTCAGTAATCAAATGCCATATGAACTTTCTTTCTGCACCGAAAACATTTATTAGACCCCTTATGACAATTTACTCCATGCTTCTTACCACACTTAGAGCATAAAGGAAAGATCATTTGTTCTCATCATGGTATTTATATTTCCTATTAAACTCTATATTTCTATTCTTGTCAAAAACATGAGATTTATACATGACTATACCCTCCATTTCAACCTTGGTTGCACAACACAAAATCTCTTTATACCTACTAAAGTCTCTTATGGCCAACGCCCTTCCCAGACTTGTCTTTAAGCCACTAAAGAACCTATCTACATTACTTTTATGTTAGATGATAATTCCTAATGTGTACCTTGAATGTCTTGTGGAATTATCCTTATAGGTACCGATAGATTCATCATCGCTTTACTTCAACTCAAGAAACACTTTCTCCATATTAGTACGAAGAATCTGAGGAAAGTACTTATTAAAAAATAAGTTCTTAAACTCTTCAAAATCCATGGATTCAACTTCATCTGGTTGCCTTGAATTTTTAATTAGAGTCCACGAGTAGCCCGCTACTCCTTCTAATCTATAAATAGCCATAATAAATTTCTCATGCTCTAAACACTGGAGAATGAAGAACATCATTTTATTTTTACTAATCCATTATTCAGAAATAAGTGGATAAAAAGACCCACAAGAAATAAGCTGGACATTGCGACATGAAGGAGTCAATAGAATGGTTTTCCCTCCATTCCTCATTTTGTAGTCTAACATGATTCATATATTGAGATAGCTAGGTGAGCATAACAACATGAATTTTCCTTCCTGCTCCCATAGCATTATGTTGCTCAGGAGGACAATCATTTTGTTTTCCATCACAATTTCCATTAACAGAGTTCCTTCGGGTTATAGCCCTTGAATAAAACCATAAATCATATAGTAACACTACGAAAAAAAACGGTCATTTGCGATGGGTCTTCAGTCCATAAAAAATAACCAGTCGAAAGGGGTAATTTGCGTCGGGAAAATAAGCCCATTGCAAATAACTATTATTTGCAACAGTGGGTAAGGACCCGTCACAAATGGTTTGGCATGAAATGTGCGCCAAACGGCAGGCAAGGCTATTTGCGATGGGTTCCTATTTCTATCGCAAATACTCGGTGATAGTTTTTAGTATTTATGGCGGGATACTAGTCCCGTTGCAAATACTTTGTCGGCATGACCCATTTGCAATGGGCCCCATCACAAATAACTTTTTAACGTCCTATTGTAATTAATGCGGGCAGAGGGAATTTGCGACGGGACCTGTCACAAATGCCACTAATTGTGACGGGTTAAACATCGTAAATAAGCCCGTCATAAATAACCTAACATATATATACCCTCATCCGTTTTTCTTCTCATTTTACTCCTTTCTCAATATCTCTCTCTATCGCTTTTGGAAAATTTTCCAGTAAAATTTTTCATAATTTTAACTTTTAAATCAGAGCATAATCTGCAACTTTGACACTCCGAAAGCTTCAGTTTCATGGTATTTATATATTTTTATTGTTTATTTTATTTATTTTATTTTTAATTGTTCATAATTTTTTTATTTAGATATAATTTAATAAAATTTGAATTAGATGTTTATTTTTTCCGTATTAATTTTTATGAATAGTTATATCTAAGTGTTAATTAGTAATAAATTGAAATAATTAGTAATAAATTGAAATAATTATTAATAAATTTAAATAATTAGTAATAAATTGTAATAAACAGTAATAAAATGTAATAAATTGTTATTATTATAAATAATTAGAAATAAATAGGAATAATTAGAAATAGTTAGGTATAATTAGAAATAATTAGTAATAATTAGTAATAATTAGGAATAACTAGTAATAACATCGAATAATTTGTAATAATTATGATTAATTAGGATTAATTAGTAATAATTAGTATTAATTTTTAATAATTAGGATAATTTAGAAATAATTAGGATTAATTAGCACTAATTGGTAGTAATTAGTACTAATTAGGAGTAATTAATATTAATTACTAATAATTATGAGTAATTAGTATTAATTAGTAATAATTAGTAGTAACTAGTATTAATTTGTAATAATTAGTAATAATTAGTATTGATTAGTATTAATTGGTATTAATTAGTATTAATTGGTAATAATTAGTATTAATTGGTATTAATTAGTTTTAATTAGTAATAACTGGTAATAATTAGTAATAATTAGAAATAATTAGTAATAAATTGTAATAATTAGTAATTAATGGTAATAATTTGAAATAAATTGTAATAATTAGTAATAAACTGTAATAATTAGCAATAAATTGTAATAATTAGTAATAATTAGTAATAATTAGTAATAAATTGAAATAATTAGTAATAATTATAAATAATTAAGAATAAATAGAAAAAATTTGATAAAACTTGTAACAATTAAAAATAATTATTAATAATTAGAAATAATTAGAAAAAACAGTAATAATAAAAAATAATTAGTAATAATTATCAATAATTATCAATAATTAGTAATAATTATCAATATTTGATAATAATTAGTAATAAATTGTAATAAATAGTAATAATTGGTAAAAATGGTAATAATTAGTATAAAACTGTAATAATTAGTAATAATTGGTAATAATTAATAATAATTAAGATTAATTAGTAATAATTATGATTAACTAAAAATATTTAGGATTAATTAATAATAATTAGTGTTAATAAGAAATAATTATCAATAATTAGTAATAATTAGTTTTCATTAGGATTAAGTTTCAAGAATTAATAATAATTAGTAATAATTTAGTTTATTTATCAATAATTAGTAAAAATTATTACTAAATCAAAATAATCAAAATAATTATGAATAATTAGTAATAATTAGGTTTTATTAGTAATAATTTGGATTAATTTGTAATAATTTGTACTAATTACAAATAAATAGAATTAATTAGTAATAATTAGAATTAATTAGAAAATTGTAATAATTAGTACTAATTAGGATTAATTAGGAATAATTTGGAATAATTAAGATTAATTTGGATTAATTAGTAATAATTTGTAATAATTTGTAATAATTTGTAATAATTAGAAATAAATTGTAATAAATTGTAATAATTAGTGAAAAATAGTAATAATTTATAATAATTAGGATTAATTAGAAATAATAAAGATTAATTAGTAATATATAAGATTAATTAGTAATAATTAGGATTAATTAGTAATAAATAAGAGTAATTAGTAACAATTAGGATTAATTATTTTTAATTATTAGTAATTAGTAATAATTAGGACAAATTAATAATAATTAGTGATAATTGTTAATAATTATCATTAATTAGAAATAATTTGGATTAATTAGTAATAATTAGGATTAATTGTAAATAATTATGGTTAATTAGTAATAATTATGATTAATTATTAATAATTGGTAATAATTAGTAATAATTAGGATTAAATAGAAATAATTTGTAATAATTAGGAATAGTAAGTAATAATTAGTATTAATTACTAATAATTAAGAATAACAAGAAATAATTTGTAATACTTAGTAATAGATAAGATTAATTAGAAATGATTGAAAATAATTAAGATTAATTAGTAAAAATTATTAAAAATTAGTAAAAATTAGTAAAATTTAGTAATATTTAGTAATAATTAGTATTAATTAGTAATAAATCATAATAAATTCGAGTACATTGATAAACTGACATAATTTCTAGTGGATTTGTATAATTTCTTTTGATCGATGCCTCATCTCCTTGAAAATTTTTTCCTCTAAAATGAGTATGAAAAATCTGCTCGAACATACGTCAGAGTATATTTTTCAGAGTGATTTAAGTCAGAGAAAGTTGTAAGGAGGTGATCCACCGAATAAAAGTGACTCTTTTCCCCAAAGACTCATCCCCTTACAACTTTATGTGACTGAAATCACTATAAAATGTTTGCTTCAATGTATGAATATTCATTTTCGTATGCACAAACATGGAGAGCAGTACAATAAGGCCTCCCTACTCTCCATCCTTGTGCATAAAAAATTGGATATTTGTATGTCCGAGAAGACTTTTAATATTGATTTTACTCATAGAAAGTTGCAAGGTGATGAGTCATTGGTCAAAAGAACTGTCGCTAATCCATTGGAAATTGTGCCATCATCAATTGACAATAATTAGTATAAAATACCAAAAATTAATAATAATTAGTGGTAATTAGTATAAATTTTTAATAATGAGTGTAGATTAGTATTAAATATTAAAAAATAGTATAAATAACTATAAAATAATAAAACTTATTATATATAGCTAGAAAAAAGAATTTAATTGTATTCTCTATTTTGGATTGTGTTTATCATATAAATAATTATACAAAATTACAAATTATTTCATATTTTTTAGAAAAATATGGAATGAGGATGTCCACAATATTCATTATAAGATGATCGTGCTTCGATAAATTTAAAAAGATTTAAAAATAGTTCTAGTTTAAATACTGTATATATTGAGGGTGTTTAAGTTTTCTTATAATTTACAGCATCAAAACAAATTTTTTTTCTTCAGAAGGGACAATTAAGTGTCATTGTAAAAAATGAGCTCTGAGGATGTATGACATATTTTCCAAAATTGGTATTCATTTATTGATTTTTGGTTTTCAACTAGATTATTTTTTTTATCAATATGGGGAACATAGTTCTAGAGAAGATACTAATAATTTGGTTCTAGATCCAGAACGATTTCAAAATTTAGTACATGATGTGGTAGGTCTAATTGTTCAATAAATTTAAACATCAGACGATATTGATTTAACTACTGATTTGGAAATATCTAATTTATATTAGTTATTGATGCCTTCTAAGGATGCCTTATATCCTGGTTGCAGGACAAGAAGGTTTAAATAAGTTTCTAAATTTATAGCTATTAAATGGAATTTTAAATAGTTTTTTTGATTAGAAATTCTATTTCTAAAAACATTGACACATGAAGAAAATGTGTTGCCTACAAATTTCCATGAGTACAAGAGGATGGTTCATAAAATGTGTCTTGGTTATCAAAATATTAATGCATGTTCAAATGACTGCATCATATATTATGGTGAAAACGAGTCATTGGAATGTTTTCATACATGTGGAAAATAAATGTATAAAGAAGCATAACCAGGGAAGTCATGTTTTTTA
The DNA here is from genome assembly GCA_963277665.1 of Viscum album. Taxonomy (NCBI): domain Eukaryota; kingdom Viridiplantae; phylum Streptophyta; class Magnoliopsida; order Santalales; family Viscaceae; genus Viscum; species Viscum album. Next base: position 1,550,224,758 of record OY728129.1, read on the forward strand.
TTTTATTTCACATAAAAAACCAATTTAATACTTGTTATATTGAAAATTGTCTTATAACTTTTTAGGTATCTCAATACGCTAATAAAATTGATAATCGATTGTGTGTATTGAGTAACCCACAATCAAAAATGGTTAAATATTATAATGCATATGTGGTAAATGGTTTTCAAATTCATACACATGCATATGGGAAATCAAAAAAACAATGAATAACGATGTTTACATGAGAGGATCTCATTATAGATAAACTGAAGTTGACTTTTATGGAACAATGGAAGAAATCATTGAACTATGTTATCTAGGATAACATTATATAATTATTTTTAAATGTAAGTGGTTGGATACTAAGAGAGGATTGTGAGTTCATCTGATCCATAGAATTGTTGATATTAAATATAAATTTCTTCTTTTCGTAAATGAACCATTTTTATTTGATCATCCAAAAGGTCAAATTTATTATAAAAATTACTATGCTACTTCAAGGGATTTGGGTGATTTGTGGAGCATAATAAAAATTAAATCTTGAGACAATCAGTTTAATGAAATTGAATATGGTTCCATTGTAGTTCAAGGAATTTAAATTTTTAAAGTGATTGCTTCGAATCCATATTTTTCACAAAGAGTCACGAATACCATTTATAAAACCCCACAGTTAAGGGCCGACAGTGACAATGATATTGATGATGTTACAACCGAATTTGAAAAGATGAGATATGATGAAACTGAAATTAATATGGAAATTATTGATGCTGAGGAGGAAGTTGAAGACATTGACATTGACAGCTATGAAGATGAGGATGAATATGAACATTGATATAGTTAAATCCTAGTTGTAATCATATATAATATATATATATATAATAGGTGTTTTCAATTGTTTTTCTAACAACATTAATTTCATGTTTCATATTGATGAGGATCTGTATCGTCGGTTGTAGTAGGTCGACCTACATTAGGAAGGGAATGATGTCAGATCATTGGACTCTCAGACTACTATCAGTTTAGGGGTACTCAGAGGGGGCGTGGTCTTTCTCAGCTGATGATTCTCGACCCAATCCCTAAGCGATACCCATATATTGGGTTTGATCCATGCACACATAGGAATTTTAACCTGTGTATTTTAGTTAGTTTTCATTAATTTATTTATATTCATATTTTTTGATTAATTGTTCTTTTTTTCACATCTTTACAAATATAGATGTTGGATAGGGTTGAACTATATTTCCCAATTCTTTTTCTGAAACATGGGTGTCATGGGATCAGATTCTCATTGATGTACAACACCTCATAATCTTGCATTAACTGGTACGTAACTAAATAACATTTATTTTGAATTTAATTTAATTAATAACATGATATAATAAATTACTTGCAGGATTTATGGTATCCCATTGATTTTAGCTTGCATGAACCTATCTCGAAGGCATGACATGAAGCAATGTGTCCGTGTTGCACTCAGTTTTTGCACAATTTGAAAAGGAAATAAATGAATAAAGCTGGAGTCATAAGGTTTTATGAGACAAGTCACATCCACAGAACTGATTGTATTTCATCTCAGGTTTGGGATGGATTATGTACACACTAGTTGAGTAGTCATTTTCTGAGTAGATCATCAGTAGGTCGGAAAAATTAGGGAAGACCGGAGGTGACACATCAAGCTGGTAGTTGTATATTCAATACACATAGGAAGCATGTGGTATGTAATTTTTTATAAATATATTATATATATTTAAATGTAAAATTTTTATTTTATATTCATATAGGTAGTCATACAAAATGATATTATGGATTACGATGTTTATAGGAGGATGTATAGTGATCCAGCCACTGGAGAGATTAGAGGTGATTGCAAATGTCAGATTATGGTCAGTATAATTTTTTTTGAGTTTTAAATTTAACTAAAATAATATTTTAACTATTTTAATTTTAAATAACAATTGAATGAGTCATATGAGGCCATCATGTCTCAGAGACAATGTGAGAGTTAGGCTAAGACCAATTTTCAGACCAGTGCCACCCGATTTGATGAGGCAACATGGATTTAGACAACTCTGTATGCCTTCAAGAAGGGATGAGTTGTTGGTATCAGCTCTCCATTTACCCATATGGGGTTTTATGGAATCATTGCGATGTCGGGGTCTAGATCGGGAGAAGATTGCAGAGAGTCATCACGATCTCATGGACAGTATGAGGAGCAACTACGAGATCAGTGTGAGCTTATATAGAAAATGCGTATGGAGAATGAGGTGATGTGTCATTGGAAATAATAGTAGCAGGAAGTGTTCCTACAATAGAAACAACCGATGTAGTAGGAGATGCAGGATGAGAGGAGCCGATGGCGGCTTCAGCAGGAGTAAAAACATATAGAGTACATGCGACGTCTGACTCATAGTTTACAGATGGAGTTCCCTCCACCATCGCCTCCAGCTCATCTAGACGACCGTCCCCCTCACTGGTGTATTTTTATTTTATAAAAAACATTTGGATGAATTTTTTTTATAATATTAACTACTTAATGGTTAGAATAGTATGTTTTTATACTATCTTGAATACTATAGTTTTTATTATTTGTTTAATTTTTTTATTATATTTATTATATTTATTAATTAATATATTTTTATATTTTTTTGAATACTAAGGTTTTTATTATATTAATAATATTAATAATATTATTTCATTAAGATTAATAATAATATTATTATATTATTTAATTATTTTATAATTATAAAAATATTATAATTATTATCTCATTTATATTAATTGTATATTATTATTATTATTATTATTTTATAAATAATTTATTTTAGTAATATTAGTGTTATGATTTCATATATATTAATATCCTATTATTATTAAAATTATTTTATTTAACTTTTTTTATTTATTCAACTATTTGTGAAGAGCCTATCACAAAAGGATTTTTTTGTATTTTTCAGAGTAATTGGGACGATCCTTTGAAAATGCTAATTTTGAAGTTCTGTTGCAAAAATGTTTTTAAAAAAACCAGGAAAAATATTTGCAATGGGTGGCTGGACCGTTGCAAATAGTTTTATAAAAAATAATCAAACTTATTTGAAATATAGTCATTGACCATACCAAAACATAACATTTTGAGACATATCATCGCAAAAGGTAATATTTGTGAGGACCTTTTTCATAATAGGCCAGTTTCAATGGGCACCCTTCACAAAAGAGAATTTGTGATTGGAAAACATTACAAATGAACCATCATAAAAAGTACTTTTTCCAGTACTGTAAGAAATATATTTAATGTATAGGAACCACATAATCCTAAAAAATCACTTATAGGACGTCTAACTAATAACACCATCCTTAACATGTGACACATTTGGTTCATCCTAGGTTATTAATAGAAAACATTTATTGAAATAATTTATGATGGTTGATGAAGAGTTTGTGAATTTACAAGGCATATCCTCAAAGAGTGTCCAACTAAATGTGAAACAAGGACCATTGTCATGTACCAGATTACACTGAGTCAGGCCTGATGCACCTGGTCAGAGTTGTTACAGATAACTATATCTCTTCTAGAGACACATCCACTTGTAGTATAGGGATTGGGATGTATTTCTCATGAACCCCTCACTCTATCCTTTACCAAAATACCATGACTTTTTTCTATACGTTTCCTTATCCTAAAACTTATCCACAAACATGTCCATAGTGTTCTCACTAAGGTTTACCCATCCTAGTTTCCAATGGTTAACTAAGCATTTTCTAAGATACCAAATATAGCGACCCAAAATTTTCATAGATTAACATTACATTACATTTTTAGAATTACTTAATAAAATACACAAACAGACACCCAAAGACCGTACTAGTCTAGTTCCTTTAGAAACATGGAAACATATACATTGGTAGTTAAGTGAGGTAAATTATCTACCACCAGGTTTCTTGGATATCACCCTTCTAAGAAACATCAGTCATAATATGTATCTTTATAACCTGGGTGAAATGAAAACATAAAAAAGGGTGATCTTAGTAGGCCAGTAAGGGTAAACAAAGGAGATATGAAAATATAATCATAATCATATGGGTACGAGAATATGATCAAGAAATTAAAAGATCACAACCTTAATATCGAAGATCATAAACATGAATCATGCCATAAATATTGGCAGTTCATAATAAATGAATCATAATTAAATAAAGAACATGATCTATGAAATCATAACATAGGAATAAAACAATGAACTTCGGTAGACACATAATATAATAATTATTTTCATGATAGTAAAGGCATTGTTTTCAAGGACATCATGGTAGTATTGTTTAACATCCCAAACCATCTTGGTAGTCATGGTTCACTCCCATGACCATATTAGTTGAAAAAGTCCATTATGTCTATCACCTGAGATATAAATCTTTACTAAATGCATTCGATGGAGATATATGTTCCACCCATCTCATAATGAAATCATATCATAACCTGTGAAAAGAAGATAAGTTTCATAATCATTTAATCAAAGAAGAAACCATGAAAATAACTGTGTTTCCCAAGAATATAAACCATGTAAGAGAAATAAGTTTCATGAACATAATGCACTAAAAAATAAAACATTTAGAGAAATTTTATGAATGGAAACATGGATAATTTACCATAAAGTAATGAGTAACAAAATAATATGTCATCGTACATGGGAAATAATATTGATTGATCAGTTAAAAATAATTTTGGAGTAAAATGTTCTTTTTTCTTTGAATGTTTCTTATTTTTTTAAAATGATTATAAATTTTAAAAGAACAAATTTTCATTGATTTTTTTCTAATCTTATAAGGGAATATCTTGGAAATATACAATAATTAAATCATAAAAATATATTAATTCTTTATACGTTTAAAGAAAACATTTTCCTGATACATTTTCTGAAAAATTAACAAAGAAGCTTGTTCAGAAAATTATAGATGGGGTTTAGATTAGTTGTAAGAACCATATAAATCTACATGAAAAATGGGGGTTCAAAACCCATCGGGAGCAGGGTACTATAGCAGCACAATAGCGGTACTATAGCAGTGATGAACTATAGCAACATCAGGTACTGTAGTGGTGGCATGAAACTGTAGTGGCGACTGAACACTATAGCCACAGTGGGTACTGTGCGGTACTGTAGCAGGTGAGTACTGTAGTAGTACTATTCACAGAAAGGGACTTGGGCCAAAAAATTAGGCCTATGGGCCATGTAATGGGCTATATGACCACTGGGACTTTTGGCTATGTAATGGGTCTCCCTCTACCCAATCAAAATAGGCCTTTTATTTTCTTTAATAATAAAATGAGGCTTCAGCCCCAACCTTTTAGAAAAAAACCATGTTTAGAAAACAACAAAAAATATTCCTGTCAAACCATGTAGTAAGAAGAAAAAATTGGCTTTCAATGAACATAAAAATATACAAGAGAATAGTAAATAAATTTATAAATTTCTTTAGAAAACATATAAATCGATGATATATATTCTTGATTATATTCTTACATATAAACAACCCTAGGTAATAATGAGATCACGAAATTTACCATTATCGTATATATTGACTCTCTTTGTATTCGAGTAAACTCCATATAAAATAAATTTAAGTGAATTATACATATATCAACGAACCATATTCATATATGTAATACCATCTATGATTTATTTAAACTTTATATTACCTGTTTATTATTGAATTCTTGTTAATGTTATGTTTCAGGCGATACCTTTCTTATTAATCATATGTGATTTGACTTGGTAATCGTGGTTCTCTTACTTATATCATGATACAATTATTTAAAGTATATAAAACATGATATAAATATATTATATATTCAGTTTATAAGTAATTATAATAGACTTTAATAATAAATGAAATACACTTTTCATAGGGACAATAGACCGTACGTATGCATGAATGCGTTTTCTATTTTTTTTCAGGTTAAATGAAAAGAAAGTATATCATGTATTTTTATTCCAGAATGGTTTTAATTTTATATATAACATATATATTCATAAAATAAATCTTTATTTCCATCCATGTGAAATATAGTGGAATAATGAGCTACATCACATCGTTGAGATGGTAAGCCATATATACGTACGAGCCAGATTATCATTTTCCATAAATAATAGATAGTAAAAAGGTAGAGATGATATTATTATTATAAAGGTATAATTATAAGATAAATATCATTTATAATAATTAAAATCATCATAACTATCAGTAATAAAATATGGTGATGAAAAAAAGATTTCACCATGGTGTGGGGAAGTTAAGCTGTACGTATTCACACCTGGTTATATTGTTTTTTGTATGATGGATTAATGGAGGGATATTTTTGTCCCATAATAATAAAAAAATCATATTATATAGATGATACTGAATTTTTTTAATTTATTATAGATATTACATAATATGAGGAAGTAAAAGAGAAAATATATTGAATTCGATTGGTACAATAATTTCTACATATTCAGTGGACATTTTTTAGATCTCCTATTAGGTACACTAGAGATGGTATTTTTCTAAAGAAAATGAGATCAATAAATTAACTAATAATTTTAAGAGGATAATTGGGATTTTTTTGGCTTATCTATAATTCTCATGGTGTTATGGGTAAGTGAGGGAGGTGGTTCCATTTTATAAGAGAGGGTAGCAGACTCTAGGAAACTCTTAAAATATAAAATTAATATAAATTTATTATAGATTTCAAATAGCTCCAAAGTGACTTATTTAGAATAAAATATGATTATGGGTTGGAATTATCTCAAAAAATTATTTTTATATAGGTTTAGGTAACATTATTAACCTTATCCTTTTCTTTTAACCCATAGTTAAACTCTTTAACTCTTACCATGACAACTTATTTTTTTACTCATTAAGGTTATTATAATTACTAAAAAATGAATAAATAACCCCAAGTGGATCATTGTGACATATATATCCTTATTAAATTTATTTTTTTAATTATACCTTTTTTTATTTTATATTATTTAATAGAATATTATTTTTTAAAAGTATCATTTATGTCAATTTTTATACTATTTATAATTTGTATTTTTAAAATATATATTAACAATATGATAACATAAAAATAACACATATAATATATCTATAAAATGTATAATGTATATATAAAATTGTTATTTTTCATTAATTAAATAACAATATATTCATTTTAATATTTTTAATATCATTTTCTTAATATTTCCATTAATTAAACAATTACTCTGTCATTATTATACAAGATTTTAATTAAATTATTATTATCTAAAAATTTAAAAAAAAATATAATGATGAAGAAAATGTTATTATATTTCAAATTAATATTTATTGTAGAATTTATCTTATTTATAACCATATATTAAAAATTATTTACTTATTAAAATTAATGGTATGAAATTTTTTTTCTTATCTTTAAATAGAATATAATAAATGTGTTATTCATACAAAAGTGGATTAAAAAGATCATAATTTATTTATAAGGATTATTTTTGTCAAAAACCACTCTTCCAATGAAATTATGATAAGTGTTATGGTAACTTTATCATTTTATAATATTATTGTTACCATTAGTTACCCTATTTACCCATAACTGTGACTAATATTTTTTTTACTAAAGTTACTACTCAACAAAAAATTAATTTGATACCATTAGAATCTAAATATAGTACTAATTTAAACCATTTATGTCTTTTTTCCATATTCAATTCACTAATTTGGTAAAATTAATTTTAATGCTAATCCTGCATACATGGCAAGAAAGCAGGTAAAATGAAAGTTCCAAAGTTCAATAAGTCTTTATATATAATTTTAATATAGAAAATATTACAATGACCTAAATTGGATTAATAAATTTTTTGTTGATCTATTTCATATTTAAAATATATTTAATGTTTAAAAATTATTTAAATGAAAAACACACATTTTGACTACTATACATCATTTTTCACTATTCATCCAAAAATGAAACTTTGCAGAAAAATAATAAATATTCACACTAAGTTAATTTTAAAATTATGAGTTAAAAAATTATGTTTATTATATCAAATTCAAGTTATATGGGGTTTAATGTTAATTTAATAATTTTTCAAAGAAGGAAAAAAAATTAGCTCCTTTATGAAAATAGTATTTGTAAACATATAATTGTTTTATAAAAAATTATACACTTCATTATCAATATGTTGTATTTCTATAAAACCAATATAAAAAATATTTTAAAAGTAGTTATTAATATTCATATCACTATGTTTAATGGCTATGTTATAATGATTTAATTTTATTAATTAAAAAAAATGTTTTGTGAAAACTCAGTGTTTCATGTAACGCCAGACAAGTTGGTGTTTCATATAGATAATGATATGTCATTTTTGTGTGGAAGTAAAACTTGACTCAATGCAATTAAATACTTTAAAAACAATTAATTTATTCGAAAAAAAGTTTAGAAGAAACTCAGGTTGTTACAAAATAGATTATATATTATCATTAACGAATGATAATTATTTCATGAATATAATATATATAAATTAAATAATTCATTATAAACATCTATGAAAGGATGTTATGGGAAAATACACATATCACTTCGTGGAGTAGGTAGTCCACACGTACGCACAAACAATGTTTTGATTCCCCATAGGATGGAGAAGCAAATGAAAAATGACAGTACTATATTCATAATAAAATGTTTTTATAGAAGATATAATGATGTTTTTATATCATCCTGGTATATAAAGATTTGATGTATATTGAAGAAGAAATAAATTGAATGAGGTTGGGTTGGACGATTAAGTCGTATTTTGTAAACCTCCTTTATATCACCTCTTAAGTACACATGGAATGATATTCTAATAATCATATAACCAATCATTCATGTATAGGAAATTTGAAAATATAATTGGGTAGGGTTTTCCTGAGCTATTTGCATCAATGTGGTGTAAATAATTAAGAGAAGGGGTTTCCTTTTATAAAGGAGGGATGATGAACTTTGTGAAATTTATGAAATATTATAATATATTATGTCTCTAACTCCAGTAAAATTGTTCCAAAATGACATGGATTAAATAATATGGATGACATGGTATTAATATAATCATAAAATCAAATTTGGATATGTTAATATGTCATTTTGAAACTTTTATTTTGGGTTAACACCTTAGTTAACCAAATGTATCATTTACCGTACTAATGAATTTTTCAATATTAAAGGGTTATAAGTTTACTTATAAGATGATAATTGGATCAGAAATGGGTGTGGTAAGACATTATATACCATTTATCACATAAATATGCCTATATAATTATTTTTGTGACATTTAAATAATTTAGTTAAAAATTATTTCACATAAAATATGACTAATTTTAGTTTTGACACTATTCAATTAGTTTGACTCTAAAGACAAGATGATAATAATGTATTTAAAATATAATTTTTTTTAAAATACCCTAATATGTTATATTTATTGATGAAATTCTTGGAAAACTATAAATAACCATGAAATTATTACTTTTAGAGTTATTAAATTTATTTATTGGATTTTTCTATTACTTGGACAAGGTCTGTGGTGGCATTGTGTGATAATTTATGGTAATTGTTTCATCACTGAAATTTAAAAATAAATTACCATGATAAAAAATTAAAATTTCTTTAAAATATAACTATTTGTAACCTAACATAAATTTTCATTATCCATTTAAAAAATATTAAAAATATTAATTTCTTGAGAGTGAGATTTTTTACAATTGTTTACATAAAATATTATAATCGTTAAAATTGATGAAAATTGGACACAAAGGACATATTTTAAATTTTTTATGAATATCGAGGAAATGTAAACATAAAAATACATTAATAAATGTTTTTAATGAATTTTGAGCCTCATCACATTAGTTTAAATCCTAATTAACCCATTTTTTATTTACTATAGTAATAAATTTACTATATGGTTACTATTCATAAGACCAAACATTTAGTTGAAATTATTACATAATATTAATGTCGAAAATTATAAATATAGAATCAATTTTATTATAATATGTTCAATAAAGTGGAATAAATTTTTAAAAAATAAACCCTCAAAACTCGTTGAAAAGTATTTTTCTAGGAAAACACATTTTAATGTATTAAAATGTTTTCATGCCAAATTTAAAAATAATATTGACTCCAAAAAATTTTATTGGAATAAATTTAATAAAAAGGAAAATATTTAAATTTTAATATTAATAAAAATTTAATTTTACATTTTATGTATTTCAAAAAAAGACAGTTTTCTATAAAAATCATTATTTTTCACTACTAATTAAGAAATCAACCTTTTCAAAAAATTCTATAAAATAATTATAAGATAATATTTTCACATTGAATTTAAAAATGATATCATTTTTAACAAATAAAATATCTAAAATTACTAGTGTTTAATTATAATATTCTCTTATAAAAATAAATAAAAACCATTTATGAAGAAAAATATTTTTGGAGAATCAAATGAATTTACAGAAAAATCGAGTGCTTACTGCCTAATAATTAATGAATAAATTTATATTGAGTTAGACCTTAATATTTATATATTTCATAATATGATTAATCATATTCTTACTAACTAATTTGATGGATATGTTATAACTATAACTTTAAAATAATAATATTTCATGGATCATTTAATCTTGGTGTTGCGATGTTTTTGTGATACCAAACATGGAGTTATTTTAATATATTGGAATATTATAATGAAAATAACTCCTTACCATATATTGATATGGTAGGTGAAGTTAAAGGTTTTATTACTATAGCTATCACCCCGGTGTCACTAAGTAGAGATCCTATCAGTCAAATATTGGTGATAGTGTAAGGCCTCATAATAAGTAGCATAATAGTTTGAGCCTACTTATTTTAAAGAATATTATTCAAGAATTCATGACACTGTGGCTAAGGTAATTTTTACACACATTATCCTAGAGAGTCCACTATTTATAATTCTATCACATCTTATTTTATTCACCACTTTGAAGGTGGAAATATTTCCCAATTAGTGGTCGAGACCCTTTCCCCCATATAAGAGTGTTTTGTTGACTATCCCTCTAACTTGTTCCAAAAAAATATCATAGTGATCCTATCCATGGTGATGAAATTTACCTTTTAGGTCCTCTCTATAACACCAATAAGCCTCACAAAACCCCCCTCATGACGAAGCAGTCCACCATAGGAATGTCATCCCCCTGGTTGGGGGGTTATTAGTCTCCACAGAGTTACTCCCCATGAGACTATTATGAATTCCCTTTGGAAGGAACCTCATTACTCAGATAAAATCACACAAAAGGTGCATCAATGTTAGTGTTGATCATGGAAAAAATGGTTCCAATTCTAATAAATCCTCATTTCTTCATAATTTGAGACCACTATGGATTCATTAGAGATATTTCAACCTCCACCATTACAACTTCTATGGGAAGGAACTCATTTCATATGGATGTTCATTCCTACTAATGTGATGAATAAATTTTGGAAAACCCTACTCAAATATTTTTTTTATTTCATAACTTCCATCCATGGAATGACCATAAAATCTTCAATATCCCTTAAAAATATCATATCTTCACATTTACACTAAATATAGGATATACACTCGAATCTAACATAGAACTCCTAGTTAAAAAGAAATATATAATTGAGTAAAAGGTAACCTTGTAAATCCCTTGTTAAGATGATATCAATTATCCACTATTCATAGAGATGATTATGAAACTGGAATTTCCTCAGCATGACACCTCTGAATGAGGAAAATCAAAATGCGAGATCTTTTGGAGGTCTATCCACATATAATCAACTTGTCGAATTTTAATCCCATGGGTCCATGAATATATCTCTAATGGATCTAGTCAATAATAATAATTAGTTATACCTCTTATAAAATTGGTAGAAAACATTAAACCACCTCTATAGCAGTCATCTGAGCGATCTTGTAGGCCCTGAGCACCTTCACCCCCCCCCCCCCCCGAACTGTAAAATTGGATGGTTGAATTCAAAATTCTCCTTGTACGTCAACATCTATACTCTTATCAAAACATATATAATATATAGTAGGTGTGTAAGTAATATCTCATAATACTTTGACTAATTATTGATATGGAATCTCCCCATGTAAAATTTAGAGGTAGGTGATGGTATGGAATTCTATAGTTCATTCATTCATTGCAAAAACAAATAGGTTCCCAATACTGCTATATATGCTAACATTATCAACACTTCACCTACAAACATCATCATGATAAATTTCATCATATTTATTCCCCCAAAAAATTAGGAGTATTGTACTAGTGCTGAAAAGGTGGGTATGATCTACACTTAGAGGACAAACAGAGATATGATTACCCTACAAAATTTATCCACGCTCATCAATAACGATATTTTATGGTACTTGGATTCTGAAATGAGATACCGCTCTGGAAAACCCACCATAAACTTGATAATGAAAAAGGTCTCACATAAGATTATGTTATACCTAAATTTGGTATGAAACCTAATTTTGATGGGGATGTTATTCTATAAGAGCTCACGATCAACCAAAATCTCACTATCGATATCCTATAAGGATAAAATCCTTACTTGGAGGATGTCTAATGGGAAACTATAAAACATATTACAAAATCCCTCCATACAATAGTCATTATTTGATCAAATTAGATAAAATTTTGAGGATACATACACCTAATACATACTATCATATTCCTTGAAACTATCTCACTAGTAGATCAATATAGTTTCTCACAACTGTATCATGGACACTCCCTGTTACGAGTGTAGGAACCAGACATAGGGAAAACTCATGGAGATAAACTAATAATTAATTGATATTTTCTCTCATTGTACTCATTGAATTCATAGAGAGATAAAGATCATTGGTATCTCCTAAATAATGGCATTCCCTGACTTTGTAAAAAAGTTCTTCCTTAGTAAAATTTCATTGACCTAAGTTTTTCTACATTAAATATTATAGGAAAATCAGAGCAACATATTTCCATTATTTTATCTCAGTGCAGTGTAATGGTAGGTACCCCCAAGGAGTGGGAGGTTGTTAAGATCCAATAGTTTTTTAGTCTCTAGATAATCCTCAGTTCATATGAAATAATAATCTTGCACCAGGGTATATCAACATATATGAGGAATTTGTCAACAATTCATCTACTTTTTTAGCTCCACATCATGTAAGAAGAGTGTCACCAACCACTCCATGCTTAAGAAATTAGAGAAATATTGTTTTGCCAAATTAATTTCCCTATCTAAGGGATAAGAAAAATCCATTGATGTTAAACATCCCAACGATTTCTAGTCTGGGATGTTCATGGAGAATGTATCAGATCAGGAGCTGTCGAATCTCATATCCCTTATATCTCCTAGATGATACTTAAAATTTAAATAATGGTACTATCATATAGAGGAGAACATTAAATGGTATATGAAAAGTAATTAGGGAAACTAACCACACCGTTCTGAATATCTTGTAGAGAATGAATGGGTGATGTGATACACAAATTGATCGCTTAGCCAATTTGGCTTCTGGAGGCCATATTGAAAAAACCCCAACGACCACATTCTTGCATTGATAATATTTCTCTAGTCTAAATTAGGGACAATTATTCAAGACCTTTTCTAACGAAAAAACTTGATCTTATCCATCATAGATGACCATGTTCCTAGTTTCATCCCCTATATAGTAAAGAAATACATGGTCATGATTCTATAAATCAATATTCTTCAAGATGTAGAGTTAAAAAAACATCCCTTAAATTTCATATACCATAGGTTCATTCAAACACTCCATACTATAGAATTTTTCTTCATGGAATAGCACCGAGGAGAGATAGATTACGACTAAGTAGTATTGGTAAACCCTGAGGCCCATACCACATGTGTCTTAACCACCACCAATGATGATTATATTTCAAGGAATGGTGACATATCTCCACCTAAAGATCAAAATAGTTTTACCATTGTCTGTCTTGAAAGAAAACAAATTAATCCAGAAGGATCCCTCATGCACTATTAAATCAACCAGCACCCTGTCAGACTATCTCATCTGCTCCAATAATTCTATATAACTAAAATCCCTTGGAAGGTCAAATGAACATGCAGCGATAGTATTACTATGATAAGGATCCTCTTCTAATTCCAAATCTTGTTTTCATTGGGGACCCTAAGAATTTCATACATAAATATTACATCATTTAAGATAAATATTAAATAAATAACAATAGGATCCATACTAAAATTGTAAAGGTTTAGTGTCTCTAATGAATAGACAAATAAATATCTTATTTAGGTTCATTATTCATTATCTCTTATAAATTTCTCCCCACTTTTTACACTTTTGAAACACCATAGTTACAACCTTTCTTCATGACCTTTGGAAATGAAACATAAGACTGTGTGATCTCATATACTCATTAAGGGTAATCATGGAATATATCAACCATTAATCATATGTGAGAATAAGATAAGTTTAAGGCTACGTGATCATCATAATAACATAAATTGTTCGAACCCGATCTATTATAGACCATAAAAATAAGCCAGGTTACAAATTGTAGAATTTAAAAAACCTGATTCCTTTGAGAGAAAAATCATCATAAAAAAATCATGAACCATGACTCTAAATCATACACATATACACACGACATAAAATTATTTCACTATCATAGGAATATAATCCATTATATAATTATAGGTTAACTACCAAGATGATCATTTCATAGTGAATTAGGAATCAACTCTTATTTGAAATGTCATAATGGATTAGGAATCACCAATAATTTTTCAAAGTGGATCAATAATCCCTACATGTTTCCCACATTGGATCTAGAATCACAACTTGTTTCAAATAGTGGATCGAGAACATAAACTCATTTTCATAATTATATAATGAATAATAAATATTTACCAAATGAATTAGAGGTATATGTAATTATGGAACTACAAATAACATAATGAAAACCATATATATATATCTATATTTAGAAAGATCCTAAAACATATTTCATATCATTGAAACATAATCCATGAAAATGAAATATGGTTCATAAACATTTCATTATATACTCATAGCGTAACCCCTATAAAATAAATACATTTTATAAAAATATCATCACAAAAATCATAAATCAACTAGAGGAAGAATATTGATGGTATCATTAGATCATAACTACAATAAATCATAATTAACCTCAAAGTATGTTATCAAAGATGAAAATTTCTTTGACATGTTACAATAATATTTCTTGAGGAAAATAAAATTTTAATTTTAAAATCACTTTTTTTTATTTAATAACTTCCAAAATTTGATGGAAAATTTTTTCTTTTAAAATAAATATTGTATCATATATAATATTATTTGATTATTTTAGTGTTTATGATGGTGGGAAATTTGGTTCATTCATGTATGTTAAAATAAAGATTTGTTGCAGATTTTTGGTAAAAAGTAAAAAGTAATTTATTTAGAGAATGATATGAATAATCCTTAGATTTGTTAATAGAATGTCTTATGTGGGTAAAAATTTCATTAAACATTCATATGATAGTAGTGAAACATTATTGATTTTTTTTAAATAAAACTGGACATGGATGAAAAATATTCACATCAAAAAAGGGAATAAATCATATTTGCTTCAAAACCATTTTCCCAATCATTTTAAGTACCATTAAGATAAAAATGGTAATTTTACGACAAAATTAAAATAATGAGTAAAGGAGAATAAAATTAAATGATTATATCTAATAAGGATCACAAATTTTACTTAATGGAAATTAAACTATAAATAATCTTGATTAAAATCTGTTTCAAATATAAATTCCTTACCACAAGTTTCTGCATTTTTCATATTATTTAAAACCTCCTGTATAAGAAATTTAGATTTATCATAATTTTTTCTAGATATTTAATAATTTTTATCATAATATAAATGATTTAGTTATAACATCTTATCACCTCTTTAATAATAATAGTTTATTAATATCATTGTTGTGGGTGATAAAAACATTAGTTATCCTGCTTATTTTAGTTACAGTTACTCGATCCTTATACATTGATTATAGTTATATCATCTTCAAATAATTTAATAATTTAATTAGTATAATATGTAAACATTATATACACTTTTATAACAATTTTTATAAATTAGTTATGAAAAATTAATTATATAACTTCTAATAGATGGTAATCCATACATATTCATGAGTGATGTTTCTAATTTTTGAAGAATGGAATTAAAGATATATAAATAATAATTCAACTTTATATAATAATT
The DNA here is from genome assembly GCA_963277665.1 of Viscum album. Classification (NCBI taxonomy): domain Eukaryota; kingdom Viridiplantae; phylum Streptophyta; class Magnoliopsida; order Santalales; family Viscaceae; genus Viscum; species Viscum album. Next base: position 1,550,241,048 of record OY728129.1, read on the forward strand.
ATTGTATCACAAATATCATAAATATTTATAAAATCCTTAAATATCACCATCAATGTGAAGTGGTCATGAAAAATTAAACACATCACTCTATGGACCTGGCGGTCCACATGTATGAATGATAAATTTTTTCTATTATTATATAATGGAATATAGGTAATTAAAGGTTGTTACATAATAATAATAATAATGAATTGTATTGAATATACATAACTCATTATTTTATAATGGACACTGTAAATTTATATGTTGTAAAAGAAGTAATAAAATCAAAATTAATTGGTTAAGAGTTTTAGGTATTCATTTATATATTTTTAAAATAGTATAAGGAAAAGTCAGAATCATTTCATCCAATAAAAATAGACTTGTTTAGGTGTAGTTTTCACACTTATCTCTTTGTTTTAATCCCATGTTAATACTTTTAACAATAAACATATTACCAATGTTTTTTTCACCTTAAGGGTTCATAATGCTACCATAAAAAAGAAAGTGACCCATAGATGGTCCATGCATGATATTTTTAACCATACACATTTAAATTAGATAAAGATAGTATATTAATTAATTTTATATAATTTAATTAAATTATTTTATCTGAGAATAACGTTAATGTAATTTTTTGATTTATTTATTTAATTTGACTTTAATGCGATTAAGATAATAGTGGAATTCAATTTTAAACTTTCAAAACAATAGTATTCTGTTATATCTATAAAAAAATATTCAAGTAACACCAAAATTCACCAAAATTTTATTACTTTTATTATATTTAAAATCATTTTTATATTTTTTTTCTAATTGAATAAATACCGTGTCGGTGTTGCGTAAAAATTTAATGTAATTATTCAATAAATTAAAATATAAATAAATTACTACTATAAAAAATAATTCATATTCACATCAAAAATTAAAACATGAATTATCATTAATCCTAATTAAAATATTATGGATATTAAATCCAAGAGAGTGGAATTTTTTTATTTAACCTCTTCTTAAAATAATTAAATTGTCAAACTGAAAGAAAAATGGGGCCAAGGGTCCACTTTTTAGAAACATATATGATAATTGTCAAACTAAACTCATGCAATTGGATAAATGAAATTATTATAGATATATTAATTCCTTATCCAAATGTTTTTACCCTTGTGTGAGTGTATATAAGGATAGTAATGACCCTTTTAAAATTGTAAAGAAGTGTATTTTTTGTATATACCCAAAATATTCAATCGTTTTTATGCCACTATCATGGAGCTTGGACCCATGTTTATAAATAATTTAGTGTAAGGAAGTTAAGGTATTGAAAAAAAACTCTTCCAATAATGATTAAAAGTTTTATATATATTTCATTCCCTATTAATCTATGGTAACTCACTTATACCATTTTAATTTTCAACATGTTAATTAGTTTCAACCTAGGTAATTTATCCTTCATCACTAACAATAAAAAACATAAAATATTAATTGTACCAAATAATTATATATATTAAATAAAATTTATCATGTTTTGGTCATATGTGTATGTAAAATTAATTTGAACACAAGTATATGTAACGCACAAAAACCCCTTTTTTGAAAAATTATTATATGATTAAAAAATTATGATTTTGATAAACTTATGAATTTAATGTATTTAAATTAGCAAATTTTTTTTAATGATTCATGTACTATTAAAATAATAATAAATTATTTTAAAACTATAAATTTTCATTTTATAATTAATTAAAGAAGTTGACAATAAATAATTATTATGAAAAAGCAAAAAATGGTGAAAATGATGGTCGTGGGTTTCTAAAATCAAATTAGTATATTAGAAGGATTTATTTTACTTAATTATTTTAAAGAAAATTTTGGGGTAAAAAATTCAATTATTTAATATTTTAAATTATTTTTGTAAAATTGATAGTATTAATAAAATCAGTATTTTCACTATTTACTAGAAAAATTTTTAATTTAGAGAAATCCATAATTTTAATATGAAGATAATTTAAACTTGATAAATCCATAAACAGTGATATTTTTTTCTATTTAACATCATAAATTTTATAAATTTTATTTCTAACAAAAAATGTAGTTATTTTTTAATATAATAAAATTGGTATATTAATTATTCTTTTTCAGGAAAATTACTAGTTAATCAAATGTTAACTTTTTATTCAAAAAACTAAAAAATCATGTTATTATAATAAAAATAATTCATTGAAATAATGTTACTATATCTAATAAACAGATTTATGTAACTGTACGTACCATTTAATATAATTGAGTTTTCGAATATGATTGGAATTCATGATATATCTATATAGTTTTTTTTATAAATTTTTTAATATTCATAATATATAAATATATGACCACTAAGAACCTCAAAATAAAAAATAATCCTTATATAAGATATGTTCACAGTTTTTGGAAGTTTCTCGGCTTGTATGGATGTTGTGGTGGTCTCGTTTTTCTTGAACTTCTTATGTATAATGTTTCTATCAAACCGTAATCACTCAAGATAGACTTGGGGTTAGATAACAGAAAAACCTATAGAAGTTAAATCATTTCTTGGTTCATAATAATGTTAATTATAAGTAAGTCCCCCCTTCACATTTCCATTATAATTAAATTATTTATTTATTTCTTTTATAGTGTATTTATACAACCTAATTTAACGACTATGTTTTAAGGGTTATATTTAATATTCAAATTACTTTGGGGTTTCAGTTTCTCATTATAATTTTATTCTTGAGTGTGATATATGGTAATAACAGACAATTATTTAATGATATTATATAGTGAAATCTATGGTCCTTACACTCTCCCCCCGAACACCCTTAAATAATTATCTTCCATGAAATATTAATTATTATTTACTAAAAATGTTATATAAGGGTATTTGTAAGATGACTCAATATTTAATATTAAAGTTAGTAATCAATCACCTATATTTTATTATAATAATTATAATAATAATATTTTTTTCTTCTTAACGATTGATGTTATATACCTCTGATGGTTTGGTGTTTAAACCCATTCGGTTTTTCTAGCTGTTCTTAGCTCTAACATATATTGACCAATTATAATATTTTATTTTTTAGAAATAAATTTTATTCAAAATTTTTATAATGGACACACAAATGAAACCTATATATCTCCTCCATTACCTGATAAACTTGAAAATTGTTCTAGAATGATGAGAATAAATGATGAACTAGCAGAATAATAATCATGATTTTTATAAGTCCAATTTAGATCTATGATCTGACCCCTCATGAATCATTCTATATTAGATGTCTATAATGAATCAGCTTACTCCATCTCTATCATTTCCATCAAATGTGTCTCCATATTCTAAATATATAACAACCCATATATTCTTTGACATGTTGAACTGGTACTTTTATTGTATGCTCTATAGACACCTGTCATCTAATGGTTAGAGAGGGATGAATGCCTCCCCCCTTCCACTCTATATAGAATTTAATGTTTCCTAATAGGTCCATAAAAGATGAAAAATATTTCCCAGACACACTAAATTGGATCACGCTCACTAGTCAAAGAGATATGAATATTGAAACACTTAGATCCCCAAGGTCACTAGGTGTCCTCCGCTTTTTCATAACCACCATTACTATGGATTTAGTTGTAGAAAAGTTGAATTATATTATGTATCCATAATTGGAATGATTATTTATACATTCATAGAGTCATTTAGTTCTACCCATAGTAGTGGTTCATTAATTGATGGTGATGAAGCATTTCAATGGTTTTATTTATTGTTGAAGTGGTATTTTGATGTCTCTATTGGGATTAGAGATTCTATTTCTACCCAAATAAAATTTCAATATAGATGATGTTATGGGATATATTACCACAATGAGTGAATATAAAGATTATTTTTAAATAGTTAATACATTATTTCACATCTATATTAATGAATCATTTTTAAAAATAAATTTAAAAAATAAACCACCATGGAAGAAGATATTTTATTTGATAAACAATCCCCTTGATGGTACACATAGAAACAATTTTTGGAAATAAAAATTAACTAGAATAAAGATATTATATTCATAATTCTAATGTAGTTGACTTAGTTATCCCAATCAACCACATCAAAAGCTTCTGAATAGGATCCACTATTTTCCATTGTATATTGTGGTTGTTCATTCATACAAATCATATCCTCCCTAATCTCATGAAACTAAATTAGGTAATTCACAGGATTTCCACACATAAGGAACAATACTATTAGTGGTGGCTTTGGTTTCACATTTTCCAATATAATCATGTTAATTTACCTGTTAGTTCTCCTGTGATAGTTTCATTCTCAAAAGTATCATTTACCATGTGTAATGAATCTTCTAGTACCATTATATAAATACCCTTGGTTATTCCTCAATAATTTGTCAAATGTAGAAAATTGAACTGTTTTCAATCATTATCTTCATTAAATTGTCATTTATATGACTCCATATTATTATTTATTGGTGAGTTTGGTGATTCCACTATTTTATACTTATTAATCATAATACATTAATGATTGTTTATCATAATAACATATAATATCATTCTAAATCGTATTTATTGGGTTGTTTCTTGATGTAATCTACTAGTTTCCACTTACACCATTAGTTCCTTCTCATTACATAACTTATTAAAACAATAATGGTTGAAATTTGTGAAATAAATAAACAATGTGAGGAGAATATCATAATCGTAAAATGAAATCAACATTGAAATGAATTATTGTTTTATATCGCTGAATTTTCGGATGGTTCGTTTAGTTCATCATATATCTATATTATTTTATCCTAGTATACATTAAGGTGGGTTATTGTATAATTCCTAACCAAACCCCTAAATATAACTTGGATGCCAATCCTTCATAATTGTTCATAAAAAGTACATGATCAACCAAAACATATCCCCTAATAGTGTTAACCTTGGTGTATAGTTTTATATTTTGGTTTTAGGTCATGTTTGAGTTAATACCCAAAGTCCAGTTTTTAGGGTTATTTTTCCAATGTACATCTATTCTATACCATACATCAGAATGTAGTGTCCAGATAGGGATATATTTCTTGGAAAACCATATACTAATGAATTTAACAACATATAAGGATATAATCTAATAATTATATTCATCTCTATGGTTTTCATTAAGGTTCTATATCTCTAATATCAATGAAAACTAAAATAATCTATATATATTGATAATCAAATCAAAAAAATTATAACTCACACATTTTCTAAAAAATATAAAGACCAAATATAAAAAAGAAATTAATAGTGAATTAATCAAATTATTTATATAATATATCTCGAAATAGTAGCATAAACCATTAATCATATGTTTTAGTGTCTTATACATTATCTACATAAACATCTTATTTTACAACACTTGGGAAAATTTATCCACAATAATTCCTGAGTATAAAATTTATTTGATATATAAAATAATTTAATTATAATTATAAACTAAGGTAATTGAAATAAAATAAATTGTTTATTATATATTATTTAAATGGGTAAACATAAGTGATAAATATAGAATATTAGAAGTGAACATTAAAAGATCATAGGGGTAAAATCAGGATACATAATAAAAAACAAACACAATAATGAATATATCATAAATAATGGAACTTGACTAGAAATTTCATATGTCTTGAATAAATAGTTTTTTTGAAACAAAATTCAACAATAATGATTATTCATACTATAGAAAAACTCATGAAAATAAGAATAAAAGTATGGAATATCATGGAATTTGATTTGGAAAATATGAAATAGCTAAATAAACTACTTGAATGTTGGGATAAATAATAAAAATAATCTTTATTATTATTATTTAGAATCAGGATACCGAATATCCATTTGACATATAAAATATTTATTATAGATAAGTTCCATAAAACTCAACAGTTTAATACTAGAAATCCTATAACAAGTACAAATCTAAAATTCAATAATTTTCTTAACAAAATCACACCAAATATTTGTAAACCTTGTAAATTATAACGTATTCACATAATATTTATATCACATGAGATATATTACTCAACCCAATCCATTATATGCACTTATCAGTCCCATACTCAATATAATCCATATTGTTTTTCATCATGAAAATAAAACATTCATAATCTCATATAGATACCATGGAAAAAATAGGCTTCATAACTCATTCAAAAACATCACATATCATACACATAAGAAATAGTATAATTACAAAAATGTCATTTTCCAGATGAAATTATATCGTAATAATTTATAATGGGTGATCAAATTTTCTCTCTATGAAATATAAAACATGGAGGGTAAATATAATTGAAAATTGATAAATTTTCAAAATAACATTTAAATTATTGAGGTATAATTAGATTACAAAATTAAATTTTGTGATGGGAGGTAAAAGGATTTTGAAAAAATTATTATAAATATTTATAAATATATTATCGCTTTAAATACATATTATTTATCAAAAGGAAAATTGAAAATAAATTTAAAAATAAAACTTATGATAGAATAATTAATAATTTTGTCTTGAAAAATAAATAATATTTTCAAAAATAATTATGTAAAAATAAAATAGAAAATTTTAATTTTAAAAATAAATTTATTTTATTATAGATCCCCAAAAATGGACAACCAGTTTCATATGAAATTATCAGTGGGAGAAATTTATTTTGAAATAAGGAAGTCCAAAAAGATTAAATTTAACTCAATAAAAGGATTTTAATTTAAAAACAACCTTATGAACTAGGTATTGTTTAAATTAAAAGAAAATAAAATAATGAAAAGATATGTCCCTTAAAACAAATTTAATTAAATGAATATCTTAAAGAAAATTCATTTGTAGTTAATCATATATTAACAATAATTTAATGGTTATAAAGAATGAATATTCCTCATGAAATTAAATTTTAGGCAAAAAACTATTACCTTGATTTCTTGCATAATATGATACACTCTAATCTCTTTCATGCCAAAAAAATATCATAATAACTACATTAATAAAAATATTAATTAATTTTTAAAATTATATTTTTCTTCAATAATCATGATATATAGTTATATTAGGTAGTTGTTGCTAATTTTATCATGTATGGTATTTTTATTTTTAACATTTATTACAGTTTCATTGGAACAATGTCAGTACTCATTATTATTCTTGTTTTTTAATTAAGATTCAATAAAAGATATTATAAAGTATGAATTACTGCTATTTTGGAATATTAAACAACCTTTCATGAGTAATTTCATCTTTTTCATCAAAAATGAAACTTATAATGAGCATTTTTGGAGATATTTGACAGGAAAAGATAGTTTTCTTCATATATGAGTTAAATAGTTAGGTATACTTTACAAAACACGAAATGTTATTATTTAAAAATTAATATAATATTGTACTATTAAATTAATTTTAATAACCATACATGATATAATATCATATCATTGTTCAAGTAGGTGTCCAAACAGACAATAAACACAAATATACACTTATTATCCTTGATTATGATGTGATTTGTTAGTAATACAATTACAAATGATTCATAATTATATAATTTACTATTTATAATTATTATATATCATAATTAAAAAGGATTTAATCTATGATATAATTTTTAGGAAAATATTATATCATTTTAATTAATGAATTTCATTTTAGTGTGATTTCTTTAAATGGATAAATTTTCTGATAATTTATTATTGATCATATCATTAAATTGATATCTAATTTTTTATTACATAACCATAATATAATTAAAAACATCATATTTATCATATAAAACTATTCTCATTATGAACAATTTTATACAATTATGGATTGAAAAATGGAAATTATTCATTATGTGGAGTTGGTAGTCCTCATGTATCCATAGATGATGATTTCATTTTCAATAAAATAGGAAAAGTAGTAATAAATACAATCATTTTAGAATAATAAATTAAAAATAAAAATCATTATTAAATATTAAAATCCATATTATGACTATTCTTATTTTTCACCAAGGAAAATGAAATGTGTTGCGTTGGACATGTGGTTTTCTGCACAACACTTTATTCATACTGAAATTTATCATAATGAAAGGGGGGTGGTTAATTATTGTATCATCATTATAATATCATATTAGTATAATAATGAATCTATTTTTATCATTTTATGATTGTAAACTTAAATTTTATTAATAAGAATTGTATATGAATAGTTTGGAAATAATAGAGAGGTTAAGAAAATATTCTACACATCTTTGTTTATCATTATTGAAAACAGGATTACACCTTTGATGGATGTTATTTTTAGAATAATTGAACATCCTTAGGATGTATATGAGTGTTTAGAATGTGTTTTTATTGACTTTGTGATTAAATTTTGTGTACTTTGTGTGAGGGTAAATGGGGTGAGGAGTTCCCCTTTTATGTGTGAAAATGAAAGGCAATGTTATATATTACCAAAAATATTCAATGGGAAATCACTCTAAAGGTGATATGATTCACAATTGACAAATAATAGAGTGGAGGAAATATATGTTTGGTCCATACATTCACTAATAAAAATTAAATATGTTTCCAAATTTTATTCCCATTACAATAATGTTTACTCACATTTATACTTTCAGTTCTCACCATGGTAAATATTTTTTCCATAGGTAATTTGTCAATTTTTCCAAAAAATTAAATAATCCTTATTAAATAATTTAAACCATTAATTATAAACATGTAACCAAATATATCGTATAATATTCCAAGCATTTTGAAATTTTAATTCAAATACAATCATATGCGACACTCAAAAAACCAGTTTTTTGAAAATGTTTCCTTTTACAAAAATTTGATATATTATTATGATATAATTGTAAATTAATGTTATTATAATAAATTTAAAATAATTATAACCATTAAAATTTTACTTCTTTGAAAATAAAATAATTCAAACTAATTACTTTTTAATTTTATAATTAATTAAACAAAACAGTCAAAAAAAGTTTTCAATAACAGAATACATAAATTTTCATAATGTTGTGGATGGGTCTATAAATTTTAAATCAAAATTTAAAATGATTTATTTTTTATCATTATTTTATTTTATTTTTTTATAAAATAATCAATGCATTCGCATAAAAAATTATCTTATAAAAATTGACGACAATGACAATATCAATATTTTCACAATTCAAATGAATGTTAATTATTATTAGGGAACAATAAAAAATAAATCATAACATACTATTAGGAAAATATAAAAATAATATATTTTTCATTTTTGAAAATTATATCAAAAAACTTATAAAATGTTTTCTAAAATATAGAAATAAAAATTAGTCAAAAAACACTTTACAAAAAAATAGATTTCGATATATTAACTATTATTTTATAATAAATTACAAGTTAATGTTGTGTTAAATTATTAATAATCTTAACACAATTCCTTAAAAAAAATCCAGTTTCTGAGAAATACAATTTTTATGTGTAAAAATAATCTAGAAAAAATGAATTTTATAAAAAGATAAATATTAATGATATATCAATATAAAAAATTTATTAGATTTTATAATAAACATAAATTCTAATTACGAGACCCCTTCTGACCACCGTGTAAGAACTAATCATCAAAGAATCTCTAGTCAAAGATTCTTTTGGTAGTTTAGCTAGTATGGGTCTTTTAGAAATTTCAAGAAACTCTAACTTCTTCCATATAGATTTTATCTAATGTCGTAATTATTCGAGTTATCCTTGGGATTGGGAAAGTGAAAAACTATAGAAGAATACTATCTTTTCATTTTCTAAAAATGGGTTTAATAAGGAACGATAACTATTAAAAATTACATTATGGTTACTTCATTAATTTTGACGTATATTTACATCAATTTATACAGTATAATTTAATAGAAATGTTTTAATGATCATATTTAGCATTAAAATGTTATCATGGTTTTCTTATTATAACTTTATTTTTGAGTGTGATATATCATACTAAGAAAATATTTATTTAAGTAAAAAATAGTGTAATATTGGGCCGTTACAAAGAAGATAACTAAGGAAGAGGTATTCGTCATTACCAATTTATTTGACATTTATTTCTTATTCTACCTCCTAAAAAACATCAATAAAGATATTATCATAAATACATAAAAAAATTACTATGGTGAAAATTATTTATGTTAATGTAATAATCATTATCTATCACCTTTATATCTTATAGAAAATAAAAACATCACTTATGAATAAGTATGTACTATAATCTCCATGAAGAGATCTATATTTTCTTCATCACCACCTCATATATATTCTTGTAAAGATAGATATGTTGGAAATATATAAATGTTATAATATAATTATTGTATATTAATGATAAAATATTATCTTCCTTTTACCCCCTCTTTTATTGGAAATTGATAATGTTAATTGATCATATTTGTGGACTACCACCTCCACGATGTGATATGATTTATGTCAAAATTACATGGATGGAGATATATATATATATATATTTAATGAATATATATATAATTATTAAGATATATTTCAGATTATATAAATATATGTTATTGTATTAACACTTCATTTCAATCCATTTTGAAAATTGAAATGCCACATGTGCATACAAACAAACTATAATCTCTATAAATTGATATAATTAATTTTTTATAACCACTAAAAAAGGATGGATTTTAAATAATATTGAACAAATAAGAGTAATTATTATCACATTTTTATGATTCAGTAGATGGTGGAACCATGATCACTTTTACCATGACCAACATTTCAATTTATTTTATTTGTTATGGATCAAATGATTCCGACGTATCTAATGAAAGCTTGATGAATTTGGTAACTATAATTAGCATGATAATGAATGAATTAAAATGAATAAAAATAGAAATTAAAATGGTTGTTATGAAATTAATTTATTAATATGGATATTTTATTCAACTATTACATAATGTACTAAATAAGATGGGACATAGGGTGAGGGATTTTCCATTAAATCAAAATTTTTTATTTTAAACTATTTATCATCAACATATATTTATTTTTATAACATGCATATTTTTAGAAAAATTTAAATGTTTTCTAAACCATATAGTACTTATTATATATTGAGTAAAATGTTGGAATCTTATTATTAGAATTATTATATTGACTATGTAAATATGGATATTCTATTTTACCCTATTAAATAATTATTTTAAATTTATAATGAGTATTTATTGTGTATTATAATGTTAATTATTTATATTATAAATGAATTATAAAAATATAAGTTATGAGTTTATCATAGTTATATATAGCTCATCAATGTATCATTGGGTATTATTTGATAAAAATGGATACTTCTTTTTTATGTCAGATCATACATTAACAATGTCTTGTAATAAGGTCTTGATGGTATGTAATGTGTCTTCAAACAAGCCCACGATTATATGATTCCTATTTTCATGGAACAAGGCCATGAAAATAAGACTATTAATGTATAAAATAATGAATTTGATCATTATGAAATCAATTATTATTTTCCATTTACCTCAAGTACATTACATGTTCTACTTTTGGATAGATTATTTTGCAAATAATTTGAGTTCATAAGTTTTATGAATGAGCCTATGACATAAATGAATGTTGATGACCATCATACGAGTAATGTGTTTTTAGTTAAAAATCATTCATTTTAATCACTAAAACATAATGAATATTTATTTTTTCCTTTATTCTTTCTTATGAAATTTTTTATTGAACAATTTTCGGACAAAATATGGATTTAAAGTGTAACTGAATGACTATTTTGTAATAAATTTTTAATTCCTAAAATCGAAAAAACACACTATTGGTCTTCATATATTTAAAATGGATTAATGATATTATATTATTTTGAGATCCATTATTGGTCCTTGTTTCTCTCATTCAATATTTTAAAACATTTCCCTGAAGGATTGTGTAAGTGTAGGGATTCGTGAAAGTTTAGTGTTAGCCTGTCTAGAATGATGTAAAAGAATCATGAATAATTTAGGTGTACAAACATGAAATCATAGTTTCGATATAAAATTTATCATGGTGTATAAGTGTCAATTTGTAAGAGAAACATTATAAATTTCATAAAATACTATTCCTATATGATATATAGAATGTTTGTGACTCAATATTTATTATTGAAATTATAATTATGGGAGTTATAATTTTGATCAATTAAGTATAAATCAAATCCAATGTGTAAAGTGTATGATTTTTAAAACCAGATCTGGGTGTATTGGAGTGTATTTCTATATCATTTCCACATAATAATAGTTATCAGGTACAAAAATGTAATAAGATTTCTCATTTCAAAATATAAGACACATATGAGAAGAATTATGAAGACTTTTGACGTATATAATTGTTCTATTTTGAAAATCTATTGAATATATCATGAAGAAGGAGGATTGTCTAAAATTAAGACCCCCACATTGTTTGGTATGACCCTATATGAAGTTGGTTTGAGTATTTCACAAGGAAAAGGGAAACCATGAAACAAAATTGTAGCTTGGGATTATGTTAAATACATATAATATTAATTTCATAAATATCATAAGAAAATATGAATTCCTCACTACAACTATGATAGATCTAGAGACGATGAAAGAAATATTGTTCCACAACAAACTTAATTTTACAATTATGTGCCTATTGAGGGTATAATTAATTGAAAAATGTGTGGATGAGAAGTAATGGAATATACAACATCATAATAGACCAAACCACCATTATTCTACGATTTAAATATGTTGAGATGATTATGTTTGGATTTCATTGGAATTTATAATAAAATATTATCTTTATTTTTTTCATTAATGGTTTACATGAAGGTGATCTAGTAATGGAATATCTCACACCATATTCATTTGGTGTTTGAGATATTTTACATAGAATAGGGTGTCAACAATAAATTTTTTCATAATTTATTGATATTATATATATTTGGAACAATTCAAAATTAGGGAAAATTATAGTGAAGAATATATAAGGTTTGTGTCATTATTTTTGAGTATTTTGAAGGATTATTAATTAGTCAAAGATGAATATTCTTGTAAATTCATGAAATTTTCCTACATATATATAATATATTAACAAATTGATAATCATTAAATAACTTATTTATCCATTCAATACTCTTGTAGGTCAATTTCCTTTGTAATCATGGAAACATGAATAAAAATATTTCATTGGTAAACTACATCACATTACAATAATTTATTCATGACTAGAACGCCTCTTATAAATATTATATATAATAAGAATTTTTATAACCTAGAGGTATGAAATATAATAATTGTTTTTCTCATATTCTCAGAAATAGTAAATAAGGGAGATATCAACATAGAGTGAGAACAGGGGAATGAGAATAAGAGAAAAAAATTCGAAACCCATAACCTTCATACCATAGAATTATAAACATGAGGCATGTCATAAATAATGGATTTTCATATGAAATAAATAATAGTGTAATAAAATTCAATGATCTTTGAGAATATAATATTGGAATAAGGCATTGATTTGTGAAATAATAATAAAAGGATAATATTATTTCCTAAGTAGTCGTGGATTAATTTCAATGATATCACAGGGGATTGAGTTCACTCGAAAAACTATTATAGTAGTCAAGGTTCACTCCCAATAATGTATTATTATACATATTACCTCAATAAACTAGGTTCAATCCATATTTTAGACCCAATTATCTCAATAGATATCAATATTTACCATTTGATGTGGAGAGAGATATATGTCTCACCCTTACATGGTTATTACTTTACCACCATCATTGTTATAACATAACCAATATCCTTTGTTACAAAATATCCACCATCCTTAGTTATAATGTATACACCACCACATATTTAAATCCATACATAATTATGGCACATCATTATAAAACATTCATCATATTGAAACCCATTAAATGAAATAGATTTCATATATATTTCATTAGAGAATAACCCATAAGAAAGTAATGATTTTTTTATGATCATGTCATCATGAACATAATCCATCTGAGGAAGGAATATGGATTTTATCATTGGATCATATAACCAATAAATCTCATTTAACCTTAATGGATGTAAATTTTTAACAAAAATTATTTTGAAATATCACTCAAATCATTTCTTGGGTAAAATAATCATTTCAAATTTAAATCATTTATTTCAAATTAGAAAATATCCTATATTTTGATGAAATTTTTTTATTTTAAAATATCCCTTAAATAATGTAAGCAAATATTTAAATTTTCAATCTTTCATGTCAGTATAAATTTACATTCATGAAAAACACGTTAATATGAACATTTCTTTCACATTATCAATAAAAAGACAAATGTGCATTTTTTAAAAGAATAAAAGAAGATAAATTTAATTTTTTTAATATAAATAATTGAATAAATTTATTTTAAATAATATTTGTATAATTTTAAAATATTTTTATAAAACATTTTTTTGAAAACATGATAATAGAATTAAAATTAATTTTGACTTAAGAGAAAAATAATGTTGATTTTTATTGAAAATATTCTTTTTGAATCATGAATATATAAGTGATACAAATGAAATAAAAATATGTATTTGAAATAAAGAGGTAATTTATAATAAAATAAATTATGTTCTTTAGATATTGATCACACAGATTTATCATTGGTATCATAATCATAAACAATCTAGATAAATAATGATATGATACCACAAACCCCTTGCATCCTTCGTTTCTTTTGAATTATAATAACCATGAAAAAACAACATTATATGGATATTTAATTCTGATAATTACTTATTAAAATTCACATAATACATTCATGGGTAATATATAGACCACACAAAATAATAAAAATATATAAGTAATGTGTCTTATAAAAATAAAATTTATAAAAAAAATACCTTACATGTTTTGTTATTTTTTTTCAAAACCCCTATTAAAAAGTAACATTAAATTAAACATAAAAAATCATGATAATAAATAAATTTTTAATATTAAATTAAAATGGGTCTTTATGTACACCCCATAAAATATTACAACTAAATAACAAGACACGTATCCCAATGAAAATGATTTTAGATTAAATTCCCTTACAAGTTTGGAAAATTTCAAATACTAAAATACATGGAAGAATAACATAAATGAAAATTTAAATATAAATAAAATAAGAATATTCATGATATAAAATGTCCACGGTGTATTATATGGCCCATGAAAAATAAATTATTGGCATATAACTTCTCCTTACCCTCTTTTATGCACTTATTCACTCTCACATTGTTTCCCATTTTATTTGGGTGTATTTAGGACCTTCTAAGGATGGAGATATATTTTCATGGAAAATGAACTAATCTTTTCAGATTTATGTTTTTTGGATTTAATGTAGTTTCAGTATAAATTTTTAAGTAAGGAGTTATGTCATAGTGTAAGAGTTATGACTTGGAGAGTCCCAACTGTGCCATGGACCATCAAGTTGGGGAATAAGGGGGATTAAGGGTGTATATGGATATGGTTTAAGATATTGACTAAATCCATGGAGACAGAGAAGCCAATTTCACTAATTACTACCAATTCTAGAATATCCACTCCATAGAGGTTTGACTATATCGTGGATCCCTAGTTTATTAATTTTATTATAGTGCCTATTTTGGAATAACATAGACATTTTGAATTATTTGTTCTAAATAATTAGCCAAGGTGAAGAGGATCTATACATGTTTTCCATAATGTTTTCATGAGGCTTATGGCATGGGGGTGGTCTTGACATGGTTTGAAGAGGTTGCATCATGGTCTAGGTATTTTCATAATTTATACACTGTGGACATGGAGGCTATTTCATGGTCATTAATTTTATAGAAATTAATTAACTGATACAAATTTATATTATTTTTATCCCACTCAACTCTAATTTATATTCCTTTCTCTTGAATAATCTTGGGGTTTTTTTTGACATTGTCGAACTTCATTCTTCTAAGATTGATGCAATAATGATATCTTCATATATCCTTCTAAGGAATAAATATATTCTTCTATTGTTTTTTCCATTATCCTTTTATATCATTTTAATTGTGTGACAGTTCATCATGTTATTGACGTATATAACATTTTTTTATAATGAGTTATTCTAGGTTGGATTCCTTGATGTCATATTCATTCCTTAATTGCTGTTCAACCCTACTATGGTTCATGAGTGGGTTTAATCATGTGATTAATGGCAAGAGGTTCCATATTATTTTTCCAAAAAAAATTAATCATTGAGTTGAATAATTTATTAGAATTTTAAATAGATTTAAAATCTCATATTTGTGTTGATTTATCGATAGTTTTTAAAATAACATATATGTTGTGAAATCCTATCATGTTCAATGAACTATAAATTATGGGGCGTATTTGATAAAAAATATATGACTAGACATGGAAATTGATTTTGAAATAAATAGATTAAATTCAATCGTTAATTAAAAAGGCATGAATCGATGACAACCTATGTTTTGGTTTTGAAATTAGAAAGGGTTTCTCAAAACTAAAAGTGGTAAAATATATTTGGATTTAATTATCAATGAATGTTTTTACCACTATAAATTAATTAATTGATTGATTGAATCAAGTGTGATCATATTTAGTTTGTTGGTAATTAGGAAATGAACACTAGGAAATGAACCCTAGCATTGGATATAAAATTAAAACACAACCATAAAAATAAAACATCATGATTCTTTTCCTAGATGGGTTGTTGAGTCTAGTTTACTTGGATTATGGGATGTGTGGATATAATTAGATAAGATCACTAATTAATTATGTGAGGAATATACTAAAAGAATATAATATAAAATAGGTCATTCTACGTAGTTCTATGATTTACTTGATTTTGTCACAATATTCCAATGATTTATATAAAAAACTTATTCTCATAAAGTATATATATATATTTTTTAATTAAAAAGTTAATTTAATAATATTTTGGTATATATCACATCTTTTTGAATTGAAATCTTGTTTTATTGTAAATATGAAAATTCCATGTCTTGAATTTTTTTATTTAAATTGAAAAATAAATATTTTTAATTTTTATGGAATTGATTATTGAAAAATTGGTGGGACCGTACAGGTCTATTTATCTCATACCCTACCATAACCATCAGGTTTATCTAGAATTTATTATTTTAGATCAAAGGAAAAGAAAGCACCACATGGCAGTGGTGGATGTTATTAATCTATGGGAGCTAATGTACTTGAGGTGGTGCTGTTGATGTGATCCACTAGTAACAAGGGGTATCATTGATATTTTTCTATAAACATGTATTCCATTATTATGATGTATCATTTCAGTATTTTTTAAATTTTTTAAATTCTACTTTAGTATTTTTGATAATAATGATTTTTATTTATTATGTTTTGCTGATTTTTTCGAATTATTACCATGTATTTATAGATTGATTCCATGTTCTAGTGGCCAACCCATGGGAATTGGTAACATCTTACGAGACATATCAAATTTTTTTAGCTATATGTTTACCCTAGTATCCATGATGGTTTTTACCATGTATTATTAATGGAAGGATTTAAATCCTTATTGATATTAGTATGTAGTTGGGGTTTTCTTGGTAGTCACTCAGTAGGATTTATGGGACATAGTAGGTAGCTATGAGTGTCTTCCTATCCATCTTTAATCATAACAATCCATCAGTCACCGTGGGTGATTTGGAAATGATTCACTGAGTAATTATTTGATCACATTCTAATATTTTGTCAGTTTATCTTAGTATGTTAAAAAATAAATATTGAATTATCAATTACAGAATTGATGTTCCTATATCACTTTTTTGATTTTTTTATATGTCTATCCTTAATGATTATTTTAGTGTTTTTTGATGTTCTACATCAATATACCTTCAAGGATACAGTTTTCTAGGTTGAAGGGGGAGGATATAAGAAAACCATAACAACATAATCCTTAGTGGACTAGAATATTGTTAAGATAGTGGTTCATGATGTCCCAGAACATGGATAGGTGATTTTACGCATTCTTGTTTGTGATCCAGTAGTGGAAAATCAAAAAGATGAATCAAAAGAACATTCATAATAGTTTTTTCTTCATTTACCACTAATATTTAATGTTCTGAATGACTATTAAGAGGATGAGGACTCGCTAAAAAATACTAAGAATCATTTTATATTCAAGTAAACACAAAAATCTATAATGGTGAAATGTGCTACCATTAATCTTTAAGAACCTAGAAAGATATGGTGGGATTCTACGGAGATATAAAATAAGAATGAGGGATTATAATGAAATAATTTTTGTACTTTTTCAATGATTATTTCTGTCTAGATTCAATGGTCTTCATGATGTCCATAACAATTAAAAGAATCGACTAGGGTGATAGGTAAGTGACATAGTATGAGGAATATTTTACTATTATTGTTCAATTTTTCTTGGGATTGTATCTAATGAAAAGATATGTTATCAAATGGTTTATATGGGTATCTAACCAAAAAAATGATATCCTGTGTTCTTGTTAAGGCTTACTTATTTTTTTTCAAATTCTAGAAAGATAATTTATAATTGATCTTGACCATGTTGGAATGTTCGGGTTAATGGGAGTTCATTCATCTCTTAGTGGCAGTTCTATGAGTTCCATTAAAGGAAAGTTAAATAGTTAGGATTCTAGTAGTAGTTCTAGATTGTAGGGTTTATCCAACCCTCCAATAATTCAGTTAAATACCCCTTGAGTTTCTTCCAAAGTGGTTTTTTGGGTAATTTGAAATGGGTTTACACTAAGAAATCCAATTTTTTCTGTTTATCCATTCCCTTAGGCCACCAATAGAAGTATTTACACTGATTTTAATTTGGAAAATGTGGCACATGATACTCAACATTTATAATTACTATTTTTAATGGTAAATGGGTTCCAAACATAGGTATCTAGAATAATTGTTATTCACATAGTAGATGAGTCTCTGGAGGAAGTTCATGATGTTATAGTGACTATGATAGATACCATGATTATAGATTCACATGTAGTGACTACATTATTTGATATTGGAACATCAAACATAGTTATATAGACACATGTTTTTAATTTTAAGAATCTTCCTATAGATATTTTTTGATGTGTGATGGATAAAACTACACTCCACAAAACGAATAGAGAGAATATTCCTTACTGTTGTACTAGTGTTTTCACATTATCAGAGGTTTAGTGTACCTATTGTTTTAGATTTATTGAGATAAAAACTCTATATTCCATTTTTGATATGGATTGGTTGATTTATCATAGGGCCCATATTGTCTATTATCTTAAATGGTACTCTTATTCCATGTCTAATGGGATATCCTATGTTTTTGGGATAATGGGACCTGATGCCGAGTAGAGTATAAACTATTTTTTTTGTATTTTGGTAGAGAAATAGTGGCACATTCTTTAAACATGAATTTATAGTCTTTGAGCCATGACCTCTACCTTGTTTTTTCATGTTTCTAGCTGTTTTTGTTTTCTATGATTTAACTATACTTCTCTTGTAAGAGTGGTATAGTTTTATATTGATCGGGTAAATTGTAATTAGTCAGTTTATATTACTTCACTATGTGTGACACAATCAGAGTGGAAATTATTGAAGTCTCTATTTGATGATCTTTAGGAGAAATTTTTCATATTCCCATGTGTGTATCCTGGGGAAACACCTCTCTTCTTTTAAAATAATGATGACAAGAAATTGTTTTTATGTATTGATTATCAAAACCTAAATCAAGTCATGCTGAATAATAAATTAATTTGTCCAGGGATTTATTATCTATTCGAAAAGTTGATATGGTATTAGTGATTATCTATGAAAAATCATTGATTTGGTTTTTAGATATTTGGTATTAGTGAATCCAATATTTATACGTTATAGTTAATGAGTTTTTACTACCATAATGAGTAACTTGTTATTCCATTTTTCATCCAATGCTACTATTGTTTTTACAGATTTGACAAAAATTAAATTTCATTGGATCCATGACTCCTCCATTTTGGTATCTACAGATGAAATTATGATTTACTCTAATTTCATGGAGGACCATTTTCATCCTTATCATGTAGTTCTATAGATATTGTGAAGTCATAAACTATATTACAGGTTAATAAAATATAATTTCATTATTCTTGAAGTGATTCTATTGGGACATGTTGTATAGAAACATGGTTTTTTAGTTGATCATGAAAATGTGAAATATGTTTTGAAATGGGAGAAACATTATAATGTTTTTATGATTTTTATATTCTTGGTCTTGGGGGTATATCACATTAATTCTATAGATATTTCATGAATTTGGCTTCTCATATGATCGCGCTCACTCATAAAAGAGTGTATATCATTTGGGATGAGAAATTTCAGAGTTATATTATTGAACTAAAATTAAATCTGACATCTATTATAATGTTGACACTTCTAGATCCTGTATAAGGTTACATGCTCTTTTTTGATGCCTCAGGTTTAGTTTTGGGTTGTGATATTATAAAGGGTGATCACATGGAAGTATGTGTTTCTAGGTAGCATAGTATAGATGATAAGAACTATCCAACCAATGACATTGATCTTGAAAATGTGATGCATTATATTATGATATGGCGAAATTACCTTTTTTGGTGAATGGTTTACCTTATTTTCTAACCAGATAAAAATTATTTATATCTTTTCACAAAATTATTTGAACCACTACCAGAGGAATTGGGTGGAGTACCATCAATAATTTGATTTTGAAATATCCTATACCCATTGTAAGGGAAATTCTGCTATTGATGAATTTATAAGGAAATTACTAATACATACCATGATAGTATCATTATAATATTTAAATTCGATGGCTGTATATTCTTAGTTGAATTTGGGAGTATAGGAGAATGTTTCTAAGGTTGTTTTATAATGCTTACAATTCACTAAATCTCTTCTCTAGATTATTAAATTGGAAAAAATTCTTGATAAGTATTTCTATTGAAATATGGACTCTCTTTATGATGGGGATACCACCAGTGAGTTGATGTTCTATTTAGAGGGTATCTTATATTTCCTCAAATAATATACCATTTACTAATGTAATATATTATGGTAAATGATAATTATAAGTCCTAAAATATAAATAAAAAATTTATATTATAATGTATTCAAATAAATAAATAATAATGACTCTGTAATTTAAATAAAATAAATACACTATTTCACATAATTTATGGGTTTTCTTAATTTCAATTAAAAATATATTTTCGTTTGAAACGCTATCTTAATTCAATGAAAGTAACATTATTCTTATTCTTAAGAATAAATATTTTATTTATAAATAATTCATTATCGGATAACCCTCTCCATTTGCTGTATAGTCACCCATACACTACCATTTTGTTTTATCCAATAATATATTATTCATTTTCAATTATATATTATAATCCCTCCTTAATCCACTTTATATATGTTCTTAAGGCCCTCTTATAGTCAAAAGAACCCAAACTAATGGCGTCAGACTCAGTCAGAAAGTGGGAACTCATTGAGAAAGTTAAGGGTTTTAAAACCAATTCCATTTCATTTAAAATTCACACATACCCAATCCATAATACAACATATCCCAAAATTAATTTTAAAATAGTACTATAATTTGATAGTCATTTTATCATGGTTATAAAATATTTTATTATATTTTCAAATCATTTTTAATCATGTAAAAACATTATTCTTCCATGGATTTATAATTTTACAAAACATAATAGAGATTTCTAATTTTTAGATATTCATTTCATAAATGTCATTAAAAATAGATTTAATATATTTAGAAAATTACTAATAAACTAATTAAACAGTCATTTTAATCGATTAATAAAATTTTTATAAAAATAATTCTATTAAAAGAATCCATTTATGGACATTTTACTTTTCTATAACTAGTATACAATGTAACAATTATTCATTTTTAATTTTTTTAATATATTATACGTTTTTCTATTCAACTATTTGAATTAAAACAAGAATAGATATTTACACGTATAGAGATTTAGGAGAAATTGGACATTATACATTGACAATTATCATCATAATTATATAGTCTTGCAGTTATGTATAGAAAGACCGCTAAAAAATATAAATTTAGAAAATGAACTCATTAAATGAAGAAAAAATAACAAAAATATAAAATCAATAATTTCATGAAAATGAATAAGCTTCCTAGTAAGTAAAAAATAATATAGTAATTGGAAACATATTATGTTGTAAGAGATACATTGTGAGTTGAAACTCAATGTAAATTGGTTTGTTAAAAATTAATATTTTTTCCATTTATTCCATCACTACGGTCTATGTTCTCCCCTATACTTTCTCTCAATTTAAAATAAATTAGTTAAGAAATGTTTCTTGATGTATTATTTTTTACCTTATATATATATTATGAATTTAATATCTTATCAAACACTTTTTTATGAATATTGATTTTAAATCACTACATTATTGATGCATTTCTTATCTATTTCATATATTTTCATCTGTGTACTATATCCAAAAATATAAACATATACCATTATATTTTCCAAGTATTTTTTCTATTAATTTTACCTATATATACATTACAGAATTACGCTTCATATAATATGTTATATGTAAGGTGTTCTCCCTAGATAATTTTATTTTTGATTTTTTTGAAGATTTATATTTTTATTTTATTTCCATTAGTATTCATATTTCAGAAATATTTTATGTGGTATATAAAATAATTTTAAAATATATTTTTTTATTAAGAATATATATTTCCAATTTATTATCCCCAATTTAAAGGATTCTTATCTTATAAATTAATATTTTATGAAAAGTATTTTCCTCTTTGGACTCTTGCAATTCCCATTCCATATCTATATTCTTTTATATAAAAAATATTATTTTGTATTTTTAGGAGTATTAAGAATGTATTTTTTTTATTATAATAATTAAAATAAATTATAATTAAATGAATATTAAAAAAACCCCAATCAGTGTGGGTAACATCCAAAAAAGTAATCATTATAAAAAATCATTTAAAAATAACATCATTTACTATCTTCCTAAGATTTATCAATAGTAAAACTATTTATCATTTTGGGTCTATTATTGGGATATTTTATTATTAAAAATAATTGTTGAGTACAATTATATGGCCATTGGAAATGATTTTAATGTTAGATATATTGTTTTTTCAACATAATGATACATAAATAGTCTGAATAATCTTTCTACGGATTCTCATATATTTTTTTTCATGAACCAACCTGGGTCGACCCTGAACCAGTCAACCGAGTCAGTCCGCAACATGGCCCGAAGGGAGTTCCCAATCCCCATGGCCTGGAAACTAGTTCCAGGCATCAAATTAAACTAGTTGGGAATGATTTGTCTGGTAACAATGACAAATAAACATAATTGAACAAGCAGATAAAAGAGGAAATTAAACCGAACAACTTGGCAGCTGAAAAAGGATTAAACGAAGCAACGTGACATACCTCAGGTGACCCCATGGGTCACCACTGAACATAAACTACAATCGCTTCAAAAACTGACCCAAGACTGAAAACTACAACTAAAAAGTAAAGTATGCGTGAGTACCGAGATGCTCAGTAGGAATGCCAAAATATAGCCACATCCTATCCCCCTACCATTAGTAAGAAATCTAATCATTCCTGTTTGAAAATAAGATATTATAAAATAATGTTTTCCCTCTTTTGAAAATCAATTAACAAGTTTTAAATTTCAAGTAAATCCTTTCAATTACACTACATTTTGAAAACAGTTTCCAAGCATGCATTAACGTTTCAAAATGAAAAGAAACCCGTTTGGATTAAAATATGGATATCATAAATAAGACATCAAGTAAGAAACAACTGGAATGAAAATTACATCACAAGAAGCATGTTGTAAATTAGCACTATGGGTAATCCTTATAGGTAGCTAGCATAAGTGGGACCCTAGAGACCTTTTACCTCGATGAAACATGGATTAGAAACCACGACCCTCAGAAATAATGGCATAAAAGACCATTCCCCTTAGATAACGTGGATTAGAATACCACGAGCGTCAGTAATTCATATTTTTAGTTATTGTTTTCATGTCAATCTTGCTATATGAACCAGGAAAAACCCTTGTTGTGTCATCTAGCATACTAGTCTAGGTCACCCACCTAGATACCCAGGATTTCCATTGTGCTCTATTTCATGTGGTGGTGAGTTTTCTTTATCAACCAAACATATATGTACATAACACTTTATTTATCCAAATCCCATTCGACGTATCACACCATTCTCCCTCCCTAAGTGCATTCCCCCTCTTTAACTTCAACAAATGCATAAGCATCAAATTAGGCACATAATAGCACATTCAACTTAAAAATAATTTTTCTAAAACCAAGGGGGTGTGCCTCAAGGGAGGTTTTTATTTTTCATAAAACATTCTTAAGATTCCAAACGGGCATAGTTACATAAAAGGAACACTTTTTGCAATCAATTAGCCAAAAGGCCAAACACCTTTGGAAATAAAACATAACAATTCAAAACCAAATAGGAAATCAATTTTCATGAAAATTCACTAAAGACCAATGGCGTTTGAAATAAATTTCAATTCCAAAAAAGGCATAATCATTTATAGAATCCACAATCAGATTTCATAGCATCTGTATATAGCATAATGTAAAACATCTTTTTAAAACAGGGAATCAATTATGTAATTCAAATTAAAGGCATAGGTATAGGGTACCTCCCTCAAACATGTTGTTATTTGTTGAAAACCACTTGAATTGACATTTTACACATACACGTACATGCATTTATACACATATATATATAACCCTATCTGCATTACAAATATCCCCCCTGCCATGAGGGAATATGCACAAAGAGGGCACACACACACACACATACACACACACACACACATATATATATATATATTACCCTATGCATGTACATGTAGGATACCTTGAACCCACGGCCCAAATACATCACATAGGGATCCAACGCACTACACATATAATTTAATAAAACAATTAAACAATTTATTAAACACATCAAAATTAGCACCATAAAAAATAATTACACCAAAAACACTCTTTAAACCCCAAACGCACAGTAAAAAATTTAGAAATACATTTCAATCCACTTCCATAACTCATCAAACCCATTGAAAATAATAAAATAAAAACACATAACCAATTTAACCATTTCCAAAGGCCACTTCAAATAGTCACATAAACTGTAACCAATTCCAAAACATTCATTTCTCTTTAAAAGTCTAAACCCTAACCCATTTTCCCCATAAGTTCCATTGAAAATGTGATCTGAACCGCTTGGAAAACTAAATAAACCATTTGTACAATTTATAAAATGCCTAAAAGAGGCACAAAATGGTTTTACAAGAACAGTACACCCAAATTCACATTACGAAACCACTTCTAACTCACGCATATCAAATTCTTTCAAAAACTAGTTTTTCATCACTTTCACAATGAAATAAGTAATTCAATTAATTTATAAATCCTCAAAAAGGATCACACAAAAACAATATACAAATGCGTTTCACATAATTTATAAGTTTTAATAAACAACTTAAGAATTTTATAAAACAACCCCAAGCGGTATCAAAAGACTTTGAACACAGATTCCTAATCAAAAACATCTTCGAAGGCCATACACACACCAAGAGCATGATAAAACAGAATTCTCATCCCTTGAACGACATAATAATCCAACAATAATGTTTATTAAACAAAAAAAGGCTCAACATGGGTTTTCATCACAAAAGTACTCCATTCCATAGGAAAAAGAAACTAAACAAAACCAACACATGATAACTTCAAGGAAGACCAAATTTTCAAAAAAAACAATAAATTAGAGAACATGATAAATTAAATAAACAAAAAAACTAATTCCTTAAATAATATTTCAATGCGGAACCACCAACCTAGGTATAGACAACTTCACAAAATTGGTGTGAAACTCCCGTCGCAGGAGAATCGCACCACAAGGGGTCTAATGCAGACCCTAAAAAAATATCGAATCAATTTAGAAAAAAATGGACCAAATAAAATGTGAAAGCAAAACCGAAAATATACCAATTGAAAGAATGAAAAATTAGAGAATAACACACCTATGACAATGGTGTAGATGGATAACCGAGCAAGGGAGAACGCCACTAGGGGTGCGTCAATTAGGAAATCCCAGCCAAAAATGAAGGGAGGCATGGTTCCGAGCAGTGCGAAGAAGCAAGGGTAGGAGGGAGACATGAATATGTAGTTGTGATGATGGATTTCTCTCTGAGGGAGGGAGGCCGTCTGAAGGGCTGCCATTATGGGAGAGGGAGCGAGGCATGCCGTAGGTCCCTCGCCGATGGGGGTAGCACGAGTGGGATAAGGAAGGTGGGGGGGGGGTGGATCCGCTGCGTAAGGGGTAAGGGTAAGGGGGAGGAAGACATAGGTTTTGAGAAAATAAAAAAAACAAAAAAAAACCAAAAAAACATTTATGGAATAATAATAATAATAATAATAATAATAATAATCAAAATTATAATAATAACAATAACAATAAAAATGATAATATTAAAATTATTATTCATTCCATTAAAAAATTTTCTTTTTTCCCTAATTCCTAGAAAACTATTCACAATTTGGGTTCATGGTTTGCCAAATATGCGCTAGCCATGTTCCTCTACCAGAGACCCCAAAAATTCAGAATTTTAAAAATGAGTTTGTTTGGAAACTCAAAAGAAAAGCTAGATATAATTAAATAATTAATAAATCATGGTCGGGGTGTGAAAATTATCCCCACCACACAACATTATTCCCCCAGAAAGTCACTCAGCCAAACGAGGAATCAAACTCAAGTTCGAAACTGAATGAGGTCAACAAAATCATGAACACAATGTGACATTTTACTCCACAAGTCACACCCAACCAGCTCTAAGAGAAACTATAAAGAGACAAGTTGTCAAGAAACGAGGAGGGCTCTCCCCACTGTAGGAAACTGACTAGCACAACCAACAATGAGACTATCAGCACAGGGAAACTCTAGAACTACTAACTTGAAACAAAGAAGAAACTGCCAATAAGGCCAAAACTCCTACACAAACCAACTCTCGAAGAAGCTGTGATAAGATTCATGGTGGGTCGCCCCACCATCTAAGAACTAACAAGCTTAAATCAATTAGAATGGACTGATATGGCCCCGACAAAAACTGACCCATGAACTCCCCACACAAACCAGACCCCCACTACATCGGGTCCCCGATGAAAGACCCCAAACCGAATGGCGGTCAAAACCCCTACACATTATTTCCCAAGACACGTGTCTATCCAAAACAAGAATTTCCTAAAACAAGAATGGGTCACTAATGGAGCTAGGCACAGAAGAGAGACAATAATCTTGAGACTCAGATCCCTAAATAGACAAACTACAAATATCACATTTGAGGAGGCACAACTACTAGAACTACAAGAAGAAGATATCACCACGCCTTCTTACAACCCATGTGGGGTCATCACCTCGGGGTCAAGGACCAATTCGTTTTGGTGTTAGGGTTGGTTAATCATTCAGTGAGGAGAGAGAACATGATGAACATTTCTCAGACACGTTTTCTTGTCAATTATATCTTCTATTAGTCGATCACTTCTCTTTTTTTCCTCTGCTGTGGCCGGTTTGGGTACTTTAATTATTCTTATCGTCATCCGTTCAAGACATGTCGTCGGTGTGTCCGTTTGGGAAATGTAGAGAAGTTCTGCTTGCGGTAACTTCAGAAAGACTCTCGAATGGAGGATGTTAGCTCCTGAATGTTGGGTAGTAGATGCTTCAAGACATTAGATCTCCAACCAAAGGTAACAATGTGACAAATGGGTCCTGGTGACCACACAGACACCCCGCCTAAACATGGTCATCGGGTCCTGGCTTTCCAGGTACCACCAGTTGGCCCACAGACATGTGGTCCCCTCCTTGGGGCCCACCAACATGCCTAAAGGGTTATCTTACTAACTATTGTCCCCAAAAAAGAGAAAATTTAACTAATTCCAAGATTCTACATCCAGGGAAAAGGGAACCAACCCCTTTAAATTCCCAATGAATGGCTTCACTATCTGTTGGCCTTACTGGACACTCACGAGATTAACCACTTCCCTCACCTTTACTTCCTCAGATCTAAACCATCATAAGAGAGTGGTCTTAAACACCTTACAAGTCATCCCATCATTCAACAACAGAGGTATTTTTTCACACACCAATCCAAAGTGTAACCCTCAAATGAACTCGAACAAGAGTGGACTCTCATAGCTTTGGGAGTTTCCAATAACCTGAAAACACCAATTATTTCACCAATCCAGTATAATAACTTACATTGATCATGATCACCATGGAAGATGAAAAAAAATAGAAAACAATTCAATTACACCACTTCTCTAAGAGTCTCGGTAGAACAAACAAGTAGAAAAGACTCTCTAGAAACCTCTGGGTCTTTTTTGGGCAGCATACTCAAAAATAAGAGGCACAAATCAGATTCAAAATTCATCATAAATCATAATACCAAACCTCAATCACAAACTAAAGCCCAAACTAAAATAATTATTCCAACCAAAATTCAGTATGTAAAAACTAAAAACCCAAGAAAAAGGATACCAAACATTAAAAGAGAACACTAGAAAATTTCTCACTCACTTTTCCAAACTTTTAAATTACCCTTTTTTTGAAAACCATTTTCAGTAAACATGTCATGACCCCCTCCCCACAAAGTGTACCCCTCCAGGGATGGAATTGTGAGAAGAGAGATAATGACCCCCCGAGTCCCACCTATAGTAGGCTCCAGGTTGGCAACTTGCACCAAGGGTATAATAAAACACAGGTGAGAGGCATTACCCTCTAAGAGAACACATGCGGGAGAGAGAGATAAGATACAAACCAACCAACTCCAACTCAGAACTGAAGTATAAATGAAAATATAAGTGCACATATGTAATGTCATGAAAAATTACTACAACTAAAAGGGAAAAACTACAAGTACCGAAAGGAAAGTAAAAAACAGATGTAACCATAGGCCCGAATAGCTCCTGCAACCCCAAGCTAGTAGAAACCATCTTAATCTCTAACCTGCACCAAGTGACCTGAAAACCCGTTTATATATACGTAGGGTGAGTATAACAGTATACTCAGTAGGATCCTCCCCGAAGCCTCTCGTGCAAAATTAAATAAAGCAAGCTAAATCCTAGTGAACAACAAGTGAAACTAACTCATCACCAAAACATGTATACTAAGTTACCAACCTCACCATTGCTACTTTCATCAAGTAATGCATACAAGAATATATCATATATTAAATAATATCAAGGGTACCCTTCTACTACTTATCCACTGGTTTTCCACTTTACCCCAATGACATACGTCCTGTGCATCTCTCTCCAAAGGCATTCCCGTAGACAACTAGGCTAAGCTCCACAATCTGCACCTCGTGCACCATAGAGGCTTGCCCGAAGACACCTGGTAGAAGAACCACACCATCCTCAGAACCAAAAGTAACCAGGTAGTTTTCGGGAACCACCACAGCTCGCATAACGTGTATCATACATCGGGTATTATACCTCAATCCATTACAGCACATACACCGAGTAAGGATCCTCAAGCCATCACAGCCTATACACGTTACACCTATAGTAGTCTATAGGATACTATATATAGAATATATGTGTGTGAATAACCACAAAACATTACAGCCCTCTAAACACATATATGGGTAAAACTAACCGCGATGCCTAATGACACTAGTATCTAACAAGAGAAGAGAGTGGGGTCAAATGGGGTAGTCATCCATTCATCCTCCCACCAGAATGTTGGGGAAAATGCCCCTAGGGATCAGAATACTCGGGGTTCTAGTTTCCCTTACTGATAGGGTGGATTAGCGTATAGAAACACAAAAAAGTACATAATATATTATAACTCACAACTACACTATGGGCATAACCTAGTCTTAGACACAACTGCAGCTAATATCTCTCGGACTCTTGGCTGTCACTTCTAAGACTAGGTATCCTATAAGAACAAAACCATTTAAGGGATTTATTAGATTACTTTATTACCTTTTTATCAATTCCACTATACATTAATTAATTATTCCAACATTAATTAACAATGAAAAATTCCTTATTGAATTCCATTAACACCACATCCAAAAATTCCATTGTCCGTTCAAAAGTTCTCAACATCATCATTAAGTTCCAAAAAACACCAACCCCATTTCTTAAGATCATTTATTCAAACATTCTAATATAATTACTTTCCCATATTTATAGGAATCCTAGAAAAGTATCATATGCTACTAAACACAAGGTGGCTCTACACGGTGAGTAGATGTACTACATGTCGAGTATTTTCCACCTATAGCAAGAGCGTAGACCCATTCTCCCTTGAGAGGCTAAACATAGAAAGAAAGTGGCATACCCTGAGTGTCTTAGCCTCTTTCGGAATTAGGTTAAGCAAGACCAGCTGCCTTGAGAAGTGGGGAAAAGTAAATACGATAAAAAACCAAAGAATCACCAAGAATACAACAATCACATCCATCCCATTCCATCATCCCTGGTGTCCACCCCGACACACACATGCATAAACTGATGCATCTCTCCACTCTAGGCATCATCCTCTTCCACAAACAAAAGGCTTCTATGACTCCACATATAAAAACACCCCTCCAGGGTCACATCACATCACAGGAATCATGAAATCAAACATCACATAAATTTGGCTAAGGCCCTTCCAACAAAAAGAGGGTAACTGAAAACCCTTCAAAGAATTATCAAAAAAATCAAATTCTCTAAACCATATTGAATTAACAGGTTTATAATCCATTAGTTACAAAATTGGGAACCTAACCAGTAAGCTATCACAAAAGATTATACATGCTTACTATGCCAATTTGATTAACATCAAATTACAACAAGAACCAGATTGGTTCACATGCCTCTTTATCTTTAGCCAAACAAATATCAGTTAGTCCTGGTTTACATTCTTTTAGAATTTCCATCAAGAACAACCGCTAAGCAAAGAAAGCATAGATATCACACTATCAATAAAAACATGAGACAATATCATATGATCGATATGATTTCTTTATCCAGTTCAAAGTATTTATTAGGTCAATTCCATTTTCATCCAGCGGGATTCAACATGCTAATAATACAGTTTCATGTAAAAGAAAGAGAAGCAATGAATCCCCTACCTCAGAGGCTTTTGGCAAAAAACCCCAACAAAAGAAGAATGTACGAGAAATCCGGGTTAATTATCCTATATTACTCCTTATATCTCTTCTCCTAACACAACCAAGACCAAATCTCATCATATTCGACATCCACACATTTAGATCTACCCATAACAGGAAATGATCTAATAAACTGAGAGAATACGAGGATTATATCTAATAAGATCTAAGAAACCAAACAAGAACGATCACATACTGGAAGAAACTAGCTTCGATTCACCAAGAGAAGCCTTCGGATCGCCTCCAAAATGCTTGGCAGAGGTTCTCCTACATTTAAGGGAGGGTAATCCCGGGTTATGGCCGCATAGGAGCTTAAATGAGGTGATTAAAGGAAAAAACATGTCAGATCCACAAATATAAGATATAGATTTAAGTGCGTGAATGGTTAGTCCTCATGGTTTAAAAAACCGTGCCTTAACCGTGCGTTAGATTCTTCCTTGTCAACACTCCTCACACGGTTAGGCCGCACGGTTAGACAAACCGTGCTCTAACCGTGCGTTAGCCACTGTCTCCAAAACCAACCTTGCATGGTTTGGGTGCACGATTTACGCAAACCGTGTGAATGTTATTTCCCTTTAGATTTCCTTAAAATTCCACCCAAACACACCCCCAAGTCACCTTGACCTCCCAGAACACCTCAAACACCACATTTTTACAATGGAATGGACCAGAGAGGTCCGGGCCATTACATCAGACACCTCTCAAAACATTCTCATTCTTGAGAATCCAAAATCCACATAAAGAGAAAACGAAACAGGGTTTGAACAACCACCCATCAAGATACTTCTCAAAAAAGAGAAATCCACCAAATCAACCAAGGGATCCATCTCATAAACACGATTGTTTCATAACCACACAAGTTACAATGATACATGAAAAGATTTAAACATCAAACAACTTTGGGTACTGAGCACGTATCTGTGACTCACGTTCCCAGGTAATACCCTCCATTTCACTATGTCACCACAACACATGAACTAAGGGAATAGAATTCCCACAAAACACCTTCTCGTTGTGGTCTAGGATCTCCACAGGTTTCTCCTCAAAGGATTCATCATCATCAACATCAATCTCTCCCCAATCAATGATGTGAGAGTCGTCATGAAGATAAAAAAATAGCTGTGATATATGGAAAACATCATGTATCCGACTCATCTGAGGGGGAAGTGCTACTTGATACGCCACAGCTCCAACACGAGAAAACACCTCGAAAGGACCAACAAAGCGGGGAAAAAGCTTACTCCCCCGACCAAACCTTCGCTTCCCACGACGAGGAGTCACCTTTAAGAACACATGATCCCCAACATTAAACTATAAGGGTCACCTTATTTGATAGACATATGATTTCTGATGATATTGCACTCTCTTCATCCTATAATGAATCACCTGAACCATCTCTGTTGTACTCTGCACCAGTTCCAGTCTGAGAATTTCGGACTCTCCGACCCCAGTCCAGCACAACGGAGAACGGCAAGGCCAGCCATAGAAGGCTTCAAACGGCACCATACCGATGGTGGAGTGAAAAATTTTATTGTCAGTGAACTCCACCAATGGTAACTGCCTCATCCATGAGCCTCCAAAATCAAGAACACAAGAGCGTAACATGTCTTCAAGAGTCTAGATGGTTCTCTCTATCTGACCATCCATTTGATGGTGAAAAGAAGTGATAAGTTATTGTTGAGAACAAAAATCATGTTGGAGACCTCTCCACACCCTGGAGGTAAAACGAGGATCTCGATCAAAAATGATCATCCTTGGGACTCCATGAAGTCTCACCACCTCATCTAGATACTTCCTCAATAAAACTTCCACTGAGCTAGACTCCTTGATCTCTATGAAGTGGGCCGATTTTGTTAAACGATCCACTACCACCCAAATAGAATCATGTATTCCCGGAGCTTGAGGTAAACCTGTAACAAAGTCTATTGATATGTCCTCCCACTTCCACTGTGGAATCTATAATGGCTAAGTAAGACCACCAGGAACACGGTGTTCGACCTTCACCTTATGGCAGACTAAACATCGAGACACAAACTCCACAACCGCGCGCTTCAGCCTAGGCCACCAATACTGACTCCCCAAGGATCGGTACATCTTTGTCACGCCAGGATGTACCGCTAAGGGTGAACTATGGAACTCTCTGAGAACAATCTCATGCATCAGCAAGGGAACAAAAAGCCTTCCATTATATAACACTCAGTGTTGTTTGTCCTCCGACCAACCATTAGGAGCCTCACCACAAAAAACTCGGTCCCTCCAGACCTCCACCTCAAGATCCCCCAACTGGGACTCTTCCACCTCCTGCATCAGGGATGATTGTACCTTCATCTGAAAAAGACAACCACTACCCCCAACTTCTCCCATATCAAGATAAAAGGCTGAAAATTCTTCTATTACTCTCCAGGAATCACCAAATTCACGCAAAGTATCACTACATGAGTTTCGGGTTAGCGCATCAGCTACAACATTCCCTTTCCTAGGTGTATACAATATTTCGAAGTCGTATTTCTGTAAGAACTCCATCCACCGACACTGTCTTAAGTTCAAGTCACTTTGGGAGGAAATATACCTCAATCTCTTATGATATGTGAAGACCACAAAGCGCTCAGTAATGAGGTAATGTCTCCACAACTTCTGAGAAAACACCAGGGATGAAAACTCAAGATCATTAATGGAATAGTTGCATTCATGGGGACGTAACTGCCAAGTACCATAAGATACAACTTACCTCTGCTGCATCAGAACACATCCTACCCCCAGATGTGAAGCATCACAGAAGACATCATACTAAACTCCCTCAGCTAGAAGAAAAAGGACTGGAGCACTTACTAACATCTCCTTTAGAAACTAGAAAGCTACCTGGAACTGATCAGTCCATGTGATTGTCTGATCCTTCCTAGTCAAAGTTTTTAGAGGGGTTGTAACTTGTGAGAAATTGGCTACAAACCTCCTATAGTAGCCTGCGAGACCAAAGAAACTTCACACCTATGACAATGTCTTGCGGGCTGTCCAAGACACAACTGCTTCAATATTTGATGGATCTGTAGCTGCTCCCTGGTGGGACACAACATGCCCAATGAAACGGACTTCTCAAGCACAAAACTCACACTTCGACAACTTCCCGAACAACTATTGTTGGGGAAGAACTCCCAAAACAACTCGTATACTCTCTGCATGCTCCTCTTCAGATGTGGAGTACACTAGGATGTCGTCGATGAAGACTACCACGAACTTGTCCAGGAACTCACAGAACCAATCATTCATCAATCCCATGAATATAGCTGGAACATTCGTCACACTAAAAGGTATCACAACAATCAAATAATTCCCATGACGACAATGGAAAGTAGTCTTCAGAACATACTTTTCATTCACACGAATCTGATGATATCCTGACCAAAAGTCAATATTTGAGAACCAACTTGCACCCTTCCGTTGATCTAATAAGTCATCAATCCATGGAAGATGATAGTGATTCTTTATTGTCACTTTTTTTAAGCTAAGATAAGCAACACACAACCGCAAGCTGCCATCGACCTTGTTCACGAACAAAATTGGTGCACCCCATGGTGACACACTTGGACAAACAAATCCGCACTAAAATAGATTATCAAGCTGTATACGTAGATCTCATAACTCAGAAGGGACCATACTATATGGAGGCATAGAGATAAGAGATTCTCCTGGCTATAGCTCTATCCCAAACTCGATCCCTCTTCGAGGAGGTAATGGTACAACCTCTTCTGGAAATACATCAAGGTACTCCTCTGTGACCCATAGGAAATTCCAACTGCAAAACCTCTGAAGAACTCATCATTATCACAACCATCATGAACAATAAGGATGGAACGTGTCTGTGACCCATCTAAGGATCTCGCTCACTAACAAACCCCACTGGCTCTCCATCCAAACCAATGAAGATGACCTTCTTCCTAAAGCAATCCACAATAGCCTGCATGGAATACAACCAATCCATGCTGAGGATGACATCATATGGTTGTATTCGTAAACATAGGAAATCTCCCCAAGAGAGGTGTTTCCCCAACACTAGATCACAGTCTCTACATACTTCAAACAAGACAGCTCAACCTCCAACTGGCGTAGTCAATGCCAGGGGAAATGGAAGCCTCTCTACCTCAAGTCCCAAAGCATGGGAAAGGGTAGGTGATATGAAGGAGTGTGTCGCTCCTGAATCAAACAAGGTATACACCAAGGTAGAAAACAAGAAAAGGGTACCTCGAACGACATCTGGCTCGTCTAGAGCTGGAAACGCTAGAGCATGAAATTGACCGCGACCACCTCCACAGCTTCTCTGGCCCAAATGATGACCACCACCACTACCACGCTATGATCTCTGAGGATATGGAGCATAATGGATATGTCCTCTACCTACTCCATCTACCCTCTACTGATCTAAAGTTGGTGCAACTGGATGCTGCTGCCTCGGCTGGAACTACCTCAATGGAGTAACCTGGAGCGTAGCGCCTGGTGCACGATGGATGCTCTGAAAGGTCGGTCACTCCCACTGCTGATGACCATGAACACCACAAGAAAATCAGGAGCCTGATCCCTTGGCATAGGCCTGATATTTTCTTCCTTCGGATAAAAGAGTTGTGAAGGGCTGGGACCTACCCCCGACTGAATAGAAATTCTTCTTCCATGAAAACCGAGAACCCCGAACCATAGCCTTGCTTCATGAGCGATCATGATGATCCCCCTCTCGTGATGATACAGTCCTAGAAAAAGTCCTCTCAACAACATATTCCCTCTCCTGTATGTCAAGATATGTTATTAACATAAATTGGGTGACCTGGCGCTAGATCTCTAGATGCAAAGCCTCCTCGAAATGCATCGCCTTGGCTCCTCATCTGGTAATAGGTCCAGAGAATACCGTAAAAGGTTCCAGAAACGGATTAAAAACTCTCGAACACTAGAGCTCCCATGTCAAAGGTTAAGAATCTCTGGGCGACTAGATGCCTTTGTAGTCGAGGAAAGAAAATCGACTCTATACTTGTCTCGAAACTCCTCCCATGAGATCACTAACTCCTCACGATCCCCGAGGAATAAGAACCACCACTTCCTTGCTGCTCCACGCAGCATTGTCACAGCTAAGGACACCCAGTGCTCCTTCCGAGCAAGGATAGAACTGAATCCTATCCTGACCTCATCCAAATAGTCTTCCGTGACTTCATTTGAAAGGGAGCCCTCGTACTTCTACAGACTCAGGCGCTGAAACTCTCGGAGTGTCTTCCTCCAAGCATCGTCGTCGTCAACCTCTACCCAGCGGTGATCTGCTGGCATAGCCTACTGGCCATCTTCTATGAGATCCTGATGAGGACGTCGACCTGGAGCCATACCTACAAAATAACAAACAATTAGAGCTCCTAATCCTGGAATATGGAAGACTCAACATTTATTAATTAATTGTTCTCTTTTATTCAATTTAGGTTAACCTATCCCAAGGTCTACCCATTCATACACATGCACAAAGAAGAATGATGCATGATCCTTTCCTAGGTCTCTACCTTGCAACTAGTATCACCTTATTTAGTAGCCATTGTAAACTTAAAGGTCCACACATCAGATCATAGGGGGACCTAAATGCCTATGTCTGAGCCGGTCTCCAGTGTTTACCTCACTTGATAAACATGAATGACATTATTGCCCTACCAACACAAGAAACCTCATCTGTGCTTAACTCCAACACCATCCTATCCCTCAACCACCCTTTGATACCACTCTGTCACGACCCCCTCCCCACAATGTGTACCCCTCCTGGGCTGGCAATGTGAGAAGGGAGATAATGACCCCTGAGTCCCGCCTCCAGTAGGCCCTGGGTTGGCGACTATCAGCGGGGGTATAATAACACACAGATGGGAGGCATTGCCCTCTAAGAGAACAATACGGAAGAGAGAGATAAGTTAGACACCGACCAACTCCAACTCAGAACTTATGTATAAAATAAAACCCAAGTTCACATATGTAATTTCATGAAAAAGTACTACAACTAAAAGGCAAAAACTAAATGTACCCAAAGGAAAGTAAAAATATCTGCAACCACAAGCCCGAACAACTCCTGCAACCCAAAGCTTGTAAAAAACCCGATTGATCTCCAACCTGCTCCAAGTGACATGAAAAATAGTTTATATATACATAGGGTGAGTATTACAGTATACTCAGTAGGATCCTCACAGAAGCCTCTCATGCAAAAGTGAAGAAAGCATGCTAAAGCCTAGTGAACACCAAGTGAAACTAAATCATCACTTAAATAGGTATACTAAGTTCCCAACCTCACCATGGCTAATCTCACCAAGTAACACATACAGGGATATATAATATAGTAAAGAATATCAAGGGTACCCAACTACTACATCCCCAATAGCTTTCCGCTTTGCCCCAACGACATACGTCATGTGCATCTCTCTCCAAAGGCTTTCCTGCAGACACCTGGACTAAGCTCCACAATATGCAACTTGTTCACCACAAGGGCTTGCCCGCATACACCTTGGCCAAGCACCACACCATCCTCACAACCAAATGTAACCAGGTAGTTTCTGGGAGCCACCACCGATTTCATAACGTTTATCATACGTCAAGTACTATACCTCAAGCCATTACAGCCAATAAACCAAGTAAGGATCCTCAAGCCATCACATCCTATACACGTTACACCTATAGTAGTCCATAAGATACTATATCCAGAATATATGTGTGTGAATAACCACAAGCCATTACAACCCTCTACACACATATATGGGGAATACTATTCGTTGTACCTAATGGAACTAGTATCTACAAAGAGAAGAGAGCAGGGTCAGAGAGGGTAGTCACCCAATCATCCTCCCACCAGAATGTTGGGGAAAACACCCCCAGGTCTCAGAATCCCCAGGGTGCCAGTTGCACTTACTGACAGGGTGGAGTATCATATAGAAACACAAAAATGTATAGAATAAATTATAACTCACAACCACACTATGGGAATAACCTAGTCTTAGAAACAACTACAACTAACGTCTCTCAGACTCCGAGCTTCCACTTCAAAGACTAGGTATCCTATAAACACACAACCATTTAATGGATTTATTAGATTACTTCATTCCCTTTTTATGAATTACACTGTACTTGAATTAATTCTTCCAACATTAATTAACCATGAAAAAATCCACATTAAATTCCATTCACACCACATCCAAAAATTCCACTGTCCCTTCAAAGTTCTCAACCTCATCATTAATTCCCAACAAACTCCAACCCCATGGGTTAACATTGTTTATTCAAACATTCATTATAGAATTAATATCCCATATTACCAGGCATTCTAGAAAAGCATCTTATGACACTAAACACAAGGGGGCTCAACACGGTTAGTATATGTACTACCCATCGAGTCTTTACCGCCTATAGCAAGAGCATAGACCCATTCTACCTTGAGAGGATAGACACAGAAAGCACGTGACATACCCCGCGTGTCTTCGCCTCTTTCGTAAGAAGGGTATGCAAGACCAAATTCCTTGAGTAGTGGGGAAAAGTAAAGAGGATAAAAAACCAAAGAATAAACAAGCATCCAACAATCACATACATCCCATTCCATCATCCCTGGTGTCCTCCCTGACAACCACTTGCATAATCCGATGCATCTCGCCACTCTGGGCGTCATCCGCTGCCACAACCAAAAGGCCTCTATGCCTCCACATATCACAACACCCCTACAGGGTAACATCATAGCAAAAGTAGTAGGAAATCAAACATCACATCAATTGGGCTAAGGCTCTTTCAACAAACAACAGGGTGACTCAGAAACCTTCAAGGAATTATCAAACAATCAAATTCTTTAAACCAACTTGAATTAACAGGTTTATAATCCATTGGTTCCAAAATCGGGAACCTAACCAGTAAGCTATCACAAAAGATTATACATGATTACTATACCAATTTGATTAACATCAAATTAAAACAAGAACCAGATTAATTCACAAGAATCATTATCTTTAGCCAAACAAATATCAATTAGTCCCGGTTTACGTTCTTTACCAACTTTCATCAAGAACAACCTCTAAGAAAAGAAAGCATAGATATCACACTATCTGGCCAAACATGAGGTAATATCATATGATTGATACAATTTATTTTTCCAGTTCAAAGTATTTATTAGGTCAATTCCATTGTCATCCAGTGGGATGAAACATGCTAACAATACGGTTGCACGTAAATGAAAGAGTGTCAACGAATCCCCTACCTCAGAGGATTATGAAGAAAACCACAAGAAACGACAAACATACGAGAAAGGCGGGTTGATTCTCCAAGAATTCTCCTTAGATCTCTTCTCATAACACAACCAATACCAAAGCTCGTCATATTCGTCATCCATACACTTAGATCTACCCATAACAGGCGTAGATCTATGAAACCAAGAGAAGATGAGGATTCGATCTAAGAAGATCTAAGAAACCAAAATGGAACGATCACATACCTCAAGAAACTGGCTTTGATTCTCCAAGAGAAGCCTTCAGATCACCTCCATAACTCATGGGAGATGTTCTCCTGCCTTCAAGGGAGGGTCATCCCGAGTTATGGCTGATTAGAATCTTAAAAGAGTCGTTTAAAGGAAAAAATGAGTTAGATTCACAAATTTAGGATGTATATTTAAGTTCCTGCACGGTTAGTCTGCACGGTTTGAAAAACTGCGCGCTAACCGTGCGTTAGCTTCTTCCTTCTCAACACTCCTCACACAATTAGGCCTCACGGTTAGACTAACCATGCGCTAACCATGCATTAGCCTCTGTCTCCAAAACCAACATTGCATGGTTTGGCTGCACAGTTTAGGAAAACTATGCACTAACCATGAAAAAGATATTGCCCTTTAGCTTTCCTTAAAATTCCACCCAAATGCACCGTGAAGTCACCTTGATCTCTTAGAACACATCCAGAACCATATTTTCACAAAGGAATGGACCAGAGAGGTCCGGGCCATTACAAAATAGATGAACATAAATATCCACCATTGGTATTCCATGAAGTCTCACACATACATATTCCCTTGTCCCAGCTCATCCACCCATCCAAACGTACCACCAATTATCCATGTGCCACATGCGTACCTCCATATACGTTGCCCCTAATAGGAATACCAAGGGTTAATTCAAAACACATCTCATCTTCAAAATAGATCATTCAACATAAATCACATGTTCTCAACAAATTTGAAAAATCCACTTATCATTAAGGCAATACAATTCAAAATTTAGAAACATTTTCCAATTCACATTCCATAATGTGTTACTGAGATCCCAAATCAAATTCTAAAACCCCTCTCATTTTTCCTTTAAAACCACACATTCCATTAAAAGAAAACAATTTCCATTCGAAAAACACTTTTCCACTCCAAAACCACATTCCATTTTGAAAACTCATTTTCTATGAACCATTTTCATTTTTTAAATCCACTCAAGTTAGTAAAAACGAATCCCAAACATAACTCACATAAAAAATTACAAAAATAAAGGACTAGTGGCTATGCTAACCCAGTAACATGGCTCAACAGACCATTCTCTAAGCAAACATTAACCACAAGAAGCATCTTGAGCTGGGCACTCAGGATGTGCATGGGTCGCTACTCCATGAAACCCCACTGCGTAACACTGGCTCCCTTCCTTTTTCATTCCTCATCCCCACAGAACAATCCAAAGAATAATATTCAAATCCTGAACATCCACTAGAAACTCGAGTCTCGGGAAGGGAAAGGGTTCATGGTGTCCTTCCCGCACCTAACTCTCGAGTCCCGATACACCTAATCACCAAGCTATCTAAAACCCCAATTGACAAGGGCCTCATTTGATACCACTTTGTGATGAACCAACCTGGTTCGACCAAGAACCGGTCATCCGAGTCGGTCCGCGACATGGCCCAAAGGGCGTTCCCGATACCCACGAGGTGGAAACATGTGTCAGACATGAAAATAAACCAGTTGGGAATGATTTGGCCCATAACAATGATAAATAAACATAACTGAACAATAATACACAAAAACGGAAAATAATCTGAAAAACTTGGGTGCAAAAAATCGAATCAAGGAAGCAACATAACATGCCTCAGGTTACCCCGTGGGTCACCACCGAACATAAACTACACTCGCTTCCAAAAGTGACCCAAGACTGAAACCTACAACTGAAAAGTAAAGTAGGTGTGAGCACTGAGATTCTCAGTAGGAATTCCAAAATATAACCATGACCTATGCCCCTACCCTTAGTAAGAAATCCAATCATTCCAATTTTAAAATAAGATATAACAAAATAATGTTTTTCCTTCTTTTCAAATTCAAGTAATGATTTTTAATTTTCAAGTAAAACATTTCACTTCTAATACACTATCAAAACATGTTCCAATAATGAATTAATGTTTCAAAATTAAAAGAAACCAGTTTGGATTGAAATATGGTTTTCACAAATAACACATCAAGTATGAAACAACTGGAATGAATATTACATTACAAGCAGCATGTCACAAATGAGCACCATGGGTAATCCCTGTAGGTATCTAGCACAAGTGGGACCCAAAATTCCTCATTTCTCGGTGAAACAAGTCTTAGAAACCACAACCCACATAAAACGTGGCATAAAAGAACTTGACCCTCAGAAAATGTGTCTTAGAAGACCACGACCCTCAGAAAATGTGTCTTAGAAGACCACGACCCTCAGTACTTAGTGTTGTTGCGTCAATCCTACTAGACGAACCAGGATGAACTCCTATAATGTCATCAAGCATACTATTCCTGGTCACCCACCTAGATACCCCGTTTTTTCAATGTGCTCTATTTCAAGTGGTGGTGAGTTTTCTTTATTAAGAAAACATATATGTACATAACACTTTCTTTATCTAAAACCCATTCAACCTGTCACCAGCGTTCTCCCTCCTTAAGTTAGTTCCCCCTCTTTCACGAAACACAATGCATAAGCATCAAATTAGGCACATAATATCACATTCAACTTAAAAATAATTTTCCAAAAACCAAACGGGCGTTCCTCAAGGGAGGTTTTTATTTTTCATAAGACATTCTTAAGATGCCAAACGGGGTTAGTTACATAAAGGGAACTCTTTTTTCAATCAACCAGCAAAAAGGCCAAATACCTTTGGGAATACACATTACCAATTGAAAAACACTTAGGAAATCAATTTTCAAGAAAAGTCACTAAAGACCAATGACCTTTAAAATATATTTCAATTTCCAAAACAAAGTCATAATCATTTATATCAACCGCAATTAGATTTCATAGAATGTGAATATAGCATAATGTAAAAAATATTTTTAAAATAAGAAAGCGATCCTGAAATTCAAATTAAAGGAATATGCATAGGGGACCTACCTCAAACATGTCACTTATTTTCAATGACCACTCAAACTGAAATTTGATGCATACACACACATGAATTTATACATATATGTTTATATACACCCTAGATGCATTGCACATATCACCACGCCATGAGGGAATATGTACAAAGACAGAATATATTTAGATGACTTACCATATGCTTGTATATGTAAGATACCTCGAACCAGTGACCCATAAACATCATAGCAAGATCCAACACAATACAAATATAATTTATTAAAACAATTAAACAATTTATTAAATAATTCAAAACTAGAACCATAAAAAAGAATCACACCAAAAACACTATTTAAACCCCAAACACACACTAAACTATTCAGAAATACATTTCAAACCACTTACATAACTCATAAAACCCATTGAACATATTAAAAGAAAATAACATAATCAATTTAACCATTTCCAAAGGCCATTTAAAATAATCACATAAACCGTAACCAATTCCAAAACATGCATTTCTCTTTAAAAACATACACCCAAACCCATTTTCACCATAAGTTCCATTGAAAATGTGATTCACACCAATTGAAAAACTAAATAAACCATTTGTATAATTTATAAAACACCAAAAAGTGGCACAACAAGGTTTTACACAAAAAGTACACCCGTACACCCAAATTAACATTAAGAAACTAATTATAAATCATAGATATCAAATTCTTTCAAAAACTAGTTTTGCATCACTTGCACAATGAAATAAGTAATTTTCATAATTTATAATACATCACTAAGGTTCACACCAAAACAATATCCAAACATGTTTCACATACATTATAAAATATAAGAAACCACTTAGGAATTTTATAAAACAACCCCAAGTGGTATCACATGATTTTGAACCCAAACGCCCAATCAAAAACATCTTCTACGGAAAAAAAAACACCAATAACATGATAAAACAGAATTCACAGCCCTTACGCGGCAAAATAAACCAATAACAAAGATTATAAAACACAACGAAAGGATCAACATGGGTTTTCATCATGAACACACTCCATTCCATTTTAACTAGAAACTAATCAAATCCAACACAGATAACTTCAAGGAAAACCAAATTTGCACAAAATATATAAATTAAAGAACATGATAAATTAATTGAACAAGAAAAGTAATTCCTTAAATAATATTTGAATTCAGAACCACCTACCTTGGTATAGACAACTTCACAAAATTGGTG
Organism: Viscum album; assembly: GCA_963277665.1. NCBI lineage: Eukaryota > Viridiplantae > Streptophyta > Magnoliopsida > Santalales > Viscaceae > Viscum > Viscum album. The sequence goes on from OY728129.1 coordinate 1,550,284,866, forward strand.
TGAAACTCTCATCGCACGACAGTCGTACCGCAAGGGGTATATTGCGAACCCTAAAAAAGTATCGAATCAATTTCTCAAAAAATGGACCCAAAAAAATGTGAAACCGAAACCGAAAATCTACCAATGAGAATAATGAACAATAGAAGAAAAACACACCTGCAACAATAGTGTAGATGGCCAACCAAGCAAGGAGGAGCACCACTGGAGGTGCGCCGTGCAGGAAATCCCGACCGGAAATGAAGGGAGGCGCGGTTCTGAGTGGTGCGAAGCAGCAAGGGGAGGGTGAGACATGGAGATGGGGTCACGATGAGGGAGGTCCATCCGAGGGAGGGAGGCCACCGGAAGGGCCGCCACACCAGAGGAAGGAGGGAGGCATACCGTTGATCCCTCACTGGTGGGGGGTAGTGCGAACGGGAGAAGGAAGGTAGGTGGGTCAGCCGCGTAAGGGGTAAGGGTAAAGGGGAGGAAGACATAGAGTTTGAGAAAAAACAAAAAAACATTTATGGAATAATAATAATAATAATAATAATTAAAATGATAATAATAATAATAATAATAATGAAAAGTGATAATATTAACAATTTTTTATTACCATTAAAACATTATATCTTTTTCTTTCTTATATTTTTTCCCTAAAGCCTCGAAAACAACGCACAATTTGGCCGCATGGTTGGCCAAACGTGCGCTAGTCATGTGCCTCTACCGGAGACCCCAAAAATTTAGAATTTTAAAAATGAGTTTGTTTGGAAAATCAAATGAAAAACTAGATATAATTAAATAATTAATAAATCATGGTCGGGGTGTGACATTTTCCACTAAAAGATTTTTAGGAATATTATTGAATCAAATTTTGTATAATACACCATCTAATTATTAGTCCATATTAAAATATTTATTTTTATGAAACTTTTTTATATAATTATTTAGATTTTTTAGATAATTAATTATTTAAAAATGCTTCCAATATTTTCATAATAATTCTATAATTTAATTAATTTATTTTTAGTTTTTTCTTATCAATTTAAGTACACATTGATAATATATTGTTTTAAAAAAATTAATTTCCTTTAATTCTTAAAATAATATAGTTTTTATAATTAATTAATTGCTTAGACAAATATATTAATTAATTATTCAACTTCTCATGCATATGTGTTGTGGTGTAAATGAAATCTAAACAAGGGGATTGATTCATAAAGGCCATAGAATTTATTTTACATATAATTATGTATTATGAAAACCCTTTATCCAATATATTTGCATTATTAATACCCAATTCATTATTTTTATACTTAAATGGTATTTTACATTATAATCATACAATTCAATTGAATATGTAAAAAATTGACTTGTATATTTACCAGTTTATGTAATACCATTTCAATACCCAATAAAAAATTAAATTATCTAAAGGATATATACCTTGATAAAACCATTATTTATTTGGATGCTTATTTTCATTTCATATTTTAATCATGCTAATATTTTATCATATTCCTGATTATATTCGTATTTATTGGTTACATATATATATGGATATGTCATTATGTGTTAGGAGATCCAAAAATTATATAACCCTCTAATTTTTGAGATAAATCATTATATTTAATGAGTTAACTGTGTTTTTTGTAAGGGATAGTAAACAAAATAAACTATTAATACGATATTATGAAGGAAAAAATTAAATCTTTTATAGGATAAAGGGTTAAACCTAATCCATTGTGTTATGATTTTCTTACTATAAAAATATAATATTTAATAGAAAATTATTTATTTATACAGATTTTATAATATTATTCTACATCATCAAAGTTTATAATTAAAATTGTACAATCTTGTAACCTTATGTCATAGAATATTTTATTCTTTAAATATCATACTTTTTTAGATTTCATCACATTATTTATGATTATTTAATTTAAAATCATCAAAACATCACAAGATTTCATTATATAATTCTATTAATCATTCCACTTATTTCAAAATCATTATTTATAAAATTGTTAAATTCAATTTATGAAATCATTATGTCACACTATAAATATTTTTGTACTTTTCCACTAGTGATATTTGGAATTAAGGGGAGCTTTTTTAGTTTATCAGTTTTCTTTGATACGGATTTGAAACACTTATATATTATTCCTTAGGATGATGTTATATTATGTTTGTTTTTGAAAAATACTCATCACATTTAATAAATGAAATTGGATCAATTTTTTTATTAATGACAATATTTTTTATCATAGATTAAATTTAGAAATTCAAGTATAGGTTATCTCATGTAAACAATACACTAACCGGAAAATATAATAAACATCACTAAAATTGAACATCATAGTAGTGATTTAGAATAATTTAATTGAGAACATACCTTATATACTAAATAAAAATAACCCATAAAAACACTCATTACTTAGACGTATTCATATATTAAACATGTGATCACCCATTAATTCAATCATATTGTAATATAATATTTCTAAAAACCTGAAGATCAATATCTATAATTAAAATCCTAACATTAGTCTCATATTGATAACCTAATCAAGATAATGTAGTTTAACAACTATTATAATGATACTATCCTTTAATTATAGTAAAATTTGGTTTCTACATGTCCCCATGGTTCTCAGATAGAGTGTGATAATAAATCTTAGTATGAACCCACTAAAAGAGTTATTGAGACCCGAAAGTGTTGATATTATTTTCAATGGATTTTATTAAAACCCAAGATGGAGTGGATGTGATACATTTTGTTGTATTTCATTTTTAATTTCTAAATCATATTAATCCGAAATTTCAATTCAAGTGATAATGTTTGGATAATAATATAGATAATTATGAATTTAGTTTATAATGATTATATATAATAAATAGATATAATTATGCTTGTTATTTAAGGATATATTATTGTGTTTGATGTCTAGGAATTATATCGTGAATGCTTATTGAAGAAGGTTTCCTCCGTGAATAGGTGGAAACATAGAAAATAAGTTTGAACTTATTTTTCATTTCAAAATAAAAATGAGGACCTACATGATATACATGTGTGTACACATTATAATGGATTTAAGTATGATTTTCTCTTATTTTGGAAGGAGGATCATGGACTAAATAAGTGGATCATGTTGTTATTATGTCACCGATATTTTGATGGTCCCTAATTTGTAATTAATGTACAATACAATAACTTGTTGAGATAATGTTGTTTAAGTATATAGTATATGCTTCCACAATGGTAATATTGGTTTGGTATAAGATTTCGTCTTCTAAAAATTTGGTACATTCAAACCTTTATGATTTCTTTACAATAATAATTCTGCCTCAAAATATTTAAATGAAACTAAAAATAAGAATAAAGTTCCTACAATGATATTATATATTGTAAAAATTTGTTTAGGTAGTTAAAATTACTAATTTTAACTACCATTTCAGGCTGTAAATGATTAATCTACATTGTGAAGGGTAGAAGGATGTGTAGTTTTATGAGCCTTCCAAACTTATCGGAAGACACCTAGCCCTGTAACTTGGAGAAGGTGTATTAATCTTTTTGATATTGGCGTAAGATATAAGGAATCTCATTCTAAAAAAACATATAGTTTAGTAGTCTTGGTAAACTAAATATATTCATGATTCCCATATTATATTTGAAAATAATAATTACCAAAAAAATTATTATTTTTTAAAATATAGTTATTACCTAAAGAATATGATTTCATATAAATCACAGTACACATGATGGATTCTTGGGAAAATAAAAAAATATGGGTGATCACAAATACATAGTTACAGTTTTGTTTAGAAGAAGATATAATTAATCAATAAACATAATCAAAATGGAATTTTAAATAAAAGATCATGCAATCCATTTAAATAACATGAATGTTATGATATGATAAGGAAATATCAATATTTAAAGGTAAATAACTAAAAATACATGAAATTTAATTAATAAAATTGGAATTAAATACATCCATAGATAATAACATATTTGAAATATCTTGGATAATAATAACTAAATTATTAATCATGATAATTTTTAATTAGTGGGAATATTTTCTCTAACACATGATACATATAGCATCAAGACCTTTCATAAGATTATTTAGAACTATAGTTAAAAACTCATTAAATTCTATATTACTAATTTGTCTCATGAGACCAACCGATTCCTCAAGGGTCTATATAACATTGGTCCCCACCATTCATTGTAGGTTCATATCATTCCTCATATATCTAATAATTGATTTATGTTCCTAAAAAAAATTCTTATTATCATCAAATATACATATTGGGTAATGAATATATATTTGTAAATATATTCCCAGATAAAAAATAAATTTCAATATAAAGCACTGTATGTAATAGTTATATACATTTTAATCATTTAACAAGACCATGATAAATAATTTGGATATTTAGGGAAAATTTAGTGGACAATCATCAGAGGAAAGTTAATATTTTAAGGGAATGTTAATTACTAATAAATTAATCAATAAAGTTAATGTCAATACATTATATGATCAAAATGATCTTAAACCATTCGTATAAAGAACAAGGACTATATGAATACAACATATACCCAATTTAGTATGAATAAAAGGTTGTTTTTGTTAATGAATTAAAATATAATAAAATATCATTAATATAATTCATGAGGAAAATGTACATCTCATTTGGAAAATGAAATTTAAAAAACTAAGAACACCCATTTTTTTTTGAAAATACTTCATAGAAAATACCATTTTAGAAATAAAAGTAATGATTTAAAATATATATTACTAATTATGTCAGTAAATTCCATAAACATCGAGAATGTTTAAAGAAATTTTTCTTCAATATTTTGATAAAAGAGAAACATTCCTTATTTTGAAAATGTTTTAAATATTAAATTCAAAAAATATTTTAAAAGTCTAATTGAAAAAATTTACATTAAAAACCCATTTTGAAAAGGGTTAAAAAATTTATAAAACATTATTTGAAAACATTGTTTTTTGAGAGAGATTATTTTTTTCTAAACAGTCAAATGATGTCAAATTTTATTAAAAACATTTCATCAATAATTTTAAATACCAAAGAGTGGAAAAATATAACTTTTACTTGAATATGTTCTTGAAGAACTATAAGAGAAAAAATTAAAGTGTTTATTAAAAACTACTCAAATAATGTTCTTAATTGTAGATTCTTGAAAAATCAATTTTGATCCAAATGAGATTGTTAAATAAACCATTAAACATATCAAAACGTTGAAGTGAGAATTAATCAACAAATTGATTATGTGTATCAAATTAAAATACACATAAAAAAGAAAAAATATATCATAAATGCAGTAGACATATAATAATAGATATTCAATGATAATGAAGGAGTAACAAAACCCAATGAAATGAAGTTGAGTTGTACAATTATTTACCACTTTTTAAAATTTATTTCATATCCCATTTGATGAAATAATTAAAATTGAAGATAAAAATATCATGAATAATTTTGTATTAATGATACTATATTTTAAAGGGACGTATATATCCCATTTAAAATAATTTTTTTTGTAACATTACAATATGCCTCAATGAAAAGAAGTAGAGATGATATCCCTAAACTCATTCTTCCTTTCAGATGAACGTGGTCTACCTCCTTTATAATGGTTTCAAAAAAATTATTAACCTATACCAAACCCATATTAATTTATACAATATCGTATATACTTTTTCATACTATCTTATCACCCTTTTGATAATAATCATTCATAATTATCATTGTCTCGTGTGTTAATTGCCATGTTGTCTCATTAGGGATTCACCATGAAAGAATCAGTTTTGTTCATTTTATATAGTTACATGATATAAAGAATAATAATCATTATATAATTATCATATTAATACATCAATTATAATTTTAATACAAATCCTGAATGTTTGTTTTTAGAAATGAAGTATGTTGCAACCATGGAGAAGGAAGGTTATATGTAAGGATGAGTAATATTTCCATTATTTAATAAACATTATGGAAATAAGGTATGTGATATTTTTCATGCATTAATGAAAATAATATAATATATATCATATTAATTATTAATATATATATATATATATCATCCATGTGGTGTGGTATTGAAAATATAGACACATCACATAGTGAATGTGGTAGTCCCCATGTACACGAACGATATTATAATTTTTTAGTGTTATAAAGAAAATGATATATTATAATCTCAGAATGATAAATACTTCATGGATATTATATTTATGGAATTTATATAACAAATATTTATTAACATTATACTTATTACCTTCAATGCAAAGAGTTAGTGAAAAACCAATCACATCGTTACATGAGGCAGTCGTCCACATATACCAAAGAAACGTTATCATGTCCCCTACAGAATTATAGGTAAATAGGTATATAGAATATACTAAATCCAAATTAATAATTATGTTTTAGATATCAAATATAGAATGTATATCCAGTATAAAAACTAACTGTCAGAGCTAGAAATGGATAAAATGAATGATATAAGTTCACGAGGTAGTCGTTAACTGTTTACAAAAATCATGATTTCATTAACCATTTGATGGAAGTGGAGATAGTTTATGGCAGTAACATTAACATAAAAATATTAGCATATCTAATATACTATGTTTATTATATCATCATATTTTAATATTATTTAAATAGATGGAGGATGTAATAAAATAAAAACTTTTATTGAAGATCATTACCACTTTTTTAAGAAACTCCCAAATGTTAGAAAAAAATGATTCTTATGTAGTGTTTTCTCAAAAATAAGGGTTGTAAGATAATATGAGTGATTTTTGGAAGATTTCTCAGAAGTTTTTTTTCAGAACAAATTTTTTTATAGGTGTGAATAAGAGAGGAAAGTGGGTGGCCTTTTATAGGTAATGTGAGTGTCACACTTTCCATGTTTGAGAAAAAAGGTGTAAGTATATTTTTTTACTTTTAAAAAGGGTCTAAAATGGAGTATTATGATCATTAGACATTATAGGGTCTAAATATGTCTATTTAATAGATTTTAGAAAATTTAATAATTCATTTTAATGGTTTTTTCTTTAATTTAACCCTGATAAATCCTTTATAATGGTTTGTAAATAAAATTTGAATTATCCAATACATATCCTACACGAGTGTCAATCCAGGTATGCAGTAAGCCCCATTTTCATTCACTGGCTGACCATCTAGTCAATCTTAATGTCCCATTTTTAGAATTATTACCCCTTGGTACATCTGTTCTAGAACCAAAGTCACATATATTATGTAAAAGATATTTATTGTAAGGAAAATCAATATAATATCTTCCTTTCCCAAACATTAATATGTTAATTTATTCTTATCATCAAAGTGTACCACAAAGTTGTGATCTATAATATATGTTTTCTTAAATCCTACTCAATATGACTCTACTAAATATCCTTTGATACCAACTATTGCTACAATGAACACAGTTTCCCTTAATCATCATCATTAATTATTACATTATCATAAGATACAAGGAATGAAATCCCAAAAGGATCGAATAGTGTAGTAGTCCTAGTAAACTAGATACATACATGGTTATTATATTAAATTTTTTAACAAAAATTATAAAAGATATTTTTTAAGAATAACAATATTCTGTCTAGAATTTATGTTCATATAAATGATAGTACATTTAGTTTATTCCTAGTATTGACCTCTCCTATTTTGATAATCCCAATTATGCTTTTACATACCTTTGATAATCCCAATTAATGTTTATCTATATTCTAATACACTCAATCTATGATATTATATTATCAAGATGATAATAATATGAAAATAATCCTTTGGATATGTTAATCAATGTTTATCCATGTTTGTATAAGTTCTGATGCAATTATAACCAAATCAGATATGTTTTGCATAAAATATATAAGTGTTAGTCACTGATCTGCTTATAGCTACTGGTATAGAGCTACTGGTACTTAGTCTACTGATAGACTTAGTCTTCCGATAGACAGAGTCACCGATAAGCTAAGGTCACTGATACGCAGAGCTACCGATATGTACAAGTCCACCGATAACCATAGATCAAGCTACCAATACAAGAGTTGTCATGTTTTCTGATAGTACAGAATGAAGCTACTGATGTGCATAAGTCTACCGATACAATTAATCACTGGAACTAAGAAATCTACTGATACAGACTCACCAATACTTAGAGCTACTGATAGACCTAGAGCAACTGATACAGACAGTTACTGAAATAATTGAGCTACCGATAGAAATCTACCAAGCTACCAATAGAGTAAGTCTACCGATAGAAGGAGTTACTGATACCAAGAGCTACCAACATAAAGAGCTACTGATGCAAAGAGCTACTGATACAAAATCAACGATCTACCAATGTAAGGTTACTATTACACTGTTCCACCGAACACGCCTACAATAGAAGGCTACTAATGATTGATCAACCATTGAAATTCTATACTCTCAATACTATTATTTATTAATCTAACAGTTAAATTTGATGTTTTTAATGAAGTTAATGTTATTTAATGATAACTATGTCCATGTAAGGGAACCATACCTATTACCCATGCAAAAGGTAATCATTCCCATTTTCCAGAGTTGAAAGCTATAAAAGGGAAGATAAAGACCTAGCTGAAGACGACGAGATAACAAGGAGATAACTATGATATAACAAGGAGATAACGCAAGTGAGAACACAATGACTGAATGAGAAGAATTAAACATAGAAGAAAAGAACACGGAGTGTGCATACAACAAGAATCAAGGAACTAAGAAGGCACATGATTGGTGAAAGAGAAAAAGGCTCAACATCATTCAAACGTGGTGCATTCGTGCAAGGCTACATCCATACTCTAAGAAAACTAGACATACACGAAGAAATTCTTCTATAGAGGATAACACAAGATGAATCTTGGGTGAAGAACTACAAAAAAAACTTCATGAACTCAAGACTAATAAGCTGAACCTAGAATCAAGGAAGAAAACGATACTCTGTTTTTCAGAAAAAAAATAGAGAAGGACTCAGATGCTTTTCTGACCAACCAAACAAGTACAGAGCTGTACTGCCAATCACTAAATCTCTTCTAAACTCATTTTCACTTAATTTAGTGATTATTTAATTTAAATTTCGAGTAGTGTGTGTATCCTGTTTATTTTACACACACTGTCTCCTGAGCTAAGAAGGAGGATTCTTAAATCCTAATTCAAACATTATAACTCCATTTTACCCCACTATGGATAGTGGTAGAGGTCAAGTAAGACCTGGACAGTTGTGAGCTGTTGTTTGTTTTCCCAAGTAGAACTGTGGTAGAGGTCCTTGTACCTGGGCAGTGTGTTCACAGTTGTTTACCTTGATCCAGGGTGTGGATCAATTTATATAAATTTTTTGAGAGGACTAAGTGTCATCTTGAGACTGAACCTATTGGTTACATCAGCTGTGTATTTTAGTTTAAGTCATAAGTATATTATATGTATTTCCTATTCTGATGCTATTACATTGACATACAAAACTATTTTAAAGATACTTTGATAGTTAAATTAGAAAGTGTTTATACTTATTGTAAACCAGTAAGTTAGTTTGAAAAGTTAATTTAATCTTCAGATTAAATTAACTGAGACCTAATCAATCTTTGAGAAACTAATTGAACATTTATACTCTGTATAAATTCACTACAGTTTAGCATTTTTTTAAATAGGGGGATTTTAAGAGAAATATTTTTAACAGAAATTTGAATTGGAACTCAATTCACCCCCCTCTTGAGTATCCACTCCGACCAACATTTGATATCAGAGGTTGTTTTTATTATTACAAGTTTTCAAAACATTCTGTTTTTCAACTGCGATTTTAGTTTCTTCTTTAAAGATATTAAATTTCTGTTAGTTCTAAATTTTATCTATTTCAATATCATTTCTAAAATCTAGTTATGGTCAATAGACTAGAAGGTGCTTCTACTAACCGGCCACCATTCTTTAATGGTACAAACTATGGCCAGTGGAAACTTAAGATGAAACTTAATTTGGAAAGTATGGGTTTTGATATCTGGACTCCTATAGAGTGACAATATAAAATTCCATAAATTGAAAGAACAACTTGGGATGACCCTACAAAGACTACTTACAATAATAATTATAAAGCTATGAATGGCTGGTATTGTGCTTTAGGAGATGAAGAGTTTAATAGAATATCTGCTTGCAAAACTGCCTATGAAATATGGGATACTTTGGCTGTTTCTCATGAAGGTAAAACCAACGTTAATGAAATGAGAATGAATAATTATACCATTAAATATGATAATTTTAAAATGATGACTGATGAACCTATTTCTGACATGTATCTCAGGTTCAATGATATTTTCAACACAATGACCTCACTTGGAATGGTTGTTCCAGCAAAGGAAAAAATCATGAGAGTCTTGAGATATCTACAAGAAAGATGGAGGGGCACTTCTATTTCCATTAGAGATTTATGCGACATCAGCACACTCCCTATTAATGTATTAATAGGAAAGCTTATGATGTATGAGGAGAAGATTAAAGTAAATAAGGAAGAAGATGATGAACCCGAGAGAAAATCTATGGCATTCATGTCTACTGCTTATAAGAGAAAAGACAAGGAGAAAATACATGTAAGTATTGAAAGTTCAACAAGTGAAGATTTAGACTCGGATAGTGATGCTGAGATGGCTCAAATAGCCAGAAGATTCAAGAATTTTTATAAGAAAAAGAAATTCTTTAGAAAATAAAATTTGAAAGGAAAGTATGACAACAAGGGTCACTGGAAGAAGGATTGGAAGAAATCTAATAAGGAGGATGATATAGTCTGCTATGAAAGCAAGAGTAAAGGACACATCAAGGCTAATTGTACAAAATTAAAATTCAACAAGAAACATGATTATAAGAACAAGAAGTACAAGAAAGCTATGAAAGTTACATGTAGTTATTCAGAAGACAACACAAGTGAATCTGAAATTTCTGATTCTGAAAAGAATCATGCCAACATGTGTTTCATGACCAACACATCCGAGGTAACCTTAGATTCTCATGTTTTAAATTCCTATTATTCTGGAGATGATGCTGAATCTGATTCTGATTCTAAATATATGTTTAAGGATGAATTGTTTTAATATTTTCACATGCTAGAAGAAACATGTAATGAACTTAAAGACAAATATAAGTCACTAAAGAAACAGCATGCTCTTACTGCCAATGTTAAATCTTTCTTTGATGTAGAAAAGGAAAATAATACTCAACTGATAAAGAAAAATACTGAACTAAAAATGTCTAATGAGAAACTTAGAAGGGAATTAGAAAAATTCACAAAGGGAAATGACACTATAACTCAAATTCTAGGAAAGAAAGTGGAACCAAAGTATGCTACTGAAATAGGTTATCAACCTAGAAAAAGGAGGTTTACTAAAAAAAATTTATTCCTAAGGCTGGACAAAATTCTGCTTATTCCAGTTCTGGATATTCGTATGCTTTAACTAGTTATTCATATGGTTATAGATCAAATAATGTTTATATTTCAAAATCTATTGATCTTATAAATTATATGAGACCTATAAGACAAATTTGGGCACCTAAAGCTTTGATTGATAACCTATCTAGACCCAAGAAGATCTGGGTACCAAAATCATTTCCCATCTAAATATGTTTTGTAGGAAACATGTTTTAAGAGTTCTCACAAGAAGGTATGGTACTTGGACAGTGGATGTTCAAGGCACATATCTGGAGATTATTCGTTCTTTAGAAGCTTAATAAAGGTTGATGGAGGCCATGTCACCTTTGGTGATAATTCAGAAGGAAAAATCATCTGCCTAGGCCAGATTGGTAACACTGATTCAGTTTTAATTTATAAAGTTTTATTTTTTGATGGACTTAAGTATAACCTATTAAGTATTTCTTAATTATCTGATGATGACTTTAATGTTAAGTTTGAAAATTATTCCTGTGATGTTTTTAACTCTAAAAATGTTTTAGTGTTCTCTGCCTTATGAAATGAAAATGTTTATGCTATTGATATAAATTCATTACTAAGCAAAATGTTACGTGTCTAAATGCTTTTCATAAAGAGTCTTGGCTTTGGCATACAAGATTATTACACTGAAACATCTTTTAACTTAGAAATATGACTAGGAAGAACTTGGTTAGAGACCTACCTAAACTTGAATTCCCAAATAAAAAAGTTTGTAATCCCTACCAAAAGGGAAAACAACATAAAGTTTCTTTTAAATCAAAGAAAGAAGTCTCAACTTCTCAACCTCTCGAGTTTGTTCACATGGACTTGCTTGGACCTTCTAGAGTTTCTAGTTTAAATGGGAAGCACTATGTCTATGTTCTAATAGATGAATTTTCTAGATATACTTGGGGTATACTTCTTGGAACACAAAATTGAAGCTTGTTCCTACTTTGTTAAATACTCCAAGTCTGTGGAAAACCTTTGTGGACTTAAGATTAAAACCCTAAGAAGTGATCATGGTCGTGAGTTTGAAAATCTAGAGTTTGAATCTTATTGCTCACAGAATGGCTATAGTCACAACTTTTCTGCTCCTAGGACACCTCAGCAGAATGGTTTAGTAGAAAGAAGGAATAGAACCCTTCATGAAATTGCAAGAACCGTGATTAATGAGTATGACCTGCATGTTTACTTTTGGGATAAAGCTGTGAATACAACTTGTTATATTATTAATAGAGTTTTAATTAGACCTGTTCTCAAGAATACCCCTTATTAATTATGGAATAATAGAAAACTTAAAGTTATTTACTTCAGATTCATTGGCTGCAATGTTTTTAATCTTAATACAAAGGATAATCTTGACATGTTTGCTTCTAAAAGTGATGAATTAATTTTTCATGGTTATTATTTAACTAGAAATCCTATAGAGTCTTAAACAAAAGAACCAAATGTGTGGAAGAGTCTGTTAACATCAAGTTTGATGAAACAGATCCACTTGAGCCTAAAACCTCTCTTGAAAATTTTGAAAAAGATTTGATTGTTCTAGACCTTAATGATAAATCTAAAGATCCTACTGTAAAAACATCCAGTTCTGGACATATTCCAGAATATTCTTTTATTGAACCTGAACATAGAGATGAACCTAAAATTTCTAGTCCTACCTTTACTAGATCAACTACGATTCTAAAGAATCATCCTTTAGATGCTGTTGTTGGTAATCTTGATAGAGGGACACAGAAAAGAGCTTCCCTAAGAAACCAGGTTGAACATCAAGATTTTATTTTACAGCTAGAACCTATAAATGTCAATGATGCTATCAATGATGAATTTTGGGTAATGGATATGCAATAAGAGTTAAATCAATTTGAAAGAAACGAAGTATGGTAATCAGTTGACAGACCTAAGGACACTTTAACAATAGGCACTAAATGGGGTTTTAGAAACAATATTGATGAATCAATAAATATAGTTAGAAACACAGCTAGGAAAGTTGCACAAGGATATAGTCAAGAGTAAGGTATAGACTATGAGGAAACTTTTGCACCTGTGGCTAGACTAGAATCCATTAGGATCTTACTTGCATATGCTTCTCATCTGAATTTCATGTTATATCAAATGGATGTCAAAAGTGCTTTTCTAAATGGTTTTATAATTCAAGATTTTTCTTTTGTAAACCACTTGGATTTACTAATGCTCAATTTCCATTAAATTTTTTACAGATTTATATGGTCTAAAACAAGCTCTAAGAGCTTGGTATAATAGACTTTGTAATTTTGTTATCTCAAAAAGATTTACTAAAGGGATTGCTGATCCAACTCTTTTTATTAAAATAATTTCTAAAGATATTTTAATAGTTCAAATCTATGTTGATGATATTATTTTTGCATCTTATAAACATTCTTTATGTAATTATTTTTCAAAGTGTATGAAAAATGAATTTGAAATGAGCTTAATGGGAGAACTCAAATATTTTCTTGGATTTCATGTATTCCAAAATGAAAATGGTATTATTTTGAATCAAAGTAAATATACAAAGGATCTTTTAAAACTTTTTGGTTTGGATAGTATTAAGAAAAGTAATACTCCTATGATTATGCTCTATAAATTGGATGCAGATGAGACTGGGAAACCAGTGGATCAAATAAATTACAGAGGTATGATTGGAAGCTTACTTTACCTTACTGTTAGTCGAACAGATATTATGTTTAGTGTATGTATGTGTGAACGATTTCAAGCTAACCCAAAAGAATCTCATTTACTTGCTGTTAAATGAATTTTTAAGTATCTTAAATACGCTGTAAACATAGGTTTGTTTTACCCAAAAGGACAATCCTTTGAGTTAATGATTTATTCAGATGCTGACTTTGCTGGTTGCAAGTTGGATAGCAAGAGCACATCAGAAATATGTCATTTATTGGGAAAATACTTAGTATCATGGTGTAGTAAGAACCAAAATTTTGTAGTATTTTCCACTGCCGAAGAAGAATATAAACCTGCTGGTAGTTGCTGTGCACAAATTCTGTGGATGAAACAAACTATTTTGGACTATGGATATGTTTTTAAGCATGTCTCTATAAATTGTGATAACACTACTGTAATAAAATTTTTGATGAATCCTGTATCCCACTCTAAGACCAAACACATTGATGTAAGGCACTATTTCATGAGAGATCATTACCAAAAGGGTGATATCACTCTTGAATTTATAGGTACTGAATGTCAATTAGCTGACATTTTCACCAAACCTTTGAGTTCGGATAGGTTAAGTTAAATTAGAAACGAGTTCAGAATGATTAACCTTGATCGGTAGGTACCTCACCGATGTGAAACCTCACTAATGTAACCTCACCGATGTGAAACCTCACCGATGTGATACCTCACCGATGTAACCTCACCGATATGAACCACATCGATGTTAACCTCACCGATGTGAAACCTCAATGATGTAACCTCACCGATGTAAACGTCACCGATTTGATACCTCACTGATAGGAATTCTCACCGATAAAACTCTACCGATGAGAGAACTATTTTAAACTTCTATCTGCGGCCAGAATCTGAATTGTTTTTTTACATTATTTCTTTTTATTTATTTATTCTATGATTCCTAAATTATAAAATAAGTCCTAGTTATTTCTCAATCCACTGAGCCTCAAACCCTTACCCTCAAAACTTAAACTCCCGAATCTCTCATGAACCCTAAATCCTTCGAACCTGTAATAGAATAACCCAAACTTCTTACCATCAAATATGACACTGATGAGCCAAAAGCAAAGAAGCAGAAGTCCGAGCCAGAAGCAAGTGGTAGTGTTGGTAGAACTAGGTCGGGTAGGTAGCGAGTGTATCCTCATTTGCAAAATAGATTTATTATGATTGAAAAGGATTTGTGCATAGAATGGTTGCTTCCTAGCAAGTCATTAGTGCTAGAAGTGCTGGAAGATCAAAAGTGGATAGATTAATTTTCGTACAACAATGGCCCCTATTATCCAAAGACAGTGAAACAATTTTATGATTATGTAAGCTCTGTGAAATCTGAAAATGAGAAACGAGTGGCTTCTTATGTGAATGGAAAGGAGATATCTTTCTCATCCGTTTAGTGGGATGAATGCTTAAAGGTTCTTCATGAAGGTGTATCTGGATATGTCTCGAAAGCTATGCCACATACATGTGATATATTCAATTATGAGACTGCCCTAGAGGATCTCACCAGTGATGGAAATCAAAGACAAGTAGTGGCTGTTGAAATGGATGGAGAGAACAGATTGCTGTTCAAATTTGTTCAGCATGTCTAAATACCAAGAAGAGGATACTTTACGAATTAAATATATCAGGACATTTATCTCCTTCATCTCTTGAGACATTGTGTAAAAGTAAGTCTTTGCAGATTGTTGTTGATCTAAATGGAAGACATGACAAAGCCAAAATCTAAGCCTAATGCCCTATTCTTTGCCAAGTTGATCTCTGTGATGATCAAAGTGAAAGGGGTAGCTGAGTCTCAAGATGAGACAATGGTAGTAAGGAACAACTTCTGTATCACAAGCACAGTGTTCAAATACATGAAGATAAATTGGAACCCATGTAGAGGAGAGTGGGTTTATGATGACCATAATGTATATGATAAATTCAATCTTGTGGATCATCCTTCAAGACCTAAGGATGCGAGGGATCCAGTTCTAGGACCTAATGAAGAAGAACCTGAATACAGTGATGAGAATGAAGAAGAAGAAACTTCTATGGATGATGGAAGAGATCCAGACTTACCTCCAAGTCATGCTGCTGAAATTGTTTCTAAAAATGAAGACTTAGTAAAAGAAGAGAGAACTGCTGATAAGGAAGACCAGCCAGCACCAGAGCATAAAGAAAAAAAGGAGAATGAATCTAAAGCCTCTTATTGTGTCTGTTTAAGTCTGAGTCCATTGATTGGAAGCTCAGTTATGCCTACTAAGGATATAGTAGGAGAAACAGAAGAAGTTGTACCTAATCCAGAGTACCCTCCTGCTGTTTCAGAGATGGAATTGATAATTTAAGATTCTCCTGAGAAATAAAGACCTGGTGAGAATTCACTTGTTGTACAAGATAATTCACCCTTTGAGGGGGAGCATCAAAACATGTTTGGAATCGTGTCAGTGGTTGTTGATATTGAGGACTGGGCAGAAGATCCAAATTTTGTGGTCTGTGGATTAGACTATCATGATTATAATAATGAGACATCTCTCAATAGACCAAAAATCATTTATGATGTTGAAACTGAGTTTCTACCTGAAGATGTAGTAAGAATGTATGACATGGTTATTTTGATGAAAAATCTTAAGGACAGTTTTGTGGAAGAGACAAAAAAGATGGAATCTTCACTAGTTTTATCAATAAAATCGATTATGACTGACTCAGTGGCTAGCATAGCATCTGAAAGAGCACCTATTGTGATTGATCCTGCTGATATGATCACCAGAGCTGATCTTGAATCCTTAAAGGATGAGCTGAAAGATTCATTTAGTGATTCTGTTGCTGAGTTGAAGCATTGATTTCTTGAAGAGATGAGTAATCTGGAAAGTTCTTTTGAACTATAACTCGGTTTAAATTTGTCATCCTTTGTGGCAGAAATAGTGGGAGAAGTTATAGATTTCCAGACTCGTGTTTCTAGAATGGAATTAGATGTTGGATCTTTAAAGAAATCGGTTATCTCTTTGGAATCTTACATGAGGTCAAAATCCCAAGCAGACAAGGACTTAGACTACGTGAAAAGTGTTGTCAGCCAGATGGTTTCAGTGTTTGATGGTCCATGAAAGATCATGTTAATCCCAGGATTCCCATGTTCAAAATATTATTAGTGGGTTGACCAAAAACTTCGAGGAAACAGTAACCTTCTCCATTGGTTTAGTTTCATCTAAACCATCTATAGATTTGAATTAGATTCGAGATGTGATGAAGGAGGAGCTTGGTTCAGCTTCAACAAGTGGCTCTGTGGTCTCATCTGACCTAAGCAAAGTTATGCTTTCTACCAGAGATTCAACTAGAGAAATAATGATGGTAGTCCAAAACTATATGAGAGAAGCATCTGCCTCTCAGAAAAAAACTGAAAGATAAGGTGGAATACTATTTCTCTATGATTTACACGAAGAATCAACTCAACCATCATTTCAAACTTCTGTTGGAAAACCTGAAGTTACCTATTGTCAACCAAGCATTCAGAGAGAAAGTCAGCAAACTAATGGAATTGACACCATCCTTGGAAAAATTTACGGAGAACAAGGATGACTTCATATCGGCAATGTATATAGGATGAGGAATAATTATAGATTTTATAAATCTTTTGCGGCCTTTCCTGGATGTCGATGCTAGGCCATTAATTGTACCTCCAGCCTTACCAACCTCTGCCTCTACTGGTTCTCTAGTTCAGATGACTCCAGCCCAAGCCATTTGAAGCCTCATACCTATGATCACTCAATGATCTACTCAGTATAGTCCAGGCAGAGTTTTTGTGGCTCAGCCTCCTATGATCATTTCTGGAATTCCTAAGCCTTCACCAGCGTCCACACAGTCTGAATCCTCTTCTGAACCAAAGGGAAAATCTCACATTGAGGATGTGGATTGAACAAATGGATATGATTTTTAATAGGAATATATTTTTTTCTGTCTATGTATCTTTTTTCAACCTCTAATACAATTGATTTTCCTTTATTTCTCATTGTGTTACTTTTTCTATTTCTTGATTCCAACTTATTGATTATTACAAAGGGGGAGAAATATTATCAGCGTATCAAAGAGGGAGAAATATTATCAAAGGAGGAGAAATATTATCTAAGGAAGAGCTACTATTCTTTGCCTTTCTGAAATCATTATATTTAATTCCACCTCTGATTCATTATGTTCTATAACATACTGTTTATCTGATACAATTTAATTTAATGATATATCCTATGATACAAATACTCATTGTTTAAAACTATAATATCATAAGTTGTGATTATCAAAAAGGGGGAGATTATTGACCTCACTTGTTTTGATAATCCCAATTATGCTTTTACATACCTTTGATAATCCCAATTAATTTTTATCTGTATTCTAATTCGCTCAATCTATGATATTATATTATCAAGATGATAATAATATTAAAATAATCCTGTAGATATGTTAATCAATGTTTATCCATGTTTGTATAAGTTCTGAAGTAATTCTAACCAAATATGATATGTTTTGCATAAAACAGATAAGTGTTAGTCACTGATCTTCTTATAGATATTGGTACAGATATACCGGTACTTAGTCTACCTAAAGACTTAGTCTACTGATAGACAGAGTCACTGATAAGATAAGGTCACCAATATGCAGAGCTACAGATATGTACAAGTCCACCGATAAGCATAGATCAAGCTACTGATACAAGAGTTGTCAGGTTTTCTGATAGTACAAAATGATACTACTGATGTGAATAAGTCTACTGATACAATTAATCACTAGATCTAAGCATGCTACCAATACAGACTCACCAATACTTAGAGCAACTGATAGACCAAGAGAAACTGATACAGATAGTTACCGATAGAATTGAGCTACCGATAGAAGTCTACTGAGCTACAGATAGAGTATGTCTACCAATAGAAGGAGTTACCGATACCAAGAGCTACCGACGAAAAGAGTTACCGACACAAAGAGCTACCGATACAAAATCAAAGACCTACCAATGGAAGGTTACTGTTACACTATTTCACCGAACACGTCTACAATAGAAGGCTACTAATTATTGTCCAACCAATCAAACTCTATACTCCCAATACTATTTATTTATTAATCTAACAGTTACATTTGATGTATTTAATGCAGTTAATGTTATTTAATGATCGCTATTTCCATGTCAGGGAACCGTACCTAGTACCCATGCAAAAGGTAATCATTCCCATTTTTCAGAACTGAATGCTATAAAAGGGATGATAAAGACCTAGATGAAGATTATGAGATAACAAGGAGATAACTATGAGATAACAAAGAGATAACGCAAGAGTGAACACAGAGACTGAATGAGAAGAAGTCAACATAGAAGAAAAGAACACGGGGTGTGCATACCATAAGAATCAAGGAACTAAGAAGGCACATGAATGGTGAAAGAGAAAAAGGCTCAACATCATTCAAATAGGGTGTATTCGTGCAAGGCTACATCCAAACTCCAAGAACACTGGACACACACGAAGAAATTATTATATATAGGAGAACATAAGATGAATCTTGAGTGAGGAAATACAACAAACACTTTATACACTCAAGACTGACAAGTTGAACCTGGAACCAAGGAAGAAAACGATACTCTATTTTTCAGAACAAAAACCAGAGATGGACTCAGAAGATTTTCTGACCAACCAAACGAGTCCAGAGCTGCACTGCCAATCACTAAAGCTCTTCTAAACTCATTCTCACTTACTTTCTTGATTATTTCATTTACATTTAGAGCATTGTGCGCATACTATTTATTTTACACACACATTGTCTCCTGAGCTAAGATGGAGGATTCTTAAATCCTCATTCAATCTTTATAACTCCCTTTTACCCCACTGTGGATAGTGGTAGAGGTCGAGTAAGACCTGGACATCTGTGAGCTGTTGTTTGTTTTCCCACGTAGAACTGTGGTAGAGGTCCTTGTACCTGGACAGTGTGTTTGTAAAGACCGTAAAATTCAAGGGAAATTTTTTCTTAATTTTCTTTGGATTTTTACAAGAGCGCGGTTTCAGACGGCACCTGATTCCGAGGCCCGGAGTGCCCGGAATTAATTTCCGAAGTTTGGCTCGGGTACGTTCAGTGAACGAACGAGCGGGAATTCCTAACTTTTGATCCGGTGCTCGGAATTGAAATCCGAGGGCACCGATGAACTCGCAGCGCCGATATTCGCTTAATGAGACCTTTTCGGGAGTTGCGTTTGTTGCGGGTTGAAAGTTACGTTTTGGGGTTTTTCAGTTAAGTTAAATAAAATTGTGTAAAACAAATTTTATTTTAACTTATTAAAAAAAAACCTACCTAAGGGGGTTGGAAGTGGGACCCACACCCACTTAACCTCCCTTGGGAGGATTAAGTGTGGTGGGGCCCACACGAACCCCTAAGTCTTTTCTTTTTCTCTCAACGTACTTAACCCCTCTTTTAATGGCTTAAGTTACCCTTATTTAATTAAGGGAGTTAAACCCCCTTTTTGAATTTCAAATATTGAAATTCTTTGTGTTGTGTTAATAAAATAAGAGGTAGTCTTATTTTATTTGGAGTTCTTTGTTTGTCTTTGGAGAGCTCTCCCATCTTCAAGCTCTGTCGAAGAACGAAGAACGTCTTCATCCTCAACGAAGAACGATAACACTTCGTCAAGGATCATCGACTCGGCGACCGGTATCTTCGGACCTCTTCTTCCTCCTCGGACCTTCTTCGTCGGCAAACGAAGATCCGCCAACGTCGTGTCTCTTCGGGCATAGCACTTCGTCAACGGATTTGACGAACGACGACCGCGACACCCGACCTCCGCGACGCCGTCTTCCGCGGAGCGTAGCCGAACCTTTGAATCCTAAACCCGAGGTAGGGGTTTTTGTTTTCATTTTGGTTTCCTTACTCCTTTTCTTGATCATGAATGATAAGTATAACGTGTGGCTTATTTATTTAAGTTTCGTTTTTATTCCTTTAACGTGAGGGGGGCCGGACCGCACGAACACGGCCGAATCCCCCCTCCATCGTTCATGTTTGTTTATGTTGGTGGAAACAAGTAGCGTGGTGCCGTCGCACCACGCGGACGATCGTTCTTTTATTTTACGCAACGCCGTCGCGCTACGCCGAGGAGAATCATCAAGAACGTGACGCCGTCGCGCCGCGTTGGAAGGAATCATGGCACGGCGAAGGGGCGCGGTGCCGACGCACCGCGCCGGATGACGAACGCCGCGGCCGGTTCCGGGCCGCGGCGGGACGAGAAGACCGCGGCCGGTTCCGGGCCGCGGCAGGACGAGGAGACCGCGGCCGGTTCCGGGCCGCGGCGGAAGGGAAGACCGGCGGCCGGGCCGCCGGCGTCGGAAGCCGAAGAGGGGACCGGAAATTCCGGTCCCGTTGGAGAAAACCGGCCGGCCGGCTGGCCGGCCGGATGCCGTTAAACCGGGGAATTAATTCCCCGGCCGGCTGGCAAAACCCCCCTCTTAAAGAGGGGGGGCGGTTTATTTTTTTTAAAAAGGGAGGGGGCCGGCTGCCCCCTCGGTTCGGCTCCAGCAAGCCCCCCACGTGGGGGGGGGGGGGGGCGCTTGTTAAAAAAACGGCGCGGCCAGTGCCGCGCCGCCCTCCAGAAAACGCGGGGCTTAGCCCCGCGTGCCGCCGCCGCCACCTCGCGGCACCCCGCCGCCGGCGCGGGCCGCCGCCGCCGCCAGCGCGGCCCGCCGCCGCCGCCGCCGCCGCCGCGCCGCCCGCCGCCGCCGCCCGCCGCCGCCGCCCGCCGCCGTCCGCCGCCGCCGACCGCCACCGCCGGCCGCCGCGCCGCCCCGGGGGGGGGGGGGGGGGTCGGGCCGGGTCGGCCCGGACCCGGACCCCCCCCGTTACGGACCAGTTTCGGTTTTTGGCTCATAACTTGAGCCTCGGACCTCCGAATGACGAACCGTCTGCGGCAACGCGATCCTTGGATCGAGACGGTCGTTTCGGTATATCGCACTCAAGGTTTCGGTTTACTTTGAGTTCGCCCGGGTTGGTTCGTTCACGAAACCAACCGGGTTTTCGGAGCGGAAACGCTCATATCTTGAGCTACGGACGTCCGATTGACGTGCCGTCAGTCGCGTAGTGTTCCTCTTAGTGAGACGGATCTTTTGGCATACTCCGCCCGAGGTTTGGACGCAGGTGGAGTACGGTCGGGTTGGTTTTGCCTTAAAAACCAACCGGGCCCCGGAGACGAAAATGTCAATAACTCTCAGACCGGGCATCCGATCGACGCGCCGTCTGTTGCGTTGAGTTCCTTTTGACGGTACGGAACTTTTGGATACATCAACTTCGGTCTTCGTGACAGTTGATGTATCAGCCTCTCGGCTCGTGGAGCGGACCCTCCGTACGAGCTTGCTGTGCGCGGGAACCCTAGTGCTGGCTGCGACTGTTCTACTGCTACGACTGCTACTGTGACTGCGACGACGACAGTACAGAGATCCTGTGTGGATTCGACGACGACAGTACAGAGATCCTGTGTGGATTCGACGACGACGACTACAGCACTCAGCGATCCTACGTGGATCAGTGCTACAGGTTCTGTGTGAGCCCGATCCTATGTGGGTCCTTGCGCTCAGCGGTTCTGTGTGAGCCAGCGCCTACAGGTTCTGTGTGAGCCCGATCCTGTGTGGGTCTTCTGCGGGGGTTAGTTACCTATCGATCCTTCGTGGGTCCGACGACTTAGATGGATCAGGGATCATCTTTATCGTCCTTGAAGAAGTATACCTGTGTGAGCTGAATCCTGTTGTTTTCCTGTGTGGATTTTGTTGTGCAATCCTGTGTGGATTATGTTCTGCTTTCCTATGTGGAATACGTATACTTTCCTGTGTGGACTGAGTTGTACTTGGGCTCGGAGGATGGAGCGTATTTTGATGACTTAGGTATATGTATGGGCATATACCTAAGCAGTGTCGGTTGTTACTTCGTGATTGTACTTTTCTTCGTTGTTTATCCTTTGTGGATTTGAGAGACCTTCTGGGGTCTCGGGGTCCCTACTGAGTAGCTTATACTCACCCCTGCACGGGCTTTGCCCGCACTACGTTGTGTTGGTTGCAAACGACGGACAGCGTACACCTTAGCTGAGGCTTGCACAGCAGGACGGTACCCGGAGGTGGACCACTGGGCGGGACGTGCTCGGAGCGGACGGTGGGACCCGTGGAGCAGAGGAGCTATCTGTACCCACCCTTCAGGTGGGATTTCCGGTGGACAGCTCGGAGTAGCGGCCTTTACTTTACAGTTGCTGTTTTTCCCTTTTCGAGTTGTACTTTACTTTCAGTTTGGGTTTGTATTCTGGCCCATTTACTTTTCCGCACTTTCAGTTGTACTCTGCTTGTTTAGTGTTTACTTCCGCTTGTTTACTCTGTGGTGTGTGTTTACTTTTCAAAGGCAATGCCTTCCCTTTTTACCGGGATTTACGCCTTGGTGCTAGTCGCCAGCCCCTGGCCTATGGAAGGCGGGCTTGGGGTAGTCACGGCTCGGACCCCGAGGGCGGGTCGTGACAAATTGGTATCAGAGGAGTTCGGTTCTACCGCGAACTCTGATCTTTTCTATGTGAAGCAATAATGTTTAGCGTATTGAGTGTGGATATCAGTCCAGGGAGTCCAGTGTTGGTGCGGCGGCCGACGTATCCGTACACCAGGACCCTGACTTCTGATTTCCGACTTAATGCACGAAAACATTGATTGCGTGTGTGTTTCAAAGTTTTCTTTGTGATTACTTGTGTCAGCTCACCGGGTATACTGATCTGCTTAATGAAAGTCTCAAGTTTTCTTTGTGATTACTTAATTCAGCTCACCAGGTATACTGTTCTGACTATGGTGCTCTTGTTCTCCTTTTCAGGATGGCCCCACGACGGCAGCCAACTAGGGTTCCGAGAGTCGAGCGAGACGACAGCCCACCGAGCGACGAGGCCTCGGTGCAGGGCCCTTTTCCAGTAGTGGCACCGGCGGTAGCTTTACCCGCCGAGCCCCCGATGCTTCCAGCAGCAGCAGCTGACGACGCACGTCGCCTCAGCGCACTGCATGAGTTTCAGCGCCAGCGACCGCCCAGGTTTCGTGGGGAGACAGATCCCCAGGCAGCAGAGGACTGGCTGGAGGCAGTGGTTCGAGTGTTTAGGCTAGTGAGGACACCAGCAGACCTCATGGTGATCCTCGCTGCGAGCCTACTTTACGCAGCAGCTGGACGATGGTGGAGCTTGATGCTCCAGGTACACGATGAGACATCTCTACTCTGGACGGACTTCGAGATCCTCTTCCGCTCTGAGTTCGTCCCAGCCACCCTCCGAGCGGTGCGCATCCAGGAGCTTCTGCAGCTGCGGCAGGGCAGCATGACGGTCGCCCAGTACTCGGCGAGATTTACCGATCTCTCGCGCTACTCGACCGACATGGTACAGGATCCATTCTTCCGGGCCCGGACCTTCGAGCAGGGTTTGAGACACGAGATCAGGGCATCGCTGATCTCCCTCAGCATACCGACTCAGACAGGAGTACTGGAGCGGGCTCTTCTGATCGAGAGCTTCCTTGCTGAGTCTACACCAGCACAGCGACCCACCGCAGGGCGGCACGTGGCAGAGTCATCTGCAGCAGGCAGTCGACGGATGACTCAGGGGTCCAGACAGACCAGACCATCAGGCAGACGACCTCAGGGCACTGGCTCAGCAGTGCGGGGCACACAGCGCGGAGCCAGTCTTACGAGAGGCAGACAGTGCTACTCATGCGGCGGACAGGGCCACATGGCTCGTGACTGCCCGACCCGCCGTACCGAGGAGCAGCAGTCAGTTGATGGACCACCGAGGCAGAGGCAGAGGGTCGACCGTGGCGGTCCGCAGGGAGGAGGCGGACGAGGCAGAGGAGCTGGACGAGCAGCTGGTGGTGGCCGACGCTTTGAGGCTCTACCACCACCACCACCAGGAGGTCCACCCCGACCACAGGGAGCTGGCGGGCAGCGACAGGCACAGCTCCAGGCAGCAGAGGCCTACAACCACGACGCACCCGAGATGATTCGAGGTACTATCTGTGTCTATTCCACCCTTGCTGCAGTTCTTATAGACACAGGAGCGAGTCACTCTTTCATAGCCGCTGCCCTTGTTCGGAGCTCGGAGATTCCGACAGAGCCGTTGGCTCGATCCTTACGGCTAGAGACTCCTACGGGAGCAGACTCGACGATTACGCACTGGTGCCGGCAGTGTGAGCTTACTCTAGGAGGCGAGAGCTTCGGCTGGGATCTTCTTGTAGCAGCGTCGAGGCCTTACGACGTCATCTTGGGCATGGATTGGCTGTCTACGGTCCATGCACAGATTGACTGTTTTAGGCGCAAGGTGCGATGTGTACGCACCGACGGGAGCAGGTTCACCTTCACCGGCGAGAAGGGAGCCTTAGCAGCACAGGATGGACTTCCGCGGAGGAGAGGACAGCCCATCACTCATCAGTTGGCTAGCCTTATCCTTGGAGCAGTTGACGTGCGGAGTCCTGGTTTTCCTGCAGTGGTGGATCAGTTTGCGGACGTTTTTCCCGACGACGTTCCAGGGCTACCTCCTCGCAGAGAGGTAGACTTTTATATTGACTTGTACCCCGGGACAGCCCCGATATCCACCCCAGCATATCGGATGGCCCCCGCCGAGCTTCGAGAGCTACGGGTACAGTTGGAGGACTTGCAGGGCAAGGGGTTCATCCGACCCAGTGTTTCACCCTGGGCTTCCCCGATTTTGTTCGCCAAGAAGGCGGACGGGAGCTTGCGACTTTGTGTTGACTATCGTCGCCTGAACCAGGTGACAGTGAGGAACAAGTATCCGCTACCGAGGATTGATGACCTCTTTGATCAGCTCAAGGGAGCACGGTGGTTCTCGAAGATAGACCTCAGGTCAGGCTATCATCAGCTCAGAGTCAGAGACGAGGATGTGCAGAAGACGGCCTTCAGATGTCGGTATGGCCACTATGAGTTCTTGGTTATGCCCTTCGGTGTAACCAATGCTCCAGCAGTGTTCATGGCTCTCATGAACAGGATATTTCAGCCATACCTAGATCGGTTTGTCGTGGTATTCATCGACGACATTCTAATTTACTCTACGACAGAGGAGGAGCACGCCTATCACTTGAGAGTTGTTCTTGACACACTCCGAGAGCACCATCTTTATGGTAAGCTCTCGAAGTGCCAGTTCTGGATACGTGAGGTCCACTTTTTGGGACACGTTATCTCTGAGGCGGGAGTTGCAGTGGATCCCGCGAAGATTGAGGCTGTGATAGCATGGGAGCCACCCAGGAGCGTGACTGAGGTTCGGAGTTTCTTGGGACTAGCTGGATACTATCAGAGATTTGTGCCGAACTTCTCCAGAGTTGCGGCATCACTCACAGCTTTGACGAAGAAGGGGAAACCCTTCGCGTGGTCAGACAGTTGTCAGCAGAGCTTCGAGGAGCTGAGGCAGAGATTGACTAGCGCACCTATCTTGAGGTTGCCTGAGGAGGGAGTAGG
Organism: Viscum album; assembly: GCA_963277665.1. Classification (NCBI taxonomy): domain Eukaryota; kingdom Viridiplantae; phylum Streptophyta; class Magnoliopsida; order Santalales; family Viscaceae; genus Viscum; species Viscum album. The sequence continues at coordinate 1,550,311,486 of OY728129.1, forward strand.
GTACGTAGTCTACTGCGATGCATCAGGGACCGGACTCGGATGTGTTCTGATGCAGGAGCGGGCAGTGATCGCCTATGGATCACGACAGTTGAGACCGCATGAGCAGAACTACGCTACCCATGACCTGGAGTTAGCAGCAGTGGTCTTCGCCCTGAAGACATGGCGACATTATCTGATGGGCGAGCGCTTTACAGTCTTTTCCGATCATCAGAGTCTCAGGTATATCTTCTCGCAGAAGGACCTGAACCTGAGACAGCGACGATGGCTCGAGTTCCTCCAGGACTATGACTTTGAGATAGTCTATACACCTGGGAAGGGGAACGTAGTAGCCGATGCCCTCAGCAGGAGGACGGGCATTCAGCTACTCGAGGAGGCGACGGAGCAGCTAGCCTCTTTGCAGATATCCTTCGTGGATAGAGATGGAGCAGCCTTTCTTCAGTCTCTCACAGTCACTCCTCCACTACTGCAGCGAGTCAGGGAGGCACAGCGCGGGGACACTGACTGCGAGACACGGCGTGCACAGATATCCTCGGGACAGGCACCTGATGGTTTCTCCCTTGGAGCAGAGCACGACATCCTTTTCAGAGGATGTACCGTGGTACCAGTCGCTTTGCGAGAGGAAGTGCTGAGGGAATTTCACACTTCTCCTTTGGCGGTACATCCTGGAGTGGCGAAGATGTACCAGGACCTCAGACGACAGCATTGGTGGCCGGGCATGAAGAAGGTTGTAGCAGAGTTCGTTTCTCGATGCCTTACCTGTCAGCAGGTGAAGGCAGAGCATCAGGTACCAGCAGGCTTGGTACAGCCCTTGGAGGTTCCGGAGTGGAAGTGGGACGGCATATCTATGGACTTCGTGACTGGACTTCCACGCACTTCCAGAGGTCACGACTCCATCTGGGTGATTGTTGACCGACTCACCAAGTCGGCACACTTCTTACCCATCAGAGAGCAGGGCTCAGTGGAGAGCTTGGGACGTCTCTATGTTCAGGAGATTGTGCGGCTCCACGGCGTGCCATCATCTATCGTCTCCGATCGAGATGTACGCTTTACTTCCCGGCTTTGGAAAGGGTTGCAGGAGGCGTTCGGGACGCAACTACGTCTTAGCACAGCTTTTCACCCTCAGACGGATGGTCAGACGGAGAGGACCATTCAGACTCTCGAGGACATGCTCCGCGCATGTGTCCTCGACTTTGGTCGTAGCTGGGAGGACCACCTACCCTTGGTGGAATTCGCGTACAACAACAGCTACCACTCCACCATCGGGATGGCACCGTACGAGGCGTTGTACGGCCGACCATGTAGATCTCCTTTGTGCTGGACAGACCCTGGGGAGTCAGCACTGGTGGGACCGGAGATGGTCCAGGCCACGACAGAGAAGGTCCAGGTCATCCAGGAGCGGATGAGGACAGCTCAGAGCCGGCAGAAGTCATATGCTGACAGGAGGCGGAGACCACTAGAGTTCGAGGATGGCGACCACGTCTTCTTGCGGGTCTCACCTCGACGTGGTATTCGGAGATTTGGCCGAGGCGGCAAGTTATCTCCGCGCTTCATAGGACCTTTTCAGATTCTCAGCAGGATTGGCGAGGTGGCTTATCGCCTGGCTCTACCACCTCAGTTGCACCGGGTGCACGACGTCTTCCACGTGTCCCAGCTGAGGAGATACGTGCACGACCCGACGCACATCATTGACCATGGGGAGTTTGACGTTGACGATGGGGCGACTTTTATGGAGGTCCCGGTGGAGATAGAGGATCGACAGGAGCGGGTCCTACGTGGGCGATCGATTCCTCTTGTGCGCATCAGATGGCAGCACGGGAATTTCCAGGAGAGCACATGGGAGCGGGAGGCTCAGATGCGTGCTCAGTACCCTCATTTGTTCCCCTAGTTTTTGATGTATCTTTACGGGGACGTAAAGCCCTGAGGTGGGAGTAATGTAAAGACCGTAAAATTCAAGGGAAATTTTTTCTTAATTTTCTTTGGATTTTTACAAGAGCGCGGTTTCAGACGGCACCTGATTCCGAGGCCCGGAGTGCCCGGAATTAATTTCCGAAGTTTGGCTCGGGTACGTTCAGTGAACGAACGAGCGGGAATTCCTAACTTTTGATCCGGTGCGCGGAATTGAAATCCGAGGGCACCGATGAACTCGCAGCGCCGATATTCGCTTAATGAGACCTTTTCGGGAGTTGCGTTTGTTGCGGGTTGAAAGTTACGTTTTGGGGTTTTTCAGTTAAGTTAAATAAAATTGTGTAAAACAAATTTTATTTTAACTTATTAAAAAAAACCTACCTAAGGGGGTTGGAAGTGGGACCCACACCCACTTAACCTCCCTTGGGAGGATTAAGTGTGGTGGGGCCCACACGAACCCCTAAGTCTTTTCTTTTTCTCTCAACGTACTTAACCCCTCTTTTAATGGCTTAAGTTACCCTTATTTAATTAAGGGAGTTAAACCCCCTTTTTGAATTTCAAATATTGAAATTCTTTGTGTTGTGTTAATAAAATAAGAGGTAGTCTTATTTTATTTGGAGTTCTTTGTTTGTCTTTGGAGAGCTCTCCCATCTTGAAGCTCTGTCGAAGAACGAAGAACGTCTTCATCCTCAACGAAGAACGATAACACTTCGTCAAGGATCATCGACTCGGCGACCGGTATCTTCGGACCTCTTCTTCCTCCTCGGACCTTCTTCGTCGGCAAACGAAGATCCACCAACGTCGTGTCTCTTCGGGCATAGCACTTCGTCAACGGATTTGACGAACGACGACCGCGACACCCGACCTCCGCGACGCCGTCTTCCGCGGAGCGTAGCCGAACCTTTGAATCCTAAACCCGAGGTAGGGGTTTTTGTTTTCATTTTGGTTTCCTTACTCCTTTTCTTGATCATGAATGATAAGTATAACGTGTGGCTTATTTATTTAAGTTTCGTTTTTATTCCTTTAACGTGAGGGGGGCCGGACCGCACGAACACGGCCGAATCCCCCCTCCATCGTTCATGTTTGTTTATGTTGGTGGAAACAAGTAGCGTGGTGCCGTCGCACCACGCGGACGATCGTTCTTTTATTTTACGCAACGCCGTCGCGCTACGCCGAGGAGAATCTTCAAGAACGCGACGCCGTCGCGCCGCGTTGGAAGGAATCATGGCACGGCGAAGGGGCGCGGTGTCGACGCACCGCGCCGGATGACGAACGCCGCGGCCGGTTCCGGGCCGCGGCGGGACGAGAAGACCGCGGCCGGTTCCGGGCCGCGGCAGGACGAGGAGACCGCGGCCGGTTCCGGGCCGCGGCGGAAGGGAAGACCGGCGGCCGGGCCGCTGGCGTCGGAAGCCGAAGAGGGGACCGGAAATTCCGGTCCCGTTGGAGAAAACCGGCCGGCCGGCTGGCCGGCCGGATGCCGTTAAACCGGGGAATTAATTCCCCGGCCGGCTGGCAAAACCCCCCTCTTAAAGAGGGGGGGCGGTTTATTTTTTTTATAAAGGGAGGGGGCCGGCTGCCCCCTCGGTTCGGCTCCAGCAAGCCCCCCACGTGGGGGGGGGGGGGGGGCGCTTGTTAAAAAAACGGCGCGGCCAGTGCCGCGCCGCCCTCCAGAAAACGCGGGGCTTAGCCCCGCGTGCCGCCGCCGCCACCTCGCGGCGCCCCGCCGCCAGCGCGGCCCGCCGCCGCCGCCGGCGCGGCCCGCCGCCGCCGCCACCGCGGCCCGCCGCCGCCGCCGCCGCGCCGCCCGCCGCCGCCGCCCGCCGCTGCCGTCCGCCGCCGGCCGCCGCGCCGCCCCGGGGGGTGGGGGGTCGGGCCGGGTCGGCCCGGACCCGGACCCCCCCGTTACGGACCAGTTTCGGTTTTTGGCTCATAACTTGAGCCTCGGACCTCCGAATGACGAACCGTCTGCGGCAACGCGATCCTTGGATCGAGACGGTCGTTTCGGTATATTGCACTCAAGGTTTCGGTTTACTTTGAGTTCGGCCGGGTTGGTTCGTTCACGAAACCAACCGGGTCTTCGGAGCGGAAACGCTCATATCTTGAGCTACGGACGTCCGATTGACGTGTCGTCAGTCGCGTAGTGTTCCTCTTAGTGAGACGGATCTTTTGGCATACTCCGCCCGAGGTTTGGACGCAGGTGGAGTACGGTCGGGTTGGTTTTGCCTTAAAAACCAACCGGGCCCCGGAGACGAAAATGCCAATAACTCTCAGACCGGGCGTCCGATCGACGCGCCGTCTGTTGCGTTGAGTTCCTTTTGACGGTACGGAACTTTTGGATACATCAACTTCGGTCTTCGTGACAGTTGATGTATCAGCCTCTCGGCTCGTGGAGCGGACCCTCCGTACGAGCTTGCTGTGCGCGGGAACCCTAGTGCTGGCTGCGACTGTTCTACTGCTACGACTGCTACTGTGACTGCGACGACGACAGTACAGAGATCCTGTGTGGATTCGACGACGACAGTACAGAGATCCTGTGTGGATTCGACGACGACGACTACAGCACTCAGCGATCCTACGTGGATCAGTGCTACAGGTTCTGTGTGAGCCCGATCCTATGTGGGTCCTTGCGCTCAGCGGTTCTGTGTGAGCCAGCGCCTACAGGTTCTGTGTGAGCCCGATCCTGTGTGGGTCTTCTGCGGGGGTTAGTTACCTATCGATCCTTCGTGGGTCCGACGACTTAGATGGATCAGTGATCAACTTTATCGTCCTTGAAGAACTATACCTGTGTGAGCTGAATCCTGTTGTTTTCCTGTGTGGATTTTGTTGTGCAATCCTGTGTGGATTATGTTCTGCTTTCCTATGTGGAATACGTATACTTTCCTGTGTGGACTGAGTTGTACTTGGGCTCGGAGGATGGAGCATATTTTGATGACTTAGGTATATGTATGGGCATATACCTAAGCAGTGTCGGTTGTTACTTCGTGATTGTACTTTTCTTCGTTGTTTATCCTTTGTGGATTTGAGAGACCTTCTGGGGTCTCGGGGTCCCTACTGAGTAGCTTATACTCACCCCTGCACGGGCTTTGCCCGCACTACGTTGTGTTGGTTGCAGACGACGGACAGCGTAGACCTTAGCTGAGGCTTGCACAGCAGGACGGTACCCGGAGGTGGACCACTGGGCGGGACGTGCTCGGAGCGGACGGTGGGACCCGTGGAGCAGAGGAGCTATCTGTACCCAACCTTCAGGTGGGATTTCCGGTGGACAGCTCGGAGTAGCGGCCTTTACTTTACAGTTGCTGTTTTTCCCTTTTCGAGTTGTACTTTACTTTCAGTTTGGGTTTGTATTCTGGCCCATTTACTTTTCCGCACTTTCAGTTGTACTCTGCTTGTTTAGTGTTTACTTCCGCTTGTTTACTCTGTGGTGTGTGTTTACTTTTCAAAGGCAATGCCTTCCCTTTTTACCGGGATTTACGCCTTGGTGCTAGTCGCCAGCCCCTGGCCTATGGAAGGCGGGCTTGGGGTAGTCACGACTCGGACCCCGAGGGCGGGTCGTGACAGTGTTCATAGTTGTTTACCCCGATATAGGGTGTGGATCAATTTATATAAATTGTTTGAGTGGACTAAGTCTCGGCTTGAGACTGAACCTCTTGGTTACATCTGATGTGCATTTTAGTTTAAGTCATAAGTATATTATATATATTTTATATTCCACTACTACTACTTTGAAATAAAAAACTATTTTAAAGATACTTTGATAGTTAAATTAGAAAGTGTTTATACTTATTGTAAACCAGTAAGTTAGTTTCAAAAGACAATTTAATCTTTAGATTAAATTAACTGAGACCTAATCAATCTTTGAGAAAGTAATTGAACAGTAACACTCTGTATAAAATCACTACAGTTTAACATTGTTTTTAAATAGGGGGAATTTAAGAGAAATATTTTTAATATAAATTTTAATTGGAACTCAATTCACCCCCCTCTTGAGTATCCACTCCGACCAACACCTAGGAAAATAAAAAAAAAGGGTGAGCCAAAATTCTCAGTACTGTAGAATACTGTAGCAGCGACAACACTATAGCAACGACGAGCACTGTAGCAGTAGAAGAGCACTGTAGCGGCGGCAAGGTACTATAGTAGCGGCGGGTACTGTGCTGTACTGTAGCAGCGTGGGTACTATTGCAGTACTATTCACAGAATGGGCCTTAGGCCAAATAAATGGGTCTACAAGCCATATAATGGGCTAAATGCCCCCTGGGCCTTCGGGTTATGTAATGGGTCTTCCTCTACCCATTTAAAGAGGTCTTTGATTTGATTTAATAATAAATGAGGCTTCAGCCCCAACCTTTGAAAAAATAGTAACTAAATTATTTAAGAATGAAAATATTAATTTTTAGAAATCATTTCTCAGGCCATGATTCTTATTTTGTGAGTTCTATTCAAAAGATAGTTTAAAATGACATATAAACAACCATTTAGTTCTAGATTACTTATTTATATCACAAGAACAACTGATTCATCAAGGGGATATATAAAATCAGGACCAACTACCCCAATATGTCTAAATGACTCCATATATATTGAATAATAAATTTAATTTCATAAACAATATTCCTTATCGTCAAGTTTTTATATTGTGGAATAAATAAACATTAATCAATATTTACCCAAATAAACAAAAAAACATTAAATATAGAACATTATATGTAAAAATGATATTTAGTTAAAGAAATTAAAATAACTATGATAATTAATCTAGATATTTATTTGAAATATAATCTATAATGATCATATGATAATGAATATTTGAAGGGAATGCCAATGAATAAAAAATTAATCAGGAAAGTGAATGTTACTACCTTACATGCTATAAAATAACTCAAACCATACATATAAATAATGAGAATTATATCTAGATAACATAAAAACATTAGGGTAATAACAATCGGTTGTTTCCATTTATATACTGAAATACCATAAAATAACGTTAAAAACAATCCTCTTGAAAATATCACATTATATTAAAAACCAGTTTTTTTAAAAAAAAGAATAACACTATTTTTTAAATATTGTTTTTTAAAAAATCCTTTGAAACATATAAATTATGTTTTTAAATATTAAGTATCCAATATAGTAGAAAATATTGTACATGATGAGTACGTTAAAACAATAATTACAATTACAATTTGGATAAAATCTAAATAGGTTTTTAATGAAATTTATATGAAGATAACCTTAAAAAAATATTTTCAAAATACAAAATGGGTAAAATTTTATTTAATAATTCATTTTTAAAAAGGATAAAACATTTTTGAAAACATTTTAAGAAAACATGGTTTGAAAATAAAAATGATTACTGGCCAAAGGGAGAAATAATGTATGATTTTTTTAAAAATATTTTCCCAATTTTTTTTTAAAAAATAGAATAGGACAATAATACAATTTTATGAAGAATCTCATGAATAACAAGAGGATAGTAAAATTAAAGGGTTTATTGTATGATGATCATATAATTTCCTTTAATGGAAATTCATTTATAAAAAATTGGATCTAAATGAGATTGTGAAATAACCCCTTACAAAGAACCTAATATTAAAATAAGAATTAACTAAGGAATAGAAGTATGTGAATAAAAATTAAATACATTTAAATCAAGTGGAAATATAATATTATGTTGTTAATTTTTTTAGGCACATAATCATATAATATAGAAGAAAATAAAGGAGTAATATAACATAATGAAAAGATAATGATTTTTGAAATTATTTACCACTTGGTAAACTTTAATTAAAAACCCCATATATTAAATAATTTTAATTAATAGTGATAATTAAAGGAATTATGTATTAGTCATGATATTAAATATCAAATAGGATACATGTACACCATATAAATTAAATTATTTTCATAACAATACAGTGTGTGTCAATGAAATGAAATTCAGACGAAATACCTTACCTCACATTTTCTTTTTGTTTAACATGATTTAAAATAAAGTATAGTGGGTTACTCATGTTATTAAATTATAATAGTAAAATTATAATATTTATAATACCATATATTTTCCTGTCATAATATCTTATCACAATTTCATTAATAATCCTTCATTATTTTCATTATTTGGGTTAGAAATCTCTAGTTTTCTCATTCATACCACTTCATAAAAGATACAGTTCTTCAAAACATTATACATTTATATAATCTATATAATAATAATTATATAATAAAAATATATATACATAATTTATACCTTTATCAATAATCATGAGAGATTCATTTAAGAAATTAAGTATGTGGTGATCGTGGAGATGGTGGGCCAAACGTACACATGAGTAACATTTCCATTTTTCAAAGATCATTATGGGAAGAAGGTTAGTGATATTTTATCATTAATAAATATTTATAATATAATAGACACACACACACATATATATCATATTATTTATGTAAATATATAAATATTTAACATCAATGTTTTTTGTTGATGAAAAGAGAGTCACAACGCTTCAGGAAGGCGATAATCCACACATAAATAATGAGGTTATCATTTTAAATGTAAGAAATAAAATTATACATTATCTTTACATAATTATAAATATGTCATTCAAATAAATATAATATAATTTATATCACATATATTCACTAAATTTTCCCCTATATACCTTCCATGTCTAGTTTTAGAGAAAAAATAATCATACTGTTTCACACTGTGATAACCCACCACACACCTGAGTGATGTTATCATACCCCTTACGGAAGGAAATTTAAAGAGTATTATATGATTTAATTTATCCATAATTATAATCATGTTACTAATATAAAATATATACTTTATATCAATCATTATACCCAATAGTGAGATGAGGTAATGAAAAAATATTTGTCATCAATTCATGAGGGGATAGTCCGTCGTATACAAGAATGATGATTCTATGAACCATTTAATGGGAGTGGAGATGGTTTTAGGTACTTCCATTAACATAAAAAACTATTTAGATGAGATATATTGTTTTTATTCTCTCAAAATTTATTAATAATAATTAATGGATTTAGAGGATGAAATAAAATGAAAATGATCATTGGAGAATGTTACATCTTCTTCGGGTAACCTCCATAGGTTTGCACCCAAAGAATTATTAGGTTGGATTATTATAAAAACTAATTCATCTAGTATTATATAAGGTAATTAGGTATGTGAATTTTTTTTAACGGCCTATATAAAATATTTTTAATTTGTGAATGAGAGAGGAGAGGGGGAGTCCTTTTAAAAGTGAGGTGAGTAGCACACTTGTAAATTTTGGAAAGAGAAAAGTGTACCAAACTTTTTCAAATAAAAGAGGTAAAAAATTAAGTATTTTATATAATTATAAAGTATAGGGTATCAAAATTTTCATATAATATATTTTATAAAAGTTAATATGTTATTTTAACCCTTATATTTTTAGTTTAACCCCCAGTAAACCAATTTTTACCTTAACTATGATAAATAAATTTTAATGATTTCACAATTAATTTTAGTAAAAAATTAATTTAATTTATTATATGTTATAAATTATGACTACCCCAAATAAATATTCAAATTTTAAAATTTCCATTTTCATTGTTGAAATTTTTATTTTGAAATCAATTTCACAGATGCGACAAGAAATTTTGTTTTCCAAGAGAAAATGTTCAAAAGAATAAAAAGTTTTTATATCGAAATTCAATATGAAAATGATTCCAAGGAAATAAATTTGAATAATAGATATATTATTTATAAGAATTTTATTTAAAGACAATTAAAATTATAATTTATCATTATAAATAATTTTAATGAAGAGGCATTTTTTCATTAAAATTATTTATATTTCACTATTCATTGAAAAATGAAATATTTCAAAAAAATAACTAAAATCCCCTATAATAAAATTCAGATATTATAATTTAATAATTGAAGTTAATTTAATAATATTTTTTAAAAAATTAGTCAAAAATATTTTTAAATTATGAGTGAAAAAAGTGCCCAAACCGCCTTTTAGAAGAAAATACAGTTTTTCATAAAATCTATCATTGTCTTTCAAAATATTATTATCTTATACCTAGTGATTTTTTAACGTGTAAAAACCATATATTTTTCCTAATTTATTTATTACTGTTCATACATGAGAATTATAACAGCTAGGTTATAACGTTTTACTATAATACAGATCATTTAAACTGAGGGTTTCTTATTATATAAGCTATCGAAGATATTAAATTTAAAGAAATACCATCTCAATGTTTATTATTCTTAGTGTCGCATATTACATATTCTATCAAAAAAAGATTATAATTATATAACTTTGGGTAGTTACAAAATAGATTAATATGTGTTGATTTGTGATTATTCTATCATATTGTAAACAAATAATCAATTAGTATGTTAAAGGTTCCATGGATGGTTATCCATGAGGTATTTTTGAAGATGTGGTTCTGAATATGAATTTAAATTCATGTCTATATTATAATAAAAATGGTATATGATGAATTTTTGATATATGAATAAAATGTAATAAGTAGGTATAGAATTAGTTCAGAAGAAAACATATTTTTAAATTATCTCAAAATAGATTAGTCACAATGATAATAATATTTCAATGAAATAAATAATGATAATAAAATAAATTTGGAAGTTTTAATTTGTTGTGTATATAATTTATCGAATTATTTTTTTCTATTGTAATGTTGATGGAGAATCACATTATTCATAATGTTGTGGAAGTAGAGATAATTAAATAAAATTCACACACTCAGCAACTTAGAAGAAGTATACTAGGTGGAAGACTATTAATTTGTTTAAAAAGTTTTTCGTTTCACTATACATGATAGAATTTTGCAATAGAATCATAAAATTATTATAATGAAATAGGAAAGAATGATTTTCTCTGTTATACCATCATTTCTTGTACTCCCATGCTAATTACAGTGGGTAGTGTGAACCTGTAAGAATATATGTCATAATAAGGACTATACGCCCAAAATTAAGTGTCAATACAATTGTTTTACCTTATTCTAGTTTGAATTTGGAAGTGAAGACATATTATATTGCTATATATTAACAATTTTTTTATGGTTTCCTTTCAAGGGAACATAAAAATAACAATGTTAATAGGTTGATACCACTTTTTAGTGATCCCCCACATTCCTTCTATGTGGATAATCATGTGTGACTAGACACTATGTTCCATGTGTCTTTGATTTCATATTTGATGTACTTATTAGGACGAATAATATTTAATCAATTTTCTCTTTTCAAATTTTGATATTCTTAAATCAATGAATATGAATGGATTCATACATTTAATGTAATGGTTTATAATATTTTGAATGATATAATTCTTATGTGTCTTCCCTATATCAATTATGAATCATTAAATTAGTTAACTAATCTATTTAATTGTAACGGACCATAACTCCCTAGTCCATTACATTGTCAAAATCAAATGCTTAGGTGTTCTAGGAGGCAATCATAGTTTATTTCATGGGATTTTAAAAATTTACATTTTTTCATCGATAGGTGGTATCGGTTGATCGTGTCGATAGATAAACATCACTAGATCAACATCATTAGGTCAAGAGTTATAAGGTCGGGCGTTAGTGACTCAACGTCGGTAGGTCGCATCAATAGGTGGTATCAGTAGCTCGTTTTGTTATCTTGCATCGGTAGCTCAGTGTCGGTGGATTAGTGTGGGTGGCTCAACGTTAGTAGTTCTGGCCTTTGCAGGTCGGGTACTGGTGACTCAACATTCATAGATAGGGCATCAGTAGGACGGGTATTTGTAGGTTGGGTGTTGGTATGTCAAGTATCAGTAGGTTGAGAATTGGTATTTTGAGAGTTGATTGATCGATTAATTGAGTCAGGAATCGATGAGTCACATCAGCAACTGACTATTGGTGGGTCGAGTTGGTGACTCACGTCAGCGACTCACCCATTGGTGAGTCATTTCTATATTTAATCATTTTTTATAGTTTCAACCCACATAGATTTTATTTGATGTAAATTGAGTTTAAATCCCCTTTTGAGCATTTATAAAGTTGTTTCAAAGGATAATAATTATACCTTTGATATCTTAATGTTTCCACGACTTTGAAATAGTCAAACCACCTAATCTTGACCATGATCCGACTTTAATGGCCCAATAAACAATTTCCATTCCATTGATATAGGATCTGACTTTTCTATGATGAGGTCCTCTCTTCTCTATGTGTTTCAATTTTTATCTTTGTGCACCCAGAGTATTTCCTCCCTATGGAGTCATGTGTTGTGTTGTGCCCTTCAGATTCAGTTTCCCTTGGAGTCTCTTGCTACTTATGGGACCCTCTCTTTTGGATCAAGGAGGAGTTTCAAAATTTCTATTTTGTGAGGTTGGATTTCCTTTTTCAATCATTTAATTAAGTATCATGCAATTTGGGTGAACTCACATATCTTTGACCATATGGTCGAATCCAAATCTTAATTAAGGGTGGTGTGAAGATGAACATAACTCTTACGATAATGAGTCTAGATACCTTCATAAAAAATAAGGGGCTGGAAATATGATGATGATATTTGTTTTATTTTATCTGTTATATTTGATCCACACTGTGAACTGTATTGGTCGTATGAATTCTAAAAATCATGGATGTTGGTTGTCTCTATTGGTGAACCTGACACATTAATTATTGTTAATGTTCTTTTGAATTACTATGAACATGAAAACATGATTAATCACGTATAACCTGTTAATTAAATAGATTCCCTAGGATAAAAATTTTTATAGGATAACCACTGATTTATCAAAGTGCAATTAAAGAACAATTGTGTTAAATCTAAATACACTTTTCCTTTTTTGGTGTGGTTACGTGTGGATGATTTCGGTCTTTTTCTTCACAGGGGTTCTGTGGTAATGCGGTTGAGAGCACGATGGTGTGTGAAGATGTTTGATGGGGAAATGGAATCTCAGGTTGAGAGATTTATTGATTGTGGAATGGATGAACTTGTTAAAAAGTGGGTCTACATCTGGGTTGTGTTATCGTTGTTGAGCATGGTCTATTTGTGCATTGGGACTGCAACCTAGTGATGTTTTTTTTTGATTTTCTATATGTGGTGACTTGTGTGGAGTAGGTTGTTGAGGATGGTTTGAGAGGGATATTTTTGAATAAGGAAGATGTTACATTGTGTGGGTGTTTCTCTCAGAGTTTCTAGTGATCAGTATATTAGGAATGGGTGTTAGGGTGGATTATTTTACCATGGTCCTTCTTTCTCTGTTTGGATTTGGCAGTGGTTGGTATTGTTTATTTTCCTTATAACATGCACAATGTTTGGTAGTTTCCCATGTTGGTATAGAATCAATTATTTTTTTGTGGATTAAATAAAGAATGATAATTTTTTAGATGAATTGGATGGGGTTTTGAATTATGTCCATGCCTTAATGTGGTTATGAATTAGAGGTGGTATAAAGGGTATTTTATTATGGGCCAGTTGGCTATTTATAAAACCCATAAGTTGGGATGTGTGTTTGATACTTATATTTATAAACTTGTAGTTCCATGTTATTTCTATTATTTAACCACCCTACCTGAAGAATGTGTCCCAAACACACCCATTTCATGGGGGAGGGTGTATTTTCCAACATCTCTGTAGGAGGATCGATTACTAGTTATTGGTTATTCTCTGCTTCCTCTTCTAGTCATTAGTAGATCAAGACTCTTCAGGAAGGTTGTGGTACAGTCTTGAGGCCTAGGTGTCTACGGGAAAGGTGTGTTTTGTAAGTGTCTTCAGGATGAGATGTGTTGTGCTTTCCCATCTGTCTGAAGGATGAGGTTGTGGTTTTGTATCCAAGGTTTTTACAGGTGGGATGTGGTTGTGGGCCATGTGTTTTGGGTGGGATTTGGTATATTTACCAGGTGTGTGTGGGTATGTTTTGGAAATGGGGATTTTGGAAGAGAGTGGTAGAATCAGGACATTCGTCATTAGGGATGACCAATTAATTAGTGAGAAGTGGGGAGGGGTACCCTATCATCAATGTGTTTACTACATTATGTTACTTGACGTTTTCTATTTGGGGGGGTGTTCCTTGGTGATGTTAAGGTGGATAGTATTCCTTGTTATGTGCTATTGAGTTTCTAATTTTCTTCTCATAGGGGAATTAGTGTGATTCTTTCATTGGTGCATGAGTGACTTCATCTTTTCCTACTGAGTATACTTGTATGCTCACCCTATGTATATAAAACATTTTTTAGGTTTCCGGGGAGTTTACACGGTCTATTCCTGACCCTACTATCTTGGGCGTCAGGATAGTTGGTGTATCGCTTCTTATCTTTATTCTTTTGGTAATTACATTGGATTATTTCATTAAATTTATAGCAATTTTATTTAAACATGCATGTGGGGCGGATTTTGTATTCTTATATATATATATATTTTTGTTTCAGATTTGTTTTGAGGTTGATACATCTTATCTCCCAATCTGGGTTACTATAAAAGAGGGTAATGCCTCTGATTTTTGTTAGATTTTTATTCCCCTTGTGTTGGTTTCCACCCTGGGGCCTACTGAAGGTGGGAATCATGGGTCAGTATCAAATTTTTATCTTGAATAAGGAAGGTCATGACAATTTTCCATCCCCTCCCTTAACTAGAAGAAGGTGGGTCCAGAAATAATTTTATCAGAGCTGATGGTTGATACATAGGATGGAGTTTGGATTTATCCACAGTTAGGATTTCATGGGATTGTAGGGAAACACTGTTAGGTTATCTTGGTAAGTGACATAGGTCATGGAAGGATGACTAAGAAATGTGATTTTTGGGCCCCTTGTGATATGATGCAGGGACAAAGAGCTTACCGAACGACCAATTGAGGCTACACCATTTGTAGGGTAAAGACATATGGAAAGATATATGGATCATGATGACTTGTGTTCTTGTTGTTTTGGGAGTTTTTGGGAAATTAAAATAAAAAATGGGTTAAAATGAATCCTAAATTCCATACTACTCTGGGGTAGGTGTTCCTTGTTAAATTTTTCATCTATGGAACACAACCATCATTTGTGTGTGGTATTAGCATTGGAGGATTAATAGTCTAACTTGATCAACTAATGGAGGGTTTACCCAATGGGGAAGGATGATTAGTGGAAGAAGATGCTTCATGCTTCCCAGTGGTAGACTCTAGGAATGAATGAAGGCAGCGTTTCAGATACTGAGATGGAGAGTTGGCTTGAGGAGATGGTAATAACTTTTAGATTGATCCAGGCTCTGATGGATTACTATCTTCCTCTAGTTGTGAGTGATATGTGTAGTACTATGCATCAGTGTTTGATGATCTTCCTGGGGGAGATGAAGGAGATCGATGTTATGTTGGTTGATTTTGAGAAGGTGTTTCAGGAAGAATTCATTTCTTCAAAAATGAAGGCTGAGAAGAGGCAAGAGTTACCCTCCATCTAGTATGGGAGTATGTTAGTACATGATCAGGGGATCACGTTAAAATATTTTTTTCTCTTTTCTCTAGATATCTTTTCGGATGAGGAGTCTCAGGTGAGACACTTGGAGGAGGAAATCCATCCTCCCCTACTAGTACGTGATTACTCCCTTCACATTAACGACATACCTTGAGGTCCATAATAAGGAAGCGTTGGTTGAGAGGATATAATCATTAGGAGGTATACCTAGATAGGGTAGAAATCATGATTCTATAAAGGGAAAGGATTCCAGAATCAGATCTTAGGTGCTAGAGACTTCGATGTTTCGTCCAATGGGGAGTCAACCAAAGGAGTTTCAATTTCAATATTCTTGCTGTCATGCTTTTACCATAGGAGTGGGACTGAGGTCTTCCAATTTTGGATGCTATTGGAACCTTCAGATTCAATGCATAGTTTGAGTTAGGATGGTGGAGGTGTCTAGGAACATCTCTCACCATAGAAGTTGTTGAAAGCTAGGAATTTTCAACAGTACAGATAATTCTCACTTTCTCCACAAAGGGGAGAAAGAGAAAGTGGAGGCCGACCATAGAGAATTCCTTAGGGACACCAACCTAGGTGTGTTTGGGGTGGTGACAGATTGTATAGGGGAAGAGGAGTTTGGAATGGTTAGTTACATGCCATAGAGGCAACAGTTCTGGTGGGGCCGGAAGTCGTCCAAGGTACGGTCAACTTGTTTAGAACTCTTATTTGCACCTTGTTTGGTTCCAGAGATTCCCACTACTTTGTTTCACCTAGTATATTCCATGATATAGGACTAGAAATATATGGGATTTTCATGCCCCTGGTCTTGAGTATGCCAGTCGGAGGTCAGACCAGCATGTTTGATGCTTGAAGGGGATGTAGACTAATGTTGGGGCCACATCAATCCAGTGGGGATGTTTTCTTATTACAGATGAAACTGTATGATGTCATCCTTTCCCTCGACTGTTTGTACTCTATTCATGTTGTTATTGGCTTCTTTTGGAGATGGTTCGTGTTTTCAAACGTGGATGGACTACATGTGGCTTTTGTTGGTGGCCATAGCTGTCTGATGGTCAGTCAGCATGTGGAGCCCCTTCTTTCCATGTTGTCCAATCTATCAATGGAAACAGTGGATGAAAATATAGAGGAGGTTCCATGAATTGTAGGGGAATTATTGTATGTATTCCCCCAAGATGTTGTGACTCTACCCCTATAAGTAATGTTGATTTAAGAATGGACTTATAGGCCAATGATTCTCCAATTTTGATGGCTCCTTATCACATGACACCTGTTGAGTTGCATGAGATTAAGATTCAAATTGAAGACTTTATGAAGAAGGGATTTATTTTTCCTAGTGTGTCTTCATGGGGTTTTCCAGTCTTGTTTGTAAATAATGAATATTGTGGTCTCAGGAATTGCATAGACCACCAGAGGTTGAATTAGGTGGCATTCAAGAACTACTACCCTATCCCAATGATAGATGAAATTTTCGATCCACTGAGGGGAGAATGTTGGTTTTATAAGATCTATTTACGGTCTTGGTATCACCAGTTTCAGGTGAAGGTGGGTGAAATCCTGAAGACTTATTTCAGATGTAGGTATTGGAACTTCAAGTTCATGTTTATTTCATTCAGTGTTATGAAAACACCTTCCTTGTTTGTGGGACTTGTGAACATCATCTTTCATGAGTTCTCGGACCAGTTCATCACCATATTCATTGATGAAATTCTAATCTACTCGAAGTCAGAGGAGGAGCATACCAAGTATCTCAAGACTATCCTAGAGGTTCTTTGATGCGACCAGAATTACAAACAGTTATCCAAGTGAATGATTTGGACACTGATGGTTCACATATTTGGAAATTTTGTGTCTTAGAAGGGTGTTTCAATAGACAATTAGAAGGTCAATGTAGTTATTTCTTGGGTAGGACCCAAGAATGTAGAAAAGGTTCATAGTTTTTCCTATCTGATATGATATTACCAGAGATTTTTACCTAATTTATTTTGAGTAGCATCTCAATTGAGGAATCTGACCAGAAAGGACCAAGCCTCTCTGTGGAGTGAGAAGTATCAGAAACATATTATCTACTTGAAAGGGATGTTGGTTAGTTATCGAGTGCTTTGGTTTCTAGAGGACGGGGTGATGTTTGAGGTCTTGTGTTATGCTTCCTGTTTAGGATTGGGGTGTATGATAATGAAAAAATGGAGAGTAATAACTTATGGTTCTAGATAGTTATGTCCCCATGAACGAATCTATTCCACCCATGATCTAGAGAAAACGTCAGTCATGTTTGTGATGAATTTTTGGTGATATTACCTCATTGGGGAGCACTTTGTGGCCTTTACGGATCACAAGAGCTTTAGGTATATCTTTTTCAAAAGAGATGTGAACTTCCAGAAATGGAGTTTGATATATTTTAATCATGACTATGATTTTGAGATATCCTACTCCATAAAAAAGAGAATGTTGTGGCTTATTCCAGGAGAAGGGAGTCGTCAATGGTGGTAGTTTGAGAATTTTCGGGTGCTTATAGGGTGATGGAAGAGTTAGATGCCTTGCAGTAAGATGTAGGAATGGATGGTGGACGCTATTTTCTATTTCATATCATTGTGTAGTCATATCTGAGGTAGAAGGTTGAGGTGTCTCAGTGTGGATACTTAGAGGAAAAGATGGTGCATGATCATATTTACCAGGGTGATGCTAGGAAGGGATGGTCAGAGGATGGTCAGAATCAGCTGTTTTTATTTGAGAAGCTATTTGTTCCAGTGGAGATGTTCAAGGGAGTCCTCCATGAGTTTTATTTCTCACGCATTGTGGTATATTGGGGAGTTTACAATATTTAATGTGTCTTGATAGAACATGTTTTTTGGTCCGAGATGAAGCAAGTAGTGGCATAGTTTCTGGGAACGCGCCTAGTGTGCCAACAAATGAAGGTTGAGAATCATGTTCCTGGTGGTTTTTTATAGCCCCTAGATATCCCCAAGATGAATTGGGATGAAATATCAATTTATTTAATCATAGGATTCCCTAGGTGTTGGGGAGGATGTGATGTGATCTGGGAAGTAGTGGATCAGCTAACGAAAGCGGCTCACTTATTAGCGATTAAGGAGTAGAGTGTAGTTGATTCCTTAGAGAGAAGGTATGTGGATGTGGTTATGTAGATGTATGGAGTTATGAGATCCATTGTCTCAGATCAGGATATTAATTTTACCTTTCGAGTTTGGAGGGGATTTTAGCATTCTTTTGGCACTCAGTTATGGCTCAGCACCGATTTCCCCCCTCATATAGATGGGCAGACAGAATAGATAATCTAGATATTAGGGGACATGTTGCGAGCATGCATCTTGGATTTTGGTGGATCTTGTGTGTGAAACCATCCCATTGTAGATATTTCATACAATAATATCTATCACTCTTCTATTTGTATGGATCTGTTTATTGATTTTTATGGGAGACCATGTCGTTCAGATTTGTGCTGGAAAAAATGTGGGGATGTAGCTGTCCATGGTCAAGAAATGGTACAGAGTATAATCGAGAAGGATCTTCTAGTCCCTGAGTGTATGAAGTAATAATATGACTAAAAGAATTTGTATGTTGATCATAGAAGGAGGCCCGTGAAGTTCATGGTTGGAGTCCATGTGTTCTTGAACGTTTCCCCTCATCATGGCTGGTGGAGGTTTGGCTGAGGGAGGAAGCTTTCTACCATGTTCATCAGACCCTTCTAGGTTTTGAGGTGAGTTGGCGAGGTGGAATACCAGTTGGTGTTTCAACAGTAGTGGGAGGCGATCCACAAAGTCTTCCTTGACTCCCATCTTCATCGGTATCTTCACGATTACTCCCATTTAATTGAATGGGGAGAGTGGTATATTGAGGATGAAAAAACCTTTGTGGGGAAACCACTGGAGGTCCAAGATTACCAAGAGAAGGTGATGTTTGAAAAAACCATTCATTTGATTCACATGTTGTGGAGGTATGATGGAATAGAAGAGAGTATTTTGGAAAGGGATACATAGATGTGTGCCTAGTACCCAGAGTTTTTTTGAGTTTTTCCTGTGTGTTTTACTTTGTGATGTAGTGCATGAACCCTATTTTCTATAATATGAGTCATTTACTTGTTTTAGAAAGTATGATAAAGTACTAACATGTGAAAATGGGGAGAGCAGGTTCCTAATAAAGATGCATTAATTGATATGTTATTAAACATGTGTAGGCGATTTAGTGCTAACCTGAGTGGATAATATCTCGACATGGAGGAATAAATTCTATAATTCATGTGTCTAGATAGTTGGTTCTTGTGTGGGGTATCTTGTAAATGATGGAGTTATCAAATATGGGAGTACATTTTATTGGATATTGATGCGTCACTCTATCATTCAAACAACATACGGTGGTTTATCCTTGAGAGGTATCTTACAGGGTGGTTGTCCAAACCACTTTTGCTTCAAGGTTTGGTTTTGAATTCTCAATGATGATAATAGTTTGAGAGGTATATGATGTAATTTCCTAGACCTCCCATGTACACTACATTTTCAAAATCCAGTGTTTGGGTTATTTTAGGGGAAATTGTAGCTTATTTCAAGTGTTTTTTAAAATTACAGTTTTTCCATTGGTAGGTGGTATCAGTAGCTCGCGTCGGTAGCTCAACATTAGTTGATCAAAATTGGTGGCTCAACATTGGTGGATTAGAATATGTTGGTTTGGGATCAATGACTCAACATCAGTAGGTAAAATCAGTCTGTAGTATTGATAGCTCACGTTGGTAGATCATATCAGTAGCTCAACATAAGTGGATCAACATTGGTGGCTCAGCATCGGTAGGTCCAGCGTCGATAGGTCAGGAATTGGTGGCTCAACATTGGTAGGTTGGGAATTAGTAGGTAGGGCATAGGTAGGTCGGGTGACGGTATGTCGGGCATAAGCGGCTGATTTCAAGGAGTTATGAATCAGTAGGTCACATTGGAGAATCGTTGTTGGTGGCTCACATTTTATAACTGGCATTACTGACTCACGCATCAGTGAGTCATTTCCAGCATTTTCTAGTTTTCCTAGTTTCACACCTCTTAGTTTTTATTTGATTTAAACCAAGTTTAAAACCTTGTTTTCCAATTTCTAAATTAATTTCAAAGGATCATAATAATATCTTTAATATCCTAAATCTGATAAGACTTTGAAATAGAAAAACTATGTAATATTGACTATGACTCGACTTTAACATCCCTTGAGACCACTCCCCTTTCATTGATATAGGATCTGGATCTTTTAAGCCAAGATCGTCTCTTCTCCAAGTGATTCCATTTTTCTCTTGGTGTTCCCAGAGCCTTTCTTCTGCACGTAGTCGTGTGTCATGTTGTGGCCATCGGATTCAGTTTCCCTTAAAGTGTCCTAATGCTTTTGTGACCCTTTATTTTAGCACAAAGATGAGTTTTTGATCATCTATCTTTCATGGTAGGAATTTCTTCATCTCTCGTTTAATTTTGTATCAGGTGGGGTTGGTAAAATCATGTCTCTTAGAGAATAAAATTTATTAAAAATATTAATTAAAGGTGTTATAAAGATTAACAGACCTATTATGATAATGAGTTTGGAAACCATAGTAATAATTGATGGGCTAGAAATATGACGATGACATTTGTTTTATTTTCTCTATTATATTTGATCCACACTATGAATAGTATTGGTCGTATGCCTCCTGGATATGATGATGACATTCAGGTTCTCTTGGAGTTTCATAATGCTTGGTTGTTTGTTTTGTTTTGTTTTTCTTATATTTTTAGAGTCATTATCGAATAGATTTTTGAAGTATTATGTTAAATATCATATTAAACAAACCCATTCATTACAGAGCTGAAGCATCCACTCATTTCAACCACTTTCCATAATTTAAAACATTTAAAAGGAATCATATTTTCTTCTCATGAAAAATATTCATTACTTTTATCAAGAAGTATTGTTTGTTCCTGTATAATTTTTTACACTCTAAAAGATATTTAAAAATGTGGGATGTTCAAAAAAAGCACAGTAATGTATATAAAAGAATAAAAATCCATAGAATTATTATAAAAAATAATAAAACACTAAATGTAATTTTTTTTCAGAATATTACCTATGCATTAAAAATATTATCCAAATTTTAAAAAACAATTCCAGTTCAATGAAAATCAATAAAACCCTAAAACAAGTAATAAAAATTCATGTAGGTAGAATTAAGAATTAGATTTTGTTGGACTCCTATAGTTTTAATTCTCACAAATCATGCATCATTAAGATCAATTATTCTTAACTATGTTTTTTCGTGTTTACATATCATTTTAATATATTATGTCAGTGTTTCATCTCAGAATCCTGGTTGCCAATATTTTACTAAGTTTGAGTTGCTGTTAAGGTGGACTTAATATTGGCAGAAAATCCACTAAGTGTGAGTTACCATTGATATAGACGTATATGTAATATGTCCCAAAGTCAACTTTCTCACCATCAGTATAGACACTAAATTCTGAAAAGGGAAGAGACACCATTTGTCAACCTATTGGAATCTCAACTCAGAATTTTTCTAAATGACGAGAAACCATTGCATGGAGTTTCCATTGAACTGAGTCACTATTGGATCATCCTACCGTCAGAATGAAATTATGATGTTCAGAAATTTTGCTAAGTATAAGATACCAAAAGTTTGAGTCACCATCAAGTAAACCGACTGTCAGAGTGACCTACCATTCCATATTTTCCACTATTTGAATCATCGATATTGTTTACAAAATGTGTTATGTATGAGAATCCATTCTTAAGTCACAGTTCAGAGGCACCACCAATTCTTACTTTTTCATTTAAATTCAAATTTATTTCTATCGATCATATTTTTTAAACATTGTACTACTAATTATATAAATGAACATTTCTTTCTTTTTTAGACAACATTTAATCAATTTTAGAATGCAGTATGAGGTACATAAAATTACTCATGTATATGTTCCTTGTCACCCGTAGTGTACAAAGAGAATACATGATCAAAAGGGAATTCATCCATGAAAAGTGAAGAGAAGTAGTGGGCCTAAGAAAAACATGAAGAACTACTTTTTATGATAAAATTAATATATTTTTTTGAATCCAAATTGTAGAGCACTGCGAAATAACAAAACAAATAGAAGAGAAGAACTACTTGATTAAACTATTACCTCACTAGAAATAAGAGACAGAAGCTATCACGATGCTCATTTTTTTTATCTGTTTCTGAAATTTGAATCATGATACATTTAAAAAAATATTCCAAGAGTTGTGAGCTTCATTGATAATCAAATAGAGACTTATAAATCTATTCTATCTATTTTTTCTTAGTTTGTGTACTATTCTATATTTAGAGCAGTCTATGTCTCTATTTTTTATAAACACACTGGCTCCTTTGAAAAACCAAAATATACACTAAAACCTTCGCAAAACATCTTTCAGACCATACAGTTTCACAGATAATAATGGGATAGGTCCATGCATGGCCTACTTGTACTTTTCAGTCCTAAGAAAACATTGGAAGAGGTATAGTTGACCTGGAGAGTTTTATGTTATTTTTTACATAGACCTAGGGTGTAGATCCATTTTTATTTATATAAAATTCTTGGTGGAAGGTTATCACTAAGTGGAGAGGATTATGTATCTTCTTGTGACCCAAACTCTTGTTTTTTGTCTGTTTTTCCTTTTAAAGTTTTGTTTTCACTACTTTATCTATCCTAGAGAAAAAATTTCATTCACATTGATAGTTAATCTTTGATAGTGTTTATATTAGAATTTATTTAGTAGAATTATTATAGAAGTTAAGGTAATAACACACATTGATTTAATTAAGAACAAATCTCTCTTTGAGAAATCCTCTAAACAACCAAATCTTTTATACATATGATTCTTTGGTTAACTAGGCCATTTTGTATTTCAAAATAAGTGGCCCTTAAAAAAAATATTTATTGCAGAAATTTTTACAAGATCTCAACTCACCCCCATCTTGAGTGTCTTACTCTGAACAACATTTCGTATCAATGGTTTTTAATTTTGAGTTTCAATGATTTTAAAATATTTCAACTCTTTAAAACTGTGATTTTAGTTGTGTTTTAATGATGTTAATATTTTTGTCAGTTCAAAATTTTTAGTTCTTTAAATCAGAAAGATTGTTTTTATTATTTAAAATGCACAATAGAATGAAAGGGGATAATACCATCAAAATTACTTATTTTTAAGGGACAAATTATTCTTAGTGGAAGATGATAATGAAAATGCTTTTAGAGAGCATTGGTTTTCAGATTTTGGTCTTCTGTAGTTGATGAGTATAAAATTATTACTACTGCTAGAAACACCTGGGATGAACCATCTAAGGTAGATTATAATAATAATTGAAATTATACTATTTCCTTAAACTATGCTCTCGGTGATGAATAATTCAATAGGATTTATGCATGTAAAAAACATTTGAAAAATGGGATACTTTAGCTGTTTCACATGAATGAACCACTAATTTTGAGCGAATTGGGATTAATAAAAATACTATTAAATATGATAACGTCACAATTAATCTTAAAAAACCTATTTATGATATGTAACTCATGTTTAATGAGATTTTAAATATAAATATCTCACTGGGAAAGACAATCACTACAAAAGAAAAGATCTATCTAATCTTGAGATGTATTCCAGATTGATGGAGAGGGATTTTAGTATAAATTTGAAAATATTTTGACATTGATTCACTACCTAAAAAGGAATTGGTAGGTAATTTGATGATGTTTGAGGTATATCTGATGGTAAACAGAGAAGATGATGATGAACCAAAAATAAATTTAGTGGCTTTCTAAACTGTTGTATCCAAACATAAGGAAAAAAATTCAAGTTCATGCTTAAATTTCTAGAAATGAGGATTCATAAACTAATAGTTTTAAACAAATGGGTCAATTATATACGATATTTAACAAATTTAATATAAATTAGATGTTCATTAGAAATCCAAGCTACAGAGGGATGTATGATAATAATGGAAATTGGAAAAGGGATTGTAAAATAAGTGAGAATACCAATGTGATTGTCTGTTACTATTTAAAAAGAAATAGACATGTAAAGGATCACTATCTAAAGATGAAGAAAAAAAATATAAATACAAAGATAGAAAATACGAGAAGGCTATGAAGGCTACCTGGAGTGCTCTTGAGGATTTGTCCAGTAAATTAGAATAAACTCATGATAAAAATGATAAGAAATAGGATATATTTTTTATGAAAAACACATCCGAGGTAACATTAATATCTCATGTACATAATTTTTATTATTCTATACATGAATCTAAATCAAAAAATTCTGAAAATAT
Organism: Viscum album; assembly: GCA_963277665.1. NCBI lineage: Eukaryota > Viridiplantae > Streptophyta > Magnoliopsida > Santalales > Viscaceae > Viscum > Viscum album. Next base: position 1,550,336,162 of record OY728129.1, read on the forward strand.
GAAAAATGAATAAATTTTGGAATATTCCAAAACGCATGAGGATTCCTATAATGAGTTGAATGATAAATATCAATCACTCAAGAAACAACATGATCCTTATTCTATTGTTAAATCTAAACTCACTATATAATGAGAGAATAATGATAAACTTCCTAATGAGAATAGTGAACTTAAACTTTCTAATTACCAATTAAAGAAGGATTTAGGGAAATTTTCCAATAGTAATGATACCTTTGTTCAAATGCTGGGAAAATAGGTTTCTCCTAAATACAACAACTTCTTTGGCCATCTACTAAGGAAAATAAATTTTTCTAAAAAAAAATTTGTATACAAATTTATAAAATCCATTCCTATGCCCAAATCATTGAAATTTACTATAGGTTCTAGTACTGTAATATCTTTTGCTGCTTTTAGTTTTTCTAGATGAAATATATTTTATTTTTTGAAAAACATACAAAAATTTTTAGGAAACCCATGATGAAAGTGTGGGTTTCTTAAATCCTTAATTACAAATATTAATGGAACCAAGAAAATCTCAGTACCAAATAATTTTATTGTTTATGGTATTTTTGTAGGGAATCTGTTTGAAGAGTTCATCTTAGAACATGTGGTACATGGATAGTGGGATTTTAAGAAATATTATTGGGGACTAATATAGATTCAATAAAATCATAAATATTGATGTTGTAAATGTAGAGACCCTTATATTTACGTACATGGACATTACATTACTTTTTTTGGAATACTTAATACATAACAAAAACCAACACACAAGGACCGTAATAGTTTAGTGTCTTTGGAAACTCAAAACATAATCATCTAATCATGGTGAAAGATCTTCAACATCTCCCATAAAGATCTTCCACTTTTTTTTTCTTACCTAAAACCTTTATTTAAATCCAGGGGAAAAGAAAACATAAAAATGGTGATCTCAATTGCTCAGTAAGGGTAAACATAGACAACATAAAACAATCCTTAAACATTTGAATGCAAAATCTTGAACATAAAATCTAAACATTAAAATCTTGAGCAAAGACATAAATCTTGGAAGTACTTAAGGAATATATCACAAAAGACCATCCATCAGGATAAAATTTCATGGGAATAAAACATGTAATTGTGGAAACCATTAAGCACATGTTAAGATTTACATAGTATCCAAGGCATTGCAGCCAAGACCATCTTAGTGGACAAAGCCCCTTTCTGAATCGAGTTCACTCCTCGTTCCAATCCTGTATCACTGAACCAGATTAACTTACCATTCCAGCCATGTCTATCTCATGAGATATAAATCTTTACCCAATTCATTGGAGGGAGATATAAGTCCCACCCATCTCATAATGAAATATTTCTTACATGTGACACAACATAAACATAAATCATTCATCATAACCGAAAGAATAAAATGGGTTTCATAAACATCATCCCATAATAACATAATCCATATAAAATAAATGTATATAATTTCATCAAAAGTGAAGTGAAACCATGTAAATCATACAGACATTATACTTGAAACATACATATATGGAATAATTTCATCTTATATGGAAAATGGTTTTGATAAAACACTTGAAACAAATTCTTGAGGAAAATATCCTTTCTTATTCAAAGTCATTTTCTTTTCCAAAAATCCCATGAAATTTTAAAATAATAGGAATTTGTTGAAAATATTCATGAAATATTGAAGAGTATGATTCATGAAAATAAGGTGTTATGAAACCGTAAAAATCCATTCATGCCGTATTTGTTAAAAAAACATTCTCCTCATACTTTTGTCAGAAAAGTCAAAAAGATCCTCGTATGGTAAAAAAAGAAAATTCCCTTCCTAACATGTGGTAAAAGTAAAAAATGGGTAAAAATGACTTTAAACATACATAAACACACTTTTATAAAACAAGTACATAAATGATAACAATAACCCCAGTAAATACTTACGAATAAACAATCTCGGATAAGAATGAGATTGGAAGGGTTATCCCTTACCTTAGGTCCGATATGCTTCGTACGTACCCGAACCTCCTGTATAATGATTTAAATAATGTAATTTACTTATTAACGAATTATATTAGTTGATATGATATCATTTATGGTTCACTTATGACTTTATATTACCGGTTCTTTTGTAAATTCCATGTTAAAGTAGCGTTTTGAGTAAAATCGTTTTATTTATCATACGTATTTGGACTTATTATTCTTGATATTATTATTAATTATATCATGATTTAAAAACTTCTAGAATGTAAATAATTATTTATATATCATATATATTCAGTATATATATATATAATATATAGGTAAATGAAATGAAATACACCTTTCATGTAGACGGTAGGCAGTACGTACGCATGAACGCTGTTTTCCTTTCCTTATTGACTTGAATGGAAGTATGTAGATGACATATATATATACATACATAAATAAAGTAGATTTATCATGTCATATATTTCATTATTATTTATTATATATACTTTATAATCATTCTTGAGTGGTTAACATGGAGAATTAATCTCATCGTGTTGTGGAGACGGTAATCCATACGTACGAACGAGTGATGATATCGTTCCCATAATGATTAAATTGAATTTGAGTGGATGATATAATATCTCATAATCATTATGATGTTATTATAACCATATATAGTTATTCTTTACACCATTATACACATCCAAGTATGGTGGTGGTGGAAAAACAGATTACACCACGGCGTGGAGACGGTATTCCGTAGTACGCAAGCGCGATGATTTTGTTTTCTGTAGGATGGAGAGAAGGTGAAATGGGGTTGTTTCATATTTATAATAACATATAAGTATATTAGTGATACTGATGTTACTACTTTATAGTGATACAACTAAAGAATATGATGTTGAAGAAGAAAGAAAACTTGAAAGATTCGGTAGAAGAGATTACCTCTTCTTCGATGCACCTCTTTTAAGCTTCCTCTTAAGGCACAAGAGTTGGACTTTTTAGGAGACTCAAACCTCTATAATATTTCTAGGGAAGTTTATAAGGGAAATGGGAAGGTTTGTTTCGATCTTGAAATCTCTAAATTGTGTAAAGAGAAGAGGAAAGAGGTTCCCTTTTATAAGGGAGGTGAGGGGCACCTTTGAAAAAACATAAAATATTATTTTTTAATAAAATCATATTCGGTTTATAATAGCTCCAAATTGATTTATTTATAAGATAAAGTGGGTATGGGTCGATATCCTCACAAACAATAGGTTTTAGACAAGTTTAGGCTACTATTTTAACCTTATCATTTAGATTTAACTCGAAGTTAAATAATTTAACTTTTACCATGTCTTCTTGTTTTCTCACACTATATGGTTAATAAACTAATTATAACATGCCAAAAAAACCTCAAGTGGTTAATTACTTATATATATAACCTTATATATGTCATTTTTCCGGACCATAAATTTTTAGGAATAGAATAACAATTAATAATATATTATTTGTTTTGAAAACTATTTTATGTCAATTTTGGCACTATTTTGTAATTAATTTTTTTTGAAATTCATAACAGCCTGATTAGTTCTAAAAAAGTTAATTAAATCAATACTATAATGTCATATTAACCTAAAAAATTATTTCAATTTATAAAAAGGCTCAAATTACATTTATTTGGGTATTTATAACATCAATTATGTTAATATTTCATTAATAAGGTAATTTCTGAATCATCATAGTGTCATAAATAAATTACATTATTTAATGTCTAAAAATAATAAATAAAATACCATTATGTAGGAAATAATTTTATCTTTATAAAGAATATTTATAGTTGAATTTATCTTATGTATAAACATATATTAAAAATGTTTTAGTTATTAAATTTTGATTTTAACTCGTTTAACTCTTCTTTGAATTAAATAATAATAAATGTCCTAATCTAATAAAAGTGGACCTAAATGATAATATTATATTTCTAAGGTTGTTTTTGGTTTAATTATACTTATCCAATTGAATTAGGACAATTGTTAGGGTAATAATAATATCATTTTACCCTTAATAACCCTATTTACTTTTAACTGTGGTAAATAAAAGTAAAAAGTTATTATTCACCATACATTATTTTTGTCTTATTGTACCAAAATTTACCCCTTGATATTAACCGTGTCTCTCAGATTTTTTAAATTTCACTCACATAAGCCGTAAAATTATGTTTTATGTAAATTTCCAAATTCTCCTAGGAGGTGGGTAAAAGACTGTGAAAAGTTCAATCAAATTTTTATATATCCAAAATTATTATAAAATGACTCCAATGAATTATATTGAACTTATATATGTATTATGTAACAATTCTGACCTAAAATAAATTTATGTAAAATAAATAATTATTTAAATAAAATTCGGTTTTTAAATAGTAACCTAGTGTTTTCACTATTCATCAAAAATTGAATGTTTTCAAAAAAATACCAAAAATCACCCCAGGCTAATTTCAATATTCCGAATCCAAAAATGAATTCCATTTTGAAAGATAAAACTTATAAAATTTCAAAATGTGGGATGTACTATTCATAATGGCTAGTTCATAATAATATTATTATAATTTATCGTTTAGTGAAACTCAGTATTGCGTACTACACACGCTATCGAGGAAGGTCTTGATTGTGTGTAATGCAATCCATGTCAGGGTAGCCTGTAGTGAAAGCTCCGTTTGGAGTAGCATATAACATAATCAAAACTTATTTCATTTATACATTAAACAAAATCTATACATAATGTTGCATAGAATAATTTCCACAAAACGAAATTGAAATTGTCTGTAACATGAGCCAAGAATAGTGCTGCGTATACTACAAGCTAATGCGGTGTTGCATATAGCACAAGCTAATTTTGGTGTAGCGTACAAAACAAGACATCACTGAAATTAAAAAGAATAATTCTAATAAAATCTTGGGTTGTTACATTCTACCCCCCTTAAAATGAATTTCACCCTTGAAATTCGTCGGGGTTATAAATCGTTTACTACTTGAAAGTTTCTTTAATAGAAACCCACATCATAAAAAGGACTACCAAAAAATAACTTTAAAAACTAAATTATGAAACTTAATAGTTACCCAAATTAACTAATCACTGGGTTTCCACATAGAAGAACATATGTGAAAATATGTATATGGAAGAGAAATATAACCATCAAGTTCTGATGGAGAGTGGTAGAGAACATGGATATGAAGAAACCCAACAATCATAAACCCATAAATTTGTGATCATCTAAGGTACCATCAGATTCATTAGATATGAAGACACTAGGACAACATTTTTGGTTTTCAAGATCATTTCCCTGAAGGTGAATAATTTTTGAATTAAAATAATTTATACTTGATTTTGGTACAATCTCATTATTGTTTGTGCCTTGAACAAATTCAACTTCACCTCTTATAGAAATGAAGTTGAATTTGTCTTCTGTGAAGTATTAGTAGATCAAGTTATTGAATTATGGGTCATTCCATTTGTCTCAAACAGAAGGTCAGCAAAATTTATAAAATTTACATATGTCCATCTATGGTGAGGTTAATCGTATATGATTCCAAAAATGGACTTATACTTCATCTATCATACAACTTAATAAAATTAAACTAGTTTCTACTAACCAAGGACTTATTGTAGGCTAGAGGTAGGAAATAAAGGCCTGTCACACTTCAGTTGTGGGTTCAATTCCCGCAACCTTGTTTGACGCGATGGGTTGTCGCCCGTCCTATGGGTTGTCCTTTTTCTAAAACTATAGTATTATAATATTCCAGAAATAGTATCAAAAAAATTTCTTGCATTAAACAATTCTATCTGATGTCTAACGTAATCCATTCCAACTTTTAGGCTTATCAAAATACTTTTGTCAAATCTTATAGTATAAAGAAAACAATTTCTAGAAAGGTCACATAACAAGCACATGAATACCATCATTTATCCCCAATATATCCTAAGATATATCTAGTTGATCACATTCCAAACATGTGAATACCTTAATAATGTATTCTCATAAATTACCATAAAACCATAGTGAAAACATGAATGATGTCAAAAGGTAACTCTTTCCACATACCAAAATCCCAAAAATTCAATATACTCAAACCATGATATCACTTGGTCCTTATATCAGTCATGAGATCATTAATACTATCATAAATTTCATTATCTCCTTATCCATTCTTTATGCGCATATTAGGTGCTTTCCAAAAATATCTAAAAAACCTTTCATGGTTACCGGTACCATTCAACATACACATTCAAAAACATAAGGAAAACAATAGTGTAACAATCCTTAAATGTGTCTTTATTCCATAGTACCATGATATTATTTATACAACATTACTCTTGATAAACATGTAATCATTCCACTACCTTCTTAAACCAATGACTGAGCTTCATCATTTCTTTCGTCTCATATATCATTTGTAGTCTATTCATCATCATGAACATAAATAATACCCTTACGACCATTCTGATTCTCTTCATGAAATTTTCCCTTAGGGCATTGGTTTGCATAACTCCCGTACATTCCACATTTAAAACATTTAACCATTATTGATGTCTTAGCAATACCATTATCCTTGTCCATGGTGTTAACTAAACATTTTCCTTTACAATTACTAGCTTTGTGTCCTTCTTTTCCACACCCAAAGCATCTTACAGTACATTTGAAACATTATCCCTGATGCCTCTTCCCGCATGATTTACATGGGGGAAACTGAACTTTCTTTTCTCTATGGTCATCATGAAACTCCATCTTTCTCTTATTAGATGAGTCAGGAAACATACCAAAGTTGAGATTATTGATCATATTATGAGATTGTTTATTAGGCATAATAATGATGTTTGCACATCCAAATAACATTTCATTTGGTTGCTCATGACGAATATCATTCCATTGTCCATCATATTCTCCATTAACATGAATCCTCCTTTTTCATCCCATTTCTTAAAACCCTAAAAGAATAGTATGAGAGGCAAAACTCATACTAGAAAAAAAACATAATCAAGGTAGAGTACATTCAATCTCTAAAATATTAGGTTTAATTATATGATCGTTACCATAATTCTTGTACTATAACCTATACTTATACAAAACCTTAGGGACATCCCTAAACATACCATAGAAATATTTTCTAGGGATCTCACTAAAGTTTTCGCATCCTAGTTTCCAAAGGTTAACTAAACCTTTCCTCTGATAACAATTGTAGAGACCCATAACTTGACGTATGTGTACATTACATTAATTTTGAGGAATACTTAATACATAACAAAAACCAACACATAAGGACGGTAACAGTTTAGTGTCTTTGGAAACTCGGAACATAATCTTCTAATAATGGTGAAAGATCTTCAACTAATCTCATAAAGATCTTACCCTTTTGTTTTCTTACCTAAAACGATTCTTTAAATAATTATGAAAAGAAAACAAAATGAGGGTGATATCAAATTTTTAGTAAGGGTAAACATAGAGAACATAAAACAATCCATAAACATTTGAATGCAAAAACTTGAACAGAAAATCTAAACATCAAAATCTTGAGCAGAGACATAAATCTTGGAAGTACGTAAGTCATATATCACAAAGGAATATCCATCATGATAAAATTTCATGGGAATACGACTTGTAATTGTGGAAAACATTAATCACATGTTATTATTTCCATAGTAGCCAAGGCATTACTGCCAAGACAATCTTAGTGGACACAACCCCTTTCTGAATCGAGTTCACTCCTCGTTCTAGTCCTGTATCACTGAACCGGATTAACTTACCATTCCTGCCTTTTCCATATCATGAGATATAAATCTTTACCAATTAATTGGAGGGAGATATATTTCTAACTATTTCATAATTAAATCATTCTTACGTGTTCCACAACATAAATATAAATCATTCATCATAACCCAAAGACTAAAATGGGTTTCATAAACTTCATCCCATCATAACCTAATATATATAAAATAAATGGATATCATTTCATCATAAGATATGTGAAACCATGTAAATCATAGAGGCATTATACTTGAAACATACACATATGAAATAATGTCATCTTATATAGAAAATGGTATTGATAAAACACATGAAATAAGTTCTTGAGGAAAATATCCTTTCTTATTGAAAATCATTTTATTTTCACAAAATGGAATGAAATTTTAAAAGAAGAGGATTTTGTTGAAAATAGTCATAAAATCTTGTAGAGTAGGCTTCATGAAAATAAGGTGTTATGAAACCCTAAAAATCCATTCATGCTGTACAAGTTTGAAAAATCATTCTCCTCCTACTTTTGTCGGAAAAGTCAAAAAGTTCCTCGTATGGTAAACAAGAGAAATATTTCCTTCATAACATGTGGTAACATTAAAAAATGGGTAAAAAAGACTTTAAACATACATAAAAAACTTTTATAAAACAAGGACATGGATGATAACAATAACCCCAATAAATACTTACGAATAAACAATCTCGGATAAGAACGAGATTGGAAAGGTTATCCCTTAACTTAGGTTTGATATGATTCGCACATATCCTAATCTCCTATATAATGATTTAAATAATGTCATTTACTTATTACATAATCATATTCATTGTTATGATATCATATATGGTTCACTTAAGTTTATATTACCCATTCTTTTGTAAATTCCATGTTAAAGCAGCGTTTCAGGTAAAATCGTTTTATTTTTCATACGTGTATAGACATGCTATTCCTGATATTATTATTACTTATATCATGATTTAATTACTTCCAGAATGTAAATAATTATTTTTATATCATATATATTCAATATATATATATATATAATATATAGATAAATGAAATTAAATACACTTTTCATGAAGATGGTAGGCTGCATGTACACATAAACGCTGTTTTCCTTTCCTAATTGACTTGAATAGAAGTAAGTAAATGACATATATATATATATATACATAAATAAAGTAGCTTTATCATGTCTTATATTTCATTATTATTCATTATTTATACTTTATAATCATTCTTGAGTGTTTAACATGGAGAATGAATCTCATCGTGTCGTGGAGACGGTAATCCGTACGTACGCATGAGTGATGATATCGTTCCCATAATTATTGAATCGAATTTGAGTGGATGATATAATATCTCAGAATCTGTATTCTGTTATAATAACCATATATAGGTATTTTTTACACCATTATACCCATCCATGTAAGGTGTTTGTGGAAAAATAGATTACACCACGGCCTGGAGACGGTATTCCGTACTTACGCACGCGCGGTGATTTCTTTTTCCATAGGACGGATAGAAGGTGAAATGGGGGTGTTTCATATTTATAATAACATATCAGTATATTTTTGATACTGATGTTATTACTTTGAAATGAAACAACTAAAGAAGAAGATGTTGAAGAAGAAAGAAAACTTGAATGAATCGGTTGAAGAGATTACCTCTTCTTCGACGCACCTCTTTTAAGCTACCTCTTAAGGAACATGAGTTAGATTTTGAGGAGACCAAAAACTCTATAATGTTTCTAGGGAAGTTGAGAAGGGAAATGGTCAGGGGTTGGCAAATATTGAAAGCTCAATATTTTGTAAAGAGAATAGGAAGGTGGTTCCCTTTTATAAAGGATGAGAGGGGAACCTTAGAAAAAACATAAAATATTATTTTATAATAAAGTCATATTCAGTTTATAATAGCTCCAAATTGATTTATTTCGAAGAAAAAGTGTGGATGGGTCTAAATCCTCTCAACCAATAGTTTTTAGATAAGTTTAGGTTTCTATGTTGACCTTATCATTTAGATTTAACTCTAAGTTAAATAATTTAACTTTTACCGTGTCTTCTTGTTTTCTCACACTATATGGTTAATAAACATACTATAACAAGAAAGACGAACCACAAGTGGTGAATTATTAATATATATAATCTTATCTATGTCATTTTTCAGAACCTTAGATTTTTAGGAATTGAATAACAATTAATAATATAGTATTTGTTTTGAAAACTATTTTATGTCAATTTTGACACTATTTGGTAATTGATTTTTTTGAAAATCATAACGACATGATTAGTTCCATAAAAATTAATTAAATCAATAATACAATGTCATATTAACATAAACAATTATTGGAATATATAAAATGTCTCAAACTACATTTATTTGGGTATTTATAACAACAATTATGTAAATATTTCATTAATAAGGTAATTACTGCATCATCATTATGTCATAAATAAATTAAATTATTTAATTTCTAAATGTTATAAATAAAATACCATTATGTAGGAAATATTTTTAACTTTCTAACTAATATTTATATTCTAATGTATCTTATGTATAACCCTATATTAAAAATGATTTATCTATTGAACATTGATTTTAACTCTTTTAACTCTTCTTTGAATTAAATAATAATAAATGTCCTAATATAATCCAAATGGACATAAATGATAATATTATATACCTAAGGTTGTTTTTGGTCTAATTAATCTTATCTGATGGAATTAGGACATGTGATAGGGTAATAATAATATCAATTATACCCTTAATTACCATATTTACTTTTAATCGTGGTAAATAAACGTAAAAATATACTATTCACTAATTTTTTTTTATTTTATTGAACCACATTTTACTCCTTGATATGAACTGTGTCTCTCGGATTTTTGAAATTCCAGTCATAGAAGTGGTAAAATTATGTTCTATGTAAATTTTCAAATTCTCCTAGGAGGTGGGTAAAAGATGGTGAAAAGTTCAATAAACTTTTTATATATCCAAAATTATTATAAAATGACTCCAATGAATTATATTGAACTTATATAGGTATTAGGTATCAATTTTTACCTAAAATAAATTTAAATAAAATAAATAATTATTTAAATAAAATGGGGTTTTTAAATAGTAACCTAGTGTTTTCACTATTCATCAAAAATTGAAAGTTTTCAGAAAAATACCAAAAATTCACCCGAGGATAATTTCGATATTATGAATCCAAAAATTAATTCCATTTTGAAAGATAAAATTTATTAAATTTAAAAAATTGGGTATAACTATACATAATGGCTATTTCATAATAATATTATAATAATATATCGTTTAGTGAAACTCGGTATTGCGTACTACACATGCTATTGAGGAAGGTCTTGATTGCGTGTAATGCAATCCAAGTCAGGGAAGCATGTAGTAAAAGCTCCGTTTGGTGTTTCATATAACATAATCAAAATTTATTTCATTTATACATTAAACAAAATCTTTACTAAATGTTGCGTAGAATAATTTCCACAAAACGAACTTGAATTTCTATGTAACACGAGCCGAGAATAGTGTTGCGTATATTGGAAGATAATACGGTGTTGCGTATAGCACAAGATAATTTTGGTGTAGCGTACAACACAAGACATCAATGAAATTAAAAATAATAATTCTCATAAAATCTCAGGTTGTTACAGTACATGTAACCTTTAGTGGAGATGTAAAAGGGAAAATTATTTTACCTGACTAAATAGATAACACTAACTCAGTTTGAATTTCTAAAGTTAATTTTTTGATTTTCTAAAGTAAAATATTCTTTGCATGTCACAATTTTTTGATGATGAATTTCAATTAAAATTTGAAAATTATTCTTTTTATGTTTTAAAATTATAATAATGATTTGGTATTTACTAATTTTAGAAATGAAAATGTATATCAAATAAATCTGGATTCTATTGTCTCACAAAATGTTTTTTATTTTAGTGACTTTGATAAAGAGTCTTGGATTTGGAATAAGGTACTTGGACATTGTAACATTTACACTTTTAAAAACATTACTAGAAAAGTATTAATCAAGGATCTACCTAAACTAGAGTTTCCAAATTTTAAAGTATCCTATCGTTTTCAAAAATGAAAACAATAAAAAATATCATTAAAACAAAAAAAATAAGTTTAAAATTATCAACCTATTGAGCTAGTTAAAATAGATTTTTTTTTAACAATTATAAAGTTTCAAGTTTAAATGGGAAGCACTATATCTATGTTCTAGTTGATTATTATTCTTGGTATACATGGATGTTTTATTTAGGTCAAAAAAGTTATTCTTATTCTTATTTCATCAAGTATTCTAGATCAGTGACCATGTCCAAAAGATTGAAAACCAATAATTTAAATATTTTTTCCCACCAAAATGGCTATATTCACAACTTCTCTACTCCTAGGATACCCAATATTAATAGAGTTTTTGAATGAAAAAATAGATCATTACAAGAGATCACCCCGACTAGGCTTAATGAATAGGATCTACCAGTTTATTTGTGCACAGAATATATGAATACAACATGTAATACAATAAAAAGAGTTTTAATTTGATCAATCCTAAATAAAACCTCCTATGATTTATTGAATAATATGAATATTATTGTTAATTATGTCATCTTTTTCAGTTGAAAATTATTTATTCTCAACACAAATGATAATTTTGACAAATGTTCCTCCAAGTGTGATGAAGGAATTTTCCTAGCTTATTCAATATCTAGTAATGCCTATTGATTCTTTAATAAGAGAAAAAATGTGTGGAAGAATCAATGCATGTTAAATTTGAGGAAACATATCCACATGGATCTAATACCTAATTAGAAAATATTGAGGATAATCTATCCAATAGAGAAATAAATCCTAAACCTTCTAATTTGCACGTTAAAAAAGCAACAAAATCATCTAAATTTGGAAAATATCCAGATTCTGACCAAGTGGAACCCAAACCTATAGATGAACCTAAAATTAAAAACCCTTCTTTTTATAGACCTATTAGGTCTCTTAAGAACCATACTTCACTTAATTTAGTTGGAGACATTGAAAAAGGAACACAAATAAGAGATTTTCTAAAAAAAATAGGTTATACATCAAGTCTTTTTTTCACAGCTTGAACCTAATAACATCAATGATGGAATCAATGTTGAATTTTGGAAGATGACTATGTAGGAAGAACTAAAACAGTTTCGAAGAAACATTTTTTTGGAAACATGTTGATAGACCTAAATAAATCTTGATTATAGGCACTAGGTTTTTGTTTAGAAACAAATAGGATAAAACTATAACTATAGTAAAAAAATCCAGACTGGTTTTACAAGGTTATAGTCAAGAAGATAGAATATAATATGAAGAAAACTTTTCACATATTGGCCAACTTGAATCCAAAATAATACAACTAGCTTGTGAAGAATATATGAATTGAAAACATTGTCAAATAGAAATCAAAAGTTAATTCCTGAATATTTATATAGTTATGGATGTTTTTGTTAAAAAAATCCCCAGTTTTAAAAATCCCCATTTTCCAAATCATGTTTTCAAATTAATAAAGGATTCTTACTATTTAAAACAAGCTCCAAGAGCTTGGTTTGATAGGTTCATCTCTTTTATTATTTTTAAATGTTTTCCTAAAGTTATAGTTTATCCTACTATTTTCAAAGAAATAATATCTGAAGATTTATTAGTTGATAAAATATATGATTACGATATTATTTTTGTGTCTTTAAAATTTTTATGTATTGACTTTTCAAAAATGATGAAAAATGAATTTGAAATGAGTTTAATGTGTGAATTAAAATTATTTCATGGATTTTAAATATTTCAAAACAATGAAGGTATTATTTTAAATCAATGTAAATATACTAATTAACTTTTAAAATGTTTTAATATAGATAGAACTAAAAGTAATGAAAATCCTTTGATTACCACCAATAAATTAGATCTTGATAAAAATTAAAAATCAATGGATCAAACCATTTACAGAGGTATTATTGGATGTATTCTTTACTTAACTGCTACCCAACATTATATTATGTTTAGTGTGTGCATGTGTGATCATTTTTAAGGAAATTTTAACAAGTCACACTTACTTGTTGTTAACATTTTTTTTAAATACCTCAAATATACTACAAACATAGAGTTTTTCTGCTGTAGAGGACACCCATATGACTTAGTTATTCTAATTATGATTTTTGTGCTTGTATGTTACATTGAAAAAGAACCTCTGGAACATGTCACTTTTTTGGGAAAGTCTCTAGGTGCATGGTGTAATAAGATATTTTTGTTGCATTATCTACTATTGGAGAAGAATACATAGATGCTGGTTGTTTCTATGCTCAAATTTTGTGGATGAAAGAAACATTAAAAGATTATGAATATAAATTTAGACATTTCCCTATAAACTCTGACAACACAAGTACTATTAACATTTCTTGGAATCCATTTTATTAATTCAGAACAAATCATATTGATGTAAGATATCACTTTTTGAGAGATCATTATTAAAAATGTGATATAATTCTTGAGTTCAATGGAACTAAACATCAACTTTCTGATATTTTAAACATGAAATTAAATTCTGAGAGAAGGAGGTACATCAAACATGAGTTGGGGATGATCAATTTTGAGTAACTAAGTATTTATGAATTATTGTTGATGACTCACATTAGAAGACTCACCCTTGAAGACTCACCATTTACAAATCACCATTAATGAATCAATTTTGATGACTCTCCGTTGTGAGTGACCATTGATGAAACACCATTTTGACACACTGTTGATGACTCAGTGATGTTAACTCACTGTTAGGACACACCATTGTGACCTACCAATTTTTATATAGTCATTTTTCTAGCACGAACTTGAAATCACTGATTTATTTATTCCATTTTATTTTATTCTACATTTTCATTTTAAGATTATGAGTTACCTAAATTATAAATAATAAATCAATCCAAATAATTTCATACTCACTCACTCTCCCAAAATAGAGCCTTTCACTCTTGAACCTATATTTCCATCATCCTGCAAACTAAACCATTTACATTGGCTCAAGTAAAGTGTATCTATAAGACATATCCAAATGAGTATCATACATCAATGAAGAAAAATGTGGAAGCAAGTGCTCCATGTCCCAAACCTATTAACCCTGACCTCACAAGCAGAAAGTGAATACTAGAGAAGGAATTTCACGCATAATGGATCTTGTCGAGTAAATCCCTTGTATTGAAGGTGTTGCAATAACAAGGGTGGTTTGAGTGGTTATCCAACAATGCATGACCACTCTATCCATTGTTAATTCATGAATTTTATTTTTATGTTGAGTTTATTCTAGAGGGTATAGAATAATTCCTGATAAAGTCAAGAATAGATGGAAAAATGATATCCTTTTCTTCTAAGGAATGGTATGAATACTTGAATTTACATCATGAAGGTATTATTGAGGATTACCAAGGAAACGTTCCTTTTGAAAGTGATATTTTCAGTTATGAAATATCCCTAACTACTAATACTCGAGATGTGATCTCTTGAAGTACAATATAAATAAAAATGGACGGAGAATGCCCTTTTCTTTTTAAATGTATTCAGCACAAACTATTCACAAGGTAATGGGATTTTCCTTCCCCGATTTATCAAGATGTGTATTTGATTTATCTAATGAAGAAAGGTCACTCAATCAATCATTATAGATATCTTGTGGTCCACATGAGTGATAAGATTAAGCATCAATATAATTTAAGTTCCATGTTTTATTCTTTGTATATTTCTCCAATGTTGAAAGTTATGGGAGTGGTAAATGAAGGGGAAGAAACTATACTAGATTGTGGTTGTTTTTTCATTACAAAAGAAAAATGTAAAAGGTTATGGATTAGATGGAATCCTTGTAATGGTTAGTTTCTTTAGGATAATGAGAAACTTTATGATGAATTCAATACTATTAAACATCCTACAGGGCTAAAATAAATGGATGACCCTGCTCTGAGACCAGATGAATTTGTGAAATATTCTATTGAGTGAGAAGAATATGTTGAGGTCGATAATGGAAATAATATCCTATTGATGATAGTAGTGATACTAATATTTCATTATTCTGAGAAGTAATTTCCTATGGCTCTCCTAGCACATAATGGGCTCATCCTTCTAAATAACCTCTCCTAAGTGAAGATGATGAGGATCCAAAGGAATCATGAGATATTGAGTATGCTAGTGAAAGATATAGTGAAGATGTTGATGAGTCTGGAAAAGAAGAGGATGATGATGATAATAATGAAGCTGAAGTAGAAGTGGAATAAGAAGAATATGAATAACAAGCTGAATAAAGTAGATGTGAAAGTGATACAAATGAGGAAATGGAAAAACAAGAAGAAAGTTATGAAGATGGTGGTGAAACTTATGGTGAATATTTCACTCCTATTAGGGATCAAGGTCCTACTATAGAACCTACAGATCATGCAAAAATCATTTTAGTGAAAAAAGAATTTTTCGTGGAATATAAAAATATATTTATTTATTTCCAGTTGAGGATGACGTTCTAAATGTTCAAATTCAAGAACTAGTTTATTCTATAAATAAATAAAGTGTTGAGAGGTAAGGACCTGTTAAGGGGGAGAATCTTTCTGTAAGAGTTAAGGTGTACAATATTACTCTTTATGATCAGAATGTAGTAGTTGAATAGGAAAAATACCCTAGATATGTCACTCTCTTATTATGCTATCTAGATTCAGATGATGATTCATCTCATCCTAGGGGATCATAGATTAAAGATCTAGATCATGCTCAGATTGTTCAAGTTGCAGCAGTCTCAGTGGTAGCTTCAGCTCTTGCCCTTACTCCTTCAATTTCACATGTTATTGTAGATTATATGACCCAAATTGCATTTATTTGTTTTATAGAGGAAATGTTCTCAATTGTTAGAAATATTTTTCAACGGAAACCTATACCAGTGTTTAGTTTTAGTGAAACCAAAGCTGCTATAGTTTCAGAAATGATTGCTAAAAACATAAAAATAAAATGATTTTAGAATTCCAAGGAGTAAGGATGGAATAAAAATGATTTATTGATGAGTAATCTAAACTCATCCCAATCATCAAAGGCATATAATTTAATTATATATAGTCTTTGGAAAAGGAATTAAAAAGCCTTGAAGATACCACTTATATTTCTTCTCTGGATGAGACTCCTCCACCTCCAAATATTGATCTAACTTTTTTAAGATTAGTTTAGAAAGATGATGTAAATGATAAGTCAACCATTACTGCTCATTCTCAATCTTCTAATAGTGATACGATCAGATATATGATCGAATAAGAACTAAAAACTTTGATGGGTAACTCATATCAGTAGATCCTTAGAAAAATTAAACATAATAGTGGCCATGTACATGATATGGTAAGGTTTTACAAGAACTGGTCCACTAATTCTCAAGAAGAAATCCCTAAGAAATTATTATTCTACTTTAAAAGGATTTATACCAAACATCAGTTGGATAGTCACTTTATGAAATAGGTTGAAAGTATTAGGATACCTCATATTATCCAAGCATTAATGGAACAAGTGAGACATATCAAGTAGTTCACTCCTACACTTTAGATGTTCATAGATAATAAAGATAATTTTATAAATTCTATAGAGGAAGGTTGGTATATTATTATGTTTTTTATAATCTTATAAATGACCTGTTCTCGTATCCAGAGTATAGGTATAATAGCTCAATAGGCTTTATCCATTTGACCAGTGACTGAAAATTTTTCATTAAAGTTCAATCTATCAGTCAGTTGATCCTCAACTCAGAGAAGCAATTACTCAAAACCCTTTTGATACTTTACATTTAGCCCATAAACCATTTTCAATGTCTCCATGTCAGGCACGTAGCCATATGAGTCTTGTTAGTTATTAAGAACTGACATTCTATACCTCTTATACTCAAACACTTACGTTCTATTTTAGAGTTCCCATTAAAGAGATATATACATCTTCTACTTCTCTACCTTCTATTTCTCTAATGGCTCCTTCTACTACTGCTAGTTAGGTAAAAGAATTCATGGATACTTCCTTGGAGAAGCATTGATTCTGGATAGATCTTTGATAGGGATGTAATTTTCTCTTTTTATCATCCAATGTACAATAATTTATTATGAAACTAATTATATCTTTTCCTCTATTATATTTCCTTTAGTTTTTCTTATTTTTTCTATTTTTGATAATCACAAAAGGGGGAGAATGAGATGGAATTTAATATGGTGAGGTGGAATTTAATATTAGGATATAAAATTTAATTTAGATGATGGAATTAATATGAGAATAAGATTATGTGTGGGATTAATTGTGGTATTTAATTTTATTTACTTTTTAATCTTATAATTAAATTTCTCATGATCTGTAGTAAATGTTAAGAAGAAAACAAATATATTTTGTAATATGATCATCATGAATGTTTTATTAATTCCATGATTTGTGATCATCAAAAGGTAGAGATTTTTGGCCTCATATAATTCGATGCTCAAACATTTATTCTTCCTTAAGTTAAACTGTGTTAAATGATGTCTCCTCAAGTTTAGTTATAAATTTAATATATTATGTTAGTATTTAATATCATAAGATAGATTTCCAATATTGGAATATGTTTGAGTCACCATTAAGGTGGACTTATTTTTTGGAAGAAAATTGGCTTAGTATGAGTTATCGTTGATATAGACCTATCAGTAATATGTCTCAATTTCAACTGTCTCACAATCAGAATAGATGTTGAGTTCTAAAAACGGATGAAACACTTTTTTTTCAACCTATCAACAACTCAAATCATTATTTTCTAAAATAAATGGACCATTTAAAATTGAGTTATCGACGCACTGAGTCACTGTTGCATCAAACTATTGATAGAATGACTTACCAATGTTCAGAATATATTTTAAGTGTGAGTTACTGAAAACATGATTCACTTTCATGTGGACCTACCATCAGAGTGAAAAAATGTTTCTGAGTCACCACTATATGACTTGCAGATCCTATTTTCAGAATTCGTTATGTCTGAGTCACCATTCCTTACACAACGTTTAGTGGAACCATCGATGCATAATTTTCCATTCAAATTAAAATTTATTTCTATCCATCATATTTGTAAAACATAGTAATACCAATTATATTGATGACCTTTTATGCATTTTTAGGCAATATTAAATATATTTTAGACTACTATATGAGGTTTGAGGTACCTAAAAGAGATCAACAACACGCTCATTATTATTTGTAATGTATAAAGAGAATACCTGATCAAAAGGGAATTCATCCATGTAATGTGAACAAAATTAGTACACCTGAGAAAAAAATGAAGAATATCTTTATGTGAAAATAAGAAGATACTATTATGGACCCAAACAGTAGAAGACATTGCAGCAACAAAACTAAGAGTGGAGAAACACTAATCAGTCAATTGATTAACTCACTAGAAATAGGTGATAGAAGCTCTCACGAAGCTTTATTTTGCTAAATATTTACAGAAGTCAACTCAATTTTCATTTCATGATATCTTCCAATATTAATAAGCTACATAACCAATCACACAGAGCCTTAAAACTCTATTTTATATATTTTTGATCTGTTTGTTTACTATTTATACATTTCGAGCAGTGTATGTCTCTCTGTTTTATAAAAAAACACTCACTCCTGTGCAAAACTGGAAGATACACTGATATCCTCACAGACCATCTTTCAATCATTATACCCCATAGATATCAGTGGGAGAAGTCCCTACATGACCTATTTTTTATTTTCCACTACCTAAAAAACTATAGAGGAGGTCTAGTTAACCTAAGAAATTGAATGCTATTGTTTACCCCAATCCAGTGTGTATATCCATTTTTATTTATATAAAATTATTGGTGGTATGTGATCATCAAGCGGATATTATTATGTTTCTTCTTGAGACTGAACATTTTGTTTTTAATTCACTTTTCCTTTCAAAGATTTTTTTACTACTTTATCTATTCACAGATGAATACATTGTTTAAATTTATTTATTAATCCTAGAAAGTGTATGTTGTGTAATTTTATTTAGATTAAATATTTCAAACCATAAAGTAGTAACTCATATTTTTTTAACTAATAACTAATCAATCTTTGATAAATCCTTAAAACAAACAAATATTTTGTAAATCTACTACTTTGGTTAATGAGGTCATTTTGAATTTCAAAATTGGGGGACTTTTAACTAAATATTTTTGGAAATTGTTTTTATAGGAACTCAATTCACACCGTTTTGAGTATCTCATTCCGACCAACAAATTCAAAACTTTATTCAATCATATTAGTAAAAACAATATACTATTCAAATATATATTCAAACCTACAAATTTAAATTAAACCTTCTTTCTTTTGAAGTGGAGAGCTATATCAAGACCATCCATAATATAAGAAGTGTTGGGATAAATCATTATATAATTTGTATCTCACATACTCATTATCACCATAAAAATACTATACACCCCAAAAAGAATAATACTTTACAAATATTTCGACATTTATTCATAAAACTGTTGAAAAAATATTTTTAACCAACATGAAAATAAATTTTTGATACCAAAAGGCACTTTCCTTTTAAAAAATAAATTTATGAAAAAATAACCAGAAAATAAGAAAAATGAATATCATTGAAAAATTAAGGAATTTTGTAATTGGTATAAAATAAAAAATAACATTCATGATATCATGAAAAGGAGGCATGTTTTATACATTAAAATAGAATATTCCCTTTTCATTTTGTATGGAAATTCAAAATGTTCCAAATAAAATATAATGCAATACTCTTTTAAAATAATTTCAATTAAAGAAAATATGGAAATAAAATTTACAATATAATTAATTTTTTTTAGATAAATATATATATAAATTTTTTCAATATAGACATGTATTAAATGAAGTTATAAATTAAATCCATAAACATTTAAATCATATTTTCAAGGTAATGTTTCCCTTATGAATTGATTATTTTTGAATTGATGAAACATCAGAGGAATGGAAATTGTATCAATTTGTAAAAAAATTATAATTTAGGGAATAATTAATAATTAAATCCATAAGGTAGTTTATAAACCAAAAAAATAAATGATGTTTTGAAAATATCTTGTGTCCTAATGAAATGAAATTGAGAGTGAAAACCCCTAAACATGATTCAGAATCATATCATACTCTCTTTAAATTTAAAAATAGTAATTTATTTAAATTATTTAATTTTTAATAATATTTTTCATTTTTATTATTTATTTTAACTTAATTCTACCCATTATATATTAGTTTCCAAAATCTATTATGTTCATATTGGATATTTTGAGGATATTTTTCTCATATGTAAAAGTTAAATTATAAGATTGACTATAGTAAAATTAATCAAGATTATATAATTCAATTCATATTAATAATGTTTTAATTTTTTTATTCATTAATAATACATTTCAATCAAAACTTGTATGGTTTATATGAAAAATATAATATTTTACATAATAGAGATTGTAGACAGTGTGTACGCGTTAGTAACATTTTGTTTTTATCAATTAAATTGAAGGGAAAAAGTTAAGTATAATTATTTCATTTCAGAATGATAACTATTTCATAAATAATATTTTTTTTTGTATTATTAAATAAATCAATGAGGTTAGGTGATGATGAAAAATAAACTATTTCAGTTCATGAGGTGATAATCTGCTTCTATACACAATAATTGATCTTCTTTTTCATCCAATAGTAAATAATGTATTAGAATATCTATTTTCTATTGAAGAGTGATATTTATATCATATATATATTATTTTAATTTATTTTATTACCCCATTAACAGTATCCATGTGAGGTGGTGATGAAAAATTAAATATAACATCTTCACGAGGGGTAATCTACAGGATAACATGAAAGATAAATTACATTTCTTTTAGATGGATATGTACATGAAAATTTTATAAAAAAGTAAAATATAATTTAAATATGTGGGATGTAGTTATGTAATAATATGACAATTTTTATGAGTGGTTTGAATGAGTTAAAAAATTAATAAAAATAAAACACTCCGCTATAATATATATATCTTCTTCAGAAAACCTCCATAGGTTTATACATGAAACCTTCCTAGGATTATATAATTATAAAACAAATAAATATCAAAAATGGGGAGGGATTTTGGTATGATATATGGTAAGTAACTAGTTGAGATAATAGACTATTGTGGTATAGAGAATAGAAGAGACAAAATTTCATTTTATTTGTGAGGGACATGAAACATTTAAAAATTTTCAAAATAATAAAATATATTAATTTTTAGTGATGACATGTGGTAAAAATAATTATTCATGAATAAGTTATAACATAAAATTGAAATATGTATAAAATTATTATTTAAACTATTTTTATGTGATTTTGACATTATTCATTTTAGATTTAAACCTTTTATCCCAATTTAAATGATATCATACTAACTAATTTTTTCTAATGTTTCAATTAATAGTGAAAAAAATAAATTATATTTGTTAAATAAATTTAAATATAATTAATATATACATGAAATCCATTAGTAATGATGAAATATCTATTAATGGATTACATTAATTTAATATGAAATAATAAAAATCTGAATGGAAAAAGGGTTTCATGAAATTTTGATTTCTATAAAAAATGTTTTATACCTAAATTAAGAATAAAACAGATTGAAATGACATTTTTTAGATAAAAACTAATAAAAATGAATTATTGAAATTCTAAAATGCATAATAATTAAAAAAATATGTTTTAAAATAATTAAATATAAAATATTGTTTTTATTAAAAATATGTATATTCATTAATTCATCCAAAAATAAAAACTTTTATAAAATCCACAAAAATTTAGACTTATAAATATTTCCATGATGATTTCAGGAAAATACTATTTCATAAAACTGAAATTAAATAATTTATCAATTTAAATTTTAATTATTACTATAAAATACATGAAAACTAGTATATTAAGAATAAAACTATTTTACTTTGATTAAAATTTACATAATCTTATTATAATTAATATAATAATAGAAAATCTAATTTCCAAATATTAAATTCATTAACATTGAAATTTAGCCTTATTTGTAAACCATTTTAATGAAATTCTATGATTCATTACATCATAAAGAGGTAATATTTTAAAAATCTACTAGTTTTTATTAATATCAACATCAATGATGTCAATGTGGTGTGTATACAGGTTATTTACTAAGTAAATGAAATAATATTTTATGTATGCGATTACGAAATCTATGAAATGTTTACAAAAGTGATTAGAATAATATTTTATAGGTTAATTCTTTGGAAAATGATATACTTTATTGTTCTAAAAATATATACAATGAAATATCATAATCTTCGTTCTAGAAATAAGTATTGTAAAATTTTGATAGGATTTGGAATTAATGATATTAATATTATTTCCATATTCATTTTGTGGGAAAAATTTATCTTAATAATAAATTAAAATGGTAATTGATCCAAATTATTTTTATAAAAATTATTTTATGCGTGAAATATCTCTTACTAGAAAGAGAATATTTAAAATATGTTATTACGCATAGTAATAGTTATAAATGTAGACCAAAAGAACCACATTTTATTTCAAAAGAATACATTATCTTTGATATATTATGTTAAAAAACTAATTCAACATGAATTATGAACACACAATAATGTTAGATATAATTCACCATACAAATTAAAACTGGGATATAATTTTTAATGATATAATATCACCATCATGTGGAGGTTTCTCCTTAGGTGAATGGTAATTTTGTTAGAATACTATTATATACAGTTTTATAAAATCAACAACTAATAAATTAGAGTATGTTGCATCAACTCGTGCAATAAATTAGTTAATATGGACCAATAAATATTTGGAATATTTTAATGTGGAGATGAAGCCTTAACTTATTCTTGGATGTGATAATAAAGGGGAAATAAAAATTTACAAGAATATTATAAAACATTTAATATGAATTGTCATTGATATTAAATATTTCCTTATTAATGATATTTTTCTGTGAAATGAAATGAAAGTACATTATTTTCCTCAAATGGAGTATCTTCCTAAAGTATCCATAAAGATATTGTCCAAGAATTATTATAATAATATGATTCACATATCAGGAAGAAAACAATGAATACATTGAAACATTCCTTAACTATTCATGGGGAACATATATTTATAGTTTTTTTGAAAGGGAAAAAATCTTATTTTATCATTGAACATGTCTATGGACTATTATAATATTATTTTAATTTACATACATGATTTTTTTAAAGAAAATTTGAAGTGATTTAAATGGGGACGATGAACTATTCAAAACATGTGATTACTATGTTTTAATTTGTTATCTCTTCAAGAATATGTTTTCTAATATTCTGGTTTGATGAAAACATGAATATTAAACCCTATTATTTAATAGAAAACATGATATTATTTATTCTTTTATCATGTTTTCTATGAAGATTCTACTCATGTTTTTATAGAAGAATTTAATATTATCCATTTCAAATAATTTATAGTTCGATAGTGTTTTATGTTCCATGGATTATAAAAAACTATAATGCAGGAAATAGATTGGGGTATGAGGTATTGAGATGATTTTGTGAGGATTTTAAAAAACAAGTGGTTTGCGTGAATGTGATCCCTTGTATTTAATTTTTATCACTCCATCAAAAAATTTGAAAAAACATTTCTAGAGAGGTGAATGCATTTACAAACCAATTAATATGATTTATAAGATTAATTTAAATGAATGTATACTATAAATAGATTTTGTGATGAAATAAATTAAAAAAAGACAGATTATTTTAAAATAATTGGTATTTTCCATTAATTATGATTTAGGATGAATTTATTATGTTAATATTCTTTAAATCCATAAGGAATATCCAAAATATTTTTCATTGTAATGGAATATTTAAGGCCCATATGTTGTAAAGGAGTAACCAGATCACAATTTTTTCAATACAAGGTGCTCTTATTATAGAGGTACGAAAATTAGACAACATAGAAAAATGATTTTATATTTGTGTAACTGATATTTTAATGTAGTATATCTCGTAATCAATGTTCAACATTGAAAATAGTTGAAATAAATTAATTTCACCCCATTGGAGAGGCTTCCATACCAGCAATCTAAATTTTATTGAATTTAGTGGGTCTGAGGTTACAAACAATGATTTTACTATATAATTTTAAATTTATTTTACAATTGTCAAATTTATATGATTCATGTATGACAATAATATAAAATGAAATAGATAAAATTTAAATAAAAATATTCAATTTTAGTGATATAATATGGTCCTTAAGTTATAGGGTTTAAAAGAAAGTAAACATATTAAGAAATTGTTAATGAAAATGGAATGAAATGGAATTCATTAGTGGTAGACTCCCTTATGAAGATAATTTGACTATTAAGAGAATGGTGGTAGCTTCACAAGGTTTTTCTCTAGTCTTACAACCAGCCAAAATTTATAAATTATAAAATGATTGAAATCAAATGCGAGATAAGTTCATGATTATATAAATTTTCATGATAATCATTCTAGATGGATCACCACCCCCGATTGCAACCAGATCGTACATTATGACTACATATTATGTGGAGAAGTTGAGGTGGTAGGTAACAATATGTTAGGATGAAATATTAAGTTAATAATAAATGTAATAATTTATTTTTTTAAATTATTTCATAGGTTTTTTTTTGACATTTAAATGGAAAATAATATTTCCCCACGTTAATAATTTTATTATAGTTCATATTTTAATGCTAAATTTATAAAGATTATAGATATATTTATTTGAAATAATTTTTTTTATAAAATTAGACATGTTAATATTGGAATAGAGCTATTTTTTAGTTTTCCATATCAAATTTTCACTGTTATTCCATTATAATAATAGTAGAATGAATTAAATTAAATGATAGCATTTTTTATAAATGATATATTTTTATTAATTAATATATAGAACATTAAAAATAATAATTATTTTTATAATTATTTTTTTAATGATTTTTAAAAAGGTGTATTATTTTCTCAATGAACTATTTTCATATTCTTATATTAAATATTAGGATTAACCAAGTTTAAAAATTAAATATAATAGAATTTTTGTAAATTTTTTATAATAATTATCATATCATGTAATTATCTCACATTCATTTTAATACATAAAATATGATTTCTATTATTAATGATTATTATAGTGATAATGAAAAAAAATTCATTTATAATGTTTTATTTTATCAATATTGTGTAATTTTTAATAAATGAATTAAATTAAAATATTTTATTTAATTGTCTAAATATTATAATTTCAATAATTACATAATTATATTTAAAAAGATTTAAATTTCCAACCAATTAAAAATAATATTAAAAACATAGAGTTGTTAAAATATCATTTTTCTAAAAAAGAGTTTCTCTCTATATATAATGTTTTATATTAAAATATTAAATTATAATAATTAAAATTTTAATTACTTTATTAGTAGATTAAATTTAAGATCCCAAAATAAACATTAATGGTTATTTATTTCATATGTTTATTATGTCATAAGATAATTGGGTAAAAATTAGTCCCCTTAGTAAAAAAATGGTCAATGTGAAAATATAAGATCTATTTAATTCTAAAATGTTAAAAGCATCTTTGGAAATCGTTGGATGAGTCATTACCAACCAATTATCAACTAAAAATAAAATATTTATAATTTTTTGAGTCATTGAACATTAAATAGTGTAATAATATCATTTAAAAGTTATAGATGATAACAAAATCTCCATTTTGATCACCAATAAAATTGGACACATACCTGATATTCAAGAAACATCCATTCCATCAATTTTTGTTCTATTTTATTTATCCTCTTAGTTGACTAGATCATGTTCAGTATCCTTTGGTATAACCTATTTAACATACACTTTAATATCCAGGTATATTTTGAATAAAATGTTCTAGGTACCAATGTAGTTTGGCGCATACCTAGAATGAATCATTAAACAATATAAGGCTCTCTTGTCTAAATAATACCCATAGAGGTATATTAATTATTATTCAAATTTTGTATAGAAATTTTTTTATATACTTCCCTTTAATATCTGGGAATCATGATTCACTTATATTTCACAGTATGCAATGTTGTATTGAATGTTATTTCTCTCATGGGGTTTTAACTCAAAAATTTCAAAAGCTAGAATGGTAATTATAGACTTTTCATTATTCATTAGTAATATTTATTTAATTTCAAATTTGGTTCAAAAAAATTTATTCCTTGTAGTCTAGGATGATAATATAATTCCTCTTTAGGGGGAAACCATTTTTTTTCAAATATGTCCACTAATTAATTTATTTTAAAAAATTCTATCATTATTTTTTAATTATTCTAGAATTCATTTATTGTGACCTCACATCAATGTAAATAGGTATTATCACCATAAATTATCTCTATCAATTGAGAATACCAAATTAGTTTTTGTTTTAGGACACCCTCATATTTTCATTCTTCAGTTTTAAGAAGGATTTATTTGGTTTTCATTTTCTAATGTTGGTATTCATCGATGTTTTGTCAAAATATTAAAATGGGTTTCCATCTGTTCAAAAAATATATATAATACATTCCACTCTAAATTTTAATCTATATACTTTATGTATTTAATTAGACTCATTATTTTTGTTTCATTATAATTTTATATGATCTAAAATACATTTAAATCATGTTCTTAAGATTTTATATCTATTTAAATCCACATATAATGATGATTCTTATTAAAATGTAGAATTATGGAAGATATTTTCCCATTTTTATTTTGAAAAAACAATTCTATTTCAATGATTTATTATTTAGTTATCACCCACAATAGTTTTTTTAAATACCATTTTTTTCAATTTCTCAAATGTGAACTTTCTTAAATTGAATTTTTTCAAACTGACCAGTAACATCATCACTTATTTAAAGAAAAAAGAAATATCTAAAAACTATTTTCTAGTTTCATGACTTTTTTTACCTAGAATCTCAAATCTATAAGTTTACATTGAAGTTATTTTTTTATGAATCACTCTTTAAATATTCCTATGAAATCAATATTTTTGGTGATTTAGTTTTCAATGTCTACCATTTGCATGCTTAAGGTTAATTTTAGTGATACTGACTCGAAGTTTTGTGTAACCCATTTTTATTTATGTGATTTTTTTGATGTGATATGTAAAAACAATTTACATTCTAATCGTTTTAGATTATATATTGAATTATTTGTATCTTTTATAAAAAATATCTAGTTATATTGATTTGTGGGGTTATATATTTCCAACTAATGCATTGGTTATGTTTTTATTCCTCATAATGTAATACTGTTGAGCATGAACTAGACCCATAATATCTATATTCACAAGATCAGTCATGAAAATGATTCATACTAGAACTGTTCACATGATAATGCTGGAAAACTTTTTGGGACCACAATATTTATAATATTGATTGTGAAGATGATATAGACTAGCGATGTTCACAAGTGTGAGTGTGAAAATGATGTAGATTTTATATATTCCAAAGAATGAGAATGGACACTGAGTAAATAGCTTTGTTCACTATGATATTAATACTTATGCTTATGAATATTTTATAATTAGATGTTATATGATTTTATTATTATCTTTGGATCCTATATAATTATATCATGTTTATGAACTATTTTATAAGGTATTTTTTATTTTAATATTTCATTCCCTACAATCATAACTTATAGAAAAATATAATTTTTTCATGCCCTTTTTAGTAACGTATTTCCACTATGTTCTTGTCTTCCCTATTTCTTATAATCAAACACGTGAAGATTCATTTATGATTTTCCCCTCAATGAGTATTGGATCACTTTCCATTCTAATGTTTATGTTCCCTGAGTTATGAACACGAGTATAACATATATTACGTATATAAAGGATTCCTGTATGGTTTGGTTAAGGAAAAATGATCATTTGTTTTATCAAATATTTTTCCATTGTAAATAGTCCCAAAATACAATAAAAATTCAATTCCTTGTATTTTGAGATGACTAAGGAAGTGTAATGTCCAATTGTGGAAATTTCATAAAATAATGTTATGTTAAAATGTATTTTTAATCAAAACCATAGTTTAAAGAAAATGATTCTAGTTATAGACCATTGTGGGAGGGTTTGAAGTCCTTAAATTGGTATCATAGCATGATTTAGTTATTTTTTAGGATTACTTTAGTTATTTTGAGGATTAGTATTAGAAACCTTTAAGGAAAACCCTATGGATAACTACATTAGTTATTTTGGAAGAAATAAAATACTAATAGTCCATCATGATGTCACTACATAAAATTATGAATTTAAGAGTGATTTTTAGAGGCACTCTCTTAAACAAATTCTAAAATAATTATAATAAGTTTAAAAGTGGTTTCTAATAATCCATCGATAAATTTGTTTTTTATTTAATAAAAAAATACTTCTCCCCATTCTCCCCACCCCACCTACTTCTCCCTTGATCCCACTGGTCATGAGCCCCTTGTGCCCAAGCCCAATCCCTCACCACTAACCCCCTTCTCCCTGATTCCATTTCCATCTCCTCTCCTTTTCCTTACTCAATCCCTTTCCCAGTGCCCCCTTGATAATGAGCCCCCCTATGCCCAATCCATAATCCTCTCAACTAGCCTCACCTCTCCTTGATTCAATCAAAATCTCTACCCATATCACCCATTCCCCCAACTCCACCTTGTACATTATATTTTAAAAATATTTTAGAAGTAAGACAACCATTCTTCATCTTTTCATTTCCTCCCTTCTTCCCTTGACCCATCTCTCAATTTTTCACACTCATATAATCCCCAACCAATTTTTGGGTTATATTAAGGTTCAGGTAAGTTGTATTGATGCATATTTCAGTTTTCTAGGTTGAGTAGGTTGTTTAATTGATTGATTTTACATTTTCCATCAATGGAGTTAGGATTTATAGTGTTCCTATTGAGATAATGATAAAATTTATATGAAATTTCTTTTTAGAGAATGGTTTTAATTTTTTGGATTATTTTAAAAGATTTATTTTGATTTTATAAGTATTTTATAAGACCATTGTAGGATATCAATAATTTTCAAATGGATTCTGTGGTTGGCATGGATGTATCACATGCTAAGATGTTATTAAAATAATTGAGTTTCCATCTTGAAACTATTTCCTCTTAGAATTAATTTTGTATAATAAAACTTTTTTTTTCTATTTAAATGATCTTAAATAGTTTATATACATGGAACTACGCTATCTTACATTCCAAGAGTATGTTAAAATACAAGGTGGTATGTCTAAAAAAATAACTATTTAAAGGGGTGTTCAAGAAAATCGTGAATTTAAAAGGATCGTGATTTAGAGGCATGTTTTATAAATTGAAGGCAGTTAACAATTAATTTTTTATATGTTTTTTAGACCATAAGTATCATTATATCTTCAAATGTTTCAAAAAGTGGAATTTTTTTTTCAAAACAAAGGGTTTCTTGACACCTTTCGACTTCAATTAAAGTGGATTGCCTTCCCTTAAAAATGCTTTTATGGGAATAATTGGATTTCAAAAATGTTTCTCAAAATGTGGTTTGTTAAATTATTTTCAAATAACATTTTAAATGTAGTTTTAAAATGGTATTAAAATGTATTATCTTATCTAGATATTTCTAAAATCCCAATTGACACTTTATGAAATGTATTTTTATACATGTGTAAGACCCTCTTGATACTTGTGTAACTATATTTATGCCCAAGGAGGCTTATTACCTCATGAAGTTAAGATTTTTATTGATTCATCATTATGTGTATCTTAATAATAGATTTCATTGGGTTTGTTACATGTGATAGTGAAGGAGGTGATGTGTGAGTTAATTTCAAATGCTTTTCACATTTTTTATGTGATAATAAGTGTCAATGTCCTAAAAGGAACACAATGGAATAAGGTGAAAAATACACATATAGGTATAACATGAGGCATTTTTTGAGGCATGTGCCTCCCAAAAACATAGAATATCCCATGATATTATTAAATATATATAATTTTCAAAAATATTTTAGGTCACTAAATAAATAAAAATATTATTATTATAAAAATAAATAATTAGATGGAATTAAAAATTATGTAGCTCACATTATTTTATAGAATTAAAAATAATTATTTTGATGAGATTAATTTAGGCTACTAAAAATAACTTATACATCTATATATAATGTAAAAATAATAAAATATATTCATATTATCATATTAAAATTTATTTTTATGCTTGAGTTATTTAATTTTTAAAAGGTAAATGTCATATTTTTTTTATATGTGAATTAATTCATTATCATACACAGGTATATTTTTTTGTCAGTACTCTGCTTTTGTTATCATTTATAAATTAATTTTATACCAGAATATTTCAAAATATATGTTCTGAAGATATTTTTATAATTTTAAAAAACATGAATTCCATTGAGGAGTTGTTTCAACAATCTCACTCGACTCCGAGTTGAAATTCCCTCGACCACACAAACAACTGATATTCAATATGAATCCCTCACAAAAACATATGAGACACCCTCAGTCTACCCTCTTCTGTGTTTATAACACCTACCATCTCCCTCCCACCAGCATCTTGCACACCCTCCTTCTCTAACCCATCATCATTTTTTACATTGCCTTCACATTCATCAAGTTCAACACGTGATGACTCCACAGTGAGGAGAAATTTGGTAACTCCTATTTCATTATGGGGATATTGGTGGGTGGTGGTTAAAGGTAAACATTTTAATGTGTAATATGTTATTAAACAATTTTTTTTCATTAATAACTACTATTTTTTCACAATTGATGGAAAAAAAGTTACTTTTGAGAAAACTATTTATAGTTCTAATGTAAGAATTTTAACTAGGTTGAAGAAAGTTATACTATTTATTATGGGGTACCCACTAATGATTCTGTAGGATTATTTGGATTGATTATAGACTTCTTTGAAACTGATCTGGTTACTCTTACGATTATATACATTGATTAGAAATATATGTCTCAATATTGAAATATTAAAATATTTGATTCCAAAATAAAGGTAATTTTAATACATTATGGATTAATTAAATTCCACCAGTTAATAAAGTTATAATATTTTAAAATTGGATCTTTTTTTATAAATGATATTTAACTTTACTGTTTTTGATATTATCACATGAATGTGGGCATTAGAAAATTAAGGTAATAAACATAATTAATTTAAACAGAGATTAGGGAATGAATTCAATGATACATCATTGAGCACTCAACATGAGTATGATAAGGTACCCGAAGGGATACCTAAAGAGAAGTGGAAAGGGATTGTTTATATCCATCACAATAAGAAGTTTTTAGTAATGGGAAACATAATATTATACCAATTTCATATTATATATATGGATATAAAATTAAATACATAATAGTTAAATTAAAAATTTTTATATCACAATATTTCTAGAAAATATCTATCATGTTGTGCTAAAAAATCATCACCAAATTTTTGGTTCGAAGAGTTTTTCAATTAATATATTGAATATTGAAATACTTTCATCAGTTTAAACATATATATTATAACATTATCTATTTCATATATAAAACTGTTTATTTTTCATTATTTAATATAATCAAATAATTTATGGAACCAATTATCTCGAATTTAAAATTGGTTGGATGTTTATTTGAAATATGATGGTCGTTACATGAACGATCATGCAAAATAATATGGGGTATGAATTCTTCTTTCAGGATAATTAAATTTTTATGGTTTACTATGTAAATATGTGTTGATTTGAACTTGAATAGTTTTTGATTTATTTGTGAAAATAAAAATAAATATGGGATACCAATCCAGTTTAGTCATTTTCAGTCTCTCAAGATGATCCAGTTGGTCATGTGCTTGGAAGGGTTCATCCTGGGCACATGCACAATATGAGTTTGAGACCATTATCATCTAAGGGATTTTTAAGGTAACCAAGGATTTCAGTCACATCTACTCTTGATTTCAGTTACTCCATATCCTGACATGTTCAAAGGAAATTTATGATAATGAAAAGAACAATTTGTGGATACATGAGAACAATACAATGATGGGGGAATCATATACATAATCATAATGAAAAGATTATTTCTCTACAGAGAGAATTATTTGATTTATATCAGAAGATGACCAGATTTGTCACTAATGATATTGCATCAATGGATGGTTCTAATAGGTAGGAAAATCCAATAACACAGTAACAATTTAGTACACAAAATTTTATTCTTTTTAACTTTAAATTAAAATATAAATTATTATTTAATATTAAATAAAATTTTTAAATAGGTCCCAGTAGACGGGAGTGGAGACATAGAGAGAGATAGTGTCCATATTTGTTCATTGGGTAGTGAAGAGGATTTAATTTGAATTCGATGATAACACTATGTAACCAAATATATTTATTACTTACATAATGACATGGTTATTTAGAAACCACGTTGTGTGGTGAGGTTGGTATTTTTATACAATTAAAATTATTTTCAATTACCTGCATCCTTTAGTTATCTAAAAAACACATTTTATTCAATATCACCTAATATATTATAATATTTTTGAAGATAAATAGTTATAAAGTTTTCTTTTATTTTCTAAGATTTACATTAATTTTTTCTATATTATATTCTATGATTTTGAAATGCATGATAAATTTTTTATGGAGTATAGTTATTATAAAATTACTAAGAGTGTCTTATTTTAAAATATAATTAATAAATGTGATGATCCAGTTTTCAATTTGATTTAAAAATGATTAAAAAATATATATTTTTTGTATTTAAAGGGTTTTTATTAATTTAATTGATTTCTTTATTAGAATTTCTTTTTTATAAAAACTGAAAGTATTTCACTCTTATGTTCCTATGTTACCTAATTTTTTTCATGTCATGTGTTATGTTTTAATGATTATTTGTTGCTAAATAAGATATATTGGATATGTTGTTTCAATGCCAATGTATTTTGATACTTTAAGTGAGATTTATAATGAATTTTTCACTTAAAATTTGTCTTAAAAAATCATGATAAATTCTCAAAATTTTGGTTAAATATAAATTCATGTTCAACACCTTGTACCAAAGGCTATCTAATTATAAGATAAACTTATGGATTGATCTCACTTGTATTTTTCGTATATGATATGTTCATATTGTGAAAGGAAATTTATTCCTATTTAAGGATTATGTCAAATTGAATGGGGATTCTTATCAAAGGGTAGTCAGAGGGAGGTTGGGGAATATTATTGAATGTATTTTATGGGTATTATAATATGACTTATGATATGTTTAATCACTTACATTAGCTATTTTCATAGGAACCATAAGTATATAGGTGGGAGATATAGAAATTTTAGTTTTGATAGTCATGATGAGACACTAAATAAATCCTATTACGAATGACAAAATCATGCTATGGGGAGTGATACCAAGTGAGGCTAGGATTGAGAAAGTTTAGAGTCTGTTTTTAATAACATTAACAATAGGTCATAAGAAACATCCTCATGATTATATTTAGGATTTAATAACTAAAACCTAAGGTATTTCCCATTATTTAAAATATTTTACATGTTTTATTTATTGATGAGTTTTTATTACTTGTTTGGTTAATTTATTTCTATTGTTATATTACATATCCATTATTTTCATTATATTGAAAACACTCACTGATAATTTATGATCCTTTATCAATGATATTCAGTTTTTCTTAAATGAAATTAATTACATTAAATATATATTTTAACATTATTTCTTTACTCATGTCATGCTTTTTTATTATGATTTTTTTTAATTTTATGTTTTTTATTCTTTATTATAGTTTAGTTTTCTCCTCATGTTGTTTTGAAATAGTTTTTAATATTTGAATGAAATTATTATTTTTAATTGGATTCTATTTTTATCTACCTATTGTATATATCAGTTGATATCAAATTTTCTACATGTTTGATATCTATAGATTATAGTATGCCTTATTTGATTTCTTATTATATCTAAAAATATTTATTTTAATATGGATGGATGTCCAATGTCTGGATGAAAAATAATCTAATTTTATCATTTTAAATTTTTATAATTTGATATTGGATTTTTTTCCATTTCTAGGGATGTAGTTTCTTCATCTATAATTATATATTTTAACATCATTGTATAGAAGTGGTTTAATCTACTAGCATATATTATCAAAAACATTTTGTGGTGGATTAAAATAGTACTATGTTTTGTCAAAACATTTAGCATTAGTTTAAACTTCCATTGACTCCATAGATGTTTTTGATTGAAAAAACCGCCATAAATAAAACCAATGTTAATTTTTTTTTTCACACCACATCCTATAAGTCACCCATAAATGGAAAAAACTAATGTAAGTGGGATACATATTCAATCTTTAGAATATGTTTTAAAAAACCATAATTGAAATATTTTGTGGTGGTTTAATCCACCTCCAAATCTAAAAATAACCACTGATATTACCCTACTTTATTATTTTGTGGTTTCATAACACGAGACATCCTGAGATTATAAATTCCTGTGGTTATATATGATAAATATATTATTTAATTGTTATTTATCTACCATGAATATCCATTTTGGTTTTATAAATATTTGTATCTTGTAGCAGCCATGTTTATATTGGATTTTGTGGGCAATTTATAAATTTTTAAAATGAGATACCAAATGATATATATGATAGGATTGCTAATATTGTGATTATTCTCACAAAAACATCATGAGTTATGATTACTAAAATGAATATATACAATTATATAAACCCCCCAACATATAAATTATATTGTTTTATAGACTATTATGTGACTATGATTAATTACGAAGGAATATTAAACGTTAAAAATTTTGAGAATGTTGGGAGAGTTACCCAAAAGAATGTCTCAAGGGAATACCAATAGGATTTAAGTGTTGTGGGATTGACCATTTATCTTGTGACTATAGATCTAGGATGAAGATGTAGGATAATTAAATAAAAGGTAAGAATATAAAATTATTATCATGTATGGAATTGGTGAAATTTACTAATTAGTTCCCTAATCTATGGGATAATAAGTGTAATAGACATTAAAAACCTATTAATCCATTGAATAATGGAAATCCTAAACAATACTATTGATGTGTCTAGTGGTAATTATGTGGTGGAATGTATTATTTACTATAGATTTTATATTTTCTTTACTCATGTAAATTATCACACAACTATTATATGTTAAAATAAAATCATATTTTTTATCATTATAGTACCATAAGGTATATGAATCATCATTATTGATTATTTGACAATGATTTTAGAATGTCTTATTATCCTTCCATTAGAAAAAATCAATTTTTTTTGAAATGGATTTAATAGATATAAGTATTTGAAAGTAATATTTTTGACTATAGAAATCACATTTAAAATAACCCTATTATAGTTTATCATTATTAAAATTAATATGGTCACTCTTGGAAAAATATTCGACTAGATTATTTATTGAACCTAATAATGAGTAATGTTTAGCTAAAGTTGTTTAGAAGAAGACCCATATTATGAAAATATTTTTGTTTAATGAATTTATGAGTTCCCTAAACATAATCATGTTACTAAGGATGATACAATCGTATAAATTAGGTAATTTTCAAGGACTACCTAACGACAATGAAAACTATTACCCTCTTTGAGTAGCGATTAAAATTTAGAAGAATAAATTTATTTAGTGTGGGGATATACCACCCAATGATTTTAGTATATAATATTTCCTTAAAATAGTTTTTGTCAATACATTAGTTACCAAAAACACTAAACAAAAAATAATTTATGATGATATAAAATAAAATTATGAAATTTTACTCATATAATATATCCATTAAATTAACCAGTTTAGCATAAGAAAACATATTATGAAATCTATAAGGAAAATAAATGGAAAATGATAGAAGAAGTATCCTTTATAAAGATCATCTAAAATATTATAGAATGTTGGTGTCTTCAATAATGTTCTATCTATACTAATAATACACTTATCATTAACAATAACATCATGAGAGAAATTCATTGAGAGAAAAAATCATGATGGTCAAAATTGTGATGGGATCAAAGCTAGAGGCATCACCACCATTGTCTTCCAGCCGAGCATAACTTATAGCTAGATTTCACCAGAATATGTTCACTGTACCCATATTTTTTAATATATATTATTTTATATGTTTAGTGACTAATAACATAGTTGGTTAAAACACTAGTTACCTGTATAAAAAAATGAATAAGAAAACTAAAAATACAAGAAAAAATGAATTCAATCATGTTTATAACATGTTTTGAAATAATTTTTTGATGTTTAATTAGCCAAAAACACCACATATTCAATCATTTTGAACTTTTGGAGTCATTGAACATTAAATAGTTTAATTATAAAAGTTATTTTAAAAACTTATCTTTTATTCGCTTCTATATAGGGACACATCTAACTCTTATTTTCAAAATCAATCATTGAAATACCTTATATTAACACTACAATTATTCTCCTCTTACAAACCTTTAACATTTTTATATTCCTTTAAATAAATTATTTATCAAATTAAATTAAATTTTCATGGAGTATTTCATGATAATTTCTAATGAATAAAAGATGTTAGGAACTTGTGTAGAATAAATCTTGTATAAGGTAATGGTTTTTTGTATTTATATTCACGACATGAGTCATATTACATATTATTGACAATGTTTTATTTTGAATTTTATTTCTAATTCCATGCAAAAAATAATATTTTTGATTCTCTTATATTTAATTTTATTCATTATTCTATTCAATGATTAATTTCTCATGATGTTTTGAAAAAAGTAACAATAATTATCATGGTTCCTATTAACTCAAAATATATTCTATTTAATAATGATTCTTTTTTTTATGATTGTTTTTCTCTATGAATTTTATTTACTATATGGTGTTAATACAATGCCTTTATATAATGAAAGTGACATTTTCATTAAAATATTTATCATGATGAATTTATTTCTTATAATTGTATCATTGTTAAGAATAATTCCCATACACATTAATGATAGTTGAATATCCTTGTTCATAATTCCCTTTACAGTAAGCATTAAACATTTTATAAGCTAACCAAATTATTTATTGTTTTATGTGACCTAGATTATTTCCTTATCTATTTTTAAAAAATACTTTTGGATTACTCTTTTTATAGTGTGGGTTATAAAAATATCATCTCCAAATATTTAAATAGTTTTCATTTATTTAAAAATATTTTTTTTATCATAAACATAACATAAAAATTTATATACTTTATTTATTATCACATATCTATTATTTTACAATCTTATTTAAGGTAAATGTTTTCAAATGTTTTCACTTCTCCTTCGTCAAACCATTATGTATTTCTCAAGGATCATTTAATAAAGATTCAATATAGTTTTTAAAAGTATAAAAAATGTTATCAATAATAAATATTGAAACCTAAATATATTTTCAATAATTATTATTGATATATCTACCATGATATTTATTTTTTATAATTATTAATTTTAATTTCTCAAATGTTACCTTTATAGAAAAAATTTCTTTTATATTATACACATAGTTGAATCACTTACATAGAAGTCAAAATCATTATCTAATATATATATATATAGATTATCTATATGTTTTCATATTTACATATAAGTGTTAAAATTATTTTAAGTATTTTTTCATGGTTAACGTTTAAATTTTAATATGAAATTAATTTTTTTAGTTGATCGTGTTTTCAATATTCACTGTTTATATGAATCAAATCAATTTTTCTGATCCCATGATGAATTATTGGTAAATACAATTTTCATTCCATTCATTATTTTTGATAGGGTGAATGAAATCCATTTCCATTCCCATTGGGTTCCATTATAAGTTAAATTATTTATATATGAAAAAAATAATATGTGTGTATAATGATGGTTGGTGTCTTAAATCACCCACCAATCCATTTTTTATTGTATTATACCACATGACGTAATGATATCAGTAATGAATACAATGCAGATTTTATATGTTCAAAATTTTGGGAGTAAACATGTGCGAAAATAGATATATTAAAATGATTTATCATGAACATGATACATGTTAAATAGGTTGACAATATTAACTATTAACACAATTTGGATCGGCTATATTCAAAATAATCAACAGGAACTTGATAAGCATTAGCTAATTTAACAAAACTAATAGTGAAAATGATGCATTTAGCTGTGTTAGCAATGGAAGGAATACATTTACTTATTTCTATTCTCTAATTATTTATTATAATCCTATACCTATTTTTTATTATATAACATCTCCACAATATTTTTTCAACGGAATAGTTTGTTCTGTTGACACTACCCACCACTCTATTGTAACTTATAAAAATCTATTATTCTTACATGTTCCTTTATAAAATAACTTTTTCTATTTTTTCTAGTTTTATATAATTCTTATATTCTAAATATTAATGAAAATATGATTTTCTTTCGTATTAATTATCAGTTTATGTCACCCATTTCCTATGATTCCATTCCCAAGGATATGAATATTAATATTTTCCTATGTGCAGCGTAGAATGGTGTCCAATACTTTTTTAATGAAATCAAATGGTCATAGGGTTTGTTAAATATATTTTCTTTGAAATATGTCCTTAAATACACTTAAAATTTCATTTTATGAATTTTTATTTTATTTATGATTTATAATTTTCATTATTTTAAAACACTGTAAAATAACTTAAGTTTGCTCTATCTTTGTTTCAAAACAAGTGTTAATAGAATGTGTTATTATTACCAGACCTTGGAGTTCAGGTTTAGGTATCATTATCTGGTAATTCTAATAGATATAGATCATAAATATTAAATTTCTCTCTAAATAAATTCTCACGTTATTTAAATGAAACATGATTTTGGAAAATATCTATTTAATAGTAACGAATCTCTATATTATTATGATATTATAGTAAGAAAATTGGATTAAAATAAAATGTCACAATGAAATGGAGGATGTTATAATATAAATGATATAAAATTGGATATTCCTATCATCCTTGATGACTTGGTTTCATATAAGTGGTTGGGCCATTATTTTGATTGATTATAACTACCAATTAGATTTTTATTGTAAATATTGAATAGATTATAGGCCAAGTTCTATGTTTTATGAAGGAAATTTATATTTTAATTTCAAATTAATATCTAGATTATTAGAAAATGGGAATCAATTCCAGATCTTTATTTAACTCTAAAAGGTAATAAGTTGAAGAAGATGTTTACAAGAAGACAATAATTATAATACATGTTCAAAATAGAAATTATTTTTTAATTAAACCATGTAGAATAATTAATGAAAAAAATAAAATAAATGTGGTTGTATTATTGTGTTTCACATAAAATGTGAATAATCAACATGTTACAATGCAGTTTTGATGGAAAATGCCAATATACTTTGTGTTTTCCAGTAGGGAATACATGGAAGAACTCAACAAACTCAACCACATTGATTAATTCTATGGTGAAAGAGAATCGTATATTTTTACAAAGAAATATCATTTTAAATTCTAAAAATATCTTCTATGTGGGATGAACCAAAGCATTCTTGGGAGACCTATAAGAATGAGTTTCAAGGATACACCCTTCTATTTTGTATTCAAATTATGACTACAACGGGTTCTGTGTTCATGGAAGCATACACATCATAATAATATCTAGTATTATAAAATAGAAAGGTGAACCATGTAAATATAATATGCTCGTTTCTTTTAGAGTGTCCTTGGATTTGAAAACTTTCTATATCACTATATATTAACAAGTGGTGAAGGCAATTTTTTTAATGATCTTAAAAGGACTTTAATTCCCCGATTCACCCCATACTTTTTTATCTCTAAATATTTCTATAGGAGGAATCAAACAGGATCCTAACTTATTTGATAATATATATTTTATATTCATGTAAATTAAACAATCAATTATCACATACAATGATATCAAAATAATGATGAACTAATGTGCTAAAAATGTCACCATAATAACTAATCTTAGAAAAATCTTTACACACATATTAATTATATATAGAGAAACACATATCGTGTTCATATTTTATGTTCATCCCTGATAATGAATTCATTTAGTTGTATAACAAAGATTAAAATAAATAAAAATATAATTACTCTACTAATGAGAAACTAGATCATAAAAAGGCTTTAGTTTTTTTGAAATCCTAAAAGACAAGACACATGGTAACCCCCTTAAGAGAATACATAATATGGTATAATCAATATATAAAATACACCTATGTATAAGAAATATGATATTAGACCCCAATCATAAACATTCTCCTTTGAGAACACATGGTATTGATCACCTAACACACATTCGACCCTTTTATATAAGAATATATCTTAGAGTAATAATATTTTATACATCAATATAATTTTCATTATACATAAAAAATAGAGAAGACACCTCATTATAATACATTATCTAAGTGTTTCTTATGGAATTGCAATAATATATTATATTACAAAAATCATACATATTAATAGGATATTATAAATTCAACTTATTTTACCATCATAATCAAAATATATTTTTGTGCATAGAAAGAATTATCCCAAAACCAGTTCAATAGATAGTATATGTCCACTATTCCTATATTCCCTCACATCACATCAACCACTGTTCCATTAATTAAAAATACATTAAAAATCATATCGAATAACTTAGTAAATAATTATATTAATCTTGTTATCCAACGAAGCATCCTTAATATACAACATTAACTAGTGACCAAAACACATAACAATCATGGTAATTTCATATTTTGGTCTAGGTTTATACCCTTCCAATCTATATCGCCTAACTAGAAGAAATCATTAACATATCCCAATTATCCTATTGGGGTGGAAACATACCATATTTACATTTGAAAACCAAAATCATTCTTTTATATATATATATTAAAATCCAAAAATTCCCTCTTTAATCGAAATGAGAGTCCTTGAATGAATTTTTTATTCTAGTAGTTGTGGCGACATTGTTTTCCCACTTTCAAAACAATCCCATAAGACTAATATAATATTAAATTCTCATCCATTCACCATAATAATCTAAAGGATACATTTATATTTATAAATATATATTCTTTAATTACTTATAGAGAATAAAACATTCACTAAAATTATCTAACAATATATATATATTATCAAAAACTATATGGAATAACATAATTCAGGACTCTTATTGGGATATTTAGATAAATAATCATGCCCTAAAAGGTATTCCTTGATCAAAAAGTAAATCCCAAATCCCATTGATTACCATTTATAAAAAATTTCCTTGGAAAAACAAAATGTTCATAAAACTACTAAATCATTCCAATATGAATCCCAACCATTAGGCCTTCCCACATAAGCATACCCAAAAAACACCCTTATAAATTAACCGGGATGGAAAATTCAAAAAAAAATTGTTAAAATCATTCTCTATGTCCAATTCATGGAATTTCACATTAAACTTTTATATTTACCGCATGTAAAAATCATTTATGAGAAATCAGAAGATTAAAATTTTTGTAAGGAAATTTTATCCTAGTTAAAATTCCAATGCTTATCCTCCTTTGAATATCTATTCTCACACGATTCCTATTAATGATTTCTGTTACTTGAAAACTTAATCACATGATCATAAAACAAACAAAAATTCTATATATAATGTTTTACATTATTAGGATGACATATCCCAATGTATAAAAATGTATTCCCACTGATATCATCATTTTATTTGTAATAATTCTCTTAAAATCATTGATTGAAGAAACCCCTAACAATATAAAAAAATAATTGGATTTATTGGGAAGGAAAAAATATTTTTTCAGTAAATAATAAATCCAAGGGTGTGAGAAGATATCATTTATCAGATGAGAACAATTATATATATATATAGTGTGATTCAAGAAAGGACTATAAGGTACAAATCATGATAAAGGGAGAAGAAAGAGGGGAATCAAAATCATAAATAATTTTTTTTAATTTTATTAGGTTAGATCAAACTGCTGGAGACTATAATCAGGATTTTAGTCACTCACTAGGTAACTAGGGGTGTATCTAATGGAATTAAACTAAAATACATAGCACCAATCTCCCATTGGGATCCCACTAGGAATCAATATCTTTTGTTTTCACCCAAATAAAAAACATTTCATTTCCAGTCTCAATTTTATTTGTATCATAAGATTTTCTGTCGACCCTACCTCAAAATTGTCAGAGTACCATATGAAAACATGTCCAAATTAATCCATTTTAAAATTACAATAGTAATGTTAAATATTTTCCCAAATCAACTTTAATAATTTTTTTAAAATATTATAATTCAACCAGCTCATAATAATTCATTTTGGAAATAATTCACTATTATATATCTTTTCATCCTAGAGAATCATTAATATATTATACCAGTGAATCAAAAATTTACTAATAATTCTTTCTCTCAGATTCACATTGGTTATGGTCATTAAATTAAACCATGTGTTTATAATAATTATTCATTCTGTATAAAAGTACTCCTATTCAAATAAAAAATAATTATAATTATATTCACCATATGAATAATGATTTCCTCTAATATGATGGAATTAGAAAAACCTATATATATTATTTTTATTTTCCATTGTTTATATATTAAATTTAAAAAAATGATACAAAATCCAAAATTTAAAAAATTATCATATTTTTATATTAGTTATATAATAAATATATTCCACATAATTTATTTAATAACTCAAATCGATATATATTTAAATCATTTAATATGTGATATATTCATGAAAATAATTTCCTAGGGAATTATGAAAGAATAAAAAAATGGCCCTATATTCTCATTATGGAAATATATACATTCATGTTATAGAGTATTAGAGCCCATGAATGTAAAGAAATATTGAAATGATTGTAATATATGATTAAAATACATTGAATTTTTGAATTTTTACATATGGAATACTTGAGAG
This sequence comes from Viscum album, assembly GCA_963277665.1. Lineage (NCBI taxonomy): Eukaryota > Viridiplantae > Streptophyta > Magnoliopsida > Santalales > Viscaceae > Viscum > Viscum album. The sequence goes on from OY728129.1 coordinate 1,550,379,989, forward strand.
ACATAATATAAATAAGATAATCATGAAATTATAATATATATCCTGAAATAATAACATCGAAAATTGTTACATTAATATTGAGCCACATGCTATAACATAAGAATTTGGAAACAATGTAGGAATACAAAATGATAAAATTGAGAACATATATAAGCCTAATAATGTCCATGAAAATTTATTTATCATTTAAAACAACAATCGTACACATACTATATTTTAGGATAATATAGATGGAAAATCATATCCACATATAAGAAAAATATCTCTTTATATATGAAAATTTAACAATACATTAGAGACTTATATGACACACACAACCATAACATAATCACAAATAATCCATATATATTCCAAATTTAATAAATATCATATCTATTTAAATAGTATAAGAAATTGGAAACATAATATTTTCAAATGGTATCAAATAAAAATGAAATTTTGAAAAGAATAGTTTGATACGTGAATTCATCCACACACAAAAATAATACCATTAGAGTGTTTTTGTAGTAACTCTTGATATATAACAAAATTATATGTAGATATTATATAGGTTTACTAGAAAAGGTGATAGAAAAAATAATAATATAACATGTATTAAATTTTCATTAAAATAAATTGATTATTCCATAGTAAGAACCATTTTTATGAAAAGAGTTTAATAAAGTAATGTAAAGTTGTAAACAAATAACATTAATTTATTCATAAAATGAAAACATAATAATGAAGTATATATGTGTATTGGAATTAATAGATATATAAAAGTGAAGATAAATATCTTTCTCTAACTTTTAATTAGTTTTATAGAAAACCAACTTTGATGAAATTATTTTAAAATAAAATTTTGAAAAGAGATAATGTAGAATATTATGATTAAAGATAATAATACATATTTTTAATTATATATATGAAAAGAAAAAATTCTTGGTATGAAGGAATATATACATGATTGTGAAAGCGTTAATGGAGATGTCGATAAACAATCTTAATATATTTTATTTTACGAATAAGGAAATCTATAAAATATGTGAACATTGAAATTAAAACGAAACTTTCTTAGAGGAAAGAGAGTATAACATATAATGTATATTAATTGAAAAATATAAAATAAACTTTTAATAAAAAATTAATGATTTCATATTATAATGTAGTGAAATAATTAAAAATTTATTAAAGAAAACCCAATCCATAGACTAACATTATATCGATCATGCTCTAACCTCCTGTATAATTATATGGGTTCATTATTAATTTATTTTTAAAATATAATTTCTATTTGTTTTTCTAGATAAAAACTCATTTTATTATAATATTACAATTTTATTGAACAATTTTTATTGAAACTAATATTCATCTTTTAATTACACAGTTTGTTTTTTGGATGTTTTAGTATGGTGGTTGGGGTCCTTTATTATTTATCATGGATTCATATTCTCTATAAAGGTTATTGATTATTTATTGGTTTGTCAAAAATATTTCTAAACATAAATTATATTTTAATATATTTTTTAAATGGTTCATAAATAGACGATAATATATCTTTTTATTATTAATTTTGATTAAACAAACTTAAATGATTATTGATGTACATAAACAATAAATTTACCATTTCAAAAATAATAAAAACATATTCAATTAAGAATTATTAGATAGTATTGATTTTATTTTTTATTTTACAATTAATAATTACATAAACATTATGGTATTTTTCATGTAGGTGTTATAACCAATCTGAAGAAATATGTGTTATAATAGTTAATGAATATGAAAATTTTGTTGTATTTAAATAATATATCCATGATAAATTTAATATTCCCTTTCAATTATGGTATTAAATTGTTAAATTAGACTAAAAGTTTTTTTGACAAAAAAATATTGGAAAATTATTATGGTTAGGATAACACTAATATTGAATATTTCAATCATTTATGAGGTAGCCACTTTAAAATGAAGGAATTAGGACTCCATGTGACTAAAATATACTAAAAATTATTATTTCTTGATAAAAATACTTTTTTTATTTATTAAATAAGAATATAATAGAGTTTTTTTCTTTGATGTGGGGGGCTTTTATTGCTGCGATTGGGTTTTATTGTCAATAATATAAATTAAAAAAATAATAAACTATATAATGTTTAACAAAAATAAGAAATAATTTGTAAAAAATAATTTAGATTGGGAAATTGGTTGTGGAACATTCTCTCATCCAATATTTTACATTTAATTATTTGTGAAATTACTGGTCATTGAAGTATAACTTCACCCATTAATGTTAGTTTACATTTAATATGACTTCCGTATGTTTATCTCTAAAAATTATTTTCATGCATAAAAATAATACTCAACATATTTAAAATAATTAAAATGTTTTTTGAAATTATAAAATCAATTTTATTTAATTTAGTTAATAATATGTATACAATTTTTTTTAAATTCAAGTATAAATTAAACTAAAAAGTTATTTAAGATATTTGTTTGGCATATAAAACAGTTTATTCTTATTCCATAGCATGTAAGAATCATTAAATAAATTATAATATAACTTTTTAAATATAATATTAATATATTATACTAAAAAATCATTAATGAATTATAAAATTAAGTTCTATAGAAAAAATATTCCAGTGAGATGAATATCTATTTTTAATATTTTATTTTTTATTCATATTAAAAGAAAAGAATTATTTTTTGTAAATTTTAAACCAATTTTTATTATAACATTTTTCTCAAAATTTCTCTTTCACATCTAATTAAATTAATTTTGAAATTAATGTTTTACATATTTTACAATTCATAAAATATAAGTAGTAACTAAATAAAATATACCACTTATTACATGAAAAATATTATTTTAAATCACCATTAATTTTAATTAAAAACCAATTTATGAACCCCACATTATACCTGAAGGTTAGTTGAGAATTAATGGTGGTTACATGTGATGATTCATAAATCATGGACTTCATAGTCATTTTCAGGACGTTAAACCTCTCCCAGAGATGAGTTCCCTCAACCCATTAATGTTGATTTATATCTCAGGATTCATTTAAGTAAAACCCTATTGATTCAACCTTCAAACCGTTAATATATAAAAGAAACTCATAAGAAATATTTGTACTAGTTGATTCCATTTTTTCAACCTTATAAATATATTTTAAAAAAATATTTCTTTACATAGATACCTTCCAATTTAGTGGCTTTATTATAAAGGTTGGAATTTAATTGAATACAATATCTAATGAAAATATAATTAATCTTATCAAATTATATCATTATCAATGATGCTTTACATATCCATGTAATTAAAATGTCTATAAAATTACTATGTCCATATAGTTCTATAAAAAATATACATAATGGTCATTTCTTATTCTTATATAAAATAATATAATTTTCATAAAATCAACTCATCCACTTATTTTTATTCCAAATTTGGTTAATATCACTATAAATTGATTCAATATATCAATTTTTATTGTCATTGGTGGAATACAGATGGATAATAATGTTGAAAAATATTTAAATCTCTTTATATCTTTTATTAAATTTGTTTAATTAATTATCTTGTTTGGGTAAATATGTATCCATTTGATATCATGTAAAATATGTACTTTTTCAGTGTAATTTTCAACCATAATTAAATGATGACATGTTTAGTTTATTCTATTGATTTTTGTAAGCTATGAAGTTCTTAGTTTACTAAATGGTTTTTCATTATATGGTTACAGTATTACCTTTACCTAGCGATATTATGAAATTGACCACCAATTAAAACTCAACCAAAATTGATGATGCTACTCATTGAAAATAATTTCAGTAACACCAAAAGGATTGAAACTAATTTTTTATCCACAAATAAATAATAAGGAGAAATTGAACCTTTTTTCTGTATAATCCCACATTTCAGTTTTGTTTCCATTTACTCCTTATATGACTGCTGAAGTTACTCGGAATTGCATCTTACTGAATGACTTAATGGATTATACTGTATATCAGAAGCCATAAGCACTTACACTACACATTATCAAATTATTTGGTTAATATTTAATGTTAATTATGTATGAAATTAATATCTATATACCCAAATAATGTATCGTAGTTTAAAACAAAAGGTTAATTTCATATATTTGTATCAAAATACACAAACAACTTCGCTGCTATATATCCCACTTAATTTTTAACACCTCTACTGACTCACAAGATTCATAAATATATAAGACTACTTATTACAATATCTCTTTCATATCAACAAACTAAACACCGAGCATCTTCTAAAAAATAGAACTCAGTAGTCCCACTTGTTATACTCATAAAATGTATTCTCACACACATCACTCTTAAATAAAAGGATACCTCGGTCCCAAAGACCACATCTTTTTAAGTCTCATGATATCCAAGGTATTAATTATCAAATAAAATAACCATCATAAATGGAATAATTGTAAATATTATGGTAAAATAATCTGGGTAGAGGCCCCAAAGATTTATACTGAAGGAAGACCATATCATTTAAGAGTAACTACAATGACTAAATATTTCCAATGTTATTCCATAACATAGAATATAAAAATAATATATGGGATAATAATTTAAGGTTCCAAAAAATAAAAAACCATTATTTTCAATTATCTTTTTTAACAAACTCAAATGTTTCCAATTTCACTGAGGATTGAAATTATAAGATAATAATCTTTAGTATCTAACCCATAAATGTCTCTAGACCCATCTATTTTCATTCCACCATTGGTGGCCTTTAAGGTTTCATCTTTACAAAAAAAATCAATTATTTCTATATTACTATCATAACACTTATCCCCAGGAATCCATTACTCTCGAATAATTATTATGAACTATATTTTTAAATGTTAATATCTCATTCCAACCATATGTACACACAATTCTATTAAAAAATATCCATAAAAAACTCATTTATATTAGGGGAATTATTATAGAGGAAAAAAATATGTCAATACTATGGTTTAGTGATGTCTTATTAATTTAATCCTTACTAAAATATTCTTCAATAAAACCATAAATTACACTTTAATGGTGTATTATTCTGAGTATGATCTTTGATCCCAAAATTTTTTGAAACATATAATATTCACATAATGTTTTTTACTATAATAAATTTAAAATCTCATTTAACTATATTTGATGTTAAAATATGTTTCAAAAATTAACCCTACCTTTTATTTGAATATATCATTCCCCAATCTAAAATATAATGGGTTCACTAAGAACACTAATAATTTGATGATATTTAGTTATAAAATTATTTAAAAACCACTTTATACCTCAATAGAGTCCATATTGTCTCCATATTATGTGGTAAACATTAATGTATTATCTAAGAAAAAATATCCCCCCAAAATATAAATCATAAACCATCCAAATAAACTATCACATTCCATTCAAGATATTGAAAAATTAAATCATCATATAGATTAAACTTCCGTTAGTATATCAAGAAATAAGGTTCATTATATCATTACTATCTATAATGATTCATAGTAAAACCCTATCTATTTAATATTACAAAACATTTATTTATTATAAGATAATTAGTTTATAAATAAAACTAATACAACCATCTAATAGATGCAACACACACTCATGGGAATATACCTTCTTGTATTACACTTTTGAACAATAGTGTGGGTTTTTAAAAATACTATATACCAACAACAAAAATAAAATGCTTCCCAGTATTCTACAACTATATTATATAACTATCATGATAGAGGGTATTGGTATGATCAACCACTATTATGTCTAAGAAATATATCATACAATGACATGACACATTCTAATAATAAAAACAGGATAGGTTAGAAAAATTAATCACGAATGCCTTACCATATGCTTGAGGATACTATCAATCAGTGAGTGTATAATAGTGCAATAGTGCTGCCAGTATACCCTATGGAATAGTAATGAAAATAAAGGAATCATAAATAAATTAAAGGATACTATAGATAAATAAATAATATGTATATAATTATAAATATATCATCATGAGAGGGGAAATTAAACCATCCATGCATGTACACGTTGAGTAATAATACAAGTAGGTCAATGTGCAGTGCATAATACATAGTGTTGGAATAGAATGAAAAAATAATAAATAAATAAATAACCCAAAATATTTATTCCCCAATATTTCACGCTCATTCCCAAGATCAATATAGTTTCCTTTCTCATAGTAACATATCAATATATAATAACAAAACAAGGTCATATCTTTCAAACAACAGATCTGTCCGATTACTAATAATCATCCTTAATAGGGGTTTTGTAAAACATAGTTGATCACCAACAAATATTTCTATTGAAAATATAGTTTATGAATATAATTTGATATATTTTCATTTATAATAAATAAGGCATTGAAATAAATAGTAATCATGTCATCTCAGTTTCCTTATGGGAAACTCGATCAACTATATATTTTGGAATAAGGCATAAAGAATCTGAAAATTTTCTATTTTATATAAATTTCCTTAGGACCCATAGTAAATAATAATGGATTCTATGTGAAATTATAACCATATGTGGTTTCATATTTAAATAATTCAATTAACCCGAGAAACAAATAAATAGAATGTTAAAGGTTATGAATAATAATTAAAAATAAATAACATGGAATGTTATTTATATGAATTTTAGAGTAAAAATAATGAAATTCATGTTTTTCATTAAAAATTAAATAAATGGGACTTCAATTTCCACTAATTTTGATAAATATAGAAGAAATCTATGTCTTATAATTTATTTTAAAAAAATGGAACCCAATTTTGAGTGAATTCAATCAATTAAAAGGAATGCCTTGTATAATTAAATTATTAAATAATATGTAATGCAACATCCAATTAATTCAATCAATAATCAAGAACTCCATGTTTTTCACCTTTATATAAATTATTAGGAGTTTCATGTACAATACCGATTTAAAATTCTTAAATCACTCATTTCAATGACAATTGTTTTTCTATCCAAGGAATACTGCTAAAATATAATATTAATTAAATAATTATTATATTTATGAAATCATAAATTCTTTAATATTATTCGTCACTATTTTTCCACATTCCTATTAATTTATATAAAATAAAGGGGTCCATGTGAATATAAATTCCATAAAACTCTTTGAAAAGTTTATTAATTTAGTCAAATCACATACTAGTTATATTAGGTGCCATTTAAATCAATTTAAACTTTTACTAAGTAATTTAACATAAATAATTAATCTATAACTTAATAAATATAAAATGGAATAGTGGATATCCTTTACATTAAGAAATAATTTCCATTAATAAAATTTATCCATGGGAACAGATCTCCATTTATCAAGGGTTAGGTGTCCTGGGCTCATCATTCACATTTAATTTAATCCATTTAAACATTTTAGTTAAGAGGACACAACATGAAATTAAAAAAGGTCTGATCATTAAATCAAGACACCCTATGAGTTCAAGATGGTTCAAATAACCAAATGCATCCCAGGCTTCCTCTATAGATTATTTAATATATATCTCGTGGTCAACACACCCATGGGTGGTATATTCACAATACATAACAAAAAATAATATATATTTATTCAAGACCACCTTAAGTGGTTGTTTAGGATGTGTCCATTAACCTCTATCCATATCAACGGGTCCATTATATATCAATATTATATACTAAGAATTTAATTTTAATTTATTTTATATTTTAGGAGCAATGTGCATAGATTACTCAATGCGTTATAACAAAATAAATCCACAATAAAGGATAATTTTAGGGAAATTAAATAAACAACCAATCCAATGCTTGTGAAGATTATCTCATCCATTATTAGGCATTTTATCGAGATGAAAAATGAGAAATAAGATGAATATAAAAGCTCAATCAAAATAGTGCATCTAATATCACAGACTGATATCTTTTGTGAGGGTAAGTAAAAAGGATAATGGATGGAAAAGTAATCATAGACATACCTTTTGAAATCCAATGTTGTGAACATAATTTGGTTCTGAGCGCATATGAGGGAAGGATATTAAATAATCCAGAAGACTCAAGGTGGATCTCAAGTGGTTAATGTGTGTATGTACCGAGGGATAAAGATGAAAAATTACATTTTATGTCTAAAATATGAAAAAGGAAAATTTCACCTACTTTTAATGGGACACATTGTTTGGAATCATAATTATACTAATAATGACATACCTGTGCAAATATAATTTCTAAGTGGAGACATCTTAGACATGGCCTTGAACATAGTTTTAAAAACCATATGTGGTCTATAAAAACAAATCTTCTAATATTTCCAACAGAAATATCATTATGTTGATGGTAAAAAAACAATGTGATAACTATGTGTTCTACCTCCACAACTTCACTATAGTTTCTTTCAAGTCCATCCATAGTCCCTCACTTGGTTTAAATAACTATGTGGTACTAATATCCTATATTTTTGTGGTATATAGTTTGACCTAAACATATAATAACTATGATTCTCAACATTTACTTCCATGATTTTTAACATTGGGCTCCATACGAGCTCAAACATATTTAACACCTTCCATACAATCTTAAAAACTGATACTAGGTTAAAACATTGTTTAAAAAAAGTTTTTGTACCTCTTATAAAATTTGGGATTTTACAACCTCCGCACCATAGAACTTATATTATTTATGAAACCCCAGCGAACAATGAAAACGTCACTAGACTAAATTTGATCATGAATATCTTGCTGAAATGGATGTGCTGTGTTTCTAAAATTTCCATTGGACGACCCATAGTCATGTTAAGAATATGGTTCTTAACCTAATAATCCTATACCTAACACTCATAACTATAGTTGAAACACCATGATGGAACCTAATCTATCTCATGTCACCCAATACACTATCTCATCATTGTATATATGATAACGTCCTGAGCTTAGATGCCTAGAGCTAGTGCATTATTTCAATACATTGGAATGATTACAAGGAATAAAATCCTGATTGACCGATAAGTCTAGAAGTATTCAAAAATAAATTACATACATGGAAATTTCATTACAATTCAAATCAAAAAATTCATAAAATATATTTATTTGGTAACGTCATTATTCTCCTAGCTTAGCCATGTATATCAATCATAAAACATTTATTGGCATCCTGGGAATATAAAACATAATAAAGGGGTGTTCTTCGATACAGATTAAGGATAAAAAACATTGGGGATGTTATCATGAATGACCCTAAACTTTTGAGGAAAGGTATAGATATTTAAACACAAGTCTTTTAAACATAATCTTCGTCATATAAAAGAAATAATGAATAAAATAATTCCATTTAAACAGTTACATGGACATTCTACTAGTTGAATTATCTCAGGTAATATAAATTACTAATCTCATGATATGGGAATGCATAATGTTAGACATACAATAGAGGCCATGTGCCAGGACCATGCGAGTAAGACATTAGTCAAAACCCAAATTAGTTTGTCTCATGAAAACTATCGATGCATTGATGGGCTTTCATTAACTGGTCTCCAACCTATAGGACTTTCAAAAACTAGTCACCAACCCATTGGTCTTTCATTAACCGGTCCCCAACACATATGGATTTCATTAACTGGTCCCCAACCCATTTATTTCTATGTCCAATGAATTCCTCATATGAAATGGGTGAAACATAACATAGTCATTCATATAAAAACTATCTTAAAAATGTTTATACTTTAACCACAAACCATGAATAAAATCTAAATAGCACATCTATTTATACATAACATAATTATTTCAATAAAATATGAAGGATTTTATCATAATAAATCAACCTCAATTAATCATAAAATATAATAAATGATGTTGACCTAAATGAAAATAATCTAACAAAATCTGTAATACCATTTGAAATAAATCCCTATTTTTACATTGAAATCATTTAAAATCCTCTGAAGTTATGAAATAAAATATTCATTATAAATATCCTTTTAATCATGTAAGGGAATCTACAAAATGTTAGGGAATCATAATGGAATAAAATAGTCTCTCACGCCGTATATGGTAAGAAAACATTCTTTCCTTAATTTGTCGAAAATGTAATAAAGTACCGTATTTGAAAAATGATGAGATATTCCTTTAAAACGTTTTATAAAATGTAAAATATGGGTAAAAATGACTTAAAACATTTGTCGATAATATTTTGAAATACATTTTTAAAAACATGGACATTGATGATTAATATGACAGAGTAGACACTTATGTATAAACAACCTCGGCTAATAATGAGATTGTGAAACTAACCCATACATAAATAATTTAAAAGATTAATTTTTGAAAACATTGGAATGAAAAAAATAATAATTTTTTGAACAATGTTTTAATATCTATATAAATAGTTATGTAAAATAATATCAAGAATATTGAAATAGAGAAAAGATTAATTATTTAAACATCCAAAGAATCACATACAACTTTGAACATTTAAATAACAATATCAATATATTCAAATTAATATTTAAATACCATGAAGATAAATTTATTCATGATATCAAATATAATAGGGGTAGTACATACCCGACACGTAAGAAAAAGGGGTTGAAAATGGATTATATCTCATTGAAATTAAAAGTGAGATGAAAATTCCATTACCTTATGTATGATAGTCTTCGTACATGTATGAAAATCCGTTATAATGTTATGAAAAAAATTATTAACTTCTAAACGAACCATAATTATATTTATTATATCATACATGACTAATTTTTGAAGTTATATTACCCATTTAATTAATAACATTGAAGTTAAATCAACATTTCACATAATATTCTCTCTGTTTATCATACTAGTTTTGACTTGTTATTCTTGATCTTATTACATAGATCATATGTTACATACTTAAAAAATATAAAATATTATTTATATATCATATATATTAAGTATAAATATATATATATATATATATAATAGATAGATAATGGAAATGGAAGACACTGTTCATGGAGATAGTAGGTCGTATGTATTCATTAACACTATTTTTATTTTCTTATCGTGTTGAATTGAAGTAACTAAATGAAAAATATATGTGAATACATACATATATATTATTAAAATAGAATTATTATGTCATATATTTCATACTTATTCATAATATATATTTTTATAATCATTCTTGGATGGTGAATTTGGAAGATGAATCTCATCACGTCGTGGAGACAGTAAGCCGTACGTACACACAAGCGACGATATTATTTCTTCAATGGATAAACGGTGTTGAATTGGATGAAATATGAATTTTAAGGAAATAAAATATTGTTATATTTATTATTTATATTCTTTATATTCATAGTTGTACCCATAAAAATAATGTTTACATGAGAATAGTTAACACCACGAAGTGGAGATGGTAAGTCATACATACACGCACATGGTGATATTATTTTTAATAGGATGGGTAAAAGGAGAAATATGGTTCTCCATAATAATTATAAAATATAATCATATATTAGACATTGGATTTATTAATTTATTTTCGAATAAATAGTAATCGTAAGTATAATAAAAATGAAATTTTATTGAATCGATAAAATAATTTTTTGTTCATCTAGTGTCTCCTTTTGATTTGCACAAAAGGACTCCATCGGTTGGATTTATTCCTAATATATGGCCTCTAAGATGAATTTAGGGATGTTGTGAGAGGATATAGTCAGTTTTTATCTGAGCCAAATGACTTTGGAGGTGCGAATTAAATAGAAGGATAAGTTTCCTTTTATAAGAGAGGTGAAGGGAACTTTAGGAATGTTTTAAAATATAAAATTATTATAAACTTATTTTTAGTTTCAAAAAGATATAATGTGATTAATTTCTAGGATATGATGAGTATGTGTCTAAATAACATCATATAATTAATTTTAGACACATTTAGGTCAAACAATTAACCTTATCTTCTGGATTTAATGCTTAGTTAAACAAATTAACACTTACCATGTCTTCTTTTATTTTTACACTATATGGTTAATATAGTAAAATATAAAATGGACAAAGTAATCCAAGTGGATAATTTATGGAATAATTAAAACTATAAAAGTTATTTGGATGAATTTTATATTTTTTTTGACTTTTATATAATTTCATAAAATATTATTTATTTTAACGTATCATCTTTGTCAATTTTATTACTATTCAATATTTTAATTTTTAGGAATATCAAAACAACAAAATAACTTCTTAAAAACACTTCAAATATATCACTAACATGTCTATGATATCTAAGAAATTTTTTGCTATAATTAATTAAAAAATATTATATTTATTTTAGTATTATTAATATCATTTATTTTATTTTTTCCTTTAACAAATAAATTACCACATTATCATTGTGTCAGAATTAAATTTAATTATTTGTGGTATAAAAATTATAAATAAATTATCATGATGTAGTTAAATTTATTATATTTGTAATTAATATTTATATATTAATTTATCTTATGTATAACCATATATGAAAAACTATTTAGTTATTCATATTTTAATATGACACTTTTAACTCGTCTTTAAATAAAATATAATAAATATCTTAACATAACACAAGTGGATTTAAAAGAATCATATTTTTGAGCTAAAATTTATTTTTTTCTAATAAAATTTATGTATTTTAATCTTTACATTTTTTAGGGTAATTTTATATTATTACGATATTATTTTTTCCTTTATTTACCCTATTTACCTTTAACTGTGGTAAATAAAATTTAAAAGTAACTATTGAACAAATAATTATTTTAATCCTATTGAACCAAATTTTTAATAATGATTACAACCATTTAGGTTCATTTTTTTCTAAATTAAATTTATATAAGTGGTAAAATTACATTTAATACTAATCCACAAATGTGACTAAAAGGTAGGTAAAAAGGCATTAAAAATGATCGATGAATTTTTATATCTATTTATATTATAAAAATGATTAAAATTACCTAAATTGAGTAAATATATGTATTATTGATCTATTGTAACTTTAAAATCAATTTAATGTAAAATAATTTGTTAAATTAAAAAGACACTTTTTTAACAATAATGTAGTGTTATGACTATTCATCAAAAATTGATGGTTTTCATAAAAATAAAAAAAAATTATCCCGAAAATTATTTTGATATTCCAAATTCAGAAATGAAATATATTTAACCAAATTAAATTTCTAAGAGTTTCTAAAATGAATTTTTACATTGTTCACAAAAGGGCATAAAAATTAGTTCAATGAAGAAAATAGTATTTTTAAACATATAACTATTTTACCAAAACTTATACAATTCATAATTAATATGTTATATTTATGTGAAAATATTATTAATGAGAGTTAAAAATTATTTATTAATATTTATTTTACTATATTTAATGGACAAGTTATTGACATATCATTTAAATAATAACAACACTAAAGTGTTATTTCATAGAAACTCAATCTTGCATGTTACACAAGCCAAGTTGGTGTTGTGTGAAACAAAAGTTATTGAAGACAACATGCCATGAAATATTGGGTTGTTATATTCTCCCCTCCTTCAATAAATTTATTCCTTGCAATTTAAAATAGAAATCGAAAACTATAGGTTGGATTTTTTAAAATATCATTATTGAAATCCCATATAAGAAAAGGACTGATGAGACCTCCATCTTAAAATAGAAAATAGGAAGTACTAAGTTCACCAAAGAAAGCACATATTATGGTTCCATACAGGAAAACATGAATATGAAAGTAAATATAGCCATATAGTTCTAATGGAGAGTGATAGTTAACATTATGAGGAGAAACATAACAATCAGAAATCTATAAATCTACGATCATCCAAGGGACCATTTGATTCATCGCAAAATACATACTAGGATTTTTTGGGTTTCATGATGTTTCCCCTAGATCGGAATAATTCATATAATTCATAGACTAATAATTTAAGGAAACACACTTAATTACTTAATGAGAATAGTTTCCTCCTTTAATCAATTTCTACCACAGACTCATATTTTTCTCCAAATTATGAGTGTTCAAGATGAACTTTGCAGACATGAAGCAATAGATTCAACTTTTAGATAATGTCAAAAGTAATTTACCAAAATATTAGTATAAGATATGATATTTTCAAAAAATAATCTCAAATATTCTATAGTAAAACCAAAAAATTTCATGATTGATCATTTAAAAAATAACTAACCTTCCTCAAAAAAATTTTAGACTAAGATTGAAACCCAAAATTCATAAGTATTTAACCATATTGTCCTCTATGATAAATTTTGAAATTTATCTCTAAATAATATAATCAATCTTAATGTATCATAAAAAATATTAGTTAACCTAATTACATATTTTCCAATATAGGTTAATCATTTTCATAAATAACCCAAATCTATATATGTCCCCAAAAAAATCATAGATTCTTCCAAAATAAAATTCAACCATTACTACTAAAATTAAACCCATAGTATTATACTTACCTTAATATTATAGACTCCTCAAAATAGTGAATGTCTTTCAAAAAAATATTTATCACTTAATTCAAAAATCATTTTCCAATACCAAGGATATTAATTTTGATAAAACATAAGTTCCAAAAATAAACTTATTCTTTTTACATAAACTCATTTAACCAAAAATAATAATTCATACTAACTAGGGACATCCCGTAGGATAGTGGTAGGCACTTCAACCTTTTCACCCTTCAATTGTGGGTTCAAGAGACATGGCATGGCCAGTCGTGATGGGTTGTCACCCTTCCTATCAGTTGTCATTTTTTTAAAACTATATAATTTTTATAATATTCAAAAAAAGAGATAAAATCAATAGAAAATGATGATAACATAATTTAATTAATCTAATTTTGTATCATAAAGTGTAACATCCAATAATTAACTTTTAACCATATAAAACCTAAATTTTATATATACATTTATAATTATGTCCACACAAGAAAATATAATCTATTCCTCGAATAACACTTTCACATAATGGACATCATTTTAACAAAACCTAAAGGAATGACTTCCAATGTAACCCCATCATCAAAAGACCATTAAAATATTTAAGCATTTCATCATCTATTTATTTCCATATTGTTTCTTCCCTAGACTAGTTGTTATCCTATAGAATAGGACATTGATTTAGTAATACCCAAGTCACCTAGATTTACAACAAATAAATATAAATGTATTCTTAGGATAAATTTTATTTTCTTATACTATACTCTTTATTTTATAACCATAAATTCTTTTCTTTAGGTCATTCTTTTCCTTATATAAATCCTTTATTTGTTCTATTTAGATTATTTCCTTGTTTTCTCCTTCCACATTTTCTACATGATGGAAATTGGGATTTTTTTCTCCATGGTCTCCACCACTAGAGATCTTATCATGCTCTGCCTTTCTCTTAATTAGTTATTTTAGGAGTTTCTTAATGTATATTTTGTTAATAATATTTTTGGAAAACTAATTAGGCATCAACATGATATATTTCAATCCTATCAATATTCCATTTGGATACTCATCACCACCACCTTGTCCATCTTGTCCATCATATTCGACGTTAATATGAATTCTTTGGGATCCATCCATTGAATAAAACCAAAAGGTAGAGTGTGAGTAACAATAGTCCTAAAATCATTTAAAGAATATCATGACACATTATTTTCAATCTAAAACACCTTTGGTTTCACTATGTTTTTTCCTTCGCATATTATATTTAAATTCTTCATAATGGATTGTATAGAAAATCGGAATAATCCTAATAATATCCCTTAGGAGTGTCAAATCAGGTTAGCAGTAAGTCCTATTTTCATGTATCTGGTTACCCCGAGTCAAGACCTAAACACACTATCAAAGTTATTAATCCAAGGTATATGTATGCTAGAACAACGTCCACTTCTACTACATAGAAAGGGATGTATGTTTTAGAAATAATTACATAATCATATATTACAAAAATTTTAGGATTTTATTCTATACTTATCCTAAAATTATATCTTAGGGATATTATATTTAATATATGTTTTCTAAATATTTTTTCCATGGTTTTTTTAAACTTCTTCTAATACCAACTGTAACGCCCCGACCCCAGATTCTAGGACCTCGTGCATTATTTTAATAAATTTTCATGATTACTTGGAATAAAAACCCAAAGGTCCAATTAGTATATAGCTCTATAAAATAGATTACATCCATTAATTTGATATTACATTTCAAAGTTTAAAATAAAACATATATATTTCTTTGGGAACTCCATTATTCTACTAGATTAACCCTCTTTTACAATCACAAAAAACCTTCTTCGATTCTTGGGAAAATAAAACATAAGGATGGGGTGATCCGAGATTCTCATTATGGATAAAAAAATATATATGAACATATCATTAATAAATATAAAATTTTGAGGCATAGTATAAAACAAAAACAAAATCCCTTTTAAACAAAATCATCAGCATATTATGGAAATAATAAATCAAATAACTCTATTTTAACATAGACATTAACATTATACTAGTCTAATAATCACATGTAATATCAATTACTAATCTCATGATGTGGGAATTCATAATTTCGGGCATACATTCAATTCCTCGTTCTAAGACCATATGGGTAAGATATTAGTCAAAGCCCATATTAGTTTGTCTGATGAGAACTATTGATGCATCAAGGGTCTTTTATTAAATGGTCCCCAAATCGTAGGGATTTTATTAACCGGTCTCCAAACCATGGGGAATTCATTAGTCAGTCCCCAACCCGTAGGGATTTAATTAACCCATCCCCAACCTGCTTCCTTCTATGTCCAATGCATTATACACACGAAATTGGTTAAACAATACAACAACATTCGTATTAAAACAATAATAAGAAATATTAATAGTTTAACCATAAAACATGAATGATATCAAAATAGAACATCCACAACAAAACATAAAATAAACTCTTCTGTACAATATAGAGGATTGTATCATAATAATTCAACTACCATTAAGAATAATATTCAACAATGGATTATGACATAGATGAAAATAATCTAACAAAATCATTATTGCCCTTTGAAATAAATATCTCTTTTTTTCTTTGAAATCATTTAAAATATTTTTTAATTAGAAAAGAAAAAAATTATTTAAAAAATAATCTTGTATTCGTGTAAGGTAAGGTTCAAAATGTTAAGGCACCATAACGGCATAAAATATCCACTAACGCCGATAAGATACACAACATTATTTCCTTAATTTCTCGAAATAGTCATAAAGTACCTTATTTGGAAAATGATGAAATATTCATTTGAAAGTGATTTATAAAAATAAAAACCTGGGTAAAAAGGACATTAACCATTTATCAATAATATTTTGAAATACAATTTTAGAAACATGGACCTGGATGATAAAGATGACATAGTAGATACTTACGTATAAACAACATCAAATAATAATGAGATTGTGAAATTAACCCTTACATAAATCCTTTAAAATATTCCTTTTTGAAAAAAAAAGAATAAAAAATACATAAAATTTCCTTTATAATCCTTTTATATCTATATAAATAGATATATAAAATAACATCAAGAATATTTAAATGGATAAATCTTTAATTCTTTAAAAATTCAAAGCATTACATACCACTTTGACCATTTAAATAATAAGCTCAATATCTTCAAATTAATATTTAAATACCATGAATATAAAATTATTAATCATATAAAATATAATTGGGGTAATACATACCCCACACACAGGTTAATGGTAGTGAAAATGGATTATATCTCATGAAAATTAAATATTAGATGAAATTCCCTTAACTTAGGTCTGATACTCTAAGTACATGTCTCAAACTATTGTATAATGTTTTTAAACATATCATTAACTTATACCATAACCATAATAATATTTATGATATCGTAGAAGATTAATTTATGACTTTATATTACCCGTTTATTAATAATTTTCATGTTAAAGGAACAATACGGGTAATAATCACTTTGTTTATCATACGTGTTTTGACTTGTTATTCTTGATCTTATTACACAGATAATAATTTACTTACATCTAGAATATACAACACGGTTTATATATCATATAAATTTAGTATATATATATATATAATAGATATATAAATGAATTAGAGCACACCATTCATGGAGATGGTCGGCTGTATGTTCGGATGAACATTGTTTCTGTTTTCTTACTGAATTGAATGGATGTAAGTGAATGAAATATATGTAAATACATATATATATACATAAAAATATATATATTTATATTATTCTATTTGGATTATTATTTCAAATATTTCATACTTATTCATAAAATATATTTTTGTAATCATTCTTTGATTGTGAATGCGGAAGAAAAATATCATCTCGTTGTGGAGATGGTAAGTCGTACGTACGCCTGAGTGGCGATATCATTTACCTAATGGTTAAATGTTATGGAATTGGATGAAATATTAATTTTACATAAACAATATCATGTTATATGTATTATTTAAATCCTTTATATTCATTGTTATACCCATAAAAATAGTGTGTATATGAAAAACAGTTCACACCACTGTGTGGAGACAGAAAGTCGTACACACGCACACATGACGATATTATTTTTTGTAGGATGGATAAAAGGTTGAATATGGTTATCCCAAAATAATAACAAAATCTAATAATATGTAATATTATTGATTTTTTACTTTATTTTGGAAACAAAATAGAAAGTGGAAGTAGAAGAATATAAGAAATTGAATTTAATTGGTAAAATAATTACCTCTTATTCGAGTGTCTCCTTTTGATTTGCACGAAAGGACTCTGTAGGTTGGATTCATGACTAATGTATGGACTCTAGGACTAATTAAGGGAGGTGGGGAGAGTAAATGGGTAGGTTTTGGTCAATACAAATGTCTTTGGATGTGTGAATTAAAGAGAAGGAGAACTGTATTTTTATAAGAGAGTTGAGGGGCACTTTAGGAATATTTTAAAATATTAATTTTTTATAAATTTATTTTCGATTTAAAATAGATAAAAAGTGATTTATTATGATTATATGATTAGTATGAGTCAAAATCACATAAAACCATGAATTTTATACTAGTTTAGCTCATAAAATTAACCATATCGTTTGGATTTAAGTAATAGTTAAATAGTTTAACTCTTAGTGTATTTTCTTATATTTTTAAACTATAGGGTTAATATAGTTACTATAAAATAAAAAAACGAACCCCAATTGAATCATTTATGACTTAATTAACAATATAAAAGTTATTTGTCCTAACCTTATATTTTTTAATTTTATATCTTTTAATAAAAAAATATTTATTTAAAAGTACCATTTATGTCAATTTTAATACCATTCAATATTTATATTTATAAAAATATCAAAACAACATGATAAGTACAAAAACATACGTATAATATTTCCCTATAATCTCAAAGTTAACTATAAAATTAGTGGATGTCATTAATTAAGTCAAATTGTATTTATTTTAATATTATTAATATCGTTTATTTGATTATTCTTCAAATAAATAAATAACTCCATCATCATTATGTCAAAATTAAATTTAGTTATTTAATTTATAAATATTATAAAAAAATTATAATGTTGTAGAAAATTATCTTATAGTTTTAATTAATATTTATACTATATTTTATCTTATATATAACCTTATATTAAAAATTACATAGTTATTAAAATTTAAATATGACACTTTTAACTATTCTTTAAATAATATATAATAAATATCAAATTATAAAAAAATAGGCTTAAAAAGGATCATATTTTTTTCCTAGGAAATATTTTTTTGAAACATAGTTATCTATTGAAATTAGGACATGTTTTAAGTTAAATTTATGTTATTATAATATTTTTTTACTTTTAATTACCATATTTACCATTAACTGCGGTAACTAAAATTCAAAAGATACTATTCACACAAAAAAATATTTTGATCCTATTGAACCAAATTTTTATGAATTAACACAACCATTTATGTATTTTTTTTGAAATTAAATTCAAAAAATTGGTAAAGTTACTTTTAAAGTTAATCTGCAAATGTGGCTAGAAGGCGAGTAAAAAGATTTTAAAAAAGTTCAATAAATTTGTATATCTAATTCGATAATAAAAATGGTTATAATGACCTGCATTCGGTTACTATATGTATTATATATATGTTGGGACATTAAAATCAATTTAAATTTAAACAACTATTTGAATGAAAAAGTAACTTTTTTTAAAAATAATGCATTGTTTTTCACTATTTATAAAAAACCGATTTTTTTCAGAAAAAACAAAAAAATAACCCTAAGATAATTATTTATTTTAAAAATTAGGAAATAAAGTATATTTTACCTAATTAAATTTTTGGAAGTGTCTAAAATTAATTTTTTCATTGTTCACAAAAGGACATAAAAGTTGTTCCTTTATAAAAATAGTATTTATAAACATACTACTCTATTATCAAAATATATTCAATTCATTATAAACATGTTTTATTTATGTGAAAACATTATAAATAACATTTAAAATTATTAATTACTATTTATGCTACTTTATTTAATGGAAAAGTTAAAAATATATCATATAAATAATAACAACACTAAAGTGTAGTTTCAAATAAACTCAATCCTATGTGTTATATAATCCAATTCTATGTTTCATGAAAAAAAAAGATATTGAAGATAATGTACCATGAAATACTGGGTGTGTTACATCTACTATCAACTGGCCAATTGTGTTTATCATCCTATATTCTAGTTTGTACAGGCTAATTCTGAGTATTGGTATATATACCTCAAGAATTGAATATTAAAAAAATAATTATCATTCTAATGACATTGCCAACACGACTCAATTAAAAACTATGATCAAG
Organism: Viscum album; assembly: GCA_963277665.1. Classification (NCBI taxonomy): domain Eukaryota; kingdom Viridiplantae; phylum Streptophyta; class Magnoliopsida; order Santalales; family Viscaceae; genus Viscum; species Viscum album. The sequence goes on from OY728129.1 coordinate 1,550,400,833, forward strand.
CACATGGATATATCCATCAGTACCTGATTGATCTAAATGATTAAATTCAAATTTACCAATCCAGTCCAATGTGACAAAAATATCATAAAAAATTGCCACTCTAGATTTAAACATCACGAATCACCTTCCATGTCATAACTTAATTAGTTATCACCATCCACATACAACCAATTTAGGGAACTTGTGTTTAAATAAATCCAATTAACAACCATAGAAAATGCTATAATTCAATAATTAACACATCACCAACTCTTGATTCTAGAAGTCATTTTCCAATGGCGTACAAAGATTACTCGTGGAATGCTCACTAGAGCTCGTAACTAACTTCCAATAATGTGTCCTGGATAAACCATACCATGTCCATAACCATCATCACGCCACATTATAATCACCAATGTATATACAAATCAGAAAACCACAGGTTTTTTGAAGAAATCTCTAGTTTGACACCCGTATATAGAATTCTCCCAAGTCAAACATCGAACATGTTCCTTGAATATGCATAGAAATCATGGTGAAAATTATTTCAATTAAACGAATGATTTCAAAAACCAAAACAACCATAACACAAAAAGTATCAAGGTACAATGTCCTTTTTTCATGATCATCTTCTAGTAGTGGTTGATGTCCCACTTGTAACACCCCAAGCTTCTACGGTACGTTTCCCTTCGAATAATGCGATAGCGTGTGTTGTACGCAACCTCGAGTTCTAACACACACCACAACTAATTAAACTAGCCGTTGTGAATAGTAATACCTAATTTTTGAAATTATATATATTTTATATTTGAAAATGGACTTCATTTATGGACTCGGAATATCGAATTTAGCCTAAGGTGAAATTTTGGTACTTTTCGGATAACTTTCATATTTTGATGAATAGTGAAAATTACTAAATTTTAATTAAAAACAAATTTTTTAATCAAAATAATTAATAGTGATAAATTATGAATTTGAGTGGTTTTAAAGTATATTTAGAATATATTTTTACCATTTAATATAATGTTGGTCATTGGACATAATTTTACAATTAAACCGAACATAAACAAGTGTCAATCTTTTGAAAGTTATTATCTCTTAAAAACACGCTTTTTGTTTTGACAGCGGGAATTAATTTTAAATTAATTTCTGCCACTTCTGTGTTTTGAATTTAGGAAAATGGATTCCATATTTGGAATCAGGATGTTCAAATTGTGTAAATAGGTAACTTTTATTTTTAGACATTTTGAATAATTACTGCGGTAAATATTTTATTTACCATGGTTAAAGGGTAAATCCGGTAAATAAGGGTTAAAAAATAATATTATAATAATACAAAATTACCCTAAAACGTGTCCTAACCTTATTGGTGGACACATACCCGACCATGAGCATCCCTGGGTCAATTTGGGGACCCCTTGGAGCCACTTGTATGTGGTAGGGACACATTATATTAATAAAGTTAAAATAAAAATAAAAATGGCATAAGCTTAAATCTTTTAGAAGAACAATTTTTACATAGGGTTATACATGTTGGATTTTCGATTATAAATATTCATTAGAAAGATAAAAAGATTTCCTACATAATGATATTTTATTTATAATTTTTAGACATTAAATAATTTATTTTATTTATGACACAATGATGATGTAGTAATTACTATAATAGTGAAAAATTAACATAATTGATATTATAAATACCCAAATAAATATAATATGAAACTTTTAATGAATTAAACTAATTTTCTAGGATAATATGATATATTAGGATTGATTTAATTGACTTTTTTCGAAGTAATCAATCTGTTATGAGTTTCACAAAAATCAACTATTGAATAGTGTCAAAATTGACATAAAAGAGTCCTTAAAACAAATATTATATTATTAATTGATATTAAATTCCTAAAAATCTAAGGTTCGGCCAAAAGACTTATATTATGATAGTTTAATCATTAATGGACCACTTGGGGGTCGCTTGGATGTATATAGTAAGTTTATTAACCATATTATATAAAAATACAAAGAGACATTGTAAAAGTGAAACTAATTAACTTAGAGTTAATACTTAAAGATAAGGTTACTATAAGTACCCAAACCTGTCTAAATTCTATTGGATGAGTTGTTTTCGACCTATCCCCACCTCATCCTTTGAATAGTAAACATTGGAGCCTTTTGAAACCGAATATGAATTTATTATAAATTAATATTTCTAGCTTTTCCAAAGGTGCCCCTCACCCCTCTTATAAAAGGGCACTCCTCCTTCTCTTTTCCTCACACCTCTCAAGCCACTTGGCTCGTCCAAACTCTACCCAACTAAGCTCCCCACATCCCTCTCCTCCTCCTTGAAGCTTCCCCTTAGGCAGAAAGCATTTCAAGAAGTCCTTTGGTTCCAACCAAAGTGAGTTACCTAAATTAAAGGTAACATTTTCCCTTAAAGTATTTTCATTTATTTTGCTTCTCCAACCCCCAAAATCTTTTTATTTCCTTTCTTTTGTAACAACACCAGTATCCTAAATATACTAGGATGTTGTTATAAGAAGGATTCAAACTACACATACACACAACTCCATCTAATGGATGATGAACATAATGTTTCTGTGGATGGCAAACTAACGCCTCACGAAACGATGATTGTTCAAATACATCTTACCACCTCTCATGGTGGCCATTATGATGGAACTGTAATTAAATATGATATTAATGATATATATTTTATATATAAGCTTCTGTAATTTCATTTTATTTCATACCATTATTCGTTTCATGTTGTATATACATACGATAATTTCATTTGAGGAAGTGCGGACTACCGCCCCCTTAAAATGATATGACTCGTTCATACCACACATGGAACGTATAAAGGATGGTGTTAATGAACTTAAGTAAAATATATAAAATATTATATGTATCATTTGGATTTGATTCTTTTAAAATGAAAATTAAATGGAAGTAGCGTTCGTGCGTACGTACGGACTACCGTCTCCACGAACGCGATAAGATTCATTCTCCATCATATCCATTCAAGTATTATTCTCATTTTAGGGTTAAAAATAATGTTAATATCATTCTGATTATGAATAAGATATAATCTATCCATTACAAACATTTCTTACGTAACCAAACATTTTAGAAGAACGAATCGATTATCACCCGAAACGACGATAATACTAAGATATTATTAATAAAGCAATGTTAGAAGATCATATATGATATCATATTAATGTATATGATTCTTGTATAATGTAATAACAATTATTTCACCATTATACAGGAGGTTAACCTACCCCAACAAAGGAAAAGTACAAGGTAAGGGTTATTTCACAATCTCTTCATTATCCGAGGTTGTATTATACGTAATAATCTACTGGGACCTCTTTATCATCCACATCCATGTTTCTTCGAAATGTATTTCAAAATATTTTTACTATTTACAAGAATATGGGTTAAAGTCATTTATACCCTTGTTTGACTTTTTATAAGAGGTTTATAAAGGAATCTTTCGGTCGTTTTCAAAACAAGGTCCTTTTTAACCTTTTCGACAGAATTGAGGTAAGAATGTTTTTTTTAACTTATACGGCGGGTGCGGTTATTTTCCGCCGTTATAAAATCGTCGAAGCTTTCCATACAAGCTTATAAGAATATTTTCAAAGAAAATGTTTTATTTTATATGGATCTTAAATGATTTCAAAATAAAAGGAGATACTTCTTTAAAAAGAATTTTGATTTCATCTATGTCAACATCCTTTGATGGATTTTAAGATTATTTGAAGTTGATTTATTATGATACAAAACTTCTATATTGTATTGAAGGTTTTGTGATATGTTTGACTGTGGATGTGCTATTTTTATACCATTCATAGTTTATTGTGAAAGTATTGACATTTCGTATGCTAGTTTTAATACGAATGTTTATGTTATGTTTAAACCTTTTCATATGGGAATGCATTGGACTTAATAAGTGACGGGTGGAGCCCGCTATAGCTCCTCGATGCATCGGTAGGTCTCATGAGACAAACTAGTGTCTTGGCACAAGGCCTTGACAAAATCTTATTTGTAGTCTTGGCACGAGGCCTTGGCTATGTGGTTATGATAGTCTGGCATTATGCATTCCAACATTATGAAAGTGGTTATTGATTTTTGCATGTGATTATTCGATTAGTAGAATATCCATGTGAATAAGTAAATGGCATTATTTCATTTTATTTATGCCATACCATGTTGAAAGTTCATATTTAAAAGGCTTTTGTTTTAGTTATACATTGCCTTAAATGTTTATTCTTATTTATGAAAGTTTCCGCTATATTGTTATCCTTACTGGGCATTTGAGCTCACCCCTTTTCTATGTTTTATTTTTCCCAGGAAGTGAAGATGTAAGTTATGAATGACCTGTAGAGATATTATGAGGGGATTATAGTGTGGACTGTGGAAACATTATGTTGTTGTAGTAGTTTTTCATTTTATGATGTAATGTAAAACTTATGAATATATCTAGTGTTTCCAAGGCTACTAAACCAATCGGTCTTTCGAGATTTGATCTTTCTTGTGATCATGCCAATGTTATGTAATAATGCACCGACTCTGGGCAACTGGGGTCGGGGCGTTACAGTTGGTATCAGAGGAAGTTTAGTACAAACCTTGGAAGCTAGATTTAGATAAACTCTGATTAGAGCACGTAGACCTAAGATGAGCTTTGAGGATTAGTGTAGAAGAACTTCCTAGAATTTTGGTATTGTAGAGATTTTGTGAGTTTTCCGAGCAATACATCCCTGTCTGGATACGAGCAGGTAGAGGCGGCTCTGGCACAGATGTACCTAGGGGTAAAACCCGAAAACACCGCTTTGAGCTAGACTCGAACGGGAACTGGTGCACGACAACGGGCCTTGCTGCACTCTTGGTTACGACACTCCCGGGGGATATGCTTAGGATAACTCTCATTATCTTTACAAATAATTATGAAGGGTTTATGAGTATATACTTCCTCAAAGAAAACATTTTTATGATTATGGATTATATCCATAAATAGTTCAATTTATGTTAAGTGTTTTATAAGTATGGGATTATGTATTTTGATTCATAAACTGATCTAGTTTATGCCATTGTTTAGAAATGGCGCCTAGTGGAAGAAATGGAAACCGTATCAATGCACGCACTCCATGTAGGGATTGCCCTCCTGCTCAAGATAATTATAGTGGGGCTGGTGATGCAACTGGTGCTGATCAGCTAATCACCATACTGGGACAACTTACTCAGGTTATGAATAATAACCTTACCCGTATGGAGCACCCTGATCCGCAGCGTGGAGGATCAATGTTAGATCGATTCATGAGGCAACAACCACCAACGTTCAATGGGAATACAAATCTCTTAGTAGCTGAGCAATGGATATTTTCCCTAGAGAAAATATTTCAGGCTTTGGGGAGCAGTGAAAGGGAAAAAGTTATCATGGCAGTTTACCGCCTCACTGGAGATGCTGATCAATGGTGGTCATTGATTCAAAATACGAAGGAAGATGATGAAGTATCAAATATGGAATGGAGGGAATTCAAAGATCTGTTTTTAGAAAAATACTTCCCTCGCGACCATCGAGCGGATATGGAAAGACAATTTCTGAGTCTGAGACAAAAGGAGGATGAGAATGTCACAAAGTATGAGGCTAACTTTACAAGGTTAGCGAGGTACGCTGGTGATTATATTCGCAACCCAAGAAGTAAGATTGATCGTTTCTTTGATGGGTTAAAACCATTTCTCCGTCGATCATTAGTCTCACAATCCTTTTCATCGTACGAAGACATTGTCTCATGTGCTATCAAGACCGAAAAGGAATTCTCTAAGTCTTATGACTTTAAAGCAAAGCAAGAGAAGAAGAGACCTGCTGATCAATCTGGGAATGGAAATAAGGGGAAGAAGGGAAAGGTTGAATATCCATCTTGTGGTAAATGCGGGAAGAAACATCCTGGTACTTGCTTGAAGGGAATGGGGGTCTGTTACAAGTGTGGTGAAAAAGGCCACCAAGCTCATGATTGCAAGGGGAAGAAGGAAGCTACCAACGTTCAGTGCTACAATTGCAGGGAGATGGGGCATTATGCAAATTCATGTCCTAAGCGTCAGGAGAACTTACCTCAGAAAAGGCCAAGGGATCAAGGCCAGGCTTATGCTATCACTACTGCTGAGGTAGAAGCTCTGAAAGACGTGGTGGCAGGTAATTTAATGGTTTCCTCAAGTTTAGCAAATGCATTATTTGATTCTGGATCATCGCATTGTTTCATATCTTCCCAGTTTGCTAAGAAAATTAGATATTTCCAATTTGATTTAATAAGGGAGTTGTCAGTTAAAACTCCTAAGGGAAGTATCGTTGCAACAAAGTTTTGTGAATCAGTCCCCATTAGAGCACATAAATTTTCTTTATCTGCTGATCTCATCGTCATACCTATGATCGAGTTTGATATAATCCTCGGTATGGACTGGCTTTCGGACTATGATGCGAAGATTTATTGTAAGAAGAAAGAGGTTACGATTCTTGATGATAATGATAAGGAACACCTTATTTTTAGAGCAGAATCGTCACCACCTAATTCTTATTTAGATCCACCCTCAATAGCTCAACTAAATTCAATTATTGGGGAGGAAGAGAATGAAATAACTGCGGGTGAGGAAAGGAATGTTCAAATAGAGGATGTACCTGTTGTGAAAGAATTTGTGGATGTATTTCCAGAAGATTTACCTGGACATCCTCCAGAACGAGAAGTTGAGTTTTCTATTGATTTGATTCCTGGATCAAGGCCTATATCGAAGACCCCTTATAGAATGGCCACTGTAGAGTTAGTCGAACTAAAGAAACAACTAGAGGAATTGAGTAATAAGGGATTTATTCGCCCTAGTGTTTCTCCATGGGGAGCCCCTGTTCTTTTTGTTAAAAAGAAAGATGGATCTATGAGGTTATGTATCGACTACAGGGAGATCAATGCTATAACGATAAAGAACAAGTATCCCCTACCTCGTATTGATGATTTATTTGACCAACTGCATGGAGCTCAATACTTTTCAAAGATTGACCTTCGATCTGGATACCATCAGTTGTGTGTGAAGAAGGAAGACATTCCGAAAACAGCATTTCGAACCAGGTACGGGCATTACGAGTTTACTGTAATGCCATTTGGATTGACTAATGCACCCTCTGTATTCATGGATCTGATGAATAGAGTCTTCAAGGAGTATCTCGATGAATTTGTGGTGGTATTTATTGATGATATCTTGGTATACTCCAAAACCAACGAAGATCATGAAAATCACTTGCGCATTATCTTGAAGACTCTGAGGAGGCATGAATTATATGGAAAGTTTAGCAAGTGTGAATTCTAGCTTCAGGAGATTTCTTTTCTTGGCCATATTGTCTCTAAAGATGGAATCTCTGTTGATCCTTCTAAGACCAAAGCAATCCAAGAATGTCCAGCACCTACGAGTATAACTGAGGTACGTAGTTTTATTGGTTTGGAAGGTTATTATCGACGTTTCGTCCAGAATTTTGCCCGATTGGCTAACCCATTAACGAAGCTCACACGTAAAGGGGTTAAATTTGTTTGGACAAAAGAGTGTGAAGAATGTTTCGAAGAACTGAAGAGAAGATTAGTCAATGCTCCTATATTGACTCTACCATCGGGGAATGATGGGTTCGTTATTTATAGTGATGCATCAAAGAAAGGACTTGGCTGTGTCCTTATGCAGAATGATAGAGTTATTGCCTATGCATCACGACAGTTGAAAATTCATGAACAAAACTATCCTACTCATGATCTCGAGTTAGTAGCAGTGATCTTTGCTTTGAAAATATGGAGGCACTGCCTCTATGGTGAAAAATGTGAGATTTATACTGATCACAAGAGTTTGAAGTATATTTTCTCACAAAAAGAACTCAACATGAGGCAAAGGAGATGGATTGAATTACTCAAGGATTATGATTGTACGATACACTACCACCCGGGGAAGGCAAACAAGGTGGCAGATGCTTTGAGTAGAAAAGACCATGGAGTTTTGAACAATATGAGAATTGAAAGGGATCCAATTTTCATGGATCTAGTGAAGATGGACATGGGAATAACTAGGGAAGGTGAAACATCAATGCTTTTTCAAATGGTTGCCAAACCATCTTTACTAGAAAGGATTAAGAGTTCTCAGACCGATGATGAAGAATTCCAAAAGAAGATTAAAGCTATGAATGATGGGAGATTGAGAGACTTTGTATATGAAGATGGAATTTTGAAATTCGGGAAGAGACTTTGTGTTCCCAATATACCTGATCTAAAAAGGGAATTGCTGGATGATGCTCATAGTTCCAATTTCTCTATACACCCTGGGAGCACCAAAATGTATAGAGATTTGAAGGAACATTTTTGGTGGGACAACATGAAGAGGGAGATTGCTGATTTTGTGTCAAGATGTATGGTTTGTCAACAAGTGAAAGCTGGAAGGCAACAGCCTGGAGGAGTCATGCAACCTCTTCCCATACCGGAGTGGAAATGGGACAATATTACAATGGACTTTGTCATGGGGCTACCAAAGACTCCTAGAAGGAACGATGCAATATGGGTTATTGTTGATCGTCTTACCAAGTCAGCACATTTTGCTATAAGAGAAGATCTACCCCTGGAACGTCTAGCAAGACTATACATTAATGAAGTTGTGAGACTTCATGGAGTACCCCTATCAATTGTTTCTGATCGTGATCCCCGTTTTACTTCAAGATTCTGGAAAAGTCTTCAGAAATCCCTGGATACAGAACTTCATTTGAGCACTGCTTACCACCCTCAGACAGACGGACAATCAGAACTGACTATTCAAACCTTAGAAGACATGTTGAGATCTTGCTCACTTGACTTTCAGGGTATGTGGGATCAATATTTACCACTGGTAGAATTTTCCTATAACAATAGCTTCCATTCGAGTATACAAATGGCACCATATGAAGCGTTATACGGAAAGAGATGTCGTACACCAACCTGTTGGGATGATGTTGGTGAAAGAAAACTTGTAGGCCCAGAACTGGTGGAGGAAACGGTGGAAAAGGTGAAGGTAATCCAAAATCACATCAAAGCAGCTCAAAGTAGGCAGAAGAGCTATGCCGATAATCGAAGGAAGGATTTGGAATTTCAAGTCGGTAATCATGTTTTCCTAAAGGTATCTCCATGGAACGGAGTCATACGTTTTGGAAATAAAGGTAAATTGAGTCCCAGGTACATCGGACCTTTCGAAATTCTAGAACGAATTGGGGCTGTAGCTTACCGATTGGCAATGCCGCCAAGTCTCTCCAAAGTTCACGATGTGTTCCACGTATCTCTGTTGAGGAAATACATGCCTGATCCGATGCATGTACTCACCTATGAGGAATTAGAACTGGAACCCGATCTGTCTTATTGCAAAGAGCCCGTCAAGATTCTTGATACGAGAGAACAAGTACTGAGAAACCGGACGACGCGTCTGGTAAAAGTTTTGTGGAGAAATCATAAGATGGAAGAGGCAACGTGGGAACCCGAGGAACTTATGATGAAGAACCACCCGAGTATTTTTATGCAGTAATACCCTAGAAATTGCGAGGATGCAATTATTTGAAGGAGGGGAGAATGTAACACCCCAAGCTTCTACGGTACGTTTCCCTTCGAATAATGCGATAGCGTGTGTTGTACGCAACCTCGAGTTCTAACACACACCACAACTAATTAAACTAGCCGTTGTGAATAGTAATACCTAATTTTTGAAATTATATATATTTTATATTTGAAAATGGACTTCATTTTTGGACTCGGAATATCGAATTTAGCCTAAGGTGAAATTTTGGTACTTTTCGGATAACTTTCATATTTTGATGAATAGTGAAAATTACTAAATTTTAATTAAAAACATTTTTTTTAATCAAAATAATTAATAGTGATAAATTATGAATTTGAGTGGTTTTAAAGTATATTTAGAATATATTTTTACCATTTAATATAATGTTGGTCATTGGACATAATTTTACAATTAAACCGAACATAAACAAGTGTCAATCTTTTGATAGTTATTATCTCTTAAAAACACGCTTTTTTGTTTTGACAGCGGGAATTAATTTTAAATTAATTTCTGCCACTTCTGTGTTTTGAATTTAGGAAAATGGATTCCATATTTGGAATCAGGATGTTCAAATTGTGTAAATAGGTAACTTTTATTTTTAGACATTTTGAATAATTACTGCGGTAAATATTTTATTTACCATGGTTAAAGGGTAAATCCGGTAAATAAGGGTTAAAAAATAATATTATAATAATACAAAATTACCCTAAAACGTGTCCTAACCTTATTGGTGGACACATACCCGACCATGGGCATCCTTGGGTCAATTTGGGGACCCCTTGGAGCCACTTGTATGTGGTAGGGACACTTTATGACACAATGATGATGCAGTAATTACTATAATAGTGAAAAATTAAAATAATTGATATTATAAATACCCAAATAAATATAATATGAAACTTTTAATGAATTAAACTAATTTTCTAGGATAATATGATATATTAGGATTGATTTAATTGACTTTTTTCGAAGTAATCAATCTGTTATGAGTTTCACAAAAATCAACTATTGAATAGTGTCAAAATTGACTTAAAAGAGTTCTTAAAACAAATATTATATTATTAATTGATATTAAATTCCTAAAAATCTAAGGTTCGGCCAGGAGACTTATATTATGATAGGTTAATCATTAATGGACCACTTGGGGGTCGCTTGGATGTATATAGTAAGTTTATTAACCATATTATATAAAAATACAAAGAGACATTGTAAAAGTGAAACTAATTAACTTAGAGTTAATACTTAAAGATAAGGTTAATATAAGTACCCAAACCTGTTTAAATTCTATTGGATGAGTTGTTTTCGACCTATCCCCACCTCATCCTTTGAATAGTCAACTTTGGAGCCTTTTGAAACCGAATATGAATTTATTATAAATTAATATTTCTAGCTTTTCCAAAGGTGCCCCTCACCCCTCTTATAAAAGGGCACTCCTCCTTCTCTTTTCCTCACACCTCTCAAGCCACTTGGCTCGTCCAAACTCTGCCCAACTAAACTCTTCACATCCCTATCCTCCTCCTTGAAGCTTCCCCTTAGGCAGAAAGCATTTCAAGAAGTCCTTTGGTTCCAACCAAAGTGAGTTACCTAAATTAAAGGTAACATTTTCTCTTAAAGTATTTTCATTTATTTTGCTTCTCCAACCCCCAAAATCTTTTTATTTCCTTTCTTTTGTAACAACACCAGTATCATAAATATACTATGATGTTGTTATAAGAAGGATTCAAACTACACATACACACAACTCCATCTAATGGATGATGAACATAATGTTTCTGTGGATGGCAAACTAACGCCTCACGAAACGATGATTGTTCAAATACATCTTACCACCTCTCGTGGTGGCCATTATGATGGAACTGTAATTAAATATGATATTAATGATATATATTTTATATATAAGCTTCTGTAATTTCATTTTATTTCATACCATTATTCGTTTCATGTTGTATATACATACGATAATTTCATTTGAGGAAGTGCGGACTACCGCCCCCTTAAAATGATATGACTCGTTCATACCACACATGGAACGTATAAAGGATGGTGTTAATGAACTTAAGTAACATATATAAAATATTATATGTATCATTTGGATTTGATTCTTTTAAAATGAAAATTAAATGGAAGTAGCGTTCGTGCGTACGTACGGACTACCGTCTCCACGAACGCGATAAGATTCATTCTCCATCATATCCATTCAAGTATTATTCTCATTTTAGGGTTAAAAATAATGTTAATATCATTCTGATTATGAATAAGATATAATCTATCCATTACAAACATTTCTTACGTAACCAAACATTTTAGAAGAACGAATCGATTATCACCCGAAACGACGATAATACTAAGATATTATTAATAAAGCAATGTTAGAAGATCATATATGATATCATATTAATGTATATGATTCTTGTATAATTTAATAACAATTATTTCACCATTATACAGGAGGTTAACCTACCCCAACAAAGGAAAAGTACAAGGTAAGGGTTATTTCACAATCTCTTCATTATCCGAGGTTGTATTATACGTAATAATCTACTGGGACCTCTTTATCATCCACATCCATGTTTCTTCGAAATGTATTTCAAAACATTTTTACTATTTACAAGAATATGGGTTAAAGTCATTTATACCCTTGTTTGACTTTTTATAAGAGGTTTATAAAGGAATCTTTCTGTCGTTTTCAAAACAAGGTCCTTTTTAACCTTTTCGACAGAATTGAGGTAAGAATGTTTTTTTTAACTTATACGGCGGGTGCGGTTATTTTCCGCCGTTATAAAATCGTCGAAGCTTTCCATACAAGCTTATAAGAATATTTTCAAAGAAAATGTTTTATTTTATATGGATCTTAAATGATTTCAAAATAAAAGGAGATACTTCTTTAAAAAGAATTTTGATTTCATCTATGTCAACATCCTTTGATGGATTTTAAGATTATTTGAAGTTGATTTATTATGATACAAAACTTCTATATTGTATTGAAGGTTTTGTGATATGTTTGACTGTGGATGTGCTATTTTTATACCATTCATAGTTTATTGTGAAAGTATTGACATTTCGTATGCTAGTTTTAATACGAATGTTTATGTTATGTTTAAACCTTTTCATATGGGAATGCATTGGACTTAATAAGTGACGGGTGGAGCCCGCTATAGCTCCTCGATGCATCGGTAGGTCTCATGAGACAAACTAGTGTCTTGGCACAAGGCCTTGACAAAATCTTATTTGTAGTCTTGGCACGGGGCCTTGGCTATGTGGTTATGATAGTCTGGCATTATGCATTCCAACATTATGAAAGTGGTTATTGATTTTTGCATGTGATTATTCGATTAGTAGAATATCCATGTGAATAAGTAAATGGCATTATTTCATTTTATTTATGCCATACCATGTTGAAAGTTCATATTTAAAAGGCTTTTGTTTTAGTTATACATTGCCTTAAATGTTTATTCTTATTTATGAAAGTTTCCGCTATATTGTTATCCTTACTGGGCATTTGAGCTCACCCCTTTTCTATGTTTTATTTTTCCCAGGAAGTGAAGATGTAAGTTATGAATGACCTGCAGGGATATTATGAGGGGATTATAGTGTGGACTGTGGAAACATTATGTTGTTGTAGTAGTTTTTCATTTTATGATGTAATGTAAAACTTATGAATATATCTAGTGTTTCCAAGGCTACTAAACCAATCGGTCTTTCGAGATTTGATCTTTCTTGTGATCATTCCAATGTTATGTAATAATGCACCGACTCTGGGTAACTGGGGTCGGGGCGTTACACCACTCCCCACATTAGGAAAATCCTGGTTGTTTTACCAACAAAAATATTTTTTTCATTAAATAGCCCATGCCCCATCCATATTTGTGAATGACATCTAGCATGGATGAGAACCTTATCACTCTAAATTTAGAAAGAAAATATCACCCATTAGTGGTTACCACTTCTTATGAATCGTTCCCATGGAATTTATAATTTATTTATTAATAAGGAAGATCCCTTTCCTCAATGTACAATGGAGTTATCACTCACATGTTGTGTATCTTATATTCACTACTCAAGTACTAATCCCATGGAGTCTCTCCATCTAATAATAAAAAGTTATTTAGGTAGTTATACATATAAAAAATACTCTCTTAGAATACTCAAGTTGATGTGAAGATATTATGAAAAATTGTGTGTACCTAGTATTATATTATGATTCCACCTAAAGGTGAGTATCACTCTCTAGATATGTGGTTAAAAAGGCATGATATATGTTATTTAACAATCACCTAAAAACATGTCTCCTACAAATACATATAAAGGTCCACTTATGGTCAACTATCTCATGGAACCATATTCCATACAAAATTAGCCATCATCACAATAGAACTTCCTTTAATTTATCCAATTTTTAAGGTCACCATTCCCTCGAAAACTTGTTTCAAAACCATATATCATCATCCAAAACCTATAATCTCTCCAAAGATCCACATAAACTAGTATCTTTCCACTCCACACAAACTAATATTTATATACAAATAAGTTTACATCATGAACAATATGATTCAATCCATGAATCACACACTTAGTAATATTCCACTAAAAAGTTCAATATAACTATAATACACGACATGAGAGTCATTAACATGACAAGATATCCCATGGAACTCATCATCAAAATAAGGATCCTCTCCTAAGCTATTATTTAGTTAATGAACTCCCACCTCAAGATGTTAATAAAAAAATGAATGTGTCAATCGCATAAAACCTATCTCTATGGCTAGATACCTGAAGAGTCATTCCATTTGAAACAATTCTCAATAATCAACACTCTAGGAAATTCCTTGAGAAAATCATGCATCACAATTCTTATATTTCAAAACTCATGCTCCGTCTGTGAATCAATCTTGAAACTATTTTAAAACCTCATTCCTCACCAGAATGAAAAAATAGACTTGATGTAACCTTTCCCACATCAATCCCTTAATCTTCACAAAAATTATTGACCCACTAGGTTCTGAATCAAAAGTAATGACCTCTAGGAAATCATCTATGAACTACCTTTAAAAACTCAAATTATGGCCACTAGGTTTTTTCACAATGACTTACGGTCTCACAAATGGGAACCATCAAAACAAAAGGATATATATTATATGATATCTAACATGCCTATAATAACTACCCAGTGTTTTAATACTATATTTAGATAAAAATATATTATAATAACAAGGGTAAAAACCTATAATTAATGGTTTCACTACATAACATGCCGAGAATCGACCTACTAGGACATGATTCTCTCAGGGAATCCATGTAGTGGAGCACTCTATGGGGGTAATAATGCTAAAACAATCGTATAAATATATGACAATAATAGAGTACATGAATATTGTAATACCCCTCAAGTTTTAGTAAACTATAAACCCACCCACCCACCAAGAAGAGTTCTTTTATTATCGAAATTCCTAATTGAATTAGACTATAATATGTATATCACCCATAGTGACGAAAAATGATTTTAAATAACTACTGGATTCCTATAACCATAATTACAACCATAACTACGATATATAATCACTATTAGAGAAATCATTGACTCTAAAATAAGGACACGCCTAAATGGACATGAGGCTATAACACATACTGTTTATGTACCAATCCATGTAATAAATCCACTGAGTCTTGCATCCAATTTCCACATTCTCAATCAAGGTTACTCTTAAGGAATAAATAATACTAACCCTTACATGAGGTTTTCCCTAAAAAAACCCACTGAATAGTTATTATTTATTCCACTACATCAATTCCTTCAATTAAAGTCATTACGTAATATATATTATTTGAAATCAGAAGTGCAATTAATGAAGGAAGATATTTTTTACCAATAATTGTGATGGTATTTGGCCAATTGAAAGAAAAATTCTATAAAATTATCATAAAGTTTCCATTAAAATATTTCACTTATCCAAAAATACTCACAACTGGCATAGTTAAAGAATGTGGGACTTACAAGCTATATAAGGAAACAACTAATAAGTTGTATCTTGAATTTTAATTAACTAACAGTACATATAAATATATCTAAAAATGAAAACTAAAGATAGTTTTTTTATTTTAGGGAGTTGATTATGTAATATTATAGTATACACTTATATGTAATGAAATATTTGTGGTTTTAGACTCTTTGAATAAATATCCCATTTATTTCAATCTTTCATCCATTGGGTTAAGTACCAAGGCATATAAATAAAAATTATTTTGACATACAAGGGATTCATTATGTCATCTGAGATTATGTTATCTAGGTATCCATTTCCAATTTATAGAGTAAAAACTCTTTAAATTTTAATTTCAATAACATTTAAGTGAAGCATAATAATATTCAATTAATTATATTTTTTAACATACCCTCAACATGGATATCTTATGGGCATATAATGCTAAAAAACATAAATAAGGTTGGAATCACCATATAAGGATTTAGTTATAAATAGAATAATTCCCATGTTACAGAGGTATCATATTTTATTTTTTAAAATTAAAACTTCATTTAAATGACATCCATATGAAATTAAATTAATTTATGAAAACAATTCAACATCATTGAAATAAAACTTTTCAAATATAGTTCATTAATTTATTAATTTAGATAAATTTCAATTATTTAATTAGTTTAAAGATGATATAATAAAATTACATCACCATGATATATTGGAAAACACCATTCATTTTGAGTCAAACACCATATCTGACCAACCTTAGCTCACAACTATAATATGGAAAATTATCAAATCAATAGATAATATAAGTAAATATGGAAATAACCACACAATCATGGTATATAGATAAGTATACTAAATAATAATCAAATCATGGTACATAAATAACCATGGTACATAAGAATGAAATCATGTTAAATTAATGGAATTATAATTACATGTGAATCCTATGTGCCTAAAATACTATATGAACACACCTCATCCCTTAACATAGTGGGATAATAGGTAAATTATCTCTTTATATATTGGGGAAAGTGTTAAATCTGATAAATATGAAATCATCAGAAAATGAAATCAAACCCAAAAAGTGAAATAATAATTTAGCATAAAAATAAACTCGATGAAGAACAATCCCTTACCTACAAATATTATCATTACCCCATGTGTGGGTTGGAAAATCCTAGGAAAGATCTATTTAATAAGTTATGGGCCCCTCCTAGTCTCAATTATATCATCCCAATATATTAAGAAAAGAAATAGATCAGATACTAGTTTTTCTTATTCTGAAATAGTATAGCCTAATAATATTGACTAAACCTATCAGGAAAAGACCTAATAATAACTCAGTGTATTCTAGAGGCTACCAACTAGTTCTATGGATCTAATGGTGGAACAATGGGGAGATTATACCGTATGGACCAATAATGAACATAGTGTAACTATAAATAAAACAATTTGAGTAGAATAATAAAATCCCATGAAGAAAAAAATTAATTGATCATATAGAATGTTACAATGCAACTAACTATTCATTTATGTGTAGAGTCATAATACAAGGAGGTTAATATATTAGTTGTAATTAAAAAATTATGATTATAATGAAAAAAAATTTAAATAAATTAAATTCTTCAATCATGTAGGGGACAAAATACCTACACGAACCCAATCTCTATGGCATGTCCTATTCCATAGTAAGGATTCAACAATAAAACCCAATCCCAAGTCATATCCATCAACCAAGAGTTATTTTAGGTTACCAAATGGAAGCTCAAACAGAGTATGATTAAAAGAAAGAAGGCCACCATAAATGATTTCACATGAAAATTCAATATATTAATTTAGAATGAGTAGTTTCTTGGTACAATAAATATGGTAGGAAAATAAATAACAAACATATCATCTTGGGTACCTGATGGGACACCTAGTCAACTGTACTCTCTTTAGCCTATGCAAAAACACCTATAAGAATTTTACATTTTATAAAACTCACCCCAAAATAGTGGATTATGGCTTTTTCTTCTTTTCAAAAGTTTGTGCCGCACACAGTATAAAAATTTCAAAAAAAATCGACTGTTACTTCATCAGATGGTCACGCTCCGGTGGTACCTCAACTCCGACAACCTTTGATCATGGAGTCCCATTGGTTGTTGTTTCTAAGGTACCTCCCAATTCTCCCTCCCAAACCCATGTTCCTGATCATTAATTTAGGGAAGCTTTGTGGGGATCATCCATTGGTTCCCAGCAGATCTTCTTTTCGGCTGTGAGATTGATTTCCCTAACGGGGTCTGATGATAGTTTAGGCGTTTCACTGGAGAATCATAGTGTGATGTTTTCTGAGGCGGTGGATCGTCTCAAGTGGATCCATGTGGATCATTTTAGATAATAGAATCCTCCCCTTGAGGACTTCAGACGTGTGGTGGTCTCTTAGGGCTTTCTTGGATGGGTGCTGATCTCTGCTATTCATTATAACACCGTCTGTTTAGTGATGGAGTCTAAGAAGGATTTCAGTTTCACGTGGTGAAAAGATACTAGATATTTTGGTTATTGGTGCTTTAACCAGGCTCCCAAGTCCTTGGATGCTCACAAGGGGAAGGAGAGTCCCCGATCTATGGTTTGGGTCAGTCTCTCTGGTCTCCCGCTACCTTTCCAAAATGCAGTGTTTCCTAAGGCCATTGGAGATTCCCTTGGGGGCTTCCTATGCATGGATTACCATACCCTTTCTTGAGAAGATATTCTAGTTCCTTGTATTTGTGTATAGATGGACATTTTTTATCTGATTCTGGAGAAGATCGCTCTAAATGTTCAGGATATGTTTTCTTTGGATCAAGATATTATGTTTCCATTGCTTCCCAGGTACTGTTACTATTTCTACCTTTAGGGTCATTCATGGTAGGTTTTCCTAAATCAAAGGAAAGGGGGACGTCATTAGGCCATCAGGGTTCCCCCACAGTTACATTTCCTTCCTCCCAGCTGGGCAGATCTGATTCGACCCCTTCTTGGAAGGATGTTCCGGAGCCGGTGGATGCTCATCCTCCTATGGTGTCCCTTGTTGTCTCGGTCGGGTACTCATATTCTCTAGAGAGAAAGTTCCTATGTAGGGGCCAGGTGACCATCAATCTAGATGTGTACTCCGCATGACTCCATGATATTTTTTTTATGTTTTCTCTCCCCAAAACTAGTTGATCATAGCTTGGTGAATGTGGGACATGTTCCCATCTTCCCATCTGAAATCCTTGGTTCACTGGGGACCTCTTCTACCTCTATCCATATCCCTCCCTTGTGTTTATGGGGATCAGGTGGGTGGGGGTTGTTCGACACTTTCTTCCTCTTCGTCTTTCCTTTCGAAGGATGTTCCCAGTAGTGTTTTGGTATGCCAATCAAAAGGGTTTGATCCTAATTTCCTAGTTGTGGATAATCCTCCCTCAATATCGGTTCTAAAGGTAAAGAAAGGGAATCCCTCTGAACCTAGTACTCCTATATCACCCTTAGCTAACCTTCCCTCATTTCAGTGCCTTTTAATGAGTACCCATTCATGATTGATACTCCTTAGGGGATAATCCTCCTCCTAATTCAACAATACTGAGATGCCTCTGTCAAAACTGGGCCTCACCTAGTTTAATGTCATCTTTTTGCATCTGGACCTCCCATGGCCTGGGTGCCTGGGTGAAAGATGATCTCATTGCTTCAGAAATTAAAATAACAAGGTTCCTATCGCTTTAGTCCTCAAGAACAAATAAAATCAATCTTTGATCAAGGATATCTGTCGTAGAGTTAGGATGTATGATTCTATTCATGTGGACCCCTTGAACCAACATATTTCGAACTACTATAACAAGGAGTTTTGTTTGGAATTGATTAAGATGGGAGATCAATTCGTCACTTTGAAGGTGGATAAGGACAAATAGAGATTCTATGTTTCCTTTATTTATATAAGATGTGATGCTCAAGAGAGAAAGAAACTATGGCATGAGCTTGGCTTTTTTTATTCGGAGAATCTTTCATTGATCATGGTGGGGGATTTCAACGTCATTCTAGATCCTAATGAGAATAAGGTAATAGGTTCTTTTCTTCATCCAGAAAACTTGAAGTTTTCTCATTTCATAGAAAGAAAAGGTCTTATGGATATGGGGTATAGTGGAGATCACTATAGTTGGTGCAACAACTAGATGGGTGGCAGGCGATGTTGGAGTTAGATTGATAGTTGTTTGTCTAACAACACTTCCATAAACTCGTTACTAGATGCCAACATAAAACATCTCACTCACAGAATATATTATCACTCCCCTTTGTTCGTTTATTTGCTTCCCCACCAGTATTGTCAAGAGTCCTTCATATTCTACCATCATTGGTCCCATATTCCATGTTATCAGTGGTTGGTGAGTGATTTGTGGGAAGAGATGACACAGGGGGATTCTTGGGTGGCCCTACACAACAAACATTGGAGGAAGAACCATGTTCTTTATCTATGGGATATGAATTTATCCCCCATAGACCAAAGAAGGGAGGTCCTACAACAAAGCATCTTCAATCTGGAGTCTACCCAGGAGGAGGAGTGGAGTGACATGATTTTTGACGAGTTACATGACAGGAAGAACTACTGCGAATATCTTATTCTCAATTAGGAGTGAATCGTGTGGGAATGATCCCTTATGAAATAGGTGAAGGAGGGATAAAAACACACACTATAATTACAGGCATGTATAAGAGAAAAAAACTTCAGATCAAAACCAATAATTTACTTTAGGATAACACTTATACGAATGATAGGGAAACTGTAGGGATCATGGTGCATATGTTCTTCAAAGATCTCCCCACTGGTCCTAACCTGAGGATGCCCATTGGGTATCCTAGTAGCTAACTAGGTATATAGGAGGTGATTCCCACCTTGGTGTCTAACTAGGAGAATGAATTCCAAGTGGAGATACTAAAGGAATAAGAGATTCACTCAGGTATGTGGAACCCTAATCCCGATAGTTCTCCCAACCCTGACGGTTTCCCTGGATCTTTTTACAGGGGGGATTTGGGATGTGGTCAAGGGAGACATCATTGGTGATATTTAGGACTATTTTCAAGGATGGATCCTCCATTGGGTTGCATGTTATTCTACACTTGTTCCTATTCCAAAGGTCAAGGACCATGTATCTCTCATGCAATATAATCCAATTAGATTATGTAACATTCTATATAAGATATTTGAGATTTTCGTCAACCAAAGGATATCCATATTCTTACACTGATGGATCTCTATAGATCAACATGAATTTGTGAGAGGCTTCTCCAACAAGGGTGAAATTGCTATGGCGCTGGAGGTGATTAGGGACATTAACTTCAAATCCTATGACACCAATTTGGTTATTAAACTGGATACGAACAAGGATTATGATAGGATAAAATGGAGCTTCATCAGTAGAGTTCATTTGATTATGGGTTTCTCATCCCAGGATGTAGATATAATCTTATGTTGCTTCAGATCTATGTGGTTGGTAGTTTATTTTGAAGGAAGGACTCACGATTTCTTCAAGGCAACATGGGGACTCTGTTAGGGATACCCAATCTCTCTTAGTATCTACATCCTCATGTAAGATACCATCATCTATCTCATTGCCAAAGGTCTCCTTAGTAGAACAATTTTCCCTTTAAGAAGGAAAAAAAACTACCTTCCATCTCCCACCTGATGTTTGTTGATGATACTATCATTTTCACCAATGGTGGTAGGGGCTCTATTCAGGGTATCAATAAAATACTCAAAGTTATTTCCTTTGGAGTGTACAGGTCATCATACATTCAAAAATCACTATATACTTATCTCATAATAGTTCTCCTAGCCAGGTTGAGTCTCTAGGGAGCCGTCTTAACATGCAACATTGTTCTTTTCCCATGTAGCATCTGGGAATGTCGATTTCTTCGGGTAGAATTCATATTCAAGGCTATGATCAGATTGTTAGATGAATTAAACGATGAGTTATTTACTGTAAGAATTGTTTCTTCTCGTTTGGGGGATGTATTTGTTTAGTTAATATTGTTTTTTCCACTATCCTTATACATGGATTGGATTTAACCAATTTTATGGAAGGTTTCATCAACAATATTGAAAAAATATTGTTTAATTTTATTTGGGATTTTATGTTGGAAGGAAAGAGACAGTGGGCCTAATTGGAAGTTTATCCAGAATGATTCACGATGGGGGGATTAATGTGAAGAGTTTTTATAACACATTGCACTAAATGCATTCTATGATCATGTGTTAAGTTCTTGAGGAACATACTTTATAATGTAAGTCTATGTTCTAATCGGGTGAGGGAAGATAAGATGTTGTGCAAGCTCGTGGTTCCCCTATTTGGCTAACGATTATCCCTGTTATCCATCTTCTCCTGTAAAGATCACGGTGGATTGTTGGCGAAGGGAATATCCTTTTCTGTTTTCCTAACTAGGGAGGCTCTATGATTGGCTTCCTACGGTTCCTATCTCTTATGATCATGATTAAGGAATCTCGCATTTACCCCAGGTTTACAAAGGCTATCCTTGAAAAGGAAAAACATGTTATCCTCAATTACATAGTGTTCAACGCCATACCAGATTGATAGGTTTTCACCCCTTCTTCTTTGGGTAACTTCAAATCCATGGTCTTTTTCAACATGATCTATCTATAGGATCTCTAGGACTGTTGGAATATTTTTTTGTGGTGTAACATGATCCCAGTGAAATTCAACTTTCTTATATGGCGCATCAGAAACCTTTCCATCACCACGAATGATAACATCAAGAGGCTGGGGATAAGGTTTTCTTTAGGATGCCATTTTTCCCCAACAAGTGGGAGGAGAGATCTGATCACATTTTTATTAAAGGAGAATGGGATCATGTGATGTGGACCTTCTTTGGAAGCTTCATAGCTTTTCCTCTCAAGAACAGAGTGAGGCTTCCATTCTGGACAAATGGTTCCATGGGAAGGATGATTCGAGTATGGATAGGTTAGTTCGGTATTTTATGTTAAGTGCAGGGTGATAGTGCATGTGGTAATCCAAGAACCAGACTAGATATAAAGGATCTCTCCCCACGACGTGGTCTATTATTGCATGGAATCACTTATTTTTGATGAACATGGAATTGTCTATCAATGTTTGGAAAGAGTCTTATTACCTGCATCTTCTTTAGGTTAGTTACCCCTCATATCATTCCATCCCAGCCTATCTTCATGGGATATGGTTTTGATAGAATTATCCTACGATGGGCTTCAAGATGAACATGATGGGTCTTGTAATTTGGTTAAAATGAGAGGAGGGGGAGTGGTCTGTGGGTTTGGGGGGAACGTGGTTCTTACTTTCTCTTCATCCTACAGTAATGGAAACCCCCTCCTATCTGAGGCCAAAGCAACACTCACTGGGATCACCCTTAGTATTCAGGATAACCTTTAAATCTTTCAGGTGGAAACTGACTCTTTGATCCTACACAATTCCCTACACAGCAAAGGCTCCACCCCATGGTCCATTTCTTATATAATCGGGAAACATAGATCCCTCCTTTGCAAAAAAATTTAAGAGGCCCACACGTGGTGTGAGGGAAATAAGTGTGACAATAACATAGCTTTTTTGGTGGATAAGATCTCTATCTACACTTGCCTCCTTGATATTAATTGATGTATGCTTGAGGGTGTTAATTTGATTAGGTTGGATGCCATCAGATTGCATTATTCTAGACTCCCATAATCCCGGTGTTTCCTTATTTCTCTTTCTCTTTAAATAAAAATATGATTTCGATGGATGGATACAACTCACACCAAGATCCATGGTATATTTCAAATCCCCACATGTACAATAATAACCATATTATGATTCATATCTCGCTAAGGTATTAGCCTGAGCTTCTATCCAAAAGAATGAAAAACATAATATCTAACAATTCTGAATAAATATTATGTAATTTCACGTCTATCAATTCCATATTATTTATAAAAAAATTCATATATATTCAATACCATTAAATATTGAGGAAATTCATGTATAGTTATTTTAAATAATAAAGAGGAACACCATGTACTATGATTTCAATAAATAACGAGGAAATTCATGTCCAATGAAGTCATTCAAAAATGAGGAAGGCCATATATAATAATTATAATAAATAATAAGACATTCCATATCACATTAATTAAATAAATAAAAATGGAGACCATATCCATCTATTTTACATAAATGATTAGAGAAATCTTATGAAATATTGCCCAATCAATTAGAATTCCATCATTTTAATTTTCCTTATGATTCCACCAAAGTAACACTACTAAAATATAGACATAAACATTAAATAACTAATAAATTTATAAAAGAAAATATCCATTAAAAAATATGATACATTATAATAAATTTTATTCCACTTCAATTAACATAAATAATGAGGGCCATGCGTATACACATGACATAATAAACATTTTCATCTTATTTCATTTAATCAAATCACACATAAGTGATATTGAGGGATATGTAAAGGTATTTAACCATTTAAAAAGTCATTTAATTTATCTCATTAATTACATAATTTATAAATAAAAAATTTATATGTGGGTAAACACACCACATTCCATTAATTTCATTTAATCCCATTTAAAAATGGAAAACATCTAAATTTATCAATGTTCATGTGACATTGGATTACTATTCACTCCTCAATTAATTAAATTTAACATTTCTATTAGTAAATAAAAACATGGAATGAATAAGGGTCTATAATTTTTTAAAGGAACCATATGTGCTGGACATGGTACTAACAAACTAAATCATCACAATGTTCCTCCAATGGGTTTGTAATACAAGTGTCATGGTCAATGAAACCCATTGATGGTTATGTGAGAAAAAAAGTTCATTTATATTTATTTGAGACCATCATATGTGGTGGTTCGGGTTGAGGTTTTCAACCTTAAACCATATCAAAGAGTTTAATAAATATAAAAATTATATCCATAGATACTAATTTGTGGTAATTATTATTTTATGATAAATTTATAGAGTCTATTGTGCGGCAAAATGAAACCAATATATTAGAAGAATGTTTTTTAGTTAAATAAAATAAACCATACACCACATCCTTATAAAGCTCCACTCAACCATTATATAGATCTGATTCAAGTTAAAATAAGAGAAAACATGAGAATAGGAAAACAACTTGAAAACGGGGTATATGATCTCTCAAAATAATACTATTTAAGAGGTAAATAAAAATAAAAAGCAAGGAAAATATATAATATAATTAATGATTTCTATCCAATGTGATAAATGGCGTTCAATTCCAATATAATTTATGGAATATAACTCAAATATTATAGGCTAGTAAATGGGGATTCACGATTAGTTTTTATGAATGAGGAATGTGGGAGAAAATATAATAATTATATTTTTGGTGTGAAAGAAGAAAAATTATAATTTCACCCAATTTTGTAGGGGATCATGGTCTGGACACATGGTCAGACATACCATGTGGCCACCATGAGCCAACATTTCCCAAGTGGAGACATCCCATGCATAATCTATTGCATGTTTACAAAAACAATGTTCTCTCTATGAAAACTCACTATCCTAACATTTCAAACATGTTTCACACCAGTGTTAGACAAGACATGTTGGTAGGTGTGAATTTCACCTATACAACATCACTACAGTTTCTTGGATGGTCATTCTGGATCCCTCAAATTGTTATACTAATAACATCGAACCACTTACAGCCTGTATAATCGAGGTGAACCATTATTACTAACTATAAACCATACCCCATACTTCAAAAATTGATAAATTCTAGAAGAGAACAATACAAAACTCCTCTAAAACTATTTATAGGATCTTTCATATTAATATCATGGTGAGACAAGTGATTTAAGTTGAAAAATAAAAGGATCCATATCTCTATCAAAAGATGAGATCATACACTATAGTATATGGTAAAAAAGTTAATGTTCCATTAAATAATGTTCTGATAGAACTTTAATACTATACTAACCCATTACAACATTATATTCTTACACATTAGTATAAGAAAAATCCTAAGTGATAATCAAGATGAAATAAAATGATATAGATCCATGTTAATAAGAATTCATAAAATAAAATCCTCTGGTAAAAAATTAGAAAACATATAATTGACTTATATATTACTCAACCAATACATGAAATATTTATTTTAGAACCACTTTTTCAAAACATTTAAAATTCCTATTTTTTATAAAATTTAATTATCTAAACAAGACATAAAATCTTTTTTTTGAATAAAGAAGTATTATATTAATGGTGAAAATCAGCAGCCGTACATAAGCAGAGCCAAGAGGGGAAATTGTCCAGCCATAGTTGGATGACATCGAAGGGGTCTGAGGCCGCCAGCTGATGGGCTGCATTGTTTCCTTCCATATTGGTGAAGTAGAAGGTGCAGCAAGAGAAGTCATGGCGCAACGACCAGATTCTTCTAACGATAATGCCAAAGGCTTGGAGTCCGGCATCACCATGGTTAATAGCATTGATAACCAAAAGGTAGTTAGACTCGATGATGATATCGGCCAATCCGCGTTCCACTGTGAGCATCATCCCTGCAAGTATAGCAAAGGCCTCAGCAACACCCGGTTCCCAGAAGGCATAATGTGGTTCATATTTTGCTGCAATGATCTGCCCCATATGATTTCGAGCCAGGAGGCCGAGAGCAGCAAGCCCATCCTTGGGGAGAGAGGCATCCACGTTAATCTTAAGACTCCCTTCATTTGGGGGGATCCAGTGAGGGGACCGGGAGGGGGCAGCGCCGGGAAGAAAGTGTCCTTTGCGGTCCTTCCATCCCTCAATCCAAGAAGTGGCTCATTCCATCCAAAACTCGGGAGGCTGGTGGACATGATGGATAACCGAATCATTACGCCGGACCCAAATGATCCAGGCCAGGGTGCATCGGGAGCTTGCATCAGATGATGAGAGAGAGGAACCCCAGTGCATAAGAAGATCAGGGATATTAGCGGCAATGTCCAGAGAAGCATCCGGAGTCGAGCCCCATTTATTCCAGATTTCCTTGGCTTTTGGGTAGTGAAAGATGGAGTACCAGGGGGTTTCAGGGATATTCGGGTAGAAAGGACAGGAGTCAGCACTAGCCATATGGCGGTAAACAAGGAGACTCATGGTAGGGAGGGTACCCGTGCATATCTGCCACCAAAATTGGCGAATTTTTGGGGGGACATTGAGCTTTTATAGCGCATTCCTTGGTCCCTCATCCCGGTCAAGAGCGTGAAAACCAAGAGTCAGTCTGTATCCGGATCTCACAGTGTAGTCTCCTGACACATCAAAGTTCCAAAAAAGATGGTCGGGGCCTACATCAGGGACATAGGGGATGTTCAGGATAATTCTTTGGTCTCTTTCATTAAAGCATTACTAGATCTTTTCCATGCACCATCCCAGACCCTTGTCTGAGAAGATGCAGTTGACAGTGGCGGCCTCAAGACCTGGTTGGGCGGGGGATGTGCCCCGCATAGCATCTTTACGTGAAATAAGGAGAATTTTATCCCACCTATAATTCGGGTATGATACATGAACAAACACTTCATTACAAAAGTAAAAAATAATAAATATTATTTTATAATATAAAATTTTCTGAATTATCATAAGAATATTATTATAATATTGATAAAAATTATTATATACCCCATAATCATTATATATTAGAAAAAAAATCCTATTTCTAACAAATATGAAGAAAATAAGGGTCAATCCCATGAACCAACTATTCATATCTCAAAATATAAAGTCTGAATGGTCATATCAGATTAAATTGATGGATTTAATGAATTTACAATTCTCTAGCCTAGATATCCTTAAATGTAACTAAGATATAGGTGAAGCGAATGGTGTTTTGTATACCACATTAAATGGGGGAATATGTAACACCCTAAGATTTTATGAAAAATATTTTTTTTTAATTTCTTTTATATCTTGTGTTGTACGCAACACCAATATTATCTTTCATTTTACACAACATCGTATTAGCTTGTAGTATACACAACACTGTTCTTGGCATCTGTTGCACACAATTTCAAGTTGTTTTGAATAAAAATCATTTTACACCACACAGAGTATAGATTTTGATCTATATATAAATGAACAATGTTTTGATTATGTTATATGAAACACAAAAGTAATCATTCACTATATGCAACACTGACTTGGCTTGCGTTACACACAAGAGCGACTTTCCTCGATAGCTTACATGGTATGCAATACCACGTTTCACTAAACAAAGATATATTATTATAATATTATGAACTAGCCGTTATGAATAGTATTAACTGAATTTTTAATTTTATGACATTATAATTCATATTACACATTTTCTAGAATGAGGTATGAGAACAAAACCACTTTTTCAGATAAAAGTAGTATTTTTCATAAAATGTAGTTTTGCCACCTTTTGAGGGTACACCCATTTTAAATATAATTTTTGACAAGTTTATAAGTTCAATTTTAAAAAATAAACTTCTTATTTTGAATCAAGATATAAAAATTTACGTTGGACGATGTTTTGATATTTTTTCTGATAACTTTCATATTTTGATGAATAGTGAAAATATGCTAAATTATACATAGAAACAACTTTTTTCATCGAGATAGTTTATATGGTTGAATTATAATATTGAATTGGTTTAAAGTATAAATAGAATATATTTTTACCATTTAATATAATGTATGTCATTAGCATTAATTTTACATTGAATTCGTTGGTAAAATCATTTCAATCTTTCGCAATGTTTTAAACAAAAACCCGTTTTTTCGACAATGGGATTAATTTTAAATTAATTACTTCATCTTCTGTGTTTTGAATTTATAAAAATTGATTTCATATTTGGAGTCAGGAGGTTCAATATTTTTAAATATATAACTTTTATTTTTAGACATTATGAATAGTAACTACAATAAATTTTATTTACCATAGTTGAAGGTAAATCTGGTAATTAAGGGTAAAAATAATATTATAAAATCACTATATAACTTTTATTAATATAATTGGATGATTATATTTCGTCATAAAATATACTTGCATCAAAAGGATATCTATTGGAACCCACTTGGAAGTGATTAAGACCTTTAATTTATTTTATTTAATGGAAAATGAAAAATTTCTCACTAAAACATTAATAATTAATGTATTTTTAATATTAGGATATATAGAATATAAATTATATTATAAATACTCTTATAAAAGCTAAACTGTTTTTCTTTATCATGGTAATTTATTTTTAATTTTTATGAAATATATAATTACCTTAACAACTTATACATTAATGATGCATAAATTATTTTTTGAGTAAAAAATCAATAATATAGTTTTTACTAAAATAATAATACCCATTAAAATCCCATACACTTGAAAAAAACTTATTGGTAGAGTTTATATACACCATAATCATCCAAGTGGCGAATTGTGGATGATTTAGAGCCTTATAAAATAGATTAGGACATTTATATTATTTTATTTTAAATAATGTCAAATTTGTCACCTTCATAATTTAATAAACATAACATTTTAAAAGTTGGGAGTTTTAGAAGATAAAATTGACAAAAGTATTATTATGGAATCTATTAGGTTTATCTGCACATAGTGTTTTAATTTTAATTGTTATGAAAAAAATAACTATATGAAATAATTATACAAAAATGTTGTAGTAAGTATTTTATTAAAAGAAATATAAAATTAATGGTTTTGAAAATATTAACATAAATAGTATATCAACAAATTAACGTGCTCTATGAATTTTTTAGATGAATATGACATGTTAGGAATCTATTAATATTTTTGGTTCGAATATATCCTATATTTGGATTTTATTTAAATTCAAATAATTGAATAGTGTCAAAATTGACACCATTGATATTTAAAAAAAACATATTGTTAAACTGTTTAAAAATAAAAAAAAATATTTAAAAATTAAAAATTGAAAATTATATAATGTTATGGTCAATTAAAAACACATAAATAAGTATTTATAACAATTTAAAATTTAGAATATTGTTACCCCAAATAAAATTAAATAGATTAAATATGGATAAATAAAATTGATAAGGTTTAAAATAAATTCCCAACATGTCTAAATTTTATTGGATGATGATATTACAACCCTATCTCATCTAATATTCTAATTTGAGTCATTTTTTTATGTTTTTCAGTTGGGTTTGAGTTTATTATATGTTAATATTTTGGAGGATTCCAAAAGTGCCCCTCTCCTCTCTTATAAAAGGGCTCCTCCACCCTCTAATATTCACTCCCTTTAAGCCTTAAAGGTCTGTCAAACCCTGCCAATTCCTCTTCTAAAACTATATAGTTATATTATAGAGGTTATGGTATTCTCAAAAGACCATCTCTATTTCCCTAAGAGGATTTTTAAAAGAGGCATGTCGAGGAAGAGGTAATCTCTTCTACTGCTTTTTTCAAGTTTCTTTCTTCTTCAAATTCCTCTTCATTAGTTTTATCATTATAATGTAATAAAATTAGTATTACTACTATATTTATATTTAATTATAAATATGAAACAAACATATTTCCTCTTCTATCCATCTTATGAAAAATGAAATCATCATGCGTGCGTACATATGACTTATCGTCTCCACGTCGTGATGTAAAATGTTTTTCCACCACCACCTTACATGGATGGGTATAATGGTGGAAATAATAACTATATATGATTATTATAACATCATAATAATTATGAGTTACTATATCATCCACTCCAATTCCATTCAATAATTATGGGAATGATATCATTGCTCGTGCGTACGTACGGATTACTGCCTCCACGACCTGATGAGATTCACTCTCCATGTTAAACATTCAAGAATGATTATAAAGTACATATAATGAATAATTATGAATTATATGAAATAATAATGCTACTGTATTTATGTGTATATATATATTTCATTTATTTACTTCCATTCAGTTCAATAAGGAATGGAAAACAGTGTTCATGCGAACGTACGACCTACCGTCTCCATGAACGATGTATTTCATTCTATTTATCAATCTATTATATATATTTATATTCTGAACATTTATAAATCATGTTTTACATTATGGATGTAATTAATAATAATCTATGTAATCATATGAATAATTAAAAGTCAAAACACGTACAATAAATGAAACGATTTTACCAAAAATGCTAATTTAACATGGAATTGGCAAATGAACAGGTAATATAAAGGCGTAAGTGAATCATAAATGATATCATAAATATTATTATGGTTCTATTAAAAATTAATACTATATTTAAACCCACTATACAAGAGTTTCTAACACATATGGAAGAAATTGGACCTAAATTAAG
This sequence comes from Viscum album, assembly GCA_963277665.1. Classification (NCBI taxonomy): domain Eukaryota; kingdom Viridiplantae; phylum Streptophyta; class Magnoliopsida; order Santalales; family Viscaceae; genus Viscum; species Viscum album. The sequence continues at coordinate 1,550,431,724 of OY728129.1, forward strand.
GGATAATTATTCCAATCTCGTTCTTATCCGAGATTGTTTATTCGTAAGCTTTTACTAGGGTTATATTTATCATCTATTTCAATGTTTTATAAAATTATTTTAATAAAGTTTTTAATGTTCTTACATGTATTTTTAAAGTCATGTTAACCCCTATTTTACTTTTACTATGTGGTATGGAATGGATATTGCTTTTGTTTACCATACGAGGTACTTTTTAACTTTTCTGAAAAAAGCACGAGAAGATTTTTTTTAACTAATACGAAATGAACATATTTTTACAGTTTCATAAAAACTTATTTCCATAAATATTCCTCTACTTGATTTCATGATTATTTTCAACAAAATTCATTTCTTATAAAATTACCTGACATTTTGAGAAAAGAACTTGATTTTGAACAAGAAATTATATTTTCTTCAAGAATTCATTTCAAGTGTTTTATCAAAACTATTTTCCATCTAAGATGAAATTATTTAATATGTTTATTTTTCAAGTATAATGTATCTAATATTTACATGTTTTGATTTTTATTACGATGAAATGATATCCATTTGTTTTATATGGATTATGTTATGATGGGATGATGTTTATAAAACACATTTTATACTTTGGGTTATGATGAATGATTTGTGTTTATTTTGTGGCACATGTAAAAATGATTTCATTATGAGATGGGTGGGACCTATATCACCATCCAATTCATTGGTTAATGATTTGTATCTCATGAGATAGATATGGCTAGAAAGGTATGTAAATTCAGTTCAGTAATACAAGGATGGAAAGCAAGTAAACCCAGTTTAGTAATGACTTTGTCCACTATGGTTGTCTTGGAAGCAATGCCTTGGATACTATGGAAATAATATCATTTTCATAATGGTTTTCCATAATTCCATGTTTTATTCCCCTGATATTTTATCATGATTTATGTTCCATTGTGATCTATGCCTTACGTGATGCCAAGATTTATTTCACGACTCAAGATTATGATGTTTAAACATTATGTCCATGTTTTTAAGTACAAATGTATATGTTTTTTATGTTCTTCATGTTTACCATTACTAAGAATTTTAGCTCACCCTTTTTATGTTTTCTTTTCCCCCAGAATATAATGGATGGTTTTAGTTAGGAAAAAAATGAAGATCATTATGGGAGATATTGAAGATCTTTCACCATGATTAGAATATTATGATCTGAGTTTCCAAAGACACTAAACTATTATGGTCATTGGGTGTCTTTTTGTGTCATGTATTATTTTTTCCAAAAAATTAATGTAATTTCAATGTACATAATGCCTTGGGTCTCTCCAGTTGGTATCAGAGAAAAGTTTTAGTCAACCATTAGAAACTACGTTTCAAATACTTTTGTGAGATCCCTAGAGATATTTCTAAGGTATGTCTAGGGATGTCCATATGGTTATGTATAAATTATAGGTTACAATCCTAGAATTATGATAACTATAATGAATAAACTAGGATTAATCCTATGATGTTAGAGATTGAAAGTACTCCCCATTGATTATGTTATTTTCCTAGTATGATTTTGGCCTCTCACAATATTCTTTTGGGTTTTTAACTATAAATAATAATATTATTGTTAATGGAGAATATGATTGGAAATGGAATGATATTCTTCATGAGAAACCAAATGAAATGGGTTTTGGAATTCCAAACATCGTTTTTATGCCTAATCAGCAATCTAAAATTATGATCAATAATATCAACTTTGGTAAGTTTCATGACTCAGATAATAAGTAAAATATGGAGTTTCATGATTGTCATTGAGGAATGAAAGTTCAATTTCCCTCATGTAAATCAGGCAGGAAGAGGCATTAAGGATAATGTTTCAAAGGAACTGGAAGATGCTCTGGTTGAAGAAAATATGGACACAAATCTAGTAATTGCAAAGGAAAAGGTTCAGTTAACAAAATGGACAAGGATAATGGTATTTCTAAGACATCAACAAAGGTTAAATTTTTTAAATGTGGAATGTATGGGCATTATTAAAAACAATGACCTAACGAAAAATTTCATGAAGAGAATCAACATGGTCATATGGGTAGTATTTATGTTGATGATGATTAGGAGATTACAAATGATATATGAGATCAAAGAATTGTTGAGGAAAAAATGGTGATGCTCAGTCAACGGTTTAAGAAGGTAGTGGAATTATTGCATGTTTATCACAAATAATGTATGGTACTATGGAATAAAGAAAAATATTAGGATTGTTACACTATAGTTTTTCCATAGTATTTGAAAGTATGTGATGAATGGTACTGGTAACCATGAAAAGTGATTGAAATAATTTTGGAAAGAAGCTGATATACATATAATGAAGGGATAAAGAGAGAATAATATGTTTGATAGTATTAATGAGATCATCATTGATATAAGGAAAAAGTGATATCATGGTTTGAGTATATAGATATTTTTTGGGATTTTGGTATATTGAAAGAGTTATCTTTTGATAGAATTCATTTTTTCACTAAGGTTATATGGTAATTCATGTTTCATGAGAATACATTATTAAGGTATTCACGTGTTTGGAATGTGACCAAAAAGATATATCATATGATATATGGGGGATAAATTATGTTATTCACATGCTTGGTAGATGATCTCTCTAGTAATATCTTTCTTTATAATATGGGATTGGACAAAAGTATTTTGGATAAGCCTAAGAGTTGTAATTGATTAAGTTGGAAATCATATAGTATTGTTTAAGGCTTGAAATTTTTTTAGATATTATTTCTTGAATGTTATAATAGTGTAGTTTTATTAAAAGGACAACCTGCAGGACGAGCGACAACCCATCACATCAAATAAGCATGTGGGAATCAAACCCACAACTACAGTATGACAGACCTTTGTCACCTACCACTGGCCTACAGGAAGTCCCTATTTAGTAGAAATTAGTTTTATTTTATTAAGTAGTATTATATATGAATTATAAGTCCATTTTTCGAACCATATATGATTAATGTCACCATAAATGGAATTATGAATATTTGATTATCTTGTGCTAACTTTGTTATGATAGAGATAGATGGAATGACTTATCATTATATCGCATGGTCTTCTAACATTTCACGAATGACCAATTCAACATCATTTCTTTAAGAGATGAAGTGGAAATTCTCCCTGGAATGACCAAAGATGAGATTATACCAAAATCAAGTAAGAATTTATTCTAATTCAAAATTTTCTACTTTAGGGAAATGATCGTGAAAGAAAAATGTTTTTTCCTAGTACCCTCATAACCATTAAATCAGATGGTACCTTAGAAAATCACAAATTTATGGCTTTGTGATTGTTGGTTTTTTTCATATCCATGTTCTCTACCACTCTTCTTAAGAACATGCTGGTCAGATTTCTCTTCTATATCCATATTTTCACATATATTATCTTATGTGGAAACCCAGTACTGAGTTACTTTGGGTGACTATTATGTTTCTACCATTCATTTTTAAATTAAGTTTTAGTATACCTTTTTACGATGTGAGTTTCTATGAAAGAAACTTTCAAGTAGTAAATGATTTATTACCCCAACGAATTTCGAGGTAGAAATTCATTTTAAGGGGGGTAGAATGTAACTCACCGACATTTTTTGAGAAATATTATTTTTAAGATCCGTGATGCCTTGTGTTGTACACAAAACCAAGATTAGCTTGCACTATATGCAACACTGTATTGGATTGTAGTATACGTAAAACTATTCTTGGCTTGTGTTGCACACAATATCAAGTTCTTTCGAATAAAAACCATTTTATAAAACGTCGAGTATAGATTTTGATCAATGTATAAATGAACAATTTTTTGATTATGTTATACGCAACACCAAAGGAATCTTTCACTACCCACAACACTGACTTGGCTTGTCTTACACGCAAGAGCGACCTTCCTCGATAGCTTACGTGGTATGCAATAAAGAGTTTCACTAAATAATGATAAATTATTATAATATTATGAACTAGACATTATGAATAGTATTAACAAAATTTTTAATTTTATAACATTATAATTCATATTACACATTTTCTAGAATGAGGTATGAGAACAATATCAATCTTTCGGATAAAAGAAGTATTTTTAAAAAAATGCAGTTTTGCCGCCTTTTGATGGTGCACCCATTTTAAATCTAATTTTTGAAAAGTTTATAAGTTCAATTTTAAAAAATAAACTTCTCTCTTTTAATCAGGATATAAAAATTTATGTTGGATGAATTTTTGATATTTTTCTTTATAATTTTCATATTTTGATTAATAGTAAAAATACGCTAAATTGTACATAGAGACAACTTTTTTCATCGAGATAATTTATATGGTTACACTATAATATTTAATGGGTATAAATTAAAAATATAATATATTTTTACCATTTAAAATATTGTATGTCATGAGCATTATGTTTTAATTGAATTCGTAGGTACAATCATTTCAATATTTTGCAATGTTTTGAACAAAAACCTGTTTTTTCAACAACGAGATTAATTTTAAATTAATTACCACATCTTCTGTGTTTTGAATTTGTAAAAATGGATTCTATATTGGGAATCAGGATGTTTTGATTTTGTAAATAGATAACTTTTATTTTAAGGCATTATGAATAGTAACTATGGTATGATTTATTTACCATAGTTAAAGGTAAATCGGGTAATTATGTTTAAAAATAATATTATAAAATTACCCTAACACTTGCATTAATATAACTGGATGTATATATTCTTCATAAAAATAATTGGTTCGAAATGGTATCTATTGTAACCCACTTGGATGTGATTATGACCTTTAATTTATTTTTTAATGGAAAGTGAAATATGTCTTACTGAAACTATAATAATTAATGTATTTTTAATATAAGGTTATACAGAATATAAATTAGATTATAAATACATATTTGAAAGCTAAAATGTTTTTATTTATCATGGTAATTTATTTTTAATTTTTGAGAAATATATAATTACCTTAAAAAAATATACATTAATGATGCATAAATTATTTATTTTGTGAAAAATAAAAAATATAGTTTTTATTAAAATAATAATACCCATTAAAAGGACCACAAAATTGACCAAAAGTTATTTTTCGAGTATATATACACCATAAGAGCCCAAGTGGTGACTTTTGGACCATTTAGGGTCTTATAAAATAGATTATGACATTTATATTATTTTATTTTAAATGATGTAAAAGTTGTCACCTTCATAATTTAATAAACATAACATTTTAAAAGTTGGGTGTTTTAGAAGATAAATTATAAAAAAAATATTATTATTGAATCTCTTAGTTTATCTACATCATAGAATTTTATTTTTAATTTCTTGGACAAAAATTAGTATATTAAATAACTATAAAAAAATATTGTAGTAATTATTTATTAAGAGAAATATCAAATAAATGGTTTGAAAAATATTAAAATAAATATTATATGATCGAATTAATGGTCAAAATTAATTTTTTAGATTAATATGACATGATAGAAGTCTTTTAAATATTTTGGTTCGAATATATCTTATGTGAGGATTTTATTTAAATTAAAATAATTGAATAGTTTCAAAATTGACACTATTAATATTTTATAAAAATAACATACTATTTAATTGTTTAAAAATATCAAAAATATTTAAAAATTAATAACTAAAAATTATATAGTGTTATTGAAAATTAGAAACACATATTTAAGTATATATAACAATTTAAAATTTAGAATATTATTACCACAAATAAAATTATTTCGATTAAATAAGGATAAATCAAATTGACAAGGATTAAAATAAATTCCCAACATAGATAAATTTTATTGGATGATGAGATTAAAACCCTATCTCATCTAATTGTTGAACTTGATTCTTTTTTGTGTTTTTTAATTGGGGTTTGAGTATATTATAAATTAATATTTTGGAGGTTCCCAGAAGTGCCCCTCTCCTCTCTTAGAAAAGGGCACCTCCTCCCTCTTCTCTTCACTCTATTTTAAGCTTTCATGCTCAGAAAAACCATGAAAATTCCTCTTCTTCACCTCTCTAGTTATATTATAGAGATTCTTGTCTTCTCAAAATTCCAACTCTAGTGCCCTAAGAAGAAGTTTAAATGAGGCACGTCGCGGAAGAGGTAATCTCTTCTACCGATTCTTTCAAGTTTCTTTCTTTTTCTAGTTCCTCGTCTTTCGTTTTTTTATTATAAAGTAATAACATCAGTATCACTAATATAACGATATGTTATTATAAATATGAAAAAACCCTATTTCACATTCTATCCATCCTATGAAAAATGAAATCACCGTGCGTGCATACGTACGGTTTACCGTCTCCACATTATGGTGTAATCTATTTTTCCACCACCACCTTACTTGGATGGGTATAATGGTGGAAATAATAAATATATATGCTTATTAAAACATCATACTAATTATTAGTTATTATATTATCCACTCCAATTCCATTCAATAATAATGAGAATGATATAATTTCTCGTGCATACGTACGAATTACCGTCTCCACGACGCGATGAGATTCACTCTCCATGTTAACCATTCAAGAATGATTATAAAGTATATATAATGAAAAATAATAAAATATATGAAATAATAATGATACTGTATTTATGTATATATATATATGTCATTTACTAACTTCCATTCAATTCAATAAGGAAAGGAAAATAGTGTTCATGCGTACGTACGACATACCGTCTCCCTGAATGGTGTATTTCATTATATTTATCGATAAATTATATATATTTATATGATAAATATATATATAAATCATGTTATACATTTTGGAAGTATATAATAATGAACTAAGTAATCATATGGATAATTACAAGTCAAAACACGTACAATAAATGAAATGATTTTACCAAAAATGCTACTTTAACATGGAATTGACAAATGAACAGTTAATATAAAGTCATAACAGAATCATATATTATATCATAAATATTATTATGGTTCTATTACAAGTTAATAATATGTTTAAAAACACTATACAGGAGTTTCAGATACATATGGTAGAAATTGGACATAAGGTAAGGGATAATTATTTCAATCTCGTTCTTATTAGAGATTGTTTATTTGTAAGCTTTTACTGGGGATATATTTATCATCCATTTCCATATTTTATAAAAATGTTTCAAAAATGTGTTTATTATATTTCCATGTATGTTTAATGTAATTTTTACCCCTTTTTACTTTTACTATGTGGTATGGAAGGAATATTTCTTTTGTTTACCATACAAGGTACTTTTTGACTTTTCTGGACAAAGTATGAGATGATTGTTTTTTTAATTTATACAGCTTGAACAGATTTTTTCGGTTTCAAAACACCTTTTTCCATGAAGCTTCTTCTACAAAATTTCATTATTATTTTTAAAAAAATTATTTTCTTTTCAAATTGCATGACAATTTGACAAAATAAAATGATTTTGAAGAAGAAAGGATATTTTCCTCAAAAATTCATTTCAAGTTGTTTATCGAAACTATTTTCCATATGATATGAAATTATTTAATATTTTTATGTTTCAAGTATAATGTATTTATTAATTACATTGTTTTATTTTTCAATGATGAAATGATATCGATTTGTTTTATATGGATTATGTTATTATGGGATGATGTTTATGAAACCCATTTTATTCTTTGGGTTATGATGAATAATTGATGTTTATTTTGTGGCACACATAAGAATGATTTCATTATGAGATGGGTGGGACCTATATCTCCCTACAATGAATTGGGGAAAGATTTATATCTTAGGAGATAGACATGTCTGGAATGGTAAGTAAATCTGGTTTAGTAATACACAGCTAGAACGACAAGCAAACTCGGTTCGGTAATGGACTTTTTCCACTATGATAGTCTTGGAAGCAATGTGTTGGCTACTATGGAAATCATATCATGTGATTAATGGTTTTACACAATTACATGTTTCATTCCCATGCTATTTTATCGGGATTGATGTTCTGTTGTGATCTATGCCTTACGTACTGCCAAGATTTATTTCACAACTAAAGATTTTGATGTTTAAACATTCTGTTCATGTTTTTAAGTTCAAATGTATTTTTTTATGTTCTCCATGTTTACCCTTACTGAGCATTTGAGATCACCCTTTTTATGTTTTCTTTTCCCCTAGGATATAAAGGATAGTTTTAGGTAGAAAAAAAAGGATGATATTTATGGGAGATGTTGAAGATCTTTCACCATGATTAGAAGATTATGTTTTAAGTTTCCAAAGATAATAAAATATTATGATCATTGGGCATCTGTTTGTGTCATGTATTATGTTTTCTGCAAAAGTAATGTAATGTCCATGTACTTCAAGATTCGGGTCTCTATAGAGAATCAGTTTTATCATTTAAAAAAAATAATTTAAATTAAACTTGTAATATTATTTATAGTATGATCCCATAAACAATGTTTACCTCATCCACACCTAAATTATGAAATAAATAAAGGCACATGGAGAAAACTATATTTGCATGGTTCAACTGTAAGGATAACCCTTTATCATAGTCATTTATATTCCCCCATTATTGATATCCACTATAATCAATCTCTAACTATAATTTTTTTTTCCTATTAAATAAAAATTATGTCTAATTTTTTATAAAATACCATCCATCTCATAAGACTTCAGTAAACTCAAGTTTACGCAGTAAACATATTTTCTCACATTGATGTACTTACATTCCATAGGTCTCAAATTTATCAAATAATTTGTCCACATATATACTGGTGATGACATACATATCCCCTTCATATAGATCTATGATCATAAAAATGTGTTCCTCGTATTATTATTATAGTTCTATTTCCTCTTATTATAAGATTAAAAAATTTAAACTCATCCTCACACAAATAACACGATGAATAGTACATATGTATTATTAGAATAAAAAATCTAAAAAATTGTTTGTTCATATGGTGTTATCAATTATAATAGAAAATTATATAAATATCATAAAACTAGGAGCTCCCCATACTCTGAATGGGAAGACACTATGGATCAGAAAAATGCATAGAAGGTATTCTATTTCATTATTCATCTCAATCATCTACAATAACTGATATTATTGGATCTTTATCTTTAATAATCTTTACTTCCATAATAATATTCATATTAGTATAATATGAATGAAATTCTACTACTATGTTTTATACATTCTTAGGTTAAATTTTTCCTCCACCTATTTAATCTTATATATATATTTTGTTTAAAAACAATCAATAAATGTTTCACATTTTTTATTTTGGTAAAAAGAAATAATATTCTCTATATTTCAAATATAGGAACAATATTCCAATCACATTATGTGGAAATAGTTTAGATTTCTAAAAAACATATATGAGGGTGCCTACCATTGTCACTTCTTCCATTCCCATTTCTATTACACATGGGTGTTCCCCAAATTTCTATTAGTTTTCCAATTTTCCTAAATTAGCCCTCTAATGACCAATGACATGTTTTCATATGAATATTACTTTATATACATTACATATTTGGTATAACATTATATTCTAGATGCTTCTACCAACAAGCCTCCTATTATCCTCATCTACTTGTAAATATAACAACTAAATATTTAATCTCTTTATATGCTATTTTTTTATGATAAATCACACAACATCACTATAGGATTAAAAATTTATTCATCTCCGTGTGGTGTGAGAAAAAAATTCATTAATAATAGATACATCACTCTTGAATTTATATAATATAGATTTGGCCTTATACCCATTTTTAATCATTTTTTATGAATCCCAATATCATGTGATATTAATAAAACTAAATAATAACTCATTAATTGCCAATTTATAATTTCTAGATTCAAATAATATCTATAATTTTTTCTTAGAAAAAATTTATTTATCAAAAAACATCATAATCACATATTCATCCATATTCAATAATTTTCATGAATCATTTTTTGATGAGAATATGAAATTATATTCTTTATACTACAGATGTTCCCAAAAAATCAAAATTTAAATAATTTAAAAATCCCTTATTCCTTTAATAATCTTATTTATATATGAGGAACATGTTTTATTCATTCCATGTATGAAATAAATTTGTTGTCTGAGTTTTTGTTATACTTAAATTTATATATAACACTATATGAATAATACCTAAAAATTTCATTATCAATTATTTAATTTGGAATATTTCTAATGATTTTGAAATTTTTATAATTTTCTTCAGGAAAACATTATACATCATGAATTATACTTACTTATGAATTGATGATTACATGGAGGAAATTATAAATATAAATGTAATATCTTTAAGTCATTAATATACATAAATATTTATTGAATGTTATCCTTATGATTCTTCATGTTCATCACTTTATTGTAAAATCATTCTTACAATATAGTACTGAATAATACAACTAATCTAACTTTACTGTTCATGTCATTCATGACTATGAGATCCTCCTTATGGGTCAGGCTAATCATTTTTTAAATGATCCTTATAGGATTTAGGTCTATTAATGATAGATGATCTATATGTGATTCAATTATATGCATGGTTCTTTCTCAAAAAATAAAAAATGACCTTTATAAATTCATCGTTATAGAAATAATTATCAATAAATATTAATTTAAAATTGTATACAAGAACATTAAAGGATCACTGGATTAAATCATTCCTCTATGAAATCACCCAAATAATTTTCAATGATTGTTTTTAATTTATAAAAGATAATAAATATATATTTTTTCGGATTCATATGTTATAGATTCTTATAAAATATTATTTAAGTAATTCTTAAAACTCCACCTCCTTCGAATTTTAGATCCACATCGGACTTTTAGGAAATCCTTCATAAAAGAAATTTCTTCACTAGGATAAAAATAAAAAAATGTTTACTAAATCAAGGATTTCATCTAAAAAGAATCATCAGATAATATCCCCAATTATGATACCTTTTAACATTTTTGATAATTGATTTTGGAATTATTTTCTACCACCTCCCATTTCAAGTCATGTTCTAAATTTTATAGAAATCACCTTTTGATTTGGTGCCTATCTAATAACCCATGTAATTCTATTTAGAAATTAATATCAGGCATCAATATGATATATTCCAATGATTTATTTAAAATTTTAATTATAAATTTTAATAAAATAAATATTTTAAAAAATATATAATTTTCGAAATTAGTATATCAAAATTATTATAGGGTTATTTTTGTATTTAAAAAATATTCATTTTCAGTGAATAAAAAAAACTTCTTTTTATAAAACATAAAATAATTTTATTTTAGTGAATAAATTTAAAAGTTAAAAAAGGTATTAAAGTAACATAAGTCCACTATTTTGAGAAATAACATAATTAATTAAATATGAATAACTATTATTCTTTAATTTTTTATAAGTTTATTTCTGGGATTAATTACTCATTTAAAAATGTAATTTTCATTTCATTTTATGTTTTAGTAATTAATTAATTTCATAAAAATATATAATATTAAAAATAAATAATTTATTTTATATTTTTAATCAGGTGTTCAAAATTTTCTAGATATGTAATTATTTTGAAAAAAATTAGTAGTAACCATATTAATTTTTTATTAATTCAAAAATGTAAAATACATAAAATAGGGATAATATATTGGATATGATTTCAAATTTATTCAAACAGTTTCCTTAATTTCATTTAATTAGCCTTTTTAATCCGTATAAATCCCAAAAATATAGTACGTTATTTTGTAATTGTCTTTGAATTTGGCGATTTAAATATATTAAGTAAATAATAAATACCAAAAATTCACTATATTCATTTTTTATTATATTTTTAAACTAGATAAAAACCACATATGTTCAATTATAAATAGATATTTTAATAAAAAATTATTTTCTATCATGTTAATGTATATTTAATTTTTATTGATTAAATAAGTGCCTTAAATACTTATCAAACACTGAAACATAGCATGAAAAAGTAGCAGTAAATTCAAGAAAATGATCTTAAATATTATAAAATAAATATTTTATTTCATGTACATGGATTAAAACAAATAAAAAACAAATAATAAATGGTTAATGGTTCTTATAACTAGAATATAATCTGTATAAATTGTTTTACAATATTACACTCAAATCATAACACATAAAAATATCACTCCTTCCATATTAATGATTGATATGGAATACGAACTTGGCCTAGGAGTTAACCCTTGTATTGTTGAATTAGATTAGCTAAATCCTTTATTCGCCACATAGAATATATTAAACTATAAATGGTGTTGCATGAGGAAAAGTTTTGTCTTGTATCATTATCTTATTGTTTTTATTGACAATTCATTACTATATCCCTTTATTTTCCCTATATAATACATTATCTATTTCTATTGTGATATTATTTGGGGTGTCTCTTTAGAAATTAATGACATGATGGAAATTAAGCCTTTATTCTTCCATGGTCTCTACCAACCTTGATCTCAGTGAAATCTAACATTCCCATCATTAGAGAGTCCAAGATTTTGATATAGTGACATTTTTTATCCATATATGTGGGTTATTATAAGGTCCAATATTTTTATAAACCATTTTTTTATTTAGGGGCGTCAAAGGGTTCTAATGATATTTTATTTTTTTGTTATATGTTGAGGAATGGTTATATAATTTTGAACAATTCTATATTTTTTTACTAAGATATGATTTTCTGATTAGATTATTGTGAAATATCCCATGCATCCATTAAAAACAAAACAATTATTATAATTTATTTATTATCAAATTTGAAATTGAAAAATATAAAATACATCATGTGGGTGTCTGTGTATTATTCATTATATGTATATATATTATGTACCATATATATATATATATATATATATATATATATATTTTACATGGTTATATATACATATATCATTGTGTCATGTGTATATGAATATAATATCATTTAGTGTATTATATATATATTGAAATATAAATGTTTCTTAATAGTTAGGGTGAGGCGTAGAAGGAAGGTGGAGCATTGCAAAAAAATAAAGGAGAGAGGAGAGTGGATAATGGAGTGTAGAAGAGAAAAACATGCATGAAATAACATGTGTGGAGAGAGAATATGAGGTTCATAAATAATAACAAAAAAGAAGAAGAGATAATGGGTTGTTCTTGAGGTGACTTATGGGAGAAAAATAATATGGAAAATGATAGTGGAAAGTTGATTAGGGAGAGAAATTAAACAAAAATAGTATCTAAATTAAAAATAGAAAGAGGAAGGGATAGGCATGTGTAACACGAGTTATGAATTTATTCATAAAACATTGGATATATATAATTGAAATAAATAAGGGAGGGAAAATATATTTGAGGGAGTTTACTATTTGGAATCTAAAAATAATAAAATTTTGGTTTGGAAAGTGTCAAAATGTTTGAAATTAATTAAAATAATAAATATATGTAGAGGAGGTGGAAGGATATCATGAGAATAATGGAGGAGTCAAGACATAGGGTGTAAAAATAGAATAAATAGAATACATAAATTCATTAAATATTCTCTACCACATCTTCAATTATACTAATTAGATCGATACAATATCAATTCTATTGATTTCTTCTCAATATAAAGATGGTAAACCCATAATTTGTTAATTTATGAGTCGAGATTATTTTAATGGATTTAATTTTATATGATTATTGGGACTAAATTGTTATATATGGAGAATCAAATGATTACATCATCATCTTAGACCACTTTTTTGGTGGATTAACATTCAATTATAACTTCAGTGGGAGAGTCAATCCATTAAGAATCTCTCAAGGATTTCTATTGGTTGGGGTTTACCCCCGTTCCTTCATATCATATATTGTGAGTGTCATTTAAAATTTTAGTTGGGTTCAAAAATCCAGGTAGGGAATCCTCCATTTATTATCTAGTGTATCATCCTTGAGGGACTACACATTTTTTATCATTGAGATGTATAATACCAAGAATTAGAAGAATAAATAATCATTTTACTTTAAATTTAAACATAAAGGGATTTGAATCACATGCTTATATATATTTTTTATTTTGATATTGATATTATATAGTCTGAATGACTTGATGAAAATTATTGATATTGGGAGAAATTTGTTTTCTATTTTATATGTTTTGTAGACCCTCAAATGGTCTGACTATTTAGAAAAACATTAAAAATATTTTTTTATAAATTAATATTGGTCAAAAAATTGTTGACCTAGATTTTTGTGTCATGTATTGTGTGACATTTCCATTAAATAAATAAGTGTAACGTGGTAAAATACCCACTTTCATAAATCCGTAAAATGTTATATTAGTGTGTGAGGGGGACTATAGTGTGGGCCTATGACGTGTGGTTGTGTTATTAGGAAGATGATATGGAAATGGGCTGTGTTTGGATATAATTAGGGGCAGTAATGGAAACTATATGAAAATGTTAAATTTTATTATAATGGGATATAGTGGAAAAATGAATGAATGAAATGATAATGGATTTTGGGGTAAATGTGGTTATTCATAAATGTGAAATGAAAGGTATGAAATAATTAAGTGAATGGGTTATTCTTGTTAATAGGATGAAATTATTAATAAATTCCTTTTCAAAAATAAATTTTGTGGCTAAATAGGGTTTATTCATAAAGTATAATATATGGGTTATTTTTCTATGGTTGTTTTTAATTAGGAATTATATACATTTCCTTTATTTTATAAATAATAGGGTTTAATGTGAAATATTTTATTTGACTTTCTATATGGATTTATTAATTTAGAGGCATCGTCAATGTGGGTAATAATGTGGCTTGGTTGGTGCCTTTATTGTGAACTCATAGGTTGGGATTGTGTGTGGAAATTAAATATATTTGTATTGTCCTTGTGATTTCCATATGACCCCCTCCATCATCTAGATCTATGTTCCAACATCCAAATATATATGGGGATGTTTTTCCAACATCCCAGTGGTGAGGTTTGATGGATTTCTAAGACCTCTTTTCCACGTTCTCTTATAGGTGATGTTGATATTCACATGATGTGATATCCAGATGATCAAAATGGACTATAGTGATGATTTGATAGGACGAAGAGTTGAGTTAAGGGGTTGGTCCTGTATGGTATGAGTTGGGAATTTGGTTGAATTCCTATATGTTTAATATAAATATAAGGACATAGGAATATAATAAAAAATATTCATTCTTTTTTATGAATATTCATTATTCTACAAATATATATCCCTAAAGACATATTTATTTAGTTTATTTGGGTATAAGACCAGATATATTTTTTACTTCATGAATAGTATTCAATATATCCCATCAATGTTTTCCAATTATATACTCTTCATAGACATAACCTACTAAAAACATTTCCAAACAATTGGGGAAACGAATCATAAGAAAAGGTGATATCTGATTCACAGTAAGTATAAATAAGGTAAATAGAGAAAGATAACATGATCATGCATGTATGAGGAAATGAGAATAAAATATGAAAACCATACACTGCATATCAAATATTAAAATCATGAGTTATTTCATAAATATTTACAGTTCATAAGAAATGGATCCTAAGTAAATAAAATAACACGATCCATGCTAACATGGAATTGGAATAAGAAATAGAATTTTGGAATACAAAAAATAATCTAAAATAATTTATATAGTAGTCCCAGATCAATGCCAAGGATATCATAGTAGAATGGGTTTACTTGTCAAACCATCTTTGTAGTCAAGTTTCACTCTCAAGACAATCATAATGGAAAAAGTCCCATACTAAACTAGATTCGACCGCCATTCTATTCAATTCTATATCATTATATATAAATCAATAGCTAATACATTGAAGGGAGATATAGGTCCCAAACATCACATAATGATAATCATATTTATGTGTGTTGCAAGATCATAAGACATTAAAAATATCAAAACTGGGGAAATGAAATGGGTTTGACAAAATATTTCATAATATCAAAACCTACGGAAAATAAAATGGGCTCCTAGTAAATTCATCATTACATATTATCATAACCCAAGAAATGAAGAGGAATTCACAAAAATAATCCAATCATAAACATAAACCCCTCATTGAAAAAATAAAAGTAGTATCCTTGGATCATATCCCTCGTAAGGAATATTTAATATTAATGGATTTAATCTAATATGGAAAATGATTTTGAATAAAAATTTGGAAAAGTTCATGATGAAAATGAATTTTCTTTTAAAACTAATTTTATTTTTCAATGACTTTTTAAAACTAAAAAATCATAGAACAAATTTTTAATTATTTTCATTAAAGATAAACTTTAAAAACTAATAAATTGTGATTTAAAATAAATTAAAAAAATTCATGAGGAAAATATCCATTCTTATATGAATTTTTTTTCATAAAAATAAACATGTTTAAAAATAAATTTCATTGAAAAATAGGTCATGAATTTTGGAAATTCCTTTCATGACATAAACATTAATATAAAGATTCATTTCACATTTTTGGGAAATCCAAATGAGTATTATGTGCAAAATTGCATGAAGATTTTTTAAAAGGGATGTGTAAACAAAATCAAATATGTGTAAAAAATATTTATTAAATAATTTGTATAATATTAATAATATTTTTTTAAAAATTTCTATAACACATGGTTTTGAAAGAAAAATGGGTTTCGATATAAAATAAAAATAAAGAGGATTTATCTTTAAAATAGTTTTTCAAACTCATGTGTATAAAAAGAGAGAAAATTGATTGGAAAACATGTATTCTAAATACATAACCATATGATATGAAAATTCATGAGTTTCATGAGAGATAAATTATAATATTTTATCATCTGAAACATAATGATAAACAATCTAGATAAATGGTGACATTGTAACATAAAATCATTACAAATATTGTAACATATAATTTTAATTCCAAGAAGGGAATAACATTAAATAAGACATAAAAAATAACGATAATAGATAAATTCAAGATATTTAATGTAAAGGGGATGTATATACACCTCATAAAAGAATATAGTTTAAAACATAACATATGTCTCTTAGATGGAAAATAGATACAAAAACCCCATACCACTTCAGTAACAAGTTAACATTAAACCCTATGAAAAATAGATCCTCACATAGAAATTTGACTCAAAATAATTTTTTAGACGATTCATCATAAAATATATTCATGGGAGAAATATACACCATATAAGAAAAATTGTTGGTGAATATAGTATGTTTCTAAAAGAGGTAAATAGTGGGATAAGATTCCCTTAATACATTAATAATCTTTTGAATGTTAATAACCAATCAATATAAACATAAAACAGAACTTTAAATATCATGAAAACATAAATATTCATGAAATAAAATTTTATAGATGTATTATATGAACCACACTAAGGAGAAGAGGTGAATTTTCATATGCTTCCCAAATATAAAAGAGAGACTTTAAATCCAATACCTTAAGTATCTAATTCCTTTAGAAATGTTAAAAAATCCATTATAATAAATAAAATTCTATTATATATATATATATATTAAATAATTATAACTCTATATATCCAGACATACATTATTTAATTATGACATTTTATTAGCTTTTAATGAATAAATCATTGTTAAAATTATATTTTAGGTAATAACTACTTCGTTCATCAAATATGTCTTGGTTTGGTATTTTTGGTTCTCTTATATTTATCTTGTAATCATTATCCACAGAATGTTAACCATGTTAATATAATAATATAAATCCATTATATATGTATTTATAGTATGTATGAAATGTTAGAGGTAAAAAATGAATTACATTGTTCATTGAGATGGTAGGCCATATATACACTTGAAAACTATTTCCATTTCTTCGATGGATTGATAGAAAGTGTGTTAAATAATATATAATAAATAAAGAATTTTTTTTATTTAATATATATCATATATGTATATTTAATCCTATCATAATTAAATTTTATGTAAATAATATGTGAAAAACATATCACATCTCTTTATAAGGCAGTAGTTAAACATACACACCACTAACGCTATCATATCCTCCACATATTAAAATGTAAGTAGGTATATGTGATATCAAAATTCTAGAAGTATAAAAATATTTCAATTATCATATATAATAATTTAATATATCATTATTACCATCCATGTAAAATAAAAATGAAAAACAAATCCTAGCAGTTCGCGAAGTGGAATTCCACTGTACACATGAGCGATGTTATTGATTTCCAATGGGTTAGGAGGTTATAAGGTATACATGTTATTATAATTAATAAGGTGGAATAATACTGTAAAGGTAATGTATAATCATTAAATATATCATTATATCAAAATTTGAGAGGTGTTTTTATAAAATAAATAATAAATGTCCTTGAGGCGGTAGTCTATTGTACACACGAGCGATGATTTTCTATCCCATTTGATAAAATAAGATATTTATATATGTAATTCATTTAATATAACAAAATATTAATATATGGAGGATAATTATTCTTTTACATAATAATTTACTATTAAGTATTGAAAGAGGTGGATGAAGAAATAAAATTAAACTCCCAGTTAGGGATGTTAACTCTTGTTCAAAAAACATCTTTCGTATTTCAAAAACAAGAATTAATAGGATGCATTCCATACAAAAACAAGGAATATAGAATGAGATAAGGGATTAATGGAAGTTAGTTTCCTAGTTATTGGAATAACTAATGAGTTTTAAATGTTGAAGATGATAGTATATGGATGGCCTTTAATAAGTGATATGAGTGACACACTTACAATTTTCTAAAAAGAAAAACGCATTCCCACATTATTTTCATGAAAAATTATAAAATATGGCCCATTATCGATTCTAAAAGATATTATTTCTAATATTTTAGTAAAATTGGTGTTTAATAAGTTTTGTGTTGTCATTTTTAACCCTTCTATATTTAGTTTAACCCTTTGTAAATCGATTTTTACCTAAAATGTGCAATTTGTTTTTTACTATTTTAACTATTAGTGATTGTTAAAATTTATTCTAAACTAAATAGATAATAAAGAAATTATTATTTAAAATAATTAATCAATTTACCCAAATTCAATCCACATAAGTAGAATATTTTAATTAAAAATAAATCTGGAAAGCATGATGAGAAAGTTGACCTTCAATGGGAAAATGTTCAAAAGTTTAAAAACATTTTATGTCAAAATTAAAAATGAAAATTTTTCCCAATAATTTTTTTTAATAGATATATAATTTAACTAATTTTTATTTTATAACCATATAAAAAAAATATGATTTGAAAATATATTAATGAAATAAAAATTCTTAATAAAAACTACAAATTTTTACTATTCATTACAATATTTAGCTTCTTAATTTTTTTGATAAATATAAAGAAGGATAATTTTAAAAATATGATTTCAAAATGAATTCAAATTTATCAAATAAATTTTATATATGCATCAATAATTAATTTTAATATAAATATGATCAAGGTGAAAAACATCTTTTTAGAAAATAAAAAATTTTAAGATTAAAGTTAGATTTATTCTTATTTTTTTCTTAAAAAAAAATAAGATAAATTTTAAAGATTTTTTGGAGTATATAATATATAATATTGATTAAAAATATTAATTAAAATTTAATTATTTAATTTCATGAGATAAAACATGTTTTTCACTTAAAAATAGTTTTTGAAAAAAGATTTTCATTATTTTCAAATGGTTTTTATTTTAATTTCATATTAATTGACTAGAAAGAAAGTAAACATATTTTCATGTATAAACAATTTATTTTAAAAATTTATTTAATCCTATTGAAACCCTATAATTCAATTGCTAGATTAGAAATATCATATGAAAATAATAATTTTAAAATATGTTAGATTTTTATAAAACATGGGGTTGTGTATATCACTTACAAAAAATGGTGTTTTGTAGAAATAAAAAATATAATAAGTAATAAATATATTCAAAAAAATATTGCACAACAACTTAGTGTGAAATTATAACCTACTACTTTAGTTTTTGATATGAATTTGATGTGATGAACCATGTGTCTTAGGGAGAGATGTTATGTGATGGTACATGTTTCTTGGAGTGATATTATATATGATGTGTCCATGATGTAGGGTGGTGTTATACTGTTTTGATATATGAAATTGATGGGAGATCTAGAACATATGCTATAAATGATTGAGAGAATAAAACTAGTGATAATGTGGTGGTTGGTACCCTTTTTATTGATACATTTTTTATTAAGTTAATATACATGGATATATTATTTATTGAAAGATAAATGGTGATGATGGGTTTAGTTACTTTAACTATTTGGGGTCTCTTGGTTCTTATATTTTCTTACATATTCATTAGTACGATCTTTTCACATGTACATTAGTAACATTGTATTTCCCTCTGAGTATACTCGTTTTCTCAGGCAACATATATATAAGCTATTTTAAGGTTTCTAGGGAGACATTATGGACTATATTATACATTAATATTTCAAAACATCGGATATGATTCAATGTTTCTACATTAGTATTTTTTAGGATTTCATTTGTAGACATTTACTAATAACTATCATATTTATACATACATTGTGGGATGATTTTTGTATTAATTTTTTATGAAGACATTTATTTTATAATGATTGATTTATTCTATATCCTAATACAATATTATTATACAGTTTAATGTCAACCATTAATGAGATAATATACCCTTGGTGGTAGTTTCCAACCCAGGTCCATCTTGAGGCTAGACTCGGGGGGTGATTATATCTCTTCCCAAATTGTAGCATCTTTATATGGAGGTTGTCTTCACAAAGATGTATAAAAGGTAATGATTGAGTGATAGGAGGTGGGTTTACGTTAGGAACAGTTAGTATTACATGGGTATTAAGTGAAAAAATAGTACTGTACATTGGTTATTGACATTGGAGTGGAAAGACATACTAAAAACATGATTTTAGGGTCCCACATGATTTAATCCATGGACTCTGATCCTACTATATTCCTATGTAATGTGTTATACACTGTAGGTTAGGGGAATAATAGAGGAACACAAAACATGATTGATTTAACTTGTGATTGAAAGATTTAGTTTTAGGAAGCTAAAGAAATTAATTAATGATATCATGAAATTTTATGACTTTTTATTCGACCTTTCTCATGCTATATATATTGAGGAACAATTATTTTTTATTAAATTAGTTATATAAACTAAATCAAAAGTTAAAATAGAGCTAAATTGAGTGATCTGTTTGATTGAAACCATTTTCATGCATGAATTCATTTTTTCCTTTCTTATTATGTAATGACTCATAATGAATTCAATTTCACTTTCATTCTTAAAACACTTAACATGCCATATAGTTTTCCTAATGTTTGAAATTGATGGAGAAGAATGCTTAGTATATTTATTTTCCAACTATTTCTTAATTTTTAAAACCATTCTGAGGAATGGTATAATGATAAATATCATGATTTCTTAATAAAATTAATAATTTTAAAAAATTTATTAAATTTATTATAGTTTCCGTTTAAGTTAATATTCTCAGAATTACTTTCCGTTAGTAATTTATCATGACCATGTGTTGTAAATATTTTATAAATATATGTTTTAGACAATTAAATTTTGAAATTTCTAAAATATGGATATATTAATTATTGATAATTCAATTGAAATTGAAAACCATAATAATAATTACTTGCACCTTAATTTTTTCTTTATATTAGTTTTGTAGTATTAAAATAATCATATGTTATAACCATGAGTTGGGTTGAATATTTTTGTGATATTTTTAATAAATTTTAAAATAATTATAATCCTAAATTGTAGAAACCATTTGATACCTAAAACAATATAAATAATTAAACTTATTCTTTCTATTAATGATAATCTTTTTATTTTCTATAATTACATTACCCAACCTATTGTGTCATGAGTAGATTGGGTTGGGAAACATTTCTATTTTTTAAAACATATGTGTGGGGTATTGGGAAATTCAAGTATGTGATACATGATCATTTTCCATGGTTGGAATATTTTAATTAAATATGGAAGTATAATCATGTGATCATTATTTCAGTATCTAAAAATATTTTCTTAAAAAAGTGAATGTTTAAAAAATTTAGTTTGATCATGATTAATCTGGAAACATAGTAATACAATAGGTGAAGTTTTCATTTTGTGGTGAGAAATCATGTTTTATTTTGTTTACTCTAAAATATTATATTGAATGTAATGGGGTATTTGATTTGATCATAAGAACCAAGAATATAAATGTTCTAAAATGATTATGGAAATGTATTTCCTCAGTACGGAGATAAACATATAATTCATCTTTAAGCATATTATACATTATGTGTGAGATAACATGTGTGTAGCTTCATCTTTCTTTTGGTCACATGTTTGATCAGTTTAAATTAATGGAATTGTGTTTCAATATAAATGAATTCAAAATGTGTATTGTTATTTTTGGTTACATTTTTATCATTTCAATGAAGTTTTTATGTGTCGTGATTAAAATAATAGAATATAGAAACCGTGCTTAATATGTGACTACCGTAAATTACATGAAAAATGATTTGGCATCTTGATTAAGTTGAAATTGAATTAAATGAATTATAACCTATATATGTTTATTGAATTGGTTCCCCAAGTAAAATATTATTTTTTGTGAGGATATCAATAATAAATAATGAGGTGATGTAATGTGGGTATCTAAATAACTGTACAAGATGCAATGTGTTGTTTCTATGCATGGTTGTTCTTATTGTGTTTTCTTATTTGATGTGTTATTAAAAAAGAATACGAATAAGGGAAACTTAAACCCTAATCGAGATGCTTTATAATTTGATATGATTTAAATTCTGAGGTTAGCCCGTGCCACCGAATGTGGATGACATCATTACATAGGAGATGGAATTTCAGGATTTATTCATCTGGGAATTGATGTTATATGATAGTGGTGATATTTGGTTTTGATATTGTAGAGGTAGATATCTAACATGTGTTTATGTGAAATGGGTGGTTTCATGTAGATGGTAAAGTGGTAAGGTGATATGGTTGTGTGAAACATATGGTAGACATTTTGATTGGTTGGTAAGTTTGGCTAGTGGTTATGTTGTTCATTGGTGGACTTGTATAGTGGATGGGACATTTGGTCTTTATTCGGGGGTGGATTCTGTTGTATTATGATGTTATTATATTTATAGAAACATATATGTCTTGTAAAATTTAAAAACACTCAGTTTTTAAAAGATATATAAATGGGTTTTTTATAAAATCAGGAAGTTTATGAAGATGGGATTACCTCCAAAACCTATAAATTGTTTTCTGTGAATTAATTGTAATGTTTTACTTTTATATTATTTGTTGTTTTTTTTGTGATTTTTCTTATTTATATGGTATATATTATGTATATAAACATATGAAGATAAATAAAACTCTTTCATTCATTAGTAAACTTTATAATAGACCATATTATAAAATTGTGCGGGTTATTTAGTACCTCCCAATGTGTGCAAAATCATGGTGTAGTGGATGGGTCACTTTTATTTGTATGCATGAAAATGAAATTTCTTTGATGATATGAGTTCCTGTGCTGGTTGGGAAATTCTATGTGAAAAAATTTCAAGTGCATTATAAAAAAATAATGAGTTATAGAAAACATCAAAATTCTATAACTTGATATGACATATCTTTCTAACCTTTTTTTGTTATTGTGATTCATGTAATGTGTTGAATTCAGTTGTAAAATTTTATAGTTAATGTGTAATGAAATTTATGAATTAAATAGCATGGTAGATCTATTTTATTTTAGCAACAACAATGTGATGAAATCATGAAACCATTTATTATATATATGGTATTTTGGGAATCATGAAAATTATGAAATATTAGATATCATGTTTATAATTATTTAGGTTTCTCATGATCATTAGTTGTTTTAATATGAACCCTTTTTCAGTTATCAATGATATAATGGGTGTAAAAAATAAATCTTTCTACATGAATTAAACTAATCAATCATTACTCAATTTTTTTGTTTAAATTTAAAACAAAATTATTGTTTGAAAGAATAATTTAATTTGAGAACGTTATACATGGATCTCTTAGTGATTCTATATTTTATATTTTATTGAGACCCAGTTAAAAATATTGGTCATGTGGAAATGAGTTTTCTCATATAAACAACAAAAACATTTACTTTTTCTTAAATTATCTATATTTTCATCTAGAAAAATATATTTGATGTTTTTTTTAACAAATATCATTTTTCTAAATACCTTATGATGAGGATTATGAAATGGTGTTCTCCTTCAAAGGGGTTCCATTACTAGTTGATTGTTTCATAAAATACTAGTTACCTAGTAGGAATGTTTAATTAAGAAATTTTATCAACATTACATGTTTCAATATGGGATGTTTTTATTTTTTTAGAGAATCCTTATACTTTGAAATCCATAACCGGAATGCATTAGTGAAATATTGTAAATATAATAGATAAAATTATCAATAAATTTTTATTAATAAATTATAGTCTAGTTTTATTTTGATATTCACGGAATATTATAGATTCTATATACTATAATAATATATGAGGATAGATAATGTATATATTTTTATTTGATGAAATACATAAATAATATTGTAGAAGCGATGGTTATAATAATGTTTTCTTTTTAAGAATTTGTATACTTACCTTCTAATACAATATGTTGTGATATTGTTTGATAGTGTTTCTTTATGTAATGTTTGTGTGATCATTATTTATTATTTTCAGTGGTTTGTATATCTATGTAATTATGTACCTATTTGAGATGTATCTACCATGAGTTATTTTTTTAGAGTGGTTGTTGTGTTCCACAAATAGAGTGATATTTGAGAGGTTTCTCAAGGGTTGGTTGTTTGGACAAACCTTTATTCATCCATTAATGAATTTTTATTAATTCAGAGGGATGATAATTATTTGAGTGGTATCTAATGTAAGAGTTATTAATTTTTTAAACACTTCTATTTAAATTCTTGGGTGCTGAAGGATTCCTATTATATTTTTATTTCATATGTTTAAGAATTATTTTTCCATTATAATTAATTCAATATTTTTTATTTGGATTTTATTTCAATAATTTAATCTATTAAAATATATCATGAATCAAGAAAAATATTATACATTATTTATAATTTATTTTTTATCAAATTTTCAATTGAAAAATATAAAATGCATCACGAGTTTGTGTGTGTATATTATGGGAAAGATATCAGTATTATTTATAATATATATACATGTTTGTGTGTGTTACATAGTTATATATGTATATACATACATATATACATATATATCACTGGGACATGATTATTTGTATATATTATCATTTTGGGTGGTGTTATATATATATATATAATGAAATATAAATGTGGAGTATTAAACGTGTGAGGAGATGGACGAAAGTGGAGCATTGAAAAAAAGTGATGTGAGAGGTGAGAGGAGAGTGGAGGGTAAATTTAAAAATACATATATGATAAAGATATCACAGAGGCAGAATTTGAGGTTTATAAAAGATAATAAAAATAACATAAAAGATAAGGGTAGGATCTAGAGGAGATTTATGGGAGAAAAATTGTATTAAAAAAAGAGAAAGTGAAAATTTGATAAGATATATATATTTAATGAGATGAATAATTAAACTGGCATAAACTAGAAATACTAAGAGATAGGATTAAGGAAGGGGAGTTATGAATTTGGGTGAAATATATAATATATAAAAATTTGAATTTAAGATGGGATATGAATGTTATTTGAGAGGTTAGTTTGTTTTCAAATAATTAATAATTAAATAAAGGATTTGAATGTTCCAAAACATATCAAATTAGTTGGAATAATAAAGATAAGTAGAGGTGGGGAAATGATTTCATGATCTATAAGGAGGAAACATGACCCATGATATAAAAAATAGTTAAATAAAATTCCCAAAATCATTAAATTTTCTCTACCATGTATCCTTTCATACTAAAATGATTAGCACATCATCAGTTTTTTCAGATTAATATTTAAAATAAGAGGGTAAACCCCTTTTTCACATATTCATCATGATTAAATCTATATATTTAATTAAATCTTTTTTAAATTGATAAATATTTACATATTCGATTGGAATAACTTTTATTGTATATATACATATTGTTCTGTGTTCTGGGATTTATTCAAACCATTCTACATATCATTATGATTAAGGGTTGTCAGAGTTTTCTAGGAAGCATCCTGTCAGGCCTTACAAATATCATTTATAATCTCAGTTGGATTCATAAATTGAGGTAGTGGATCAGTTATTTCCCATGTTGTGTATCATGCATAATGGGATATACATTTTGTTATCATTGTGTGGTAGTATATATTTCCTAACAAAGACAAGAAATATATTTAATTGAAATTTATGTGGAAATGGATTTTAATCTAAATTTTTTAAATTTAATTTTTTTATTTTTGAGATATTGATTTTATAGAACCTTGATTTCTCATTGAAAATAATTTTTTTGGGTGCCTTAGATTATATTGATTTGAAATGTGTTATGAAAATTTTATTAGTGATACCATTTTAAATCACTATAAATACAATTACATAATGATTTATATTTTCTTAATAAAATAATTTCCCGATGATTTATGGATTATTTAATAATTCCCATAAATTAAAATTTTGAATGTGATGAAAGACTTTTTTTATTAATATGAAAAATGTTATGTTTTTGTGCGAGGGGTGACCGTGCTCTTTGGGGACGTGGGGTGACCATTCCATGGAGTGGTGATGTGTATTTATGATATAAGACAGTTGAGGAAAAAATGGTGGTTTTGTGATATATAATCATGTATTGATTAAAATTTATTAATAATTATAAATTATAATGGCATGGGTTGGCAAGGATAATAAATTCATGAAAGTATAAAAAAAGTGTGTTAAATGATTTTTTTGATAAATATAAAGTGAAAGGAATAATTTAATGAAGTGAATGGGTTTGTTTTCATAATATGGTATGTTTTTTAATAAACTATTGTTTTTAAATGGGAGGTGTGGCTATATATGTATGATTATTAATGTAAAATATACGATAAATTTGTGTGGAATTATTTGATAAATTGTAATTTTGGAAATTGGCTTTATTTGATAAAGAAAATGGTGAAATGTGACACGTACCTTGGGGATTATTGTGTAGTTTTAGGCATTCATAGAAAATAGTGAAAGAGGGTAACAATTTGAGTTGGTTTGAACATTTTTTTGAAACCCTATGTTGGGGTTGTATGCGGATATTATTTATATTATTATATTCCATATGATTAATATATGAACCCAACACCCATTGAGAACCCTGTGATGACAACAATACATATGTCTATGATTTCCCAATATCCATGTGGTGAGGATGGATAGATGGATACCCCCTCTTTCCCACCCTATTATACAAGAAAGGTTGATAATCATGGACTATGATGGCCTAAAGTCAAACATGCACTATAGTGATGGTTTGTTGAGATAATGTTGTAGATTATGTTGGGGGAATTCATGGTAGGATATGTTTATGAGGTTGATGTACTTCTTGGTCATGACACCCTACAATTATAGTTTTGGATATAACTATGATGTTTGTAAGAACGTGAGTTTTCATATGACGTTCAGATCCCATCAGTTTCTTTTTGAATGCTTAAAAGTAGAAATGTGTGAATTCCCAACTTGATCATTGATGTTTTGGAGGGGTTTTAGGCTTGTTCGGAGCCCATGAAAATGTTTTGGGATTAAAATGGTATTCACATGGTTTCTGAAAACACTTCAAAATAGACCACATGGTTTGAATAAACCGTGTGAGGCTGGATTGAGAGCGTATATAGGCTGTAGAGTTTGACGAAACCATATGAGAAGAGGAGTTCACATATATATCATGTTTTTTAATTTTTTCATTGCATGATAGAGTCTTAGGACACAGTTTTTTTATTGTTTGGTAACTGTATAGTAAACTGTACGAGTTCCCCTTGGCCTACTATAA
Source organism: Viscum album (assembly GCA_963277665.1). NCBI lineage: Eukaryota > Viridiplantae > Streptophyta > Magnoliopsida > Santalales > Viscaceae > Viscum > Viscum album. Next base: position 1,550,459,703 of record OY728129.1, read on the forward strand.
TTCGTGCATGGTTGTTGCACATTTTTCTAAACAGTTTACCTAAACTGTTAACCTCATGTGTTTTTGAAAATTTATAATTTTTTACTAAATTATCCATTATTTTAAAAACTAAAAATCTTATTTCACCACACACATTAGAGGCTTCATTTGTAAGTTTTCCTTAATTACTAGAGTAGGATTAGAGGTATATTCTTCATTCGATCTTGGATTTAGGCATATTTTGTCTCATCAAATCCTCATTGTTAAGATCTAAATTCCTTTTTTCCATTCACGATTCTTTTGGTTTTCGATTGTGCTAATTGGATTTAGCCTCATATTCCTTAATTTCCCAATATTTTTCCATTATTCATATTTCTCTTAAAATGAGTGGAATTATAAATTTATACTATAAGATAACTCCATTTCTGAGATAAGGTAAGTGGTTTATACTTTTCTTTTTTGTTTCGGTGATTTTTAGAGCTATTAGTCATTATTACACCCATAATTCTTTACAACGCGGCCCCAGAATTCATGGGTTAAATTTAAATCAATGAAATATAACCTCTAAGGGTTGCCCATATGTTCCTTGAGATGTGTTGGTGGTTGTTTCCCCAACCCAAGGACACCCAAGGTGTTTTCCATTCCTTTTCCTTGGTTTTTACCTTTGATGAACCACCTAAGGGGTGTGTTCTTGAGTTTTCCTAGTTGTAAGAACCTCAATTGTAATTAAATGGAATTTAATTACATCCATAGAAGATTTAATACCTCCTTATATTATGTCATCGTGTTGTGCTCAACCTGTTTGGATTTAATGTCTTTAATGTTGATAGATGTGTGGGTATAACCATGTTAGGTGTTTAATGGAAAATATTGATAAATGGGTTGATATTCCCAAGTGGAATGATTGAAAGGGGAATGGAATAATTTAGTGGGTAGAGTCATGTGATGTATATTTTTTTAGAATGTTTTAATTGAGTAGGTTTACTCATTGAATGGAGTTGAATGTATTTTATTATATGCGTGGGTAGAATCCTATAAAATTGAATGGTTAAATGGTATGAAATGGATGAATGGTTTTATAAATTTCACAGATGGCTTTCCATTGATATTTAAAATGGTAGTGTACACCTTGAGTGGTAATCCTTCTTGGGTCGTGATTCTGTGGGATGCCTTAGGATTTACTACCACATGGATCAAGATTTCTTGGACTCTCATAGGATGTGTTTGGTTTGACTAGTTCATAGGACTCCAACCAATGCCTATATAAAGATTACATTGAGGTGATCCTAGGAATATATGAGGATAACATGGTCTTATACAGTTTTGATCTTGACCTTTGTGGTCTATACTTCATTATACGACATGATCATGGTATATTTGACAACTTAGTTATGGGAAAAGGGTATCGGTTTTTAATATGGTTTTATTATACAACAAGGCTATATTGACATGATATGGATGGGAGTATGAAAAAGACATTTTGTTTGTTCTTTTGTTTTTACCTTCCTTGTTTGGTGATTTAAAGGTTTTTTCCGGGAGCCTCAATAGGCTGTTCGATATCACTATCTTGTAGTGGTTTACATTCCATGGGCACATTACATTGGTTCATTCATATATTTTTACCTTCTTTAATTACACTACATAGTTTATATTTCATGTAAAAAATGTATAGACCTTGGTTGGTTGCCTACTAGGATGTCTATCTAACACCCTTTCTGTGCCACATCAGTGACCCAAACAGATTATATGGTTATAGGAGCGGATAGGGGAAAGCTACTTAACTCATGTTATTGATCGTTTCTTTAGAGTTGGGGAACATATGACTTAGATGAGGCTTGCGATTATACTGAGACACTATTGGTAATTTATTCTTTTTGGATACATATTTTATATTATACATCCATGAACCTATTTTGGATTTTTCCAAGAGACATGTATCATCAGCATCATTTAATATGAGACACTTCTAGCGTGTTATATATTCCTATATTTATAGTTAGCAATTATCATATTGTTAATATTCTTCCGCTAACTATATTTTATTGAAATCCATTTCGATATACTCTATTAATGATGTAATAGTCTCCCCCTAATACATCTAGGATATCACTAGTAGTCGTTAACCTCTGGCATTTGAGGAGATGAGCTTGAGGACTATTGACCCACTGGGCTCGGGGCACAGTTAAGTGGAATCAAGGTCTGGGATGTTACAAAGTGGTATCAAAGGATATTTTTCGGTTTGATTTACTATACGGAGATAATAGACATGGATAAGAAGGAAATTTAGTTAGGTAATAAGATTTTCCTAGTATTAGCTACCCCACAGACATGGAAAAGTAAAGTTACCACAAAAAGATTGGTTATAGTCAAGATTTTGACTATTACATTTTCTTATATTTCACCATTGGGTGACATACTTGTTATATAATTTCATTCTTAATACAATTTTGGGTTATATTTCTATTTCAACTAAATGAGATTAGGGAAAACCATCTCATGCTTCATATAGGAACTTGTTATAAATCACATTCCATTTCATTTGGGATGCACTACTAATCTCTTGTTGTTATGATTGGTGTTTTGATAGCTATATCTCATGTTGTTATATATTTTTTATATTGGTAATGGATAATGATTTCATCTTTCAATTAATAATGTGTATGGGACCTTATGTAATGGGAAGTGAAACATATTATAAATTCAATTGTGAAAGTGAATTTGATATGTATGGATTGAATGGTTATTAATTTTGGGGTTCATGAGGTGTTATGGGCCCGCATGGATTTTGGAATTGGTGAACCATTCATTAAATATTTTGAATAATTATGTTATGGAAAGGAAATGTAAAATGAATGTGAATTAAAATGAAAATGAAATGGAAAAATGAGGTGATGAATATAAACTCAACATAGCCTTAACTTTTGAGTGGGAAAGAGGTAGTGATTTTAGTTGTGTTGTAAATGTTATTTTTGTATTCATAGATTTAGGAGACTTATGTGCGGTACAGATTATTTTAGGAGGGTTTTGAACTATCTGATAGTTTTGACCTGTGAGATTTTGTCTTCTTGTTTTCTGAGGTGCGTGTTTGGCATTGTAGAGTTATGCCACTACGACACCATTAAGTCATATTCTCAGAGGGAGTTAAATACCACACTCTAGTGATAGTGGCCGATGGTATACTAGATGATTCTCCTTCAGTTCTAATTGTAGCACTAGAGTTTGTTCCAGTCATAGGTTCTCACGAATAATTCCATGATGGATTCTTTCTCTATATGAAAATATTTTAGGGAGCACCACAGCCTGTCATGTCAATGGATGAGCTGTCGTGGGTGTTCATGAAGCAACATCCTCTCATGATTATAGGGGATGGTGGGACATAGGCCACTGATTAGTGGATTGAGACCATATTAGATATCTCCAATCATCTTGAGACACATCTTGATATGAGGGTCAATCTCATAACATATATGATACATGGAGCAGGAAAGTGATTATGGGATGTTCTGAATTAGGATGATGTGATGCGAAAATGGGTGGGGATGATTTATAGACATGATTGTAGGAGTATTTATACCCTTTGACTCTATGGGGGAGTGGGATAGTGATTTCATTCATCTAGATAAGGGTGTGATGATAGTTATCTAATGATGGAAACACTTTATAGAGTTGCAACATTTTAACTGACATACATTAGTGATAAGCTATTTAGAGATAGATGCATCGAGGATGGTCACCAAAATTCTATCAGATCTGCATTCAAAAAATTTAGATTGACCTATATCACTGATATTTTGAATCAGGATTGGTTACTGAAAAAAAAACATGAGGGAATATGGGGGCATAGATCAGGGTAATACTGTTTCCTGACTCAATGGTTTTATGTATTCAGGTAGGAAGCACCATTTTATGGAAACCCGTGAGATGAGTTCCTGTAAGGCCATGAGTACTAGAGGCTCTATTTTTTTTACCAGTGTGGCATGAAAGGCCAGATGAAGAGTCAGTGATACCATGACCAAGTTTAGTGGTGATATTGTGGTAGAATAGGGAACATGCAACATTTCTATTGGACCATCCTGCTAGCTATGAGTTCGGGCTAGCTCTGAAACCAGGTTCAAGAGCAGGTTCCTTAGATTTGTGTTAGGATGGGAGATGGAGCAGTGTTGGCTAATCAGTTCAAGGAATTTTTTGTCGTGGAAGAGGCAACCAGACACCATTTATGTTGATATATCAGAGTGGGCCTACACTGTGTAGTGAGTGTGTATCATAGGTCGGTGGTGCTGGTGAGTTTTATATATATAGCTTACCCCTGAGGAGTAGGGTTCTAGACCATATATAGTGAGAGTCATGATCACAGTACCCTCTTCCATTGTATATACGCATTTTTATATAGGTGATAAAATAATTTTATATATTTACGAGTGGAAAATATAATTGGGCTTGTCCAATTGTCTTCTGGGGAAGTTTCGACAATAGGCATGTTGTTGGGAAATAGAATGGATAATGTGAACTAATGTAGGGAGTGACCCCTTATGGTTGATATGTGTTACTTCATCTAAGATATTTATGTCATCGAGATGACAGGGTTTAATTTCATCCTCAGGATGGAGTGGTTAGGATATTACCAAGATCACATTGACTGCTATCATCATTGGGTGACATTAATGTTTGTAGAGAGTGTAGTGTTTACTAAAAAGGGTGAATGGGATGTCCAGGAGAGCTGATCTAGAAAAAATGATCTAGGGCTGGGAGGGATGACAACCCAGATCCCTAGTTTTTACCCGGATGATCCGAGAGTGGGTTAGGAAGACTTCCCTCTAAGGGATGAGTTCTTCAATCACATATTTCCAAAAAAAAATTCCCATTTACCTCTTCAGAGAGGGGTTTAATTATCCATAAATATAGTTCCAGGAGATTCATTATTAACCATTCATCCTTCTTGGATGGATACAACAGAGATGTACAAGATCAAAAGGAAGATAACAGATTTAATGGTAAAGGGGTTTATATGATACAGTACTTCATCGCGGGGTTCACTGATCATTTTGTTGAAAAAGTTATATGGTACCCTTAGACTATATTTGGATTATTGAAATATAAACCAAATGACACTTAAGAAACAATATCCCTTTCCGCAAATATATTATTAGTTTGATCATCTCGGAGGAGATTGTGAGTTCATGAAAATTGATTAGAGATATGAATATATCTAGGTTCATGTTCGACCTCCAGGAATACCACATACAAATTTTCATAATAGTTATAGTCTATATGAGTATCTAGTTATGTCCTTTGGTCTCATGAATACACCAGTGGTTTTCATAGAGATGATGAACCGAGTGTTCCATCATTACCAGAATTCTCTTTTGGGGGTTTTGATGGATTATATGTTGGTGTATTCTCACAATAGACACAACAATGCCAACCATCTTGATATCATTTTGAATACACTAAGAGATAATTAGTTATATGTTAGGATCACAAAGTTACACTTCTTCTTGTATCAGATTCACTTTATGGGTCACATTATATCATAAATACCAGAATCACTGGACCTAGAGAGAGTGAGATATTTAGTTTCCTAGGAGAAAACCATAATTTTTTGAGATATAAAGTTTCTTTTGGTTGGATGGTTACTATTGGCACCTCATATTGGACTTTACACACTTGGAAGAAGCATTGACGGTCTTGAATAAGATGGGTGTGAAGTATTTTTGGATAGATTATTATGAGCTACCCGTCTATGAGATGAAAGGGAGGTTGAAATCAGAACCATACATAATACTTCTAGAATAGGGAAAGGGTTATACTATGTATTATGATGCATATGGTTTCAGGTTTGGGTAGTGATGATGTAGGTTTATAGAGTCGTGGTGTATGAGCTTTGGCAGCTAAGGACACACAAGGGGGACTACCTAACCCATTGTCTCAAGTTAGATTCCATTGTTCATGTGTTATTTTTTTGGGGACATTTCTTACTTGGGGAATTTTTTTGGGTGTACACGGACCCCAAAATAGTCAAATACATATTTATAAAGTGTGATCTGAAACTGAGGAAGTTGAGGTGGGTGGAGCACCTATAGTATTTTGACTTAGATCTTGCCTACATGCCTGCTAAAGGAAATACATTAGTCAATTCACTGGGATGGAGGAATTAGATAGAGGTAGTGTAGCAGGCCAGTAGAGAGTGGAAACTTATGGTGTTGTTTTCTTAGATGCACTAGTAGGTGTACAATGGCCATGTACATACATATCTATCATTACTACATGTATACTTCACCCTATTATCTAGAGTGATGATTAAGAAACTATCTAATTCGGAGGGAATATTCCTATGAGAAGGTGTGGCATGTGAGGATCCACCTCTTGGTTAAACCATAAGTGTGGATGAGATCTTATGTATCCACGGTCATGTTTCAGTTCGAGTCAGAAAATGTGAGGAGATGATGTAGGATTTTTATTCCTTAGCATGGGCAGTGCATCCAAAGACACCAAGATGTATTGTGACTTGCACCGTTAGAAATGGTGGCCTGGTATGAAAATGGAAGTGTCAGGTGTTTTTATGAAAATTTCCACCTTTCGGCAAGTGAAGGAGGAACATCCTCAATCGGCCCAATTCTTACAGCATTTACCAATTCCAGAGTGGAAGTGGGATGATGTCACAATCGATATCATGATAGGTTTATGGAGGTCACCTCGAGGTAACAATGATACATGCGTTGTCATTGACATGATCATGAAGGTTGTTCATTTATTTCTAATCAAGGAGACCTTTAGTTTTGATGATCCTACGATTTTGTACATTAGTGAGATAGTATGACTTCAGGGGGTTCCACACACTATTTTTTTAGAAACAGATGCTCACATTACATCTTGTTTCAAGAAATATTTTCATATGGTTCTTGGTAGATCATTAAATATAAGCATAACATACCACCCTCATGCTAATGAACAATCATTGAATACGATACCAGTGATAGAGACCATTCTATAAGTCTGTTTCCTAGATTTTGGAGGAACTTTTTAGAATCATATAAAACTGGTTGGGTTTACCTTCAAAAATATCTATCAGGTGGAAATACAAATGGAACATAATGAGGAATTATATGGTAGGAAATGTCAATCTACATTGTTCTATTTAGATGTAGGTGAGGCAACTTTACTGGGATTGAATATCCTGTAGAAAACGTCTATGTAGGTCCGATTGATTCGAAAGTAGATGGATACCACATTGTCTTGAGATAAATCAAACACTGATCACCGTAGATGAACTCTAGATTCCATGTTTGGGAATCATGTTTTCTTGCATGCTTCACTGAGGATGTGAAATTGTAGAATTAGGATACATGGTAATCTGTCACCACAATATGTTGGTCCATTCCAGATTCTAGAGAGAGTTGGGTTGGCAGCATATCAATTTCGGTTACCTTAGAGGTAATATTCTACACATAACATCTCTTATGAATCCTAACTGTGTTGCTATCCTTCAGACACATATCATGATTTCCAGCAATAGGAGGTTGAGTTACAGGTTTTGGCATTCTTTGGGGATCATTTGATTCAAATCATTGATAGTAGCACAATGGTTCTATGAGGTCATGTAGTCCCTCTAGTATGGTTTAAATGCAAGAATGTTAACTTACAGGATGATACTTTGGAGTGAGAGGCTGACAAATGTTCTTAGTTTTCATATTTGTTCTTAGACGAATATTTACTACCCTTCAGAGAGCAATTTAGAACAAATTTTTATAATGGAGGAAGGTTTTAATAAATCATGTTATTGTATGAGGTATATATATTTTATTATTTTCTAATGCTTTAATATGGACTTATGTTAGTTCCCCACATGATCAAGGGTGTTTTGGAGGTGTTCAGGGATTTGGCCAGAGACCGAAAATAGGTTTTGGGCTGAAAATTTCTTGGAACAAACTTAGTGTAAACCCTATAAGACAGGCCACCTAGTTTGACTAAACTGTACATGGATAGAAATAGGGGGTGTATAGGCCACACAGTTTGAGGAAACCATACAGAAAGAGTCCCACACCCATGCATCAAGTTCTGGAATTTTTTCGGAACTTGAAAGAGGCTAAGAATATAGTTTCTAAACAGTTTGAAAATTGAGTCTATAAACCATGCAGGTGCCCCATGACCTGTATAAATACATGCATTTTTGGTGCAAGGTTTTATAAAATATGCGCCTAAACCATACGACCCATGAATTTTCTTATTTTTTATTTCATAATTAAATTTTAAATACTTTTTATGAGATAATAATTCAATTTCAACCCATGAACTCATTATTAAAAAACATTCCATTAATTGCACAAGAAATGGCCTTTATTAGTTTTAGAAAACTGATGACTATATGGGTGAGGTTAAAAACCCTAGTATTTTATCAGTGATGAAAAAGCATACATAAAGGGGTCCTTTATCAGTGATAATAAATGTGGTGATAAATCGGACATTTATAAGCACTTTTAAAATCACTGATAAAGGATCAATTTATCAGCATTTTAATATAGCACCACTAAAAGGAACCATATTTGAGTGATTATAAAAGAACTGATAAAGGGTCTTTAATTAGAATTTATATAAGCACTGATAATGTATACTTTTATTTGTGCTTATTAAACAGATGATAAAGGGCCATACTGTATTGTGTTGTAAGAGAACACTGAAGCACAACTACAATGTGCTATTAAAGCACACTTCAACACCTACAACACACAATATATCAATATAAATAAGCAAAAATATAGGATTTAAATGAAATGGAATTTAAAACAGAATCACAAGGAAAAAATGTATTATAGAAATTTCAATAATTGTTTTATATAATTACATAAATACAAATTATTACATGAATACAAAAATATCAATGATATTTTATCTTTTAATCCTGACCTGACTCATGGAATTTCCAAACAAACCAACCCTACTTGTGAAAAATAATACACTTGTATAATAAAACAATTCTTATGTTTGTAATAATATAATGAAATAAATCAATAGAAAGTGTTAATTTTCTTAAAATTGATGTCAATTTTAAATAAAAAGAATTAGTTAGAGTCATACCCATATCACCATGCATCGTATTGATGTGTGGTTGATTCCAAAATGTCTCAAATGAATTGTGGATCATTTTCATAAACTCTCAAAAAAATATGAATGCATTTTCTCAGTTTTGAGTATGTCAGCTGTCTTTTTTACGAAAATGTAATTTTAATATGGAAACACGCACTTTTTACTCATTCTAATCACATAGAGTATCATTTTGATGTGAAATAGATTTCAACACATCATAAACGAATTATTAATCATTTTCCGAAATTATCACAAAAAATCCATGTATGTCTGATTGGTTTTAATGAGTGACACTTTTTGATCAAAAATGTGGATTTTAAACTGATAATAGACACATTGAGTTATACCGGACACATAGTGTATCATATTGAGATAAATATGATTCCTACCAATCAAAAATGACTTATGGATCATTTTCATAAAGTATAACAAAAATATGAATATGTTTTCTCAGTTTTGAGTAGGATAGTTTTCCATTTTAATAAAATTGATGACAATTTGAAATAAAAAGGCACACTATGAGTCATACTGATTACACTGTGCACCAGATTGAGGTGAAGATGATTCCTATATGCCTGAAATGAATCATGGTTAATTTTAAAAACGTTTCAAAACAATATGAATGTGTTTTCACAGTTTTGAGTATGTCACATGTCTTTTTTACGAAAATGTCATTTTAAAATTGAAACACACACTTTGACTCTTATCGATCACATTGTGTATCAGAGTGTGGTGCGTCTAATTACTACACATTAAAAATTACTTATGGATCATGTTCCTAAATTATTTAAACATTTTGAATGTGTTTTTCTAGTTTTGAGTACGTCAATTAGTCTTTTACTCAAATTGATGACAATTTTAAATAAAAAGACGCACTTTGAGTCATACAGATGACACTGTGCATCAGATTGTGGGAAGAATGATTCCTACAATCCCAATTGAATTATGGATCATTTTCCTAATGTTTTAGAATAGTATAAATGTGTTTTGTATTTTTGATTACATAACTTGTATCTTTTTGAAATTTCATTTTAAAATTGAAACACATACTTTGACTCACATTGATCACATTGTGTATCAAATTGAGGTGTGGATGATTCCTACACATCCCAAATGACTTTTGGATCATTGTTTTATATTATTTAAATAATTTGAATTCATTTTATGGGTTTTGAGTTGGTCAAGATTACATCTGTGATTAAGTAGAGGCATCATCATTTCTCTTCTTTCACATAGACAAAAATATTCAAAAATAAATGAAAATTTCAAGGAATAATTAAAATGAAATCAACATTACATTTTATAATTTTTTAATAAAATAGTCAAAGTATATAATAAAATTAGCCTTACATCCTTCCAAAAAAATTCCTCCATTATAGATAGTTCTTATGAGGGATTGGTAACATCATAACATGTAGAAGACATTGTCTTCATGTGTAGTCAAACAATTGATTTAGATTATGTTAATTCAGTAGAGAACATAAAATATAATGAGGGAAAACAAAAAATATTAAATAAACACTCTTACCTTCTAATGGAACCCACTTTATTTTTAATGGTTTTAAGGATTTTTTGTTCTCTATAAAGAATCCAAATCCCCAATTTTTGGTCCCCTCTAATTTACAATAAATTGATTACATTGGGACCGACATCAACTGATTGTGATTTCCCAATGAAAGGTTCATCCTTGGATGAATTTTCATCCAAGTCAAAATATGATTTACTATCCAGTAGGATAATCGACCAGTTCTTGTTTGTCAGATTAGTGACATAAAATACTTTAACTACTTGTTCATCCATTTTAAATGGATCATCTTTTTCACCTTATACAATAATGTCAACCTTCATAAATCTCATTTCTCCAAATTCCCCTTCATTGATATTGTCAATCGATTTTCAATGGTAATGCGACAATAAAAATGTTATATAATCCGACTCGTATATCTATTTGATAATGCCAGAATATGATATACTTGTAGAAATTGGATTTCTATCCTTGGAACCAAATATGTCCATATCATTAGCCACAAGCACAACACCACTGTTTAAATTTTATTAAATTCATCATGTTCTTTTCTCTTGAATGTATAACCATTGATTACAAAATTGTTGTAATATATATAATTTTCATTTGGTCCTATGGCAAGCCATTGAAGTAGTTAATCAATTGAATTTATAGTTTTAGATAAATCCTTACAAACGTTATCTCTAAACTATCTTATAAACTATTGATTATATGTATTTGATATCCATCCTATGTCCCTTGATGGCATCAATAATCTACAAATTTCTTTGTGGGATTCATTTTATAGATCAAAATCTTCACTATTATTTAATATGTAAAGGTGTTATTTCTCCCACTCTATCAAGGTAATTGTAACAACAACTCTTCTAGAAATCACTTCTCTTAGAAGGCGTTCACTGTGATGAGACATTGGGAGGCCAATGCTTTCAATATATGATAGGTAATCGGAACAGAATTGACTATATTCTTAAACAATATATCATCCAACAATATTTCCTTATTAAAGAATTCAATTCATGAGAAGCCTTTTAAAATTATTTATATATCATTAAATGGGGTACATCCATCTATAATGTACAAGACCACATAGTTGAACCACTCTGGCTAATTGAACCATCAGGTGGACCATTATATCATAGAATGATTTTGGGAAGAACATCCCTAAATCACATAATATGACTACAATCTCCTTATTCATTATGGAAAACTCAACCAGGTCTATAACATTACAACATATGGCTTTAAAAATGAATCATATTATAGTTCATGTATGTTTTAAATTTTGAGGTAGAACATAAAAAATGGAACATGCGTTAAATATTGAATCAAAACATGACAATCATTTTATTTTAGTCCCTGTAACTTAAAATTAGTCATTGACATGATATTCTTGATATTTGATTAATAACCCCATGGAAAGTTTACACTAATAAAGAAAAGGAAAAATTCAAATTTTTCTATCTGGATAAAGTGTAAGATACAGGAGGAAGAAAAATCTGCCTTTTACCATTCACTAGTTCCAACTATTCCATTATCCCCTTTTCAATCAAGTCTAACCTATCCTTTGTTTCATCTTTCAATTTTTAGTAACATTTAGAAAACTGGAAATAAAACTATGAAATATATTTTTTTTCTTCATTAATGACATCAAGGAAATATTCGACATACAAAAAATTCTAATATAGTTATTAAAAGAAAATTTATCCCTTCTTCCAACGTGATTTTGTATAGTTTTTTGAAAATGGTTTACCAAAAACAATGTCAATATTTTTTTCTTTTTTTTTAAATTTGATCACACACTACTGGAGAGAGTGTAATGCCTTGTTCAATATTCCAATTGAATCCTTTCATCCAGGATCAGTATTTATGTCATCAAGGTAAAAAATTTTGATTCCCAAAAAAAGTATTTGAGGAATGATTCAACCGAACTGAGTATATGTGTTTTTCAAAAATGGGATAACCAAACATTCCATTAATTCTATAGCCTAATAAATTTCTATAATTAGGAAAGTATTTTTTTCATTCCATTCAACATGGCCCTCAATATTAATTATTCACATCTATGAGCATCATATATTGTAACAGATTTATCCCAAATCAAATTCAGATCTTTGATCAAGAAAGCCAAATATACATCAATATCATTGCTGGGTTTCTTTAGTAAAGATATTAATAGATAAAACATAATATAATTTTGATTCATGAATAACCAGGGAGGAATGGTATAATTTATCAACATTAAAGACCATGTACTATGAGTAATACTCTTTACACCAAAATGATTTATTCCATTTATAGATAAATCAAGAAGAATGTGTCTTGTCTCATCTCCAAATTTAAGAAAATCGTATTCAATTTTCCTCAATTGAAGTTAACATACTAGATGACATAGGTTTCAATCATTAATTTTTTTTTTCTAGATTTCATGTTAATTGTCTCACGGATTCCCAACATCCATAAAATCTTCTAATTATTGGAATTATAGGAAATTTACTTAAATATTTTGTAATAGTTGATTCATTTTCTAATATTGTTGTACTATAAACATAGGGAATTTTATGAGTGATTCATAGCCCATGATAAATAATATGAAATAATTTGGACATGCACGTATTTTTTAGAGATCATTCCAATTGAACATAACATTAGTTTAGCATTTTATTTTTAGAATGGTATTTCATTTTCTTGTATTATCATATCTTTCAGAAGACCTAGTTGTTATGTAAATCTGGTGTCCCTCCATCCATTAACAAGATTAAAATTATATAACTTCAACAAAGATAACAGAGTTTTTTGTTTCTTGTAACTGGAATAAAATTTTTTATTGGAAAAAATATTTATCTACTCAATCTACTTTAGATAATATATAAGGTCATATTCAATTGCCATTTTCATTTCTTCCATGCAGTCTCCATCATCTTTTACAAACATATTCATATCAAATGATTTATAAATAATTGTATCATCCAAATTGATTTCAACATTCAGTTTTTTCCCATGTTTTGTCCTATATTTATAGATTTTTTCTATTTGGTGATTAATGAAATGTTCTTCAAACTATTATAGACTTATTTTTCTTGAATAACAACAATGTAAACCCGGAAAATGGATTTTAGAAGGGTCTTCTGCATGTTCTCTTTAAAAATTGATGAACTCTTTAACTCCATCTTCATATTAATTTTTTAAATTATTAGTGTGAATCCAATTTCAGTTCATATACATCTTATTAGGTTCAAATAATATTAATTTTATACAAAATATAAATGAATATTCATAATATATTCATTATCAAAATAAGAATACATTAAATATATATATAAAATGTACATTAGTATTACTAATTAATATTAATGACATGTATTTTTTAAATGGTTTATAATCTGTTAATATATAATTATTAATACATTCCAATTATTTATATAAAAATATATATAAATAATTTCTTTTTTAAAAAAATTAAAAAAAATTATATTCATATTATAAATTGTTTTATTTTATTTATAAATATTAATTAGGAAAATATATTATTCCTCAAAATGTATTTAATGATATACATTATATCATAATAAATGATGTATTTTAAATCTATATCATGAATTATAATTGGTGTGCCCTAAACTAAAATTGATAATCCATGATTATCTATCATATTTTACGATATATTCACAGAAAATTAAAATGTTCAGCTTAAATGGTAGTCATATTTTAAAATTTTGATGGATATAATAAACATGATTTGATTATCTATTTTGGGACATGAAAAAAGTATATTTTGTCACATAATACATTATAATAATCCATATAAAATGGTATGACATGACAAAACCCAATTAAATAAAAAAATCCTTATGTTAAAATTTATTGTATCATATTACGTGATTAGATTATCAATTAACTTATATTAACTAAAAATTAATTCCAATGTAAAAACATTATACCATTTATTGCAATTGGGGTTATAAAATACATTACTTCATCCTTCTGTATTCAACTTGAAGAAGCATTTGTCGCATTGAAATTATATTATATAGATGATAAATTTTCTTTGATTGAATAAAACTTATAATGCTAGTGGAAGATTACATGAATCCATAACCCATAATATCCTTGTTATGAAAATATCCATTGATGAAGATAAAATAGAATAACATGTGTACCCTACACTTATGATGGTCACAACACTTAATTTTAGTCAAACTATTAAATGAATATCCCTATGAAGTAACAAAAATATTACTACATGTTCTCTCTATAAAAAATAACATTTCCCAAATTCCAATAAGTGAAGTATGCATAGATTTCATATGTTTGATTAGAAATAAAAAACATTTAGGTAGTTGTGAAAGAAATAATACATATATTTTAGAGAAGTTGAAATGATTTTTTAAATTTAAAAAACAAATTCATTCTTGATTCCTCATTATCATGGATAATTTCAACTATATGGGATGAAAGAGCTCAATAATGGGACATATTTCATATCTCCATTAAAATTTTCATTATTTCATGGTGCCTTAGTATTTCTTGTAACATCATTCCTCATAATGGAACATTTGATGTTGTTTGGGAACCTTTATTTATTGGTTGGATTAAAGTCCACTTGGATGGTGAATCTAAGGGTCACCATAGGCCCTTAGGATTTGGTTCTTTCTTTATATGTTAACATAGAAAATGAAGAAATTTTATTCAAAACAAAATTTTGGAAAGGGAAACACACTAGAAGTCAATAAAAAAAGGATCATAAACAAATCGTTCTATTTATAATCCTATAGAACAATAGTACACATGCACCACACCAAAAATAACAACATTATCGAAGATGAAATCAAAAACAAAATGAAAATTATACAATGAAAATCATAAGGCCTACCTATCTAGGGTGAAGAAAATACAAGACCCTCTTCGAAAATCCTAACTACAACCGAACACTGAATGTCGGAAAATATGTTTGAGGAGATGGAGGTAGTTGATTAATGTGAATCGAGCATCAATTCACCGACGAGGAGCACTGAAATTTTGTGGATTTTGTGGAGTGGTTCTGATATCATGATGGTATCCCAAATTGTTAGGTGTTTTAAATAGATCGGGCCACTTTTACCAGCACTTAGAAATATGCTCTGAAAAAGAGTCATTTAATCAGAGTGTTAGTAATAAGTGCTGATAAAAGAAATATTTATCAGCTCTTTTTTAGTGTTGATAAAGGTTGTTCTTTATCAATTCTAAACAAAGTGCTAATAAAATTCATATTTATGAGTGTGAAATTATTAGCGCTAATAAATATTCATTTTATCAACAATTTTTTTAACGTTGATAAAGCCTCATATTTATCAGGGCGAAAAAGCACTAATAATGACATGTTTATCAGTGCTTGTTACTTAAGCATAGATAAAGAATTTATTATTATAATTATATATTTTTTAAAATATATATATACTTAATTAATATATAAAAATATAAATATAGTAAATATATTTTTTTAATGTATATTTGTTAGAAATTTATAATTATTTATTTATAATTAATGATTTTTTTTAAAAAATAATATTTATATCATTATATATATTTATATAATTATATGTGTATATATAAAAATTAAAAATATGTTAAAACTATTCATTATTTATGTAAATTTAATATAAATTTAATTATTATTTAAATATATATAATTATATACATAGTTAAAAAAATTGTTTTTTTATAATTATAAATATATAATTGTACAATTATAGTAAATGTACACTTATAAATATATTTATTTATAAATATATTTTGAAAAATATATTTTTAACATTATTATTCAATATCTAATTTTATGTGCATGCATATATGTTAAAAATGAGTGAAATTGTATAAATTAAAAACAAGTACACTTTAACAATATTGAAAAAAATAAGTTTTGTGTACATGAATTGTATATAAAAATGAATTAATTATGTATATGTGAAATAAATATGACAAACATTTGATCTATGTTAAATTGAAAAATCAGACAACATTCAATTGTATTCCCATTACACTATACAATTAGTAAGTATTTTAAATTCATATTAATTTTAAGTTATAAAAAATTATTCAATAATTATATTACTATTTAATTTAATGCACATATCTCTATCATAATATATAAATATATTTATATAAACATATATATATATATATTAAATTTATCAACATTAGTTATCCTAAGTATCTAATTAATAAAATGTTTAATATTTAATATTTTATAATCAATTTATACTTTTCTATAAACAATTATCTAATTAATATATATTGTAATATTTTTTGAATAAAATATATTTTTATTTTTCATTTATTTTTTCATTTAATTAAATTTATTCTGACCATTATCAGTGATAAGACAACACTGATATACATAATCTTTATCATCGTTAAACATAAATCACAGAAAAAGGGTACCGTTTATAAGTGCTAAAAATAAATCACTCATAACGGATAACCTTTATCAGTTCTAAAAATGAAGCACTGAGAAAAGGATAAATTTATTAATGATTTCTTTAGCACTGTTGAATACACAATCTAGTAGTTATTTTTTCTAGTGGAGATAAATAACAGCGTCATTAAAAGGGAATTTTTATAGTAGTGACCGAATAATCTTCATTTTGATGATATATTCAATGACTACTATAGGATTTATGATAACTTCATCGTCCATTCTCCGATTCGATCATGGTTTTTCTCATCAAATCCTCATAGATTAGATCTACACTCATTTTTTTTCCGTTCTCCATTCTTCTTGGCCATCGATTGTTCTATTTAGACGTAGGCTCGTATGCCCTAATTCCGAATTATTCTTTTTTTCTTCTTATTTATCCTAAAATTAGTTGAATCAAGACTTGATATTGGATGAACATTCCACTTATATGTTAAGGTAGGTGTTATATTATTTTCCTTCATATTTTAGTGGTTTTTAGAGGTATCGGTAATCATGCCACCTAACAAACATTCCAATGTGACCCCATAATTAAAATTTTAAATTCAAATAAATGAAATATGACCTATTATGGATTCTAATAGATTCCTTGAGATGCGTTGTTGGTTTTTCCCCAACCCAAGGCTACCCATGGGGTGTTTCAATCCTTTTTCCTTTGTTTTTACATTTGATGAACCACTGAAGGGTTGCATTCTTGAGTTTTCCTAGTTTTAGGAACCCCAGTTGTAATTTAATGGAATTGAATTACATGAATAGGATATGTACTTCCTCTGTCCCATATTTGATTATGTTATGATAATATTATTTGGATTAAATGACTTAAATGTTGATATATGGGTGTGTATACCCATGCGCGATGTCTAATGGAAAATATTGATAAATGGGTGGGTATACCCATGTGAAATGATTGAAATGGGAGTGTAATTAATGATTGGGTATTCTCATGAGATGTATTTTTTTGAATGTATTAATTAAGTGTCTATACACATTGAATTAATTCAATGTATTTGATTATATAAGTGTGTAGACTCATGTGGAATTGATTTGTTAAATAGTATAAAATAGAAAAATGGTTGTATAGATTCCATGGACAGTTCTCCATGGATCTTGAACATGGAATTTGATTCCTTGGGTGGTGATCCTTCTTGGTTATTGATGTTGTTTAATGCCTTGGGATTTCTTACCTACTGGATTTGGCTTATTTAGACTCCCATAGGGTGTGTTTTCTATAGTATGTTTCCCTGGACTCCAACTAGTACCTAGAATGAGATTACATCAAGGTTCTCCTAGAACTCTATGAGGATTACTTGTCCTTATACAACTTGGATCAACCCTACTTGGTATACACTTCATTATACGACAGGTTCATGGGACATATGAAATTTTTTCTTATACAAAAAGGTTGTGGGTTTTTGATATGGTTTTTTAAAAAACAAGGTTATGTTGAAAAGATATGTATGGGGGAATGAAAATTTTTTGTTGTTTGTTATTTCATATGTAGCCGCCTTGTTAGTATCTTGACATTGCATTGTAGAGAACCTTGAGAGGCTATTTGATATCAATTTCTTATTGTGGTTTACTTCTCATGGGTGCATTAATGTGGTTCATACTTACCTATTTACCTGCTTTAATTACACTGCATATAATATATTGAATTAATGAAATGTATAGACCTTGGGTGGTTTCCTAGTGGGATTTTATCTGACACCATTTTTTGTACACCTAGGGGACCCAAATAGATTATATGGTTATAGGTAGGGATTGTGGAAAGCTCCCTAACTCATGTTGTTGATTTTTCCTTTGGAGAAGGGGATAATTGGGCCAAGATGAGGCTAGATATGATACTAAGACACTTTTGGTCTCTTTGTATTTTATGATACATGTATTTTATTTTACTATCATGTACCTATTTTGGATGTTTTCTAGAAACATGTATCATCTGGATCATTGTATATCAGAAACTTATGGCCTGTTATATATTCCTGACTTGTTTAGTTACCAATTGTCTTCTTGTTAATATGATTCCCCTATATATATGTTATTGAATTATGATGTGATACACTCTGGTAATGAGGGCATAGTTTACCTAGTGAACCACATAGGTCCTCGTAGCTATTCAATAGCCTCTTTTGTTTGGGGAAATGCGCTTAAGGCCCTGTGACCCACCGGGCTCGGGACAATGTCGAGTGGAATCCAATTTTGGGACATTACAATGTAACAACCAAGGTTTCCTTAAGAATTATGTGAGATAATTACCTAGGATTCTATGGAAAATATGAGATTTGATGTGTCCATGTTGTGGGAAGATTTTTTTTGGTTGTAAAATATAGAAGATATAAGAGTTTTATGATGTATGAAGTTGTAGTTTGAGATTGAAAAATAATTGGGAAAGCTGTGCGGGGTACCATTTTATCAATATGCATCTTATTAAGTTATTATACATGGATATTTTATTTTTCAAGACATCCCTGATGATGATGTGTTTGTTTAGTTGACCTATTTATGTGTTCTTCGTTCTAATATTTTCTTAATTGTGAATTACAATGTTCTACTCACATATTCATGGGGGACTTTTGATATCCTACTGAGTATACTAATATTCTCACTACAAATATACATAAATAGTGATTCATGTTCCCATGATGAATTTTTGGATCAAGTGGGACATTACAAGCTCAAACCATTGGATTTATTGTTGTGTTGTTGCATTTGATTTTATTTTTGTCATTCATTTATAGAAATTTACATGTATCTATTTTACTTATACATACATTATGATTTAATTTGAATTTAGTTTTTAAATTATAACATTGAGTTTCTTATGGTTGTTTCATCCTCTCTCCCTGACCAATATTATTATGGAGGGTAATTCTTCCCATTTGTTAGATATTATACCCATTGTGCTAGTTGCTTGCCTAAGGACAACTAGAGGAATGAATTAGGGTTCATTATCTATCATACACTATATTATCACATATAGAGGTAGGGGTTATGAAATAAATTATTAGGAATAAGAAAAATATATTTCATTATGGTCATCATCATTTTTTCTTTAAAATGACCACATTTTCCATCAAATTCAACATTATCATGGTTTCTTCTGGTCATGACCATTAACTGAAACAAAAATCATAGAATTAGATAAAATAATAATATTATATATTCTTTATGGAAACTTATTTTCACTCACGGAAATAGTAGGTTTATCATATACCATCCTTAGTTGTCATCTATTCAAATAAATAAAAATGATTCCTAATGAAAATAGGATAACACCCATGAATATTCTTCAGAATTTTCAAACCACATGTGTAGTAAGGTATCATTAATTGTTCACTAGAATTGTTGTTGAACTATACTCACTAAATGATATTCAATTACATTACCCCTATATTCATCTATTCCAAAACCACATCCACGTGTAGTATCCAAATATGGATGTATTATTGGAAAAAAATATAATCTATATCTTAATAAAATAAATTAAAAACATATACCCTATAAATAGATATATCCTCAAGATCATTCATAGGGTTATCATCCATAATCTTACTTCTACAAATATTCTGTCCGGGGATTCTACCAAACATGCTCTGGTACTTACTATAACGAACCTAACTCAGTTATCATAGAGATTATGTATACTTTGTTATATTGGAATTAGATACATGTGATATGAACCAAAAGGATCGATCAATTTTATAGGCTTTTAGAACTAGATACATACATGATACCCAGTTCATATTTCGAATAAAATACAAAATACAACGTAATTAAATGTTGAAAATCCATGAAATTCATTCACAAATTTCTTCATCATGTATAATTGAAGAGAATCAAAATAAGGATGACATCAAATTCTCTATATGTGTTGTGTAAATAAGATTCTATTACGAGTAAATATGGAATATTCCACAAGGAAAGGTAAATGACGGAAAACACATGTCCTGTGATCAATTAAATGATAATAACTCAATCCATTGAAAATATGAATATCAATAATCTCATGGATATTAATAAACAGTTTATAATTAATGACACTGAATAATTTTTGGAATAATGACCTTATATTTATTGATATCATTACTGTTAAGGCCTTGAACATGACAACTATACTATTGCAAGGAATACACCAAAGACCCATATAATAATTATTTCCAACAAGTTTTTTTCTCATGGTTTCATTTAATTAACTGATGATCTATAATTTTTCCCCACTAATCACTATATTCCCTAAAATTCCTCTTCTATTGAATTTTAAATTTAATTAAAATCACTATGCCTTATCATAGAATTATTGTATTTAATAATAAATATAAAATATTAATAAAACCCTATTTACTCAAATAAAATTCCATATAATGAAGCATATATAGAAGTAGTATACATTTTATGATATAATCATATTCAATATACAAGAAATATGGATATTTAAGGGAAAATATAACACCCAATGTTCATAATAATATGATTATTTCAAGAGAAAGTTATAAAAAAAAGATTTAATAAGAGATCAAACACGACCATCAATTTATAAAAAATGGGTTTTCAATAAAACCATTTCCTTCATAGAATAAACTAAATTTGTATATAATTATAAAATAATATTTCCCTAATTGGTTATTTTTAAATAATTTATAACTTTTATAAGAAACTAATAGTATAAAATAGTTATAGAGGATAGAAAATCCATTAAAATTGTATGTGTTAAAAAAAATTCAATTTGAATTTTTTATATAATGATAAAAACAATAATTTTTTAAACATTATAAATATTAATTTCAAATATTTTATAAATTCCTGGATAATATAAAATATCTTTAGAGTAAATAAAATGGAAATTTTTAAAAAACTCAATAAATATTGGCATAGAAGAAAAACATACCCAATCAAAAGTGAAATATTATCTCATTTAATTTTAAATGATTCATTACATGATTTAGTTAAAAAGGAGAGGAAAATTTTGAAGAGAAAATTTAATCTCCCAATATATCCAATGGATAATAAAATACATTTATTTTATAAAGGATATATCATAATATTCCTTTAATGAAAACATGAGCAATCCAAAAAATGATATTGTGAAATAAAATCATACCTCTTTCATAACTTTCAACAATACATCCATTTAAAGATTAGACCGAGATTAAAAAATTAATAATATAATGACCAGAACCTCTATGGTCCATTACTTTGATGCAATTTGCTTCCTAAGGTGTTCTAGGATGTCAAAGTGACTTATCCCCAACACTTTTTCAAAATTTCCAGTTCTATTAACACTGTTTCCAGTTTTTTGAATAGTTTCATTGGTGAGAAAGAGGTGAACAGTTTCGGTGTCGGTGAGTCATTGGTACTATCAGCATCAATGATTCATTTGTAGCGTCGTCATCGGTGAGTCGTTTGTACTAACATTGTCAGTGATTCATTTGTACTTTCGGTGTCGGTGAGTCATTTGTACTATCGAGGTCAGTGATTCATTTGTAATCTCAGTGTCAGAGAGTCATTTATACTCTCGGCGTCAGTTCGTCATTTTTATTGTTAGCATCAGTAGGTGTACGGTGATTCCAGCAATCAGTAGGTGTACAGTGTTTCCAACTGTCATTAGGTGTACAGTGTTTCCAGCATCCTATAGTTCACCGATTTAACATTTTCTTTGATGAAAAATGAATTGAAGTCCTTGTTTTAAGGGATTTATGGCCGATTCAAAGACCATAACTATGATATTAATTATCACAAGGCTCAAGATTCCTTTTCTTGGTCTATCAACATTGTTTAATGTGACTTTCATTTAATGGAAAAACCAGCGTATCATAAACCAATGCTCTGTTAGATCTTATACAAGGACGTGATATCTTCCTCCCTTGTTCTACCTTCTTATTCTCTGGTGCAAGATGCTTTATCCTTTCCTTCATCACATAAGAGTCATTTTATCAAACATTCCTCCATGGATTGGTTACCCTTGAAGTTATTACTACTACAAGAACACCCCTTGTTTTGGTGTAACCAAGAAATATTGATCAGTCATCGATATAAGATAAGATCAACCCTTATTCTTTTGGGATCCTCATATTTTTTCCCCTTTCAATGTTATGTCATGTGATATCCAATATTCTAATGGAGTTTTATTTTTTTTATGTTGGTGCAGTCATGTCACGGCATCCTCGAGTGGATGCAGTTGTTGTGGGGGTGGGGGAGGTAATTGTGATCCGTTTCAGGGATCATCCTCATGTAAAGAACACCAATAAACTTTTGAGGTAGTGTATTCATGTATTATCGATACTTCTATGTACAATCGTAATGTTAGTAGGATTCAGCCCAATGGATCAGAATATAATTGACATAATAAATATTTAAAACAGATAAATAAATTTTTATCGATCGTATGTTATTTCATCATGTTTTTATAGAGAGTGTGACATCTATGATTTCCTTCTTTAGCATGAAATTCTTAACATAAATTGGTAAAGAGTGTAAACTATGATTAATTTTAATTATTAGTTGTAGATAAAACAGGTATGTAAATGTGTATGGATTTTGTTGCAGTAATCATATTTAATTGAATTAATTGATAATCTAGTTGAATATTGATTCTTTTTGATAATGAATTAAGGGCATGTCAATAAATTAGTTATCTAATTTTATATAGCTTACTGTTTAGTATTCCCATTGTTTGAACCTACAAATAATAAATCAGTTGATTTCATATGGACTAAATAACTGGTTGTTTGGTAAAAGATAATGCATGGAAGGGTTCTAAGTTACCCTTTTTATTTTTAGGCTGAGTGGCTTGTGATTTGGAGATATGAGTGCTCATTATGTATGAAGGCTGGATGCATTGTCTAAGGGCCAATAGCCCATCTGATATGGTGTTTGTTTCCTACTACTTGTGTTGTGATCAGAGCCTTGATGGCTGTTGTAATATATGGGGGTAGGAAGGCCCATTGGTTTTGGAAGTAGTTGATGCCTAGAGTGGAGAGATGTATAGGTTTATGCATGTGGGTGTCGAGGATGACACCATAGATGATGAAATAGGTTTTAGGTGAATGATGAATTCTTTCAGAATCTTGTTTTTTGTCTATCTGCATTACTTTCTTCAATTCTCAAGGCAGTCAGTCTTGATACCCTCCTTACAAAAAGAGTCAAAGACATGTGGGGTATGCCACTTGATTTCTATGTTTATATTTTTTAGGATGGATGGGTCTTCACTCTTTCTGTAGGTGGAAAGAATCGACAGGTTGGTCATCTACTCACCATGTCAATCCCAATGTGTTTGGTAGCATAGAATGTTTTTCTAGAATTATTGGGAATATGGGAAAGTAATAATGGTGTTAATAAATGATTGAATAAATGATGTTAACCCATGGGTTTTGAGCATACTTAGACACAATGATGAGGTTCAAATTTAAATGGACAATGGACTTTGTGTGTGATGCTAATGAAAAATAATGTGGATTGATAATGGTTAATTGATGTCCAAGGAACTAGTTAACATAAATTAAAATATATAAAAATTAAAGAAGTAATATAATAAATCCCTTGCAATTGTTGTGGGCTTATAGGATACCTAGTCTTAGAGTGGCATCCGAGATTCTGAGAGATGTAAGGTGAAGTTGAGTCTAAGACTAGATTATTCCCATAGTTTGGTTGTGAGTACTAATATATTCTATAATTTTTCAGTTTCTTTATTCTATGCCACCCCTTCAGTTAAGGCATCTGAAACCCTTGGGATTATGATCCCTGGGGTGTGTTTTCCCAAACATTCTGATGGGATGATGGATGGCTAACAAACACCTTTGGAACAACTCTCTTCTCTTGGTAGTTACTTGTGCTAGTAGGCACAATGGTTAGTTTTCCCCATATATGTATGTAGAGAGTCGTAATGGATTGTGGTTATTCCCACACATATAATCTAAATATAGTATCTTATATACTACTCTAGGTGTAACGTGTATAGGATATGATGGCTTGAGGATCCTTTCTTAGTGTATGGGATATAGTGGCTTGAGGAATAATGTACGACGTATGATACATGTTATGCGAGTTATGGTGGGTCCAATAAACTTCCTGGTTACTTTGGTTATGTGGATATAGTAGTTTTATTACATGAGGTTCATGTTGTGGTGCTTCTCCCATGTGTCTGCGGGAAATCATTCTTAGAGAAAGATGTGTTTGATGTGCGATGTTTGGGAAAAGTGGAAAACTAGTGGGGAAGTGGTAGCGGGGTACCCTTGATAATAATTATTATATTATATACTATTGTTTGCGATACTTGGTGAGAGTATACATGGTGAGGCTGGGAACATAATATTCTTATTTAGGCAACAAGTTTGTTTCAATTTTTGTCCACTATGGTTTAGCATTCTTTCTCTAATTTTTTATTGGAGGCTCTAGGGAGGATCATACTAAGTATACTATTATAATCAACCTACACATATATTAACTATTTTTTAGGTCACTGAGAGCAGGTTGGAGATCAGGTTGGTTACTACTTGCTTGGGGTTGTAAGAGCTATTCGGCCTTTTTTCTCACTTCGGTTTTTTACTTTCTTTTGGTGCTTGTAGTTTCCCTTTCAATTGTAGTAGTTATATCATGACATTAAATTTTTGTACCTTTATTTTCATTTATCTTACAGTCTGATTCAGATATGTTTGATGTTTGTCTTATCTCTCACTTTTTAATGTATTCTGATTGAGGTTAATGCCTCCCATTTTTGTGTTTACTATACCCTTGGTGCTAGTCGCCAACCCGGGGCCTACTAATGGCAGGACTCAGGGGTCACTATCTTCCTTATCACATTACTGGCCCTGGAGGGGTACACCTTGTGGGGATGGGGCTGTAAAAAAGTGGTATTAGAGAAATCGTTGAGGGATATTATGGGGTTTGATGTTATGGACATGTGAGGTTTCATATATTGGTTGGGAAATGGTGTCCTTTAAGTTTAGATTGTGATTTAAGCACTTCAGACCGGCTAAGACATATTCATTTCGGGTCCCATGTGATCTGATATATGAACCTTTTAGTTTACAATGGATACTAAACAAGGTGATACTAGTTGTAGGGTAGATACCTGGTAAATGATCATGAATCATTCTTCTTTATGTACATGTTTGAATGGTTAGACCTTGGGATATGTTAACCTAAAGTGAATAAAAGAATAAAATTAATTAATTAATATTGATACTTCAATATTATCGGGTTAGGGTCCCTAGCTATTTTTTATTTTTTAGGAATAGATCATGGTTAAATTCCTCATCATGTTTATGCAGAATATGTCTATCAGTTTGTTCCAGCAGATCGCTGAATGGTAGAGGTTGAAGACGACGAAACATAGAGGAGGACACTCTGCGATTTTCATCACAAGATTCTATAGATGTATGAGGGTTATATTTCATATGAAGTCATGGAAGACTAGTTGTAGGAGGTTGAGAAAACCTTCATCTCAATCTGTTCTTAGAAGGAGCACTCGGTATCTTTGGTTGTCACGATGTTGCATGTGGAAGCGATGCAATGGTGGTTATTGTCCTCAGGGATCGTGAGGATTCAATGATCTTGTGGAAGGTGTTCTAAGACAAGTTTATAATTTAGTTTCTTTCCTGGACTGCGAAGGTGTCCAGTTTTCAGGAGATGCTTACCCTTGAACATGGTATCTCTAATGTGTGGGAGTTTGGAATCAATTTAGGGAACCATTTATGATATGCTTCAGAACTGTTTTCAAATGAGGAGGCCATGAGGCTTTGTGTCTATAGACCTTGCACCAGGTAACCCTATTTATGCTGATGACATATCTTGAGGTGCTGGCAAGGGAAGAATTGTTTCTGTTCATCTGGGGGTAGGTCCCACCATTCAACAACATGTTTCTCTGGGGTCGCAGATCTTAGGCCTGTGCTAAGGGATCAAGCACTTGATTTTCTTGTTGAGGCCATGGTCATTAGTAGTGAGACTTCCAAAAACATTAGAGTGGTCAATATGCACTAGGTATTCCACTCTAGGTTCCTCCATTGAGGTAGTTCTAGCTAAGGTAGCAGTAGTAGGTTGTCGTATATTTGGATCAGAAAATAGCAGATATGTCTGGTAGAGGATAGCCCCGAGATTCTACCTGTCCTAAGAGACTATAGCACACCCGTGGTGGTGGTCATCATATGGGACAAAGATTCCATGGATAAGGTCGTGGTAAGCTTCATGTTTTAGCATTTCAAGTTCTAGGTGATCCAAACATCATAGGAGGTACCATTTTTTTGTTTTATACTTGGGTGTATTCTTTCATTGACACATCATCGACACACTTATTTATATCACCTTCCCATTTCCATGCTTTGGGACATGAGGAAGAGAGGCTTATAGTGCGCTTGGTGTTGACTATGCCAGTTGGAGGTCGAGATGACATGTTTGAAGTGTGTATATACTGTGATCTCCCGCTATGGAAACACCGCTCTTGGGTAGATTTATTATGTTTATGGATTCAACCATATAATTTCATCCTTGGCATGGATTTTTTGTATTCTATGTAGGCTATCTCGAATTTATTCAGGAGTCAGATGGTATTCTTCATTTTTAGTGGAGAGACAATGGGGTTTTTTGTGAGAAGGACCCTTGTATAGGTTAGAGGTGTGTTCCATCCTTTTCATCATTGATGGATGAGATGATGTTATGTTCTTCCTAGGATCATTAGTTTGTGTTTCCTAGGGACATAGAAGAGTAACCTTATGTCTTTCGAGAAGAGGTTGTAGCATTACCCCCTTGAAAAGTGATTGATTTTGGGATTGAGCTGCATCTAAGAGCATCTCCAATCTATATATCTCTGTATTGTATGACCCCTTTTGATTAATGAGAGGTTTGTATATAGATAAATAGTTTGTTACTGTTAGGTTTTGTTTTGCTGAGTGTGTCACTGTGGGGTGCACTAGTTTTGTTCATGTAGAAGGTTGATGACAGTTTGCGGTTGTGTATTGATTATTATCGCTTGAACAAAGTGATAGTGAATAATTGCTATCCTATTTCCCAGATTGATGATTTGTTTGACCAACTGAATGGTAAAATCATGTTCTTGAAGATGTAATTGCGGTCTGGATATCATCAGATGTGAGTGAAAGATGAGTATATCCCAAAGAATACATTTCATTGTCGTCATGGGAATTAAAAGTTCGTAGTAATGTTGTTCGGTGTGGATAATGCTCTGACTATGTTAATGGGGTTGATGAACGTTGTGTTACGTGAGTTCTTAGATAAGTATGTGGTGGTTTTCATCGATGACATCCTTGGGTACTCCACGTATGAGGTGGATCATGTAGAGCATCTGCACAGTGTTTTGGGAGTTCTTCGTCAATAATAGCTATTTGGATTGTTGTCAAAGTGTGCGTTTCGGGCTCTAAAAGTTCATTTATTAGGGCATCTTGTGTCCCAACAAAAAGTAGTTATAGATCTGTTGAATATTGAAATAGTTGTTTCCTGGGAATCCCCCAAGATAGTGGTAGAGGTGAGAATTTTCCATGGTCTTGCAGGCTACTAATGAAGGTTCTTAGCCGATTTTTGTTGGGTTTTGACTCATCTTATAGCATATACTAAGAAGGATCAGTCTTCCAGGTGGACTGATCAGTGTCAAGAAGCTTTTGAGAATCTAAAGGGGAAGTTGGTATATTCTCTGGCTCTTTATCTACTAGTAGAGATAGATTTGTTTGATGTTTTTTGCAATGCTTAGTATCTGGGGTTAGCCTGTGTTTTGATGCAGTAGAGATCAGTAATTTATTATGCGTCTTGGCAGTTTCATCCCCATAAACATAACTATGCCACTCGTGATCTTGAGTTGGAATCAGTAGTGTTTTCTCTAAATTTTGGGACACATTACCTCATTGGTGAGAACTATGTGGTTTCCACTAATCATAATAGTGCATGGTATATTTTCTCCCAGTATGACTTGATCATGCAGCAGCATCAGTGGATGGAGTTCTTACAAGAATATGATTTCTAAATCTCATATACACCTTGAATGGGGAATTTTGTATCTAATGTAATGAGAAATAAGGAATGTTGTGATGCAGTGCTTGAATCTGGTGATTTTTAGAGTGTTATAGATGAACTTTCAGCATTACATATCGATATAGGAGATGTTTGGGGAAGATGTAGTATTTTTTAGGCACTGTTGTAGTCATATCTAGTGTAGTAGGTGGAAGATTCCCAGTTGGGGGATCAAGTGGTGGATGTATATATAGAATGAGTTTTTTTGGCGAGGCCCTTGACGGTTGGTCTGAGGATGAACAACACCAAGTGTTCTATCAGGGAAGGATTTTCATTCGTTTAGTGATTTGTGAAATGGTTCTCAGAGGGTTCCATATTTCTCATTTAGTAGTGCATTGTTTCATGATAATTATGTATCGAGTATTGGGGAGTCATTTTTGGTTGCCTCAGTTGAAGTGTGAAGTTGCAGAGTTTGTGTATCGATGTCTGGTCTACCAGAAGGTGAAGGTTGAGCCCCATTTTTCTAGTGTATTTCTCTAGCCAGTGGATGATTTTAGTGTATGTGGGAGGGAATATCAATGTAAATTTTTACAAGTTTACCTCATGCTTATGTAGGCCATGATGATGTATGGGTGGTAGTGGATCATTTGACGAAATCATCCCACTTCATAGGGATCATGGAACCATTCTTAGAAAAGGTTTTATCAAGGTAGTGTCTGGAAGAGGTGATGAGACTCCATGGCGTACTGAGGATGATCATTTATGATCAAGATCATTGTTGTACCTCTAGGTAGTGGGTAGGTCTCTCGAATTATTTCGGTTCTCAGTTATGCCTTAGCCCTGTTTTCATATAACGATGGAAGGTCATACAAAGTGGACCATCTGGACTCTTAAAGACATGTTGTGCTCTTGTGTCTTAGATTTTCGAGGTTTGTGGATGAGGAACTTACCCTTTTGGAGTTATCTTAAAACAATAGTTTTCACTCCACCATCATTATGGAGCCATTTGAAGCCTTGTATGGCCGACCATTCTATTATCTATTGTGTTGGACTAGGGTCAGAGAGTCAATAATTCATGGCCTATTACTGGTACAGAAAATGGCAGAGATGGTCCAAGTTATTAATGGGAGGATAAAGGCATCACATGATCTTCTGAAATCATATTCTGATCAAAGGAGGAGACATTTGTAGTTTTATGTTGTGGATCACATGTTTCGTAAGGTGACTCCCCATCTTGGGAAATGAAGGTTTCTTTATGGGAGTAATATTTCTCCCCAGTTTGTTAGGCCTTTTGAGGTGTTAGATTATGTTGGATTTGTGGTGTATTAAGGGGTACTTCCCATGTAGATAAGCTAGATACATAATGTTTTTCATGTGTCACTGCTCCGTCGTGATCATCATGATGACTCTCATTTCATCGATTGGGGTGAGATTAATGTTGACAATGATGTGAACTTCATGTTGCAGCCTATAGAGATCTTGGACCGTAAGAAGAAGGTGTTTCATTGGTATGCTACTCTACTGGTTCTTGTATTATGGTTACATGATGTCCTGGAGGAGAGTACATGGGAATGTGATTCACAGATTTTCTCTCAGTACCTAGAGTTATTTAATGTTTAGCTCTTTTTATGTAATGATGTTCATTTGGGATTGTTATGTGATCCCTTTCTTTTGTTGATTTTTGTGGCTTATCTATTTTGACATGTATCTTGTTGGATGGTTGTTTGGGACCCTTTTCTGTTTCATTTTAGGTTTATTTTTGTCTTCTTGAGGATGAGAATGTTTTGAGAGACATGTGAGGTAATGTTTCGGAACTCTCTGATCCATTATTTTGCTGAAATATGGTGTTTGAGGTGTTCGGGGAGGTCATGTTGACTTATCCCCAAAAATTTTCCAAATTTTTAGGTTTGTGAATATTGTTTCATGTTTTGCGAATAGTGTAATCAGTGAGATAGATATGAACAGTGTCGTCAGTGAGACAGATGTGAATAGTTTCATCGGTGAGATAAATGTGAATAGTTTTGGCATCAGTGTGTCATTTGTACTATCAGGATCAGTGTTTCATTTGTACTATCGTCCTTAGTGACTCATTTGTACTGTCAACATTGGTGAGTCATCTATACTGTTGGAATCAGTGAGTCATTTTTAATGTTAGTGATAGTGATTCATTTGTAGTATCGATATCGTTAGGTGTACACTATTCACATCCATCGGTAGGTGTACAGTTTTTCAAACTGTCGATATGTGTACAATGTTTCCAGCTTCATACTGTTCAACCATTTAACTTTTTATATGAAAAAAATGCATTCAAGGCCTTGTTTTAAGGGATTTCAGGCCCATTCAAAGAACATAAATCATATCTTAATTTTCTTAACGCTTGGGATTCTTTTACTTGGTCAAACTACATTGTTTAATATGATATTCTTTTAATGGAACATGTAACGTATCTTAGACCAATGCACCTTTAAATATTCTAAAGGGATGAGATATCTTCCTCCCCTATACTACTTTATTCTTCCTTGGTGTGAGACATTCTTTTATTTCATTCTTCTCATAGGAGTCATACGATCAAACTTTCCTCATTAGATTGGTTCCCCTTGAAGTTCTTCATACTACAGGTACACCGACTATTTTAGTGCAACTAAGTTGTATCGACCAGTCATCGATATATGGTATGATCTACCATCATCATCTAGGTTCCTTTCTATCTATTTCTCCTGGAAAAGCTATGTTATGCGATCTTTATGTTTATAATTGATTTTTCTTAGGTGTTGGTTAGTACGGTCATGTCGTGACATCCTTGGGTGTTTGCAGTTGTCGCGAGGGGGGCGATCATGATCAGTTGCGTGAATTGTTCTCATGTAAATAACTCCAAGAACCTTTTGATTTAGATTATTCATTGCTTCTATATTCTTTTATGTGAAATCGTAATGTTATCATGATTCAACCCACCGGATCATAATGGAATTGACGTAATATATATTTATACCAGATAAATGAACTGGAATCATTTGTATGTTATTTCCTCTTATTTTGGTAGATAGTGTGATATCTATGCATGCCTAGTCTAGAATGTAATTCTTGATGAAAATTGGTAAAGAACATAAACTGGGATTAATTGTAATTATTTGTCGAAGATAAAAGAATCATGTTAAATAATCTGGTTGATTTTTCACTAATCATGTATAATTGAATTAATTGACAATCCAGAGGCATGTTTATTCTTGTTGATAATGAAATAAGGGAATGTAAATTAAATTTTTATTTAATTGGTGATAGCATACTATTTAGGATTCCCAAAGTTGGATCCTACCAATAATAAATTGGTTAATTATGGATGGATTATATAACTGACTGCTTGATAAAAGATAATGTCTGTTAGGGTTCTGAGTTACTAACTTTCTTGTAAAGCTGAGTGCCTTGTGATTTGGTTCCATGAGTGCTTATTTTGTATGAAGGATGGATGCCTTGTTTTTGGCCAATAGGCCAGTTGATATGACGTTTTCTTCCAACTACTTGTGTTGTGATGTGATCCTGGATGGATTTTGTGATATATGGGGGGTTTGAAGGACCATTGGTTGTCGCTTCATTTGACACATAGACTGGTGGGATGCATCAGTTTATGAATGTGGGTGTCGAAGAGGACACCATAGATGATGAAACAAGTTGGATGTGAATGTTGGATGCTTTTTGAATCTTGTTGCTTGTTTTTATTATTTACTTTCCCCACTACTCAAGGAATCTGGTCTTTCTATATTATTTCCAAAAATGAGTCGAAGACACATGGGGTATTACATGTGATTTAAATGCCTATATTCTTTAGGATATATTGGTCTTCTATCTTTCTATAGCTGGAAAAGAATCGACGAGTAGTTCATCTACTCCTCGTGTTGAGCCCCATGTGTTTAGTAGATTACAATATTTTTCTAGAATTCCTAGGAATATGGGAAATTAATAATGCTTCTAATAAATGATTGAATAAATGATGTTAACCCATGGGGTTGAATCTTCCTGGGATGCAATGCTCATGTTACAATTTAAAGGAATAGTGGAATTTGGGTGTGATTATAATGAAATATAATATGGATTGATAATGGTAAATTAATGTTTAATGAAATATTTAATCTATAATGGAAATGATAAAAAGGGAATGAAGTAATATAATAAATCTCTTTAACTAGTTGTGTGATTATAGGATTCCATGTCTTAGTAGTGGTAGTCAGGAGTTCAATAGACATTATCTATAATTGATTTTAAGACTAGGTTATTCCCATATTGTAGTTGTGAGATATTTTATATTCTGTAAATTTTTTGTTTCTATATATTACTCAGCCCCATTCGTTAGGTAATCAGAAACCCTAGGGATTCTAATCCCCCCGGGGGGGGGGGTGTTTCCCCTAAATTCTTGATGGGAGGATGGATGACTAACTAGCCCTTTGGCCCCGCTCAGTTATCTTGGTAGTTACTTGTGTTGGTAGGCACAATGGTTAGTTTTCCCCATATATGTGTGTAGAGGTCTATAATGGCTTGTGGTTATTGACACACATATATTCTGGATATAGATTCAAATGGAATACTATAGGTGTAATGTGTATAGGTTGTGATTTCTTGAGGATCCTAACTCGTTGTATGGGTTATAATGGCTTGAGGTATAATGCCTGATGTATGATACACATCATTCGAGCTATGGTGGCTCCCAAAAACTACCTTGTTACATTGGTAATGTAGATGAAGTGGTTGTGTTTCATGAGGTTCATGTTGTGATACTTCATCCAGGTGTTTACAGGAAATCCTTTTTGGAGATAGGTGCTTAGGACGTGCAATTTTGGGGAAAAGCGACAAACCTGGGGGAAGTGGTAGGAATGTACCCTTGATATTAGTTATTATATTATATACTGTATTTATAAATACTTGGTGAGACTAGTCATTTTGAAGCTAGAAATATAGTATACCTATTTAGGTAAAGAGTAAGTTTTACTTGTTATTAAATGTTCTTTAACATGCTTTCATTACTTTGTCTTAAGAGGCTCTGGTGAGGATCCTACTGAGTATACTGTTATACTCACCGTACGCATATACAAACTACTTTTCAGGTAACTTGGAGACGGTTGGAGATTAGTTTGGTTACTACTAGCATGGGGTTGTAGGAGGTGTTTAGGATTTTTGTCACTGTCATTTTATACTTTCTATGGGTACATGCAGTTTCCCTTTCAGTTGTAGTAGTTCATGAATTACATTACAAATGTGTACTTTGATTTTCTTTTATATTTTAGTATGAGTTAGAGTTGGTTTGTGTCTGTCTTATCTCTCTTTTTTTCATGTATAATCTCAGATGGTAATGCCTCCCATTTGAGTTTTTACTATACCCATGGTGCTAGTCGCTAACCTAGGGCCTACTAGAGGGGGGACTCGGGGTTCACTATCTCCCTTATCACATGACGGCCCAAGAGGGGTTCTCCTTGTTGGAATGGGGTCATGGAAAGTAAAAAATAATTATTATATATCAATTATAAAAACATGAAATAGATAGTATATATAGAACATAAAAATGAATATGCGAATCATGATAAATATGACTTAATAGAGTATAAATTGAGATGAAATCCTTTAACTTACGATTCTCCTTAGTTGAACTAATTTTACATATTGTAAGATAGTTTTTAATAATTTATTTATTTATATTAGAAACATATTCAAATTTATAATATAATATATTATCCACTTTTATCAACTTTCACCTCTTTTATACTAATAACTAATTATTGTAGTCATTTGGTGTTTTAACTTCATTTTTTTCATGCCTTTTTTGATAGAGATGCTCAGGGTATTGTACATAGATATTGGGTACATGATATCATGAATATTAATAATGATATAAATGTAAAATATATTCAATAAAATATCCTAATTACTATCCTTATAATTTTTAAATGAAAAACAGATCAAATAACTTGTTGGAGGTTGTAGTCCAAACGTTTTCATGAGCGGTGTTATCATATTCCACAAATTGGAAGGTATCATAACATTTAGGATATTATAAATATAGAATTTTAATGATGTCACTAATTTCATAGATAAATATTAGATCCCTCTTAATAATAATCCTTGAAATTTGACATGAAAAATTAATTACACTTCTACGTGGAGATGGTAAGTTGTCTATACATAAGAGAGATGTGATAACATTACATAAGAGTAAAAAGAGATCTAATATGTTTTTATACAAGCATAATAACATATATGTATATTTCTGAAATTTTATTTGCGAATTTTTGGTAATAATATATTTATAGGAAGTAGATAAAAAGAACTTGAATGATTCCATAAAGGATATTATGCCTTATTTGGTAGACTTACCTTAGATCCCTTAATTAGGACCTATGGAAAATCCTTTCAAGAATACTAGAACCTCAACTTAAAGAATAGTTAGGTGGATAAAGTAATTCATTATGTTTTTTTTGATCTAGGATTCCCAAAATGATGTAATTTTTAGAGATAAGGGGTTTCCTTTAGTAAGTAAGGGGAGGGGAATTCATGAAATTTTTAAAAGTATTAAATTAATGTAAATTATATTTAAGTTAAAATAACTCTCAATTTACATAATTTTAAAATAAGATGATGTTGAGTTGAGATAATCTCATAGAGTAATTGTTTTTTCCTTTTTTAATGTTTTCACCATTATGATTTATTTATATTTATCTCTAACCTTTGTGAACAATATTCCAATATTAATGCTTTCTATTATGTAACAGACATGAATATCAACAAAAATTGTCAATGAACCCATAAATTGATAATATTTGATGTTTTAAACCATATCAAATTCATTTGGATGAATGTAATATTTTAATGAATATTTATTCATATAATATGATATTATTTTTTCTAAAATAACATTAATGTAGTTTCATAAAATATTCAGTTATTTTTACTTTGAAACGAACATGATGAAAATGGTTTTAAAATAAAAATGTTATAGAAAACTATAATATGTTACATTCATTTTAATAATTTGTGGAACATAATAATTAATAAATTTTTATTACATATACTCTTATTATAATATTTTATTTTATTCTTCTATTAGTTTAATAAATATTATATAAGTGTTGTATAAGAATTTATGCTAACAGTTCAATCACTAAAAAATAATAAAAAACATATCACAAAAAAACAAATTATATCTGATTTCAAAATATTCATTAAAAAACAAACATTATTTTTTCTCTCTATCAAAATATTATAGATATTATTTGAAAGGGAGTGAAATTTTTGTCTTTATCCATTACATAAATATTATAATTTTCAGGAGTGGAACCAAATATGATGATCTAGCAGAGTGAGGGGAGATAAGAGAAATTTAAAACCCTAGGGATCTCAAAGAATGAGATAAGGAAAATCTTGAAAAAATATCCAAATTTCTAACTCCAAATGGTAAGGTTGGGAATAACGGAATCTTTCACCTTGAGTTGTGACGACTATGTGGGGAGGGGCGAGCTCCCATGGATGATTCTGGTTCAACGATGAATTTTGTAGATGTGGGGAAATCTACTACCAATTTTTTTGTTTGTATTTTTTAATACATCCTCCTTGAAGGATCATCACGAAGGGCCGAATATCACAATTTTTTTCCAATTATAAGGTCATAGAAGAGTAAGTAAATTTCTTGAGGTATTCCATTATTTGGTGTGTTCTTGTTCTTAAAGGTGAGAAAATATGGAAATTTCACAACCTCAATCGATGAGTCATAGAGATAGGCGTATTAAATAATTGTAAGATAACGATAGTGGTATGGGGATAATATAATATAGGTTTCCCAACTAATGACACTAAAAAATTGGATAAATCATTGGTCCATTTACATTGAAGTGTGATTTTCTAAGAATATAGGAATGGGATAGGAACTACATCTCGGAAAATGTAAGGAATTCTTATACACAAATTTGGATCCATATTTATAGGCTAAATTTTTTTTATTAACACTTGTTCATTCTATTAGATATAGAATCCACTATTGGGAAAACCATTATATTGGGTAAGAAAATCGATAATCCTTGATTTGGGAATAATTATAGGGTCTTGGTGGAGGTTGATATCTCCATCACCATTATTTAAGAAGTTTTTATAAAAAAATGTATGATATTATCAAGAATTTCATCCATCATGAGAGAAATAATATGTTCTGAATTAGTTTTAGATTTTATAGGAATCTTATAATTGAATGAAATATGGATAATTAATGTATTTTTTAAATTAATATGGAAAGAAAATTACAATTGAATAATAATTATGGGAAAGAATAAAATCTCGTCTCCCTATTTTAATGGACATAAGTAATCCGGACCCTCTTATGAGGGAGGGAAATGGATAGTCGCTGAATATTCCTTTGGAGGGAACTTGTGGACAACATGAACAACCCATAAAATAATTTAGGTGGATTTCATTGTCAGATATAGTAAATTATTAGATGATGTTGGTAGATTTTGAATGTCATCCAGCAGTTATGGTGGTGTGGAAGGCACCACTGATGGGACATAACATGGGGAACCACAGGTAACAAGTTTATGGGAAAAACCCATTTCATCCTCTGATACATGAGATACAATTTCACTGGAATCATTGAAGATAAATGTGTTGTAAAAGTATATCATGAGCATTCTAGTGATATTTAGGGAAATCCAAAAACACAGGAACCCATCACTATGGAAGGAACATGTTGATTGCCCTCTAGAACTAATTGAATAGTGGTGGCCATCACTGGTGGGACATCATTAGAGGATTCATAAATAACCACTCAACATGGGAATTCTATTCCATAATCACAATATGATAAGGCTATAATTGTGGATAAAAGAGTAAGAACTCGTGACCAACAACTTGAACCTGGTGCACCAACGACCATAATGGCCAATGTTGGGAACACAAAAGACTATCCAATAAGCACACCACCCTGTGATGGAAATATGGACTATAGGTGGAATCAATATAAAAACCATAATAATAACACTATTTTGGAGGGATAATTCTCACAATCACCCTCCTCTATGGCATCCATAACACAATTACCCATGGAAAGTTTTCTTAAACTTGTAAAATCCAATAACATGTTCATTTCTATAAGTGGCATCTTTTTGGATGATGAGGCTAAAGAATAGACTCTTAATAATGTTGGGATTGAAAAAGGAAATAATTATTCATTATTGAAAAATTATTATTATAATATAATGATGAAATATATGAGTATTGACGAATCAATATTGGACAAGAATCCATGATATGGAAAGAAAAAAGGAAAACAGAAAAGAGGGAAGGGTCCTGAGATTGTGATACAAAAAGGAGAGCCTTTGAAAAGAGTCCAGAACTTCATAAAATGAATATTTTTTATAATTGATAAGGTATAGACAACCCACTAATAACCAAACCCTAATAAATTTTATTTTTTCCTATAAACCAATGTTTTTTGAATTTTAGAGCCTAAATGATATTTGAAAGATGGAATATTTTAAAATTGTTATCTGTTTGTAACAAATTTATTTCTTGGAATTGTCCTGACATAAACATGGATCATTTATGTATATTCAAGCATGAAATAATTAATTTTAATACATAAAAATGAAATATTAGAGTATTTCTATTTTATTAAACATTTCAGGTTGTCCCCTTTATGTCATTTTTTTCTATGCACCCACTTCACATACCAAGAGAGGGGAATAATGGGAGGAACATAAAGAAAAATTTTAGAATATGAATGAAAATGGGTGGTTATGGGGGGAGTTAAAAACATTCATGACTCCATATGAAAAAACTATATCCAATTTTATTATAATTTAACACTTAGAGTTCTCCTCCGACATTGATTAGTGAAAATTTATTGAAGTTCCAAATGCTGAGGATGAAAACACATGGAGAAGATAAACCATGAATGGAAGGAACTCAAGTAAGATGGATAGATTCTTGGAGGTAATGTATTATAGGAGTGGAACCAATGGGTATTCAGGCTTTACCCCTACCAAATTTCACTCAAATAATAATTCTATAATTTTTGAACTTTCTACACATATTACAATGTTAGTCCCTATGCCCATTCATTTTAATAATGGATAGGGTTTTTTCCTAGTTGTAAGGAGTTTATTTTTGAGTCCTAGAATAATGAACTGATTAGAAGATGTAATGTCTCAACCTAGGTGCCACACAATAGTGCCCCAATATGGATGGTCACATACCATCAAGAGTTCCTCCTCATATGCTAGAGGTTACCACAATCATTGAGGGTCTAGTAAGTTGATCAAGGGGAGAGTATACTATCTTTTATCAGAATAATACACCATCAGAAATAATTAAACCAATTCAGAATCATATACAACCATAAATAGTACCAATGTCAGAAGATAACCAAAATAGGAGATAAAATATTCAACTGAAAGGGAAATATTTCATGCCAGGGTTAGTGTTAAAGTATCTAAAATGAAATTGAATGTAAAGACACTAATGATTACCATGCATGTCCTGAAACACATAAATTTCCCTAATATAAGATCCATCCTTAATAAGTAGTCTAATCTTGGGCCTTTTCTAATAACAAGTTCTCCAAAAATGAAGTCTATTAGGGTACCGATCAGGAATCCCAGAAAGGGTATGAGTAAAACTCAATAGGGCACCACTAAAAGTGTCTAAAAAAATACAGTCAAAAATAGTGCATAAAATTTTAATAATAATAAGTATAGTGATGAAATAAATATTTTACCACATTATTATATATTAACTTTTTAACTAGATAAAACCTCAGGATCTATAGATATTGATTCCTAAATACCTGCCTCAACTCGTTTTAGAATCTGATCTATCCCGAAGGAATAACACATGTATGAATACCCATGTTAACATTTATTTCACAAATTAATGATAGTTTTACCATTTATTAAATAACACAATTTAATGATCATGTTACCATTATTATCACCCAAATAAATAACCATGTAAACTTTCATTAAATTACATAATTTGAATGACCATTTTACTATTATAATTTCACAAATTAATGACCATGTTATATTTCATTAAATAAAACAATTTGGTCAGTCATATCATCAATATATTAATTAATTTTATAACTATTGAGTCACCATCAATAAGACCCTAAAAAATTCGAATACTTAATTGAATAATAAATTATTCTAATTCTCTATTAAATTTTCAGATAAACAATTTATCTATTAATTCTAAAATTCCCCAATTCAATTCTTCCATAAAATCCATAACTCCTCGATCAATCAATTGATAAAATTATTTAAATTAAATTAGGGATTAAAATTATAATTAAACTTAGAAATTTTATAATGACATACAATTATCTATATCAATAATATGGGATGTTAAAAAAATAAAATTCATACCTGGATTCATTGATGATTGTTCATCCAATGTAATTTAAAAAAACATCATGCAACACAACGACGTTAATCAGATTCTGGATCTAAATCCTGAAATCAAGATCAATGGTATTAAGATCTTATAAATCTATATATAGGTCTAGATATCCAAAAATAGTTTTATATTTTATGAAATTAAATGAAAAATTCTATCAAAATATCAAAGTAAGAGAGAAAAATTGATCGTATATGCATTGAGATGAGATCCACATATAGGGAGAAGACAATATATTCATTTTGGGATTTGAATCTCAATGAATAAAGGTTTTATATCGTTCTAATACCTTCAGAAAACTCCTAAATCATACAAAAATTTTATTTCCCAAGTATAGGTAAAATAGGGGGAGTTTCAAGGGTTTTGGGGAATTTAAAACTACTTGTTTGATAAAATAAAATAGCATGAATAGTTTTCTAGGAAGGGGTGAATTGTTTGAGAAACCATTCACCAACTGTGTGAACCCTCACTATCTGCAGTTTCATGGTTTCCTGGTTCTGTACACATGGGTTTTCAAACCATTTTCATGAAATGTGAATCCCCTCTGTCAGTGTTCTCACGGGTTGCTTGGCCGGGTGAGCAGTTCACCCTACCTATGGGCCAACTGTGAAAACCCCCTCTTACTTATTGTTCTCTTAAAAACACAACCAATGTCATAACTAGAATAAATGATATTAAATAAAAAAATTAACTAAATTCATGATTTATATAACCCTAGAAAAGTTTTGGAATGTAAAATCTCCCCATGAAAAAATAACTCATCCTCATGTTGTACATCCAAAATTTTATAAGATTCTAAGAAAAAATGATTGGACCATTGAGCCCTCATATCTTATTCCCTTTCCCATGTATCCTCACATACACATCCATGTTTCCATAATACATGAACTATCAACATAGTCTTTCCCCACAACACATTCTCATTGTGATCTAGAACACATCTCAGATGCTCCTCAAAGGATATATCCATCTCACGATCATCCACATCCACATAGATCACATGAGAATGGTCTGGGTGGTACCATTTTAGTTGTGTAATATTGAAAAATTTATGCATGGAACTATATTTATGTGGAAGAGACAATTAGTATGTTATAGGCCTGATTCTCTCCATAACCTCAAATAGTCCAACAAACGTGGAAGACAACATGGAATGTCTATGTACCTTGTAGTGACCCAAACTAGGAAACAACTAATGGAATATATGACCCCCTATATAAACTATAGGGGTCATATCTATCAATAATCATATCACTTATACCTACTTGGAGACGTATTCATACGTTTCTGATTCAACTAAAGCTACTCTAATGTCTCTTATATGAGACTTGGTCCCAACAACTTTGACTCATCTGCTTCCATACAACATAGTAGTGATTGGAATGGAATTCCATAAAGTTCTTTGTATAGTTCCATATGCATTGTTTTCTAATAACTTATTTTACAAGAAAAATACACTTAAACCAATTGTTTATCCTATTTCCCACTGAAATCAAGAACACATGCCCGTAACATATCCTCATCACCTATACAGTATGTTCTTACTGCCCATATGTTTATGGGTGGAAAGTTATACTCAACAGTACCTGCATACTAAGGGCCTTCTAGAATCCCTACTTGAAATGTGAAGTAAAAAATGAATCATTATCAGAAACTATTGTTTCTGGAACCACGTACATATATAATATCTCACAAACATATAGTTCTCCCAACTACTATACTATAAAGGTTTCCCATATATTCATGAAATTTTCCACCTTCATCAGTCAATCCACAGTGACTCAAATAGTTTCATTC
This sequence comes from Viscum album, assembly GCA_963277665.1. NCBI lineage: Eukaryota > Viridiplantae > Streptophyta > Magnoliopsida > Santalales > Viscaceae > Viscum > Viscum album. Next base: position 1,550,501,912 of record OY728129.1, read on the forward strand.
TATTAAATAGTCTTCAAATTTCCAACCAAAAAATAAATTTTTACACCATCCCTCTTCCATTCTATAATAGGAAATAGTTGCATCAAACCTCATAGTCATTAATTCTCCTACTTCACCTACTGACTGATGAAGCATCATTTCATGAACCCTACTATCTCCTTTTTCACACATGACCACCAAAATGGTCATCATGGGTAATGGTACATTTTGTTCATTCCTGGATATACCTCCCACATCGAGGCATGAAATTACCACATGTTCTCCTCTTGCGTGTACGTAGTCATAAAAAACTAATTTTTGAAATAGATTATTTCATTCTCATCTAGGATACAATATGAAAGTGAATTCCCACATTCAAGGATTTTCCTCAAGTTCAGACACTCCATATCGTAATACATCCTTTCTTGAATCTATCTAAAAATTGGTGACTCCACTACAACTGATACAAGAGTTATCTGCCCCTAACTCTCCTGAACTACCACAATAAATTCAGCTATTAAGTTCATCATATTCCACTCACAACCAGATTCATGAACCTTACGAGTCTGAGATTTCCTACTCAAGGCGTCAACCACACTATTTACATTCCTAGGTGTATATTACTGAAAAAAAATAAAAATACTACATAAACTCAACCCATCTCTGCTAATGAAGATTGAACTCACATTAGAAAAATACATACTTCAATATCTTGTGATTTTTATAAACTGTATACTTTTTAACCAAAAGGAAGTGTCACCAATACTTAAGAGCATAAACCATCACCACTAGCTCAAGGTCTTGCATTGGATAGTTTCTTTCATTTGGTCTCAAGAGTTGAGAACCATATGTCATGACGCAACCTCCTTGCATCAACGCAACTTCAATTCTAATCCTAGAAGCATCATAATACACCATGTACTCCTCACCTGAATGAGGTAGTATCAAAATTGTTTCCAACGTCAAATGATTATTTTAATCCTAGAAGGATTTCTCACAAGACTCCATCCGTTAATACATGATACCCTTTTTGGAAAACCCAAAATAGATGCTTCCAAAAATGAAAAGTCTTGGATGAATCTTCTGTAATATCTATCTAGTCCTAGAATGTGTTGAATAATGAAAATTTTTGGGATACTCCTAAGAAACCAATACCTTAACCTTCTCTGGGTACAGTAACACACCATACTCTGAGAAGAGTTTCCCCATGAAGTTTACCTAATAAATCCATAACTAACACATAAATAGATTGACATATAACTTATTTTCACTTAGTGTACTTAGGATGATGTTAAGATGTTGAGCATGATCATCATGAGTCTTAGAGTACACCATGATGTTGTCCAGAAACACCATCACAAACTGATCCTAACATGGATGAATGATCCATTACATCATGTCCATAAACACTTCTAGTTCATTTTTCAACCCAAATGGAATTACAAAAACATCATAAATTCCATAACTTCTCCTAAAAGCAGTCCTGAACATATCAAAATTTCAAACTCTCAATTGATGATCCTATGATCTCAAGTCGATCATTGAGAACACAAAATCTCAATTCAATTGGTCAAACAGGTCATTGATATGTTGAATATGATTTTAGATCTTCACAGTCATCTTATTTAACATCCATTAATCAATATAAACATAAATGTTTTGTCAGGATTCTTTGCAAAAAAATAGGTGATTCCCAAGGGGTCGTACTTGGATGGATAAATAATTTCTTCCTTGACCTCATCCAGTTGATTCTTGATCTCTCAAAACTCAGTCAGTGTCATTATGTATGGTGGAATAGTTACTGGATCAACCCCCAACATGATCTCAATAGTGAATTCTATATCCCACTTAGGATAAAGACCTGATGAGTCTTTAGGAAAGACATCCTAAAATAGTTCCACCACTTGTGGTAATACATCACTCTTTACACCCCATCATCCAATAGAAGGCTAGAATCCTTGGTTGTGATCTATCATAGTTGCAAAGCAATTAGACCTTCTCGACCTGCTTGGATTTCCCACTCCCCATACTGAATGTAATTGTTATCCTTGGGACAGTTAAACTTCACTATCTTATGGTAACAATCAATGTGGTATTGGTATGAGACTATCCAATCAATAACCTCAATTAGGATGAAGTATTTTATATCAATAATATTGATTTCACATAAGAAATGATACTCCCCGATCTCATGTGAGCATCCATTTCAGTGAAAAATATCTCTAGACCGTACTCCCAATGGTGTATCTATAGTCATGAATCCACTCACAAACTCCACTAATAGACATAGAACATTAAATTAAATTGCAGATATAAATTAATGAGATGCACCCATATCATATAATTCACTTTTTTATATAGAAGCTACTAGAATAGTACACCTCACTATCGATGGTCCAACCTATCTATCCATATTTCTAGAATGATTCGTATGTATATTTCCTTCCCCAAATCCTTTTGATTCTATTTGACTCTCCTAAGTAGAACCACTCTGATAATATGAGCTCTCTTTCCGAAAAGCACCACATTTGGTACCTCTTCCACCTTGTCCTGTAGAACTCCAACTGCCAGGATGATGTGTGACCTAAGGCCCCCTTACCACACCATGGATCTATCTAGCACACCTATCTGAAACTATCTTCATAGTGTTCCAACAGAACCATTGTAGATGTCCCATCATTCCATAAGATCAGTACTCCAATGGTGATCAAGAATAGGTCATACAATAATTTCCCATACCACCGTACTGATGATAAATCACTCTATTAAGGTAATATTCAACCAACCCTCCTATCAATGTTCTCTACTTCCCAATTATTTGGTTAATGTTTTCATATTGGCACTTCCTGATCTCCAATGTTTCAGCTCCTGATCGTCCAGGTGCAACTATTTTTTGAGAACTGGAAGCCTCCCTCAGGTTTTGTTTAGCTATGAGATCCTGATCCACCACCTCATCAAACATTTTTAATTGAAAGAGACTAACTTTTTAATTAAAATAGCACTTACGTTCATCCATAAATCATTTCATCGTAGATGCCTTAGCTTCTGCTAAAGATGGAGAAAAAAAATATCAAGTTTGTGAAGCATCTGACATAATCCATCATGAACGTTCTCCCCTAAGTCGTCTACAAGAACTCTTATGATTTATCCTTCCTCATCATCTCTAGTTAGGAGTTCTCAAATTACTTCTCCAAAAATTCATTCCATAGTATTCCATAAACCTCTCTAGATCGCACATGAATGTCTAACCAACTCTTTTATGATCCTTGTAGAATATAAGTAGCCAACACAACCATATTATTTGTATGAATCTCCCCAAGTTCATGTATTGTCTTGCTGGAATAAACTCAAAAATCAACTCCATCAGTTCCAACCTCTCTAATAATAGTCGGATGGTGCTGGAACTAAAACACACTCATTATATCAGACATGATTTTCACAACCTTCCCTCAATCTCATTCAATGAATTACATAAAGTGAGGGAAGTTATCCCATAACTTCTCCCCCAAATCATCAAGTGGAACAATTGGTTTCACGGGTTCCACCATGGGATGATCATTCCTAGCCATGTCATTTGGTCATACTATCAACAAGCATCCTATTGGAGGCATAACTAAGATATTCCATGAACACAACTTAGGATACAATACCCATCTTTATAACATTAGAAAATGGGGAGTAATCCCATGAAGTCACAAAATATCATTTTCCCCATGTCTCACCACACTGTCAAAACTAAGTCATTATCACTACCCCTTACCATCTTAAACCTAGGTCTTAATTAACAAGCAGTAAACACATTTTCCAATTCAAGTTTCTCATTACGACACTAAATTATTCACATCTTTCATTATTTTACATTTTTTTTCAATTTCATGTTATTAACCATTTTCATTACAATTTCACAAGAAAGGAAAACAGTTTAAGTTCAAAAACTGACCCATTACCCATTTTCCCATGCATGGTTAAAATGATACATTTCATAATAACCCTGAGTACCTAGAATGATTCATACAAACTCAACTTTCATGATCCACTAGGCCATGAGTCAATTCTCATAAAATATAATAAAAAAATCGCATCACATAACATGTGAATCACCCATGTTAAAATAATATTCATCTATAATAGGAAACAAAAATAACAATAATCCCACATTGAGTACTTAGGTTTTCTCTGTACATGGGTTCAGAACTCCCAGGAATGAACTCATTACCAAGCCTCTACACTCCCTAGTATCCTGTATACCTCTACCAAATAGAAATAGAAAGGAAAAAGAAATGAAAACTGGACATTTGATACCACTTTGTAATGTCCCGACCTAGGATTCATGCAATGATTCCCTGAGATGGTCGGTCACTTGTCCTCAACCACGCCTCTCATATCCTAGAGGTTGATGGAAAGAATGGAAGGTCTAGTATGTCGATCATGGGGAATCTATACTCTATTTTATCAGAGTAATACAATAGTGGAAGTAAATAAACAAATTTGGAAGAATATATGACTTTAAACAGTACTAATGTCACAAGATATCCAAAACATTAGATAAATTATTCGACTGAAAGGGAAACATGTTGTTCCAAAGTAAGTGTTAATGGGTCTACAATACAACTAAATGTAAATTCACTAACAGCTCTTAAGAAGGTCAAGAACCACGTCTGGTTCCCTCATTCAAGATTCATCCCCAATCTACAGTCTAATAAAGGGAATTTTCCCTTAATTTTTCTTGTAACAATAAAGAATATTTTGGGTACTGCACAGGCAGCCCGAATACGGCGTGAGTACAACTCAGTATCCACCACCTGTGGTGTCTAAAACAAATCTAGTGAACAACATTTTATGTAGTTTTAATTAGAATATGTAAAATTCAAAAATAAATAGTTTATCACATTAATAAATATTCTCTATTTAACAAGATAATTCCTCAGGTTCCATAGATACTCATGCCTTAATAAATACTTTTGCCCATTCCATAATCGGATATATCCCCATGGCATACCAAATGTTTGAATTTCCATGTTACAATTATTATTTCACAAGTTAATGAGCATTCTACCATTCATCAAATCACACAATTTAATGACCATGTTATCATTTTTATTTTCCAAACTAATGGCCATGTTACCATTCATTAAATCACACAATTTTAATGACCATGTTACCATTATCATTTAAAAAATTAATTACCATGTTACAATACATTAAATCATATAAATTTATCCATCATATCTTCAAAACATTAATTAATTCTATGACTAATCATTCACCCACATTTAGAAACCTCAACTTTCCAATAATTAATTCAATGATTAATTATTCTAATTCTCTTTTAAGTTTTATTATAATTAATTTATCAATTAAATAACCAATTCCACAATTTCGTTATTCCACAAAAACCATAACTCCACCATAAATAAATTAATAAAATTAAATAAATTCACTATGGAAATTTCAATTTTTAATGAAACCTAGAAGTTTTACAATCACATACACATACTGATATCAAGACTATGAGATTTTAAAAAAAATGGACCACCTACCTCGATTCATTTATGATTGTTTTCCCAAAATAGTTTCTAAATAAATCAATCACCATAATTATGTAATTATGATTCAATATCTAAATCCCTAAACCACGATTAAATGTGTTATAATATTATTAATATAGATCTGGATCTAAAATTCTTGATCTATATATCACCAAAATTTTTTAGATCTAAAAAAATTGAGGATAACTTTTATAAAAAGATCAATTGAAAAGAGAATAATGGATGAGATATGCATCGAGATGAGATTGACATACTAGGAGAAGAGAATATATTCATTTTTGGCTATGAATCTCGAAAAATGGAAGTTAGATGAAATTGGAATCCCTCCATGATACCCTAAAATAATTCAAAAATGGCAGGTCCTAATTTTAGGTTGAATAGGAGGGGTTTTGGGGGTTCAGGATAAATTTAAAACTACTTTTCAGATAAAATAAATCCACACACACTGTTTTCTGTGTAGGGGCACACAGTTTGAAAAATCGTCCACTAACATTGATGATCCTCACTATCTATGGCCACACGTTTTATTGGGATTGGGTGAATGGTTTTTAAAACCATGCACTATCCAAATGAATCCCCTCATCTTGGGTTCGCTTAGTTTTTTTGTGTTGGGATTACTATTTACCCAAACTGTGAACAACTCATTTGTCTCATATTTTTCTTAAAACACCACCAAAACACACCCCAAGTCATAAATCCAACAAAATGTAGTTAAATAAATAAAAAAGTATCTGAATGTAATCCTGGGGTAACTATAGAAGTGGTCAAGATATTAGAGTATCCCACTTTATCAACATGTTGGCAAATTAAATTATACAAAGGAGATCCTAAGGGAATGAAGCATGATGTCTTTTTAAAAGATAGATATTTAAATAAAGGCCATTTAATTACAAATAAACTATTTCCAAATTGGTAATCAACATTATAAAATTTCTTTGACAGATGAATTACAAGCTTAGTTCAAGTTGGATGACCTTAAAATGGTCAAAGAAAGGATGGAAAACAATATATGAATATGAAATGTTAGAATGATGGTGGTAGGAATTCAAAATTCTTCCATAGACTAAATAATAATAAGAGGGTAAGAATATGGAAAAATATATTCATCATGAATAGTTGTTTACATACCTCTAAAAATGAAATTGAAAAGGACGTAATGGAGTACTTTAATGGGATGCATGCTGACGATGGACTGGATAAATCCCATGAAATTATTGAAAAAAAATCATCTTTCATTGTGAAACATCAATATTGAGAACTTATCACAATACATACTAAAGAGGAAGTGAAAGAATCCATTTTATCTATTAATTAGGAGAGTACGATTAGTACGGATTGAGTAAACAGCCTATTATGAATGTTTTATTAGGATATTTTGAAAGATTATTTGACACGTTAAATCCTAGAATTCATCACTCTTGTTTATACGACCTATGTGATGAACTATAATTTCATTTCCTTGATATAGTGGAAGCATAATGCAATTGATTTCAAGGACGTATGATTAGTATCCAATTGGAAAATTTTTCATAAATTCATTATTATGATCATCATGTCTGAGACAGAGGAGGGGAATAATTAAATATCACATCACACAAAATAAGTTAATTTTTGTTCCCTATAGTAGAATTCAAAATTTCCAATTCACAGCCTCATAAATTATTAACATAATGAATTGTATAAAAAAGTAGGTACTTTTTCACTGAAAATTTACTTTTATGAGGTGGTTAATACTATGAAATAGAGCATCCTATTTGAATTTCTTTGTAGTTACATATTCTCAAATTCTGTTATTAAATTAGGGCACACCATCATCAATTCGGTAATGATTTATGTTAAAATTAATATGTCCCCATAGGGTTCTTATAATGTACCTTGGGGTTCATATAAGGAGACCTTCTCTCATGGATTCTTTCATCCATTTTTGAGGATTATATGAGCCGATGTATTAATTATCATTCTCAAAGGGAAATTTATATGCTAATTAAAGGAGGTCAGGTAACTTCACCCTATAAAACCTCTTGTATGTTTCTATCATCCTTCGTAAAAATACCAATAGAAAATAATATCTTCTATCAATGGTCTCTTTGATAACTTTGAGTAGCCGGATTTATATTCCATAATCAAGGAAAAATCCTATATTATTTTTAGAGATGTAATATTCGTTGGAAAGAAGAATAGAATAACTAAAAGACCTTGAGTGAATATGATCTCTGTCCTTTTTAATTATATTTGTGTCCCCTTATTTTTTAGAATGTTTAAGAGATATTATTTTCATGTAAGATTCATTGGAATCCTAAATAAATTAGCTATATTGAAGGAAAAATACATGTACGAAGTGGGAAGGGTGTGTCTTAGAAACTAAATGATTGAATATAAATTTTTTTACTGTATCTCTCATTATAGGTGGCTATGAATCATTATCAATGATCTTCAATTCATGATCAATAATTTCATATAGGCTGGTTTTGTGAATGAAAAAACAGGTTATTTTTTCATGGAATGAATGTATGAAGCTAATTGAAATGGGGGGCCTTGTTGTCAAATATATCTGGATTTTTAACGATGATATCATTTGGAAATTTACATGGAATATTTTTAGATTTCAATGACTCTTCCCATGATTTTTTATCAAGAAGGGTCAAAAATAAATTATTGGATGAGTTACCATACTAACAGGCATCATCAGTTTGGCCCTGAATCAACCAATCTATTAATGAATTGGTTATTAACCATCCCCTGGGGGGCATGTTGCTACTACCCCAAGCCTGCCACCCAAAGGTCATGGGCTGGTGACTAGTTTCAAGGGAATTATCCTATATGTGGGAGGAAATTTCCATGTACTTGTACACACACAAACACTCACAACCCCATCCCACAAAGCTGAATGTTGAAAAACTATATGCAACCACTAAGAAAACCACAACGAGATTACAACAGAATGTAAAGTACAAGGTGGAAAAATGGACCAGTATACAAGCCCACAAAATGAAAGATAAACACAAGTAAATACCAAGGCTTCTGAAACTCATCCACTGAGAACCCTTCCTGATGGTAGGTGGAGGGTAGATGCCTAAATATGTAGGAGTACACCTCGTCTGTCTGCTCTCACTTAACACCACCTAGTCCTGGTCCTCCATAGACTTTCTCAAAATGCCGGTAGCCTGTACAAGACGCGACATGTGCCGGAAAATCCCTTGTATGGGTGACTAAAACAATACTCTGTAGGGGGCCCCGAAACCACAAAAGGTAAAACACAAGAGGAAAACCATAAAGAAACACACAGTCAACTCTACCCAGGTATATTCTTATACCTATACCAAGGTCATCCAGATATACTCATCTCAGTCACTAAGAATTATAAGGACCCATCCTTATAACCAACATCGGGATTGTAACCGATGATTGGAAAGGAAACATATAAAATAGGAGAACATGATCCACATGCTTATCCATCCCTAATGGTGCATTATGAGAGATACACTCAGTCAAGTATGACCCTACCATTCCTAATGGCATGTCTGAGAGAACATGCTCCATCGAGAAGATTCTAATAGGTTTAGTTCCAGTGCCCAACAATCTAGGTCTTGTCATCACTCTCTTGTTCCCAATTCAAGAATAAAGAAACCCAAGTGAAGAGTTTCTCTCATCACCACTATTCTCAATTGAGGTAACACTACTTCAGACTAACCTGTGATACTTTAGTCAATCCTGTAGGGAATGGCCCGCACCTCAGTCTATCGAGGTAGAACTTTCTTATACATAGGTATCGATATATTCAAGTGGAGGGGCCCACTCTTCATAGCTTTGTCCTAAAGTTGGGGGAGCTCCCACTTCTATGGAGGACCCGCTCATCACAAATACATGGAGATGGGTGAGTACTACTCTGTATGTGATGACCCGCACCCCAGTTCCAAAAGGGGAGTACTACTCCTGAAGGACCCACACCCTGTTATGATCGGCGAGTAGTACTTTTTATGTCAAGGACCCTCACCCTACACTAGAGGGGAGTACTACTCAGTGACTAGAGTACCTGTACCCTGGTACTATGGTAGTATCTACTCTTCTAGTTTATTTTCTATGGGGGACTTTAACCCTAGTACATAAGTGGAGTACTGACCCCAGGCTAGAGGACCCTCTCCATGGTATGATAGGGGAGTACCGACTCTTCCAAAACAATGCATAGGGAGGACCCAAACCCAATAATAGATGGGGAGTAATGACTCCAATGCTAGCGAAACCACTCCTTTGCTCCAAATGGAAATATATAATCTTCCTTCATGAACATCTCTAAGAACCTGCACCCTAGTCCTTCAAGTGAGTAACACACCCAGAGGAAACTACCCGAAGGAAACGATCCATCACCCATGATGTGGGGATTCATGTATCTACCTAAGAAGATGGATAATGAGTACCCACACCCTAATTCTTCAAGGGAGTAACCATCCTTCAATCTTTTCAAGAGAACTACCCAGACGCAACACAAAGTCCACTTGTATTAGGTGGTCGTACACTTAGAATCAAAAGGATGTACTCAAAATTCAACAAATACTCACTTAGAGAAAATCAAAAAGACCATCTAGTCAAAAGGGTCCTAACTATATAGACGGATTTCTAATCGAATTCCTGATGTGAAATCTATTGGTATTTTAGTAGACAAGGGACGGTTGTGTCCGGGACTGGTCCAAACTGCTCAGACCGACCCGACTAACCCTGCTTGGGGGTCCCATATGACTTCACCTACTTAACCAACCAGACCAAACCTAGTTTTGTTTTGGGACGGCTAGGTCTGGACTAGCCACTGGGCTGACCCCATTTTTCTTTACTGGACCAGGCCCGGTTCGGCAGTGGGTCCAGCCCGTCGGGTCTCCCAACGACCCACTTCCCTTCAACCCATCCCGCAAAAGCAGGTCAGCATGTGTTCCATTTGGGGACGTCCAATAGCCTAGTTTTCACACTCTGGTCCACCCCACCCTGTGGGACGGTCTCCTCTAGCTAGAACGCTAACTGGGCGTCCGTTTCGAGCGTGATGCAGCTGGCTAAAGTCGGTCGCCGCATTTTTTTGAATGCAGTCACCACCAGACCGCATGACAGCGCACCGCGACCCACACGAAATAGGCTGTGTCTGCATCTACCAACTGCCTGCAGTGCCCTGGTGCACTGCCACGGCCTCCACCTCAGCACGCCATCGTAGCGTGCCATCGTGGACCACAGTTTCTGGCGGTGCCTTCCGCGGTCCATCGGGTCCACTTCGGTGCTCCATTCCTCAAATCGTCACTGAATCTAGCCGCTTTGGGGTTTCATCTTCCCTACTACGACCACATGGATTCATTTTCGTCAATTTGAAGGCACAGTCATGAAGAAAACATGAATTCCCAAATATGGAGGAATCAATGCTCTATCTTTGTTGGCTGAATTCCTCCGCGTTAGATTTTTTGAAGCATGGGGATGGAATATAAAGTTTCTAGAAATAATCTGAACATGAAGAAAATACCCAGAGATAAAATACCCTCCCATAAGAGCATATGACCCAAGGATCTTCCTATTTGTGGGTTGATCGATGCTTTTTTTAGAATGAGGAACATAGAATTCAAATTTTTAAAAGACAAACGTCTACCTGGAGAAGATTCGATCGGAGGGAAGGATTTTCATTGATGGCGATTCATACGTGGGGATTCATGAACCTTTCAAATTCATTGGGGCCTATCGTTCACTGGTCCCTGATCCATTCTACAAGGTGTTTTCACTGATTTTCTGATTCTCAAGAATTCATCATTGGAGATAATTCTCTCAACATTCGTCAAAATAATTGCAGATCTAATTCTGTTTCTCCAGCCACATCATCTCATTAAAATAGAAACATGTCACATCATTTCTATTACGCTTATTTGTAGTTTCATTATGATTTTTTATATATGAAACATTGTTTCTATTATGCTTCAGTTAAAAAGATAGTTCATTTTTTCATTTATGTAATGGGAGAGTCGGCTCATCGTTGAGTTTTGGTGAAACAATTTTTTTGAATAAAATAAAAAAAATATTTTAATTTTCTTAAAAAGTATGAAAAATAACTTTTTCTCTCGAACCATGCTAGTCGAGGTTAGGTTCATTATTAGGTAATTTTTTCATTTTAGAAGAAACAATGCACTCATATTTTTAACCTGGGAACCCGCATAGAATTTCCCATAGCCACGCACACACATCATTTTAAATTGTTTAAAAAAAATTCTAAACAATATCATTCATCCTAGACCCTTTCCAGTTGAGGTTAAGCTTCATCTAATGGAAAAAACCTCATTATCTCAACAGTACCTTCAAATTTCCAATCCGAGTTACTGTTTAGGAGTTTTAAGGATTTAAAAATAAAATAATTGTAACTTAATTATTTTATTTATGGAAAAAAATTAAATTCCAATTTATGTCCACACCAGCCAATATTAGAAACTTACTAGGTGAATCCTGACACTCTAAATTAAACGGTGCCCTTGGAGTTTTGATCTGTGAACCAGTTTAAAAGTTAGAAAAACCTACTCGGTTGTTTATTTGAAAGAACATTAAAATAGTTTGGAAAATTACATCAGCCACTCTAGGCCTCATAATCACATGTCGTCTCCTAGTTTGGTCTCAAAATAATCCTATTTATTTTTAAAAAAAAATCATTGAATTTAGGTTTATTAAACTGGTTCCCCCTTTTAGGGCCTTACTTCCTCGAAAGCAAAATCCTACACTCAAGGTAAGAAAACAGAGTTCACTACAGGTCCTTGCACCTCTTACAGGCATGGAACTCGAGGAACCACCAAGATCACAACTCTCATGTCTAGCTTCTTCTAGTCCAACATTGTGAAATAGTGGGAACATGTTTCTTTAGTTGTGACAAATGAGAAAGCACCAAGCACTGTGATCCATCTGTTGGCATGCGGTCTTGCGACTCACATCCATGATAACCTGCTGCAGATACAAACATAATCCCATAGCTCACATCCACCCTTGTATGAACTATGCTAAAGCCTCCAAAAGCAATACACATTTAGGGTTGATGCTAAACACGCAGAGGTATTTACAAGAGAAACAAGGATTACTTGGAGAGAATGTTGGGTCTTAATAGGCCCTCTATTCAAAACCTTTTATGACCATTTAACTTTCAAAATAAAAAACAATACCACAGTCACCAGTGACATCTCAGCTGATTATGGATGGTAATTCACTATCTCATACTACGGAAAACATCACAGGGGTCTAAATATGCCACCGCAGAATGATCCCAAGCACGACTCTTTGAGAGAGTCTACTTTGTGCTGCCCATGATTCCCATTCACCATAAAGTAAACCCCTTTTTCACCATCATAGACACAACACATCCTTTTCCTAATACATTAAATCTGGGTATGAAAGGTAGTATTCCATAACAAGAATGAAGTCGTAAGACCTCAACGCCATGACTAAGAGATCCCAACCGTAACTCTTTCCTCCAAGAGTTTGGTCACACTATCAGTGCTAGTGTGTGATCTATGGGTCTCCTCTATCAGAAGTCTCTAAACATGAGGGTCAAGTACACAGTACAACCAGAACCTCAAAGTTTATCCTAGAGATTCTTAGTCATATTCCATGAATGCATGCATCTGTCCTCACCCATGTCCTCCAGCTCTCTAGGCCTGTTGTGGAACACCTGGGGATGGTGGTGGCAAAGCTATAAACTGGCTTCCACCTCCTTCTTCTCGTACAGCTCCTATTTACTGTTTCCATCATGTAGAACACTATGCTCCAAGAATTTTCTCTACCAAGTTGTCATGTCATCCAGCTCCCTATCAGTGGAAAGAAAGATTGGAAAATCCCTTGAGAAATGTCCCTGACCATTTCAAGTTGAACATCACCTCTTCTGCAGCTGATATTCTCTTTCGAGCTGCTCCTGCGCTACAGACCCATATTTCTCTGTTTAGGATTGGGTATTCCTCCTATTCTATGATCCTATCTCCTGTCGTCTGATAGCTTCAACAGAAGCCTCTAATTTGTGATGTGTTCTATAGTTCACAAACATTTAATCCTCCTCTAGGAAACTCTCAACCACCAGGTCTCACTATAGCACCCCAGTGTTGGACAAAATCCTATGGTGTATGACTAATTACATGATCTCTTGGTGTAGTCCCTTCTATATGGTTTGGGCCCTAGAGTTAGGGTACCAAACCATATCCTTAGAGTAGTGAGGAAGATCTATGGATATTATTGAGTACCCTACTACCATCACGCTGCCCTGTTGTAGGTAAAGTGGATCCTGTATACGCACAGAGCGTAACATCTCTAGAAAGAACTCATCCCTGAAGAGGTTCTCAAATTCTATCCATGTGAGGGATGCCTCATCATGCATTTGGATCATCAGGATCCAACATCTTCCCACTAAGCCTAGAATAAGGCTCTCAGATAAAAAGACCATCTAGACGAGAGGCATCCTCACTAGGTGGAAGACTCGTGTAACTACCTAAACCCAATACTCAACCACCTGGGGGGCAGTCTTACCCCTAAACCTAGGAGCTATATGATTCTAGAACTCGTGTATTTTACTCATCCTGCAAGCATCCTCTACCAGTAGTGCAGATATAAACTAATGATTGATGGGTGGTAGTACCATTGGTGAACCACCCGGTAAGGATATCTATGGTACTTGTCCCGGTACTGACACCTCATCGCTTGATAGACCATCATTGTGGTCTCATCTTGGAATCCAAAAAGGAAATCTATGCGGTGTCATCCTAAAATGGATCAAGATAAACCATGGTTAAAGGTGTATATCTAGAGATATTAATTAAGAAGTACATAGAAAGAACAAACCCTTCATATACGAAGCATAAACTATTTATTTATCGGTGACCAATGTTTCCATGAAATAAGTCAGAAATCAGGTTTTTAGAGTCCTAGTGTATGGGTATGTCGGATGTTGTACAAACACTGGAGTCCTTGGCCTAAAATATGAACTCGAAACACTTAGCACTGTTCTGCCAAGACAAAACCATAGAATCTCAGTCTTTGAGGTAGAACCCACCACCTATGATTCAAATTTTTCATGACCCTTCCCCCAGGGATCATGATGTGACTACCCAAATCCCACCTCCCCAAGGAAAGGGGTTTGATACTAGCATTGTAGGAATTATATTGTAAGTAGGAGGAATTTTCCATGTACCTGTACACATGAAAACTCACAACCTCAGCCCAAAAAGCTGAAAAGTGAAACACCGTATGTAACAACTAAAGAAAACACAACAATATTACAATAGAAACTAATATACAAGGTGGAAAACCGGGCCAATATACAAGAACCTAAAAGGAAAGATAGAACATAATTAAATCCCATGGTCTCTAAAACTCGTTCACTGAGAACGCTACCGGATGGTAGGTGGAGGGTAGCCGAAAGAAGCTGTATGAGTACATTGCTTCTATCTACTCTCACTGAACACCATCTGGTCCTAGTCCTCTATGGACTCCATAAAAACATCAGTATCCTGCACAAGACATAAATTGTGTGGGAAAAGCCCGTGTAGGGGTGTGTAAAACAACACTCAGTAGGGGACCTCAAATCCAAAAAGGTAAAACACATGATAAAAATCCCAAGGAAATGCACACATAGCTATACCCCGGTATATGACCATATATATACCAAGATCATCCACATATACTCTTCTCAACCCCTAAGACTAATGAGGTATTAACCTTATAACTAGAATCAAGATTCTCAATGAATATTCGAATGGTAACACATAAACTAGGTGAACATGATCCATGAGCATAGCCATCCCAGATGGAACGGTCCGAGAGATACACTCTATCATTTACAACTCTACCATTACTAGTCTAACGTCTGAGAGAACATTCTTAATTGAGAACATTCTACTATTATCAGCTAAAGTGCCCAACAATTGAGATCCATTCATCACCCTCTCGCTCCCAATCCATGATTAACGAAACCCAGGTTAAGAGGCCTTTTCCTCGCCTTTGTGATTAGTTGGGGGATAACTGCTTAAAATTGACTTGTGATACCTTAGTCTTTCCTATTGGTAGTGTCCCTCACCTCAATATGTCAAGGGAGCACATGCTCCGACATTGGTATCAATCTCTTCATGTGGAGGGTCCCGCTCCTCATAGGTATGTCCTATAGTCGAGGGAGCTTGATCTCCTATGGAGGAACTTATCCTCATCAATACTTGAAGATAGGGGAGTACTATTACATATGTGAGTACATGCACCCTCATTCTAACAAGGAGTACTACTCATAAAGGACCCAAAACCTATTATGGTAGGGGAGAACTAATTTTTATATCGAGGACCCACACCCTACCCTATAAGGGATTAATACACTATGACTAGAGGACTGTTGGAATCAAAATCATTCAATGAAGGAAATTGAGAATAGTTTGTGTTTGTTGTCAAACCTCATTGGATGTTTAGAATGTCTTCTAGGAAAGCAATCATACAGTTCAACCAGACAACAATACTGAAGGTGGTTCTGTTTTCCATGGTTTGCCACATTTTTGGGCCTAAAAAGTTGAAAATGGAGAGATGTGTTCTTAGAAAAGGAAGGTGTGTGTAATAATGGAGTGGTGAATTAAAATCATAGAATGTGTGCTAAATTGGTTCTTCAATATAATAGTGAGAGAAGGTTAGATTTTTCGCAAAAAAGGTGTTTCCGGAATGGAAGACCGAAAAATGGAAAATGAATGAGTTGCGTGAAATATATAGAGTTGTGCGTGGAAAATGGTTCCTAGGCGAAAAAGCATTGCACACCGAATGAGAGGTTTTTCAAGACACAATGTGTTTTACACGCGGGGGTCGGTGACGCCTATAAAAAATATGTGACACCCCTCATTCAGTACGATTCAAGAATTAGAGAAAATCCGAGCTCTGTTGCAAGTAAACATTGCGTGAAAAGGATGTTGCGTGGGAAATTTTTATTTTCACTCAAATGTTGAAGTTGGACGTAAAAGCTGGAGTTGCGCATAAAAGGCGATGTTGTTTGTAAAAGGTGAGGTTGCACATGAAAGGAAAAATTATATGGAATGGTTGTATATTCATGAAATTTATCTATGAAAAAAGAAAATATTTCACACCAATAGTGGATCTTGCACGCAAAGGATAATCTTGTGCACAAAAGTAAGATCTTGCAGGTACAAGGTAGGTGTTGCGTGAAATTTTCAATAAGGGATGAATAAATATTCTGAATATCCAGTTTAGTGTTTATGTGCTTTAAAGTGCTTCAATTCAGGACTTTGATGAAATAAGTGTCACATGCTTGAAAAAGACAAAGACTTCAATGCAAATATACTAAAGCAACCTTCAAGTTGATAAAATGATTTAGACTTCTCTCAAGGCAGTGAGCTAGGGGGAGTCAAGGCAATTGATCTGAGGGATGCAATGAGGAATCCCTAAACCTTTTTAAAGACAGTGTTTCTAATACAGAGTAACTATTACCAAATCTTATAATCCTCCAACTAGTAATAATTAGTGGATTTAGGTACGATCGACACACTGTTGGTGTATACTCCTTAGCCATAGCCCTTTTCATTGAACCAAGTAAAAGTGATGTGTCATCATTTTGATATCCTTAATTTGAATAATATAACAAGATCCTATCAATTTGATAACAAGAGTCACAAATTTAAAATGAAAAACGTGACACCTTGATTCACCCCTCCCCTCTCAAGGTGTTATGAGGCCTTTTAAGTGGTCTCAGAGCCAGGTTGCTATTGTTTGATCTGTCTTATACCATCATGGAGAATTCATCTAGTCTTAGGGGAGTCCCTCTCTTTTATGAAAGAAATTTTTAGATTTGGAAGAACAGAATGAGATCTCATAAAAGATCCCTTGGAATGGGTGTCATATTTTCCACTATTTAAGGAATACCGGTTATTTATCCAACATGAATGGATATGACTGATACAGATAAGAAAATTCTTGATGCATATGCTAATGTGAAGAATTATCTCACCGCAGCCCTTTATGATCAGGTCTATCTAACGGTGATGAGTTACACCCCAGCAATGTCCATGTGGGTTAATCTTGAAAATATTTACGAAGGAGATATAAAAGTGGATGAGGTGAAACTATAAGTCTTACACAATAGGTTTAATGATATGATGATGCATCCTGATGGGAATGAAAACTCCTTATTCAATTGAATTACTTAAGTGGTTGGAGCAATTCAAGTTCTTGGTGAAGAAATCAATGATGTTGATATTGTAAAGAAATTTTTGAGAAGACTCCCACCCCTATACAATGTGAAGGTTTCATCACTGGAGGAAATAGATCATTCCAATATTTCTCTGGATGATCTTCCGAGAAGCCTGATGGCATATGAAATGAGATACAAAATAGAAGATGCTACACAGTGACTGAACAATGAAATGGCATTCAAAGCCATGGAGAAACTGAAAAATTAAATAGATGGTTGTAGTGAAGATGATGAGGGAAGAAAATTCTTTCTATCATTTCCACGTTGTTTTAGAATGGAAAATGTAAATTCAAAGGGAAGTTACCTCTAGTTTTCCCTTGATGTGGCAATGTTGTTCTGGTTACCTCTCAGTTCTTATGAATGATCGATGATGAAGATAGAATACTGAAAACATTTAGAAGCCTCAAGAAAGGGTTTTCAAAAACAGAGACTTCAAATCTAGAAAAAATGTACCAAAGAAGAGTTTTTTCGATGATGAGAAAGATGATGATAATGAATTATGTGAAGAGGAAAAACCTGAATTTAAAACTAGAAACCATGCTTTCATGATGGCCACTATTGAAAAATTAGAACCATCAAAAGATAATGGTGGAGAAAATTAGTAGACAATTAATTCCAATATCGAGTTTCATATTAATTATTCTCTTAGTAATATGAAGATAAAATATTGGAGTTGAAATAAGTGGAAATAAATTGTTGAAAAATCATCTGAGTATGTTGATCAGCTCGAATCTGAAATTGAATGACTGGACGAATTTATGAAATTACAGTCTAAAATCCTTGAATGCAATGATGATGTAGGGGATCTGAAGCTGATAATTTAAGGGTAGGAATATGTCATCAATGTACTCACCTCCATAATATAAGAAAATTCTAGGACTACTGAGTGTCTTGAAGAAGAATTTGTTACTCTTAACAGTAAACTTGTGAGGGAATCAATCTCAGAAGAATCAGGGAAGAAAATATAGTATGGAATGTTCTCAGAGGCTTTGCTGTTGGAGAGAAAAAAACGTGGTTCTAATGGAGTTGAAAAGATTTTGAATGGTCAAAGACCCACTTAAATGGGAAATAGTGGAATCGGTCTTGAGGTCGAATCATCAAATGCTATAAATAAAGGTGACCAAAATAAAGGAAAGGTGAAATTGGGTCATTTGGAAAATTCACCTAATGTACTGAAAATTAAATCCCTAATTCAATCTAAAATAAGAACAAAATACTATACTTGAGCCTCTGAGAATAAGAGGTAGTTGAACTATTGTCCCACATAAGAAGCAACATGGATAAATAAAAGCAAAAAAATATTTCCTCTCATCAAAGGTCGATTCTATGGATATCTAGGATATACCTTGTCTTATTATGAAGAGGCAAGAAGCTATTTGAATAGAGAAGATATAGGTGTTCAAAAAAGGAGAAAAAATTAATATATAAATTATTTTAGAATAAAATATTTCTATGGATATTTTTTTCATTGTTGAAACATTGGTCATAAGGTTGTTGATTGCAGGTAGACGAGAGACATGAACACCTCATACTGGAGTCCATGATAAGTTAAATCTCATCAGAAAGATAGTGTTTCTTTTACAAAAACGATTTCTCCTCTAGAAGAATATTTTGACTACGAATAACTATTTTACATGAAAGAGATATTGAAAGGGAATCAATTTCCTAAGCTCAATCAAATGTATCATGTAAAGAAAAGAAAAAAATTTAGAAATCCAACCTTGCAAGGGTAGCGATAAAAAAAAAACAACACCTTGATTATGGTTAGCAGTTGATATTCTTATATGATAGGTAATGAATTCCTATTAACAGATGTTAAGAGGAAGGTTGATGGAATAGTAAAATTTGGTAATGATGGAGCAATAAAAATGAAAGGCAGTGGAAGTAATGAACTAGCTAATAGAGAGATAAAAAAAATTAAAGTACTTTTGTGGATGGCATAAGTCATAATATCCTTAGCATGAGTCAAATATGTGAATCAGGGCCTATAGTTACTTTTAATCATAAAGTATGCACTATCATGGTAATGACATGAAATTCACTTATGAAGCGATGCATAACATAAGGAATCTTATATCAGGTTGATAGTAAAAAAACATTTTCTACATGACTATGGAGGAAGAAAATAACCTGTGGAATCAGAGATTGGGGAACATCAATAAATAAGACATGGAAAAATATAAAAACTAAATATTTTCATAGAAATTCCCAACCTAAAGCGTGAATGTGAAAAGTCATGTCATGCTTGCATTTAGGGGATTCTAGTCTACAGTTCATATCATCAAAAGAAGAAAAGGGATACTCATATTCTTGATCTTATTCATACAGACGTATGTGGCCTGATAAATGTTACCATAATTCATGGAGAAAGGGACTTCATCCTTTTCATATATGATAACATTATAATGGAATGTGTAATGGTTATACACAAGAAACATCAAGTGCTTGACTGCATGAAAACATATCATCGAATTCTCAAGAATGATACTGAATGAACAATCAAAGTGATACGATCATACAACGAAGTAGAATACATGTCCATTTAATTTGAAAATTACATTGAAAATCATGGGATAAAACAAGAGGTAGTTGCTTTGAGAAATCCATAGTAAAAGAATGTTTTTGAGCATAATAACTGAGAAGTAAAAAACATGGAATGAACTATGCAGATTGAGAATCATATTCCATGAAATTACTGGAAAGAGGTCGTTCAAGATATTGTGTATATCCAAATCGAACAAGGATTTATGTAGGTGAGATAGATATTCCATATGAATTGTGTCATGGAAGGAAGCCCTCTTTTAAATAATTTCTTGTTTTCGGAAGTAAATTCCTCATCATAAACAAAGAAGGGAATAAAGGTATGTATGGTGAAAATGCAGAAGAAGGAATTTACCTTGCATACTCAATGAACAGAAAACCCTATAAGTGTTTCAACAAGTGCTTAAGAAGGATTGTGGAACACTGCGATGTTAATATCCTTGAAGAGAAAACCAAATATGATTCAAGGATTTCTTATGCTGATGTTATAGAAAACGAGGAAGAAAGTGAATTTAGAGTAAATGCAAATAAAAAAATAGGGGATGGTGTAAAAACACTTAGGAGTCTCATCATGATGTTGAATCAGAAGAAGAATTTAAAGAGGAAACCTTGGCTGAAGAGAATGTGGTCTAACCTAAAAGGTGGAATCAAAGAGTATAAATTGATCAATCCAACATTATTGGTGATTGGACTTCACCAACACAAACATGGAGAATGAGGAATAACACACAATATGTATTTCTATCAGTTGTAGAACCATCATTATTTTAATAAGCTACAAAGGTTGAATCATGTGTGAAACCCATGAATGGAGATTCATATCAGATTGACAAGAATCAGACACGGGGTCTAGTAAAGAGTCCCAATGGCCACAATGTTATTGGTGGAAATTGTATTTTTAAAAAATAATATTGATGGGTATGGAAGTGTTATGAGAAACACAGACAACTACTATTTAAAGGATATTGACATATTAAAGGTGTTAATATTGAAGAAACATTTTCTCTAGTGGCTAGACAAGAGTCAATCATGATTTTTTTTCTATGGTATTCCAAATAGGATATATATTATGTCAAATGGATGTCAAGAAAACATTCTTGAATGATGTTCTTGAATAAGAAATCTACATTAAACAACCAGTGGGTTTTCTTCTTGGTACTGAGGAAACAAAGTCTTATAAACTAAAGATGTCCCTCTATGGTTTAATGTAGGCACCACAAGAATGCTATTCACTGATGGATTGTTATCTCAAGATGATGCAATTCAAAATAGGAGGATTATATCACAATTCCAAAGTGAATAATTCACCGAAAGTTTAGTTCATGGTTCAAGTTTACATTGATGAAATTATATTTGGTGGCAGTAGGCAGAAATCAGTGGATGAATTTTCAAATCACATGAAATAAAAATTTCAAATGTCTATGATTGGGATGGTCACATATTTTTTGGGGCTATCAGTGATTCAAAAGAAGGATCACACATTGATTTATTAGGAAAAGTATACAAGAGTGCTCCTGAAGAAATTTAATATTCATGACTCCAAACCAATGTCAACTCCAATTGTGGTTGGAACCAAACTTGGAATGAATGAGGATGATACCTCTATAGATTCCACCATGTATAAGAGTAATATTGGATTCATACTATACCTAATGGTGTCACATCCTGATATTATATTTAAAATTTTTTTAGAGGCCCGATTTCAGAGTAATCTGAAGGAAGAACATATGACAACAGTAAAAAAGAATCACGAGGTACATTCAAGGTACTCATAATTATGGGGATATACATTGATGTAGGAAGGGAAAGTGAATTATCATCATTTTTTGATGCTGAATGGGCTGGACATGTAGTGTACAGAAAGTCTACTAGTGGTTGAGCATTCTATATTCGACAGAAATGTGTTGGCTAGTTGGCCAAGAAACAAGAAAGTACATCTCTCAATACTACTAAAGTTGACTATATCTCCTATGAAAATGAATGAATTCAACTACTGTTGATGAAGAAAAAACGGAAAGATATTGGGGATGAGGTGCAACAACCAAGGGTGATTTACTGTGATAACAAGTGTGCAACTGATCTTACTAAGAATCTGATTCAGCATTCTCAGTCAAAACATAATGAAATCAGGCATCACATTATTAAGGGAAATGTTGAACAAGGTGTGATTAAAATGGATCATATGGGAACTGATGATCAAGTGGCTGATATCCTATCCAAGACACTTTCAGCTGCTGTGTTTGATAAACATTGCTTAAACCTCGGTGTTTAGCCACCTCCAAGTGAATACAGAGGTTACAAAAATTCCTCTCTCCCTAGTCTTGTTAACTACTTTTTATCTTTTTTATGGATGTGATGCAGGTTCATGGGGGAGATACTATCTAGGGTTGTTTTGAGCTATACAATGATAAAATACCAGTCATTGGATTTATTTTCAATGGGGGAGAAGGAATAAATTTAGGAGTTGTGATGGACATGCAATGCTTCCATTACACGATGAGAATTTGGTGATAGGAGGAGAAGGCATGCATTAGACGTGTAATAATTATGTGACACAGTAATAGAATATCTTGAGTGTCTTTAATAATTCAAAAACATGGGAACTAAATTCAAGCTTCCCCTCTGAGTTTCTAAATCGAGCATTCCTCACGTAGACTTAGAGAGTGGGATGAATTGATTCTTGCATTTCAGGTTTCTCTTGTGGCTGGTGGTCTATTGAATTTATCTTGTGATTGCCAACAGACCCAAAGGTGGATATTGTTAGGAGGATGACCATTATATTCATGAAATGGATTATAGTTTTTGTTTTTGTTTTCAATCCTCATTGGATGTTTAGAATGTTTTCTAGGAAATATATCATTCAGTTCAATAAAAAAACAGTACTAGAGAGATGTGTTCTTGGTAAAGGAAGGTGTGAGAAATATTGGAGTGGTTGGAAAAAAGCATGGAATGTGTGCTAAATTGTGTTTTCATGGAATAGTGAAATAAGGTTGGAATTTTCACAAAAAATGTGTTTCGTTATTATAATGCTGAAAAATCAAAAAGGCATGAGCTCCACGAAAAATCTAGAGTTGTGCGTGGAAAACAGTTCCTGTGTGAAAAAGCACTACACATAAAATGTGAGGTCTTTCACAACATAGTACATATTGTACGTAGGGTTTGGAAGAGTCAATAAATTTTATGTGACCCCCCTCATTCGTTATGGATGTAGACATAGAGAAAATATGTGCTCTGTTACATGTAAACATTGCTTGAAAAGGAAGTTGGGCGCAAAAGTTGTAGTCATGCTGAAAAGTTGATGTTGAGCATTAAAGTTAATGTTTCTCGTAAAAGGTGAAGATTCATGTAAAAGGATATGAATCACGTAAAAGGTTAAATTTCACCAAATTATTGTTTCTACATGAAATATTTATGCGCAAAAAGAAAATATTGCATGCCAACAGTGGATCTTGCACGCAAAGCATAATCGTGCACACAAAAGTAATATCATGCACGCACAGGATAGGCGTTGCACCCAATTGTAATCGGAGGTTGAATACATGTTCTCAATATCTGGTTCAATGGTTCTGTTCCTTCAAATGGATAAATTTAGGACTTCGATGCAAGCATTGTCTCATGCTAAACAGATACACAGACATCAATGGAAATCTATTGAAGCGACCTCCAAGTTGATAAACTAAGTTTGACTTATCTCAAGGCAATGATCAAGGGGGAGTCGAGGGAAGTGATCTGAGGGATGTAGCGAGGTATCTATGAACCTTTGTAAAGGCAGTGTTCCTCAAATAGAGTAAATGTGACCGAATTTTTAATCCCAAACTAGTAAAGCTTAGTTGATTTAGGTATGACTGACACGCCGTCAGCCTATACTCCTTGGGCATAGGCCTTTGTGGTGAACCAAATAAAAAGGGATGTGTAATATCCCTAATTTAATTTGTTTTATAGATTTACCAAGTTCCTAACAACATGATAAAAGATCAAAAAAATTAAAAAGAAAAGGCTGATACCCAGAATCACCCCTCCCATCCCAGGGTGTTCTGGGGTCCTTTAATGACCGACACACTAGTACTCGGGGAGTGTCAACTCTATTAGTTAATTAGCTATGGGGACCGAAACCCTAGTATTTTAGGGTAGTAATGACCCCTGGATAGATGAACCAATTCATGGTAAGACATGGGAGTCACGACTCTATCAGAATAATGCGTAAGGTGTACCGACACCCCAGAATGATAGGGGAGTAATGACTCCAAAGTTATGGAACCCACTCCCGATTCCCACAGGGGAGTATCTAATATTCCTTCACAAACATCTCGAAGAACCCATTCCCTTATCCTTTAGGGTAGTAACACCCCATAGGAAACTACTCGAAGGAAATGAACCCACACTCATGACACTGGGTGTCCCATCTCTACTTATATAGAGGGATAAGAAGTACCCACACACTAAGTTGTCAAAGGAGTAACCGTCTTAGCATCTCTTCAAGAGACTTACCTCCTCTCTACTCAAATTTGGCTTGTATCAGGAGTGAATACTCTTCAAATCATTATTTCATCCTCTAAAATCCTAAAAAACTCACTTAGAATATCTGAAAAGGTCAGTCTCGTCATAAGGGTTCCAACTCTGTAGTCGGATTTCCAATCCGATGACCGATCTGAAAGATATTTATTTTTTAATAGAAAGGGTCTAGTAGTGTCTGGAATGGTCTGACCCGGTCATGCTGACCCGAACAACCCATCTTAGGGCTCCTACATGACCTAACCCAGTTCGCCCACCCAACTTGGCCACTGGGCCATGCCCATTGGGCTTACTGGACCAAGCTCGGTTTGACTGTGGGTATAGCCTGCTAGGTCACCCTGTGACTCAGTTACATAGGGCTCGGCAACCAACATGCAGGATAGTTCTTTCCCAACCCATGACTCCCAGTGGCCTAATTTTATCCCACCATCTAGGGTTGCAAAACTTTTCGAGATTGTGCTCTAGCCCGAGCCACCTAGAGGCCCGGTTCGCACTCCCCGTTCTGGCCGCATGGCAGGCCTGTCTCCTCCATCCTAGACGACCATTGGGAATCCAGTTCGAGCATGCATGGATGACTATAGCCAACTGACCCTTGTTCTCCAAGTGGTACCCACTGGACAGCGTCCTATTGAGCCGCTCCACTGACGCGGCCAGTTTTTTGCTCCACCGATGCGGTTGGGTGGCTGCTCCACCGACTTAGCCCGGTGGCCGCTCCACTGACGTGGCAGGGTTGTCGCTCCACCGACGTGGTCGGGGGGTCGCTCTATCGGTGCGGCCAAGTGGCTACAACACTGATGCGACCGGGTGTCCTTATCCTCCTCTGCCAGTTGTTGTCCTGCTGCTGATGGGCCCCTTCGGCACCGCTTCATTATTCCGTCATGGCGCGCCACCACCGGCCTACGACCACCGCTACGACCCACTGTCACCGATCACCGACGATGCTTTCCACGGACCACCGGGTCTGCTCTGGTGGTCTTTTCCTCAAACCATCAGTTCCTTATTCCTCCTTGTGGTGTCGTCTTCCATGCTACAGCCTCGTGGATTATTTGTCATTAATTCGGAGGTGTGGTCATGAAGAACACATGAACTCACAAAGATAGAGGAAACGATATCTTGTTTGTGTTGGTCTGACTCCTCGGCATTAGAGTTTTTGAAACATGGGAATGAAAGATTAAATTTCTGTAATAAAAGATCCCCAAACCAAAAACACATAGATAAAATAACCTCCAAAAATAACAAGTGACCCTTGGATCAACCTATTCATGGTTTGATCTATGTTCATTGTTTTAAAAACAAGAACACGACATTCAAAGTTTTAAAAGCAAAACCCATACCTGGAGACAATTCGATCAAGGGGAAGGTTGATCAGTGATGGTGATCCATCTGTGGGGATTCACGATCCATTTTAAGCCACTGATACTTGTCATTCGTCGGTCCCAGATATGTTCTCCATGGTGTCTTCATCTCTTCTCCTAGTCGTTGGCCTTCGTCGTTGGATATAATTATCTCTTCGGTCGTCAGAAGAATTACAGGTCTAAATCTATTTCTTCATCCACATCATCTCATTAAATGAGAAATGCGTCGCAACATTTCTGTTACGCTTAGTCAACGCATCGTTATGCTATTTTATTTATGAAATAACATTTATATAACCCTTCAGTTAAAGTGTCTCTGTTATATTTAATTTATGGAATGAAATAGTCGGCTCATTACTACGTTGCGGTGAAACAATTTTTTGAATAAAATAATCTTTTTTTGTTTATTTTTTTAAAAACATCCAAAAAAATTATTTTTTTCCTCAACCCACGTCTGTTGAGGTTATATCCATTATTAGGTAATGTATTCATTCTGGACTCAATGATGTCATCATATTTTCAACCTGGGAACCCGTTTATATGTGTCTAAAACCTCACATGTGCGCCATTTTAATTTTTTTTAAAAAGGTCCAAAACAATCATTCACCCTCAACACGCACCAGTTGAGGTTAAGCTTCGCCTAAGGGAAACACACCCTCAAGACCAAAATAGTACCCTCATATTTCCAATAAGAGTTACCTTTTAGGAGTTATAAGGTTTTGAAAATAATATATTTTTTATTTAATAATTTTATTTACGAAAAAAAACTAACTTCCACTATTGGCCCGCATTGGCTAACATTAGGACCTTTTTAGGCGAATCCCGATTCTCTGACTTCAATGGTGCAATCTGATTTTTGATTTTGGTAATTGTTTAAATTTTAAAAAAATCCTCCCTTACGATTATTTAAAAGAACATTAAAATAGTTTGGAAAAACATTCTGGCCACTCCAGGTGTCGGAATCACATGTCGTCTCAGAGGCTGGTCTCAAAATAATCCCATTTAATTTAAAAAACAATCTTGGAATTCCAGGGTATTACAAGTATTATGCACATTGAAAACTGTTTGGTCAATTAAAAACTGAATCTTAGTTGATGGAGCACCCCTGGGATGGACACCCCCATTAATGATAGTTTCAATGATCCTCCAGATAGGTTACAAATGATGATTTCTGAATTTATTGTTCATTCTAATAGCCTTTATTTTATTTCTCCATAAGATATGATAGAGATATTGAATTATAATTTTATGGATAAAAAATCTATTGTATGGATTCCTAAAACTAATGAGCTGATCAATGTAAAATATTTTTATAGGATACAATTTGAAGGCTCCAGAATTCCATAATCAGGGATGATAAAATTAAAGGTACATTATATACAACCACTAAGGGTCCCAATTCTATAGAGAATATGGAAAAATAGGTTACTTATATTTGATAAACTCGAAGAGACTCTTCGTCACTTTGATTCATCATTTTACCTTTTCATGAAGGATAATGAGTATATCAAACACCTCTTCATGGGTTGTCACTTCTCCTAAACACTCTAGAGGTATGTTGGAAACATGTTTGGAATCAAAATCATCATTTATTAGAATATTAAAGATTGTATTTCATTCATCAGTCATGGTGGGTAGTGTGACCAAGTTTAACAACTTCTTCGAATGTCGACAACCTCTATCATTTCCTTGATCAGGATTACACAAAATCTAATGTTAATTGATAACTAAACAGCTTATTATCATTCAGGTATACTTTCTTGGCATTGTGAGGTGTTGGTGGAATCAATAGTAAAAACTAGTACCATGTATAATAGTACCAATTACCTACAAATTTGAGGAACGGTGGGAGTATTGGGTTAGCCTGGGAAGCCCCCCCCCCATTATTTGGGTTTTTACCTAGATTACTTCAATCAAATTATGGATAATGGTCAATGATGATGGTGTAGCATCCAGTATACTATGACTTTTGGGTTTTGGAGGTTTCTAATGAACCCATTAGGGAGTTATTAAAGGATTATTTTGGTATTATATTTGAATTGGAATAGCAAATGAAGTAGAGTTATGTGCCATGTTATTATTTATGTTGTATATTAGGATTGTAATTCTCTTTGGATTGAATCTGATTTTGAAACTTCTATTATGGATTTGAGGGAGAGAACCATACATGTTCTTTTTAAACTCATACCGTATTTTATTGACTATATTCATCATGTTAATCATATAAATTTGATATTTTAACATCCATACAGTGAATCCAATCTGGTGGAAAATATTTTTTCTTTGAGGTTGATTAAAGAAATGGGCATGATGTGGGCCTTTAGGACACCATAATATTTTTCCGAAATGGTGGTGAAAGATATACATGGAGTAACTTACAACCATTTTTGGAAACCCACTTGAAACTCTTAACTTTTTTTATTTTTATTTAATAAATTGTTTGGATTGGATTTGTCTGGTTCCTATAATATATTGGAATTATAAGAGACAAAATCAAAGCTAAACAAACAATGGTATTATTTTAAATGTTTATTTGAGTTTGGATCAAAATAGAATCTAATTTTGGATATATTTTTAAACCCATATCACATAATTTTTAACAATAACTATCCAATTGTCCATTTCCTAAGGAGATAAATTTTACCATGGATATTATTTATAATGAAAAAAAGCGATATATAACCAAATTTGATAATCATAACCCAAAATACGGAATCCATTATTCATGATTCAATTTCCATATGTTCTTGAAATCAATTTTAAAATAATTTGTATAAAGCGATGATAAATGTATTTTCGAAAAGAAATTATCTTTTTAGCATCAAAATAAAAATATATAAAATAATTAGTATCGAATATTAAAATGGAAATAAAAAGATAATTTTAGGTCATATGAATAATATGTAAATCAACACCAAATCCCTAATATAACTGATCTCTTAATGTAATTTATTTACTGATAATAAATGAGATCATTTGAAGAATAATTATTTTTCACAATTTATTGAAAATATAATAAATTTAAAAGAATATAAAAATTCAACATATGTTATAATTGATATTATAATTTAATAAATTATATTCATTTTATAAAATACATTTTATGATTTTTGGGAAATTAATTATAATTTACACAGATAAAATTAAATAAGAACTATATATTTAAAAAATGTATTTTTAATGTGTTAAATGATTTTATTGAAAACTGAGAACATATTTGTCACTAATAAATATATTATATAATAAATTAATACACAATTATCATAATTTGGTTTTCTTTACTAATTCCCACCAATCCAATAGCTATAAAATATATGTTACATTAAATAATATGATTTGAAGATTATATCATGGCCTTCTTAATGCTTGATGTTTTGTATTAAGAAGGCTATAGAGGTTAGTATACGAATTTTTTTTGGATTTACCTATTTTACTTTTTTTCCAAATGATCTCATTCCCTATATTATTATGGAACATAAAAATATTTTATTTCGGATGAATTTGAATGTAAAATGGAAATATCAATTCTTAAAATAATGATTGAACTTTTAGTGAAAAATCCAAAAAGAAGTAATAAAAGAAATTAAAGGAATCTTCTTATTGTTAACATTCCGATGGTTTTTCTTAAAAATATTGTTTAATAACCTCTAATAAATATTTATGTTATTTTTTGTGTAGATTAGGATTAAATTTATTTGGATAAGATTCATTGCAGTGTTAATAATGTCATATTCACGAATTTCAATCCATTTACAACATATCAATAAGATATGAAATTGATTATATATGGTATATAATGTTACTTATCACATGTTTATGAAAATATTAAAATTGTTTATAATAGTGATTTTCTTGCGGTGAGTGAATATATGCATTTATTTCCCCATTATTTTCAGTTTTTTATTCCTAATTTCGATGTTGAGATTATTATTGAAAAAGAAAATGAATATAATATAATTTTAAAGTCAACTAATCTGATGACCGATGTATATCTTAATTAAATGAAATATTAGTTGAAATTTATATTATAAAAGGATTCATTCATCCCAGATTTTCACCAAGGAATTCTACCATATTATTTTTCAAAATAATGTTTGTTAGTTGAGGAATTAAATTATTTATAGGGCATTGGAAAACTTCAATATTAAGAAAATTTATACTTGACCTCATATCTACACTTTTATTTATGTCATCCAAGTATCCGAGTATTTTGAAAATATTGAACTAATTTGAGGTTATCATTAGGAAATGTTAAAGGAGGATTAATATTCCAAGTATTGTGTTTCAAACTAGATATAGGTATTATGAGTTTTTATGTATTTCCTATGGATTCTCTATTTCACTAGTTTTATTAATGGATATTAAGAGTAGATTATTCGATAAATATTTATATTTTTTTTTTGTGTTTATTGATGATATATTTGTACATTATAAAACACATGAATATCATGAAAATTATATTTGTATTTTTTTCTAAAAACTAAATATAAAAAAATTATACTAAATATTTAGTAAATATGAATTTTTTAATGCAAAAAACGGATTACCCAGGTATATTGAACATAAATATGGGATATGTATTGAACCTACTAAAACTAATTTTTTTAATAGTTAATAAGAAGTAAAAAATGATATATAAATTCATAGATTTGTTAGACTGGATGGAGACTATTATCAGTTTTTTTGAATATTTTCTCGGTTATATAACCCATTGACTACATTAACATAAAAAGTAATTAAATTAAAAAGGAAAATAGTTTCTGATTATTATTTTTATGAACTAAATAGAATATTGGTGAATGCTCTATTTTTATCACTATTCTATATAAATGGTGAATTTGTAATTCACTATGATGATTCATTAAATGTAATTGTTTTTTTATATAGAATGATTAATTCCTTACTTATGAATAAAATATAATGAATTCTTATGTGTTAAATTATCCAACAACTAATCATGAATTACCTTTACTTAGTTTTTTATATAATAATTTGGATAAATATTTTATTTGGTATTATGTTTAAAATATAAAATTTCCATAGATCTATGAAGTATAGATTCACTCATAATGGGTTTAAAAAATAATAGAGATTATGGATATACATGATTAGGGATTATAATAACACAATTAATTACCATCATGGAAAAGAAAAAAAGTATTCAATACCAAACATCAAATAGACAATGGATCATTAACCATGAAACATTTTGAACATGATCCATTATAAAATGATCTAATGAATGATGACCTAGAAAAATTTAGAAGTTGGAACATCCTTTGTTTTTCCTCAATCTTTTTTAATTTCAACAATTTCATGAAAAATTAGGCATGCTTATTTGGAAGACCATTATTTACAAGAAAAAAGTTAAACTATTAAATAAAGTTATGCCACACAAATTTAACATTATAATGGAATGTGTTTTTATATTTTGAAAATTGATGTCTTTGCTAGTGGTCTCCCATTTGAAAAATTATTTTTCAAGAGAAGCTACCAAATCTTCAATTCCCATTTATCCCCCCCCCCTACGGCCCAAAGGCATTCTTTTTTATTTTATTATGCATAATTACCCTTTTAAATTTTGAAGGGGAACCCTTACATGACCCGTAGGACCAAGGCACAAGGCCTGATATGACCCGAAGGCTGATACATGACACGAAGGCCCAAAGACATAATATTCCCATTACATGACCCATAGGCCCAACCCACTTGAACTACCCATCCCCAGCTTCTACAACATTTATCTCCAAGCTCTCCACCTCACATTTCCGAATGTCTAGTATGGCCACGTACAATGTTGCATGGTGCCTGGTCCTGATGGCGGTTGCCACATCCTCTCATTCTTTCAATCTGGTTTGCTCTGCATCTGCTGACTACTACTCTTTTCTCTGAACATCTTCTGGGGGATACTCTATGTGAACTCGGCTAATTTATGGTCTCTGTGGCCCGAAGGCCCTAAGCCCTGAAGTCCTTTGAAGACCTGAAGGCCCTGAGACCTGTAGGTCCAAACCAGTGGACCGAAGGCCCAAATCGTGTGAATAGTTCTGACTACTACAGTACCGAACATTACCTGCTACAATAATGCTACAGAAACCCAAAAATTCACATCCACCCGGTTTCGAACCTGGGTCTCTTGGATGCCATGAAGGAGCCCTTACCACTCGGGTACGAGCTCGTTGGCCATTTCAATTTATCATGATTGTACTATAATGTATAGAGACATTGGAGAATTTCATTGGTGGGATAGGTTGAAGAAAGATATTATAGAGTTTACAAAAATATATATTAATTGGGGATAGTTTGAAGATGAATGGAAATTAAAAAAGGGATACTTCATCCATTTCAATTTATATAGTGTTAATTGGAAAATAAGACAACATATGTATTTTTGGGATTACACAATACGTCTTGTTATAACAACACAATTTGGGGTAATGTTGACCGACTAACTAAATATTCATATTTCATTCCCATTAGATATACTATGCCATTAGATTATCTTTCACTACTACACCTCAATGATATAATAAAGTTAGATGGAGTTCCTCTCTCTATTTTATCTTAATGTGATACCTAGATTTATTCTAAATTTTTAGGATCATTTCAAAAGCTGTTTTACATTGAATAAAATTTTATTATAGCTTATCATCATCATTCAAATAGATAATCTATGTTAATTAATTAGATTTTGGACGAATTTATTTATGTGTTTCAATAGTTTACCGAATAAATGATAGATCATCATCATACGTTTTTTGAATTTTCGAATAGCAGTTTTGATCATTCCATTATATTCATGGAACCTTTTATGTCGTTATATGGAAAACAGTGTCAATCTTATACTGATTGGGATGAACTATGGGACATGAATTTTATCTTACAAGATTTAATCATATAATAGGTTTATAAGGTTATTATGATTCAATAACATACGAGTATGGATCATAGTATACTTATGTTTATAACTAGAGGAAATATATTCCATTAAGGATAGATGATCATGTTTGTTTAATGTATCCTGATAGAAAGGTTTTTTGTATTGTGGTAAAAATAGGAAATTTTCCTTGATTGTATGGATATTATAAAAATTTGTATAGTGATAGATCAGTTTGAATCAATGTTTATTTACCCTAAATATTATTTATGGTATATAATGTATTTCATGTTTCATTTTAAATAAATTATTCCACAATACATCTCCTCTTTTAAGACGTGATGATGTTATGTACAAGGAAATCATTTCTTAAGAAGAATAGTTAGTACATATTGGTAATTTTATAGATAATTTTTTATAGAAGAAGGACAATAATCATGTTATTGTATTTTTGAAAAATGATATAATTGAAGGAGAAATATGGGAATCAGAAAAATTATATGAAGTGAAATATTCCCAACTTGATTATGTAAGAAATTTAATTAAGGTAGTGAAATTTTAAAAAGGTTTGATGAATGAAAGATCCATATTAATGTTAGGAGTAAATTATTTTCATTCATAATTAATATTACTAAAGTTTATTATATATATTTAATATAATATTATTTGGAATTGTGATATTTAAATAAGAGATACTTTTATGCATACTAAACTTGTTTTGTTATATTTAATATATTCATAAAATTTTAATATATAACTTATAGAATTTTCTTTTGAAAAAATTTATATCAATTTTAATATCATTAAATATAAATTATATTTGGGTGAAATTTTCGAATATTACTGAAAATGTTGATTTTTTAGAGAATATGGAAAAATAACATATTTTTTAAAACAATAATTTAAATTTATTTAATAATTGAACTTTTCATTCCCATATGATAATAATGTATCATATGTTTGTATTTATTAAATATAATAATTTATAATATAATAATAATCATTATATATTATTTTGTAATAATTTCATTTTATAACATAAAACCATGTTTGTCAAAAAACTGTTTTTCGTTGTGTTTCATGTTTTGATCATAAATTTATATCTTCCACATCAGGAAAGTTAATCATAAAAAATGGATTCCTCATTTGAAATCTTATGTTCTATATTTTTATTTAATATCTACCTTTTATTTTTTTTGTTAATATGAATAGTAACAATAGTACATTTTTTATCACGATAATTGTAAAATGGTTTAATATAGGCGATGAGTCATAAAATTCATTCAAAAACTTTCATTAATTTTATTTTATGAGTTTATTTCCTCAAAAATAGTACAATTACTGAAAATTGTAATGTTTTTTGTTTAAAATTTATATGTCCCTTTATAATATTTTATAAAAAATATAAAGTAAAAAATCTCCATTTATTGTATTTAATATTTTAATATTTAGTTTAATTGTTAAAAACGTCACATTTGTGGTTATAAATGGTTATTTTGAATATAAATTATTTTTCATCATTCTATTTTATTTTTAATACATATTGTTTTAATAATTATGTTAAATGATTATGCAACATCGTTATAGTGTTTATTCAAGAAGAAGAAAAATCAATTAAAAGATATTAGAAACCGTAAAAGTAAAATTTTATGTTTGAGTTTTTTGTTCAAAAAATATTATGGATAAATATAAAAAAGTAGGGATATGGTAGTGGTTAATATAAAAATTTATTTAACATCATCATGAAATTAATGAAAATTTTAATGAATAGTTCAAAAAATAAAGTAATGATATTTTATATTTCAAAAATATTTAATTAAATGATTAAAAAATCAAAAACATTATAACTGCATTCAAGTTAATGTTATAGGTCTTATAATATCCATAATGGTACACATATTTAAAGCATTTAATTTAAACATGTCTTGTATTACCCATAATGTTTAAAATACATTGACATTGTTGTATATGTCAAAAGTGTTAAAAGGTTTTGAAAGAAAGATATATATATATATATAACATAATAAAAAAATATTCACAATTTTATTGGAAGATAATATTTCAGACCATAATCATATTATATTTTAATTATATCATTTTGCACACATTTGTTTCAATAAAATTATTTTAGTTTAATTCAATACTTTTTTTAATTAAATGAATACCCCTCCCCTCACGTGAAATAGTAAACCTCCTCTCTTCTTTTCCTCACAGCTTTCGATAAATCAATTCCATCTATGTCCATAAAAATAATCTCACCTAATTTACACTCCACATCATATATTTTATTTTCTCACAAACAAAAAAACTTAGGATTCTTAAGGCATATGTTAAAGATATAGTCTGTGGAGAAGGTATAAGTCCTTAAAGACCTATATCATGTTTATTTCTTCTTCCACATACATAAAATATTATTTAACAGTGATGAAATAATTTCATATGTATCTTCCATATATTAATAAGTTATTGTGAATTTTTAATATCCTATTTTCACCTCTGTTTCCATTCTTTTGAAAATTGAACATCACTTGGGATTACGTGGGGATAACTACATCCACGAAGCGATGAGTTTCATTTTACATCAACTCTTCTAAAGGATTTTTACTAGGTTGGTATAAATTTATATATAGTATATTCATGACATAATTAATGGTTCATACATTTATTATATCATCTACTTTCATACCATCCCATCTATTGTAAAATGACAACTTTGTTCTTCCAAACTTGTGTACGATCACCTCCACGAAGCGACACGATTTGTTTTTTCACCAACACATCACATGGATGATATATATACGTTTATTGAAGGTATAATATGATATTTTTTAATATAATCATATATATATATA
This sequence comes from Viscum album, assembly GCA_963277665.1. Taxonomy (NCBI): domain Eukaryota; kingdom Viridiplantae; phylum Streptophyta; class Magnoliopsida; order Santalales; family Viscaceae; genus Viscum; species Viscum album. The sequence continues at coordinate 1,550,537,788 of OY728129.1, forward strand.
ATTAAAAAATAATAATTATCTACATCTGATCATGATTATTCAAAAAATGATATTGTTACTCATGCATATGTATGAGTTACTTCCACCATGATGGAAAAGTAGTTTATTTTTAATAACCAACATTCATTATTAGATTTTTATTTTTAATTTATATGTAAAATTGATAAATATATCATAATTGTAATTCTATATATGATGGAATAATTTCCAATTTGACCATAGTCATGTTAACAATGTCATTTTTGACATAAGAGCAGAATATAACCAAAAAATACAACATGAATATAATTGATTAATTAATTTTATATAAAACAATAATGAAATAAATAAAAGAAATAATTAGCATGAATGAATTATTATAAAATAAAATAATAAAGAATATTTTTTTATTAAATATGATAAGGATCATACATGACATATTAGACTCATGGTAAGAGGAATGTTAACTTAATACCTCATTTTAAATATTTTTATGATTTATTTGCTATTTATTTTTCATCCTTTACCATTTTCATAAAAATATTTTATGGTTGTATTTTATTTATATACAGGAACTATAATTGAAATTTCTTGTTTATCATGGTCTCATTTTTTTATTTTTTAATGATCAATCATTTTATACATAACGTTTTGAATTTATTTAAAAATGAAAAAAAATTATCTATAATATTTTATAGGACATCTATGGATTTTCCCATCAATGAAACATTTATTTTATTTTTTTAATTAAAAAATGGAATTTTTTTGTCATAGGAAAATAGTTATACCTTTTTATGTGTAATTAATATTTCAAAATGTATTTTTAAATGGAAAATGTATTCCAATCTATAAAAATGTTACGAAAATGCATTGAAATGTTTTTTTCAGGGTTTTTATGATGAAAATATAAAAGAATAAAATGTTTTATTAATGAAATGTACCTTTATAATTATATATGATAATGGGTAAGACCCATATGAATTATATATTTGGTCATCCAAAAACAGTTTATACGATGAGGGAACTCGATAAAGATTATATGACGTGTGATCCAAATATTTCTCTATATTTCATTGGGTAATGTTCAATGTACAAAAATCCAAGATGGTGGAATTTAATCAATGATGTTTAATTTATGTATTTGATAATGATCATTTTATTTTTATAGCATTGTATGAATATGATTTCCCATGTTTCCTAAAATGGTTTCTATTGTAATGCAATAGGGTTTAATGGTTTTCATTGAGAAAAGAAATTCTATTTTCATGTGGATATGATTTATTTTATATAGTAAATGAATATTAGGAATGAGTTAAATATTTAATGTGTTTTAATATTTTCATTGTACTAACACATTCAATTCAATCATGTCTAGATCTAACCTATTCATGGTCATCCCACATTTTAATATTTTTTTCCATGAGTTTAAGGATCAATGTGAATAAATAAGAATTAAAGTTTAAATTCCTAAATATTATTAATGAAAATGAAAAAATTTCATTTTTAATGTTTTTTGTTTTTGGGAAATTGATTCTTATTTGATGTTTTCACATTTTAATGTATGTGTTTTTATATGAGAGTTATGAATTAATTATCTCAAATCTTAAACCTAAATGATGTTTAGAAATTAATTAAATTAAAATCTAGTATAAATTCATTATATTATGTAAAATTTAAGGTTGAGTCCTTATAACCTATCATTCACATGAGGACTATTGTAATTGATCTACTTATGTATGGTGAATCACACCAAGCATAAAATTATTTGAAAATCAATTTCCAATATAATAAACACACCACTGTTGAATTTTTTGCAGCTAAAAACTCTAATGTAATTAACCCTTGGTGAATGGGTAGCATTAATTAATTATTTTAGTTACCTATTATTAACTTTTTCACACATTATTTAATTCAAATTTACCATATCCATAATGACATTCTTCATTGAAACAAAGTACAACCACAGAAAATTGTAATTAAAGATAAATTATAAAATGTATGGTGTTCAAGCGTGTATACCTAAAAATTATTCATGAGTAAGGGTTAATAAACAATATTTGGACAACTATAAAATTTTAAAAAAACATATTGTAACTTATAATAATATAAAAATTCATAAATCATAACATTATATTAAAAACATGAAATTTATGTTTAGGGAGATGACTATAAAAATTGAATATATATATATTATTTAGAAATATGAAAAAATTTAATATGACTTTTCATACACAGAACAAGATGATCTCCAACATGAATGTAAATATATAGATATTATATAAATAACCAACTATAAATTTGGGGATCCTACATTAAAATTTGGAATCTCAATAGTGTCTCATATTTTTTATAGTCATGAAACTACTATATATATGTTTTATAATAGTCCTCTAATATTTTAAAAAACATATACTATGTATAAAGAGAAACAAAATAACGCAGGTACAAATATAATTCAAGTATACAGGTTGGTTATTCATGTAATAAAATGTATACGACAATACTAAACACAACCACTTATTAATATATTTTTCATTTATTCCAAGTGAACCAAGAAGATCGAATTTATTAAATATTTCCTCCTATAAAGAATAAAAATCATCATGGAACACAAAATATTGGAATCCACTATGTAAGGGTAAAAATGTGGCAGACTAACCCAAAGTAATCCATTAAAGAGATCACAAATCATGGAGGTCCTGACTCCAAATTTTTCACATGAGATAAAACATGCCATAGAGTAGAAAACTCATATCCTTTATTTAGGTATGATACTTATCACGGGTGACCCTATCTAAAACTATTTCAAAGATAGAAATAGTTTTATTGAAGACCAAGATAATATAAATCTGAAAAAATTCACAGATTTTGAATGACGAGAGACATTCCATTGAAAAAATTTCAATGCAATGATAGCATAGAAAATTATTCTCATAAAAATAATAAACTAATTCACCTTCATGATAACAAAAATAGGGATAAACATATTCTATTTAATTGATTATATGTGAAATGTTCCAAAAATAATTAATTTATCAATTTTACACACTCAACCCTAAAAAACTATGTCATCCATATCATACAAAAACTATCATATTCAATATCTACCCATAAAAATATAGGATATCACACCATTAAACAGACAAAACCCCATATAGGAATAACGATATCAAATCTTTTAATACAACTCCTTATTAGAATACCCTTCCCCTTGTCTCATATAACCCATTTCCATCAACATATGTCATTAATAATGAATTATTAAAACCATTAATATTCTTTCATATGAAAACAATGGTTCATGAAAAACTATTCGATAACACATAATCATATCCCTTAATGAAAATTATTCTAAAACCCTAATGTGTCTGACCAATTTGATGCATATATTTATAACCATTTTACTTATATATGTACCCTAATATTGTGACCATAATTTTTCCTATTAAATATTATTCAGAATCATTTTAAAAAAAATCCATATTTTGAAACTATTGATAAGGGATTTCAACTATCTACCCTATATGGTTAAAAGAAATTTTTATAGAAGAATTTAAAAAATATATATTAAAAATCCCCACTATTGAACTATCTAAAAAGTTACTAACTGGATAAGAACCTTTAAAATATAATTTAGGACTAATCATATTATACTAAAATTTCAAATCATAAATAAAGACTTTTTTAGGGTAATCCCAAGAAACTAAAATTCATGGAAAATAAAAAAAAATAGGCATGAATGTACACTAAATATGTAAATCTAGTTTATATATTATTCCCAGCACTGATTAGATTTAATTGTGAGATTATCTAGCTAGGATTAAAATGTCACTGATAGGGGAGGGGTAAATTAGTTATATCTTTTTCTTTTATGTTTCTTTACTTATAAAAAAACATTCAACTCCAATTATTTATTTTTTCCCTATAAAAAACAATTCGAATACACATCCACATGAAAACAATAATTTACATGGTTCACTACTCAATAGTAGTATCTACATCCTTGGTATGGTTTGGAAGAAATCCAAAACCATATAATCCATTATAAAACAATCCTTTTGTATGTAATAAAATGCGTAGGATATTCCCTTACACTCGTGTAGCACTATGTTCAATAAAATAGTTCATGTGATTAATATTTCCTGAAACGATGTAATACATTTTTTGGAACAAATATTTTATATTGATTCTTGATGAACAATAAAAAATATGATTTTTTTGAAAAAGTTGTTCACTTTATTACCAAGAAGCAGGTAATAACTTCCTGGAAATTTTAATAATACTCATTCCAGTTTACCAGTTCAATTACCAATTCTCATTTATTAATACAAAAATTATAATCTATCATAATACAACTAAAAAAATCCTAAAAATATACCATATTTCAAAAATACCTATATGATTTTCCTAGTCGGATTATCTACCCCAATATGGTAACCAGTTGAATACGATCTTCCTCTTCTTCTACTTTTTCTATTCGATAAAATATATCAAGAAAACAAAAAGAAGAAACTTTTTGATGCATAAATTGTGGATCCCCGCTCTCTTATTTCGTGAAAATGAAGTCAAAGAATAAAAAATTTCCCTCCTCTTATTTATAGGCTCATAATACCTCATTCAACAGGAACCTAATAATCTTTTCACACATTACCCAAACTCCAGAATATTCTAACGTACTTCAATATCATATCTTCCATTGAATCGTTAAATTCCCCTTGAAATCTAGAACATTATTTGACTTCTTCAACCTTCCTAGAAGTTTTTATCTTCTCTTGACTTTATCCTTCTTCATTATTTCCAAAAAATCTTCAATCTGATTCTTATTTTTCATTCTAATTACCCCATTATGATTCGCCATTACGATGGTCATCCTGGTTTCTTATCCCACATATAAATTTGAAATTGAGAACTTCTTAAAAATATATATTATGATTCTGATTCCTAATTATGTTTTCTAAAAACCATTTCTTCATTATGATAAAGGAATTTGGTCACTTTGATATTCTTGGCCAACTTCAAACATATCAGAACAAATGTTATTTCATTATGTTTATCTACACGGCCTAAAATATTATCTTACTAATCTATTTTTATCATTATGATGGAATTCTAGATTCAATAAATATTTAGTTATTATGTTCCTCTCCACCAAATGTAAAAAGGAAATAATATGTCATATCATTATGATTTTCAGAATAAACACTCATTCTAATTTCATTATTATGAGGAAGACAAAATATTTATTCAAATTTTTTCAACCACTTATAGTTATTCTTTTATGGATACCATCCCAATGATATTTCATCTCTCAAATTCATTCTACTTTCTTATTTTGATACATATCAACTTAATTTTATGAAGTATTATATATTTTTACTTTTTTTCTATAGAATACTAGAACCTTTGTTTTCTTTCATAATAATCATGAAAACATTCACAACATTCAAAAAAATCTGAAACCGATGACCTGAGACTAAAAATAATTTACTTTAGTAACTCCCCTATTCCAAAAGCATTTTATTATTAGTAGGACTTCCTTCATGACTTTTTTTATATTAGATAATAGCTTTAGAATCATCTTACTTATAATATAGAGTATTATAACTTTTCATTATTCCAACAATATCTTCATTTCCAACCCCTTGAATAAGATTGTACTCAATACTTTTGGTAGCACCTCTTTTCATCCAATCAGATGCTCAAAATGATATTAAGAATTTTTCTCCCCCTTTATTTTATTAGTCTAGCATGATATGTTTCACAACTTACTTATAATTTTTGGAAAATAAAAAATATAAATTCAACGTTAAATTTCAATTAAGATCCATACTGAATTTGATTTCCTTCCACATTGTGATCTTCCTTTCATTATAAACCTATGATGATCTTGATGATACCTTTCTTCAAAAAAAAATCATCCAAATCCAATTGATTTTCATAGGAAATGTTTATTTTAATTCCTAAGTATAATGGTCATTCGGATCATCATTTTTACAAAGTGATTAGATTTATTTATTTTTAAAATTCCTTGACAACAAACTAAAATAATTGAATATGACAATATTTTTTATCATCTTGGTACTATCAACCCCACATTAGATTTTATGGTCAAACAAGTTTCATAAATCATTGAACATTTAAACCTTAATAAATGGATTACTTATCAATAAATATAATACTATATGAGCAAACTATTTGTAAGAATCGTGAATTATTGACAACAAAACCATGTTGTCTAAGAGTAGTGATTGTGAAACATCATCACCTTTTCTTCCTCAACATTTCTTCCTCATATTTTCAACTTCATCTTTTTTGTAATCAAATCATTTCTTTTCCACGTTTTCAACAGTACAATTATAATAAAAAATTCATTTTCCTACAACCACTCCAACAATTTTTTAGAATAGTTCACACACTTACATGATGGATTTACAACTTACTAGTAACCCCTCCTTTATGAATAAATTCTCAAGGATAGATTTTTGAAACAATTCTCCCCATTGAAAACACTCACTAGATGTAATATGAGATAGGGGAAAAACACACATACCTAAAACTTGATAAGATATATTTTGGATGTTTATGTTAAACCCAAATTTAGAAAAACGTTCCTATGATAGTATTTTTTTGAAAATATAAGATACTTGGTCCGATGTGGGAACATACTTCATATTTAATTCATTATTCTTGATATGATCTTTAATGAAATGGTACATTATATCAATATGTTTTGAATGGTAATTTTTTAAAAGATTCATTTTATGGTTGATTTCACTTTGATTATCAAATACCAAGAGCAAGGATATATTTACTTCAACAATTATGTCTGCTAATTGAGTTTTCATCCACATATGTTGTGTAATAGCATGAGTGGAAGAAACATAATATGAATCACCATTCTAAGAGTCACTGAATTTTGTTTCTTTATGTACCAACTAACCAAAATTTTAGCCTCAAATAAAACTCCATTAGATGTGGATCTTCTATCATCAACATTGCCCACCCAATCAGTATCTTAATACCCAAACAAATCAATACATTCTTCTCTATCATACAAGATTATGATATTTTCTGTTCCTTATATATATATATATATGAGAATTATTTTTCATGAAAGAAAATGTGATTGTTTTGGAGAAATATAAAATTTTCACATAAGGTAACCATATTAACTATGCTACCTATTACGTTATTAAAATATAAAAAGCTTCTAGTCATCTTTTGAAACTCATTATAATAATCATACATGACTTCTTCATATTTAAACAATTTTTTTTCCCACTGAGACTTGTGTGGAAAATGGTTTTTAATTTTCCAGGATAAACTTATTAATATGTTCCCTAACATATATTCGTCATAAAGAAAAATGTGTTTCTTCTTTTTTAATATTTTTAACCCAATAAAGTATTTCATTTCTCCCAGCAAGGACATATCAAAAAACTTTTTCGACTCATTAGAAATTTATTGATAGTTTCTTATATAATTCAATGAAAATATAATTCCATCAATATAAATAATTATGATTAGGGAAAACTCTTGACATTATTTAATGTATAAATTTCTATCAACTCTTAATTTCTTGAAATTAATATTCGTCAAGAAATTATCCAATTTAGAATACCATGATCTTGGAGTTTTTTATCCCATAGAATAATTTATTTAGCTTAGACACATAACTTTAAACTTTCCCAATAATAAATCCACAAGTTTGTTCAATGTAAACTTCCTCATCAAGATCCCCATTTGAAAATAAAAACATCACATTCATTTGAAAAAGTGTGTAACTTTTTTGTAAATCAATATAAAGATATATTTTTAATATTTTAAACCATTCCACATGAGAAAAATAATCATCAAAATCAACATCTAAAATTTGTGAGTAACCTTTTTTCACAAATCTTTCCTTGTTCCTTATCACTTAACCTTCTTCATTCAGTTTATTCTGAAAACCCCATTTTGTACCTATAATATTTTTTATCCATCTTGGGTATGATTTCGAATGTATTATTATTTTCTATCTGATCAATCTCTTCATTCATATCCTAAACCCATATAAGATTCTCAAAAGAAAAATTCATATCATTTACCTTGACTTTTGAATATAAATAACCATGTGTATCAATTTATGAGGTTCATTGTATTTGAAACTTTTGATGTTGATCACCAATAATTTTATGACCCAACACAAAAATCCTCTTCTTAGGATGATTTATGTGTGTTTCATCCTCATCACATGAAATAGCACAGTCCCGTTCTTTTTCTTATGCAGGATTGCTACATTCATCATCCTTATTATAATTTCTAATAAAACCATCATTATCATTATTAACTTACATATTTGAAAAATTATTCCTTTCTTTATCATAATTTATAACCACTTTTACATTAGTATAATCAAAAATTATTTTTGTATCATTGTTAAAACGTTTTCATCCTCTACCTTTTAAAGATTAACCATATAAAATTTTATCTTCAACTGTCTATTCAAACATTCTATGGATTCCACCATTCTTCATTATAATGCATGGAATCCCAAATACTATTAACTATTTCAAACATTGAGTTTTTCCATAAAATATTACATATGGATTCATATATGAACATTTGATATATAAACATCATTTGTTAATATACAATGTATCACTCATGGACTGATTCCAAAAGTAATGAGAAAGACCTTGCTCAAGTAACACAATTCTCCTCATTCACACAAAACTTCTATTATTCCTTTTACTAACCCCATTTTTAAGAGTGTAGACGAAAATATTCTCATTCATAATTCCATGATTCTCAAGATAGCTTTAAAATTATTCACTTTTATACTCACCACCATTATCATTTCTAAACTTCTTCACTGAATACTCACATTCCTTTTTATAATTCCTCATGAAACATTTAAACATTTTCAATGAATTTGAATTATGTTTTATATACATAACAAAAGTAGTGTGAGTAAAGAAATCAATGAAGGTGATGAAGTAATAATGTCCATTAGTTTATTTTATCTCATTGGACCATAAATATCAGAATGAATAAGTTACAGGGATCATTGTGAACAAATCCTAACTCTTTTATGAAATGCATTTGTAATTTTCCATTTTTAAAAAATAGTGCATCACCTATACATTCTTCTTGACATATCAGAAATACCAAGAACATTATATCTCTTTTATAACTTTTTCATTTTTCATTGACACAGGTTACATAGCCTTTTATTCCAAAACTAATTCTCTTCTACCATATCCAACTAAAATGAGTTTTGTGTTTCAACAAATTTAAATTAGTTTCCTTTTGTGTGTTGGAATCCAGTAACTATATTTCCATCTTACTCACTTTTCAAAAGAAACATATTTTATGAAGTTAAATTTATTACACTCATGAAAATATTTTCAAACACTCATTGTATTGTATTTTAACCCAAAAACATATAATCATTTCATGGATTTTATCTTTTCTTTTTCAATGATCATTGATCCAATGCCTTTAATTCTCAGATATTCATCATTTCCAAATGTCACTATTCATTATTTGAAATCATCCACATTCTTCAACAACATTACATCTCCATTCATACGATAATAACACTAACTATCAAGAATCATTTGTCGTTGTCCTTTTATATTATTCAAAGCATTATCAACAATAGGGACCTTTTATTTTTACTTTTATTTCTTTACCTCCATTTTCAAATAATGTTTAAGAATATTTATTGTGATAATAACAAAACACGATAACGATCAGCAATAAGTCCTTGTTGTCCGCATATTTCATAAATAGTTTGTAGGGGATGAAACTTATTCTTAACGTTCACACCAACCTTCTAAGATATCTTCTAAACTTTCTTGTCATACATTTTTTAGAGGATTCACTACCCCTCAAATATTTTCTACCATAATCTGTGGAATAATAGTGTAGTTTTCTATTGAACCAATGGATATTTTTTGTATATCTAAATGCACCACAACACCTTCTATATATATATAAAATGAGTATTTTCCTCTAAAACATTCTTATTTACCGATGTTGTGATCATTTTTTAGACCATTTTTTATTATTCCTTATTATAACCAGAACTTATAAGATCTATTTTGTATTCTGAATATTTAGAAACATTTTTTTACTATGAATTTTTATAAACAACTAAATTCATGACATTATTGGCCATTTTCACAAACATATCTTCCCACCATTATTCTTTTTAGAAAAATTTCCAATTTTATTTTCAAGAACAACATCATATTTCATCTCAATAACTGAAGGTAAATTTTCATCCTTCTCAGGTTCCTCATTATGATAATATTCACCAAATTAGAATATATTTTTTTAAAACATATATCCATATGTTCAACTTTAAAATGTTTTTTGGACAAGATCAAACTATTCTTATTTTTTTCTTCATCATAAATTCCATATGTTCAATATGATTCATTTATTTATAAATAGATTTAATCAAATCATCAACCTATTCTATCATCTTGTCATTATCTAAGGAATTTGTTTTTGAATTTTTCGTCAATGAATATTCATTTTTAGATTAATAATTACCTTTTCAATCCCCTAAATATTCCTTAGATATTCTTTCGACTCATCTTTATGGAAAAATTGTAATTCAGTTTCTCCTTCTTTAGAACTGATTCTTATTAATTCTACATTATTCACTTTTGAAATAAAAATATTCTCTCCACCTTTTTGAAAATATTTTTTGGATTCGGAATCAATATCTTATTCTCCTTCATCTTTAGACACAAATCTTGTTCTCCTATATTTGAAGAACATTTTATCTTTCCTTGTAGAAAAGAATTTATCTTTGTCAGCCAATTTCTTCTATGACATTATTGGTCTTATTTCTTCTTCATCACTATCCACTTCTTTAATTCCTTGAGAATAATTAGCCACAATGTTTCATTGAATACATATTAAAACATTTCATGGGAAGTTTCCCTTTGTATTAACCTATATATATTCTCAAATTTTTAGAAAACAAGGAAAAAATATCATCTATATTTTTACCTTCATTATTTTTGAGTCAGAGTTAGTGAAAATAATTTTCATCAAGAACCATCTTGGAATTCTCTTTCTTTGCATATTTGAAATAAATCTCTCTATTAGGATTTTTTTCGTTCATAACTCTATACTTTCTCATTTCATATGTAATTAGAGTACTATAATTATTATCCAAAGATTAAGTTTGATGATATATGTCATCCATTGAAAAAACATTGGCATCAAACTTATCAAGAATAATTCTTAAGATCTTTTCAACAACTATAGAATTATCTAACATTTTACCAAGACATTTGATAGGAGTGACAATGTCATTCACCCTGGTAAATAAGTCACCAATATATTCTTATTCACCCATATTGAGATCTTCATTGTTGAGCCTCCAAATTTTCATCTTTTCCTTCTTTACATTTTTATTTCCTTTATAATTATTTTCAATCGTATCCTAGATGAATTTAGAAACGGAAACACCTTTAAATATTAAAAATGCACTTTCATAATGTGATGTGAGTAAATCATTTTTAGTGCTTCCATCATTTTGAAGATTCTTCTTATCAACTGGTTTAAGATTAACATTATCATAAATAGGAATAAATATATATATTATATATTGAAGAACATCATACCCAAGATAATTAAGATAATGCGTCATTATATATTCCCATATATGATAGTACATTCCATTGAAGATTGGAATCCACTTAATATTCAGAAAATTTAGATTCCCCATCACATATTATATTCAAAATTTCATTAAAGAAAAAAATGAAGTGAACCTTCGGCTCTGATAAAAATTGGCATTACACAGAGATTATTCAAGTATCATTTTTAGGGGGAGTGGGTGAATCAATGATATATATTTTTTAAGTTTCCTTGTATAAGGAACAACCTTTTCCTCATGTTAAATAAGTCATTCCTTTCTAAAAATATTTAAAAACCACATCTATAAGAAGACAATAATTTACAAGGTTAACTACCCAACAAGAGTAGTTATGCCTTTGGTATGGTTTGGAAAATATCCAATACAAAAATTCCATAAACAATAAAAACATGTCATTATTATAACCTGAAAGTAAAAATGTTAAAAATCATTATTGGAGTCTATAAAAGTGAAGTCCAAGAGAATAGAAAATGAAAATTTCTGCAAACCCATGGGTAAGTAAACCAAACAACCACACACTCTAGATGGGACCTCAAAAGAACCCTTAGAGGCTAGAAAATAATTTGTATGATTACCTTCCATCAATGTATGAGAAATCTTGATGCCATATGGAAGGATGGTTTTTCATATATGGATCAAATATGAAATATCCCAAGGAGAATAAGATATACATTTAATAGAGTTCCAGAAAACCTTAGAATTTGATTCCACATTAGTCAAATAGATTCCCTTAGACTAGGACATCTCAATACTATTGACAATGGATTCTACCTCCACAATGAGTGAATTCCTAGATCTATAAATGGATGTAAATTCTAGTAAAACTGATCTCATTAATTCAAAAACCTCTCCTCCACCCATCATTATGCCTTTGATACCAGACCCATTCATATTAAGTTTGATACCATTAAAATGGGGGATATATTTCACCCACTGTCCGTCTAACTAGTTGTTGGATGAGGCTTGTAGTTGTTGTTTGGTTATTAAACCCCAAAATATTGGGCTTTCTCCCACTAACTAAAATTACATAAAATTAAATATCCAACCATCTGGATCAAACCATAAGTTCCACAATTTAGGGGGGGTTTTTATTTCCTAGTTCCTCAGAGCCTCCCATAATATCTAATAGCCTTTTAAAAATATAATAGAACGAGCCCTCATTTCATGATTTATTTTAATGGTTTGACTAAATGACTATTGTAGGAAGTCATCTAGGGACGCCTCCAAATAGATTAATCAAAAAAACTCCTCTAGATCATTGTACATTCTCTTGGCCCACTTAGTTTGGAGAAAAAAGTGGGACGTGGACTCCTCCTTTTGAACCATGCGGTAGAAGCATCTTGAAACGATGTGAAGACCTATCCATTTAAATTCCATATCCATAAGTATAAAAATATTATGAACCCTACAAACCAAAATATTGAATTTAAAAAGATGTTACTTGAGCCATAAAATCTCATCCCCACTGATTCATGTCTTATTCGAGAGTTGAGATCATTTTATATGCCTTTTATGAGATTGAACTGGAGGGAGTACCCATGAAGATTCAAGCATCTAGTGACTTCACGAAGTGCATTCCATCATAGAAAATTTTCTTGGTGGGATCAATGATTACATTAATAAATGATTGGAATGAAATTACTTGTTTAAAAATTAGAAATTGTGCAGGGAAACATGTCTATTCGAGGATCTAACAAACCTAGTTGATGTTCTAGGAATTTTGGTCTCTACGACCAATAATCCATCAGGAGTGGCATTGGTGTTCTTTAATGATTTTATGGAGAGACTTCCATGGGTATTTCGAGTTACCTCTTTCTAGGACAAGATAAATCCATTTATTTCTTTTGATGAACTTACACCATAATGACCATACATTAATTGTCATGACCCGTCCTCAGGGCTCGTGCTGTGACTACCCCAAGACCTCCTTCCAGAGGACAGGGGCTGGCGACTAGCACCAAGGTGTAAATCCCGATGAAAAGGGAAGGCATTGCCTTTATATAGTAAACAATCACAAAAGAGTAGGAAACAGAAGTAAGCACTAAGTAAACTGAGTACCAAAAATTATGTGCTGATAGTAAATGGTCAAATATACAAACCCAACTGAAAGACTATTACCACAACACTAAAGTAAAGCAGCAACCACTGAGTCGTCCTCCAGAAATCCCACATGAAGGGTGGGTACAAATAGTCTCCTTTGCACCTCAGGTCCATCCTTCTACTCCGAGTACGTCTCACCAAGTGGTCCACTCCCAGGTATAGTCTTGCTCCACAAGACTCTACCATGATCAGCGTTGTCCGTCGTCTGCATCCAACACAACGTAGTGCGGGCATAGCCCGTGCGGTGGTGAGTATAACAATACTCAGTAGAGACCCCGAGACCCCTAAAGTTCTCCCAGAATCCAAAAAGGATAAACCACAATGGAAAGATACAATCATAAAATAAAAACCAACCCTACTTAGGTATATGACCATACATATACCTATGTCATCAATCCCAGTTTGGCTCCTACTCTCAAGCCCAAGAAAAACCCAGTCCACACCGGAAAGAAGTCAATCACACCATTGGTAATGATTGAAAGTAAATACTCAGCTCACACATGTATACCTCTTTCGTAAAGTGATAAAGATGATCAGATGTAGTCACTGATTCATCTAAGCTGTCGGACCCACATTGGATACCAGACTAGCTATGCAGTCGGTCCCACATAGGATTCTAGTCCAGCTACTCTGTCAGACCCACGTAGGATATGAGAACAGAAGTCAAAACGTCGGACGCACTAAGGATTCAAGTACAGTAGTCATCACTGTTGAACCCACAGAGGATTCCAGTACATGTTTTGTCGTCGTCGAACCCACAGAGGATTCCAGTACGGTAGTCATTGCTATCGTAATCAGCTCTAGGGTTCCCGCACACATCACGCTCGATTCTGGGAGGGTTCACTTATCTAACCAAGGGTTTGATACAAAAAATATCATTAAATCCAGAGTTGATGTATCCCGACATTCCGTCTCATCAAAAGGAACCCAACGCGATAGACGACGCGTCAATCAGACGCCCGATCTGAGAGTTATTGGCATTTGTGCTCCAGGGGCTTGGTTGGAAATACGCTCATTAGAATCCCATCCATTTTCCAATGTTGTCCAAAACTCACATAGGGTATTGAAAAAGAACTACCATGTCATGAGGTTCCCAGTGCCGTAGACTGCGCGTCGATCAGAGGCGCAGTCTTCAAGATATTCACCCTTATGTGAAAAAGAGCCCGACCGGTTAATCCCAGTGGACTGGCGGGTCGGGTCAACCCATCTTTTGGGGGGTCTGACCTAGCAGGGGAGTCCGACCGGCCAGAAGAAACGCGCGGCTAGGCCCAAGGAGTGCGGCGCGGCCCGGCCCGATAGGGTGCGGACCGACCGTGGCTCGACTCGAGGGGGCAGAGTAGTCTGTGGTGGGGGCGTGACCCCCCGGCTACTCGAACTGGCAGTGCCAAGTGGCGCCGGCCTCCCTAACCAGTCGACCGAAGCCGTCCAGCCTTCTCGGCACAAGTAGCCCGCATGGGCGGGCCGTAGTTCGTCCACCGGGGCACCCTGGGTGCTGCGGCCCTCCTCTTCCCGACTTTCCGTCGATCCGGCCAGCTCATCCACCAAGGAGGCCTTCCAGGTGTGGGTCGTGGTTCTCCGCATCGTGGCATCGTGGGGTGCTGCAGTTTCCTCCTTCGGCCCAGCCGGCTCCGGCTGGCCGGTTCTCCTTCAGCCGATCGGCCCACTGTTGTAGGTTGTCATTCTTCCGTACACGGCTGGCACACGGTCGCCACATCCATTCGTCTCTACCTTCCCATCATGATCTCCATCGCAAAAAAAAGAGACTACAGAGGGTCATCGGGCCGTGTGCATCTGGTTGCGCCCTCCGCGTTAGGTGGTAGAAGTTGGCTGAAAATAAACAATGATTTCTAATGAAGAACGGGGTACAAGATAATCACTTCAAAATGAACAAACCCCTACCTTGAATTAATGTTCATGGTAGTCGAGCGTCACGGAGGACGATGTCACCGGGATACGGCGTCAAATCATTGATGTCCAGGAAGAAGGGTCGAGGATGGCGCGTCGACGACGTTCCATGTGGGTGGATCCTTCTCCTTTGATTTGGCCAAAGATCGAAAGGGATGATGACGTTCCTCAGCAGTTCTTCGTTGGAAGTATGGTGTTCTTTCTTTGAGAGAAGAACAACCTTCTCTATTTCTCCAGAGCTCCCACAAAGTTCCAAAACAACAGGTGCCATAATAATATAATAGTTAAGCTATTATTTTATTCACACATGTAATTCAAAATTCAAAGAATTTAATTAATTAATTGAAGAGGTTGGACTCATTAATTTACATGTTTTGGGGAAAAAAATTAAAGAGAGAGAGAGTGAGAGGTGAAGAGATCTCATAAATAAGGGGGTATTCGTAATAAAAGATGGGGAGTTAATAAAAGAATTTGAATAGAGTTATGGGAGATGAAAGGTTGGGGCTTGTGTGGACCCCACCTCTCAAATATCAACACATGGGACGTTATGTGGGTTTGGGCCCCACCAACAACTTCCCATGGGAAGGAATAACTTCAATAGATAAATAAAATTTGCGTTCTACAGTTTTATTTAACTATTTCCAATTTCCCCAAAATTTAACTCTCAACCCGCCTAAAACGCAACTACGGTAAAGGCCAACTTAAGCAATTACTGGTGTTGTGATTTCATCGGTGTGCTAGGATTTCAATTCTGAGCACCGGTTAAAAATATAGAAAACCCCTCACGTACGTTTACTGAACGTACCCGAACAAAACTTCAGAAATTGAATTCAGGAACAACGGGCCTCAGAATCAAGTGCTGTCAGAAGCCACAGACTCCTATAATTCCAAATAATTAAGAAAAAAATTTCCTTGAAATTTATGAATTGTTACATTACTCCAACATCAGGGATTTACATCCCCGTGAAGCAAAAAACATACACTAGGGAAATAAATGGGGATACTGAGCTCGCATCTGTACCTCCCGCTCCCAAGTACACTTTGGGAGGTTCCCGTGCTGCCAGCGAATGCGCACCATAGGAATCAATTGTCCACATAGGACCCACTACTGTCGATCCTAAATCACCACTGGGACCTCTGCAAATTCCTCGCAGTCATCAATGTCCAGATCCCCATGATCGATTATGTGGGTCGAGTCAGGCACATATCTCTTCAGCTGATATACGTGGAAGACGTCATGCACCCAGTGCAATTGAGGGAGAAGGGCCAGGTGGTATGCCACCTCGCCTACTCTGCTATAGACATGAAATGGTCGGATGAAATGTGGAGATAAATTTCATCCTCGACCAAATCTCCATAGACCCCGTCGAGGTGAGACCCGTAAGAAGACGTTGTCGCCATTTTCAAAATCCAGTGGTCTCTGCCTCCTATCAGCATAGGACTTTTGTCTACTCTGTGTAGTATTCATCTGCTCTTGGATGATCTGCACCTTCTCCATCATATCCTGAACCATCTCTAGTCCCAGATGTGCTGACTCCAGATGGTCAGTCCAGCACAGAGGTGATCTGCAAGGGCGGCTGTACAGTGCCTCGTATGGTTCCATCCCGATGGTGGAGTAGTAACGATTGTTGTACACAAACTCCAACAAGGGTATTTGGTCCTCCCAGCTGTGACCAAATTGAAGGACAGATGCATGGAGCATGTTCTCGAGTGTCTGAATGGTCCTCTTAGTCAGACCGTCCATCTGAGGATGGAAGGCGGTGGTCAGACGTATCTACTTCCCAAAATCCTATTATAACCCCTTCCATAGCTAGGAAGTGAAATGAGTATCTTGATCAAAAACGATAGTCGATGGCACACCGTGAAGCCGTACGATATCCTAAATGTAGAGGCGTCCCAAGCTCTCTACTAAATCTATAATAATTGGGATGACATGGTGAATCAGTCTACGATCAAACAGATTGAGTTGTGTTCCCTAGATGTACGTAGATGCCCCGTCAAGAAATCAATGGATATCCCATCCCACTTCCACTCCGGGACCTCTAAGGGTTGTACCAAGCCTGCTGGTACCTGGTGCTCCTCCTTCCCTTGATGACAAGTGAGGCATCGCGGCTAGCTACTCCGCTACCTCTCCCAGGAGTATAGAATATCTGAAAGTCATAGTCCTGGAGGAACTCGAGCCATCACCGCTGTCTCAGGTTCAGGTCCTTCTGCGAGAAGATGTACCTGAGACTCTGGTGGTCAGAGTATACTTTAAAGCACTCTCCCATCAGATAATGTCTCCACATATTCAAGGCGAAGACCACTACTGCAAACTCTAGGTCATGGGTAACGTAGTTCTGCTCGTTCTATCTCAACTGTCGTGATCCATATGTGATCACTTCTCGCTGCTACATCAGGACACACCTGAGTCTGGTCCCTGATGTGTCGCAGTAAATTGCATACCCTACACCCTCCTCTGGTAGCCTTACGATGGGAGTACTAGTCAATCTCTGCCTCAGCTCCTGGAAGCTCTACTAATATCTATCTGAACACACAAAGGGTTTCCCCTTCTTCATCAATGCTAAAAGTGATGTCGCAACTCTGGAGAAGTCTAGCACAAATATCTGATAGTACCTTTCCAGACCCAGGAAACTCTGCACCTCCATCATGCTTTTGGGTGGCTCCCAAGTAAGTATTGCCTCTATCTTCGCTGGATCCACCACAACTCTCGCATTTGAGATGACGTGTCTCAAGAATTGTACCTTTCGAATCCAAAACTGACACTTCGAGAGCTTATCATAAAGATGGTGCTCTCGAAGTGTATCCAGTACAACCCGCAAGTGGTAGGACTCCTCCTCCTCAGTAGTCGAGTAAATAAATATGTCCTCGATTAAGACTACGACAAAGTGATCGATGTAAGGCTGTAAGATCATGTTCATGAGAATCCTTAACAATACTGGAGCATTGGTTACGCTGAAGGGAATAACCAAGAACTTGTAGTGGCCATACCAACACCTGAAGGCCGTCTTCTGCACATCCTCATCTCGAACTCTGAGTTGGGGATATCCTGACCTGAGTTCTATCTTCGAGAACCAACATGCTCCCTTTAGCTGATCAAAGATGTCTTCCATCCTTGGGAGTGGGTACTTGTTCTTCATGGTCACCTGATTCAGGTGACTGTAGTTGACACATAGTCGCAAGCTCTCATCTGCCTTCTTGGTGAACAGAATTGGAGAAACCTAGGGTGAAACACTTGGTCAGATAAATACCTTCCCCTGCAAGTCTTCCAGTTGTACCCATAGCTCACAAAGCTTAGCGAGAGCCATTCGATATGCTGGGGTAGATATCGGTGTTGTCCCGGTGTACATGTCTAGTAGAAGTAAACCTCTCTACAAGGAGGTATCCATGAAACTTCGTCAGGAAAAACACCCGTATACTGATCCACCACAACAGGAAAACTAAGACTCCACACATCAACCACACCGAGGATGAGACTAGCCAACTGATGTGTGATCGGCTTCTCTCTCCTCTATGCAAGTCCATCCTGCGCTGCTAAGGCTCCTTTCTCGCAGGTGAACGTGAACCTTCTCCCATCCATGCGGATACACCGCACTTTTCACCTAATGCAATCGATCTTTGGATGGACTATAGACAACTAGTCCATACCCAATATGACCTTGTAAGGCCTTGATGCCGGTACAAGAATATCCAAGACAAAGATCACACCTTCTAGAGTAAGCTTACACTCCCGGAACCAGTGTGTAATCATCGAGTCTGCTCCTGTAGGAGTATCTAGTTGTATGGATCGAGCCAACGGCTCCGTCGGAATCTCCGAGATCCAAACAAGGGCAGTGAAAATAAAATAATGTCTTGCTCTGGTGTCTATAAGTACTGCAACAAGGGAGGAGTAGACACAAATAGTACCTCAAATCATCTCTGGTGCACCATGGTCATAAGCCTCCACTGCCTGGAGTTGAGCTTGCCTCAGTCTGCCAACTCCCTGTGGTCGGGGTGGACCTCCCAGTGGTGTTGGTGGTAGAGCCTCAAAACGTCATCCACCACCCGCTGCTCGTCTAACTCCTCTGTCTCATATACATACTCCCTGAAGACCACAATGGTCGAACCAATGCCTCTACCTAGGAGTTCCCTCCACTGTCTACATCTCATCTGCATAGCGGGTCGGGCAGTCCCGAGCTATGTGACCTTGCCCGCCGCATGCATAGCTCTGTCTGCTCCTTATATAGTTGTCTCTATTTCGAGTTCCCCATAGAACCAAACCTGTATCCTAAGGCCACTCTCCTGATGGCCTGGTCCGCTTGTACCTCTATGACATTTGTCTACTACCGGATACAGAAGACTCCACTACGTGTTGCCATGCAGTGGGTCTCGCTGCTGGCGTCAGCTCAGCAAGAAAGATCTCTACAAGAATGGCTCACTCTAGCACTCCCACCTACGTCCGAATACTGAGGGAGATCATCGAAGCCCTGATCACATGTCTGAGTCCCTGCTCAAAGGTTCGGGCCAGGATGAATGGGTCTCGTACCATGTCCATGGAGTAGCGCAAGAGGGCAGGAAACCTCGCTGAGTACTGAGCTACTGTCATGCTTCCCTGCCGAAGATGATGTAACACATGGATGCGCACCCCACTAAGGGTGGTTGGAATAAACTCCGAGCGGAAGAGCCTCTCGAAGTCTGTCCAAAGTAGAGATGCCTCGTCATGCACCTGGGGGATCAAGTTCCACCATCTACTTTCTACTGCATGCAGGAGACTCCCGATAAGGATCACCAAAAGATCGGATGGTGTCTCTACTAATCTGAAGACTCTGATGATAGCCTCCAGCCATTCCTCGGCTGCCTGAGGGTCCGTCTCTCCATGGAACCTAGGTGGTCTCTATCACTAAAACTCGTGCAACACACTCAAGCATCATGCACTCTCTGCTGTTTGGGCTAGTGGCATCGGTGGCAATGCGGGTAGTGGTACCGCCGGTGCCTCCACTGTAATGGGCCCCTGCACTGAGGCCTCTTCGCTCAGTGAGCTTCCATCTTGCATGTAACTCGGAACCCTTGTTGGCTGCCTTCGTGGGCCATCTTGAAAAGTAACAGGTGCCCCACGGTTAATACAATATACCTAGTGAGATGACACAAAGTAATCACAATGAAAACTATTGAAACACACATAAAATCAGTGTTTTCATGCACTGAGTCAAAAATCAGGGGTTAGGGTCCTGATGTATGGATACATCGGTCACCGCACCAACACTGGAATCCCTAGACTGAAAACCACACTCAATACTCTTAACACTATTGCTTCATAGAAACAATGACTAGAGTTCTCAGTTCTGTGGTAGAACGGACTCCCCTAATACCAAATTTTCATGACCTGTTCTCAGGGCCCGTGTCTTGACTACCCCATACCCGCCTTCCATAGGCCAGGGGCTGGAGACTAGCACCAAGGCATAAATACAAAGGAAAAGGGAAAGCATTGCCTTTATATAGAAAACAAGCAGAACAGAGTATGCAACACAATTATGTACTAAGTTAACTGAGTACAAAAAAGAAAGTGCTGATAGTAAATGGGACAATATACAAACCAAACTGAAAGACTAGTACAACAACCATAATGTAATGAAGCAACCACAGATTCATCCTCTAGAAATCCCACCTGAAGGGTGGGTACAGATAGTCTCCTCAGCACCTCGTGTCCGTCCATCTTCTCTGAGTACGTCTCACCATGTGGTCCACCCTGGGGTATCGTCCAGCTCCACAAGCCTCTACCACGATCAGCGTTGTACGTTATCTACATCCAACACAACGTAGTGCGTGCATAGACTGTGCAGGGGCGAGTATAATGATACTCAGTTGGGACCCTGAGACCCCCGAAGGTCTCCCAAAATCCACAAAGGATAAACCACAAAGGATAGATACAATCAAGAAATAAAAACCAACTTTACTTATGTATATGCCTATACATATACCTAAGTTATCAATCCCCATTCGGCTCCTACTCTCGAGCCCAAGCACAACCCATACCACACAGGAAAGAATTCAATAACACAATTGGTAATGATTTAAAGTCAAGACTCAGCTCACATAGGTATATGTCTTTCGTATAGTGATAAAGATGATCAGATGTGGTCACTGATTCATCTAAGCTGTCGAAACCATGTAGGATACTAGACTAGTTAAGTTGTCATACCCACATAGGATTCTGGTCCAGCTACTCTGTCGCACCCACATAGGATACTAGAACATAAGTCAAACCGTCAGACCCACTCAGGATTCAAGTATGGTAGTCGTTACTGTCGAACCGACAGAGGAATCCAGTACAGTTTTCGTCGTCATTGAACCCACGGAGGATTCCAGTACGGCAGTCATTGCAGTCGCCGCCAGCTCTACGGTTCCCGCACACAACACGCTCGATTCCAGGAGGGTCCTCTCCTCGAGCCAAGGGTTCGATACCACAACTATCATGAATTACAGAGTTGATGTATCCCAAAGTTACGTCTCGTAAAAATGAACACAACGTGACAGACAGTACATCAATCAGATGCCCGGTCTGAGAGTTATTAGCATTTTCCTCCGGGGGCCTAGTTGGAAATACGCTCGTTCCATGCCCGAACATTTTCCAATGTTGTCCAAAAATCATTTAGAGTATCGGAAAAGGACCTCCACATCTTGAGGGTCCCAGTTCTGCAGATGATGCATCGATCGGATGTGCGGTTTTCAAGATATTCACCTTTAAGTGAAAAAGGGCTCGGCCCGTTAAGCCCAGTGGGGTTGTGAGTCGGGTCAACCCAGCTTTTGGTGGATCCGACCGGACAGTAGGGTCAGATCAGCCTGAAGAAATGTGCGGCTCAGCCCGCGGGGCATGGCCCAACCCGAGGGGGTGCGGCCCGGCCTGAGGGGGCACAGACTGGCCCGGCCGTGGCTCGGCCCGAGGGGGTCGAGCGGTCCGAGGCAGGGGCGTGACCCCTGGCTGCCTGAACCGGCGGTGCCAAGCGGCGCCGCCCTCCCTAACCGTCCGGCCGAAGCCGACCGTCCTTCTCGGAACAAGCGGCCCGCATGGGCAGGCAGTGGTTTGACCAGCATGGCACCCTGGGTGTTGCGGACCTCCTCCACCTGACCGGACGGTTCTTCCACCGAAGCAGCCCACCCGGTGTGGGTCGCGGTTCTCTGCAGTGCGGCACCGTTGGACACCGCGGTTCCTTCCTTTTTCCCGGCCAGCTTCAGCTGGTCAGTTCTCCTTTGGCAGAGCGGCCCACGATTGTGGTCCGCGGTTCTTCTGCATGCTTCCGGTGCACGACCACCACTTTTTTTCATCACCACATTCCTATCATGATCTCCATCGTAAACAAAAGAGACTACGGAGGGTCATCGGGCCATTTCTGTTCGGCCCGCGCCCTCCGCATTAGTTTGAAGTAGATGGATGAAAATAAACAATGATTTCCAAAGAAGAATGGGGTACGAGAGAATCACTTCAGAATGAACAAACCCCTACCTTGAATTAATGTTTGTGGTAGTCGAGCATCACGGAGGACGGCGTCGCGGGGAGATGGTGTCAACTCATTGTCGTCGAGGAAGAAGGGTCGAGGATGGCGCGTCGTCGGCGTTCTTTGATGGTGGCTCCTTCTCCTTTGATTTGGCCAAGGATCGAAGGTGATGATGGTGTTCCTCAGCGGTTCTTCATTGGAAGGATGAAATTATTTCTTTGAGATAAGAACACCCTTATCTATTTTTCCAGAGCTCCCAAACATTTCCAACAGAATAAGTGCCAAAATAATATAATGGGTAAGCTATTATTTTAATCACATAAGTAATTCAAAATTCAAATAATTTAATTAATTAATTTAAGACTTTGAACTCATTAATTAATATGTGTTGGAAAAAAAATTAAAGATAGAGAGAGGGGGAGGTTAAGAGATCTCATAAATAAGGGGGTTGTCATAATAAAAGAAGGGGAGTTAATTGGGGAGTTTGAGGGGATTTATGGGAGATGAAAGGTTGGGGCTCGTGTGGGACCCACCTCACAAATATCCAAACATGGGAAGTTATGTGGGTGTGGTCCCCACCAATAACTTCCCATGGGAGGCAATAACATCCATAGATAAATAAAATTTACGTTTTATAATTTTATTTAACTATTTCCAATTTCCACAAAAATTAACTATCAACCTGCATAAAATGAAACTGCAGAAAAGGTCCCCTTAAGAAATTATCGGTGCTGCGAGTTCATTTGTGTCCTCAAATTTCAATTCCGAGCACCGGTTCAAAAGATAGAAAACCCCGCACATACATTTACTGAATGTACCTGAACAAAACATCAAAAATTGATTCTGGGCACACCGGACCTCGAAATCAAGTTCCGTTAGAAGCCACAGACTTGTAAAATTCCAAAGAATTAAGAAAAAAATTTACTTGAAATTTCTAGTTCATTACATTAATAGTTTCCTATGATAATTTCCCTTGAATTAAGTGCTTCTATTCACTCATATTTTACACAACAATACACCCATTCTCCACAAGTTTCGAACCTCTTCTTTGATGGAAAATTGAACTTCCATACATATGAGATTACTAGATGAAACCATTTAAAATTATTTCAATATCCTTTATAATAGTATAATAACATTTATGTGCTCACATGTTGTTCATGGGAAATGGATGTCAGTACACATTTGATGAGTGTGATTCTAACATCAAATGAGGGAAACCAATTTTTCAAGATTGTAATTATGTTTTTGATATTACTAATCATACTTATAAGTATCTAATACAAATTATGCATAGGGAAATAGGATCCCCTAGTAAATCTATAGGGATGACCCATCAATGAATTTCCCAATAGTGATTTAATAATCCCTCTATGACTATACAAAAATAAGATAGAAAACAAACACATGGATTTGTTCTTTATTGATTATTTTACTAAACCATTTCTTATAATCCACCAAGATTTTGATAAAACCGATGATAGATGTGATTCAGTGATTAAAAAAATTTCATTTCAACAGAGAAGAAGATTTTAGAAACTCTAGTGAAGAGAGAAAATTGTATATAATGTTTGATGGATCCCCACAGAATGTTGGATCTCATTAGTCTACTAAGAGAATCTTGGGTGACAATGAAGATGCTTAGAGAGAGGGGATATCCTTATCATATACCTCTATTCAGTTTCATGAAACCACATTCCCTCACCATAAAAGTTATATTCAACATTTTCTAGCCGAAGAAGTGATAGAGAAAATCGACAACCCATTCTGAAAATCTCATGCTTCTCATGTCCCGAAGGATGGAGTTCCATTCAAGATGATCATAATCATTTTACATGTCATTATTAATATTTACATTGTATCACATAACCTTCATATTAATTATAGAAAAATTTTCTAGAGAAACACCCATATCTCCCCAAAAGAAACGACCATTGATAAAATAATGTTGTTCCTCTGAAACCCAATATTGAATGAACTGTGATACCCATTTATTAATGATGTTGGAATGATTTTTGTAATTAGTTCTGCATAAACTGATTGGTATATATTGAGTGATGGATGATGGATCTTTCACCCTCTAAATATGAACCATAGTATAATCACTTGAATCTCATGGGAGATGCCCCCCTTGGATAAAATCGTGGATTTCATCAACTAGTTCCTACTTGATAAAATCCCAGGAACTCACATAGATTGACCTTAGGGAATAGTCTGGACCCAGGAAAGTATCATATTTGTGGATTTTATTGAATCCCATATCTCCTCCACCTATTGAATTATCACCATTTAATCATTGACATAGGAGTAAATGACATGTGGGACAGAACTAAAAAATTTATCTTGACCACTTGAGTATCCATTTTCCATACTGGGGTTAGGAGTGAAAATAAAATAATTAAAATGGGAGTTAACCATACCACTGATCACTATTGTATCATTTGTAAAATATCTACCATTTATCTAGATATTTTGGAAACTATATCTTATCTTATATTTCATGTAGGCATGGATGAACCCCTAGTTCTAATCCACTTATTTAATCCAACGGCCATGTGATATTTCGCGAAGGCTTCTTTCTTGTTCTCAAAATTTCTCTTTAAAATGTAAATCATGATCCCAAGAAAAGTAAACTGATCATTATAACAAGATTCTTCAAGACTCAATTCATATTTCTCAATCACTCTTTTAAGAATGAACAAGGAGTGTTGCGATATTGCGATGGAATTAACCCATCTCGTAAGATCATTTCTCAAGTAACACAACTTATTATGAAATATAATCTAGAACATACCTTTAATTTTTTTTCTCTAGGAGCTATGAACCATTATAATGTAATGATATTGTTGGGTCCAATGACATGAAAAGAAGAAATGGACACCATGAACATTTCTTGATTTAATTTGAACTATCATGGGGGAGTGGCCAAAAATAACATGGTTCAAGTAAGCGATCTCCATGTTAGGGAAGGTTGAAATAACATAATGATTTAAAAGTCATCAATCCAATATACACTATGTGATATGGATAGATCTCTGGTTATTACATTGGGTAAATTTTCCACCCAATTGTCCCACATCCATGAGCCCCCCCGGAGTTGCAGAAGAGGAGAAACTGAAAATATCCATATTGGAAGAGAAAGACCCACTTTATTCTTAAAGATATCCCCAATAGAAATAAAATCACCTCTAACGAACCACATGTCCTCTCAGGGAATTAATTATTTGAGATTAATCTAGAGCGACTCATGAGTCCTAGGATCAAATTCAGCATACACAAAGGATAAAAAATAAACCTCCTTACTAGAAGAAATTCGGACAGAGATAAATTGGTCGGAATCACCATTATTATATATACTCTTTGAAGAATTACAGAAAAAACATATGTGATGATTCACTAGATCATGATGTATAATTCCATGCATGCAAAATCTATTGTTGAAGTCCCAAATATTGGATGGGTTTTGTTTTGGTTCCAAAATAATAAAAACAGAATCCTTACTCATTGACGCCTAATTAGAGCGGAAATAAGACTTTACCTAGGCTACCAATCCAAAAGAATTATATATAATCGGAGATATAATTGGAAAGGGGGAACCTTAGTCTAGAACTAGGCAATTTAATCCCCTCACTATTCCAACTGGAAAGCACTAAATATATTATGGGTTGGTGTCTTATTCAGACTCCATTCTAGTTTGAAGAATGATTCAAGGGAGACTGAATCACATTCTCAACTAATATAATTAGAAACCAAATGATTATCTTAGACAAAAAAGTAGGGGGTGTGATATATGGTGCATTTGACTATGAATTATATGTGTTGACCACCGAGACCAATGAATCAGAAGATGAAACAACACCAATAGAAGCTTTCCATTTGGACTAGTTTCTTGAGAAAACTACATAAATGGTGACAAGGGGAGGGGGAGGAGACGACAAAGGTATTGGGGATAAGGCTACAAAAGGGGGGGTATAGACAGAGGGGGAAAAGGGTGAGCACAGGTAGGAAGGGATGGTGGTTCTGGGAGGTTTGGGATGATAGCTATGCATGGGGGTTGGATGGAGTATTCGGGTGAGCGGAGTATCTATAAGGGGGAATATGATCCAGATGGGTTATACCTGGGGGTCATCCTCTAGCATTGGGGGCACCAAAACCACATCTTCAGAAACTCTATCATGACCCAAACCCAAATAAGGGGATTCACCTCTAAACTGTGGAATCTTCAAACTCTATAAGGGATGAACTGTAGAATGATTTCAGTAGACTAACACCAAGAGTAGATTTAGGAGAAAATTTGATTAAAATATGGGAACCAAAGGATAAGAAATACCTTTCCTCCATTCCAAAGAATCCTCAACATGAAGTAGCATATGGGATGGAAGTAGGGAAGAAAGTTCCAAACTGAAATAAATCAGAGATGAAGAAGCATCTTCAAATTGAAAAAGTATAGTTGTATACACAAAGGAACTCCCTAATTAAGTCCAATATTTTCCCCTTCAAGAATATGTTAAGATATAGAAGTGGTAACCCTATATGTTTTAACCACACCACCTCAATTAGAATCTCACGATTGCGATGGATCTCTATAGACTAGTGTGAAAGGTGAATACTCCAACAAATTAGTGGTCTGGAATAGATTGGCTATGCATTAACAAAACTAACATGAGCTTCCAGGATGATACTAATGAATTTACTGTTAAGTTCTGATACTTTAGTTGGATGGGAAAGACCCCATGATTGGAAAAAGAAATTGGAAGAGACACAAAAACATTTTTTCATCGTGAAAATGTTCCAAAAGATTCCATATGAACATATCTGTGGCCTATTATAATATAGACACAAAAAAGGAAAGCACCGATGTACCATTGATTGATCCATATCTGAAGGGAGTCACTTAAATCACATGAAGAAGGGAGGATATGAGAGGAATATACTTGGGATCATAGATAATCACGTCTCCCCACGTATGCCTTAGAGGAGGATCATGACCTCAGTGGATGAGATCTTAGAGAAGGGAGGTAGAAGATGTTGCACCATGTTTAGAACGAACCGGGGAAGCATGTCGCTCTAATGACTCTATAGAATCCGGAGAAGATGGTACAACCATAATTTTAAGAAAGAAATTGTCATCCAGAGGCACGTAATGTTCATTATATGGGAGCACAAAATTTAAATCCATAATGTTTTTCATTTTTTCAATTTTCAATCCACTATAAAATAATAATTTTCGGTGGAATTCAACAGGTTATATATTCCATTACACTCATGAAGATCTATATTCAACAAAATAGTGCATGTACTTTAGGTAGTACAGAATTTTATAATACAATTATTGTAATAAATAAGTTACAATGATTCTTGATCAATTTTCACAAATACGATTTTTCAAAATGTGTCTTCACATTCATAACTAGAAGATGGTAAGAACATCCTTGACTTTATAATGATACGTAGACCAATTTCCCACTCCAATGACAATGTCCTATCACAGAATACATAAATAATACTCTGTTATAATAACACTGAAATAATATTTAACTCGTTATTTCCCATTATAGAAATTCCAATACGATTTTCCAAATTTGATTTTCCATCCCAATATTGTTACTAGCTGAATTTATTCTTAATATTATTCTTCTTTATGTCTAGAAAAATTCATCAATAAAACACCAACCAAAAAATTCAACTTTTTTAAATTGTAGAGATTATCCCTCTTATTTCATGAAAATGAAATCAAAGAATACATGAAGTACTCTCCTCATATTTCTAGGCTTGTAAGAATGGTTTAAGTGGGATTATACATAGGTTTTCCTACTTTACCAAAGCCCATGAATCATCAAACATCCTTCAATATTAGATCATTCCTTTACTTGTTCAATTCCCATAGAAATATGAATCATTCATTAACTTATTTAAAAATACGATAATTTCCAATAATCTCTTGAATTCTACTCCCTTAAATATTTCTAAAAATTATTCGATTTTATTCTAGTTTTTTCTTATGATTATCCCATTATTATTCTCTATTATGATAGTCATCCAGATTTTATAGGCCACCTATTAATCTGGAGCTAAAACATATTAACGCTCTTCAGTACATTTCTAATTCCTGATTCTGATGAAAAAAAATGTTTTCTTCATTACAATAAAGTAATTTTGTCACTCCAATTTTCTTGAACAACATGAAAAAAAAAATCATAAGTGAAGATATTTCATTATGTTTCAATGCACCACCTAAATGAATGTCATCGCAATTCGTTTTCCTCATTACGATGGAATCATATTTTCAACAATAGTTCGTTCATTACGTATCTCCACACAAAATGTATGAACAAAAACATATGTATTCTCATTATGATTCTCAAAACTAACTCTCATTCATATTTCTTTATTATGACAGAGATATCAAATTATTTATAATGTATTCAAGAACTAATACTTATTCTTTTCTGAATATGATACCAATGATCATTCATATCTCAACTTATTTCTCTTTTTTTCATTTCAATACCTATCAACTACATTCATTGATTCAATATGTATTT
This sequence comes from Viscum album, assembly GCA_963277665.1. Taxonomy (NCBI): domain Eukaryota; kingdom Viridiplantae; phylum Streptophyta; class Magnoliopsida; order Santalales; family Viscaceae; genus Viscum; species Viscum album. The sequence continues at coordinate 1,550,567,454 of OY728129.1, forward strand.
TTTATTTTGGTCTATTCTAAAACTAGAACATTTGGAGTCTCTCATTATTATCAAAAAAACTATTCAATCCTACAAAAAAATATGGATCTTATTATCTGAGACAATAAATATTTTACCTCAACAATTACATTCATCCAAAAAATATTTTCTTATAAGCATGAATTCCTTAATGATTTTTATTACATAGAACAATAGATTTATCATTATCCAATTTAAAACAGAATGTATTTTAACTTTCCATTATTCTAACAACATTTATCTTTCAAACCACATGAATAAAATTGGCCTAAAAACTACTGGTAGCACCTATTTTCTTCCAATCAAATGATAAATATGATTATCAATATATCCTCCCCCTTTATTTTATCAATCTAGAATCATATGTTTTAAAAATTACTTATGATTTGTGGGGAATACAAAACAATAATGAATCATCATATTTAAATTCCGATCCATACTGAATTCAATTATCTTCCCCATTATGATCTTCCTTTCATTCTAGTTTCGATGTGACTCTCATAAAACCTTTATTCCAAAAATAATCTTCCTAATCTAATGGAATTTCATAATAAATGTGAGCCTAATTTCTAGAATATGATGGTTAGTTCTATCATCCTCTTTTTCAATGTGAGGTGATTTTTTCTTCATAACCTTTATTGGAAATAAAAGAAAGTACCATAATCTGATAATATTTCATGTCTTATTGGTCCTAAAAAAGTGCCCACTATTTCATATATTTACCATGTCGATCAATGATTGGGTATCCCAATTAAAAATGATCATTCATTTAGGAGTAAACTATTTAAAAAATTGAAAAATATTAACTAATTATTTAGAAGCATAAACCCTAAAACATAGGAGTTATCTCCTCGGATATTTTCACTCAATTAGTCCATATTCATAGTAAATTAAAATATATAGTAAAACCAAAAGAATATAGTTTATTTAAAAAGAATTATGTATAATAGAACCGAGATATGAACCATATATCATTGGCTGATTATGGATAGAATTTCACTGAAAATATTATAGAGACTAGTGGAAAAATATTAAGTGGTGAATTATATTCCACATCTAAAGAAAAATGGATAAGAATGCAGAGGATTGACTCTTTGTGAAAATGTGAAGGAATAACTAGAGTATAATATATTATTTAATTTTAATAAAATTAATTTAAAAAATACTAAATTAATATAGAGGATAAGAGACAAAAAATAGATCCACCATGATTATATTAACTCCTGGAATTCTGGGTGGCCTTGATTAAGAAAAAATTCCAATAATGATTGAAGAATATATATAAATATATATATGAAAACTGAAAAAGTTATTTATAATTTATAGAGTCTTGTCAAATTATGACAATAAACTTATTTAACCCAATACCCATGTCTTAAATATCACATTAGCATCACAAAACATTCTAATTGGATACTATAAAAAATAACAAGTCCACTCATAAATTTCTCATAAATGTAATTATTGATATTTGGTTTATCACACTGATTCAGAATGATACATGTCATTATAATCTCACTACAATTATGTTTCCCATCCTTGAGAGTTTACTCTATATGTCTCAGGTAAATCACATATTCTACTAAATATTCCTCATTCATAGATTCACGTTTTATATGGTCAAATAATAAACTATATATATATATCCATTTTCTAAAATAAATACTCTATCACTAATCCAAAAATAAAATATACCACTTCCAAAATTACTTTTTAGACATAAATTATCCCCTATTACACAATAGTATTAAAATAATGTTCTTCAAACAATTTTATTTTAATAAATCCCATAAAATATAAATCACATATAAAATATGAAACCGATTACATGGCATCATTAAGATATCATATACCAAAAAACAACATGTAATAATTATACCACTGATAGTTCATACCGATAGAAGATTCCACTATCCCAATAATAGTCATCATCAACATTGGAATACCATTGTGAAAAAACGTTTTTCTATACCAGAAACACAAAAAGATCTTGAACGGGGTTCATAGAAATGTCCATAAATGTATTTTTTTCACCCTGAAATTCAATCCATGGTTGTTTATATTAGTCTAATACAATTCAAATACTATTTATTAATTAGGTTGACTTAGTTATAATTATAACATGCCAAGACCATATCAACAAATCCATAGTTTTATTAACAAATATGATTTTTCTAATATAATATAAACTCCATATAACATGATATACTATATAATGGGATAACCCAAAATCTACTTATGGAGTTAGTGATAAAATCCACCCTAGGTATAAACTTTTATACACCCTACCAAATAACATACTCTCTTTTGAATGTAATAATTCACCTCATTACATGATTATTCATACAATAATACTTTTCATACTGATATAACCATATTTTATTAAAATTTAACAATAAACTCTCACTATTTAAAATGGAAATAATTTGACAATATCTCTTATATGTATTATTATATGGAAAAGTATAACATAGTTCTCCAAGACATCATAATTTAATCACAATATCCCATAAAAAACCTTATAATAACAAACATTCATCACATGTAATTATTATATAATTACCACATATAATATGCCTGACCAGTTCCCCTAATGATTTATACTCATAGAATAAGTCATCACCATATATTACTCATATTTAATTAATGTTTCCATATTCATGTAAAAACATACACTAAAATAACCTTATATTGTTTATGATATATTTTTTAAATCTTTGAATAACCTTAATATTGATACCCATTTATCTGTTCCAACTATATCAATGGTTTACAATAAAAATATTTGATTGTAAAAGGCAACACCTCTAAGTACTGAATTAATTACACATGATATGATATTTATATTTTATCTTGAACGTACTAAATTTCCTAGTTATTTGATAATATTTTTGGGGAGTCAATCATTCATAGATGATATAGTGGTATGAGTTTAATTTATAACTTTTATTTTCCCTCTTTGATAATTATATATATTTTTTGAATATTATTTTTTAAAATTTTGTTTAAGAAAATTTTTATTTCGAAAAATATTTTTGTGTTGATATTTTTTTTCGTTTTTATAGTATTAGTTTTATTGTTATAGAATTATATAAATAAAATAATTAAAAATTCCAAAAATATATATATATATATATAACATTAATTAATTTTAAAATTTAAATTACTAATATATATTAGTAATTTGTTTTAATTGTTACAATGTTTTCATAATAATTTTTTAAATAAAACAATTTATTACTATATATAACTTGAGGATGGTGGGGTGTGGGTAATTTAGTATTTTATGTTTTAAAATATATATTTTAATTATGTTGGTTGGGAATTTTACTGGATAGACACCTAGATTAGTATTGGATTAGGGAGATTCATTATTGAGTTAGTATGTTGGACTTAAACGTAGTGATGTAAATTTGTAGGAGCATGATAGATGTGAAATTAACACCATGGGGTGACCACCTCATGGGAATTTATAGTCGTTAATCAACAATAATTCCTTGTAGGAAAATAATGAGAGATAATATTTCATTCAAAAACCTATTTCCAGCACTAGATATTTTGATAAAATGATGTATATACAAGTTTATTCTAGAATAAATATATGATTTTATATACCTAATAAAAAAATATATTTATTTCAACTGCATGGATTTATTATTGTTGGTTCACTAGACAATATTGATTTAAGAAGAATAATTCTCTCTCCAATATCGCTTGTTGGAGTTTCTTGAAGTATTTGTTCATTTCAACATTAGTATTCTATTATAGTGTTTATGTTATTATTTTTATAGAACATTCATTGTTTTCATCGAATGATTGGTGTTCATTTATGTTCTTATAACATTTTTTAATAAAGGTTTGTTATTCAATCAGTAACCATGATGAGAAGAAATTTTTGATCTTAAGTTGTGTTCCATATCTAGATGATTGAAAATTCATGGTTATAACCTACAATATGAAATTTGTTAGATAATGGATAATCAATCCTACTTTCATAATTTAATATTATTTATTTTGGGTTCTTGGGTAGAAATAATAGGGAAAGTAAAAAAAATTATTTACCATCACTAAATACTGTCTAGGGTATACATAGGTTGTTTATAGGTTATTCATGTGACATTACACATTGTAGAATCAACATTATACTGATGGTGAGTATCTAATGTTCATTCGAGTTTTAGTGAAGAAATTATTATATTTTTAGAATGTAATTATTAGAGTTTCCTTGAATTTATATACATTTTAATTTCTTAATACTTATTCAAAGATTATAAAATGGAATAATGTATGTTCAAGTCTAATGATATATCATGATAATGAATGAAAATATAAGAGATAAGACATTAGTTTTTGATGTCAGTCATGGTATAAACAGAAACCATGAAATTGTTTAGGAGTTTTTTTGGGTAATTTTAAAATATAATCCTATTGTTGTTAGGTAAAAAAGTAAATTAAATTGACAAATGATAGAATAGTTTGATTTGGGTTTCTATCATTTTATGAATGAGTGGAAGTATGTGAAAACCAATGTTTTTAGAATGAAAATTATATCCTTGCTATATATGTTTTTAATTTTAATCATTTTGTCAATAGTTTCAATTTGTTAAAAAAGATTATGATATAAGTCATACTTGGTAAGAATTGATCTGACAACATTTTATTTATACACAATAGGAAATTTTATTAAAAAGAACATGAAACTATGTATTCCACACCTTGGATTATTAATTACTATAGAATAGTATATCCATTAATACTGTATATATTATAATGTGGAATATAAATAGAAATTAATAACACCAAAACATTATGAGACGTATTGGATCAAAATAACTACTCAAGACATCCAATATCCAATGAAAAAATATAATCAATAAGAAAGTCATGAATGGAGAAAGAATATTGTTAGATAAAAAGTAATAACTATGAAACTGAAAGTGTGAATGTAATAGGTTTAGTAAAAAATTATATAGAAGTGAAATTTTATCATTTAAGATACATTAATTATGGATAACTTCACTGTTTTTATTTTTATTTGATATGCATTCAAAACATATAAAAATACTAATTATTATTAAAAAATATACATCATAATAAAATGAAAATATGAAATGAAAATATTATATATATATATATATATATATTGATTGTGGATTATTTTTATTATTCTCATTAAATTTGTAGAATATATATAATACGAAAAACTATTTCAAAATCAATGGAGTAGTAAAAATTAAATTTTATAATATTAAAATTTAACTAACAATAATTATTAAATCATGTTTAGTATGACGGTAATATTTATTTTCAATGAAATATGTTCTTCAGTATTTTGTATTTTGTTCGAATGAGTTAAATTTATGATTTGAAAATATTATTATATTTTACTAAAATATTGAAACTACATAAATTAGCAGTTGATTTCAGATAATAATAAGAAAAATAATATTTAAAAATGACATTTTGTAATAAAATTAGTTTTAGTTCTACATTGTATATTTCATTGGATTGAGAAATATATTAATTTTATAATATTTTTATTTTAAAAAACCAATGTTTTTATTCAATGTAGAAAAATTACCTTTGTCAGAATTATTTAGACTACTCTAAAACAAAATATATTTAGGTTAATAGTAAAAATACATAAATTTTTTGGAATATTTAAATTTTATAATACAAAAATCACTTAAAATATTTTGGAAGCACTTTTTATAAAAAAATACTTAATATATAATAAAATTTATTTTAAAATTCTAAGTGAATTTTATAAACCACATAATTAAAATTCATGAAAATCATCTAATTTTCGACATAATAATTTTTATGCCCATATATTAAAAATTAAAAACAAATTATTTAATAAATTTAATAACACATAATTTGTTTCCCATTTTAGTTTAAAAATTAAATATTAGGTAACCTTTTTAATTTCCTTTTTAGGAATAAACAAAATATTATTATAAAAAAGATAATTACTACAATATTGGTATTTTTTGTTGAATTAATTTATTAAAATCAATTAATATTTACCTCATAAAAATTTATATAATTTAAATAATTAATCAAATATAATTTTCAACCGTATATATAATTATGATAACACTCATTTCATTGGTAATATATAATAATCAATATTATGAACAAAACATTTTGAAAAAGAATTTTTCTACAAAATAAGGTTTTCCTTATATATTTTCATGTTATATTAATAAAAATGACTAAATCCATATTTAGAAATTGAAATTTTTTATACCAAGATTAAATTTATGTTCAAAAAATCATAATTTTTTTCAATAAGGGTTTCATTATATTTTAAATAATAAATAAATTTTTTAAGAGTAGTTACCATGGTAAATATAAAAATGTGAAAATCTATAAACCTATGGAAAAAGATATCCAAAATGTTTAAAATCACTTCATAAATATTTATTGAAAATTCATCAACTCAAACCCAACCCAGACTCGATTAATACAATATTTTTGAGTCATTGAACATGTAATTGTGTACTAATATCTTGGAATAGAAATGGGTATTACCAAAAGTATTCTTTTCACACACACAAAATGGGGATGACTTCCACCACTTGATGATTTCAATTCCAATTCAAATATTCCATGAATCTATACCCACACTAATTCTTGTCGATTTTTTTGTTCAAACATAATCCCATAGTCTCTAAAAGATACCTTAAGTCCATATATTCTTTATACTTCTATATGATAAAACCATGTTTTCTATATTAGTATTGCCTTCTTTGTAATTTTTTCTCTATAATATTCCTATTATAATTCTATTATATATAAAAAGTTATAATATAATTATCATTATTTTAAATCTATGTCACAATATTAATGGTATAACCATTATTTATTTTTCTATATCCACTAGGAAAAGCAAAAGCATTGTTTGTGTCTTACATAGACGACCTCCTCCAAAATATACATTAACTATATTTTTTACACTGATTTATATTTCATGGAATTAAATGTTATATTAATTTTTATTTCTTTAATGGGGTTTTGGATAAAAAAACTTCAAATATACAAGGGATTCCATCTCATACACCCTTCACTAAGACATATATTGAGATTATTCACAAATATTTATTTTTCTTATGTAACACATACCCCTTGGCTTATAGTATAATAATTAACTATTGTCAATCAAAACATCAAAAACATTAATTCACTTCTTCGATGTGGGAAATTATTATTTTCATTAGAAAAAAATGTTTTTTCATAAATAAATCATCATTATTTAGTTATAAGCATTCTCCATCAGTTTCTACCTTCATTTCATATGGTATAACCAATTTTTATCATGGTGTAATCCATTATGAGTAAAATATTATTTATTTATTAATAATATTCATTTACAGACATGGTAAAATTTCAAGAATAAATTATATCCTATTAAATGATAGTTTCCAGTGTTTTCCCATAATTTCCCTTCCACCCATTATTCAATATTTCAATTGGAATATTAATTATGGGTTCCCTTATGTGTCTATAATAAATCAATTATTACCTTTTTAGTAGTATGTTTCATCATTTCATTTTAAATTTTTTATTTGAAAAAAAATGAATTTCAATATATTTATCCTTCAGTGATAATATTTTTGGTCTTGCAAACCATCCTTGGATTACGCAATCTCTTTATTTTTCTCCAATTTATAGAATCTTCTTCGCATATTATTATTTTATATTTGAATATATATCCAATACCATTATATATTTTTAATTCCATATTCGTTGTTGGGGATACACAATTTTATATTTACCTTTAGTTTTCGAACATTTAAATAAACTAAAATTAACAAAATATTCTAATTTCTAGTATCATGCTAAGAATCACCTCTATGAAATGTTATTAAACCATGAATAGATTCTAAAACCCCTACATATTTATGGATAATAATAATGCTTCAATTCAGATTGAAATAAAAAAATTTCTTCCCCTTTATTTAAACATCTTCTACATATATTGCTTATCCAATTTGGAACATTTGTATTCTTTATTATCTTAGATCCTTCACGTGAAATTTTCATTATTGGATGTCAATGTTAACGCCCTACGTTATTTTTTAAAAAAAATATGTTCTTGTAAATTATTTAATTCATTCTTCTACAAAGAATCCTTATGATTTATCCTTCATAAAGAACTTGAATCAATATTTTAAAACCCAATCACTTCTTGTAGGTTCAATCCTGGTTATGACTATATATAGATGATTTTTTAAATTTTGAATTAATTGGTATTATTTAAAATTTTTTAAATAGTGGTTCTAGAACTATATATCCCTCTAATTAATTGAGTTAATATTTATATATCATTATATGTTACATACGAGATTAATAGTTTAACCTAATACCCCCTGGTACATTTCCTACCATGTTTAATATAATTTTGAGCGTACCAAATCCACTATGGGAATTTGTACATTTTATGATGGTGGTCTTGTGATTGAATATTGACTTATGTTTTTATCTCGTAACATATGTTATCAATACATATTTTATGATTTCATGATTTTATGATGTCATTTTATTATTCCATGACTCCTTCATATTATCAACCCCTCTAATATATCATGCTATGCCTCTCAACTTGTAACGCCCCGACCCCAGTTACCCAGAGTCGGTGCATTACTTCGTAACATTGGCATGATCACAAGAAAGATCAAATCTCGAAAGACCGATTGGTTTAGTAGCCTTGGAAACACTAGATATAATCATAAAGTTTTACATTACATTTCAAAGTGAAAAACTACGACAACAACAAAGTCTTCATATCCACACTATTAACCCCTCATAATATCCCTGCAAGTCATTCATAATTTACTTCTTCACTACCTGGGAAAAATAAAACATAGAAAAGGGGTGAGCTCAAATGCCCAGTAAGGATAAAAATACAACGGAACATTCAAAATAAGCATAAACATTTAAGGCAATGAATTACTAAAACAAAAGCCTTTTAAAATTGAACTTCAACATAGTATGGCAAAAGTAAAATGAAATAATGCCAATTACTTATTCACATGGATATTCTACTAATCGAATAATCACATGCAATATCAATAACCACTTTTATAATGTTGGAATGCATAATGCTAAACGTTAATTTCTTTGTCTAGGCCTCATCCCAAGACCTAGGGGTTACTTCTAACCGGAACCCAACCCGGAGTGCCTCTAATAACCAGACACCAACCCGGAGTGCCTCTAATAACCGGACACCAACCCGGAGTGCCTCTAATAACCGGACACCAACCCGGAGGGCATACTTTTACCAGTCCCTAACCTGGAGGGCTTACTTTAACCAGTCCCCAACCTGGAGGGCTTACTTTTACCAGTCCCCAACCTGGAGGTCTTACTTTTACCGGTCCCCAACCCGGAACATACTTGTTTAGCACATTCATCTGAAGAAAAGTTTGAAATATAACATAAACATTCGGATTAAAACTAGCATACGAAATGTCAATAGTTTCACCACAAAATATGAATGGTATAAAATAGCACATCCACAGTCAAACATATCACAAAACCTTCAATACAATATAGAAGTTTTGTATTATAATAAATCAACTTCAAATAAGCGTAAAATCCATTAAAGGATGTTGACATAGATGAAATCAAAACACTTTTTAGAGAAATACCTCTTTCTATTTTTGAAATCATTTAAGAGCCATATAAAATAAAACATTTTCTTGAAAATATTCTTGTAAGCTTGTAAAGAAAGCTTTGACGATTTTATAACGGCGGAAAATAACCGCACCCGCCGTATAAGTTAAAAAAAACATTCTTATCTTAATTCTGTCGAAAAGGTTAAAAAGGACCTTGTTTTGAAAACGACGGAAAGATTCCTTTATAAACCTCTTACAAAAAGTCAAACAAGTGTATAAATTAATTTAACCCATATTCTTGTAAATAATAAATATGTTTTGAAATACATTTCGAAGAAACATGGATGTGGATGATAAAGAAATCCCAGTAGATTATTACGTATAATACAACCTCGGATAATGAAGAGATTGTGAAATAACCCTTACCTTGTACTTTTCTTTGGTTGGGGTAGGTTAACCTCCTGTATAATGGTGAAATAATTGTTATTAAATTATACAAGAATCATATACATTAATATGATATCATATATGATCTTTTAACATTGCTTTATTAATAATATCTTAGTATTATCGTCGTTTCGGGTGATAATCGATTCGTTCTTCTTAAATGTTTGGTTACGTAAGACATGTTTGTAATGGATAGATTATATCTTATTCATAATCAGAATGATATCAAGTCCTTAAACATCATTTTTAAATCATCAAATGATAATTATACTTGAATGGATACGATGGAGAATGAATCCTATCGCGTTCGTGGAGACGGTAGTCCGTACGTACGCACGAGCGACAATATCATTCTTTTGATATTAAAATAATATATAAATGGATGGTATATCATATATACAGAATCATTAACATGTTATATTTATTATTTACATGAGTTACACATCATTATTATACCCATCCAAATAATATTATATTGAATAACAATTACACCACGACGTGGAGACGGTAAGCCGTACGTATGCACGTATGGTGACATGTTATTCAAAGGGTGGATAGAATACTGAATATGGTTGTACCATATTTATAATAACATCACAGTATATATATGATACTGTATTTATTATTTTAGAATGGTAACAACAAAGGAAGAAGAAGTGGAAGAAGAAAGGAACTTGAAAAGGGTGGTGAAAACATTACCTCTTCTTCGGGTTCTTCCTTTTGATTTGATCAAACGGGCTCCTTAGGTTGGCTTTCTGATCAAAATAAGGCCTCTAGGTTGTAGTGAGGGATGTTGGGAGAGTATTTGGGCAGAGTTTGGCCGAACCAAAAGGCTTTAGAGGTGTGAAGAAATGAGAAGGAGGAGTGCCCTTTTATAAGAGGGGTGAGGGGCACCTTTTGAAAAGCTAGAAATATTAATTTATAATAAATTCATATTCGGTTTCTAATGGATCCAAAGCGGATTATTCAAAGGTTAAGGTGGGGATAGGTCGAAAACCACTCAACCAATAGAATTTAGACAGGTTTGGGTACTTATATTAACCTTATCTTTAAGTATTAACTCTAAGTTAATTAGTTTCACTTTTACAATGTCTCTTTGTATTTTTATATAATATGGTTAATAAACTTACTATATACATCCAAGCGACCCCCAAGTGGTCCATTAATGATGAACCTATCCTGATATAAGTCTCTTGGCCGAACCTTAGATTTTTAGGAATTTAATATCAATTAATAATATAATATTTGTTTTAAGAACTCTTTTATGTCAATTTTGACACTATTCAATAGTTGATTTTTGTGAAACTCATACCAGATTGATTACTTCGAACAAAGTCAATTAAAGCAATCCTAATATATCATATTATCCTAGAAAATTAGTTTAATTCTTTAAAAGTTTCATATTATATTTATTTGGGTATTTATAATATCACTTATTTTAATTTTTCACTATTATAGTAATTACTGCATCATCATTATGTCACAAATAAAATAAATTATATAATGTCTAAAAATTGTAAATAAAATATCATTATATAGGAAATCGTTTTATCGTTCTAATGAATATTTATAATCTAAAATCCAACATATATAACCCTATGTAACAATTGTTTTGCTAAAAGATATATGCTTGTGTCATTTTTGTATTCATTTTGACTTAATTAAAATAAAGTGTCATTATCACTTACAAGTGGATCCATGGGGTCCCAAAATTGACACAAAGATGCCCATGGTCGACCATGTATCAACCAATAGGGTTAAGACACGTTTTAGGGTAATTTATTATTATTATATTATTATTTGTTAACCCTTATTTACCGGATTTACCCTTAACCATGGTAAATAAAATATTTACCGCAGTAATTATTCAAAATGTCCAAAAATAAAAGTTACCTATTTACACAATTTGAACATCCTGATTCCAAATATGGAATACATTTTCCTAAATTCAAAACATAGAAGTGGCAGAAATTAATTTAAAATTAATTCCCGCTGTCAAAACAAAAAGCGTGTTTTTAAGAGATAATAACTATCAAAAGATTGACACTTGTTTATGTTCGGTTTAATTGTAAAATTATGTCCAATGACCAACATTATATTAAACGGTAAAAAGATATTATAAATATACTTTAAAACTACTAAAATTCATAATCTATCACTATTAATTATTTTGATTAAAAAAGTTGTTTTTAATTAAAATTTAGTAATTTTCACTATTCATCAAAATATGAAAGTTATCCGAAAAGTACCAAAATTTCACCTTAGGCTAAATTAGATATTCCGAAATCAATAATGATGTCTATTTTACAAAATTCCAAACATATAAGTTGCATTAATTAATTTTATAATTAATTCCCGCTGTCACAACAAATAGCGTGTTTTTAAGAAACAATTTATATCAAAAGATTGGCAATTGTTTATGTCTAATTTCAATGTTAAATTAATTCTAATGACCACCATTGGATAAAATGATAAAAATATATTCTAATTATACTTTAAAACCACTAAATAGTATAATTTATCACAATTAATTATTTTGATTAAAAAAGTTGTTTTAAGTATTTTTCACTATTCATAAAAAATTGGAAGTTCTCAGAAAGTTACAAAAAATTCAACTTAGGATAATTTCGATATTACGAATTCAAAAATGAAGTACATTTTGAAATATAAAATTTCTATAATTTTAAAAAGTGGTTATTACTATTCATAACGGCTACTTTGATTAGTTGCGGTGTTTTAGAACTCGAAGTTGCGTACAACACACGCTACTGTATTATTCAAAGGAAAGCGTACCGTGGAAGCTTGGGATGTTTCATTTTAAATTTTTGATGTCCCCCATTTAGTCAAAAAGTTTAAAATATTGTATTTAAAAAGGGTTTACTATTAAAATTTGATAAAAGTGCAATACTGAAAATGAATTTGTTCTTGCATTATATCTATGAAACTCATAATATGGATTCTAAAATTATAAGGATTATATAAAGTTTAAAATTTAGATAATACTATTCATAACCTCTTTTGAATGGCTTTTTTTTAAGTCATGGTGTGATTGAACTCGGTGTTGCGTGTAGTGCAAGTTATTGAATTATTTTGAAGAAATAACACACTATGAAATCTTGGGGTGTTACATTCTCCCCTCCTTCAATAAATTGCGTCCTCGCAATTTGAAATTGTTCTTCGAAAATAAAAGGTTGAAAATAGAAAATATATTTGTGGGAAAACCCACATCGGAAATTGGGTTACTAAAATTTAGTCTTAATATGAGGAAAAGAGAAATAAAAGGGTCACCACCAAATTATGATCTTGATTAGGAGAAAATTGGTGGCAATTAGAGACATATAATTGGAGGAAAAATGTAAATATTTATAGGTAGTGATTGAGGTCATCAATCACAAAAAAGTATAAAATTGAGGTCCTTAAACTCATCAATCTATGATGATTTGAAGTACCATCGGTTCAACAAAATATAGGGTATTGGGATAACACATTTTTGACGTTTCAAAATATCTTAGTTGAAATCCCACATCGAAAAATGAATTAATTAGGCCTCTATTTAAAATAAAGAGTGGAAAGTATGAAGATTACCGAAAATAACACATACTAGGGTTCCATGTAGGAAAATATGGATATGAAGGAGAAATCTAACCATCAATTATCTGATGGAGAGTGGTAGAGAACATGGCTATGAAAAGGCCAACAATCCCAAAGCCATAAATTAGTGATGATTTAAGGTACCATCTAGGACAACATTTTTGTTCTAAGTTCCTTTTATTAATGTTGAGGAATTTATTTATGAGATTGGCTAAGATCATAAGGAGATATACCTACTTTATAATTATAGTTTTATCCATTAATAAATTTCTACCACAAACTCATCTTTCACTCTAAAAGATAATAGAACGTAAAAAAATTTCTATTTACACTATTCGTATAGGGTTCCAAAATAAACGAATTTATAATTCATCTACAAGATCTTTTAATAAAAAACTACATTATTTAATCTAGGACATCTCGTGGGCCATTGGTAGGTGATACACCCTTGTCACCCTTCGGTTGCGGGTTTAAGTCTCGCGGCCTTTCCGGTCACGACGGGTTGCCGCCCGACCCCCGGGTTGTCCTTTTATGGCAATCCAAAATTAATCTCAAACTTAGAATTTATCCAAAATTCTTCTGTCCAAACTCACAGTCCAACATTTATAAGGAAGGTAAACATAATATAGATCCTTTTTACACCGCAATAGCATATGAATACCTTCATCTTGTATTCTTTTAATAAACTGAAACATCTTGAATTACCATATTCCTTATTGATTACATTCATGCTCCCCTATTCCATATAGAATGCTGGATATACTTCATTAATCCAAAAATGTTTTAAACCCCAACAATGATGGAATATACAAATCATTAATCAGCTTAAAGGTAGTCAAGAATATCCAATATAATTTATCCAAATCAATCATGTATTATTCTAAAATCACTACCTCGGTATCAGAACCATATTATGGTTTATCATTCTCTCAACCATATATTTTCCAAAAATTTAACCTTCTATTGAGTCACTTTTCTTTGTTCCACACAATCTCAAGGCCTTAATGAAATAGTACTGCAGTAGAATCCTTATATACTCCATAATTATTATAGCAAGTACATTGTTGATACAATAATAAATTGACATAATCAACATAAGAACTCTAATCATTCCTCTTCATCTGAGGTAGTATCATAACTTGATTATTATCCAATAGCATCATTTGCGGCATAGTCTGATTACTGAGGCATAGGTTCGCGTAGTGTCCAAACTCCTTGCAAATGAAGCATTGTACATTTGAAACCATTTTCTTACCCTTGCAGTCATGTACTTTGTGCCCTTTTCCTCCACACTTATAACAAACTCCCATTCCTTTCAGGCAATTTCCAGGGTGTTTCTTTCCACAGTTACCACATATGGGAAAATTCTTCTTTTCCCTCTTCCCTTTATCCATTTTTCTCTCTTCCATCCTTTTCTTCTCTTGCTTCCCTTCAAAGACATAGGACTCAGTAAACTCTTTACTTATCTTGTTAACACATGATATTATTTCTTCATATGATGATAATACATGGGAGACTATTTCTCTTATCAATTCTAGCTTAAAATCACGAAAGATATGATCCTTCATTCTCTTTGGATCATGTGCATTTCTAGAGTTCTCATTCCTTCTACTGGGCGCCATTTCTAAACAATGGCATAAACTAGATCAGTTTATGAATCAAAATACATAATCCCATACTTATAAAACACTTAACATAAATTGAACTATTTATGGATATAATCTATAATCATAAAAATGTTTTCTTTGAGGAAGTATATACTCATAAACCCTTCATAATGATTTGTAAAGAAAATGAGAGTTATCCTAAGCATATCCCCCGGGAGTGTCGTAACCAAGAGTGCAGCAAGGCCCGTTGTCGTGCACCAGTTCCCGTTCGAGTCTAGCTCAAAGCGGTGTTTTCGGGTTTTACCCCTAGGTACATCTGTGCCAGAGCCGCCTCTACCTGCTCGTATCCAGACAGGGATGTATTGCTCGGAATACTCACAAAATCTCTACAATACCAAAATTCTAGGAAGTTCTTCTATACTAATCCTCAAAGTTTATCTTAGGTCTACATGATCTAATCAGAGTTTATCTAAATCTAGCTTCCAAGGTTTGTACTAAACTTCCTCTCATACCAACTGTAACGCCCCGACCCCAGTTACCCAGAGTCGGTTCATTACTTCGTAACATTGGCATGATCACAAGAAAGATCAAATCTCGAAAGACCGATTGGTTTAGTAGCCTTGGAAACACTAGATATAATCATAAAGTTTTACATTACATTTCAAAGTGAAAAACTACTACAACAACAAAGTCTTCATATCCACACTATTAACCCCTCATAATATCCCTGCAAGTCATTCATAATTTACTTCTTCACTACCTGGGAAAAATAAAACATAGAAAAGGGGTGAGCTCAAATTCCCAGTAAGGATAACAATAAAGCGGAACATTCAAAATAAGCATAAACATTTAAGGCAATGAATTACTAAAACAAAAGCCTTTTAAAATTGAACTTCAACATAGTATGGAAAAAGTAAAATTAAATAATGCCAATTACTTATTCACATGGATATTCTACTAATCGAATAATCACATGCAATATCAATAACCACTTTTATAATGCTGGAATGCATAATGCTAAACGTTAATTTCTTTGTCTAGGACTCATCCCAAGACCTAGGGGTTACTTCTAACCGGAACCCAACCCGGAGTGCCTCTAATAACCGGACACCAACCCGGAGTGCCTCTAATAACCGGACACCAACCCGGAGTGCCTCTAATAACCGGACACCAACCCGGAGGGCATACTTTTACCAGTCCCTAACCTGGAGGGCTTACTTTAACCAGTCCCCAACCTGGAAGGCTTACTTTTACCAGTCCCCAACCTGGAGGGCTTACTTTTACCGGTCCCCAACCCGGAACATACTTGTTCAGCACATTCATCTGAAGAAAAGTTTGAAATATAACATAAACATTCGGATTAAAACTAGCATACGAAATGTCAATAGTTTCACCATAAAATATGAATGGTATAAAATAGCACATCCACAGTTAAACATATCACAAAACCTTCAATACAATATAGAAGTTTTGTATTATAATAAATCAACTTCAAATAAGCGTAAAATCCATTAAAGGATGTTGACATAGATGAAATCAAAACACTTTTTAGAGAAATATCTCTTTCTATTTTTGAAATCATTTAAGAGCCATATAAAATGAAACATTTTCTTGAAAATATTCTTGTAAGCTTGTAAGGAAAGATTTGACGATTTTATAACGGCGGAAAATAACCGCACCCGCCGTATAAGTTAAAAAAAACATTCTTATCTTAATTCTGTCGAAAAGGTTAAAAAGGACCTTGTTTTGAAAACGACGGAAAGATTCCTTTATAAACCTCTTACAAAAAGTCAAACAAGGGTATAAATTAATTTAACCCATATTCTTGTAAATAATAAATATGTTTTGAAATACATTTCGAAGAAACATGGATGTGGATGATAAAGAAATCCCAGTAGATTATTACGTATAATACAACCTCAGATAATGAAGAGATTGTGAAATAACCCTTACCTTGTACTTTTCTTTGGTTGGGGTAGGTTAACCTCATGTATAATGGTGAAATAAATGTTATTAAATTATACAAGAATCATATACATTAATATGATATCATATATGATCTTTTAACATTGCTTTATTAATAATATCTTAGTATTATCGTCGTTTCTGGTGATAATCGATTCGTTCTTCTTAAATGTTTGGTTACGTAAGACATGTTTGTAATGGATAGATTATATCTTATTCATAATCAGAATGATATCAAGTCCTTAAACATCATTTTTAAATCATCAAATGATAATTATACTTGAATGGATACGATGGAGAATGAATCTCATCGCGTTCGTGGAGACGGTAGTCCGTACGTACGCACGAGCGACAATATCATTCTTTTGATATTAAAATAATATATAAATGGATGGTATATCATATATACAGAATCATTAACATGTTATATTTATTATTTACATGAGTTACACATCATTATTATACCCATCCAAATAATATTATATTGAATAACAATTACACCACGACGTGGAGACGGTAAGCCGTACGTACGCACGTATGGTGACATGTTATTCAAAGGGTGGATAGAATACTGAATATGGTTGTACCATATTTATAATAACATCACAGTATATATATGATACTGTATTTATTATTTTAGAATGGTAACAACAAAGGAAGAAGAAGTGGAAGAAGAAAGGAACTTGAAAAGGGTGGTGAAAACATTACCTCTTCTTCGGGTTCTTCCTTTTGATTTGATCAAAAGGGCTCCTTAGGTTGGCTTTCTGATCAAACTAAGGCCTCTAGGTTGTAGTGAGGGATGTTGCGAGAGTATTTGGGCAGAGTTTGGCCGAACCAAAAGGCTTTAGAGGTGTTAAGAAATGAGAAGGAGGAGTGCCCTTTTATAAGAGGGGTGAGGGGCACCTTTGGAAAAGCTAGAAATATTAATTTATAATAAATTAATATTCGGTTTCTAATGGATCCAAAGCAGATTATTCAAAGGTTAAGGTGGGGATAGGTCGAAAACCACTCAACCAATAGAATTTAGACAGGTTTGGGTACTTATATTAACCTTATCTTTAAGTATTAACTCTAAGTTAATTAGTTTCACTTTTACAATGTCTCTTTGTATTTTTATATAATATGGTTAATAAACTTACTATATACATCCAAGAGACCCCCAAGTGGTCCATTAATGATGAACCTATCCTGATATAAGTCTCTTGGCCGAACCTTAGATTTTTAGGAATTTAATATCAATTAATAATATAATATTTGTTTTAAGAACTCTTTTATGTCAATTTTGACACTATTCAATAGTTGATTTTTGTGAAACTCATACCAGATTTATTACTTCGAACAAAGTCAATTAAATCAATCCTAATATATCATAGTATCCTAGAAAATTAGTTTAATTCATTAAAAGTTTCATATTATATTTATTTGGGTATTTATAATATCAATTATTTTAATTTTTCACTATTATAGTAATTACTGCATCATCATTGTGTCACAAATAAAATAAATTATTTAATGTCTAAAAATTGTAAATAAAATATCATTATATAGGAAATCTTTTTATCTTTCTAATGAATATTTATAATCTAACATCCAACAAATATAACCCTATGTAACAATTGTTTTTCTAAAAGATATATGCTTGTGTCATTTTTGTATTCATTTTGACTTAATTAAAATAAAGTGTCATTATCACTTACAAGTGGATCCATGGGGTCCCAAAATTGACACAAAGATGACCCTGGTCGACCATGTATCAACCAATAGGGTTAAGACACGTTTTAGGGTAATTTAGTATTATTATATTATTATTGTTTAACCCTTATTTACCGGATTTACCCTTAACCATGGTAAATAAAATATTTACCGTAGTAATTATTCAAAATGTCCAAAAATAAAAGTTACCTATTTACACAATTTGAACATCCTGATTCCAAATATGGAATCCATTTTCCTAAATTCAAAACATAGAAGTGGCAGAAATTAATTTAAAATTAATTCCCGCTGTCAAAACAAAAAGCGTGTTTTTAAGAGATAATAACTATCAAAAGATTGACACTTGTTTATGTTCGGTTTAATTGTAAAATTATGTCCAATGACCAACATTATATTAAACGGTAAAACTATATTCTAAATATACTTTAAAACTACTAAAATTCATAATCTATCACTATTAATTATTTTGATTAAAAAAGTTGTTTTTAATTAAAATTTAGTAATTTTCACTATTCATCAAAATATGAAAGTTATCCGAAAAGTACCAAAATTTCACCTTAGGCTAAATTAGATATTCCGAAATCAATAATGATGTCTATTTTACAAAATTCCAGACATATAAGTTGCATTAATTAATTTTATAATTAATTCCCGCTGTCACAACAAATAGCGTGTTTTTAAGAAACAATTTATATCAAAAGATTGGCCATTGTTTATGTCTAATTTCAATGTTAAATTAATTCCATTGACCACCATTGGATAAAATGATAAAAATATATTCTAATTATACTTTAAAACCACTAAATAGTATAATTTATCACAATAAATTATTTTGATTAAAAAAGTTGTTTTAAGTATTTTTCACTATTCATAAAAAATTGGAAGTTCTCAGAAAGTTACAAAAAATTCAACTTAGGATAATTTCGATATTACGAATTCAAAAATGAAGTCCATTTTGAAATATAAAATTTCTATAATTTTAAAAAGTGGTTATTACTATTCATAACGGCTACTTTGATTAGTTGCGGTGTTTTAGAACTCGAATTTGCGTACAACACACGCTACTGTATTATTCAAAGGAAAGCGTACCGTGGAAGCTTGGGATGTTTTATTTTAAATTTTTGATGTCCCCCATTTAGTCAAAAAGTTTAAAATATTGTATTTAAAAAGGGTTTACTATTAAAATTTGATAAAAGTGCAATACTGAAAATGAATTTGTTCTTGCATTATATCTATGAAACTCATAATATGGATTCTAAAATTATAAGGATTATATAAAGTTTAAAATTTAGATAATACTATTCATAACCTCTTTTGAATGGCTTTT
Organism: Viscum album; assembly: GCA_963277665.1. Classification (NCBI taxonomy): domain Eukaryota; kingdom Viridiplantae; phylum Streptophyta; class Magnoliopsida; order Santalales; family Viscaceae; genus Viscum; species Viscum album. Next base: position 1,550,587,742 of record OY728129.1, read on the forward strand.
TTTAAGTCATGGTGTGATTGAACTCGGTGTTGCGTGTAGTGCAAGTTATTGAATTATTTTGAAGAAATAACACACTATGAAATCTTGGGGTGTTACACAACTATAATGTTATAGTATATTTCCATATTTAATCACTTAATGTGGTTTCTAGCTCACCATTTTCCATATGTAAATTCCCATGGATATTAAATGTATTTTTATAATATCTTTTGGAGTAAGTTGGAATATGGGTAGTTTTAAATAATGTTTATGATTTTATGTTCAAGATGATTTATTTCTATGTGTTATAATTCAAATATTCAAAAAATCATGATCATACGATTATATTTATTGGAAATATTTATGTAATATATTGAAATAATATTTGATTATGTCCAAAGATTATATAATTGGTATCAAAAAATGGTTCTGTTATATTTTCATATTAGCATGATAGAACCCCAGTAAAAACCTTATTGATAATCATAAGTGATAGATTAATATTTAATGAATAATTCTAAACACTTACGAATGATTTTTTGAATATTTTTAATTGAAATGACCATATAATGAATTGTTTAATTCAAATGTCATAATTTAGAAAGAAAGAGTAAAAATTGATCCAAATGGATAAGAATTGTTGAAGTTGAATCATTTTATTTAACTTTTAATTTATGTTTAAGTTTTTTTATTATTTTTAATTATTTTAAAATAATTTCCAAAAAAATGCATCTCATTCCTCACAGGACCTCAACTAGAGACACACTGCCACTTAGTTCACCCAATGAAGGTTTGGGTTGGACAAGCATGAAACTAAGAGATGCTAAATTGGATGGTAGTGTCTGAGGCCACACGGGGTAATCAAACCCATGTGGGGTGTGATATCATGAAGTGTCATGGAAATAACTTGTTATAAGGCCCAATCAGGCCACATAGTTCAAATTACCCATTTTGGTGTGTGAAAGTGAATGTGGGACCCTATCCCTACTAAAATTGTAGGAATAATAGAGTAGATGATTTATCTTATAAATAATAGATCAGAAACTATTATCTTCTGATGCGGGATAATATATTTTTTCTTACTGTTATCATTTTAAAAATGTGATTCCTTCTCAAAAAGTTTGAGCCTCTACCCTTCTCAAACACCCCACACTACTAGAATCTTCCATTATCATTGCCTTTGACTAGCTAGATACAATAGATCTCACCAGGAAAACACCATTAATGCCACCATGATGTTTGGTATCAATATCACCCTCCGTTGTCATTACCTATAACATCCATATACCCCCATGTTTTTCCAGAGACAGACATTATAAGAGAAAACTGAGGCTTCATCTGATCACTGTAAAGGACATACAGAGATTGAGTCATCGCTTCCAGGCAGGCCTAACACAGCCACTGAAAATTTCAGCACCACTACTCCCTTAACTCAAGAAAAATCCCCACATAAACACCTTTATTCTCATATAATAGATAATGAAATTACACATTTTGAAATCACAACCACTCAATGAGATTATAAATACCTAAAACAATTATGTGTTTCCCAAAATGAGATGACTTCAACCCGTTACTCAGGCTTCAGGTATTTAATGTTCTCAATGATAAATATCTTTGGAAGATATAGCTACTCATCCATAAATATAATACATGTACTTTCAACCAAATTAAGAGAGATGAAACACCGATGGAGATCTTATAGAGGCCATATCGATGCCTTCATTTCAATATTTTTCATGTTATTATTTTCATTTATTTCAATTTTTACTTGTTATATAAATATTATTTCATTCCATTTATATAATTAACTCTTTAATTTTATTAAAAATTTGATTTCCCGAAAAAAATAACCTTATTCTCCTACTATATATTATTTTTTTTCTTTTTATCCTTATAATTATCAAAAAATAGCTATATTACCATGGAGATAATAAGTAGTATTTGTATGTTTTATTTTTTTCACAAAATAGATAGTTTTCATTTATTTAATAAACCTTAAAAAGATTCATTTTCCTTGATGTATTCAAATTATTATTATTTATCATGGACTTAAAACCCTCCAGATCAAGAATCAGTAACTGAAACCCCCTAGTCTATAGAAAATATTGTTTCACATTTTTATATATAGATATGGGAATCCAGAAGAAAAATAATCACATAATTGGAATTTAAGGTCCTTATCCAAGATATTAAAGAGACCCTTGTAAAACTAGTGTCTGAAGGGTTGGAAAAGGAATTAAAATAACTTCTAGAGAACATATCATAGTTCTATCTAGAATTGGGTAACAAAAAAGAGATTTATCCTTGTTTTCTCCCATAATTTTGAAGAACAGCACTATGTTCAATTTTAACAACAAGTGGGTAAAAAATAAAAAATACATGATTAAACCGATGAAATATATGGTATATTATTATTAAGGGAAAAATAATTTGATAAAAGATACATTAAATGAATCCCTTAATAATATAGAACCAGAACTAAAAGAATTAACCATATACTCTTCTCATTTTACTGCGGACATCAAAGAAGTTCAAGCCATGATCGATGAATATAAACAACCCAACCATCTGAAGGATCATAATAAAAATGACCATGATGAGATAGAGTGAATTCATGATGTGTAATACATGTCTTTTGAGCTATGTGTGGGAGACCAACAAGATCAGGATGAATTTTGGAAAGAGTGTGAGGTACAAAATGATATCCACATCCCTTAAAAAGTAAAAGATCCAACACCATTGAATATTTTTCTATAAATGTATGGAGATACCCCTGTTGTGCTATAATTTTAATAAAATATAGAGGATCTTGAATACTTTCTTACATCCACTTGGAACAAACATCAAGATGAACTCACCATTAAAGAAGAGATTGAAGCTGAACCAATTCTGGGAGTTGGTCGAATCTGAAACTCTATTACATTTTATTTAACTCAATATGAATTGAGTATTAATTCCCATGACTATGAATTTTTAGATTCTCAGAATCATTATAATTCCTTAGATAATGTCAATGGAACTGAACATGCACCTACATAGGAACACATGGATCTCCCCAATTATGATGAAAATGAATTTAAGGCATCCCCTAAAGAGGTACAAGTTTCTAAGCCTAGGGATCCCAATATAAACTATTATAACATTGAATTTGTGAATTATAATATTAATTAAAAATTTATTCATGAAAAAATAAATTCTTACGTTCAATTTGATCATTCAATTATGCCACCCCCTATTGAAAAATAACTAGATCAGAAAGAGGAGGATCCCCATGTTTTAACCAAGAAGAAGGATGATCAATACACCATCCTAATCCCGCCATGCAATCTATATGTTATTGTTTTTGTGGATGGATATAGTATACTCTATCCATGGATCATTAATCACCAAAAATCATTATGTAAAATCTGGGAAAAACATATGTGGTGGTTAAAATAAGAAAAGATACATCTACCAAAAGACTAAGGATAACAACCGATCATTCCATTATAGAGGTAGTAAAAATATGGGGCCCACCTAGGGGATTATACAATGACATATAAATTTATTCTAATTAAAATAATATACATTTCAAGTTCTTTCATAGGATTATTAAACCATGAATCACATTCCCCATATAATTATTTATCAATAATGGCAATATTCTTATTCTTAATTGAAAAATATATTTTTTAGGACCACAATGAAACTAGGTATCCCCTAAATAGTGGATAAAAAGGAATCAATGGGAAATTGATATCATTATTATATTCCTTATTTTTAAAATCCAATAATTTTTTTTCTTAAATAACATTTTAAACCTGTATATGGAAAATTTCATGCCCAAGGCTTGAATTATTGATTTTATTTACCTATCTATGTGACAAAATTTTCTTCGGAATATCTCACTGTCTTGTTTTAAATTTCAATGATTATGAGATTGAAAGAGTAAAATGGATAATTTAATGATTTATGTGAAACATGAATATTAAAATAAATACTCCTGATTTGAGGGAATTAGCTGATTAATGTAAATGAAAATTCCATAAATTTGTTTATACATTCAAATTATGAAATCCAGTAAAATTGATTTTTTATTATTAGTCACACCATGAGATATTTTAAAAAATAAAATTTCCAATTATATAAGGGATTTATATTCCATATAATTCTTATTTTAATCTTGAGAATATTTCTTGAGTGATCCTAGGACATTCCACATACTAGAACATTTATTAAAAAATTTAAAAACTGTTATTGTGAAAATACACAATTAAATTTATTATGTAATATTTTTTAAAAACACAAATCCATGAGACAATATTTAAATATATCATTGTTTATCCTATAGAGACCATGATTTTCAATTTCATGTATGAGCCAAATTAGAATCCATTTTTATCCATTAAAACCATCATATTAGTATTTGTTTGGAATTTTAAATTTGAATTGTGGGGGTGAATGGAGTCATGGTGGACAGTATAAGATACAACGTATGAAAAAAATTGGTGTTATAATATTGGTATGAAGAACATTTTTGGATTTTAAAATTGAACTTTTATTATTATCCATTCTTCAAATAAACTTAGAATGGGTTATGACATAGAGGAATAAAAAATCTCCATTAATAGACATATAATTTTTTAAAATATGTGGTTAGGTGGTGGATGTAAGTTTTATTCCATGCATTAATTTTGAAAAAGTAAAAAATTTAAATTAATAAATACGTTGAAAAGGAAAAAAGTATAAAAGTAGAGAGAAATTATTAAAGATGCACAATTCACCCATTGTGTATAATTTTGATCGTAGCCTTACATTGATAATGGAAAGTTACAGTTGACACAATTTGAAGTCGATATTTTCTCTAAACATTCACATTTAATATCATGAACTATATATTAAGAATATAATCCTAATTATGGAATGGTAAACATCTGTATCAGTCTCTCCCGCATGAGAGTTTTCCTCCTAGGGTTTCCTAGGGATCGAGTCTCGTCCGATCGGCTTCGGCGGCGCCGTCCTCGCCGGTTCAGTTTTTGGGTCTTCTTCCCCATCGTCTTCGGCTTCAGCGACAGGGGCTCGGGATCCCCTTTTCCATGCCGTTCTCTGTCCATCTTTCCCTTTGATTCTCCCTGCCAGCTTTCGGACTCCGTCACCGGCGTCTCCGTTGGAATTCGGGCTTCATCCCCTCGATTTCATTTTCTGACGCAGATCCAGGCCTTCATCGCTGCCCAGAAGCTTTTCCCGTTCCTCTGTCCCTACTTCCGAGCCAGTTCTGGGAAAGGGAAGGCATATCCGAATCCCAAACCCTTTACTCCCTTTGGCTTTTTCGACTCGGGCTTTCATCACCTTGAATCGACCACGAGTGTTTGCGGATTGACAGTCCCGTAACCGTTTTTCCTTCCCTGCTCCGTGAAGGTTGGCGGTGGCCGTCGGGTGCTGTGGCAATACCACGGTTTCGAAGCTCTTCTGCAACGCGGTGAATCGTGAAGTACCGTCTGCGAAGGGATCTCCGATCTTCGAAGGTGCGGTGGTTATCCGAGGCACGGAGGGCGTGAACGTGAAGGAGAGTCCTCCGGCGCGCAAGTGAAAGAGCTTCACAGATAGGCCGTTCCCCGAAGCGTGAGGGACTAGCGCGAGTCCTGACGGTGTTACCAGCGCGAAGGAAATGACCGCGCAAGGCTGGTTGGCCGCACAGGTTTTGGCGGCCGCGTAGGGCTGGTTGGCCGCGCAGGGAGGGGTGGCCGCGCAGGTCTTAGCGGCCGCGCAGGACTGGTTGGCCGCGCAGGGCTGGGTGGCCACACCGGTTTGGAGGATTTCTTTCGGGCTTGCTGGGTGGCCACACCGGTTTGGAGGATTTCTTTCGGGCTATGTCTGAACTGAGAAAGGTTTGGGTTGGGCCTGACTTGTGTGAATTGTCGTCCAAATCCGGCCTGTGAAACTTTCGTTTGGTTCCTGGAAGGTTGGGTGAAATTGTGATTCTCCTGGCCGCGAAACTTCGGTGGTGAAGAACGAGCTTGCGCTGGTTCGGATTGGGCCGGAGTCTCTGGGTCGGGGATCCCCTTTTTGGGCTTGACACCCCTTTGATAGGGGCCCTCTGTTTTGGCCAATCCCTCCCTAGGTGTTTACGTGGCCCTCAACATGGAAACGGATCTGTTGAACCAATGGAAGAACCTCTCGTTGACAGATAAAGAAAAAGAGCCACTTACAACCCGTAGAAATGAAGACAACACTTTGACAAAACGAATGGCTTTATTAGTGGTCGGAAGACTGGCGACCGAGGCACCTTTTAATCTAAAGGCCCTCAGGACCACTCTTCAAAATCTCTGGAAATTGGAAGCTGGAGTAGCCATCCGGGAACTTGAGAACAAACTCCTCGTGTTTGAATTCTTCAGCGATAAAGACAAAGATAAAGTCCTCAGAGGACGACCTTGGTCCTTTGACAATCATCTCATCCTGATGGAGGAATTTAAAGGGGGTGACGAGATTCAGAATAGCACACTTACCCGATCCCCGTTCTGGATAAGAATCAGAGGAATTCCGTTCCATGGGAGATCAACACATGTGATGAAAGAAATTGGAGACCGGATCGGCCATTTCCTAGAATGGGATTGCTCGGACCCAATACAATGGGGCCCCTGGGTTCGAATAAAGACTGAGATCGACGTGTCTGAACCCTTAATGCGAGGTATGTTCCTAAAAATTGATGATTCCAATACCTGGATCTCGTTCGAATTTGAAAAACTACCAATCTTCTGCTTCCTTTGCGGACGTATCGGTCACATGGAGAAAGCATGTGGGGCAAGGCCAGAGAATTCCACCGAAAATATTACCTTTCAATACGGTCCGTGGCTCCGGGCCAAAACACTCAGAGAGGCATATATCCCTGAGGCGGAGAGACAAATTGATCGGGACCGTCTCAGTGCAGCCCATCTAAGGCGACCGGAATCTGAACAACCTCCTATCATAAGGATGGGACCACCTGCTTTCCCTAAAGAATCCCCGGCTGAGCTCAGGGGAAATGGAAACGCCTCCCAAGAGATTATCGTTAGATGTAATGATGGGGCTCGGCAAGACAGTCACCTGACTCAGGGTACCACAAAAGCCGACTTCGCTCTTTCAGCACCGAATTTAACGTTCTTTACCTCAGCTGGGCCGCTACCTAAACCAAAAGAACCTCCAGAGAAACTTCCGAGGCAGAAACATGTTTCCTTGGAGCCGCCTGAAGCTGAGCAGAGTCCAAATCAGTTCACAACGGATGCCCTTCTGCAAGCCGATTATGGGATGACTGAAGCTTCACCTTCAGGACACGTTACTCGTGGAACCTGGAGAAGGGCACGTGGCGGTGGTAAAGGCGATTGTCCAGGGAATCCCAAACCAGGAGATCTGAAACGACAAAGCGATTCCAGTGGTATGTACACCAGTCTCCCCAAAAGGAGGAAAGCATCAGGTTCGTCATTTATCCCACAAGAGACAAAGGCGGAGGCGGGTCAGGCCCGGCCCCGCCTAGAGCAATGATCGCTTTATGCTGGAACTGCCGTGGGCTTGGCAACCCACGAACGGTTCGTATGTTCCAGCGCTATTGCGCTCAAAGTCGCCCTGATATGGTTTTCCTGTCCGAAACCATATTGGAAAACAAGGACATCTCACATATTGCCCTAAAGTGCGGTTTCCAGGGTTGTTTCCCGGTCCCCCGACAGGGTCACTCAGGGGGATTGTGTCAGCTCTGGAAGGATAATATCGATGTTAGGCTCCTGTCTTTTTCCCAGCGCCATGTGGCTGCTTCCATTGGTGATCCCCACAACCCCACCTGGACGTTTGTGGGCTTCTATGGCTGGCCTTCCCAGTCTGAAAAGTGGAAATCTTGGGATCTTCTTTGCAAACTTCGTCGTGATCTGCCAAGCCCCATTCTGTTTGGAGGGGACTTTAACGAGATCCTTTTCCAGAAGGAAACAATTGGTGGAGCTATGCGCTACTCCACGTCTATGTCTGATTTTAATGATGCGATCCTTAAGGCAGAGCTAATGGACCTGGGTTACACGGGTAATCCCTTTACATGGTTCCGAGGCAGATATGATGGAACTCGAATCGCTGAACGTCTGGATAGATTCTTTGGCTCAATGGACTGGATGAGCCTCTTCAAAATGTACCATATCAGACATCTCTCGTTCAACTGCTCGGATCACTGCCCAATTGTCATTAACTGTACCCATAATGAGCACGTTACTAGCTCCAGGAAACCATTCAGATTCGAAAGCTTCTGGTCAAATGACCCCGAGTGCGAGGCGGTTATCCATTCAGGCTGGAAGACGGGGCAAGCGGATACGAGAACCAACCTTCGCCGAGTAGCATCTGATCTGAAGACATGGAGCTACTCTAAATTCCGTCATCCAGACCGGCAATGCAATTTCCTTGAAAGGAAGATTGGCTATCTTCTTAGCAAACCCCCGTCTAGCAGCATTCTCTCCAAAATAAGTGAAACCCAACGAGAGCTGGATGTTGCCCTGCGCAATAAGGAAGGTTTTTGGGCTATGCGAGCGCGTGATATTCATATAGCAGAAGGGGATGCTAATACCTGTTATTTCCACCAGAAGGCTTCAGCAAGACGCCGGAAAAACTTTATTTCTGGCATTCTTAATTCAGATGGTAGTAAAGTGTCAGACAAAGGGGGAATCCAAGAAGCTTTCCTGAGCCATTTTCAGACACTCTTCTCGGTAGGCCATTCTTACATCTCTCCCGAGATTGAGGACTACATCAAACCTGTGATTTCTGACGATATGAACAGACAACTTTCTAATGATGTGACGAATGACGAGACTCTTAAGGCCTTAAAGCAAATCCACTCTACGAAAGCCCCGGGACCAGACAGATTCCACGCTCTCTTTTTCAAGAACTACTGGCACATCATCGGTCCAGACATTTGCAATTTAATGCGGGATATTTTGGGCGGGGAAAACGGACCTGTCTTCTCTTAATGAAACTATTCTTACTCTCATTCCCAAGATGAAAACTCCGCAAGGGGTCTCGGACTTTCGACCGATCAGTCTGTGCAATGTCTTGTATAAGATTTTCTCGAAGATCTTGGCAAATCGGTTGCGGCCTTGGCTACCCGACGTCATTTCAGAGAACCAAAGCGCTTTTGTGGAAAAAAGGTTAATCACTGATAATGCCATTATTGCTCATGAAATTTTCCACTCCATGAAAACGCGTACACGAGCGAAGAGAGGGATCATGGCGTGGAAATTGGATATGGCTAAGGCCTATGATAGAGTGGAATGGAACTTCCTCGAATATGTGATGCTCAAGATGGGTTTCTGCGCCAAATGGATTGCCATGATCATGCAATGCGTCTCGTCAGTTTCCTATTGCATTAATGTCAACGGGGTGCTCACCCGAGGCTTCTCCCCATCCCGTGGGCTTCGCCAGGGAGACCCTCTTTCACCCTTCCTTTTTATTTTAGTGGCTGATGTATTTTCTAACCTCCTCTCCAGGGCAGCCTCGCTTTCCATTATCCATGGGGCGAAAGCGTATCGCAAGGGCCCCCCGATATCCCACCTCTTCTTCGCTGATGATTGCCTTCTTTTTTCTCGAGCTACCCCTAATGAGTGTACTGCAATCTGCCAGGCGATTCAACAGTATGAACGGGCTTCAGGACAAATGATCAATCAGAGTAAATCAGAAATTTCTTTCAGCTCTGGAGTTCCCCAGTCAAAAAGAGAAGATCTATGCTCTTTAGCACGCATCCCTGGGGTCGATAAGCACCAGAAGTATCTTGGGCTCCCGACGGTGGTTGGACGATCAAAGAAAGAAATCTGTTCAGCTATTGTGGATCGAATTGAAAGAAAAATACAAGGCTGGACCCCTAAAAAAATCTCCAAGGCCGGCAAGGAAATCCTCATCAAGGCGGCACTTCAATCTGTCCCCAGCTATTTGATGTCTATTTTTAAACTCCCTGATGTGGTGCTTTCAAAGATTCAATCCAGTACATCTAACTTTTGGTGGGGACGAAAGGACGGAAAAAATAAAGTCCATTGGATCGCCTGGTCTGCTCTCTGTCAACCTAAATCTGAAGGCGGAATGGGCTTCCAGGACCTTTCTCTGTTTAATGATGCTTTGCTGGCTAAACAAGGTTGGCGTATGATAAATAACCCATCATCCCTATGCACGCGTGTTCTCCGGGCTAAATATTTCCCACATAAGGATTTTATGGATTCCCATCTTGGCTATCGACCCAGTTTTATCTGGAGAAGCATTTGGGGCAGTCGTAATCTACTGAGGAAAGGGCTAGGCTGGAGGATTGGGAATGGTTCTACGGTCAAGATTTGGACCGATCCTTGGCTTGTTGATCAGACAGACACGAAGGCGTCATCCCCTGTTTATCCCGGATCCGAACATGCCACAGTCTGTTGTCTTTTTGATGATCAAGGGGCGGGATGGTGTCTGGAAAAAATCTACTCCTGGTTTAATGAGAGGGATAGGAGACTTATTCTGAGTATTCCCTGTGCGTCAGACGCAGGGCCAGATCATCTCTACTGGATTAACGACAGCTCAGGTGAGTATACAGTGAAAGCTGGCTACCGGCGAGCTCTTTCTGCTCAGATTTCAGAAGGAGATGCGAGGCCATGGACATCAATTTGGAAGCTTTATGTTCCCCCTAAAGTTCGCTTTTTCTGGTGGCATGTGTGTACTGGTATCCTCCCAACTAAGAGCCTCCTTGTCTACAGACACTTTTCAGACGACAACTCTTGCCCTTTCTGCACTTCTGTGACTGAATCCCCTTTCCATGCCCTTGTTCAATGTCCCGGGGCTCAGGAGATTTGGAATGGCTGGGGATCAACTTTAGAGCTGTTCCCGGACCCCGCCTCAGATCTCACAGCTCTCCTGATGCGATGGTGCTCCTCCTTTTCGCCGGCTTACGTAGGCGCCCTGTGCATTGTGGCTTGGATTATCTGGAATAGGCGGAACGAGGCCATCTTCAATCATTTCCGGAGGCCCCCCAGGTTTTGGATTGACCGGGCATTGTCATGGATTGCGGTTTGGCAGAACCACCCTGAACAACAAAGACTTTCCACTCACCCTCCTCTTCCCCAACATTGGTGCCCCCCACCGGAAGGGATTATTAAGATCAATGTGGATGCCTCTCTCCCTAAGGATGGCCCAGTTGGACTAGGTTTACTGGCCCGGGACAACCTGGGAAATCTCATCGCTGCCAAATACGAAGCACGTCATGCTCTTTGGGAGCCCTCAGTCGCGGAGGCCGCCGCCATCCTTGCTGGATTAAACTTCGCAAAAGATTGCGGTTGGGACTCCATTCACATCGAATCCGACTGTCTCACTGTAATCAATGCCATCAATCTCACTGACGGCGGGCTTCAACCTTTCGGTCCCATTATCCGGTGTATTCATTCGCGGAGACAAGGCTTCAATTACTGCAATTTCTCATTTATTAAAAGGGAAGCGAACGAAGCCGCTCACAAGATGGCAGGCATTGGCCCTCCCTATGAGGATGTGCTCTGGTTCAATCATTTTCCATCGTGGTTATGCACTTGTATTTCTGCTGATCTCCATCATTAATGGATCCGTCTTTTTCTGTCAAAAAAAAAGAATATAATCCTCCTCCTTAGGGATTACTATTTTTAAACATGATATCCTACCAACCATAATCCTCAAAATCATTTCACCCTTGATTAAAAATTACTAATGATTTTATATGCCTTTTTTATTTTCAATATAGAAAAAGTAGTTCCTATAGAATCTTATATATAATGATATTTTTCTCATGATAAGAGCATATGTATATTTGAATACCCTAATGAGTTATCAGTAGAAAAATTTTAGAGATGTATATCATCAAATGGAATGATTAATAATAATTAGTTTTAGAACATTAATTAATTAAAGAATTAGTTTCACCACAATTAAATGGGATAAATTATAATACATGAGTTGATTGACTCTTTGAAATTTGTGAAATTAAATTGATATTTTATGTTCATTTTTTGAAAATATTATTTCACATTGATAACAATTTTATTTTATTTATCTGAAATAGAGTTAATGGTAAAATTGGTACCCTATAATTTTTAGTATTTAGTTTTTATGATTAAGGAAAATCATACATTATGTTTGGGGGTATTTTATAGACACATATTTGAGGTATAATTTGGAATAATTTCCAGTGATTGTGAATGGTTTTTAATTTAAATTCCCATATAATTAAATGTTTTATTTAAAAGTAAGAATTTAAAAACAATTTGTTAAATTAATTCAAATGGATACAGATATAATAATTTGTAGCTTTTATATTTTGGTTGGAATTTATGTTTATTTGTTCTGATGTGGTATTATTTTTTTCAAATGAATTTAAAAAAAAAACAGGACACTCTTAGGTGGTCCTCATCAAGAGACCCATAAACTCTTAGGCTACTCCATGAAGGGGTGGGATAGATAAGAAGTTCATCCTGAGGGATCGTGTAGGATATCAGGGTGTTAGGTCACATGGGGGAATCCAACCCATGTGTTGTGCAATCCTCTGTTGTGCTGCATGCATAACTTGGGACAATGCTAGCTTAGAACACACAGTGTTCATGACCCATTTTGGCATGTTTGAGTGAATGTGAGAGCCCATCCATACCACAAACATCAAAAATAATGATCACTTTATTTATTATGTAAAATAGAGTGCCTCCACAATTATCTTATGATATGGGGTAGTCACTTATATTTATAGTTCACATTTTAAAAAAATTATTCCCATTACACTCACTTGTGAATCTACTTTACATGGAGACTCTACATCGCTCAACACCACCACTATTTCCACCTTCAACTCTCCTGATACTAGAGATCACACTAGGAAAACACCATTGAAGACACTAAGACACTCGAGATCAAACTCACTCACCACTGTCACAACCTAGAATCTCCATGGACCACGTGAGATTCCCCATACAACCCTCAGAAAAACATCTTGAGGATCCATTTTTCCACTGTGAAGACTGGATTAAGAATGAGATGTCACGACCTCACAGTAATACCATTATCACTGAACGGCTTCCCTAAATCCACTACATTAACTCAAACACAATAACCACCATGAATTAAATAATACCATGAAACATTTTTAAATAAGGACCAGGCTATGATATTTTTTTATCCAAAATAATTTTGGTGTTTCAAAAAATTAGGCGACTTTTCCCCATGACCGGGGAAGTTGGTATTTTAAGATATCACTTATTTTTTAAAAGAAAAATGAACTCTTACCTACCTATACAAAATAGGACTTGTAGCTGATGGAAAACCAAGGTATATCCTCTCAAGGCCACACTCCTACCTTCATATTTGTTATTTTTATTATGTTTATTTGATTATATTTTATTTTAATGTAATTATATTATATCTCCTTTTATAAAAACTATTTCTTATTTTTTGAAACTGTGTTATAGTCCCTGAATTCTTCTTTTAATTCTTCTTTATGTTGTTCTAATTCATCATCATCATATTTTTATAATTTTCTTATTCTATCATTTTTAATTGTTATTTCCTTTTTATTTAATTTTATTTATTTGTCTTTGTCAATCTAATATTTTATGAATATACCTTTTTATTTTTATTCTCTCCTCTTTATTATTTTTATTTCTATTATTACTTCCACTTCTTTCTAGAGTTCTCTCTTACCCTAAAAGATGAGGGGAAAACTTGAGGCTTGGCCTTGGGGTGTTAAGTTGTGTTTTTATTCATTATTGACTTGAATTCATATGTTTTTTACATTTATAGTGAGAAATAGTGAATTTCATGAGTGTAGTAATTTCCCACTAGAACATTAAACTCAAACTAATTTCTTGTTTTATTATTTTAATCTTTTCCCTTCCTTCTATTGAACACCATCTCAACACAATATGGAGTTAAAACTGTAAAGAGATAAAAAATTATATGATGGACATGAGTCATATATGGTTTCACATGCTTTATTGTAGTGTTTCATCAACCTTGATTACTATTAGAGGTGTAATTTTTCATTTTATAGGAAAACATGATTTCAAAATCACTAAATAAATAAACATTTCTTTAAGAGTGAGATTTCTTGATTAAACAATCAATATAAATTTACTAAATAGTAAAAATATAAATAGAACACATAAAAAATCACAAACATCATGTTATTTCATTAAGTCACATTATTTCATTACATTTTAGTTTTATTTTTAGAAATACATATATTTTCTAAAAATACAATGATTTCCTAAAATAATTTAAACAGCAACAAATTAGTTTTAGGATTATTAGATTATGTGAGAAATAAAACTATGAATCTCATTTAGTGATATATCCCAAGTAATCTAATGTGTTTCCCTTGAAAAAAAATTAAAATATTTACTCGTGTAAACCCTGTGACAATAGTGTTGTCAATAAGAATAAGAGAATATCTGAATTTTTTCTAAAGGAATTAATATTTTTATTCCCAATAAATTAAATATCATTGATGTACTGGAAATTGGATACTAATATAGAACATATGCACCTAGGATTAATAACACTTTGAAGGGTCAATCGATCATTAAATCAATATTCACTCTGATATATGATGAGTGAAACAAAAAATATCATTTTGGATGGAACTATCAATTTTTTAATACAGTAATTAAAAAATTATTACAAAATTCTAATGTTTTTTTAAAATAAATTATCTTTTTAATATAAACCATTTAAAATTACTATCATTAATTTAAAAATTATATTTTAAACATTTTAATATTAAAGTAATATTTTACACTAATGTCTATTATCCCATGAAAATATTAAAATTTTGACATTATCCTTTTTGAATTTTTAATATAATGAAACTGAACTCCTATTGAAATTTAAAATTAATACTTCATGTAAAAATTTAATGTTAAATTGAATGAATATTTATAATAATAGTAAGATTTGTCTTATTTAAAATCATAATGGTATTGTAGTATATTTTAAATGAATTTTATTATTAATATCATTTAATATTTAAATATTCAATATAATTTATCAAATTTCAATTATTACACTAAAATATTGTTTAACCTATACATATTTTTATTTACACACATTGAATTTAAAATCAATTAAAATTAATATTATGAAAAAATAAGGTTAGAGTTAATTTTTATATCAAAACAATTTTTTAAATATTATATGTTTTAATATGATGTTAATTTTTTCATATTTTTAAATTTAATTATACTAAATGTAGAATAAAATTTGATTACCAACATCAAAATATGGTATCTATGATAACTAAGCTTCAAATATTTTATGTAAAAATTAATTTTTAATAAAATTACAATCAAATTTTCATTAAAAAATTTCATTAAACAAAAATTCTAATATGAAACGATGAATATAAATTTTAAACATACATGGTCAAAATTATCCGAGAATGAGTTTTTTGAATTTCCCTTTAAAATTATGAAATTATGAATAATAAAAAATGTTGAATTTAAATATTATTCATTTTATTTAAAAAATGTGTAATACTATGTATAAATGAATGTTTAATAACTGTAAATTTTAATGAGATTTTTATAATAACATTAAAAGTTATAAATGTATATTTTTCAGAAAATTATTTTTGAGTAAACAGTTGTTGTTAAGAAATGAATAATATCAATCCATTTTAACTAAAAAAATCAATTTCAATAAAGAATTATTTTAGTGAAATTAATAAATTTTCTATCTAAATATATTAATTATAAACAATATTATTATTATTACAAGTTATATAGTTTATATAACATCATATTATTCATGAAAATTAAATTTCATAAAAAGCCCATTTTTCAACATGAATTGGGGGTTTATATTTAAAATAAATTCTTGAAATTTATAAAATAAATATTAATAAGTTGGATTAACTTTTTTCGAATTAGTTTAAAAAATTATTGGTAATATGGTTAAAATATTTCATTATTATGATTAATAAAAATATTAAAATTAATTTCCATAGTTATGGTTAAAACGTAGTTTTTCATATTATATGATACTGTGTTAAAATAAATTTCCCACACTCATAGAATTTTTTTGATAAATTATAGAACATATTTCGTATATTTAGTTCTAAAATTATCTACTATGCCTCATTTTATTTTTCACATAAAGATCAAATTACACAGTTTAAGAAACTTTTTACCTTGGTGATAATGAAGATGTTAAAATTAAGTACGCATATAAGATAAGAGAATAAAATTTTAAAAATTATTATTGTTATCTACTAGAGTTATGTATTGAAATTAAATTCCATCTAACCAATTATTTAACAATTTTTAAGAACATTGGTTGAGGGGGACTTCCATTATTGAATAATGTTCAATATTTGTTGGAATAGCCCTCCTCCCCAATTATAAAATGGAACTCCCTCCCCTCACTTCTTCACATATCTGATGAAATTTGGATTATCCAACCCCATATAAAAATCTTTCCCAAAAATCATTATCCATTTTATAGTGATTATGGTCATCCCAAAAGACCAAAACAATGGTCCTTAAGAAGAAATCTCAGGGAGGTTTCTCTAACTGATGTTATAATATTAATGGAGTTATTTATTTTTAATTACTCTACTAAAACCTCAAATTTTGACTAAAATATCATATATCGTAACAATATTGTCTACCATAAATTTTTATTTTATTATTTTTATACTGTAAAATTTATCCATCTCCTTGTCCATCATATGGGAATTAAAGCCATCACAAATCTGTACAACTGACTACATCCTCAAAAATCGATGAAACTTGTATTGCAACACCAAATCACATGGAATTTTATAATTATGGAAATAATTTATATATATGGATTATATTGGATTATATTAATTATTTAAAATTATTATATCATTATCTTTCTTACCCTGCACCCATTAATGGGATGCTATTGTTGCTCGTACTTTGGCATGACATACTTCCTCCAAGAAGTGATGTGATTCATTTTCCAAAAACAGAAACCGTTAATGGTTATAAAAATATATATATATATATATATCAAATATTTTTTTATAACATTAATATAATAATGAAAATGATAAAACTATATCTTATTCCCATGAACTAGAACATTTATAACAAAACAAGCATGAGAAGATAGGGAAATTAACAAACAAAACAATAGTAAAAATAAAATATTAATAATTAATGTGAGGTAAGATGATAAAATAGGACCATATATAATATTATAAATACGAATATAGTCCTGAAATAATTTAATTATATTCTATAATCCATAAAATATATGGTCAAATCATATTCAATAATATGGAAGTGTGAAAAAATGTTATTTATCTCAATTTAGATTTAATTGAGTCATATTGGTTAATATGCACATATTAACCATTATGTGTTGTATGTAATTCCCCAATTATTTACTTAACATGAATAATTTTTTTTAATGTGGTTTTATTTTTTAAATAATTTCTATTTTTCCCTGGGTTTATAATTTAAATATTATTAAATAGATAAAATGTTATTTCATAATGTCACTATCTTTTGAAATTCCTTTAACCATGAATGATATAATCTCATAATTTATACATAATAATATTTAATAATTTTATTATACATTTTATATTTAGTCAGGTTCAACATATTCATCAAAATATTCCTCTATTTTGTATTAGATTTAAGAATGAAAATGTTAAAAAGAAAAAATAATTTCATTTCTCTTTAAATATTATAATTTTAATTAGGCGTGCATGTTTTCAGAAAAAATATAAATAATTAATTTTAATTACTAAAAGGATTTTTATATAGATTTTATGTAATCCATTTCTTTTAAATATAGTTATATAGGAATATTTATAATATAATTGAATATAATATTAAAAAAATTTTAAAAAGAATGCATTTTTGATGTATATGACCATAACCCACTTCCAAGATGACATAACCATTTTAAGTAATGTATATTCAAATAATCATTCAATGGATTAAAAAATATCATACTATTATATAGGTAACATTAGGGTTCCACTCAGTATCACTTTATAATTCAAGAGACGCGGTTTTATTGTAAAAAAAAGATATGCCTCACGAATTAATGGGAACATATCATTTCCTGATTGAAATTTTAGTGGTTAAATTTATCTTGAAATAATATGTTTCATGTAATAATTTCTTTAGACAATAAGTTTATTTTATATATACATATGTATATATAATATTTTCTTCATTTATATCATGATTTCAAAAATGGTATACCAATTGTATATTCGATGATTACTTTCAATGTTATTTTATTAATAGATAAAATATTGAGAAATATGTACTCTTTTTTTAATAAAGATATTTTATTAGGAAGAATGTTGTTATTATATTAAATTTTACATTAGTAGGTGTCATGAAGAAAATTAGTCTTCCAAAATATATTTTTTAGACATAATTATTATCCTTATTGGATAAAGGTATATAAAGTAAAATTATTAGGAAGTATGAGATCTTAAAGTAAAATATTATGATTTTTTATCATTGGGAATTCATTTATTATTATCCTTGATATTATTAAAATATTATTATATACAGATGCATTTTTCACTCACATTATTGTTTGAGTGGATTGTGTTTTGATATAATTGAATTTACATATTTTTTTATCCCTTATCTAATTATGATATTCATGTTATTGACTAAATTGAATGTGCGTTTAGATACTTACTATTCCATATTTATATTTTTAATTTATTCATGATAATATGCACTCTAAGTAACTTTTACAAGGAATTTGAGAGAAGCCTTATTTTGTTTTATTTACATATGTAATGATGAAGTATTATTTGAATGATTTCATGGATTGTTAATGTCATACATTACTATATTTTATATTTTTCAGAAGTTTAAAATTTGTATCATGAATGTATTTGGATCTCCAAGACAACTAAACTGATCAGTGCCTTGATATTTGACCACATGTATCTATCCCATTACAATAAATTTGGCATCGCCTCTAGGTTACTAAAAAATAGGTTTATTAAAACTAATATTAGATAATTTTTGTTAGATACCTTATGAAATATATTAAAAAAATATAGATTCTAGAACACAATCCTATGATTGAAATTGATGGTATATATAAAAGAATATTTTAAAGTTAATATATGGAATACATAATGTGGGTGTTCTGAGGAATATAGCACAGTCTCAAAACTACATGTGGACATGGATTTGGCACATTTTTAACTAGTGGTAATAAATCTAAAAATGTTACATTGGGATTTCACTTTATTATCAGATGGTACTTGACAATGAGTCTACCAGTGCACCTGGTTTGACAATATTGGGGGCATGATTTAGGTAATTCAGAGAATAATTTATATCCACTTTGAAGGATTTGAAAATATTTTCATTATTTGATAATATCATCTAAGAAATTATTTTTAGGATACTAAGATTAAAAATAAATAAACTCCCATTTTATGTTAAGTATTACTCCATATCTAGAATTATAAATTATAATTAAAATTTATAATGTGGTGAAATAATTTAGTTCATTCCATTGTTAATTAATTTAACCTATAGGAATTATGGCTATCAATACTCATGGTTAATGGAGAATTACCAATTATGTTGAAGCCAGGACAACTAGTATTTTATCTAAGAAGACTGTTCCTATATTAGTGAAACTTAAATAGGCTAAAATTAATATCCTTTCATGAATAAACCATATAGTTGTTTCAAAATTTAATTCAACTGTATTGGATCACTTCATGTGGTAGATGCTCCAATCATTTAGTGGGGATACTAATCATGTAGTAAACGATCAATTGATTAAGTCCATTGAAAATATATTTACGACCTTTCAATATGTTGAAAAGGAAAAGGTTAAATTTGAAATATATTTTATAAAATTCAAGTATGATCAATTGTGGTTGTTCATTTAGAATATTTGGGCAGAAAATAAAATATTATATATGTAATTGAGTTAATTTAATGTGGTATTCTTTGAAAAAAATCTTCCTTCATGAGAAATGGAATGAATTGATGAGATTAAAATTAGATTAAAGGAAAATGAATAATACGTGTTTCAAGGTTTGAGGATACGTTTATAAGACTATCTATGTATGATATATATTGCACATATAATATGGAACTGATGGTTGGAAACTTCATTAAAGGGGATAATTTAAGTCTAAAAAAATAGTTTCCCAAAATTTTCATTATATGTTGAAATAGTTTTATACTACATCAGATAAGAGAATTAATTTTATAGATATTATATATTCAATGGAGATAAGGAGAAGAATATGAATATGGATACCCATGAAAAATTTAATGTTTAATATAATATTAAGTGAAAAAATAAATTCAATCATGTGATAATTTTCCAAGGAAACAAAACTTAATCTTTTTAAAGAATCATTTATTTTTTATGAGTGCAACAATAAGGGTTATCTGGATAATTAATGTGAGGGGTAAAAAGAAATAAATTTTGTTTGTTTATGTAATAAAAAATGTTACTTTGTTCACACCAACTCCACAAACATACCATAAAATAGGTCGAGGGGAGAAGGATAAGATTTGATAATCACTGCAGATAAGGTGGAAGTTCCCAATTATGAGGTAGCATTTACTTTAATTGTTGCCTCATATTTATCCAATGATTTCTTTTATTTTAGATCTTTTAACAATTTTATATCTTTTAAGATTAGAATGAAAATTATGTACATCCCTATAACCTTATAAATGGAATTGTTAGTCAATAATCTATGTTAGAGTATCACTATTATAATGATGTTTCATGTAGTACCCATTATGAAAAATAAACATTCTTTATTTTCTAAATATATTAATATAACAGTAGTCGACATTGAAATAATTGATGGCATGGAATGGATTTGAAACTAGTTTGAAAAAAAATTAATGAAAAATTATGTTATGGAAGTGATGAAGATTTATAAGTCCTTATAATTAGAGAATATACTTCATCATTTTTTATTTGTCTAAATTCACCTACAATAAGACATATGAATGAGATTCTTAAGGAAGAAGAGAAAGACAAATATATGTATGGAAAAGGAAATCTGAAAATTTATGATACACTTATTATAATTTAATACACTAAATATATATTTTTTTCATTTTCAAATCCACATTCAAGGGTTGATTGTGATGAAAAACAGACAACCATAATAAAAAAAAGTTAAACACCGTACCACATAACCATCCAATAATTAAACTGTTTTAACCTATTAGAATCATAGATCCTCTTCAATTTCTATTTTATTGAGTGGACTATATCTATATAATATTTAATAATCTCCTTGATATAGATATCCGTCTTTTCTTAGGTTTTGAGGAACTCTTATAGAATAATTTTAATATCATTAATCCCATGAAAAAAGGATAGATAATGATTTTTTATTCAAATCATTTGTCTCCCATTAGAATCAAATTAAGTAATTATTTTCAAAATTTTGGAAACATCCTTTTATGAGGTATTGACCATCCTCATCACAGTCATTTATTCTTCCTTAGAATAAATTGACACATACAAAACCCAATCTAAAGAATTGTTGTGGTACTATTCCCATTATTTCACCATTGGGAGACCATATTACATTTTTTAAGAAGAAATATGGATCCATAAAGATGTGATTTTATTATATGGAAATCAATTCTACTATTATAATGAACAGATATCATCTACCTCTCATTGATGAATTATTTTATGAACTTCACATAGCTTTCTATTTTTCAAATATTCACCCTCATTTTATGTTTAATAAACTCAGAGAAATGAAGGAATAAATTCTGAAGAAAAAATTACTAAAGAGTTTTGGACATTATGAGTTAATAGTAATTCAATTTATGTTGACTAATTCACTAATATTTTTTATAGATATTGTCACGACCCGTCCTCGGGGCCCGTGCTGTGACTACCCCATGCCCGCCTTCCATAGGCCAGGGGCTAGAGACTAGAACCAATGAGTAAATCCCAGTAAAAAGGGAAGGAATTGCCTTTGTAAAGTAAACAAACACCACAGAGCAAGCAAGTTGTAGAAGTAAACACTAAGTAAAAACTGGGTACAACAGTAAGTGCAGAAAAGTAAGTGGGCCAGAATACAAACCCAAACTGAAAGTAAAGTACAACTGGAAAGGGAAAACAACAACTGGAAGTAAAGCCGCAACGTCGAGCCATCCACTGGAAGTCCCACCTGAAAGGTGAGTACAGATAGCCTCCACAACTCCTCGGGTCCAGTCGTCCGCTCCGAGTACGTCCCGCCCAGTGGTCCACTTCCAAGTACCGTCCTGCTCCGCAAGCCTCAACCACGATCAGTGCTGTCCGTCGTCTGCAACCAACACAACGTAGTGCAGTCATCTCCCGTGTAGGGGTGAGTATAATCTACACAGTAGGTACCCCGAGACCCCCGAAGGTCTCCCAGAATCCACAAAGGATAATCCACCAAAGAAAGATACAATCACGAAGTAACATCCGACACTGCTTAGGTATATTCTCATACATATACCTAAGTCATCAATTCCAGTTCGTTCCAACCTCCGAGCCCATGTACAACCCAGTACACACATGAAATCAAAACCTAATCCACACAGGATAGAACAACTCAATACACATAGGAAATAAAAATAGGATTCAACTCACACAGGTATACTTTTTCGTATGACGATAGAGATGATCAGATATAGCCATCGATTCATCTAAGCCATCAGAACCACAAAGGATCGAGAGGTACTAACCACCGCAATGACCCACAAAGGATCTGACCCACACATGATCGATAGGTAACTAACCCCCGCAATGACCCACAAAGGATTTAACCCACACGGGATCGATAGGTAACTAATCCCCGCAATGACCCACCTAGGATCAGACCCACACAGGATCTGTAGGCACTGGCCCACACAGGACCACTGAGAACTGACTCGCAGAGGATCGAACCCACATAGGATCTGTAGCACTGATCCACGTAGGATTGCTAAGTGTTGTAGTCGTTGTCGTCGAATCCACTGAGGATCTCTGTAAAGTCATCGTCGTCATAATCACAGTCAGCTCTAGGGTTCCCGCACACAGCAAGCTCGTTCGGGAGGCTCCGCTCCACGAGCCGAGAGGCTGATACATCAACTTACACATAGTCCAGATTTGATGTATCCAGAAGTTCCGTATTGTCAATGGAACTCGACGTCACAGACGGCGCGTCAATCGGACGCCCTGTCTGATAGTTATTGGCTTATTCGTCCCAGGGGCCCGGTTGGTTTTTGAGTCAAAACCAACCTGACCATACTCCAACTACATCCAAACCTCGAGTGGAGTAAGTCAAAAGGTCTGTCTCACTTAGAGGAATCCAACAAAGTCGACGGCACGTCGATCGGACGTCCGGAGCACAAGTTATAAGTGTTTCCGGTCAGAGGGCCCGGTTGGTTTCGTGTACGAACCAACCCAGCCGAACCCAAGGTACTCTGAAACCTTGTGTGCGATATACTGAAACGACCGTCTCGATTCAAGGATCAAATCGCAATAGATGGTGCGTCGATCGGAGGCCCGTAGCTCAAGTTATGGGCAACAGACCGAAAAAGGTTCGGTAAAAAGGGGTTCGGGCCCGGTCCGACCAGGCCCGATACCTCCAGGGTCGGCCCGAACCGGGTCCGGGTCCGGCCCGCTTGGGCATGGCCCGGCTTGGGCACGGTGCGGCCCAGCCCAGCTGGCCCGGTCTGGCGGACCGGGCAGGGCAGCGGCCCGGCGCGCTGGCCAGGGGCTCGGCCGAACGGCCGAGCCGTTTTGGGTGTGGGGGGCGCTTCCCCCACACAAAGGAAACCAGTACCCCTTTATGGGGCCGCTCAGCTGGCCGGTCGGGGGTTACGACCCCCGGTGTTTTCCTCGAACCAGTCGGCCCGCACTAGCCGGCCGGCTGCGCCACCACGGGACCGACAAGGGCCGATCCCCTTCCTCCAATGTCGGCGGCCCGGTACCGGCTGCCGTTTCTGTTGCTCCGCCACGTCCCGGTACCGGCCGCGGCCTTGGTTCGTCCGGTGCGGTGCGACGGCGCCGCAACATTGGTTCTTTTTCAACGGCGTGGCGTAATGGCACCACGTCTTGGTTCGTCTTCAACGTTGAGGCGTAACGGCACCACACTTCTCCCCCATTCCTTATCAAAATTCCGTGTGGTGCTTCGGCACCGCGTTACCTTTCTCACTGCAACAATACCAACAACCAATAAAAAGGGGAGGTCTGTCAGCCGTGTTCGTACAGTCCCACCTCCTCCCATTATCATGATAACCGGAGGTTCAAAGAAAAGGAGAAAGCGACGGATGATTTCACGAACTAACAAAAAAAAAATCCCTACCTTAACGCCGTCGTCGAACGAGCGTTCGTCGCAGAATTAACCATCGCGGAAGAAGAGGATCACCGCGGAAGAAGAGGATCGCCGCGGAAGAAGAGGATCGCCGTTGGCGTAAGGTGATCTCCAAGGAAGTCGTCTCTCGTCATCATCCGCCGTCAGAGGTTGGCGTTCTTCGTTGGAGGTGGAGTGTTTTTTGCGTTCTTCATCAATGAACGAAGAATCCTCTCTTTTTCTCCCAAAGGTTAACACAACACAATCCCACGAAATAAAATAGGTTCAACACTTATTTTATTATCATAAAATAAGATTTTTAAATTCGAAAGATGGGAAACGAACAATTAATTCTTTGAATTAATTGTAACGATTTAACTGCCCAATATAATGGGGCGTTTCATAAGCAGAATAAACGTTAGGTTTGACTTTCATTAAAATGGGGGTTGCGGGTGCGTTACATAGAAGGGAAGAAACAGCGGGGGTCGTGCGGGCCCCACCTCACAAATATCCTACTAAGTGGGTATGATATTGTGGGTCCTACCTTATCCACTTAACATAGGTTAAGCTACTTTAAGTGAAATAAAATAAAGTGTCGCACCACTTTTATTTTATTTCTTAACTTAACCCCAAAAAATTTAAAACCACAACCGAGCAAAAGAAACTCCGGAAAAAGTTTGTCTAATCAATTATCAATGATGCGGTTCCATCAGTGCCCTCGAAATTTGATTCCGATCACTGGTTCAAAAGTTAGAAAAACCCGCTCGTTCGTTCACTGAACGTACCTGAGCTAAACTTCGGAAAATGAGTTCAGGCACACCGGGCCTCGGAATTAGGTTCTGTCAGAAACTGTGTTCTTGTAAAATTCCAAAGAAAATTAAGAAAAAAATTTCCTTTATTTTATGGGCCTTTACATTACTCCCACCTCAGGGATTTACGTCCCCATAAAGATAAATCAAAAACTAGGGAAACAAAACTGGGCACTAAGCACGCATCTGAGCCTCCCGCACCCAATTTCTCTCCTGGAGGTTCCCGTGCAGCCATCTGATGCGCACTAGAGGAATCGACCATCCACGTAGGACCCGCTCCTATTGATCTTCAATCTCCACCGGGACCTCCGCAAAAATCATCCCATCATCAACGTCCACCTCCCGATGGTCAATGATATGCATCGGGTCGTGCACGTACCTCCTCAACTGGGATACGTGGAAGACCTCGTGCACCCGGTGCAACTGAGGTGGTAGAGCCAGGCGATAAGCCACCTCTCCAATCCTGCTGAGGACCTGGAAAGGTCCTATGAAGCGTGGAGATAACTTGCCGCCTCGGCCAAATCTCTGTATTCCACGTCAAGGTGAGACCCGCAAGAAGACGTGGTCGCCATCCTCAAAATCTAGCGGCCTCCGCCTCCTGTCAGTATAAGACTTCTGCCAGCTCTGAGTTGTCCTCATCTGCTTCTGGATGATCTAGACCTTCTCTTTCGTGGCCTGGACCATCTCCGGTCCCACAAGTGCTGACTCCCCAGGGTCTGTCCAGCACAAAGCAGATATTCATGGTCGGCCGTACAATGCCTCGTAAGGTTCCATCCCGATGGTGGAGTGGTAGCTGTTATTGTATGCAAACTCCACCAAGGGTAAGTGGTCCACCCAGCTGTGAACAATGTCGAGGACACCTGCACAGAGCATGTCCTCAAGAGTTTGAATTTTTCTCTCCGTCTAACCATCTGTCTGAGGGTGAAAGGAGGTGCTCAGACGTAGCTGCGTCCCGAATGCCTCTTGCAACCCCTTCCATAGCCGAGAAGTAAAGTGAGCATCTCGATCGGAGACGATAGATGATGGAACACCATGAAGCCATACAATCTTATAAACGTAGAGACATCTCATTCTCTCCACTAAGACCTTCTCTCTGATGGGTAAGAAGTGTGCCGACATGGTGAGTCGGTCAAAAATCACCCAAATGGAGTCGTGACCTCTGGAAGTGCGTGGAATTCCAGTCACAAAGTCCATAGATATCCCGTCCCACTTCCACTATGGGACCTCTAAGGGTTGTACCAAGCATATTAGTACCTGGTGCTCTGCCTTCACTTGCTGGCAGGTGAAGCATCGAGAAACGAACTCTGCTACAACCTTCTTCATGCCCGGCCACCAGTGTTGTCGTCTGAGATCCTGGTACATCTTCGCCACTCCAGGATGTACCGCCAAAGGGGAAGTGTGAAACTCTATCAGCACCTCCTCCCGTAAAGCAATGGGTACCAAGGTACATCCTCTGAAAAGGACATCATGCTCTTCTCTAATGGAGAAACCATCAGGTGCCTGTCCTGAGGATTTCTGCGCACGCCGCGTCTCACAGTCAGTGTCCCCACGCTGTGCCTCTCTGACCCGCTACAGTAGTGGATGAGTGACTGTGAGCGACTGAGGAAGGATTCTCTATCTCTATCCACGAAAGATATCTGCAAAGAGGCTAGCTTCTCTGTCGCCTCCTCAAGAATCTGAATGCTCGTTCTCCTGCTGAGAGCATCGGCTACTACGTTCCCCTTACCATGATTATAGACTATATCAAATTCATATTCATGGAGGAACTTGAGCCATGGCCGCTATCTCAGATTCATGTCCTTCTAAAAGAAGATGTACCTAAGACTCTGATGGTCAGAATAGAGTGTAAATCGCTTGCCCATCAGATAGTGTCGCCATGTCTTCAGAGCGAAGACCACTGCTGCTAACTCCAGGTCATGGTTAGCGTAGTTCTTCTCATGCAGCCTCAACTGATGTGATCCATAGGGGATCACTGCCCGCTCCTGCATCAGGACACATCTGAGTCTAGTCCCTGATGCATCGCAGCAGACTACGTACCCTACCCCCTCCTCCAGAAACCTTAAGATAGGTGCACTGGTCAAACTCTGTCTCAGATCCTGGAAGCTCTGCTGACATCTGTCTGACCACACAAAGGGTTTCCCCTTTTTCTTCAAAGATGAGAGTGGTTCCGAAACTCTGTAGAAGTCTGGCACAAATCTCTGGTAGTATCCAGCTATCCCCAAGAAACTCCACACCTCTGTCACGCTCATGGGTGGCTTCCAAGCTAGCACTGCCTCGATCTTCGCCGGATCCCCCACAATTCCTGCCTCAGAGATGACATGTCCCAAGAAGTGGACCTCACATATCCAGAACTGACACTTTGAGAGATTTCCCTAAAGATGGTGTTCTCGGAGTGTGTCTAGTGCATCCCGCAAGTGGTAGGCGTGCTCCTCCTCAATGGTCGAGTATATCAAAATGTCGTCGATGAAGACCACGACAAATAGATCGAGGTATGGATGAAAGATCCTGTTCATGAGGCCCATGAACACTGCTGGAGCATTGGTTATGCCGAATGGCATAACCAAGAACTCATATTGGCAATACCGACATCTAAAGGCCGTCTTCTGCACATCCTCATCCCGAACTCTGAGCTGATGATAGCCTGACCTGAGGTCTGCCTTTGAGAACCACCGTGCTCCCTTGAGCTGATCGAAGAGGTCATCAATCCTCGGTAGCGGATACTTGTTCCTCACTATCACCTAGTTCAGGTGACGATAGTCGAAACAAAGTCGCAAGCACCCGTCCGCCTTCTTGGCGAACAATATCGGGGAATCCCAGGGTGAAACAATGGGTCAGATGAATCCCTTACCCTGCAAGTCATCCAACTGTACTCGTAGCTCTCAAAGCTCAGCGGGGGCCATCTGATATGCTAGAGTGGATATCAGGGTTGTCCCGAGGTACAGGTAAATATAAAAGTCTACCTCTCTGCGAGGATGTAGTCCTGGAACGCCGTCGGGAAAAAAGTCCGCATACTGATCCACCACTGCAGGAAAACTAGGACTCCGTACGTCAACTGCGCCTAGGATGAGGCTAGCCAACTGATGAGTGATGGGTTATCCTCTCCTCTGCGGGAGTCCATACTGTGCTGCGAAGGATCCCTTCTCGTCGGTGAAGGTGAACCTGCTCCCGTCGGTGCGTACACATCGCACCCTGTATAGCATCCCACCTTTTTATAACATAAACTTTCATTACATTACACAAAACTAAAGGTTTAGTGTCTTGGAAACTAGGAACATAATACATGAAAACAACATAAAACATTCTTCTTAAACAATTTAAAGGCTTCTCCTTATGTTCATCCTAGGTTCATTACTGCATCTCATAACCTGGGGACATACATCAAAAGAAAGGGTGAGCAAAATTCCCAGTAAGGGAAACAAGATGAACATTTTACATGTGAACTTGAGATACTTCAATAAGGACATGAAAAGAACTTTAAGGCATGAGAATGAAATCATGAGGCATTTCATAATAAAAATAACATTTTTCATAACTTGAAGATGTGGCTGCAACATTTAATATTGACAATCGTTTCGTTTCACCATGGTCCATCCCCAAGGTGTCATTAAAATTACCAAGGTTATTCACCAAGGCGTCGTTAAAAATGGTCATCTCTAGAGATTAAGTCTTCACCCAATGCATTGGAGCGCTATCAGAGAACACCCTTAAATTTTCCTTTATTATCATGTGAGCCACATATATCATCATCAAACATTTCATAAAGAACCAATGTAGCACAAAATAAATGGGTTTCACTTCGTAATCATAAGGTTTTAAAAAATGCTTTAAAGACATGATCTTTACATCACATTAAGACCCACAGAAAAGGAAGGTGGGTCTCATGTATGTAAATCCCATAATTTAAAATAGAACATTTTGGTATATATGTGAATACCCCTTTAGAAGAAAGAGATTTGAGTATTCACTTAATAATATAAAATAACTTTAGAAAAAGAGAGAGACATTTTGAGATGGAAATTCTGCAGCATAACGGCTATGTTACGAGGTTTTAGAAGACATTAAAAAGAGAGTGAAAATGGGTCAAACATTCATAAATGACCCATAAAACAGTAGATGGATAGAATAAGAAGGATACATGATCATGGTAATGAAATTTCAAGGACATACCATTTGAAATGAAAACATGGAAGAAAGACAAAAATTAGATTTCTCTTATGAAAGTTCGGCAGCCTAACGACATTACTTAAACTTCAAACACAATGATTTGAAAAGATAAAATAAGGTCTCTCATCATGTGAACATAAGAGTTCAGTATGACAGATATAGAGATAATTCCCCAACATAATTAAAAAGGAACTTGAAAGACTTGACATGAATGTAGAACTTTGAAAAGAATGAGAAGGGTGAAAGAATCCCCTAAAAATTCGGCAGCCTAACGGCGCCACTTAAAACTTCAAAATACTGAATTGAAGAGATCAAATGGGGTCTCTCATCATATGAAAATAAGAGTCCAGTATTATAGATATAGAGATCATACCCCAACATAACAAAAAGGAACTTGAAGGAATTGACATGAAAGTAGAACTTCAAAATGAGAAGGGTGAAGAACCACTTAAAAATTCGGCAGCCTAGCGGCGCCACTTAAAACTTCAAAATACTGAATTGAATAGATCAAATGGGGTCTCTCATCATATAAAAATAATATTCCAGTATGATAGATATAGAGATCATACCCCAACATAACAAAAAGGAACTTGAAAGAATTGACATGAAAGTAGAACTTCAAAACGAGAAGGGTGAAGAACCACTTAAAAATTCGGCAGCCTAACGGCGCCACTTAAAACATCAAAATACTGAATTGAAGAGATAAAATGGGGTCTCTCATCATATGATCATAAAACACCAGTATGATATATTCATAGATCATACCCAAACATAATAAAAAGGAACTTGAAATACTTTACATGAAAATAGATCTTGAAAAATGGGAAGGGAGAAAGAGTACGTTACAAAAATTTCGGCAGCCTAACGGCGCCACTTAAAACTTCATAAAACGAAATAATGAGAGTAAGAGGGGATCTCTAATTATATGAACATAAAAAGGGCAGTAAGAGGAGTATAAAAGACAATCCTCCATAATAATAACACATAGCATAAAAGGAATGACATAAAAGAGATTACTTGAAATGAAAGAGAGAGGTCGGATCCCTTACCTTAAAACGTGACTCTTGAAACTCAATGTTTTGGACCTTGAGGGATTGGGGGCACCTTGGGAGGACTCCTTGGGATGTAAGGAGACCATAACTTAGTTGGGGGAGAGTTTGGAGTGAAAACCAAAGGAGGAATGGGTGGGTATTTATAGGGAAAGTGAGGGGACAAGGCATTAATGGCCAAGGGACACCTCATTAGTGGTTTTGGAAAAACCATGTGCTTTCCCATGGTATTTTCCCATGGTATCGGCCACTTGGGACACCTCATACCTTATCTTACTATTCAAAATTCGACCATAATGAATATATACTTAATACATCATTTAATGATGTCATTAGACACCCGTAACTTAAAAACTGTATTTTCACTATTCATCGAAAATTCAACTTTCTCAGAATAATCCCAAACTTTCACCTTAACCAAATATCAACACTCTGATTACAAATATGAACTCCATTTTATAAAAATAATTTTCTAAATATTTTTAATTTAATTTTTAAATAAAAACACTATTCACCGAAAATTCATTTTTTTCAGAAAAAACCCCAAAAATTACCATAGCATAATATGGGTGCTCTGAGTTCAAAAATGAAATCCGTTTTATAAAAATATTTTTCTAAATATTTTTAAATAAATTTTTAATTAAAAAAACTATTCACCTGAAAAAACTAATACTTGAATAATAATTTATGAAACCATTATTTAACCATTTTATTGAATCATATTACTTAATCAAGGTGCCTAGATTATATTAATACTTTCTTTAAGTGAGATTACTAATCCATTTGGTCACATATCTAATCCTAAGCGTAAAATCACTATTCATAAATTACTATTCATCAAAAATCAAGTTGATCTTATTAGACTCGAAATTTCATAGTGAACATAATTTTAAAAGACCATTTTTTGAAAATCATTACACATTTTTATTTATTTAAGGTTTACATAAACATTTTTAAAATATCCTTTCTCTAAAATTTATCTAAAATATGCATACTATATTTATCTGGACATTTGAAAAATCATAAACTTCATCATAAGAAGAAATCCAAATTTTTATTTAAAACAAAAGATTACACAAGGCAATTACGGTCTCATTACATAACCCCTTATCACACCAGCATAGGACCTAAGTGTAAGGTGTGCTAAGGTGAGAGAATCTGAGGGAGGCTCGGCCAACATCGCATGAGTCGTAATTTCTATTATTTTGAACTTCTCACGAAGGCGATCCCGTTCTAGCTTCACATGATGAAGTTCAGCTTGGGTTTGGTCCAGAGCAAAGCCTAGTGGTGCTACCTCCTTCCCAAGTTCTTTTAGACGAGCTTCGATCGGTCCAAGACTACTGGGTGAGGCCATCGAATCTTCTTTCTATATTAATTAACCAAGATTGCTTGTATTTAGAGATAGTAATCAAAACATTTAGTTTCCAGTGGTCATATTGACCAATGGTCAAATAATAGTCAAAACCCAACAGTCTCATTTTAATTATACTCATGTTATCAAATGAAACATTTTTGTTGAGTATAAAAATAAAATAAAATAACACATAATATTAGGAAATAAGATTTATTCAACATTTCGGGTCGTTACAATCTTCCCCCCTTAAGAAATTGCGTCCTCGCAATTTTTAAAATTGGGTTTTGAAATTTCATTGAAAGTCCCACATTGGAAAAGGAGTCAGTAAAACTATTACTTTAAAAGAATGAAAGGGAAGTACAAAGGTCACCCGAGTTAACCCATACTAGGATTCCATGGAGGAAAACATGGACATGGAAGAAAAACAAAGGGTCAATTTCTGGGAAAGAGTGATAGATAACATGATTAGGAGAATGTTAACCATAAGAAAATCCCAAACTTATGATGTGTGTAAATGGTCTTTGATTACCAAGTAGGAAACATAAACCAACAACGTTTTTGTTTCACATTCCTTTTCATAATTTTTAGGAATTCATTTACAACATAAAACAAAAACATAAGAAAATATACCTATCTTCATGTAGAGTTTCATCCTTTAATAAGTTTCTACCCAAAACTAATCTTTTCTCCAAATTATGAGCATTCAAAACTACTTGGTCTCATCAAAACACAAGAATCATCTTCATAATCCACAAAAGATTAACTATCTATTTCTTCTATCTTTAAACATTATCCCAAAAACAGAAAGGGTAAGGTAAAACAACTCTTCAAAAAGAAATAATCTCATAGGAATGGAAACTACTTTTAAATCTTCAAAGTTCCATGGTACTACCCAAAGTTCATCGTAGTCCATTCCATAAATAACTGTCCTTAAAAATACTCAAAATAAACCAAACTAAGATTGAAACCCAAAAACAAGAAGGATTTGATAAAATAGTCTTCCAAGGTAAACTTTATCATTCGTCTCCAAACAACATCAACCACTCCTAACATCTTATAAAAAAAATAACTAACGTAAACATATTTACCCCAAGATAGGTTAATAATTTCCATAAGTAACCTAAATTACTATAATTCCACCTTAAATTCATCGATTCTTCAAAATATAAGTCAACCCTACTTTTTAATGAAAATACCGTAGTAATATATTTACCTCGATCATATAGGGTCCCCAAAATAGTGAACATCTTCCAAAATAATAATCATATATTAATCCCCTAATTATCCCTATCATATTAATACGACAATCGTCACATTTCCTATCACATTGGTTGTTTGGACATGTTCTTCCATTTCCCACCATTAACTATGAAGAGAAAGCATAATTAGGGGCTTAAGTACTTATCCAATAATCATGAAAAGGAACTGAAAGCATATAAGGATAACTTGTAGAAGAAAAGTATACCCTAACTTGTGATCCCCTAGGTTCCCATCTAGGTTATCCATGATCATATATTCTTATGTAAATCTTTATTTTATTTTATCTTTGTTCTTTTAACAATGGTTCAGACTAAGCTTATGAATTTACCAAAGCATATCCCCCGGGAGTGTCGTAACCAAGAGTGCAGCAAGGCCCGTTGTCGTGTACCAGTTCCCGTTCGATTCTAGCTCAAAGCGGTGTTTTCGGGTTTTACCCCTATGTACATCTGTGCCAGAGCCACCTCTACCTGCTCGTATCCAGACAGGGATGTATTTGCTTGGAAACCCCTTACTCAATACTCACCAAAATACCAGGAAGATTTCCTATTTTTTTAACTTATATATAGGGTTCTTCCTAGAGTTTTCATATCCTAATTTCCACAAATAACTAAACCATCCTTTGATACCAACTATAGCATCCCGCCTTTTTATAACATAAACATTCATTACACTACACAAAACTGAGGATCTTTAAGGTTTAGTGTCTTGGAAACTAGGAATATAATACATGAAAACAACATAAAACATTCTTCTTAAACACTTGAAAGTCTTCTCCTTATGTTCATCCTAGGTTCATTACTGCATATCATAACCTAGGGACATAAATCAAATGAAAGGGTGAGCAAAATGCCCAGTAAGGGAAACAAGATGAACATTTTACATGTGAACTTGAGATACTTCAATAAGGACATGAAAAGAACTTTAAGGCATGAGAAAGAAATCATGAGGCATTTCATAATAAAAATAACATTTTTCATAACTTGAAGATGTGGCTGCAACATTTAATATTGACAATCGTTTCGTTTCACCAAGGTCCATCCGAAGGTGTCATTAAAAATTACCAAGGTTATTCACCAAGCCGTCGTTAAAAATGGTCATCTCTAGAGATTAAGTCTTTACCCAATGCATTGGAGCGCTATCAGGGCGCACCCTTAAATTTGCCTTTATTATCATGTGATCCACATATATCATCATCAAAGATTTCATAAAGAACCCATGTAGCACAAAATAAATGGTTTTCACTTCGTAATCATAACGTTTTAAAAAATTCTTTAAAGATATGATCTTTACATCACATTAAAACCCACAGAAAAGGAAGGTGGGTCTCATGTATGTAAATCCCATAATTTGAAATAGAAAATTTTGGTATATATTTGAATACCTCTTAATAAGAAAGAGCTTTGAGTATTAACTTAATAATATAAAATAACTTTAGAAAAAGAGAGAGACATTTTGAGATGGAAATTCTGCAGCATAACGGCTATGTTACGAGGTTTTAGAAGACATTAAAAAGAGAAGGAAAATGGGTCAAACATTCATAAATGACCCATAAAACAGTAGATGGATAGAATAAAAAGGATAAATGATCATGGTAATGAAATTTCAAGGACATACCATCTGAAATGAAAACATGGAAGAAAGACAAAAATAAGATTTCTCTTATGAAAGTTCGGCAGCCTAACGACGTTACTTAAACTTCAAACACAATGATTTGAAAAGATCAAATAGGGTCTCTCATCATGTGAATATAAGAGTTCAGTATGATAGATATAGAGTTAATTCCCCAACATAATTAAAAAGGAACTTGAAAGACTTGACATGAAAGTAGAACTTTGAAATGAATGAGAAGGGTGAAAGAATCCCCTAAAAATTTGGCAGCCTAACGGCGCGACTTAAAACTTCAAAATACTGAATTGAAGAGATCAAATGGGGTATCTAATCATATGAAAATAAGAGTCCAGTATTATAGATATAGAGATCATACCCCAACATAACAAAAAGGAACATGAAGGAATTGACATGAAAGTAGAACTTCAAAACAAGAAGGGTGAAGAACCATTTAAAAATTCGGCAGCCTAGCGGCGCCACTTATAACTTCAAAATACTGAATTGAAGAGATCAAATGGGGTCTCTCATCATATGAACATAAGAGTCCAGTATGATAGATATAGATATCATACCCCAACATAACAAAAAGGAACTTGAAAGAATTGACATGAAAGTAGAACTTCAAAACGAGAAGGGTGAAGAACCACTTAAAAATTCGGCAGCCTAACAGCGCCACTTAAAACATCAAAATACTGAATTGAAGAGATAAAATGGGGTCTCTCATCATATGATCATAAAAGACCAGTATGATAAATTTAGAGATCATACCCCAGCATAATAAAAATGAACTTGAAATACTTTACATGAAAATAGATCTTGAAAAATGAGAAGGGAGAAAGAGTCTGTTACAAAAATTCCGGCAGCCTAACGGCGCCACTTAAAACATCATAAAACGAAATAATGAGAGTAAGAGGGGATATCTCATTATATGAACATAAAAAGGGCAGTAAGAGGAGTGTAAAATAACATCCTCCAACATAAGAACACGTAGCATAAAAGGAATGACATAAAAGAGATTACTTGAAATGAAAGAGAGAGGTCGGATCCCTTACCTTAAAACGTGATTCCTGAAACTCAATGTTTTGGACCTTGAGGGCTTGGGGGAACCTTGGGAGGACTTCTTGGGAGGTAAGGAGACCAGAACATCGTTGGGGGAGAGTTGGGAGTGAAAACCAAAGGAGGAATGGGTCGATATTTATAGGGAAAGTGAGGGGACAAGGCATTAATGGCCAAGGGACACCTCATTAGTGGTTTTGGCAAAACCATGGGCTTGCCCATGGTATTTTCCCATGGTATTGGCCACTTGGGACACCTCATACCTTATCTAACTATTCAAAATTCGACCATAATGAATATATACTTAATACATCATTTAATGATGTCATTAGACACCCGTAACTTAAAAACTGTATTTTCACTATTCATCGAAAATTCAACTTTCTCAGAATAATCCCAAAATTTCACCTTAACCAAATATCAACGCTCTGATTAAAAATATGAACTCCATTTTATAAAAATAATTTTCTACATATTTTTAATTTAATTTTTAAATAAAAACACTATTCACCGAAAATTCATTTTTTTCAGAAAAAACCACAAAAATTACCATAGCATAATATCGGTGCTCTGAGTTCAAAAATGAAATCCGGTTTATAAAAATAATTTTCTAAATATTTTTAATTATATTTTTAATTAAAAAAACCATTCACCCGAAAAAACTAATACTTGAATAATAATTTATGAAACCATTATTTAACCATTTTATTGAATCACATTACTTAATCAAGGTGCCTAGATTATATTAATACTTTCTTTAAGTGATATTACTAATCCATTTGGTCACATTACTAATCCTAAGCGTAAAATCACTATTCATAATTTACTATTAATCAAAAATCAAGTTGATCTTATTAGACTCGAAATTTCGTAGTGAACATAATTGTAGAAGACCATTTTTTAAAAATCATTACACATTTTTATTTATTTAAGGTTTACATAAACATTTTTAAAATATCCTTTCTCTAAAATTTATCTAAAATATGCATACTATATTTATCTGGACATTTGAAAATTCATAAACTTCATCATAAGAAGAAATCCAAATTTTTATTTAAAACAAAGGATTACACAAGGCAATTACGGTCTCCTTACATAGCCCCTTATCACACCAGCATAGGACCTAAGTGTAAGGTGTGCTAAGGTGAGAGAATCTGAGGGAGGCTCGGCCAACATCGCATGAGTCGTAATTTCTATTAGTTTGAACTTCTCGCGAAGGCGATCCCGTTCTAGCTTCACACGATGAAGTTCAGCTTGGGTTTGGTCTAGAGCAAAGCCCAGTGGTGCTACCTCCTTCCCAAGTTCTGTTAGATGAGCTTCGATCGGTCCAAGACTATTGGGTGAGGCCATCAAATCTTCTTTCTATATTAATTAACCAAGATTTCTTGTATTTAGATATAGTAATCAAAACATTTAGTTTCCAGCGGTCATATTGACCAATGGTCAAATAATAGTCAAAACCCAACAGTCTCATTTTAATTATACTCATGTTATCAAATGAAACATTTTTGTTGAGTATAAAAATAAAATAAAATAACACATAAAATTAGGAAATAAGATTTATTCAAAATTTCGGGTCGTTACACCCTGCGCCTAATACAGTCGATCTGAGCATGGAATGTAGATAACCAATCCATTCCCAAGATGACGTCGTAAGGCCTCGATGCTGCTACAAGAAGATCCCAGTCGAAGCACTCACCTCCTAGAGTAAGCTCACACTATCGGCACCAGTGCGTAATCGTCGAGTCTGCTCCTGTAGGAGTTTGTAGCCGTACGAATCGAGCCAACGGCTCTGTCGGAATCTCCGAGCTCCGAACAAGGGAAACAACTATGAAAAAAAGACTCGCTTATGTGTCTATAAGAACTGCAGCAAAGGAGAATAGACACAGATAGTACCTCGAATCATCTCGTGCGCGTCGTGGTCATAGGCCTCCGCTGCCTAGAGCTGGGCATGTCTCTGCCCGCCAACTCCCGGTGGTCGGGGGTGGACCTCCTGGAGGTGGTGGTGGTAGAGCCTCAAAGCGTCGCCCACCACCTGTTGCTCAGCCAGCTCATCTCCCTCGTCTCCCTTCTCCCTGCGGACAGCCATGGTCGACCCTCTGCCTCGGCCTGGGTGGCCCCTCAACCATCTGCTGCTCCTCGGCACGGTGGGTTGGGCAGTCACGAGCCATGTGGCCCTGCCCGCCGCAAGTGTAGCACTACCTGCCTCTCGAAAGACTGGATCCACGCTGTGTGCCCCGCACTACTGAGACAATGTCCTGAGGTCTTCTGCCTGAGGGTATGGTCTACCTGGACCCATGTGTCATCCGTCGACTACCTGTTGTAGAAGACTCTGCTACCTGCTACCCTGCGGTAGGTCTCGCTGATGATGTAGGCTCAGCAAGGAAGCTCTTGGTCAAAAAGGCTCGCTCCAGTACTCCTGGCCGAGTCAGACTGCTGAGAGAGATCAGTGATACCCTGATCTCATGCCTCAATCCCTTCTCAATGGTCCAGGCCCAGAAGAATGGGTCCCATACCATATCTGTCGAGTAGCGCGAGAGATCGGTAAATCTCACCAAGTACTGGGCGACCGTCAAGCTGCCCTACCGCAGCTATAGAAGCTCCTGGATGCGCACTGCATGGAGGGTCGCTGGGAAGAACTCCGAGCGGAAGAGGCTCTCAAAGTCCGTCCAGAGGAGAGATGCCTCATTGTGCACCTGGAGCATCATGCTCCACCATCTTCCTGCTTCCGTGTGCAGTAGACTCACTGCGAGGATCACCATGAGGTCTGCTGGTGTCCTTACTAACCAGAAAACTCGTACAATTGGCTCCATCCAATCCTCGACTGGCTGGGGGTCCGTCTCCCCGCAGATCCTGGGCAGTCGCTGGCGCTGAAACTTATGAAGTGCACTAAGGCGACGTGCATTGTCTGCGGCAGGGGATGGTAGCATCGGTGGCTCGGTGGGTAAAGGTACCGCTGGTGCCTTAGCTGTCAAAGGGCCCTGTACCGAGGCCTCGTCCCTCGGTGGGCTGTCGTCACACACAACTCTCGGAACCCTAGCTGGCTGCCGTCGTGGGGCCATCCTGAAAAGAGACAGGTGCACCACGGTCAAAACAGTATACCTAGTGAGATGACACAAAGTAATCACAAAGAAAAATTGAAACACACATGAAATCAATGTTTTCATGCATTAAGTTAGAAATCATAAGATAGGGTCCTGGTGTACGGATACGTCACCTGCCGCACCAACACTGGACTCCCTGGACTAATAACCACACCCAATACTCTTAATACTATTGCTTCACATAGAAAAAGATCAGAGTCCTGAGTTCTATGGTAGAACCGAACTCCTCTGATACCAATTTGTCATGACCCATCATCGGGGCCCGTGCCGTGACTACCCCAAGCTCACCATCCATAGGCCAGGGGATGGCGACTGTCACCAAGGCGTAAATCCCGGTAAAAAGGGAAGGCATTTCCTTTGTAAAGTAAACAAACACCACAAAGCAATAAAGTTGTATAAGTAAACACTAAGTAAAAACTGGGTACAACAGTAAGTGCAGAAAAGTAAGTGGGCCAGAATACAAACCCAAACTGAAAGTATAGTACAACTGGAAAGGGAAAACAACAACTGAAAGTAAAGACACAACGTCAAGACGTCCACTAGAAGTCGCACCTGAAGGGTGAGTACAGATCGCCTCCACTGCTCCTCGGGTCCAGCCGTCCACTCCGAGTATGTCCCGCATAGTGGTCCACCTCCAGGTACCTTCCTGCCCCACAAGCCTCAACTACGATCAGCGTTGTCTGTCATCTGCAACCAACACAATGTTGTACGGGCATCATCCGTGCAGGGGTGAGTATAAGCTACTCAGTAGGGACCCCGAGACCCCCAAAGGTGTCCCAGAATCGCCAAAGGATAATCCACAAAGGAAAGATACAATCACGAAGTAACATCTGAAACTGCTTAGGTATATGCTCATTCATATACCTAAGTCATTAATTCCAGTTCACTCCAACCTCCGAACCCAAGTACAACCGAGTCCATGTAGTAAAGCTCAATGTAATCCACATAGGATAGCACAACTCAATCCACATAGGAAAGCAAATCATAATTCCGCTCACACAAGTATACTTCTTCGTATGACGATATAGATGATCTGATATAGTTACTGATTTATCTAAGTCGTCGGACCCACAAAGGATCGATAGGTACTAACCCTCGCAATGACCCACAAAGGATCTGACCCACACAGGATCGATAGGTAGCTAACCCCTGCAATGACCCACGAAGGATCTAACCCACACAGGATCGATAGTTAACTAACCACCACAATGACCCACATAGGACCAGACCCACATTGGATCTGTAGGTGCTGGCCCACACAGGACCGCTGAGCACTGACCCACACAAGATCGGACCCACAGATGAACTGTAGCACTGATCCACGTAGGATCGCTATGTGTTGTAGTCTTCACTGTCGAATCCACTGAGGATCTCTGTACAGTCGTCGTCGTCGTAATCGCAGCCAGCTCTACGGTTCCCGCACACAGCAAGCTCGTTCGGTAGGGTCCGCTCCACGAGCCAAGAGGCTGATACATCAACTGACACATAGTCCAGATTTGATGTTTCCACAAGTTCCGTATCGTCAATGGGAACTCGACGTCACAGACGGCGCGTTAATCGGATGCCCGGTCTGAGAGTTATTGGCTTTTTCATCCTAGGGGCCCGATTGGTTTTTGAGTCAAAACCAACCCGACCATACTCCACCTGCATCCAAACTTCGAGCGGAGTAAGCCAAAAGGTTCATCTCACTTATATTAATTCAACAAAGTTGGCGGCACGTCTATCGGACGTCCGGAGCTCAAGTTATAGCGTTTCCGCCCCGAGGGCCGGGTTGGTTTCGTGTACGAACCAACCCGGCCGAACCCAAGGTACTTCGAAAACTTGCGTGCGATATACCGAAACGACCATCTCGATCCAAGGATTGCCTCAGAACTGACAGTGCATCGGTCGAAGTCCCGTATCTCATGTTATGGGCAACGGACCGAAAACGGTTTGTTAAAAAGGGGATCGGGTCTGGTCCGACCCGGCCCGATACCCCCAGGGTCGGGTCCGGCCCCCTCGGACATGGCCCAGGCAGGCTGGCGCGGCCCGGCTCGGCTGGCCCAGTCTGGCGGACCGACCAGGGCAGCCGCCTGGTGCGCGGCGCGCTGGCGCACGTCGTGCTGGCCAGGGGCTCTGCCGAATGGCCGAGCCATTTCGGGTGTGGGGGGCGCTGCCCCCGCATGAAGTAAATCTCATACCCTTTATGGGGCCGCTCAACTGGCCGGCCGGGGGTTACGACCCCCGGCGTTTTCCTCGAACCGGCCGGCCTGCACCGTTCGGCCGGCTGCGCCACCACGGGACCGGCAAGGGCCGGTCCCCTTGCTCCGACGCCGGTGGCCCGGTACCGGCCACCGGTTTTGTTGCTCCGCCGTGGCCAGGAACCGGCCGCGACTTTGGTTTGTTCGTCACGGCGCGGCGATGCCGCGCCCCTCCACCGTGGCCCCGCTCCGGCCGCGGTGCTTTAGTGGTTCTCTGGTGCGACGCGACAGCGCCGCATCTTTGGTTCGTTTTCAATGGTGCAGCATGACGGTGCCGCGTCTTGTTTCGTCTTCAATGGCGTGGCGCGACGGCGCCACGCTTCTCCCCCTTTCCTTATCATAATTCCGCGCGGTGTTTCGGCACCGCGTTACCTTGATCGCAGCAGAAATACCAACAACCAAAAAAGGGGAGGAGTGTCGGCCATGTTCGTACGGTCCGACCTCCTCCCATTATCACGATAAGAGACGGCTCAAAGAAAAGGAGAAAGTGATGGAAGATTTCATGAACTAACAAACAAAATAAATCCCTACATCAACGCTGTCGTCGAACGAGCGTTCGTCGCAGAATTAACTGTCGCGGAAGAAGAGGATCGCCGCGGAAGAAGAGGATCGCCACGGAAGAAGAGGATCGCCACAGAAGAAGATGATCTCCGCGGAAGAAGAGGATCGTCGTTGGTGTTAGGTGATCTCTGAGGAAGGCATCTCTCATCGTCGTCTGCCGTCGGAGGTTGGCATTCTTCGTTGGCGGTGGAGCATTCTTCACGTTCTTTGTCGAAGAACGAAGAATCCTCTCTATTTCTCCCAAAGGTTAACACAACACAAACCCACGAAATAAAATAAGTTCAACACATATTTTATTATCATAACCTAAGCTTTTGAAATTCAAAAGATGAGAAACGAAAAATTAATTTGTTGAATTAATTGTAACGATTTAACTGCCCAATTTAATGGGGCGTTTCTTAACCAGAATAAATGTAAGGCTTGACTTTCATTAAAGGGGGGGGGGGGGGGGGTTGGGTGCGTTACATATAAGGGAAGAAACGGCGGGGCTCATATGGGACCCACCTCACAAATATCCAACCAAGTGGAAGGATATTGTGGGTCCTACCTTATCCACTTATCTTAGGTTAATCCACTTTAAGTGAAATAAAATAATGTGTCGCACCACTTTTATTTTATTTCTTAACTTAACCCCAAAAAATTAAAAACCACACCCGAGCAAACGCAACTCCGGAAAAAGTGTTTCTAAGCAATTACTGGTGCTACGGTTCAATCGGTTCCCTCAGAATTTGATTTCGAGCACCGGTTCGAAAGTTAGAAAAACCCGCTCGTTCGTTCACTGAACGTACCTGAGCTAAACTTTAGAAAATGAGTCCGGGCACACCTGGCCTCGGAATCAGGTGCTGTCAGAAACCGAGTTCTTGTAAAATTCCAATGAAAATTAAGAAAAAAATTTCCTTGAATTTTATGGACCTTTAAAGATATTGTAAAATTAGTATTCAAGGAATATTTTAATTATTTGTCTATGGTAGTCACTGGTAATGCCTAGTTGAATTCTAGGATGTATGAGGAAAATGAAAACCATTTTCAAATCAATCTTATGACTCCTACAGGAAAAGAGTTATACAAAAAATTCATAAAGTTCGAATTCTACCCATAGAAAGTTTATTTTTAGGACCATATTTGTAACACCCCAAACTTCCACGGTACACTTCTCTTTGAATAATGTAATAGCTTACATTGTACACAACTTCAAGATTCTAACACAATGTGACCAATCAAAGTAGCCATTATGAATAGTAATACCCACTTTTTAAAATTTTATAAATTTTATTATTCAAATTGGACTTCATTTTTAGATTCGGAATAACAAAATTAGCTTTGGGTGTATTTTTGGTATTTTTCTGAGAAATTTTAATTTTTGATGAATAGTGAAAAATACTAAACTTTAATTAAAAACAACTTTTTTAATCAAAATAATATATATTTCTAAAATAGAATATTGAGTGGTTTTAGAGTATAATTATAATATATTCTTACCATTTAATACAATGATGTTCATTGTATATAATGTAACATTTAAACTGGACATAACGAAATGTCAATCTTTGGATAGTTATTATTTCATAAAACACGTTTTTTTGTTTTAATAGCTGTAATTAATTTTAAATTAATTTCTGACACTTCTGTGTTTTGAATTTAGAAAAATGGATTCTATATTTGGAATCTGGATTTCCAAATTGTGTAAATAGTTAACTTTTATTTTTAGACATTATGAATAATTACTTCGGAAAGTATTTTATTTACCGTGGTTAAAAGGTAAATCATGTAAATAAGGTTAAAACTAATAATATTATAATAATATAAAATTACCCTAACACATTTTCTAACCATATTGGATGAAAAATTTCCGACCATGGGCATCCTTGGGTCGATTTTGGGACCACTTGTATCCACTTGAGAGTGATAATGACTCTTTATATTAATTAATTTAAAGTAAAAGCAAAAATGACATAAAAATATAACTTTTATTAAAACAATTTTTAAATAAGGTTATATATGTTATCTATTTGACTATAAATATTCATTAGAAATATAAAACGATTTAATTCATAATGGTATTTTATTTATGATTTTTATACATTGAATAATTATGGTCATTTATGACACAATAA
Source organism: Viscum album (assembly GCA_963277665.1). NCBI lineage: Eukaryota > Viridiplantae > Streptophyta > Magnoliopsida > Santalales > Viscaceae > Viscum > Viscum album. Next base: position 1,550,631,326 of record OY728129.1, read on the forward strand.
TGTTGCAGTATTTTCCTTATTAATGAAAGAATCAAATAAATGGTATTATAAATATTAAAATAAATATAATTTTATCATTTTGATGCCTTAAACGAATTTTATAGGTTAATATGACATGTTATAATTGATTAAATGAATTTAGTTCGAAGTGATCATTCTGTGATGACATTAATAAACACAAAATACCAAATAGTGTCAAAATTGACATAAAAGAGTTTAAAAACATATAATATAATTAATTTATATTCTGTTCCTAAAAATATAAGGTTAATACAAGAGACTTATATAATGGTAGGTTTATCATTAGTGAACCACTTGGGGTTCTCTGGGATTATATAGTTAGTACATTAACTATATAGTGTAAGAATACAAGAAGACATGGTAAAAGTTAAACTAATTATGTAAGAGTCAAAACTAAAATATAAGGTTAATATAGTGACTCAAATATATCTACAACCTATTGGTTGTGTGTTTTTAGGCCCATACCCACCTTATCCTCTAAATAATTCACTTTGGAGCAATTATAAACCGAAAATTATTTTATTATAAAATAACATTTCACTCTTTTCCTAAGGTGCCCCTCACCCCACTTATAAAAGGGAACTCCCCCTTCTCTATATTACACACCTTCCAAGATATTTGGCTTTTCCAACACCTAAAGAATATCCTCTAGAATTCTCTCACTTCAATCTAGAGGCCTTAATTCGGTCAGAAAGCCATCATATGGATCCCTTTTGATCAACTGAAAAGGAAACACTCGAAGAAGAGGTAATAATTTCACCACCCTCTTTCAAGTTCCTTTCTTCTTCCACATCTTCTTTCTTTGTTATTTGCATTATAAAATAATAACACCAGAATATTCTATATACTGTGATGTTATTATAAATATGTTACAACCATATTTAGTATTCTATCCATCCTTTTAATGACATTTCACTATACATGTGTACGTACGACTTACCATCTCCACGTCGTGGTGAAGTTGTTATTCAAAACATTATTATTTGGATGGGTATGATAATGATGTGTAATTGAGGTAAATGATAATTATAACATTATAATTATTATTTATATATGATATAACATCCAATTATAAACTATTTTAATATCAAAATAATGATATTGTCCCTTGTGTGTATGTACAGAATACCGTCTCCACGAATGCGATGAGATTCATTCCCTATCGTATCCATTCAAGAATAATATTCATTTGATAATTAAAAATAATGTATAAGGAATTGATATCATTCATCATAGGAATAATATACAACCAATCCATAACAAACATGGCTTACATAACAAAGCATATAAAGGTAAACGAATCAGTTAACACCCGAAACAACAACAATACTAAGATATTATTAACAAAGAAATGTTAAAACATCATATATGATATCATATTAATGTATATGATTCTTTTATAAATTAATCACAGTTATCTCACCATTATACAGGAGGTTAACCTACCAGCTACTTAGGAAATTTACAAGGTAAGGGTTAATTTCACAATCTCTTTATTATCCGAGGTTGTATTTACGTAAGTATCTATTGGGACCTCTTTATCATCCACATCCATGTTTCTTAAAAATGTATTTCAAATTTTTTTTACTATTTAATATTCAATGGGTTAAACTCATTTATACCCTTATTTGACCTTATATATTTTTTAACGGAATCTTTCTGTTGTTTTTGATACAATGTCCTTTTTAACCTTTTCGACAAAATTAAATTAAGAATGTCTTTTTTAACTTATACGATGGCTGCAGCTATTTTCCACCATTATAAAATCATTGAAGTATCTCTTACAAGATTATAAGAATATTTTCAAAATAAATGTTTTCTTTATAATTATGCGACTCTTAAATAATTTCAAAATAGAAATATATATTTTATAAGAACGTTTTTGATTTCATATATGTTAACATCCTTTAATGGATTTTAAGTTTATTTGAAGTTGATTTATTATAATACAATCTTCCATATAGTATTTAATGAGTTAAGATATGTTTGACTATGGAAGTTCTATTTTAATACCATTCATGGTTTATGGTTGATGTGTTGACATTTCGTATGCTAGTTTTAATACGAATGATTATGTTATATTTCAACATTTCTTATGATGAATGTATTGGACTAGTATGTTCCGGGTTGGGGACAGGTAAAAGTAAGCCCTCCAGGTTGGGGTTCGGTTAAAGCAGACCCTCCGAGATGGAGTTTGGTTAAAGAGGCTCTCTGGGATGGAGTCTGGTTACAAAGGCTCTCCGGGATGGAGTCCCGTTACAGAGGATCTCCGAGTTGGAGTCCGGTTATAAAGGCTCTCTGGGATAGAGTTTGGTTACAGAGGCTCTCCGAGATTGGGTATGGTTACAGTATTCCCATAGGTCCTGGCATGAGGCTTTGACATATAAATTAAAGCCTGGTATTATTCATTCCATCATTATGAAAGTGGCTATTTGATATTGCATGTGATTATTCAACAATTAGAATATCCATGTGAATAATTTTATGGAAGTATTTGATTTTATCTTTTCCATATTATGCTGAAGTCCTAGTTTAAAATTATTTGGTTTTAGTATTATACATTTCCTTAAATGTATATGCTTATTAATGAATGTTTTCGTTGTATTGTTTCCTTACTGAGCATTTGATCTCACCCATTTCTGTTTTTTATTTTTCCTAGAATGTGAAGAAGTTAATTATGAGTGACTTGCAGGCCAAATCTAGGCGTCCTGGATATTCTAATGGAATAATTTTGTGTTGAATTTCTTTTAAAGTTGTAAGGTTTAACTTATGTATGTAATATATTTTCCAAGACTACTAATATGATCGGTCCTTCAGGACATGATTTCCTTGTGATCATGCTAATGTATTAAAATAATGCACCGACTCTAGGCTTCTGGGGTCGGGGCGTTACAGTTTTTATTAGAGGAAGTTTAGTAATAAACCATGGAAGCTAGATTTAGGTAAAATTTCATTAGAGCACATAGCCCTAAGATGGAATTTGAGGATTAGTATAGAAAAACTTCATAGAATCTTGGTATTGTAGAGATTTGGTGAGTTTTCCACTCAATACATACCTGTCTGGATACAAGCTAGTAGAGCCGGCTCTGGCACATATGTACCTAGGTGTAAAACCCGAAAACACCCCTTTGAGCTAGACTCAAACCGGAACTGGTGCATGACAATGGTCCTTACTGCACTCTTGGTTATGACACTCCTGGGGGATATGCTTAGGATAATTATCATTTTCTTTACAAAACATTTTGAATGGTTTATGAGTATATACTCACTCAAAGAAACATTATTATGGATTATATCCATAAACTGTTCACATTATGTTAAGTGTTTTACAAGTATAGAATTATGTATTTCTATTCATAAACCAATCTAGTTTATGCCAATGTTTTGAAATGGCGCCTAGTGGAAGGAATAGAAACTATATCAATGCAATCACACCATGTAGGGAATTCCCTACTGCTCAAGATAATTATAGTGGAGATCGTGATACAAATGGTGCTGATCATTTTATCACTATACTGGGAAAACTGACTCAGGTTATGAATAAAAACCTTACCCGTATGGATCAACCTAATCCGCAACGTGGAGAATAAATGTTAGATTGCTTCCTGAGGCAACAACCACAAACATTTAATGGGGGTAAAAATCCACTTGTAGCTGAGAAATTGATCAGTTCCTTAGATTAAATATTCCACGTCTTTGGGAGTAGTGAAAGGGAAAAAGTTGTCATGGCAGTTTACCGCCTCACTGGAGATGTTAATCAATGGTGGTCATTGATTCAAAATAAAAAGAAAGATGAAGAAGTATCAAGTATGGAATGGAGGGAGTCTAAATATATTTTCTTAGAAAAATAATTTCCTCAACACCATCAGGTAGATATGGAAGGACAATTTCTCAGTCTAAAGAAAAAGGAGGATGAGAATGTCGCAAAGTATGAGGCTAACTTGAAAAGGTTAGAAAGGAATGTTGCAGATTATATACATAACCCAAGAAGTACGATCAATCTTTTCTTTGATGGGTTAAAACCATTTCTTCGTCGAGCATTAGTCTCGCAGATTTTCTCATCAAATGAAGATATTGTCTCATGTACCATTAAGACAGAAAATGGATTCTCTAAATCTTATGATAATAAAGTAAATTACGAGAAGTAGAGAATTGGGGAGAAAGATATAGATAAAGGGGAAAAGGGAAAGAAGGGTTTTCCATTATGCAAAAATTGTGGGAAGAGTCACCCCAGTACTTGCCTAAAATGAAAGGGAGTTTGTTATAAATGTGGAGAAAAAGGTCACCAGGCTTGTGATTGTAAGGGAAAGAAAGAGGTTGTCAATGTTGAATGATACAATTGTAGAGAAATGGGGCATTATGAAAATGAATTCCATAAGCTCCAAGGAAACATACATCAGAAAAGGACAAGGTATCAAGGCCAAGCTTATGATGTTACTCTAGTTGCAGTGGAATAATTAATGTATTTGTGTTTTTGAAATCAAGGATTATATTTTGGTTATAAGAATAATGTGATATATATAATTATTGTACTTCAGTACTTATTGTTTTTATTAAGGTTTTAATATGAATAACGTAATCATATTTTCAGTATGTGAGATTAAGTGAAACTTTACTTTGTTTGGGGAATCTGATGTTACAATTGATTTTGGAATGTGGACACCTTTTACTGAGATCCTGGACAGAGGTATTTTGGATAACTAAAAGGTTTGGAATGGATTAAGTGGAACATTGGATAGTATTGTTTAAGGTTAAAGAAATTTATGATTATTTTTGGAATATTATGATACTATTGTTTTAGGAAAAGGATAACCTCCATGTCGGGCGATAACCGGTCACGTCGGACAAAGATACAGGAATCGAACCTACAACCATAGTGCGACAGGACTTTATTACATACCACTAGCCTATAGGAAGTCTCTAGTTATTAAAAAATATTTTTTCTCATTTTAATGGTATGTGTTAATATTTGGAACCTTATAATATTAGGATAAATATAATATTTTTGAGTTCTATTATCTTTTGTGGTTAAAGATGAGCTTGTGGTAGAAATTAGTTGAAGGATGAAACTGTACTTGTCAAGTATATATATATATATATATATATATTATTCTATGAAGATATTAATTCTTAAACATTAGGGATGGTATATTAAAACTGTAAATATGTTATCTTAATACCTTATGTTTTGTTGAACTGATGATATTTTAAATCATCATAGATTGATGGCTTTGAGGCCCTCAATTTTACATTTGTTTGTGATTGATGACCTCAATAACTCCCCATAAATATTTACGTTTTCCCTCTAATTAAGTGTCTATAACTTTCACCAATGTTCTCTTATTAGAAACCATAATTTGGTGGTGACATTCTCATTTCCCTTTCCCTCTTATTAAAACCAAATTTTATTAACCCTATTTCCGAAATGGGTTTTCCACAAAGGTATTTTATATTTTCAACATTTTATTTTCTAAGAACAATTTCAAACTTCAAGGACATAATTTAATGAAGGAGGGTATAATTTTACACCCCAAGATTCCATGGTACACTTCTCTTTGAATAACGCAATAGCTTGCATTGTACGCAACTTCAAGATACTAACACACTGTGACCAATCAAAGTAGCCGTTATGAATAGTAATACCCACTTTTTAAAATTTTGCAAATATTATTATTAAAATTGGACTTCATTTTTAGATTCTAAATATCAAAATTAACTTATGGGGACATTTTGGTATTTTTCGGAGAACTTCTTATTTTTGATGAATAGTGAAAAATACAAAACATTAATTAAAAACAAATTTTTTAATCAAAATAATTTATAGTGATAAATTATAAAATTGAGTGGTTTTTGTGTATAATTAGAATATATTCTTAAAATTTAATACAATGTAGGTCATTAGACATAATTTTACATTTAAACTGGACAAAAACAAATGTCAATCTTTTGATAGTTATTATTTTATAAAACACATTTTTTGTTTTAACAGGGGGAATTAATTTTAAAATAATTTTTTCCATTTCCGTGTATTGAATTTAGAAAAATGGGTTCCATATTTGGAATCAGGATGTCTAAATTTTGTATAAATATGACTTTTATTTTTAGACATTTTGAATAATTATTTCGGTAAATATTTTATTTATCGTGGTTAAAGGGTAAATCCGGTAATTAAGGGTAACAAAATAATATTATAATAATATAAAATTACCCTAACACGTGTCCTAACCATATAGGATGATAAATGTACGACCATGGGTATCCTTGGGTCGATTTGGGGACCACATGGATCCACTTGGGAGTGATAATGACACTTTATATTAATTAATTTAAAGTAAAGGCAAAAATGACATAAACATATATCTTTTAGTAAATTTTTTTTTACATAGATCAATATATGAAATATATTTGGATATAAATATTAATTATAAATCTAAAACTATTTAATACATAATGATATTTTATTTATGATTTTTAGACATTTAATAATTGAGGTTATTTATGACACAATAATGATGCAATATTTTCCTTATTAATGAATGAATCAAATAAATGGTATTATAAATGTTAAAATAAATATAATTTGAAAGTTTTGATGACATAAAATACTTTTATTGGTTAATATGACATGTTATAATTGGTTCAATGAATTTAGTTCGAAGTAGTCATGCAATTATGACATTAACAAAAACAAAATACCAAATAGTGTCAAAAATGACCTAAAAGAGTTTTTAAATCAAATATTATATTATTAATTCATATTCTATTCATAAAAATCTATGGTTCGGCCAAGAGACTTATATAATGATATTTGTATCATTAATGAACCACCTGGGGTTCTCTTGGATGTATATACCATGTTTTTTACCCATATAGTGTAAGAATACAAGAAGGCACGGTAAATGTTAAACTAATTAACTAAGAGTTAAAACTAAAAGATAAGGTTAATATAGTGACCCAAACCTGTCTAAAACCTATCGGTTGGGTGGTTTTCGAACCATCTCCACCTTAGCCTCTAAATAATCAACTTTAAGGCATTAGAAACCGAAAATTATTTTATTATAAAATAATATTTCACTCTTTTCTTAAGGTTCCCCTCACCCCTCTTATAAAAGTGCACTCCCCCTTCTCTCAATTTCACACATTCAACGCTATTTGGCTCAGCCAAACCCTGCCAAAATATCCTATCAACTTCCCTCACTTTAACCTAGTGTCCTTACTTTGGTCAGAAATCCAACCTATGGATCCCTTTTGATCAAATCCATAGGAAACACCCGAAGAAGAGGTAATAATTTCACCACCCTCTTTCAAGTTCCTTTCTTCTTCCACATATTATTTCTTTGTTATTTCCATTATAAAATATTAACACAAGTATCATCAATATACTATGATGTTATTATAAATATTTTACAACCATATTCAGTATTTTATCCATCCTTTGAATGACATGTCACCATACATGCCTACGTACGACTTAACGTCTCCAGGTCATGGTGTAATTGTTATTCAAAACATTATTATTTGGATGGGTATGATAATGATGTGTAATTGAAGTAAATAATAAATATAACATTATAATGATTTTGTATATATGATATTACATCAAATTATATACTATTTTAATATCAAAATAATGATATTTTCACTCGTGCGTACGAAATACCATCTCCACAAACGCGATGAGATTCATTCCCCATCATATCCATTCAAGAATAATTTTTATTTGATAATTAAAAAAAAAATTTAAGGACATGATATTGTTCTGTATATAAATAAGATAAAACCTATCCATAACAAACATATCTTACATAATAATTCATATAAAGGAAAACGAATTAGTTAACACCCAAAAAAACAGTAATACTAAGATATTATTAAAAAAACAATGTTAAAAGATCATATATGATATCATATTAATGTATATGATTCTTGTATAATTTAATAACAATTATTTCACCATTATACAGGACGTTAACCTACCATCGACTAAGGAATAGTACAAGTTAAGGGTTAATTTCACAATCTCTTTATTATCTGAGGTTGTTTAAACGTAAGTATCTACTAGGAACTCTTTATCATCCACATCCATGTTTCTTAAAAATGTCTTTAAAAACATTTTTACTATTTAATAGACAATGGGTTTAATTCATTTATACCCTTATTTGATGTTATATGTTTTTGAAAGGAATCTTTCCGTCATTTTTCAAACAATATCCTTTTTATCCTTTTCGAAAAAATTAAGGTAAGAATGTCTTTTTTAACTTATATGGTGGGTGAGGATATTTTACACCATTATAAAATCATCAAAGATTCCATTAAAATCCTATAATAATATTTTAAAAATAAATATTTTCTTTATAATTATGCGACTCTTAAATTATTTCAAAATAGAAATATATATTTCTCTATAAAAGGTTTTGATTTCATATATGTCATTATCCTTTGATGGATTTTAAGTTTATTTGAAGTTGATTTATTATAATACAATATTCCATATTATATTTAATGAGTTAATATATGTTTGAATGTGGAAGTTCTATTTATATACAATTCATGATTTATGGTTAATGGGTTGACATTACGTATTCTAGTTTTAATACGAATTTTTATGTTATATTTCAACCTTTTCTTATGATGAATGTATTGGACTAGTATTTTCCAGGTCGGGGACTGGTAAAATTAATCCCTTCGGGTTGGGCTCTAGTTAAAGCAGACCCTCCGGGATGCAGTCCAGTTACAGTGGCTCTCCCGGATGGATTCCGGTTAGAGAGGATCTTCGGGATGGAGTCTGGTTAGAGAGGCTCTCCGGGATGTAGTCCGGTTACAGAGGCTCTCCGGGTTAGAGTCCAGTTACAAAGGCTTTCTGGGATTGAGTTCGGTTACAGAGGCTCTCCGGGTTTGGGTCCGGTTATAGTTATCCCATGGGTCCTGACATGAGGCCTTGACACAGAAATTAATGCCTGATATTTGGCACTCCATCATTATGAATGTGGCTATTTGATATTTCATGTGATTATTAGACTAGTAGAATATCCATGTGAATAACTAAATGGAATTATTTGATTTTATCATTTTCATATTATGCTGACGTTCGAGTTTAAAAGGCTTTTGTTTTAGTATTATACATTTCCTTAAATTTTCATGCTTATTTATGAATGTTTCCTCTATATTGTTATCCTTACTAAGCATCTGAGCTCACACCTTCCTATGTTTTATTTTTCCCAGGATGTAAAGAAGTTAATTATGAGTGACTTGTAGGCATAATATTGGAGGCCTGGATGTTATAATAAAATAATTTAGTGTTGTATTTCTTTTCAAGTTGTAAAGTTGATCTTATGTATGTAATCTATTTTCCAAGAATAATAAACTAATCGGTCCTTCGGGACATGATTTCCTTGTGATCATGCCAATGTATTAAAATAATTCACCAACACATGGATTTTGGGGTTGGGGCGTTACAATATTTCCTCCAAAGATAGCATCTCAGTTGATCTTGTGAAAGATAAGATAGTTTTATAATGTTGTATAAAAACAAAAATAACCGAGGTAAATGGTTCCATTGGTTTGGATAGTTATTATTGGTGAGTCCTACAGAATGTTTTTAATTGGATAACCTAGTAACCATGAATATTCATAAATGTGTTATGTTCATATGGAAAAACTAATGTGAAGAACGTTTGGAATAATTTAAGATGAGATTGGCCAATAGTCTAGTTTTGAAACTACCATCAAGAACCGATGAGTTACTGATATATTAAATGTCATCAAAAAGGGAAATGGTTACGTCTATAAGAAAAATGTTGAGCTGATTGTATATGCATTAAGGAAGATAAAGACTCATGAACAGAACTTTAAAAACAAAATTATTGAGTTGTAATATATAGTCAATGCTTTTAAAATACAGAGACATTTTCATTATAGTGAATTACGTGAGATATAAATTGACTATATGATTGAAAAATATATATTTACATAGAAATAGACCAATATGAGGAAAAATATATTTCTCAAGCTACTACAGGACTATGATTTCTCAATATACTACCACTTAAAAATGAATATAAGATAGTTGTTACCTTAAGTAGTAATGATCACAGATTTTTGATACAAATGAAAATTTGATAGGGATACTATGTTTAGAGATGTAAAAAAAAATTATATGAGAAATATTATATAAGAGGATACATCAATCCATTTGAAACTTATTTCAATCATATATTGGTTAAGATATGGAATACTCAAACATTTTGAGATGAATATGAGAAATGATACCTAGAGGACCAAAACATTTTGAGGAGAAGAAAATTTAAATAATATTAAAAACCAAATTAAAATGGATAATATAATGAAAACAAATTATGTCGATAAAAAAATGACTGATAAATAATTTCATGTGGGAGACCATGTTTTCATGAAAGTATCTACATCGAAAGGGTTTCATAAGGATCAGTATAAATGGAAAATTGTGCCCAAGGTGCATCGTAACCATTTAAATTTTTGAAGGGATTAGATATATGTATTACATTTAGGAAATTAAACCAATAATATGTAAACTACATGATATTTTCTATATATGATTGTGAAGGAAGTACTTTCATATCCAACACATGATCTTACAATTGAAGACATTGAATTAGAACCCAATCAATCTTAATGTGATGTGTATATAAAATTTTTTATACTAGGTGTAAAATATTATTGATTATTTATATGGCCGAACTAGAAGAGGAACTTTTGAGAAATCAAAAAATGGATGGTCAAATTTGGAAACTAGAGGATGTTTTGAGGATTAAGTACCCTCATGTGTTTAGAAGGTAACATCCATGAAAATTTCAAGGATAATATTTCTATAGGAGGGGAGAATGTAACACCAAAAAATAAAATATATTATTTAATAAATATGTTTGAATAAAAATTAAAATTAATTAAAATATAGATATTTCCTAGAAATTTTTTTTAAATTGATAAGATGATAAATAGTTTTCAACTCACTTAGTCAAAATATGCATAGAATGAATTTTTTAAAATATCCAACAAAATTAAAATTTAAAAAATATTTAAAAATATTTTATTCAACATTTTCTATTTTTAATTATAAATTTTAAATAATATTTTTAAATGATAATTTATTAAATAACTATATTATGGTAGTAAATATGAAATCAGTCAGGGAAAAATCATATATTTATAGAATTATATTCTTCAAAAAACATTTTAATAAAAGGAATAATGTAAATCCATATAAAATAATTAAAATAATATTTAATGATGGATTATATAATTGAAATATATAAATTTTATAAACTTATTTTTGAATATTAATCCAAAAAACGAATATTACTAGTATGATAATTAATAAATGATTTTTTTTTTGAAATGTACTGGATTTCCATATAATTGTTTTTAATTTGTATGGAATTATTTCGATACCACACGCTTTGAAGACACGTGACTCTGAGGCTCGGTGATCTCGGAATGGAATATTGTACGTTTTTTAGTTCACTTAAATAAACGTTTGATTGAGTTTTTAAGTCATTTGAACTGGTGATTAGATCAGAAATATGAGGGGCCCATTGAACTCCAAATGTCAACATTCTCCTTGAAAGGAAATAACTTTGACCATAAAGGGTCAGACAGAAAGGTTATTTTTCAAAACTCTTTGAAAATAATAAAATAACATTAAAAGATAATTTTTTTAATTTTCTTTCCATTGAGAGGCATACGACAATTCTATGGTTCGGTGATGAGGTGCATTAAATGAAGCTCCATAATGGCTTGTTTTTGTGTAGAGTAATAGAAACACTATTTCATAAATGAAACAGAATAACGACGTTACGTCTTATTATAACAAAAACACTGCGATGTGTTTCTTTTTTATTAAGCTAACTCATTTGAATGTTGAGAATTAATCCCTAGGGATTCTCTAATGAAACTACTACAAGGAATCACTCCAACCAAGAATGAAGAATGATGGTAGGATCACTAGAAACATCGACACATTATGAAGAACAGGACTGGGAAGCGATGAACACCAACAAAGATTAAATCCTTGAGGGAGAAGCCCTCCAAAGACGAATGCCGATCAAGGTAGGTTTTTTTGTTTTACATTTTTCCCATTCTTCCTTCTAAACTATGAACACAGATAAACCCATGAAAATGTTGATCCACCGATCATCCTTTCTTGTGGTAGGGTGATGATTCTTAGGATTTCTATTTGGGAGTGAAATATTTTTTATATAATATCAAAAAAAACCCCTATTTTAAACCTCAAACATGGATGGCACAAGCCAGTAAGAACAAGGCCTGAGCCCCTATGTTTATGCGTTATTCATGTCTGGGCATTTTTAATGGAGAGGCATGGCCGATTCAAGGCCTTTGAAGTGAAAGAGATACCCCACGGAGGCCGGAGGCATAATCAGTGCAAAAAAAGGACCACTGTTGCGGACCCAATGGTCCGCGGAAGAGCCCGCTGGCACATCGGTTACCGCTAGTGGGGTCCCACGGCAGCGACCATAGGCTGTAGGAAGCACGCCATGATAGTGCACTTAGAGGAGCTGCTGGTTGGGATGGTGGCTTACAGAAGAGACGCGACCCTCGACCTTGTTGGTGGAGTGGACCACTCCAACATTCTATTATTTTCCAGAGCACGATGTCGATTGACTATGTGCAGGGAGTCCGACTGGCCAAGTAGAAGTAGTCACAGTCCCTTGGTCGTGGAAATAGATGGCCCCACGGAAGACCTGCGGGGGGATGGGGGCCCGGAAGCGGCTTCCAGCCCCATTTCGTCCAAGTGGACGGGGCAGGGTGCGGGCCAGACCCGAAACCCAAAAAACTAGATCGATGTCGTGTTGGATCCATGTTAGGTTAGCAGACCCAGGTCATTTTAGTAGACCTTGGGTTGGGACAGGTCTGGTGGGTATGACCGGTCGGACAAGACCCGGATCCAACATGCCCATTTTTGGAAAAAGGTCAGTAAGATGCATATTGTGAATCTGATTGATAAGCCATTTTGTGGAGCTGGAACCCTCTCAATGAGAGAAATATTTTTTCATACTCTATAGAATATTTAATGTGTATTGAAATATGACAAATGGGTTTGAGAGAAATTTTCCTGAGATCAAGCATGATACATGTGGAAACCCTGCGGTTGGCTGAGACCTAAATACTATGGACGAGCGACCCTGTGTAGATCTAATTCTATGGCCCAGTGGGAAGTGACTTCTGTTTGACCTGTAATCCCATTATGGGGAGAGGCTCATGTGTGACCCAACATACCCATGGTACTCGACAGGAGGAGTACCATAGTATGGCTATAGGTGGGAAGTGGATTCTGTGGGACCCAACATGCCCACGATGGTTAGTAGCTTCTCTATGACTCAATATAACCACAATACTCATCAGGGATGAGTACAACATCAGTCCTAAGGATAGTGGTATGCTTCTTTTGTGTGAGCCAAAAGGCCCACTATACACATTGAGGAGGAGTTCTTTATAGGCCTGTGGTATTTAATGATTTGACTAATGGTTCTACATTCCTACTCTAGAATATATTTGGTGTGAGCTATCTTGATTCGTGATAATGATTGATGATCATGATTTATGGTTTGATTGTGTATTTCCTTTTGGTATTTCCTTCTTATTTTTGGGTCCCTACTAGGTATTTTGTTACTCACACATGCATGGGCTTTGCGGGCACATGTTGTGTCTGGTGCAGACGACCACAGAATTGAAGGAGGATTAGGTGGCCCATGACCAAGTGGATCCCAGTCTGACTAGGTAGGTGGGGAATAATTCTATGGATTAATATATATTATCTATACAAACCCATCATGTTAGGTTTCCAGTGGAAAACTTCTAGAGTTTCTTTTTTTACTTTCTTGTTTTCCACTTAGTCTTTTGTTGGGTTTGTATTCTATCCCATTTGAATTCCAGTTGTACATGTACCAAGTGTTTAACTATAATGTCATTCTTTTTTTTCTTTTCCATATTTGGTATGTGGTTGTGTGTTCATGTGTATAGGTACTCAGGGAAATTCCTCCCACTTTTAGGTTGACACCTCCGATGCTAGTTGTCAACCCCTAGCCTTTGGGAGGCGGGCTTGGGGTATGTGACAGGATGGGCCTTGGGGGATGGGTATTGACAATGTGGTATTAGAGGATGGTTGGTCCTACCTCAAAGAACAAGAGTTTGTTGTTTTTTTATTGTGGAAACAATGTTGAATGTTTAAGGTTCAAATTTCAGATTTGGGGAGTCCAGTTTTGGTGCGGTGACTGACAAATCCATACACCAGGACCCTGAATCCTACTTTTTTTTGGCTCTATACCTGGAAAAACATCTTGCAGAAGTGTCTCCTTATGATCTTCTTGAATAAGAGATAAATAAACAAGTATAATCTTATGAATTTTTCACATATTGGTCTATTTCAGGATGCATCCATGTAGACATCCAGGAAGGCATCAGATACGTGATCATGTGGACATCCCTCCTAGAAATGAGGCATTGGTTTAAGGACCAGTTCTAGAGAGGGGCCCACTGGGTGGTGAACCTAGGTTTCCACCACCCATTTATTAGTAGTTATTACCGACATTACCTTTAGAGTACATACGTAGACTTAGTTCCTTGCACGAGTTTTAGAGACAGAGACCTCCAATGATCAGGGGACAGACAGATCGTTATGTCTCTGTGGTCTGGATAAAGAAAATGACTTGGGTCTTCCAATTATTGAGGAAACCACTTGACGAGATGGCGATCTAGGCCATGAGACTTTTTTTGGGATCGGAGGGGAGATGGTGGATCTTGACTATCGAAACGCTTGATGAGGCGACCCTAACCTGGACAGATCTCGGTCAGCTTTTCTGAGAGAAGTTTTAACCACAACCCTATGATCTATGCACATCAAGGAATTGTTTCACTTATAGAAGCAAAGAATTTCGGTGGCTGAGTTCTCTGTGAGATTTACAGACCTCTTTCGCTACTCCACATACATGATGTGGGACCCATTATTCATGTCCCGAACCTTTGAGAAGGGACTCATTTTGGAGATTAGGGCATCCATGGTATCTCTTAGCAACCCCACTCAGGCTCGAGTGATAGAGAAAGACATTCATGTGGAGATCTCCCTAGGAATGCAGTCACAAAAAACCAGAACCACTTGCAGACATCGGGCAGTAGAGTCTTCTGTGGGGGTCAGCAACCATTAGACACAGCGGGCCCAAAAGGGCCAGGTCATTCAAGGGGTGACCCTAGGACTCGGGGTTGGTAATACATGTATTCTCTATTGTAGGGTGCTAGAAGGGAATTAGTATGTGCTTCATGAGCGATGGTCAGGGAAACATGGCTCATGACTACTTGACTCGCCGCACAGACGACCATAAAATGGTCGAGAGACTGCCAAGGAAGAGGCAAATGATCGAGTGTGGAGGATCATAACTTCATAGATATGGTAGGGGAGGAGGAAAATGGTTAGGTGGTGGATGACAGTTAGAGGTGATACCACCACCCCTGGTGGTCCACCATGGACTCATTGAGCCAGCGTGTAGGGGAGAGGGTAGATTTAGGCAATGGAGGCCTATAACCCTGGTGATCTAGAGATGAGAAGAGGTACGAGCTATGTCTTCTCCACCTCAACTACAATTCATATAGACATAGGTGTCAGTCACTCTTTCTTTTTCACAGACCCCATTTATGGCTCATAGATTTCGGTAGAGCTGTTGTCTCAATCATTACAATTAGAGACTCCTAAAAGAAGGGATTCAATTATTACACAATAGTTTTGGCAGTGTGATCTTACTCAAGGAGGCAAGAGCTGCAGCTGGGATCTCCTAGTAGCGATGTCGAGGCCTTACGACATCATATTGTTTATGGACTGGATATCTACAGTCCATGCTTATATCAACTATTTTTTGTGAAAATTGTTTTGAGTCCATGAGGATGGGACCAGTTTTTCCTTCACCAGCGAGAGTGGAACTTTTGCAGCACATTATATACTTTCTCTTAGGAGGGGACAACCAATATCTAACCAGTTGTTGATCCTCACCCTTGGTTCAGTGGACGAGAGTATATTTTTTCTTGTAGTGGTGGATGAGTATGAGGATATTTTTCTAGAGGATTTTCCGAGACAACCTCCACACAGGGAGATATAATTCTTCATTGACCTATAACTGAGGAAGCCACTGATATTCGCACTGGAATATCAGATGGATCCCACATAGATTAATGAATTGAGGGTATATCTAGAGTACTTGTATAAGAATGGGTTTATAAGGCCTAGAGTTTCACCATGGACAACCCCAGTATTGCTTTCCAAGAAGGCAGACGATAGCTTGAGGAAATGCATATAAATATGATGCCAAAACGTGGTGACCATGAAAAACAATTATCCACTAATGAGGATTGGTAACCTCTTCAATCAGTTGAAGGGAGTGAGGTGGTTCTCAATGATATGCCTCAGATCAGGCTATCATCAGCTTCAGGTAGAGGATGAGGGCATACTGAAGGCTGAATGTAGATGTTGTTAAGGCCACTATGAGTTCTTGGTGATTCCCATTAGTGTTACCAATTCCCCATAATTTTTCATATGACTCATGAACTATATCTTCCACCCATACATTGATTATTTCATGGAGTTATTCATTGATTAAATCTTAGTGTAATTGGTGTCGGAGGAGGAGCACACTACACACATGTAGATAGTTCTGGATACATTCTGAGAGCACTAGATTGATAGTAATCTAGCATAGTGTCAGTTCTGGATTCAGGAGTTCCACTTTCTATGACACATTATCTCGAAGGCTAGAGTTTTAGTGGACCTATAGATGATAGAGACCATGTTTTAATGGGATCCACTCTAGAGTGTGACTAAGGTGCATAGTTTCTTAGGGTTGGTTGTGTACTACCAGAGGTTCGTGCTCGGCCTTTCCAGAGTAGCAAAACTTTCTTCATCATTGACAAAGAAGGGAAATCCATTCTTGTGTATAGAGAAGTGAAATCAGAGTTCCCAGGAGAAGAGGTGGAGACTGACGAGTGGAACTATCATGAGTCTACCAAATGAGGGTGTTGGTTATGTAGTTTTCTACGACACATCAGGGACTGGACATGGTTGTGTCCTATTGTAGGAGTGATCGGTGATCACCTACATCTCACGGTACTTGAGACAGAATGATAATAACTACACAGCCCATTATATAGATTTAGTTTTAGTTTCATTTTCCTTGAATATGTGGAGGAACTACTTGATGGGTGAAAAGTTTACCGTCTACTCTGACCACAAGAGACTCAGGTTTATCTTATCACAGAAGGACCAGAACTTGATACAGTGGTGATGGATAGAGTTTCTCTAGATCTATGACTTTGAGATATTCAAAACTCTTGTGAAGAGGAATCTGGTGGAATAATCTCTGAACAAAATGTTTGGTTCAAAGCTGCTGAGTGAGGTGATAGAGAATATAATCACGATGCAGATATCCTATGTGGTTGATGATGGAGTAACTTACATAAATTCAATGACTATCACTCCCCCGCTCTTATAATGAGTTAGGGAGGCACATCTTGTTGATGTGGATTATGAAGCCCAACATGCTCAGTTATCCTCAGGGCAGGCTCCTGGTGGATTTTTGATAGGTGGGGAAAACGTCATCATTTTTAGAGGATGTACCATAGAAACAATGAAGTTATGTGATGATTTCTTGATGGAGTTCCATACATCCCCTTTTTCAATACATCATGGTGTGGTGAAGATGTAGCAGGACCTCCGACATCAGAAATGGTGGCCATAGATAAAGAAAGGAGTGGAAATGTTCATTTCTTGATGCCTCAATTATTTGTAGGTGAAGGATGAGCATCACGTCCCAGTAATATTGGTACAACCACTTGAGGTACTGGAGTGGAAGTGGGATGATATCTTCAAGGACTTCATGAAGGGATTACAACACTCGTCCAGGGGCCACGACCCTATCTGGGGGATCATTGACCAAGTCACCATATTGGATCACTTCCTACAATCTGGGATCAAGGATCGGTAGAGGACTTAGAAAATCTCTATGTTGGGAGATAGTTCTGCAACACGATATTCCTTTGACAATAATCTCTTACTATGATACACGCTTTACATCTCGTTTGTGGAAGGGATTGTAGGAGGCATTTTGGAGTCAGTTGCGCTTGAGTACAACTTTTCATTCCTAGAAATATGGTCAGACAGAGCAGACCATATAGTCCATAGAAGAAATACATCATGCTTTTTCCCTTGATATCGGTCGCAGTTGGGAGGACTACCTGATGCTAGTGGAGTTTGTATACAAAAACAAAAATCACTCCACTATCGACATGGCACCATTTGAGGACTTGTACGAGTGGCCATACAAATCACCTCTATACCGGATAGTCCTAGGGGAGTCTGCACTCATACGCCCAAATTTGTTATAGACTACCACTAAGAAGGTTCATATCATCCAGGAGTAGATGAAGACTACACATACCCGACATAAATTGTATGCTGATAGGAGATAGAGGCCCTTTGAATTTCAGGTGGGAGAACATGTTTTCCTTTGGGTATCTCCCTGACAAGGATATAAAAATTTAGCTAGGGTGACAAGATGTCACCAAGGATTATCTGACCTTTTCATATTCTCAGCAGTGTTGGTGAGGTGGTGTACCACCTAGATCTTCTGCAATTGACGCACCAGGTGCACAATGTTTTTCACGTGCCATAACTAAGGAAGTAAGTGCATGATCCATCACACATCATCGACTGGGGAGAGCTTGAAATTTATGATGGGGTGATGTTAGAGGTGTTCCCAGTAGAGATATAGAATCAATGGGAGTGGTTCCTTCATGGATGATCAATTATTTAGGTTCATGTTCTGTGGAAGCACGAGAATCTCATGGAGAGAACATGGGAGTGGGAGGCTCAGATTCATGCTTAGTACCCCCATTTGTTTGATTATCCTTTTTTTTTGGTTTTTGGTGACATAAATCCCAATGTTTGGGAGAATGTAATGTCCCAAAATTTACATATATATATATATATATATTAAATTGTATAGAATTATTTTGAGACCACGTGCTTTGACTTCCCATGATTCCATGCCCTGGTGAACTCAGAACAGAATTTTGAACTTTTTTTAGTTCAATTGACTAGACGTGCGAGCAGTTTTTTCTAAATTTTGAATCTTTTCTTAGATAAGAAATATGAGGGGACCGTTGAACATGGAATTCTAGGATTCACCTAGAAAGGAATTAATGTTGACGAGAAAGGGTCAGGCAGAAAAGTTATTTTTTGAACTTTTTAGGAAATAATAAAATAATTTAAAAAGTTATTTTATATTTCTTTTCTCACCGTTCTACGGAAGACTATGGTGCCATGGTTCAATGATGATGCTCATTAAAGTAAGCTCCTTAATGGATCAATTTTTGTGTATTTTAATAGATACAATGTTACATAAAAGAAATAGTATAATGATGTAATGTCGCAGCGTGACATAAACATTGTGACATGTTTCCTTTTTATTAAGCTAATACATTGGAGTATTGATAATTAAACCCTGGGGATTCTCTAAAAAACCAACGAATAGGAAACACTCCAAATATGAATGGCAAAAATCGAAAGGATCACTAGAAACATTGACGCTTTATGAAGAATAAGACTGTGAAGCAACAAAAAAAATAGAGCTTGAATCCTCCAGGGCGGAGTGCTCCAATAATGAATGTCGATCAAGGTAGGGGTATTTTTGTTCTATGTTTTCCACATTCATCATTCTAAACTAATAATGTTTATCAACCCATGAATAGGTTGATTCTTGGATCATCTGCTAATTTGGGAGGGTTATTTTTCTTGGTATTTCTATTCGGGATTGAATTATTGTTGATAGAACATCAATAAAAAACCTCAAAATGTTTTAAAACTATAAGGTGGAGGGTGCGGGATAACATAAAGAAGTTCTGAGCCCCTCTATTTGTGAATTATTTGTGGTCGTGAATTTTTAATTGAGTGGAATGGAAGATTCATATCCTTAGCAGTGAAGGTGATACCCCACAGAGGCCAGAGTTGCAGTCCGTGTGAAGAATATACCATCGGTGCGGACCTGGTGGTCCCCTGAAGTGCCCACTGGTGGCAATACCGGTGGCCGCTGGTGGTGTAAGGTGGCAGCGGAGACAGGTTAGAGGAGGCACACCATGACAATGCACTAGTAGGATATGACTGATGGTGGCAGAGATGCGGCCCATAACCACAGGTCGTGGTTCCCCAGAGTATGTAGTCGATTGACCACGTGCGGGGAGTCCAGTCGGCCATACTGGATGGCTGTGTAGCATCAGTCGTGGTCTCTTGAATGTGGTGGGAGACAACCCCACGAACAATCCACAGGGTGATGGGGGCCGAGTGGGGCTTCCGATCGCTTCATGTCCAGGAAGAGCCGGTCTACCCCATGGAGGATGGGGAAGGGCGGAGCCCAGACCCGCCCAAGTGGGATGGACATGCATCCCAATAGACTGGAATTTGGCCGGGCTGGGTACGGGTTGGGCTAGTGAACCCGGGTCGGGTCGGTGGACCTTGGGATGGGTCAGGTCGGACTGCACTAGGACCTAACCAACCCCTTTTTTGGAAAACATCAAAAAATTGAAAATAATGTGTCTGATTGACGAGCTGTTTGTGGTGTTAGAACCCATGTGACAAGAAAGATCTTTCTTCAAACTCTATGGAGTATTTAATATAATTTTAAATATGAATACTGACTTGGGGAGTAGTTTTCCTGAGTTCTAGCATGCTACGTGCGGAAACCCCACAGTTGGCTAAGAGCTAAAGACTGCTGACGAGAGACCTTATGTGAATAGGATACAATGGCACAATGGGAAGCAGCTTTTGTGTGACCTAGAAGGCCCACGGTGGGGAGATTATTTTGTGTGACCCGAGATACCCATGGTAATAGGCTTGAGGAGTACCTCAATACGACCATAGGTGGGAGGTGACTTCTGTGTGACCCGGCTTGCCCATGGTGGGCAGTGGTTTTTATGTCACCCAGTATTCCTATAGTTGTCCTCAAGGATGAGTACCATAGAATTACTAAGGTCAGTGGGAATCTACTTATGTGTGACCGGACAGGCACACAGTACTCATTGAGGGGGAGTTCTCCAACATCCCATGGTGTTCGATGATGTGACTTATGGTTCTTCTTTCCTACTCTAGAATATACCTTGTGTGAGATATATTTCTTCATTATAATTCATGGTGATATTGATTCGTGGTTTGTTTTTTGGATTTACTTTTAGGGTTTACTTGTTATTTTGTGGTTCCTTATGTTTATTTTGTTACTCACCCCTACATAGGATTCACGCACACATGTTTTGTTTGATGTGGACGACTGCTGACTTGATAAGGGATTTGGTGGCCCAGGACCCAGTGGAGCCTAGTGAGACCAGGCAGGTGGGGAATACTTCTATGGTCTAATGCAGCTACTCCGTACTTACCCATCAGGTGGGGCTTCTAACTAACAACTTCTAGAGTTTCTTTTTTAATTACTTGTTTCCCATTAAGTCTTTTTATGGAGTTGTATTATGTCCCATCTGAATTTTGCTTCTATTTGCAACTAGTGGTAATTTATAATGTTTTTCTTTTTTTCATTTTCTAACATTTGGATGTGGTATTTTTGTGATTTCTTACATGTTCTAATGAAAATGTATCCCACTTGCAGGATGACGCCTCTGGGACTAGTCACAAAACACTAGTCTTCAAAAGGCTGGCTTGGGGTGTGTCACGACATGGGGCTCGGAGGATGGCTCATGAAAAAGTGGTATCAGAGGATAGTTAGTTATCCCTCAATGACTAAGAGTTTGTTTTTTTTTTGTTTTTTGGGAAACTTTGTTGATTTTTTGAGGTTTGAATTTCATATTTTGGGACTCTAGTTTTTGTGCGTTGGCTGATTTATCCCTAAAAGGACCCTAAATTCTGATTTTCAGCTCTATACCTAAAACCACTGGTTTAATAAGCGTCTCCTTATGACCTTCTAAAAAAATAGTTAGCTCACCCGCTATAATCATATGACTTTGTAACATCTTGATCTATTTCAGGAGGCCTCCACACAGACATCCAGTAAGGCTTTAGATACATGATTGTGTGGAAAACCTTCCTAGTGATGAGGCATCGGTTCAGTGACCAGTGCTAGAGATGGACCTATTGGGTGGTGCACCTGTGTTGCCACTACCCATTGATCAGTAGTTACTACTGAAGTTAAAGGTAGAGGATATACACAAACTCAGTTCCATGCACGAGTTTTAGACACAGAGACCTCCCATGTTCTAGGGATATATATATCCTCAGGTCTTTAATGATTGACTGAAGGAAGTGACTTGTGTCTTCCAATTAATAAGGAAACCACTTGAAAAGATGGTGATCTTGGCCATGAGCCTTCTATTGGTCTTGGCAGGGAGATGGTATAGCTTGACTATCCAGACGCATGATGAGTACCCTATATGGTTTACAGACCTCTCTCACTACTCTACAAACATGATTCAAGACACTTTCTTTAAGGCCCAGAGCTTTGAGTAGGTACTCATATGGGATATCAGGCTATCCAAGGTGTCTCTCCACATCCCTACATAGGATGGATTGCTGGAGCAAGACATTATTGTGGAGAGCTTCCTAGAAGAGCAGGTACCAACAGTCAGAGCCACTAGGAGAGACCAGGCAGCAGAGTCTCCAGTGGTGAGTAGTAGACAGCAGGCATGGGGGCCCAATAGGGCTAGGTCATTTAGGGGGCGTCCCCAGCACTCGAGGTCCATATTACGTGTCTCCCATAGCAGAGGGAGCCAGTAGGCGTCCAAGATGTGCTTCACGAGTGGTGGGAAGGGACACATGGCACATAAATTCCTAACTCGCCACCCAAATGATCAGTAAATGGTAGAGGGATGGCCAAGGTATAGGCAGAGGTTCAATATAGGAGGTTTCTAGGGCGTTGAATGTGGTAGGGGAGCATGACAAGTGGAAGGTGAGGGACGATAGATCTAGGTGCTACCACCACCACCCCTAGGTGGTCACCACAGACTCATGAAGCTGGAGGACAGGGGAGAGGCCATATTAAGGTGATGGAGGCCTTCACCCATGGTTCTCTGGAGATTATTAGAGGAACTCTCTGTGTATTCTCCATTATATATACTTTTCTTATAGACACACATTCCAGTCACTCTTTCCTTTCTATAGACCTCATTCAGGGCTCACCGATTCTGGTAGAGTCGTTGGCTCGATCCTTATAATTAGAGACTACTATGTGACGAGATTCGATGATTAGAAACCAGTGATGGTAGTGTGAGATTACTCTAGGAGGTGAGTCCTTTGGCTGGGATCTCCTAGTAACGGTGTTGAGGCCTTATGACATCATCTTGGGTATGTACTGGTTATCTACTATCCGTGATCAGATCGACTGTTTTAGGTGAAAAGAAGATTTTTATTTTATAAATTCTATTTTATATTTAAAATGATTTGGTGAAGATTATATTATAAGGAAAAATTTATGAGGCTTAATATTCAAATATTAATGGTTAAAAGACAAGTCACTATGGTGAAAAATAAAATTGTAAAATTAAATAAACCTCAATTATATCAGAATAAAATGTTAATAATTTTAATATTTTTATGTTTTGGATGTGTGGATCTACAATAAACTAACTCCAATCCATTATTTTTTAATTTTTTAGGCACATGGGGGGTCTGTGACTTCCCATTATTGCATAGTTTTGGTTATTTACAAATATCACACTACCTAATTATTTAATGGAACTCCCTCCCCACACATATTCGAAAATATAAAGCCTTTTTGACCAAAACCTACCATAATATTTTCGAAAGATACTTATAAACATTATATATTTTATGAAATTCTCAAAAGAAGAACTCTATGGACCTTAATAATGGATCTAGTGGAGGTTTCCTTAAGATAATGTAATCATCATAAGGAATCTAGATATTTTTTATTCTTCTATTAAAACCATTAATTAAGTATTAACACAACTATATACACCATGAAATTTGTTTTCATACACTTTTCCATAGAGTGAATATATGATTCTCAAATAGACAACAAATTTCAAGTATGAGTAAAGATGTTTTCTCCATGAAGGAAGAAGATGCAGGCAATGGATTTCCATGATCGATGAAAAAAATGTGTGAACACATTAAATTAAAATTCCAAGATTCATTAAAGAATTAATGGTGGATTTAACATCTCAAAAAGTATATATCTCTTCATTACATTCGATTTGACTGGTCACGACACCCAAACTGTTATACGGATCAAATTTTATGGCACACATAAGACAAAAAAAATTTATCATAAAGAGATATGCGAAGGTCCTATGTAGAGGACCTACGTTGAGGACCTACGCAGTAGTATTACCTTTTCACACCTATGTGAAGGAACTACGTGAAGGACCTACATGGAGGACCTATGAGGATAAACTCCCTTCAACCAGGTCCCCTATTTGACTATAAATAGAGCCCTTGGGCTCCCCATTTGAATGATGGAAAAAGTTGGAAGAAGTCCCAAAGATCCTGTTTCATAGCTCTTTCACCAAGATCCCCCAAATTATATCAGGTAGATCTCTAAAACATGAGTGAAGAGTTAATTAAAGTGGGAAATGTGGTTCAAAATTCCCATCAGGGTCTAGAATATATGGAGCTCTATGGAGAACCTGTATGCCGCACCTGCGGGGAGCACCTGTGTGCCACACCTGCGTGGAGCACCTGTGTGCCACACCTGTGCGCCCCACCTGCGCGGAGCACCTTCCTTCCGCACCTGCATGGAGTACCTACGCGGGGGAGCTATGCGGAATACCTACACGAGGTACCTTGGAAGAGCACCTGCCCAACCCCCACTAGTCCATATGAAGGCAGATGTGCCCCCACACCCCTGCTCGGGATCAGTGTCGGCGACAGTCCTAACCCTCCTGGCTGGTCCCTTCACTCCATCACTGACCCCCATGAAAAATGGATAGTCGCACTGTGAACTTTCCCGATCGGGTCAACGACATTTTCCATTGCGCCATTTATGTGTCCCAAATACATCCTTGGAATACCATGATCTGAGACACTCAATGAAGTTCTTTGAGTCGACTTAGTCCTCATGGTTCCTTTCACATGTTATGAGTTTTGACTCTCCTTATGGATTCCTTGAGTATCTTGAGTCAATATTCTCCTCAAGAAAATCCTCAAAACACATCACCTGACTCCAATGCCATGTTAAATATCAAATGGGAATCCTCCTTGGGAGTAAGACAAAACCTAATCTAAAATTATCATCCTCTTTAAGAATAAGTCCCATGAAATCTCAAATGGGAATCCTCCTTAGTAGTAAGCCCCAACAAATTTCCAAATGGGCAGACATCTTGGTATAAGCCAATGACCTTCACCCCTTCCTCCTTACATTGGACCCTTGATCAATGTGAATAGAATAGAGGGAAATCTAATGACCTCACCCTATTCCACAGTCGACGGTCCCTCTTCCATCAGTGGAGGAGGAAAAGTGTGAAGTGTCATTATTGAATCTTTCACATCCTCTTGTTTCTCACACCGATCATGAGTCACGTGGTCTTAGAGATACATGATGATTAGAACATGTGAAAAAAAAAACTCACCCAAAGGAACTATGAGAACCCTGATTCCTATTCAAACTAGGATACATAGGAATCCCTTTCAGGGCCCGAGCTCTCTGGATATCCTCCTTAAGAATCCAACACTATTTCTCCCAATTGGGGCATCTTTTTTAGGAAATAAGCCCCAAAATTCTCAAATCATCAAGGAATCCTTTTTAGGAAGTACGCCCAAACTCATCTGTCTCAAAGTATCATACTCTCTTATAAAATTTGTCGAACTACTTGGGCTTTGATTCCTATACATATGGGATACATGGGAATCCTCATTGAGGTTCAAACCCAACACTTCAAATAAACTGTATTCTTCTTGGTCCATATTCCCAATAGGGTTTAATCCTATATGGAAACCCATATCCTTTACAGGTTCCTTGGGCTGATTCAGCATAAGTCCAACACTATGTTTCAACTAAGTACCTTCCGCTTAGAGGTCCTTATCATATGACCTTAAACAGTATGATGTGTCCCCTTCAGTGGAACCGAACTATAAGGGTTCTGATTCCTTTCACAAGGATACATAAGTATCTCATTTTATGAGCACGATCCCAAGATCAAAACAAACCTTCATCTCCTTGGATGACAATAAATTCCATAGTGCTCCACTGAGTGGCTTAAAAAACAATATCATTATGACAATGATTAAAAGAATCACTATTGAGTATATTAGAGGATACCGTTGACGGAACACATTGAATACATACAGATGATTCCATTTATGAAGAATTTTGAATGCATACTGATGATTATAAATTTTACACATGTTAATAAGTGATTGAAAATTCCAAGGGATACTTATGATATACTTGGTGAATTAATAAGGATTCATGAAAATATTTTAATTTTACAAATAGAGTCCCCGAGTAGACAACAATTCCCCCAAAAGGGTGTGATGAGTCCTAACTACCATCCTATCGAACAATGCACATTCTCAAGTATTGTAAATTTAAAAACATATTGAACCCCATCCTTTTGAAATAAGTTACTCTTTGGATAAAGAACTATTGGAAATTTTCGGTTCCATGAATAAATCTAATGGAAACCGCTAGGAAATAGTGATTCTTAAAACTAGATTTCATGTTTCAAGGACCTACGAAACAATAACCAATACTAAAAAAACATTATATAACATAAGTTTATATAGTTGTCTGTTTATGGAATAAAATTTATCTGCATCCTTCTCGATCAAATGTTAAACTAGTTAGCACTCATTTATACGGAAGACTAAAACCTCAAAAACCAATATAATTTTGTTTCCATCACCAAATAACATATATAGTAAGATAAATTTAAATATTGAATATATATGTTACATAATAAATTTTATTAATTATGTAAAATTAATATTTAATCCACTTACTTACCATTTCATCCATTTATAGAGTGATATCATCATACGTGCTTACATATGACTAACCATCTCCACGAAGCATTGTGATTCATTTTCAATAAACAATGTTAATGGATATTCATAAATATGATTATAATGAATAAATGTTATGTTTTTAAAGTTAATATCATTCTGGAGAAGATGAGACTATATCCTATACAATTGATCCATAATATTCATGATAAAAAATACATGATAAAAGAATATAATTAACACAAAAAAAATAGAAATATTTAGTTATTATTAATGAATGGGTGGTAATATTTTATAAGATGATAATATATTAAATGTTAAATATGATTAGGATTATGGTAGAAATTATAATCATGGTCATGAATATTATATATGAGGTCAATTAATGATAAACTAATGGGTACCATGAGATAAGGTATCTCTTCTAAATTTCCATTTCACTGAGATATTTTTTTCAATATGCACTATTAACTTCTAAGTGGTGTTAATAATACCACTTTTTTTATTTAACATGAATAACTACAAATTATTTAGGTTTAAATTTTCAATTCATGATTATTCATTCAAGGGGATATAATTTGAAATTCACCAAAATGGTGAGAATATTTTTATAATGTCACATTATCATAAGAATCAATATTTATAATTTACTTTAGATATTTTTGTATTTTCCATTTTTCTTCTAAATTGTCTTGTCTTTTGTACTATAAGAATGAAAATAAATTTTTGAAAGAAAAATCAATTTTGTTCCTCATTAAATTAGAAATATTTATTTCCATGTTCATTATTTTAAAAAATAAATTACAAATTTAAATTTTATTTGAAGAAATATTTATTAAATACATTCTAATTTTTAATCTTTTTTTTAAATGGATTTAATGGATTCATTATAATATTTATTTAAATGGATTTTTTCAACAAAAACTCAAAAGTAATGTATTTTATAACATATACAGTGATGAAAGACATCTCTTACACCATAAACGATTTATGAAATGATGTTTTCAAACAACACAATACTCGCTCTTCCAGTTGCGGTGAAAAATATTATTCTATATATTTATATAGATAAAAAGAATGTGAAAATAAATATTATAATAAAAGAATAATGATATATTTTGGTATAGGTTATGGTGGATTTGGAGAATTATATATAAATACCCAATTTTACATAGTAAGTAATTAAATAGCTTTTTTTTAGTTCAATCATCCTAACTCTATAACAAAGAAAAAATAGTTCAAAACATCTAATGTGTGTGTAAATTTTTGATTTAAATCATATAGAGTGTAGAAATTTTCTAATGAATTAATTCAAAAAAAAACTAAAATTAATTTTTAAAAATATTGTTTAAAATACATTATGAATTATATTCATTTATGTAAAATATAAAAAAATTTATACATAACATTTTATAAATAAAATTCTAGGGTTTTAGAAATATATAACCATATAAAATACTTCCATAAAACATTAAAATATACTTATCACTTTGAAAAAATTATTTTTAAAACAATAAACCGTTATATCAAGGAATATTATAAAATAAATAATTTCCCAAAAACAAAAAAATAGGGTTTTCAAAATTTAACATTTGATATGCTATTACAATTCTTTGAAAATATGTAATATATTTTTAAAAAAATATTATTTAATAATTAAATAACAATTGAAAATAATTCGACATATTTATTCTCATAAAAAATATCATGTGTTATACCAGAAAAATACTTTATAGGCTCAGAAAACACATTGTGGATACCTAGAACATTGACTATTTTTTAAGTCCAACCAATCACTGAGGTTTCAGTTTAGGCTCCAAATCTAAAACTTTTTTACAATTTCCGTGTTCCTAATATATTTCATAAAATATTTTGAGCATTGTATTTTTTAATTTTTAATTGTAGATATTATAGGTACATATGAAAATTGAAGGAATTAATACTTATAGATGCATAGACACACATTAAGATATATATAGATATATATATTAATGGATATATAAACATCCACATGATAGAAACAAATTAATATGGATTAATCTCATGATAATAATATTTTGTTAAAATATGCATGGATTAATATTGACATAAATTGTTCATGGACATAACTATACATATATTAAATATCAATAATTATTATTTGACATTTTATTAATAAAATAGTAACTATAAAAACCACTTGAATGTGAAAACAATTCTATTTAAATAAAATGTTATTATTTATCTTATTAACTTATATAAAAAAATAATAGTTTGAAAATATAAAACATTCACATAAAGTATTACTTAGAAAATATATATTTTATTCTTACATAAATTAATTAAAAATACTATAATTATAATTTAATTTAAAATTTTTAATATAATTATGAAACAAAACTACAAAAAGGGTTTATTAATTAAATAATAACTTTTAATAATTATATTTACCTTTACATATTATGGGTTTTACCAATAAAACATGCCTTTATTTTTTTTGAAAATGAAAAAAATCAACCCTTACAATTTTAATTTTTTAAAGAATAATAAAATTATAATTTGAGAATAATTTATCCCTGTATATTTCATTATAATTTTTCAAAAATTTGTTTTAATGTAAAATAAATTCATTTTATAAAATAATTTATCCCTCCTTAAAATGGGATTATATTAGAAAATATTCTTGATATAGAATTCATGATAATAAAATATCCATAAATTAAATATGTTTTTTCAAAATAATTCATGAAATATAAGATTTTGAAAATAATAATAAATTATCATATATATATACGAAACCAACATTGATGGGAAAGGATATTGTTCTCTTCTTATGCTTAAAAATGGAGGTATAAAATAAATAATAAAGAGGGATCATGGGAAGGTAATTATAAAGAATATGTATGAAGTTTGAGTATATATTTATATATGGAATGTATTTAATATTTTTTTGTAGGGGGAAATTATAAATGGTTATTCCAATTTTCAACCATAAATAGTGGCCTAAGAGGCCCACAAAATCATGGGGTAGGTGTGTCTGTGGCTTGTGAAGAAATATAAGACAAAAATAGAATTATCTTTAATATATATATATATATATATTTAATTGAGGATAATGAAACATTAAATTTAAATTTTATTATTTATATATATGTATATGAATTTTTGTTTATGAACAACCTTATTAATATTCCTCAGAAAGTAATCCATGGCACTGGTATTTGGGCATTTTATTGTTCACAGTGGGCTAATAATCTATGAAGTGTAGACTAAATGGTATAAAATTTCTTTGTATCTCCAAAAGAAAATTGATATTGTAGGCTCCTTGTGTATAGATTGATTTTACTATGGATACCATGAGGTGAAAGGAGATAGATATAAAGAAGATAAAGGGGATGTTGGTTCTATCATACCGGGGAAGGAGGAAGAATACTAGTGCATGGTTGTGAGGAAGGAAATACAAGAAAACATCAGATTCCTAGTATCAACTTGATCGATCTACCATGATCTAAAAAATTATTTTAATATGAGGGAACAATAACCCATATCATGCTTATGAAATTGATGTTACTCTTGATTGCACACTTATATATTAACTATGCACTCATAGTTGGTCAATATATGTGAGTAGTCCATGGTCTTCTCTTGGGCATCGCCATGCTGCTGACCAAAGACATGGCTAACTAACCCATGCGCTGTTTGGGTCATGTAATGCATGCTCACAACAACTTCTGCTATGTAACATTCTATGTCCTCTTAGTTTACCTATGGACCACATGGTTGACCACAAGTCCTATAAGTGGTCAAGGAGGGACTTTTGAGGGATCAAAGAAGGATGATGTTTTTTACACTAATGTGTAAAAAGTATATAATTTCAAGAGATATAATTATATTTCATATTAATAATATTTTATATTAATTTCTAATTTTTTACATTCTTATTGAAATTAAACTTATCATATATATATATTTTAAAAAATATGTTAATAGTAATTTTATTTAATGTTCACATTTTCATACTATTAAGTATAATATTTGACATTTCTGTAATGTAAAATAATATTAGTACAAAACTATGTAATATAAATTAAAGGTAATAATATTACACACATAATATTTTTAAACCATTGAATTTATATGTTACAAAAATGATCTTCTTAGTATAAGATAAAGAAAGTATTTTTAATATAAAGTTATTTTATGAAAAATAACACTACGTACATGGAACCACAAATGTATAAATTTTATATTTTTATATCAAAATAAAATTATTTTAATTATTTATAAATATGATACATAATTAGTATTAAATACATTTTTACATAATTATGATCATATAGAATTAAATATTTTTTACAGTGGACTAATATGAAAAATTAAATTCAAAATTCATTTAAATTTAAAATATCACATAAAATTATTTAAGAGTGTTAATTTATTTAAAGTATATAAATATATATGAATATCTTAATTAAAATATTCTATAATAATAATAACACATCATGGAAAATAAAAGTAATATTTTATAGTTTGTATATATTACCTATTTTTAATCAAAATTGACTATGGAAAAAAAGTTCTATTTTTGTTAAATTATACATTTGTAGGTTTATAATATAAAATAATTATTTTTTTTAACTTTTATTAAAATGGAAAAACAAACATAGAATCATTGGTATGTTACAAGATTTATCTACATGTTTTTAATGGTGTTATAAATAAAACATCTTTATGAAAGATAATTTTAATATTTCAATAAAATTCAATTGATTCATCAAAGGGATATGACTTTATATTTATAAACTTTATTACCAATGAACTAATGGACACATATCATTTTTTGATAAATTTTTTGATCAAAAAATTCCCCTTAAAACAATAAATTTCTTATGAGAATTTTTCATTAAACATTAAATTTATCTTAAATATCAACATTCATTATACCATAGTTAGGATAATTTTCGATCCCTTATACCATTTGTTTAGATAGTGTTAAATTTGAATTTTATTTGATTATATAGGGAAATATTGATATATTTCTATTCTTTACTCAATATGGGAAATTTTAATTGAGGTTATATTGTTTCTGAAATAAGTCAATCATTCGATATATGGGGAATGCATTGGATATGTTGTGTTGTGTGGGTATCAGAATTATATAGGCTATTATTGTATCAATAATTCTCATTTGGTAAATTAGTTGGAAAATTTATATTGGATTTCACATATAGTTATAAACTATCTAAGTGTAAGGTCTTGGCAATATATATACCATGATATCTTCAAACAAGACATCCAATGTTTTCCATTTATATCACTGATAATTACTTTATTATTATCCATTATATTATTTAAATAACATTATAATTGGATTCATTTTGTGGTTATTTTAATTATTAAATAAATTTTATTTTCATATATTTATTTTTCCATATTTTTTATTCCTTATTTAATAATGATTGTCATCTTACTGAATAAATGGAATGTCTGTCTAGTTATTTACATTTCTATATTGATCTCACCTTATCGATTAATGATTACTTCTTATGTACAAAACACATTATAATAATTTTATATCACCCAAAATTTTTTCCAATCAAAAAGATAGAATAAGAATTATGGGAATAAGTTCAAGGATGCCACATTTTTTAATTACTTTGTTTTATATTTTATCCAAAATGTAAAATGGGTATCATATATGTATATGGAACTATAATACTAATAAAATAATTAGTCTGTTATGATTTTCCACCATATATACATTCTATTATAATTATGTGGTCACCAGATTTGAGTTATCTGAGTTGAGGTCATTATTGTAATAGGGATTAGATTAGATTTTGGAATAAAATATTAATTATATAAGTAAAAACTAGTTAGAAAAGTATAAATTAAGATATGAAATTATAAAAATATACGGTAATATTTTATAAAAAATTTATAACCTGATTTTAATGACTTGTTTGAGGATTGTTTTGACCCCTATTCAACTGAAATTCAATTATGAAAAACAATCAGATCCAATGATCATGGAATAACATATTGATTTTATAGAATAGTATAGGGGTGTTCAAAAAAGATACAAATTCATCAATTAAAAAGGTGTATCTTCCATTCCAAAAATTTTACACTTACCATTCTAATTTCCCATGAAAATCATCAGAAATTAGACTATCTTGTAATAAAAAATACTTATCCATAAAACCATTTCCCTAAAAGTAATGTTTGGGAATTATTTTCCTCAGATATATTTATAATAAGATCAAGTCTCCAATGTATCTGTTTCAGTATTCATAATTATTTTGTGTTATTACTCAACATGAAAATATATCTTGTCCATAATGATATATTTAAATCAGTTCCATCAGTATATTTTTATTTTATTATATTAATTGAATAAAAATTATTTATTTATCTCTGCCCACTACTAAAAGAGGAATAATCAACATTGAATTACATGGAGTACTACCTCCACTAAGTGATATCTTTCATTTTTCATAAAACCACTAATAGTTGGATTTAATTATTGATTTTCTTTGAATTTTATATATAAAAATTTTTTATGATTTTGAAATTTCAAATATCCATAATTATTAATTCACTCTAATTTAATAGGAAATGAAAAAATAAATGTGCATTGTGTAGAATCCAACCTCCATAAAGTAACAATTTTTTATTTCTTATTTTATTTATTTATCCAAACCACATAAAATTTCATTCAATAAAAATCTAATTAATTATATTTCCCTTTTGTTAAAATGATATTTTAAAATACTTTATCGACATATACCCTTCAAGATATACAAATTTCTTACATGGGTGGGTTTAACCACCTAAAATAATAATACTTTTATAACTCTATTTTTTTTACTATTATAAGGCCCCATCCTTAAACATTTCTTAATCATGAGGTATTTCCAGAATACACATTGAGGATCTTTTCAGGTTTAGAGTTGTAGAGAATTAGTACATAAAACCAGTCATTACATTCCACATTTAAACAAGGTGGTTACAACAAGGCAGTATTCATTTTTTTCCATCAAAGGAAACATATTTAAAATAAATCATGGATTCTTTCTTGACACTTCCTCGACACTATCATCACATCATGTACCTTTCCCTTGACCTGTGAAAAACTTTTCAAGATCTTGGTATGAGCATAAAAATCTCATTAAGGTATATAAAGACACGGAAAGGAAACATTAGTACATGTATACATGAGAATCAATGAAATCCTACTTTACTCATTAAACCTAAGAAAAATAACATGCCTCATGAAATCATGAATATATTATAGAAATCATAATACATAAAGGTAACTTGAGGCATTCATAACATTATTACGTAGGGAGTAACCCTCATGGTTACGTTTGGAATACCCATCATAGTATATTCCCTAAATATCTTCAGAAAAACAATAAAATTTAACACCGTCATGTTACCCAATGCATTGGAGAGCTATATCGGGCTCACCCGCCCTTATTTTATCACGGAACCACCCGTCTTCATAACAATTCCCAAAAACCATAACATAATCGTATCACACAAAACATGCATAAAGGAAACATAACATTTGCACTTTTCAATCACAAGATATCAATACAACAAATTGATATAAAACATTATGAAAACCATTTTCAATACCTAAATAAAAGAAAAGTAAAACATGGTATTTATTTTTCCTTCATAAAAATTTATGGCTTGTAGAGGAAGCTGAAACTCAAATAATGGTCACGGCGGCAGAGAAGTCTTTGTCGCCGCATACGTGCGACAGAAAAACATTCCTTTTGTCATTTAGTAAAACGCTTGATATAAAAAAAGATTCCTTTTGAATAAGTGTAAAAGTCAAAGGGTTATATACACCATATAAAATAAAGTTGTTTATAAAACAAAATATGCCTCAATGAATGGAGATTGAGACGAAGTCCCTTATAAAGAAGGTATCCTTAAATTAAGTATAAATCAATCTCATAATTATGTGTAAAAAATATAAAGACACACAATATAAGTTTATATTAAGTGTAAAACAATCAAAGGTCATTCACACGCATTCAGAGGATGACATATTCAATAACTACATGTTGAACCCAAAGAAATTGAAATTGGGTTAAGAAGTTCCCTTGGTAAAATTTGATATCCTAACGGCGT
This sequence comes from Viscum album, assembly GCA_963277665.1. Classification (NCBI taxonomy): domain Eukaryota; kingdom Viridiplantae; phylum Streptophyta; class Magnoliopsida; order Santalales; family Viscaceae; genus Viscum; species Viscum album. Next base: position 1,550,666,463 of record OY728129.1, read on the forward strand.
CACTTTAAAATTTATAAAATAATTTGATGAGAGATAAAATTGTATCTCATCACTTGGACATAAAATTTACATCAATAAGGAGATATGAGAACATATCCCAACATAAAAAGATGTAAATTAAAAGACATAACAAAATAAGTCTTTTAAAAAGAGGAGTGTGAAAGGTTCCTTTACCGATTTGGCCAACTTTCGAAGCGTAGGCCCCATGAAATAAGGGTCATACAATGAAGATGTAAATACCCAGAAATGATAGTATATTATAGAAATAGTATAATAATGGGCAGTACATACACCACACAAAAGGAAATAGTGGAAAATGTAGCATGAATCTCACGGGAATAAAAAGTGAGACGAAAATCCACTTATGAAAATTCGGAAGCCTAACGGCACCACATAAAACTTCCAAAAATGGATTGATGAGATCAAATTGGGTCTCTTATCACATGAAAATAAAAAGTAATCCAATATGATTATAATGGAACATCCTCCAACATAAGAACATGGAGCATAAAAGAAATGACATAAAAGAGAGTACTTGAAAAGAAAGAGAGATAGGTAGGATCCCTTACCTCGGGTCTGAATTGACATGATCGTACATTAATCTCATGAATAATAAAATTTATTTAATTTATACTTGCACATGAACCTTTTTCAAGTTCATTATTCCTTTTATATCTCTTATTACCATGTTATGTACATTATGTAATCATTTAAGTTAATAACGGTCGTTTTGTCGATACTTGGTACTTAAGTCTAAAGTGACCTTCTTATATTTACTAGTTGTTCATGTAGTCAAATATCCATTATCTCAAGAATGATATTCCTGATGTATATATCATATAAAACAAATCTATATCCAGTATATACATGCATTTATAATATTACACAATCATTTAGAGATAAGAAATGAAATGCACCGTTCATGGTGACGGTAAGCCGTACGTACGCATGAACGCTACTTTCATTTCTATTTCACACTTTAATGGAATGAAATAATAATTATATAAAGGTATATTATAATTACATTATAGTATCATATATAATATCATTAACTTTATCCTTTATACGTCCCACATATGGCATTAACGAATCAAATCACTTTGAGGGGTCGGTAGTCCGCACTTCCTAAATTGAAGATATCGTGTTTACCCATAATGGAAACCATAATGTTATTACATAAATGTAAAATAAATAAGCTTAAGGAAAAAATAAAAATTTTATATATCATATATAAATATAGTGACAACATAATGGCCACCTTTGAAGGTGTTAAAAGAATATTTAACAATCATTGTTTTGTGAGGCAGAAATTCACCATCCACAGAAACAGTATGTTCTTTAACCATTAGACAGAGGTGTGTAGAAGTGTAGCTAGAATTCTTCTTATAAAAACATCCTAGTATATTTAATATACTGTTGTTGTTACCATAGAAATGAATAAAAAGATTTTATGGGTTGGAGAAGCAAAATAAAACAAAAGAACATTAAATAAGAATTTACCTTTAAATCGGGTAACTCCCTTTGGTTTGAACCAAAAGGGTTTCTTGAAGAGCTTTCTGCCCAAGGTGAGGCTTCAATGATGAATATAGGTATGTGGAGAGATTAAATGGGCAGGGTTTGGCCGAGAAAAATGCTTGAGAGGTGTGGGTAAGGAGGTAGATGTGGGGGACTTTTATAAAAAGAGAGGAGGGGCACTCTTGGAAGGTCAAAAAAGGTACATTATTTTCAAATGAGTTTCTGATTTTAAAGGTACCACATTGATATATTTAGAGGATAAGGTGATAACGGTTATAAATCCACCCATCCAATAGGTTTTTGACACGTTTAGGTCTTACATTTTACATTATCTTTTAATTTTATTTAAATCGTTCAATAATGAGGTAATCACTGCATCATCATGATGTCATAAATAATTTAATTTATTTAATGTCTAAAAATTATAAAACAAATAATATGATGTAGGAATTATTTTTATCTTTACAATTACTATTTATAGTCAAAAATATGACTTGTATAACCCCATGTAAAAATTCTTTTAGTAAAACAATACATGTTTGTGTCATTTTTACTTTTACTTTAAATAAAAGGCAATAATGTCATTATCTTACCCAAGTGGCTCCACGGGGTCCCAAAAATCGACCCATGGGTTGTCTTGGTCGTTCCTGACTCATCCAATATGGGTAGGACATGTGTAATTGTCATTTCATATTATTATAACATTATCTTTACCTTAAATTACACGAATTATCTTTAATCACGATTAATAAAACTAAAAAGTTACTATTCACCAAAAAAATTATTTTAATCTCATTGAAACACATTTTAAATTATAATGACAACCATGTATGTTAGATTTTTTTAATTCAAATCATATAATTGGAAAAGTTTCATTTAAACGAAAAATCAGTTTTTTAACTACCACTTAGTGGTTTCACTATTCATCAAAAATTGAAGTTTTTCATAAAAATACCAAAAATTCACCCTAAGCTATATTTGATATTACGAATTCAAAAATGATGTCTATTTTAAAAAATTCAACACATATAAGCTTCATTAATTAATTTATTAATTAATTCCCACTGTCAAAACAAATAGCTTATTTTTAAGAAACAATATCTATTAAAAGATTGATACTAGTTTAAGTCCAATTTCAAAGTGAAATTAATTCCAATGACCACCATTGGATTAAATGGAAAAAATATATTCTAATTTAACTTTAAAACAAATTCAAAATATTATCTAATTATATAAATAAATTAGATTAAAAATAGGTTTTGAATTAAAATACAACATTTTCACTATTCATTAAAAAATGAACTTTATCGGAAAGATACCAAAAATTAACACAAAGTAAATTTTGATGTCCCGATTCAAAAGAAGAATATTATTTGGTCCAATAGAATGTATAAGGGTTTCCAAAACTATATTAAATAGGATTCACCATCAAAAGGCAATAAATCGACCTTTTAGTGAATTTTAGAGTATTTATGCTTAAAATTGAATTCTTTTCTTATTTTAAGAATTTATCTTTTGTTGGATAAATGTAAAAACATTTAAAAAAATATAAAATCATATTTTAGTTATTTATATTCATTGCTTCCAATAAAATGGATAGGGATTAACTACCATTTAATGTATTATTATTTTATTTTTAGAGTGCAATGTAAGATTTCAAAGAAACTCATTGTTGCGTATTGGGTACGCCATTGAGCATAGCGTTCCTTTCAAAGTAACATTAATATTTTATGAAAAAATATGGATAAATATAAAAATGTCATATTCTTTATTTACCTGGGGTGTTACAACTTTCCCCCCTTTTGGGAATTGATTCCTCACAATTTTAAAATTGGGCTCGGAAACTTCATTGAAAGTCCCACATCGGAACAAGAGTTGGTAAAACAATCACTTTAAAAGAAAGAAATAGAAGTATAGAGGTCACCCGAGATAACCCATACTAGGATTCCATGTAAGAAAACATGGATATGGAAGAAAAAACAAAGGGTCATTTTCGGAGGGAGAGTGATAGAAAACAAGTTTAGGAGAAAGTTAACCACTAGAAAATCCCAAACTTATGATGGGTTCAACGATATTGGATTCCCCAGTAGGAAACGTTAACCGAAAACATTTTGTTTTTAAGTTAATATTAATTGAGGAAGTTCTTTTTGAGCTTAACTAAATCATAATGAAACAAACTTACTTGTCACGTAGACTTTCAACTTTTACTAGATTCCTTAATCAAACTCATAGTTTCCTTAAAAGAAGTTTATTTAGGAAGATTTTTTCACATTAAGAGTACTATAATCAACATCTTGAGAATCACCTAATCCACAAAAGAGAACTATATATTTCCCATGTGTTTAGATATCAACCAAAAACAAACCAAAAAGTATAGTACGAGGTCATATAATACCCAAAAGGATATTTTTTACAAAAAGAAAAACTACTCCGAATCTCCAAAATTTGTCCAATAATACCCAAAGTTCAAAAAATACCATTCAATAAATTGCTATCCATAAAATTCATCAAATTAATCCAAACAAATATTGAAACCCAAATCTCTGAAGGATTCAATCACATTGTCTTCCAAATTAAATATTAACATTTATCTCCAAATAACACCAGTTACTCTTAAAGTCTCACATTGAAAAGTAATTATCCTAATCACATATTTTCCATGATAGGATAATCATTTCCCTAGATAACCCAAAATAAAATTATTCTTGATTCATAAAATAATCTAACTGTAAATAATTAGTCAAACTAACTAGGGAATTCACGTAGTCCAGTGGTAGGTGATAAATACCAGTTACAGTTTAGTTGTGGGTTTGATTCTCGTAGCTTTGTCCGACGCGACGGGTTGTCACACAGTCTGCGTGTTTTCCTTTTTCCAAAATTATATAATTTTATAACATTTCTCAAAAAGAGATAAATTCATAAAAAATAACCATAACATATTTTAACCTCAAGTTTACCTCATGCCTTTCATATTCTATCATATCATGTAGTAACCCCTAATTACCTCAAAGTAAGGATCATATAAACCCTAATGGTTACCTTAATAATTATTACCTAAACTTCCATATCGATTTGGTTCTCTAATACACGATTTATTAGAGAACTCACAAAAGTTCAAGTGGTGAATCTTGACTCCTTGATAGTTGGTTTGGAATAACCACGAGATTCCTCATTGAATCCCCTATTTCATCCAGTCTCTTAATCCGAGAACCACCATAGGTTTCTTCATGGCCATTGTCACTTTGGTTCCTTCTAGATCCATCCAAAAAAAGTCAGTGTGAGTACATCAAAAAAATAATCATTTACTAAAGGGGAAGATAAAAACTAAGATATAGTTATTCAAGTTATCTCAAACTCATTCCAACCTTCAAAAAAAACAATGACTCCATCTAATATACTAACCATTGTGGTTAAACACATCTTGTCACTTATGCGTAAAGAATACCCTAACCTCTAAAGATATCTAAACCAACCTATGATACCAAATATAAGGCCCCAGCCTTACACATTACTTAATCATGAGTTATTTTAAGAATACACATTGAGGATCTTTTAAGGTATAGAGTTTTAGAGAATTAGGTCATAAAACCATTCATTACATTCCACATTTAAACAAGGTGGTTACAACAAGACAATATTCATTTTTTTCCATAAAAGGAATAATATTTAAATTAAATCATGTATTCTTTCTTGACAATTCCTCGACACTATCATCACATAATTTACCTTTCCCTTGTCATGTGAAAAAAATTTCAAAATCTTGGGATGAGCATAAAAAAGCTCAGTAAGGGATATAAAGATACAGAACGAAAACAATAGTACATGTATACATGAGAATCAATGAAATCCTACTTTACACATAAAACATAAGCACTTTAACATACCTCATGAAATCATGAATAAATCATAGAAATAATAATACATAAAGGTAACTTGAGGCATTCATAACATTCTTACGGAGGGAGTAACCCTCATGGTTACGTTTGGAATACCCATCATAGTATATTCCCTAAATCTCTTCGAAGAAACCATAACATTTACCTCCTTCGTGTTACCCAATGCATTAGAGAGCTATATCGGGCTCACCTACCCTTAGTTTATCACAGAACCACCCATCTTCATAACAATGCCCAAGAACCATAACATAATTGTATCACATAAAACATGCATAAAGGAAACATAACATTTCCACTTTTCAATCACAAGATATCAATACAACACATTGATATAAAATATTATGAAAACCATTTTCAATACCAAAATAAAAGAAAAGTAAAAAATGGTATTTATTTTTCATTCAAAAAAAGTTATGGCTTGTAGAGGAAGCTGAAACTCAAATAATGGTCACGGCGGCGGAGAAGTCATTATCGCCGCATACGTACGATAAAAAAACATTACTTTTGTCTTTTAGTAAAATGATTCATATAAAAATTATTCCTTTTGAATAATCATAAAAGTCAAAGGGGATTATTCACCATTTAAAAAAAAGTTGTGTATAAAACAAAATATGCCTCAATGAATGGAGACTGAGACGAAGTCCCTTATAAAGAAGGTATCCTTAAATTAAAGATAAATCAATCTCATAATTCTGTGTGAAAAATATAAATACACCCAATATAAGTGGATATTAAGTTTAAAACAATCAAAGGTCATTCAAACATATTCATAGGATGACATATTCAATAACTACATGTTGAACCCAAAGAAATCGAAATTGGGTTAAGAAGTTCCCTTGGTAAAATTCGACAGCCTAACAACGTCACTTTAAAAATCATAAAATTAGTTTATGAGAGGTAAAATGGTATCTCATCACTTGGAAATAAAATTTACATCAATAAGGATATATGAGAACAAATCCCAACATAAAAAAATGTAAATTCAAAGACATAACTAAATAAGTCTTTTAAAAATAGGAGTGTGAAAGGTTCCCTTACCGATTTGGCCATCTTTCGAAACGTACACCTCATGAAAGAAGGGTCATACAATGAAGATGTAAATACCCATATATGATAGTATATTATACAAATAGTATAATAATGGGCAGTACATACACCACACAAAAGGAAATAGTGGCAAAGGTAGCATGATTCTCACGGGAATAAAAAGTGAGATGAAAATCCCCTTATGAAAATTCGACAGCCTAACGATGCCACATAAAACTTCCAAAAATTGATTGCTGATATCAAATAGGGTCTCTTATCACATGAAAATAAAAAGTACAGAAATAGGATTATAAAATAACATCCTCGAACATATGAACATGGAGCATAAACGAAATGACATAAAAGAGAGTACTTGAAAGGAAAGAGAGATAGGTAGGATCCCTTACCTCGTGTCTGACTTGACTTGATTGTTCATTAATCTCCTGAATAATAAACTTGAGCTAATTTATACTTTCTTAAGAACCTTTTTCATGTTCATTATTACTTTTATATCACTTATTACCATGTTATGCACATTATGTAATCATTTAAGATAATAACAGTCGTTTTGTCGATACTTGGTACTCGAGTCAAAAGTGAACTTCTTATATTTACAAGTTGTTAATGTAGTCAAATATCCATTATCTCAAGAATGATATTAAAGATTTATATATAATATATACCATATATATATATCCAGAATATACATGAATTTATAATATTACATAATCATTTAGAGGTAAGAAATGAAATGCACCGTTCATGGAGATGGTAAGCCGTACGTACGAATGAACGCTACTTTCATTTCTATTTCATATTTTAATGGAATTAAATGATAATGATATAAAGGTATATTATAATTCCAGTATAATATCATTTATAATATCATTAACATTATCCTTTATACGTCCCACATATGGCATTAACGAATCAAATCACTTTGAGGGGGCAGTAGTTCGCACTTCCTAAAATGAAGATATCACATTTTCCCATAATGGAAACCATCAAGATATGACATAAATGGAAAATACAGAAGCTTAAGAAAAACATAAACATATTATATATCATTTATAAATATAGTGACATCATAATGGATACCTTTGAAGGTGTTAAAAGAATATTGAATAATCATCGTTTTGTGAGGTAGATACTCGTCATCCAGAGAAACAGTATGTTCATTAACAATTAGACGGAGGTGTGTGGAAGTGTAGCTTGAATCCTTCATATAAAAAAATCCTAGTATATTTTATATACTGGTGTTGCTATCAAAAAAATGAATAAAAATATTTTAGGGGGTTGGAGAAGAGAAAAATAAAACAAAAGAACATTAAAGAAGACATTATCTTTAAATCAGGTAACTCCCTTTGGTTTGAACCAAAAGGGATTATTGAAGATCTTTCTGCCCAAGGTGAGGCTCCAATGATGAATAGAGGGATTTGGAGAGATTAAATGGGTAGGTTTTTGCCGAGACAATGTCTTGAGAGGTGTGAGTAAAGAGGTAGAGGTGGGGGCCTTTTATAAGAGGAGAGGAGGGGCACTCTTGGAATGTCAAGAAAGGTTACATTATTTTCAAATGCGATTTGGGTTTTAAAGGTCCCACATTGATATATTTCGAGGATAAGGTTATAAGGGTTCTAAATCCACCCATACAATATTTTTTTTGACATGTGTAGGTCTTAGATTTTACATTATCTTATAATTTTATTTAAATCGTTAAATAATGAGGTAATCGCTGCATCATCATGATGTCAAAAATAATTTAATTAATTTAATGTCTAAAAATTATTAAAAAAATACTATGATGTAGTAAATCTTTATATATTTCACAGGACTATTTATAGTCAAAAATCTTACTTGTATAACCCATTTAGTAAAACAATACATGTTTGTGTCATTTTTACTTATACATTAAACAAAAGGCATTAAGGTCACTATCTTACACAAGTGGCTCCATGGGGTACCAAAAATAGACCCATGGGTTTACTTGGTTAGCCATGACTCATCAAATAAGGGTAGGACATGTGTAATGGTCATTTAATATTATTATAACATTATATATACCTTAAATTACATTAATTACCTTTAATCACGATTAATTTAACTTAAAAGTTAAAATTCACCAAAAAATTATTTTAATCCCTTTGAAACACATTATACATTCTATTGAAAAACATGTATGTTGGATTTTTTGAAATTCAAATCATAGAAGTGGTAAAGTTTCATCTAAATGAAAAATCAGTTTTTTAACTACCACTTAGTGGTTTCACTATTCATCAAAAATTGAAGTTTTCATAAAAATACAAAAAATTCACCCTAAGATATATATGATATTCAAAATTCAAAAATAATGACTATTTTAAAAAATTAAACACATATAAGTTGCATTAATTAATTTATTAATTAATTCCCGCTGTCAAAACAAATAGCATGTTTTTAAGAAACAATATCTATTAAAAGATTAACACTAGTTTAAGTACAATTTCAAAGTGAAATTAATTGCAATGACCACCATTGGATTAAATGTAAAAATATATTCTAATTGAACTTTAAAACCAATTAATAATATGATCTAATCATTTAAATAAATTATATTACAAAGAGTTTTTGAAATAAAATACAACATTTTTCACTACTCATTAAAAAACGAACTTTATCGGAAAGATACCAAAAATTTACACAATGTAAATTTTGATGTCCCGATTAAAAAAACTTATTTGGTCTAATATAATCTATAAGAGTGACCAAAACTACATTAAAAAGGATTCACCATCAAAAGGAAATAAATCGACCTTTTAGTGAATTTTAGAGTATTTATGCTTAAAATTGAATTCTTTTCTTATTTTAAGCCTTTATTTTTTTTGGATAAATGTAAAAACATTTAACAAAAATATAAAATAATATTTTCATTATTTCTATTCATTCCCACCAATAAAACATCTAGGCATTAACTACCTTTTAAAATAATATTATTTTATTTTTAGAGTCCAATGTATGATTTCAAAGAAACTCATTATTGCGTATTGGGTACACCATTGAGCATAGAGTTCCCTTTAAAGTAATATTAATATTTTATGCAAAAATATGGATAAATATAATAATGTCATATTCTTTATTTACCTAGGGTTTTACAACTATGGGAAGTTATATATTAATAATATTATATGTTAATAATTAATTAAAAAAAATTGGATCTAAATAATTTATATAATGTATTTAAATTGCTATAAGGGAATCAAAATAATTCTTTAAAACTAAAAAAACAACCCAAGACCTATTTAGTTTTAATATAATTAAAAAAATAGAATATGTAAATATCATTTTATGATTAATATTCAATATTAAATTTTATATAAAATAATAATTTTCTACTGAATTGAACAAGTAATATTAATTTGACTATTCATGATTCTTTGTATATATTCATAATTAATCTGGAACAAGGTAATGGTTTGTGAAAAATCAATTTTCTTAAACTTAGTTAACAATATTCTTATATAACATTATTATTGAAATTTTATTTAGTTTTACTAATTATTAAAATTTATTTTTGTTTCATTGTTATTTTCTAGTTTTTACAATTATTTCTTATATCCATATTAAGAAATGTATATTTTCATTATTTTCAACCAATATAGATATATTTTTTATGATACACTATGTTTTCATTTTATTATTTTATCTACTAACCTTAAAAAAATTACTCATTATAATTTTTATTAAATGAAATTCATTTTTCTTTCTCTCATGGTCTGTTAACAAAAAACACAAAACATATTAAGGGTCTCTCTATCAATCACCCTTTATGGAAGTACTCTTTTATATTACACATTAGTTTTTATTTATACAGATTAAAAACTATACAATGAAATTCATAAATATTAATATAAAAAGAAAATTCATTTTAATTACTTATCCTCATTTCATTAGGATATACTTTATTTCTTCAATAAAATATAATGTTCTTTAATAACGCAATATTATTTCTTGAGTTTTAATTTTCTTCTATAAATTTCGTCCTTTATTTATAATGGTGCAAAATATTTTTATCATGATAGAATTAATTTTATTTCAAATATTCTTTATTCAAGATATATATTTTTTCATGAAAATTAAATAATATTATAAATAATTTCAATCCCCTTTAATGGCAGATTCACTTATTTTCCCTTAATATTCCTTTCATTTTATTGTTCTCCTTTTTTAAATGAATCCAAATGTTATCCCATTTATACATAATTTTTATATTTTTATCATTTCAAATAAATTGTTTGTCATCTATATTTTATTATGGGTCTTCCACATATGTCACCCCTTAAAAGTTTTGAGATCTTACGAGCCAATCTCAAATTATCATTATCTTTTATTTTTCTCCCTTCAATACCTTACTATCAACATAAAATTATTAAATTTATTTTTATATTTCCTTTAAAAACATGACATCTCATATTTCCTCTACATTTCTATGGTTACACATGGTCTTAGTTCAATTTATAATTTCAAATTTTATGTAATTTTGTTTTAGTGGAATAATCATATTTCATGTATCATATCAAGCATAAACATCATTTTTTAAACATGAATAACTTCTAAAAACATTAATTAATTTATGGGTATTCCAATTTTTAATTATTGTTTAATAATATAAAATAAGGTCTTTACTAATTTTAGAAACCCATTACGTATATTTCTTCACCCATGTGTTACATTTTTATTCTTCATTATCCAAGATCCCTTTAAAAAAACTCTCTATTTTGGAACTCAATTCTGTAGGACTTTGTTTCATTTTCACATATGAAACTAATATGATATAATTTCATCTATTATTGGGAAATTTTTAATTTAGTATTAATTTTTTAATTGAATCTGATTTATGACACCCAATTCATTTCCAAGGGATCAACTGGGAATATGATTTATATATGGTTTATATTCATCATATGACATGCATATGTATGATATTTATTTAGGTTATAGGTGTTCCTAGTAGTATGTATTCCTATAAATAATTGGTTACAAAAAAATATATACCGATATGTATTTTATTGGGTTAGGGAGTGAACCTAAATCACAATGGGACATTATACACTATGTATACTACAATTAAGAGTGAAATTAATACACAAATGAAAAATTACCTATTTATAATGGTTCTATTGGTAGTAACCCTTAACATATGTTTATGAAGTCAGGTTGTATGTCGTTACCTTATATTCTATGAATTAATGATCATATTATGTTATTTACATATTATATGTTTAAATTTTTATGATCATCCTCTTTTTTATTTCACGTTAAGCCTCTTGGCTCTCAATTTGTCTTCATTTATTTGATTATTCGTTTATTAGGTTTTTAGCCAACACTTTTCCTTTTTAATTTAACCTAGGATTTAAAATGATTTTTTTGATAATACGTGACCAATTAGGCTCATTTTAAGGTCTTTTAATAATGATTGTGATTTTATATAAATGTTAACATATTGTATGTTTAATTGTCCTAAGACTTTAGACAACCATATCATACCTATGTATTTTTCTGGAAAATATAGGATTAATTATGAAATAATATGTTTTATGGATTTTTTCACTATAATAGATTTACAACACCATATGATATAACATAGGAGGTATTTTTTCATCATTTGAAAGAACAATAATTCCTAATTATTTCTTAGGACGAATGATTCCATTAGGTTTTTTATTCTTCTAATTTTATATAACATAGTAAATTTTGGTTCTAGATAATCTCATCACCTTTTTATTTCATAGATCTAAATTTCCCAAATGTGTGTGTACTCTCATGGATCTATTATGATAAAAATATATATACTCATATAGATGACACATTTATAAAATTATGGATGTACCCACATGTCAGTGGAACCCAGGTGAACACTATTGTAATTATTTTTTATACTATAAAATATAAATCTCTCTTTTTTGATTCCATGTAATGTTCAACCAATTTTATATTGATTTATATTTAATGTATATATAATTTAGTTTCACTATTTCTTTTCTATTTTTGTAATTATTTGTAATTTATATTCTATTTTTTTGGTGTGGCCTATAATGTTAATATGAGTTAGATATTAAAGTATTGTGTGATTAATGTTTTAAATTACCACTAGTTAATTGATAATTGAGTGAACAAAAATTACACATTATTTTCTTTAATTTATTTGTATCAATTTTTTGGACTATGTATATTTTAAAAGTTATAAAACCATTATATATCAAGGGATAATTATAGACATAAATAATAGTATGAGGTCTATGTATCAAGATGATGTGCATTATATCCTGAATATTTAGTGGGAATAGAATCGATGTTACTGGAAATATATGAAAATGAGAGACTCAATTAGGAATATATTATCTCATACAGAAAATCATAATAAAAAATAAGTTGAAAATTATTTCCAAATACTAATTTAAAAAAATATTTATTTTTCTATACATTCCATTAATAATAAAATAGATTATAAATGCCTTATAAAAACTAGAAAGTATAAAAAGTTTTCAATAACACAATTAAGATATCTCATCAGTGAAGAAATTTTTAATTAATTTAGGGAATTATCTAGGGTATTTCATGATTAATGAAATTTAATGATATAAAAACAAAACTCATTAATTAGAATCAAGTATAGGGAGGATACATTAATTTTTGTTCCTAAAGATCATTAAAAAAAATTTCCCGAATAATGCTATCTACATTTTATTTTAAATAGAAATATATATTTTCTAGTTTTTTAATACTTAAAATATAATATTATTATTATAAATCCATTTAAACATGTGATTAATTTAAAAATAAACTTTTTTATTGTTACAATAATTAATATATTTGGAATATAAAAAAATTTTCATTTGGGGTTGTTTGTAATATATATTATTAACATATTAGTTTATAGTTTTTCCTACTGAAATATTAAATTGACCTTGATTTACTTGTACAATATTTATGAAAATATTGATGAACTAATTTTGGGTATATAATCAATCAAAATTTTTTTTTCTTGTTTCATTGAACCATTAGAGGACTACTGATTGTTTTTCAGAATAAATTATATATAACAGCTTCTATGTTATAATACTTATCCTTTAATACATTACTATATAATTTAAATTTACATGATATATTTAAATTATTCCCTATTTTACTAATATATCTAATGAATTTTTTTGTAATAATACTTATAAATATAAATATATTTCTTATAACACATTAAACTAGGGAATAAAATCCAAATAATTAATCTTGTTTCATTGAAATTGATTGAAAAATTCAAATTAGTTATTAAAAATAATTTATGAGAACTGTTTTATGATTATTTATGTATTGATATATTATCATATCCCTCTCCCAAAAATAATAAGTTGGGGAGTTTCATCGGTTTATTAAATGGGTAGGGGGTTCCCATGCCTATTGAAAAAATTATTCAATAATATAAAACATTGATTATAATCCTAGAAAATTCATAGTTGTGATCCAAAAAATGTTACATTTTTACATTAAATAGGACATGTGTTAAATTTATATCCCCTTATGTCTAAAAGGAAAAAAAATTCATTAATATTGAAAAATAGATGCATGATAAAAATTAAAATCATTTATTATTCTCCATCTATCAAATTTAATTGAATATGTGGGAATTAAATTATAAACATATGATAGTTTTCTATAATGTTTGTATTAAAATGAAACCCTATGAGGAATGGAAGGGCCAAAAAACTGATTTATTCTCAAATTTAAATAGGTGTAATATTCAAAATTGATTATCTTCTCTAGCCACCCAATCCATAGAAATTATATGTTTTAATTTCTCACATTGTTTATACGAACAACAAGACAATGATAAAGAGTTATAATATCTCTGTATATGGAATTTAAAATAAACATTAATTTTTTTGTGGAAAAAAAACATCTAATCATTCATGAGAATATTTTTGGTTTATATTTTTAGTGAATCATGTATTTGGTATTAAATATGTGACTAATAAATTATAAAGTAGAAAATTCAAATTAGTTTCCCTTATCACAAAATATAATACATTTAATATGAATGAAGTATTATTTTCATAAAAAATAATGGTGTCTTCTACATGACTAGTTATTTATTCTTTTCCATCCTCAAACCCAATGAAAAGTATTTGAAATAAATATATTACAAAAAAAAGCATAGTTGTTATATAAAATTTAAAAAATATTCATTCATCTAATGAATAACATAAAAACCAATAAAATCCTCACCTTTATAATAATATTCGTTGATTGTATAAAATAAATTATAATAAACTAATAAATACACAATTTTTATGAAATAAAATATTTAGAACCCATAACCTAAAATATAAATCATTTAATGAGTCCTATAGAATTATATCTATAAAAAAATTTGAACTCATTTCAAAAATAACCATATCCTATTTAAATATACACGAGAAACCATTAGGGTTAGCTATTTCTTTCTTTTCATTGAAGGTAATGTAAACTACCCAATGCATCAAAGAGTTAAAAAGGTACACTTGTCAATAAAAGTTGTGTTGGTCTCACCCGTTTGTATAATCTCAATCTATCTAAACAATTATAATTAAAGTTATAATTCTATCCCATAATAATGTATAATTATCTACTATATAATCATGAATTTTTTTAATCATTCAGATTTTCATTAAAAATACTTTTAAAATCTCTTTTGAACCCATATAAAAGACATTTTTAGAAATCGAAAAACCAATTAATTTTAAAAATCCATAATTTCAAAACTAAAATACCAAAAACATTGGATAAGGGTTTTGATTCAATAACACTATAGAAGCATGTATATTAATCAAAACAGACCATAATGGTTACTATGGTGAGAAAATAGGTTGATTCAATATATATTAGAAGAGAAGATTCTCTTTAACCTTTTGTAATAAAATTCCAAACATTACATATAAAATCTATAAAAATATTTATTTTTTAAACCTTTTAATAAAATTAAACAAGAGATACTAAGTTTATTTTATAATTATTTTATGTCAATGTAAATATAATCATAAAATAATTTTAAGAATATATACATAGAATAATAATATATAGAAATTTGATTATAAAAACATATAAAACCTGGTTTTATGTTAATATGTTCCTTACGTTGAGTGTAACTCCTCAAATATAATATTAATAGTATAGAATAAAAAAATTATGTTTATTATACACATTCTTAATATTCATTTTAATTTTTATTATTCATTTTATTTTATCTCTTACCATTTTATATTTAATTACTCGAACAAAAAAATTCATGTCGGTCATTCTGATGATATTTAGCTCAAATGCCAAAAATGGAATTTATTGGTTGAATATGAAAAATATATTCAATATTAAACCATATCAAAATTATTAATTATTGATTAATTTCCATTTTATACTTAAAATCTATTTTTAAATAATAAACATGAAATAGTTTCATGGAAAACTAACTATGTTAGAATTACGAAGATGGAAATATGTATGTAGTCTTTTGTAACATTTCAATTTCTCTGTGATAATAATTGAATGAATGTATATTCTATATTACATTTAAATAATTAGAAATTTATCATAAATTTCATATTATATGTTTAAATAAATTTATATATATGTTCAACATGATTTGGGGATTAAGAATGAATCACATCACTTTGTGGAAGCTATAGTCCATACATACACACAAAAACATTATCATTTTCCAATAAATGGAAAGGTAAAAAATGATATATTTCATTAAATAATGAAAATTATTTAATAAATATAAAATATATACATAATATCCATCATTATAACTATCTTTTAGTTGCTGTGGTTGAAAAAACACATCACTTCATGGGGGTGGTAGTTCACACATGAAAATGAAGGATTTTCTCATTCCCATTTTGAATAAAGAAGGTATGGATATATATTATTTACCTAACATAATAAAATATTGATATATTTATGATATAGAAGCTACTATTTCTTCATGGTTGTGGAATATTTGAAATATGTTGAATAAAATATAAATAAAAAATTCTTGGTAAATAACTATACCTCTTATATATAAAATCGCTAAAAAATTACCCCACGATCTTTCCTATGATGGATTTTTAATAAAAACCACGAATATAATATTTGTGTAATGTTTTTTCCATGATACTTGGGTAGGTATTTCATAAAAAATAATAATAATAAGTTATGAGGAAGAGAGGGGAGGTTGTTACCTTTTATATGTGAGATTAAATGCTTTCCTTTTATTCAAAAAAGAACTAAAGTAATATAAATTACATCTCATAAAAGATGGTTCGAAATTATATAATTAGATTATATGATTATTATGGGTCGAAATATAACAATCCAATAAATTTTTTTTACATTTAAGTGATACTTTCACCCATATCATTTGGTTTAAAACAAAATTAACTGTTTTCCCTATTATTTTTGTATCAATATTCTTTAATCAAAAGGAGTATAAAATTACTATAAAAGAAAAGTGATCCAGAAATATACCATGGATGATATGGTAAATTATATACCATTAACATAGATGATTATAATTTTTTTATTAAATTTAAACCACTAGATAAAATTATTTTTATAATATATCATTAATGTTATTGTTAGAACTATTCATTTAATAAGACATTTAAAATAACATTAATATAATGGAATTTAAAAATAATCCATTAAATTAAACAGAATATTTTTCATATATGTATAAAATTAATGGGATAATATTAAAAACCCATAAAATATTATTTTTATTGTTTTAAAGTTATTTATATTATTTTTCTACATCATGAACATGGACTATTTCAGCATAACATAAGAAGTTAATTTAATTATATCATTAGTACAGAGAAAATTTAAATCACCATGATATAAAAAAATCAATTATACTTGAAATTAATATTTATAAATTAACATAAGTAATTTTTATCCCTATCATAAAAATTTGTTGATATTAAAAGTAATAGACTGATCCTTACTACCCAATAAAAAAAATTTATATATATTATTTACAAAGAAAAATGATAAAAATTGTCATAAATTTTAATACTATATTATTGTGGGCTATCACCACTCATTAAAAATATTTATGTTTGTTTTTTGGGTTATTTTGATCCCTTTTAATTTAATTTTCAACCTTACCTACCTGATTTACCCTTACCTTGGTGATATATATTAACTATGGTTACTATTAATATTGGAAAAAAATAAAAGGATCCAATTTAAAAAACATAGAACTATGAATTCAAAATATGGAATCTATTTTTCATGGTTCAATTTTCAGTATTTGAAGAATGTTTTTATAAATAAATCACAACACACAATGAATTTTTTTAATAATAATTCCATTTATGCCCAAAGATAATGTTATACCAAAATTAGTAACAAGGATGATTAAAATTATATTCTTTAGAAAAAATAAATATAAAATATACTTATGTTACATTGATAAAAAAATCAATTCAAAATGAAAATTAAATATTAATTTTTTTTATGAAAATATATGAAAATTTTAAAAACCTATTAATTTTTCACTATTCATTGAGAAATCAATATTTCCTATTAAATTAAAAAATATCACCATAAACAGATATTTGTTTTTTTAAATGAAGTTTGTTTTTTCATTTTCAAAATCTAAAATTTAAATGGTAAACATATAAATAAAATATTATAAGAAATGTTGTTTAATAATAGTAATGATATTTATATTTTGAATTAAAATTTACCTATTATTAACATAATGAATATGAATATCTAATTACTGAGTAAAAATTAGGTATAAAATTCATTATTAACATTAAATAGGTAGTTACATTCTTCTCCCATTTTAAAAACTGTGACTAATCAATTTTATTTATTTCATAAAGAAGTGGGTATATCACTCCCTCATGTAATTTTGGGATTTTGATATTGTTTTTGCAAAAATAAATATTTTAAATGAATACATAAGATGATGATTTTTTTTCTGTCAACTCAACTATATAAGGGCTCAAAACATGTCATGCATCAAAGAAATATTTTTGTAACAATTTAAAATGAAATACTTTACATACCATTGATAAACTCTATAGTAGGTCCACTATGTGGGAAAACGATCCATTATTATCTACGATTTCATCCATTCTAATAAAAATAGGACATAACTTTCTCATTTTACCAAAATTATTAAGACATTTCAACTAATTAATTTTATGTAAAAGATGATCACCTACCTCAAAATTATGTTGCTTCATAAAATTTTACAAATAACATCCTTTCATATCTTAGCCATCCTTATATTTTTCTCCATCATATAGACTTTTCTTACCATTTCTTCTACCAAATTTGATCACAATTACTTTCTTATTTATAATTAACCCCAACAAATAATATTTTTATAGTAGAAATATAATTAAGTCACTCAATGACATCCTTCTGGGTTCTGAATTGTTTTCTCATGTGGTATTCTTGATTGAGGATGAAATGATATAATGAAGTATAATTAAGTACCCAAAAACCTCTGATCAAAATTATCTAAATTATAAGTAATCCATTGATAATAGTTATGTGAAATGGAAAGGTATTGTCTATGTTACCTAACTATCTCTTTTAGGTATATCCATGAATCTTATCCAAGGACATAATATTACAAATGGGATAAGAATTTATAGATCTAGTTAGTAAACAATAAAAACTAAAATCACAATATTACCTTGAGATGTTTTTTGTAATCCAAATATGATCTACATGGATATATTTTCCAATTTCCACACAAGAACAAAAAATGTAGGGAATTTACTTACGTTATTTTCATTCTGATATAACATGTTTACATGTCAACTATTTCATAGTAAATTCAAAAAAAAATATTCTCATACAATCAAACCCATTATAATACTTATGTTGTCTATAAATAATAGATCTTATGGGATGAATATAAAATGGGGAACTATGAGGATCATGTTACAATTATCACTTCAATTGGGATACAAATAATATCTTTACAGATTTTATCAAAACTTTTATCAATATTAATGTTTGTCAACATACTATTCCTAACAAATTATACATTTTCTAATAAATAATGGTCATATTTCCGTCATTTTTTAATTCTTTTTTATAGTTATGATCTCAATAACACATTAAATAGTACGATTTATTTTTTCGCATGCATAATTTATTTTCTAAAATTCATCCAATAAGTAAAAAAAGGAGTATGATCTAAAATTAACATGGTTATTGTAGAACACTAATTTCAACTCAATTAATATGACTCATTATTTTCTATTCTAGGATGGTAATGAATAATGAAGTCGTAATCATTAATCAATTCCATCTACCATTTCTTTTACGTGAGTAACTATTTTTTTGAATATATGCATTAAAAGGTTTTCATAAGCATATATTTCACATATAGCTCCATATAAATGATGGCTCAATATTTTTAAATCAAAGACCCCAAACTCTAAATCCATATCATTTTTTGGATAAATTTACTTATGATTATTTAGTTTATATGAATCATGAGAAATTTCCTAATCATTTAAGGTCAATACACAACAAATTTTCTTCAAGGATGAATTTTTATAGAGTAAAAAGTCACCATTTCTATAGTATAGTTCCAAAACTGGATCATTCAGCAATCATATTTTCATTTCCAGTAAATAATCATCACAAAAATTTTCAAAATTTATTTATGTACTTTTTAAGATAACTATGTTGATACAAAATATTACTAAGAAATTGTATTAGAAAATTGATTATGGTAAACCTTTAATCTATGAAAAATAAAAATATATGTTGTAATATTAATCCTTGTACATTATTTGAAAACAATTTATTTTGTATATTCAATAGTTATTTCATCATTATAATTAATATAACCATGGAAAAAGTATTTTATAACCAAATTTCACATTTAGTAAATATTTCTATAAACATTTTTCATTAATGGTTTTCAAAATAATAAAATGGTGTCATTCATGATTAATATAAAATTCAAAATATACTAATATATCACATATAAATACATCCATGATCTTATTTATATAGTCATGGAATAATTAATTCATAATATCCATGTATATATCTTGTATATTAGATAATACGAAGGTAATAACTACAAAATCATACAACTTGATTGGAGCCTGACAAAATATCATTGAAATATCATTATTCATGAACGTCAACTGATTTTACCCAAACCTGAGACCAGTCTTATAAAAATTATTTCCATCCTGAAGATGATAAAACAAATCCTAAAAACAATGAAAACAGTATATATTCTTAATCATGGTGTTATTTACGGATCTATTGTCAATGAAAAGGGTCATTCAGAAATCATTATTTTCAAAAAAATAAAACTGTAGAAACCTATGGTAATGTTCATGGATGAATAAATCCTTTATCTAGAAACACCTATAATAAATTTTTACAATTCAGTAATTTCTACAAGAGACATTCAATAAAGGGTTTTGAAATTGGATCAACATTATAGACTGACTCAATGTTTAACTAAACCTCAGGACCATGACTAAAATAAGCAATTAGGTCAATAAATACATCAATATATTCATAAATTATTGGAACGTCACTAATTTCAACAATTCATTTCTTTTAAACAATATAATATATGAATCATTTACTCAAATATCTAATTAATTTTTTAGTTTCATGATATGATATTAATGATATAAAACCATTGAGTGTAAATTTCATACTATTGAAATCAATAATTACATGATAAATAAAAATCCAGTCCATCCCCAAAATAATATAAAACTATATTATATGATGTCCAAAAATATATCTTTGATATATATTCTGAATTGTTATAATAGAAAGATATCAATAAATATTGGTTTTTAATACAACCTCAAAGAGTATTACAAATATGATATATATTTTATTCAGGAGGTGAAATTACCATTTTAGTTAATAAAATTATAGTATTTTAGTAGAATTAAATTTCTAGAGTCAAATACGGTATTATCAAATTTAAAAACAGAAAGTGACATAATCATCATTAGTTTATTTGATTTCTCAACATTATCCATACTAGTAAAAATTGAATTTTTTACACGTTTTTCTAATCTTAATGATGTCCACCATGAGAAAAAACATTATAAACTTGTTATATAACATTCCCATTAACTCAAAATAAACCATCTTTAATATTTAATATCAATCTTTAACCCAATTCATGGATTTTTCAATAATAAATTCTTTAAAGCCACCAATCCCTATGACCAAAAATTCCACACCATTAATTGTCATAATATACTAATAAACCATTCATGAAATTTATTTTAACACAATTATAAAATTTTGGGGGATTACCTCTTGATTTATTAGTTAACTAATTCCCTATTTATTTTTCAACTTGATTGTTTCTTTCCAATGAATTGATGATGTATATCTAAGACCACATGATATATCTAATATTTTTGAGCACAACACAAAAAAATATGATAAAACATATATTCATATGAGTCCAATAATATTTGTAAAAAGGTTTTCAATCCTACAAAAGTTTTTATTATTACACTATCATGGTCCAAAATATAATTAATTACGTACCTGGGAAATCGATTAAAATTTTCTTCATACGCTATTACTAAAATTTGGTATTTTTCCAACAATAATATGTATTCTTTCTATATCCTGAGTTAAACATATTTAGGGAAACAATATCTGATAGAAAATTCATAAATGTTTTCATTATAAGAATAAATATCTCCTGCCCAATTTTATTCTTAACCAAAACCACTATATATTAGTTTCCTCTATAAAATGTTAATTTTCAAGATTTTTTTTTTGTAAACACCAAATGACAAAAAATATCATTTTTAGATCATGGATACAACCTACATATATCAATGGATATGTTGTTTCACCAAATTCTAACATATACTATTTCATAAAATTCTCAACAGTATACTTGCTCCATGATAATAAATCTATTTACAAACTATTATTTAGTCCACCATAATTCATATCTAGGAAGAACTCATCCATCACTATAAATGAATTCTAGTTCATATTCCAACCATTCTGAGAAGATAATTTTTTAGGATAATTTTCTCTTGAAATATTCCTATATCAACCTCCATATTTCATTTCTAGAATACAATCCGGAATAAACCAAGACTAGATGAAGAACATTGTAATATTCAAATTCATGTTCATTTCAATTTATCTATAATGTATAGTATTTCTTGTATATTCTGTTAACAGTTTCATAAAATATTAACTAAATATAATAATTTTTATGATAAAAACTATAAGCACCCTTCTTAAAACATTACATAATAATTTGGTTTTTGTAATGATATCACTTTTATGCATTATCAAGGATCATTATGGTTTATATTTTTTGATAACTAGGTTTTTATTCTTACATTAGGAGCCCATATATTACAATTTAAAATCATATACTTTGTTTCCTTTTTCCAATAACATTTAATGTATAACATGAACCATGTATTATTATCATGTAACATCTTATATAATTTCAATAGTAATTATTATTTTTGAATACCCATGATTAAAAACATTATGAAACTTTTTTAAAAGGTGGATGTGGAAAAAAAATCTCAATAATGGAAAAAATTAAGAAAATTTGTTAATTTTTTGAAAATTAACCAAAACCATAAAATGATTATATTTATCAACAAATTATATTCGAATATTAAATAAATAATATTTTCATGAAACAAAATATTTTTTATCGAAGAAAATCATAAAAAAAATGAAATAAAAAAAATCTCTTTAGATTAAAAAGGGAATTATTTTTATTTCTATTGTTAGACATGTTTTAGAAATAATTATATCTCAACTAAATACATATGTGAAATATTCCTGGATTACAACCTAAATATTATTTATGAATAAAATGAACATTACCAAATTTATTTGAGGAATATATCGATCTCATCCATTCATATATGTTATATTGGTCTCACAAATACACACAAGATGTGTCAGCATCACCCATTATTATATTATATATCTAGATCAATCATCATATTATGAAATTATCAAGTAAAATATCACAAATAAATAATTTTATACTTTCACATTTTCTTCAAAAAACCCACAAAACATTCTATTGAAAAGAAAAGGAAAATATTTTCACATATCAATGTACACTTTTATTTAGATAAATATCATTCTAATAACTAAACACCATGAAAAATATGAATATGGATAATTAAATGATTATATAAAAGAATCATCTAATGGAATTAAAACATAAAATTAAAATTTTGGGGGTTGAAAATTAAATTTATTCTATATGGATAAAAATATAATATACCTTATTAAATGTGTCATTGAAAGCCATTATTTGAAAGTCAAAATAGGAATATAATATGAGATATAATTCCTTTATTTTAGAATAAATATATCCATGATATAATATTAAGAATATAATCATGAATTATTATGATTTAGTGAAAAGTCATCAACCCGTTTATAATGAGATTTTATTATTGGGTGTCCCTCACATTTAATCCGAGTTTCCAAATCCCATTATTTCATCCTTAATAACAAAATTTTGTCAATTAAATAATAATTTAATAAATTGTTTCATTTTTTATTCATGTTTAATTTATTATAATGTTATTTATAATTACTTTATAAATTGACTCTCCTTCAGATATTTTGATGATATTCAACTCATATGTCCATCATAACTTCGGTATGGAGACTGTGGAAAAAGTGTTAATTATTTAATCATATCTATACTAATAATAATAGAAAAACAACCATTTTAATAGTTCAATTATAAATTAATAAAATTTAATGATTCTTTTGAAAAAAAACTACATTACAATAATGGAGACGGTATGTTATACCTATGTTAGAGTAATTAATCAATTTTCAAAAATCATGAGGATAAGAAGGTACCTATTTTTATCCCACTATATAATAATGATTATTTTAAAAATATCATATTACTTATTCAAATTATCATTTATGTATCATGTGTTTGATGTAGTGATGAAACATTAATCGCATCATTTTGTAGAGGTGCTATTCCACACAAACATATAAACGATGTTATGATTATTAAATTAATTCAATGGTAAGAAATAATATTATATATTAAATTTATATAAAAATAATTAATTCATGAATACCATATAGATATATTAAATCCATCATTATTTCAATGAATTTAAAGGTTGTGATGGAAATTTAAACACATTGCTTCATGGTGGTGGTAGTCTACACAAATGCATGAATGATTTTATTGTTCCACGTTTGATAGATGAGGAGATGAATATAAATTATTACATTAATATATTGTCATCCATTTTTATGTATTTCACTATTGTTCTAATTTTAGGAGTATTGAATAAGATTTAAATGAGGTAGAATAAGAAATATGTCAAAATGGATGTTAAGAACTATATCTCTTCTTCAAAAATACTATTTATATTTACACTAAAAACTATAATATGATTATTTCATAACCAAACTGAGACCTTTATGATACAATTAGTGTATTTTGGGAGAGATATCATAATTTATTGATTGAACAAGGATTCTCAAAAGTTGTAAGTAAGAGTTGATAATAGGTTCCTTTTATACGTGAATGGAGTACAATTCTTTGAATTTTATTAATTATTAAATTAATATAAATTAATCCTCATTATGAAATATCCTAAAATTCAAAAAATTATAATATATTAATAGGATGGTTATAGATACTGTCATATATTAATATTTTGACATGCTCACCATTTTCTTCTCATTTTATCACCTATTTACCCTTTTGAACATTACCGTAGTATCAAATGTTTTACACTACTATAATAGGGAAATTTAAAATAAAAGGAAAAAGGAACCATAATTGGATGATGATATATTTTCAAAAGTACATTCCATTAACATGACCTATGAAAAGGTTTTTAAAAAATTTAAATTGTTTAATATTTCAATATTTCTAATAAAATATAATTTTTTTAATTTTTGGAACTATTTATTTTATTTTTACATAGAAAAAGTTCGAAATAGATTTAGAATATTTTAAATTAAATAATCCCTAATATGTTATATATATATATAAAATTATTTAGACACTATAATTCATAATATAATGTTTTTTTAAATATTATTTACTTTATTTTTCTGATACTAGAACAAACACAATATCGGCATTGTGTAAATATTTTAGGAAATTATATCATCAAATAATGTTATAAGTAATTTGAAATTATAAAAAAAAATTATTTTTATTTCATTTCAAATTTTATAACCAAACATAATTTTTTTGTTGGTTTCCGAAAATATTTTATATATTAAAATCAAGGGAGTGATATTTTTTACTAAATATTTAAATAAAATAATCGATAAATCATTTTCAATGAAAAATTTAAAATAATATAATAAATTTGAATAAATTAAAATGATGGCTGAATAAAGTGATGAAATAGATTAATCTTAGGTGTTATGGTTATTTTAGTCCTTGACATATTAATTTTAATCTAAATTACATTATTTTCTATTATTGAGGTGGAGAATATATTATTACGGGTACTATTCATACTGACTAAAATTAAAAGGGACCTATTAACCAAATATAGATATCTTGATTCCAAATATAGAATCTATATTCGATGATTAATTTCCTATATTTTATAGGAATTAATTTCATAAATAAAGAAAAAAACGGAATGCCAAACTATTTTTAAAAAAATTTGTTTTAACCACCAAAAAATATACCTCTTCCAAAATTAGGTAGAAAATGATGAATTTGTAATTATATATATTATATATAAATAAATAATATTTATCTTAATTTTTGATCATATTAAAAGAATAATGGTACATTAATATACATATTTTTAATGAAACGAAGTGAAATTTTTAAAATATATGCATTTTTCACTTATCATTTAAAAATTGAGATTATCAAAAAAATTAAAAAATGTCACCCTAAGATAATTTCAATATTATTATTTTTAAAACGATAATAATTCCTTGAAATTACTTTTATAATATTTATTAATTAAACTAATATATATAACCTTATTAGAAAAGGTGTTAAATAATATTCAATTTATTCATTTTTTAATATAACATAAAATAAAAATATTATATTTAATAAAAAAATAATATTAATTAATAATAATATTTAATTTAATTAAAAATTACTTTTTCTTACTTCACACATTTTAGGATTAGATACATAATTAAATAATCATAAACATAAAACCATATATCTTTATGTAAAACTATGCATGGTCTACCTAATTCGTATAGATATTCTAAAACTACATATGATAGTATTGGGAAAATAAATAAGGAAAAAGGAATGGATATAAATACTAGAAATGGAATAAACATGTAAATAAATACCATTAACAATTTGAAAA
Organism: Viscum album; assembly: GCA_963277665.1. Lineage (NCBI taxonomy): Eukaryota > Viridiplantae > Streptophyta > Magnoliopsida > Santalales > Viscaceae > Viscum > Viscum album. The sequence goes on from OY728129.1 coordinate 1,550,693,275, forward strand.
CGTTTAAAATCATTAGATAAATTGAATAAACAAAATCATGAAAATATGGAAAAAGGAAGTTAAATTATAAGGTCATGGAATCATTCAATATTCCTCAACAAAATAAGGTATGACATCCTAAACATAGGTTATGGGTCACTCCAATTATCATAATCATAAAAATGAAAATGTGAAATAGTGTATTGGGTTTACACCCCATTATAATTATTATAATGTATAAATTATATTAGTGGATTGGGTTCAATTCATTAAGTACACATAAATTATATAGTGACATATAAATCATCAATCAATACATTTTAAAGATATATAATTCATTTTCCACCAATTAAATAATGAAAATTATATATATGTCATCCATGTGATAAAAAAGAGACATATATATAAAATAATCATTTCAAAACCATGATAGGGTAGTGGGTTTCAAATATTTAATTATTATAATAAAAATGAGTTTACATGAGATGAATAAATTAAGAAATTAAGAATATCCACAATTTAAAAGGGACATTAATCTTTGATATAAAGATAGAATTTAAAAAATTTATGGGAAGGATATATTAGGTGAATGAATAAAAATAAACCACATTCCTGGCTCATTATAAAATATTTATGGATATTTTTAAAGTTGAAAAGGCTTATTATTTTCCATTAAAATATATTTTATCCAAGAGGGGTCCCCATAAATTAATTAGGGTATTTATAATCTATCTAATGAATTGAAACAATTTTGTTGAGACATTCATGGCATGAGAGAAGAAATAATAATGTTCTCTTAAATTATCATTACATAAAAGTGGTAATTTTAAAACGGACTTATAACATATAGAACATAAATTTTTTAAATTATATTGATCTAGTTATATATTTATGGGATATATATATATAAAGAAGTTAATTTGATGAAAATCGCATAAAATATAGAGAATGGGAGATAATGTGAAACCGACACTTAATATGGGTGGTACAAAAGATCATTTTTTATGTTATAAAATATGTTTATTCAACTACCAAATTGAAATATGAGATAATAGAAAATTATATAGAGATAATTGAATAGTAAATACAATGTTCACATAATATAAAAACTAATTATATTTTCTATTAATAGGAGAACATAAGAGGGTAGAAAAATTATGGATAAGGATATGAAACCATAATTTAAATTGATTAAAATATTCTTAAAATAGATTCATTTAAAAAATTCAGGACTGAAAAAAAAAATTTAAAAGTGATATACGAACAGATAAATTTTGTATACAACATGATATAAATTATTAAACTCGTGTGGAAACATTATAACTCTACAAAAAATATGCATTTTTTTTAAACATGTTATAATTCAAGTAATAAATCAATCATTTTCTAGAATAATGACGTGCACAAATAGAAGTGGTTTCACCATGCTAAATTTTATTTTTAATGTATATGGTATGTAGATTTAAATATAAAATAAACATTATGATTGGTCAATAATTCAAAAGCAAGCATTGATGAATGTAGATTGAGATGAAACCATTACCACATCTCTGAAATATCATATAAATTGAACATACCATATTGAAAAAATAAAATATTATTATTATAAATATTTCAAGGAAATATATTCTGATATATTGAATATTACAATCTCCATCTAACATATGTTGGTTACTCGTGGTTATTTAGTTAATTTCTTTGTAACATATTCTATTTTTTGACCATTCTCAAAGGTGTTGTAAAATAACTTAATTATCTCCATAATTATGAAATTCATGTTAATTATTAATATATTAGTAAAATAATTTTAAATAAATTTATATAAAAAATAAATAAATAAATTCAAAAAATCACTTGATGAGTTTGTTTATGATGGATAAAGATACTACTAAAATTTCATATCAGTCACTCCTATAGAATTAACTATTTTATTAATAAAAATTATTAATTGATTAAGAAAAAAATATTAGTTATTTAAATTTTATTTTTTTAACCTTCTATTTTTCTACAATTGGAGAAATTACTATGTCATTCAAAATGGTGGTAGTATTCCTACACAATTGGTGAATTTTAAGAATTTCATAATGATTATAGTGGACAGTAATAAATGGACATTTGCTTATTATAATAACTCTTTGGTATAGTCAACATATTTTTGTTATCACATTTTACTGGATAGTATGTATTTTTGGGGTGTAGAAGATGAACATTTCAAGAGAATTTAGGTTGAGAGTATTACTGTTACCTAATAAATTCATTAGACAAAATGTTTTCAAGATTCCATGGTCTAGTATCTTATTAAAACCAGTGATTCAATAGTATGGGGAGGATTTTGAGGAGAGTTTATCATTGTGAAATAGTTATATCAGTTCATTATAATGGGTCAAAAAATGATGAGGAGTCTTTCCCCTTTTATAAGTGAAAATGGCACTTTTGGAAAAAAATGATGTTTTTCACAATAATATAACATCATTATTCAATTTGAAATGCATGAAAAATTACAATAATGTTCCAGGTATTATGTTATGTAAGATCCTCACTCAGCCATCCTGTATTACAAATATTTTCTACATGTGTTAAAAATGAAAACTTTGTTAATTTAAATTTAACCTATTTTTCCATTGCATCGGTAACTCAACTATCACAGCTGAAAAATATATTTATAATCCAAAATAAAAACAGATATTATTAAAAAAATTAAAATCATGGTTTAAAATTTAATTTTTTTTGAATAAATATTTTCATGATTCATGGATATGAATTATATTATTAGTACATAAAACATTTAAAAATCTATTCTTATTCAAAAAATTATTTTAGTAATTTGATTTCTATTTTAGATAAAACTATCATTGTTATTTAATCTATTTAATTTAAAATTATAATTAAAATTTAATTAATATATAGTTATCCTTTCAAATATGAAAAAATAATAGAACTATATGAAATTATTTAAAAATAAAATGGTAGGAAAATATTATTTGGTAAATGTTTACATTAATTTTCTACGTTGATAAAAATCAATTATATATATAATTAGAATTTTAAAAATTAAAAAATAAATTTATAAAGTATTTATTTTTTATTTTTAAATGTATTTCAAAAACATTCAATGAATTCTTGTATAATAATACCATACAAGTAAATGATAAGTTTAATTAGAATTTTTCACTATTAACAGATAAATCATTTATTCTGGAAAAATAATAAAATAATACGTTCATAATTACTTGATAAATTAAAAAATATACCATTTATAAAAAAATAACCTAGTAAAACTTATATACATTAATTTCAATTAAAAATAAAAAATAGTGGTATATAGTTTTGATAAGAAAATAAATTCTGATATATCTACAATTTATTTTTTATAAATTAAAAATAAATCTATTATTAAATAATTTTAAATCTAGTAAATAAATATTGTTATTATTATAAATTAATCAAAATAGTTCCTTGAATTAAAATACCAATGAAGGGAAAATGATTTGTATATTGATATGGTGGATTGAGAAAAAAAATTAAAAAATAAAAAAATCATGATATATTGTTACCAAAAATATATTATTAAATGATAATTCACTATTAAATTATAAATATATAATCATGTATGATGTCTATATAGTCTATATGTATCAAATTATAATTGATTATTGTTTCTTGTTTCAATTTATCTTGAATGGATCTTCTAGAAATCTCTATGAACATCATGTTTTCATGTATATAGTTTTTCTCAAACCAAAATTTCTCAAGTTCGACTTCTGATTGGCCTAAGGGAAAAATAGAGAACAAACCTCTCTTATAATCCCATTAAAATGGGATTCATAAGTAACACATCCGCTTCATAATTAACATTCTTATATCTTTATTTCAATTTAGTTACATCAATATTCACTAGATAATTTAATGGATATTCATTAATGGTCATTTTTAATAGTAAAAAAATCAATAATTTAGTTTCCTTTTCATTTATATTTTTTATATAATGTGATACACACTATTTGATATATTTTCTATTCAGGAAGAATGTATAGTAAAATACTGGGTTGTTACATCAACATCAATCAATCAACATCCATGAGAATATCGAATCATCTCCTAAAATTAATCTTTAAATTTTTTTTCCTGTACCCTCGGATTGCTTAATCCAATAATGATACTTTTATGGTTTGGTATGTATATTAAAATTGTAAAGTAGATTATTGGGGGAAATTTATCATGTTTTATTGTTTTTATTAACTTCACTAAATCAATAACCAATAATTAATTCAATAAATACATGATTGTCCATTGTTCATCGATACGAGTGAGATTGATGATGTTATTATGGAAGAATTATATAAGAAAACCACAACATATCATAGAAATTAAATAGAAATTATAGATTCAAATTAAATACATATTTGAATTGTGTATGGTATTCATATTAGAAGGTCCCTACAAGTGCCTACATCCATTTCTAAAAAAATAGTGAACCAATATAGTTATCATACAACCATGGTATGAAAAAAAATTCATTGCACCTTTATCAATTTGAATACATATCCCAACATTGAACATACCTTTCCACAAAATATATGATGTGAGGTTTGTTCTACATAAGATCATATAAATGAAAAATTCCTAAAATTTTATGATTCACTATAATTATGCACTATTATCATTCCTGGGAGACTTATCTGTTGAAAAAATCAATCAGTTTCAAAAAAATAAAATCCAAACATAAAAATTAACGATATAATATAATATATTATAATAAATATAATTTTCAATAACATGGAATTCATTCCCAAAGAAAAAATATTAATAGTATAATAAATAATACCAAAGGAAATACATTTATCATACTAGAAAATTATACATGTTAGAAATGAAAAATAAAATTACTAGTATGACCATAGGAATTTTATTTTGAAATAATCATGGAATAAATTATAATTTAGTAGAAAATATTATTATAAATCATGGATAGGCAAATTGATCCCATGGAAACAAATATTACTGTCTAGAATTATAAATTTGGCATTATAGATCCATTATTTGATAAAACAAATCAACGAGGGATAGAGAATGTGAGAGATATAATCACCTTGTTTTTAAACTAGATCCAAAACCCAATTTCCTTTATTTCTAACTAGAACATATTTTTCATAATCACATGAAATTTTTCATTTTTATATTTTAGAAAATAGAGAAATTAAAAAATTTGAATATTAGTTTTATGCTCATTATGTGGGAAAAATAATTTTCAAATTAGGATATCTAAGATAATAATACCATTGTGGATATTACAAATGATAATAATACATTTTAATTTAGGTAAAAAATCATTAAATATAATTGAATTAGCCAAAAAACCTATATTTATCACTATGGTAGAATTACAATTTAGAATATATTTAATACATAAATTCCTTAAAAAAATACTAGAGTCATATTTATGATTTAGATTAATATGCTCTAACATTAATCACTAAAAAATACCAAAATATATGAATTGAAATAAGGAAATGTAAAATCATAATAGGAGATGGGTTGGTGGGGGGATTTCAATCATAATAAAAAACATATAATCATTAATTAACCATAATCTACCTTTTATATTATGGGAAAACTAATTACATATATTAATTGTACAATAAGGATTCATCAATTTCAATAGTCCATGGATAACCTAGGATTCTAAATTAATGTTATTAACTTTTCTGCACACACTGATAGAGTTTTATATAATTATATTTATTTATAGATTTGTGATGAAATTAAAAAATGGAAACATAGAATTACCTTTTAGATTTATTTTATATATACTGGTAAGAGTTAATAGCCATTTATTTCATAAAATATTTTGTATCATTTGAATAGAGTGTTATTTGATTAGTACTCAAGAACTTATTTTATTTTTATTAAGATTCCATACAAGATCTATTTTCACCAAAAATGTTTACAATTTATGATTTTCATAATAATTTATTTTTCATTTTTATTAAGCTATCATTTCAGATTCGTTGATGTATATAGTGGAAAATTTACTTTATATGTAGTTAAGAAATATATGTATGTTTTATAATTGTTTAATAATTAAAAATAATTTTTAAAATTATTCACTAAATAAATATAAAAATAATTCTTTTTTTGATAATATTTTTTCACATTGATATTAATATTTTATAACATTATAATTAATTCACACTAGTTTGATTTAAAAAAATCTATGAACTAAATGGTAATTTTCTCAGTAATTGTTTTAAAAAATATTTATATTTCATAAAAATTTAATCTTAATCTATTTCTCACATATATTCTATTTACTATTTGAATTTTATTTAATAATATTCAAGTAGTTACTATATACAATTCATTGAAAATTTAGAGAACTATTTAAATATTAAAAATTTTAATTATTCTGTTGAACATGAACACCCATGTAAAATTAATTGATGCATAATGTTTTATGAAACCTTTTATATTCTATAGGATTTAGCAATTCATCTAATTTTGGGAGTGTTTGATAAGATATATTGAGTATCATAGAATATATATTTTCATCATTTCAAGGTTATTGAATCTTAGTCTCACTAGAAAGAAAATTAGTTTCCATCAAATTTTTTTTTTCATTACTAGGAAATAATATGGGTATCTTTATAATCATGGTAAGAGTTCTTGTAATAATTAAAGATAGGAATTTAGTGTTATTAGGGTGAATAAATGAGTAATAATATTGTTGTCTATTATTTTTCAAATCAGCCCATTATTATATATGTAATAAAATCTATAAGTTTAAATGTTGAAGTTTATTTAATAGTGAAAAATGAAATTGAATCATACTCTTACATAAGTTATTCAGAAGAGGGGTACCATATTGTCATGTACTAGAAATAATTATTCAACATAAAATAGATAATGTGTTAGTCTAGTTAAAATTGAATATAAATATTATGGGATCATTAAGAAAAATAATAATAATTATTTCATGGAATCTTCTTGGATTCAACATTAATTGAGTTCATGAATGAATTAATGGAAAATAAATATATTTATTGGGAAATAAAACATTCCATTTTTATTCCATGACTAAACAGTTCAAATGATAACAACTCAGTCTCATTATTTATTTATTTATATATTTATAAGGTAACATTGAATCAACATTACTTAAGTGGTCCGGGAAAATAATACCATTTTTTATATATTGTAAAATTTTATATTAAAATAATTAAGTTTTGGTTGACCAATACCCCTATAACATTCTAAAGATGTATGTGGATAATAATTTTGGATTTTCAATGGGATTATGTAGAAATAGTAATTTATCCATTAAATGTGTAGGTTCAACAATTTAATATATATTTGAAAATTTTATGTGTCATCCATTAAACATTTATTAATATAAAATTCCAAACTATTTTTAATATAATGTTTTAGAGAAATTTTGTTTCAATGGTAGGTGATATTGTCTCTAAGGATGCGATTCACATTGATATGTCATATATGAAGATTATTTCATCATTTAATTTCTTAAGTAAAATGATGTATATAATATCCTATGTTGTGAATGTTATATATATTATGAGGTCAATCAAGGGATTTTACAAGATATAAATTCACATTTATTGATCCCCCTAAATGGAGATAATCATTTACATTGATTAGAGTTTTAAATACATGGTCAAACACCTCAAGGTGCTTTAAATTTTCGTTAATTATAAGGGGTAGAATATTATTAATAATATTATTTTAGGAAAATTAGTCTTTTGTAAATATCATATTAATGATTTTGTATCATTAAATAATATCATATTTAAGAAAATTATAATACCATTTAGAAAATTTCAATATAAATAATCATCACATTAAACAATTATAGATAATACATAATGAGTTTTATATATTTTTATTTTCCTAGACACTCAGTATGTAATTATTTTTTGAAAATTATGGATATTAATCCTTTGTTGATTTTGAAGATTATACTAACCCAACAAACCTTTATTGAGTAGCATGATAGAATATTGAGTGATAATATATTGTAATATAACCAACATATACTACATTAAATTTTCTTTCTACAGGATACTCAAACAACAGGCCTATTTGATGTTACTACACCACGATCGATGCACATAAAATGTGAGGGGTTCAATTTAACATACACATTTTTATCCAATTTAAAACTATTTATATGGTTTGTAAATTCTCACAACTTTATCATCGAGGAATAAATTTTAAAAAATGAAAAATGAAAAAGAAAACTACACATATATTTTTATGAGGATCACAAACAATGTGTGATAATTTCCATGGAGTATGGTGGATGTTTACCCATAAAACCCATGATCGATCTTTTATTATAATATTTAGGAAATGGAATAACTATGATGTTTAATGAATTTACTCATAAGAAAACTATATTAATTTATAAAAAACAACAAGTTATTTATGGAGGATCTAAACTATAGATTTAAAACATACAATTTTCACTAATTTTTTAAAATAAATTATTAATAAGAAATTACATATAGAAATCCATTTTACTGGGTATTATTGGACTCCTTCCTAATCACATTATTACTTTCCAATAAATTCCTCTCTTTCAAAATAGTCTCTTCAGAAATCTATCCATTATATAGTCATGGTAGAGAAAAAAATCACTAAACAACATGAAATCAATATATTCATCAACTGTCGTTATATTTAATCATAGATTGCCATTTTCTATTATCAAATATGTAATTTCCAAGAACCGTATTCCACTTAATGGTGGACCAATCCTATTTGGCCACGTCGACTCAATCACATCTCCTCAAACACAAGTGCATACAAAGTAATAGTGAGGGCCTATGATATTTTTGTAGGGAGCACATTTCCACTTACAATGTGTAACATAGAATAAATAATAATGATAGTAAAATAGTGGAAGCATTAAATAAATCAAATAAATAAAAACATCGAAAAGAATGAATATATAAACAACTCCAGAAGGAATCTCATATAAAAATTATGATGTTACATGTCATGTCTCTACAATGAATCCAAAATAGGAATACATGACATGTGTAAAATACATATATGAAAACACTAAAAACAAAAAAACACATATCTCTAGAGAGCATCATGATCCTCGACGTGGCCTCGTGCTCCCCAGCTCCTAAGCCTATCACAATGTAAGGGAATAAACTATGGGCACTTGAACTGGTCCCTACATATATCCATATAGTATGTAAAGTTACCCAATAGTGTCCCAAATAGGGTCTGATATATAATCCCAATAGGTAATCACTCAAAGGTATATTTAAAATCATGGTTGTTCAATATAATCTAAGATGAGGGAAATATATATCACAGTTAATCAGTAAATAAAATTAATGTACGCATGGAATATACACTAAATAAATTATCCCATATATCTTATCTATTATCCCTATAAAACATGGGTCAATATCCAATAAAAATGAATCAGTACATAAACATAAGTAAGAACCATGTCCTTTCTGTATAAACAATATATCAAAAAAAAATAGCCTATCCATATAATAAAAAATTTCATTTCAACCATGGACTGATAGTAAGACCCATAGAGTCACAACTAACCAAGCCCATGCCATATAATCATAAGTGTCACATTTCCCATGGAGGAGACATATATTCAAACCATTCAGACCCCTCGAGGTCAGATCCAAGGTATAATGAACAAACACATCCTCATCGAGTGCCATGATCATCTCAGTGGAAACTCAGATAGGTATGAATTGGGGTCTAAGTATCATATATACTAACCGTGTACATTATGATCCCAACCAAACTAGATCTAAGGGGTAGTAAGGATCAAGGCATCCCATGCATTCTGAATACAAGGATCATATAGGTCCAAGGAATTCTGTATCATTTCTATGACCCATGGTGCAACACACACATGGAATCCTATTAATACATCCATCATTCAAGTAGATTACCATTTCATAGAAGGAGTTTACCCACTCCTATAATATTTCAAAATCATTCATATTTCAAGAGTTTAACCATTCATTTCAAAAAATTATAAATAATTAATTCAAAAAATTAAATCAAACAACATCTTGATAACACATGGAAATGGAGGAAACCCATCTTCTATTAAACCAAACCAAATCAATTCATTTATTAATGAGATTCCTCTAACAAAAAAAGGCAATAACACTCACCCCATAGGTGTATTAACATGGAATTATCAAACGCACTTTACATGGGTGACCTTGGTTGAGGCAATAACCTACAACAAGACTACTGTAAACTACTATACATCCCAAAAGGTTCCATTTTACTTAATTCAATTGTTCAATTAATTTCTGAGGCCACATCAGAATGTACTGTGGGAGGGATAATAAAAACTGGCTATAAAAGGAATCAAATCTCAAGGGAGAATTATAGACAACACACCATAGGTTTATAGTGGAGTTCTCGTCCAGTATCAACTCTTGATTCGACTCAAATTGGGATTAAAATGAATAATATATGAAAACCATGATTAAATTACATATTTTCTAAAACCAAATATTGATTCCAATACCAATAATAGGGGATTAATAATTAATGGAATTGTAGTACTTAACTACATAGTTCCATCAAGATGAATGGCTCGTAATTTTGTGTCTAGATCAAGGAATGATAGAAAAGACGAAAATTTTTATTTTGGAGGAGGTTCACATGTTAAACTATTGTCCATGCGAGGAGAATGAAATTGAATTTAGGTTTTATCATTACAAAAGGTAAAAAAGGTCAGTTTGAATAAAAAATATGGTCGCACAGTTTGGCCATATGGTTTTCTAAACCATGCATGTACCATGCACCCTTAATTTTAAGTAGGGTCACCTCAAATAGTTAGTACAAATATTTTTCCAACATATTCACTAACCATGAGATTAGGCTCTACTAAATATTTTGGGTACCCGATATGGGAGTGTGCCTCCTTTCACATAGTTTCCTGAAATTATGTGGCATGTAGCTCCCAAATCTCCTTCCTCAAACAATTAGTACTAATAGTGAATATTTTTTGGAATAGTTTCTAATAAACCTGTATCCTATCATATTTTACAAAAAACATTGGCTACATGATCAGAAAAAACCATGAAGACACCATATATAACTATGACCTATAATGGTCTTCACATAAGTTCGTAATTAGGCATTTAAAAAATCAAATGATTTATACCTCATAGTAAAACCTAATATCTGACAATCATCCCCCAAAAAGAATTTTATCTCTAAAATTCCTTCTCAAGGGTGGTTAAGAATCGTTAGAGAATAGTGTGATCCATTAAGAATGTAAGTATAAGGCCTCGACCTTTAACATTACATTATTTTATAAATTATTTTAGATATTAGTTCCTAACATTCCCAAATATCTTTTCAGTTTGTAGTTTTCAAGAATTAGGACATAATTCTAACATATCAACCCATATTCATAAAAATTGGGTAATACTAATATAGTATTCATTTATTCTATAATACCAATGTTTTTTTAAAATGAAATCTTTTCATGAAAAATTGTTCACAATATTTAGATTATGTTCTTATTTTCTCTAACCATCCTTATACCTATGATATGACTATAAAATTTGGGATGATTAGAAAAACCATAGTAAGGTATATAAAATAAATAAATAAACCATTAGTCATGACTACTTATGAACAAATGAAATCATTTTCATTGAGATATACTTCTCACCCTTAATGATTAATATACATACATTTTGAAAACATGATATTTCCAATAAACATTGAAAACATAAATAAAAACATAAAGGTGACATGGGGAATTAATTACTTATGATTGTAACCATAAAAACTACCATATGTTTTGTAACCCTCATTCTACCTTACAATGTTACCCCCTATGACTACCGTGTGGTGTAACCATCATAGATTCAGATTGAGTATCCATATTGTCGACCTCCAACAAAAACATACCCAATGAATTAGAATGAGATATCAGTTTCACCATTCATCATAAAAAAGTTTGAATAACCAGATAATAATTGTTAAACATGAATACAATGCATCATAAAAATATTCCTTTTTAATTTTTTTAAAAATTTAAATTTAAAAGATTATTTTAAAGAAAAAAATCTTACATCTGGTTCATCATAGTCCAAAAATGATCAAATCTCTAGTATATTGGTTTAAATAGTGTTGTTAATATATTTAAAAACTATATTAATAATAATAATTCCTTACATGACAGGTTTATATCATCTTTCCAACCATTTATCAATAATATTTTTTTATTTTTAGTGTTTTGAGTGCATATAATTCATGGTTTCCATGGGTGGTTTATTATGGATTTCCTTATCGAGAGGATGAAACACGTTAGAAGTTGAATTAAATGGTATTTATATGTTTTTTCTAATATAAGTATGGATCATTAGATAAACCACTAAGGAAAATGATTTAATTTATTTTGAAATTTTTTTGACCATCACAAACTTATAACATTTTATTTAATATCATGTTCATATATCAGTTCCAGAACCATATATAACTTATAAATATGTATAGTAAAAAATCATGTAACAATAATAATGATTTTATGTCCAGTTGTGAAGGAAGTAATGACAAATGAAAGTGTATCTTCCACGATGGTGGTAAATAGATACATCAAAGACGATGTTCCCATTTTTAGAATAAAAATTGAATGGAGAAGGAGTTTGATGATGAAATTTTCCATCAATATGATAAAATTAAAGTATATATAAGATAATATTGTTTTCATTAAAAAATTATAAGTTGAGATGAATCAGAAATGATAAAATAAAATAAATTAAAAGGAACATAAAAGAAATTAGAAAAGGATTTTACCACTTGAATTATTCTTTTTTAAGAACCTCATTAAGGACCTTGTTTATGGCCTTTTGGTGATACGTAAAGGTCATGGGAGAAGGTAAGTTTCTACATAAGGGAATTTGGTAAATATTTAACAATATACAAGGAATTTATTTGCGACTAGAAGTTGTAATGAGGGGTGGTGTGTTCAGTGTAGGAGAGGGGTGTTTTTTTGAATATTCTATTCATTATTTTATTATTTTTGCTCAAGAATATGAATAGTTTGATAATAATCACTAAATATATAAAAATAATGATGGAGTATTTGAAATTATGTTCATTACATCAGTGATAACTCAAGGAAGAGTGTATTTAACTTATAATGAATGTATACCATAAATGTTATTATTTTACTTGTAATAAAAAATTCCATCACTTTAGAAAAAATTCATACATTATCCCTAAGAATTTTGTAGAATGTAGAATCCAAAAATGATTCCCATTTTTTGAAAATAATTTTCATGATATGAAAAATTAATTTTTTATTTAAATTCATCATTTTATAAAAAAATTAAAAAACTTAAAAATATAACTGATTTTATAACACTTTGAAAATTTAATTAAGGAGTCATAAAATTATATTATAATAATTGGAAAACAAAAAATTAATTTATTAATCAATAATATGAACATAATTTGTATTTTAAATTATTATATTAATTATAAAATTTTAAATAAAAATGTATGTGTCAAAAAAAAATATAAACACTTAAATTTTCTTAATAGAACCTTTATTTACTTATTTCAAGATATAAATACCTCATGATTTAAATTATATGAAACATAAATTTTATTTATAAAATATTATGTGAGTATACTATTCTATTAATATTGATTATGTAGTTTAAATAAATATCACATATTTCATTAAAAATTTATAATGAATTTAACTATTTAATTCCATAATGAAAAAAACATTTTCTAAGTACCTGGGTCATTACAGTAAGTAATCCTTCAACTCCAATGTTTCATCCAGTAAATAGCCATGCTTCCATAATACTCATATATGAGGAACTCACTTACCTCATAGAACTTTCATACTCTGGTCAAAAATACGAATATAATTATCATCAAAGGATGCATCTTCCCATAACTCATCCTCCTCGTGATAAAAACCGTGAGACTGGTCCAAATGATAATGGTGCTGCTAAAATACATAGAAGATTTTGTACATGGATCAGTACCTATGAGGTAACTACAAATGATAGGATATCAGCTTGAAATCTACCTAGAATATCGAATGGGACAACATATCATGGTGGAATATTAAAATGTCTCATGATCTATCTATTTCCTAACCAATGTGACTCACATAGAACTACCCAATCCTAGACCTCAAACTCTAGTGGTCATCCACAATGATTAGCATAATATTTATATTGAGACAGTATAGTATCCATCCTCTTCATAATCAACTAGACATACTCAAAAGTCCCCTCCTTAGGATCTGGTCCTAACATAGATGCATCACCTAACTCTAACCAGAATAGGGGTGATCAACATAGACTTCTATACAAATACTCATAATGGGAAATTTTTTTAGTCTCTTGATGGAAAATATTTTAGGTGAACGCCAAAAGGATTATATTCCTCTCCCAAGAGCCCCCAAAATACAAGATACATACTCGCAACATGAAGTCAAGAACCTGTATCATACACTCTCACTAGCCATCAGTTTGAGGGTGATATGTAGTCCTTAGAATCACTTTATACCAAATTCACTTTATAAACACAGACAAAAAAGATACATAAATTTTTCATCCCTATCTAAATGATAGTGTGTGGGGCCTAGTGAAGTCAAACTATCTCATAGATACACCTCCTACCAATCTCATCCACACTGAATTTATCCTTGATCAATAGGAAAGGAGAATCCTTAGCGATCCTATCAAAAATAACCCACATTGCATAACTACCTCTAGGAGATGTCAGTAATTTGTACACGAAATCAATTATGAAATCACCCCATTTCCAATAAGGAATAGGTAACCACTATAAAATCCCGACTAGTCTCTAATGTTCCACCTTCACCTTCTAACACGTGTAACACATCGTGAAAAAATATGATACCTCAAATTTCCTACCAAGGAACTAGTACTGATGAAATAAATCATGTTATATCTTGGTAACACTGAGATTCCCTTACCAATCTGAGGTTTGAAATACCAACATCAACTCCACCTATATGTCCTCTAGAACCCAAACATGACCATGGATACACACGATCTTATCCTCACCAATAGTCCAATAAGGATTTGGATCCTCACTTAATACATTATCATCTAAACTAGACCATATAAATCATATAGCTACCTCATCCTCAATCTATCTACCAATGTAGAGGTCTCAAATAAGGTTGAAAGAAAATCCTTACCCTAACCATCCTTTACATCTATGTGAATCTCATAGGAAAAATCCCTATGATTCCACTTGCAACTAGCATGGTAAACTACCTTTATTTGAGTCATCATATATAGTACGTCAACCATGGCATTTCCATTAATGTGTGTGTAGTCAAGCTCACATTCAAAATACTATAGTTAATCAACACTCATTCATTATCTAAGATTATGGTCATGCTATGTAAATATAAACTTGAGATTTTTTGGATCCATGTACACCACAAAGCACTATCCCAATAAATAGTGTATCTAATAGCACAAAGAATGAACAACTAAAAATAGATCATGATCATAATTTGAGTTTTTCCTCTAATGTGGCCTTAGCTGCGAGACCCATACACCACAACTCTACCCCCTACATCATAACTACTCTATGCATGATACATGATGCACCATAATACACAATGTATCTTCTTCCCAGATCTGTATGAATTACAACCAATGATGAATTCAATCTCTCTTTCATCTCATGAAAGGTTTTCTCATAGGTATCTAGTCATAAAAACATCCCACCCTTTGTATTGAATCCCAAAAAAAACAATTATAATCATGATATGTCCTGTATGAAATGTCTATAATATTCATCTAGCCCAAATAAACATTATATATCAAAGATGATCATGGAAATATCCCATTAAACCACTGCTCTCACATTTTCTAGGTCAACTAATACTCTTGAATTTAAAATAACATGACCCATGAATTGAAAATTATCCATCCAAAAGTGGAACATTGTAAGAATGAATATAACTAATTCTCTCTTATTGAATCCAAAATTATTTCACGATGTTATTCATGGTCATGTGTATTTTGAGAATACACTAATATATTATCCATGAAAACCAAAACAAATGAATCCAGATTAGGAGTGAAGAATTGGTTCATCAGTTCCCTAAAACCGGATGGCGCATTCATGAGACTAAACCATATACTTGTATAGACCATCCCCACAACAAAAATATTTACACATTATGTCTATATTTTGAACATGCTCCTGATGGAATCTATATCTAAAATCAATTTTTGAGAACACCTGATCACCTTGAATCTTATTAAGAAGGTTAACTATCTATGGAAGGGGATAATAGTTTGTAACTATAAAATTTTTTATTTTTTGATAGTCCATACATAGAGTTGGAATACCATACAACTTTTTCTCAAAAATGACTAGCAAACCCCACAAAGAAGTAGTATGTTGAATAAATCTAGTTTCCATTGAGTCCCTTAATTACCTATTGAGCTATAGTAACTCTATTGTAGTCATCACGTAAGGAGGAACTGATACTGGTGCACCTCTTAACACTAGAGAAATAGATAAACTGACCCCTATCTCTTGTGGTTAACCAAAATATTCTTCTAGGAAGACATCCCATAAATGATCATACATTAGAGGAAATTCCACATGACATTCCTCCGGATCATCCATATATAAATTATCAATATGTAATGTCATCCAGTCTATC
The DNA here is from genome assembly GCA_963277665.1 of Viscum album. Classification (NCBI taxonomy): domain Eukaryota; kingdom Viridiplantae; phylum Streptophyta; class Magnoliopsida; order Santalales; family Viscaceae; genus Viscum; species Viscum album. The sequence goes on from OY728129.1 coordinate 1,550,709,977, forward strand.
TCGTGAAATGGTGATCCATCTCAGCTCGCCTAAACATCCTAGTCATCCCCATGAGTATAAAATTCACAATCTAGTGATGTGAAAGTCACCCTTTAGTGATATACTTCAATGTAGGCTCGATAAGCTACTAGATAGTCTATATGGATTATAACACCAAACCCTATCATCATAAGAGGAAAAAGATTCTAGACGGAGTGACACCCATTACCTTAAGGGGGAACTCCCTATAAAAACATAATTCCTCCTCACTAATCCCAAATATAGTGTCTGACATCATAACAACTTCTAAAAACAAAATCAATTTCAGAAGGATATCTATAACTCATACATATCTGAAACTATTTAATGAACGTATATCAAAAATAGAATCTTCAGAGTTGATTATACTATGATCATACCTCTTATTATAGACACTGTGACACCCTACTCCCTAGGGATAGGATATACAAAATATATGGTCTGAACCACAATCTTATAACAAAACCTCACTACTCGGAGTAGGGACACTCAATTTTCTCAGTAGTGTCAGGCTTACTCCGCCATGAAAACCAAAACCTTGACCTAATAAAATGGTACTGGTCCACATCCATGCCTAATATAGAGTTGTGAATCCTTCTCCTGAAACTGGTGTTGGTGTTGACCCTCTACCAGTCACTACTGGATGGAAGGTCTTGTAAAAGGTTGCAGATAGACCATCCCACCACAAGATCAACACTAAACTGGGTCATGATATCACTGATTCCTCAGGTTTCCCAATCACCCACACTTATGATAGAAAACATCACTGATATAAGTAGTGAATTTGATGGTACTAAACTCATGGTAATCCTCAAAATGATGCTTCCTACCATTGGAACTAGAACTACTGGGTGGGGAGATTACACTGTTTTTCTCTCGACCCCCAAATTGGATCATTTTCTACTCTGTAATTAACACCTAATTTGTTATCTCAATAAACAAGGTCAATCTAAAAATGTTGACCTAACATTGAATGGAATTTAGAATACCATAGTCGATGCATCTCACCCCTAATAACTCTTATACAAGGTATGTTAATGCAAAATGTTGTAGCTCTGTAGATCGTGTTGAGTACTCTATAAACATCATAACACCATACGTCATACTTATCAAGACACATGTCAATTCAACTATCAAATTAATTATGTAAAATTATTCATTTAACCTTGTTTTTTATTAATCCAAAACCATATCTCATAACATGTTATCCTCATTCTTAACATCCCACCAACACTTTTCTTCTTCGCTAAATATATAAGTCGAATGGATATGTCTGCTACTAGGATGTGCCAATATATTATTGGGGATTAAAAAAGTAGTCTCAATATATATATCAACAGCATGTGGACCACTATATTCTTGTAATTTGGGGGAATTTTGTTGCTATATATCATGCATCAGTTCTTTGATAGATGGGAAAAAATTTGGTGCTCCCTAAAAAGTCTGTGAAAAGCTAAATAACCCCTCATGGAACTATTCCTCAACACCATTTTCTAGTATAATAGTTGATTCCACAACTGTATCTATTGGATTATCCACTAGTATCCCATGGAGAACCACCTTTAGACCATGTTATTCCCACCCCTCCTAGTGTATGACTGGAGGTCGTTATAGTGATAAGCCTCTGTAATTTCAAAACACACACCTAAGAAAAAATCAATATCAATGTTCATAACTGAATTTGTAGGAAATATCAAAATAATATTATAATAGTTCATACCAAAAACCTTCTCCTAATACTAGGACTGGTAAAATAAATAGTCCCAATAGTCACTAAATATAGTACCTCTTGCCCACTCAGAAGGTGGTTCTATGTCAAATCTTTGTTTCACAATTTTATATTTCCAACTGTATTCCTATTTATCTAACATTTATATTCATATTAATTTTTAATTGTTTAACTAAATAGTTAACCACTTATGATCCATGAGTTACCATACTTCTATGGAACCAAAATATGGATTCCACCTAATCCACACAATAACATGTTCTAGTCCATACAACCCTAGGTCTATGAATCAACAAGAAATAATTAATACCCTAGGATGTCAGTTGTCGCCAAATTAGGAAAACTCTTGTTAGATTATATAAGGTACTCTATGTAATAACCTTGTTTTCCAATCCGCTTCATAGATCATCTATCAAATCATATGGTATATCTTCTATGAAACCTGTCAGAACATCATGAAAAAAACAAATAATCCTTTATGGTATGTCATAATACATGTAATGAGAGCTGTATTTCATTCCTAAAATGATGCATTCAAGGGAATACCCTCATCTCACCAGGTTTCAAAAAATATAACCCATGATCATATTAGTAATAATAGAAGAGTTAAATTTTATCACCCAATAGTGGAATTAAATCAACTATAATAGTCAAAATCTAGAAAACAAAAACATCCATTCAAGGAAATTTCAATTTTTCTTGTATGCAAGTTAGCCACTCCAAATCACTCCTCATTACCAAATTCCAATACAATCAAATTATTTTATAATATAACAATTTATTTAATAAGAAAATGAAAAATTCTAATACTACTTTGTTACTTCCCATAATCGGATGCCACTGAATGGTTCCCTATGTCCGATTAGCCTCATTTCTTAACCGCATCAACCCAAATTACAATGGTTGACAACTAGTTGCGTGGTCCTAGGGAATGTTTGTTGGGAGAATATACCCTTTTCTAGTGTGTAACATAGCAGAAATAATAATAATATTCAAATATATGAAGTAGTAAATCAATCAGAAAATAGATGAACATCCAGAAGAAAAATATATAAACAATCCTAGAAGGAATCTCTTGTAAAAATTGTGATGATACATGTCATGTCTCTATAGAGTATCCAGAACATGTATACATGGGATTGTTACAATACATATATCAAAATACCAAAATTAATAAATTTTCTATCTATATATATATCATCACATGCTTCAAATCATTCATATGATCCTATTCTCCTATGCATGCCATAAATCCAAGCATAAAACTATGGGAAATTTCACCAGTCTCTACCTACATCCATATTATCTGTCTGGGTACCCAATGGTGGGCAGAACTGTGTGTGAGGTTGTAGCGTCCTGAAAAATCTGTAGAAGAGAATGGGAATCCCCCTTAAATCCCTTAATTTGAGAAACGAATATACCCAATTTCCCCAAAAGAATTGGACAAAAACATGGAGAATACTCAAGATTGGAAAAGGACAGACCGGTCCGCATACCAGTCCAACACTGATGGTACACAGCTGGTTCGGCGAACTACCCCCTCTGCGGACCAACATCGTCCTCAAAATGGTGGCAATAACCCCTTTGCGGGTGTGAAGCAGGGCGGACGTTAGGCCGGTCCACCTTCATGAACCACCCCTACCACAAAACGTTCCAACCGCCCCATGGCGCATGCACTATCGTTCACTGAACAGAGGCAGAGCCCTGCGTGTCCACAAAGCACCCCTCAAACCGACTTGGATCATGGGCGAGGTGCATTCAATGAATCCCCACAAACTGTGGATTGACTAAGTCATATGTGGGCCCGGTTTTCGGCCACATGCCTCTGCAAAAGGTGTCTCATGACCACAATACACCCCTTTACTCCCCTCTATAAAAGGACATCAAGGGGGAGAAGAAGGGGTGATTGATCGAGGGATTCAGGTAGAAGGATTCGAAGATCGGGGGATCGATTGATCGGACTCCATCAGTGAGAAGGCTTGGAGATCAACTTCTGAAGGATGGATTCTGGAGGAAGAAGCTTAGGATTTATCAAACAGTGATGTTTCAATTCACAAACTAGGGTAGGTATAAAACTGGAAACGAATTGATAAGTAACCAAAAAACGCATAACAAATTGGTGAACCGTGAAATTAAAATTTGAACCGTGACCTAGGTCCCCTCCGTGGATAAAATCCCCGCAGATGCCCCTTTTTCGATCTGACGAACTGTACAACAACCTTCTACATGGGCGAAGCCCTGACCGGAGAACTCCCGACTAGAGACAGCCTGGACCACCACTGCTCGTGCGAACTCCACCGTGTACCAACCTGGTACGCGGGCCGAACCCAAAGTTGCATATCCCCCTAGTACGTGGGATGCTTATCAGTCCGCATACCACCATGGTATGTGGACGGCCTCTCCAGCCATTTAGAACCCCCTACATTAAGGACACCACTCCTCATGCACCCACACGGCCTGCCAACTGCTTTGGTATTCCCATTCTCTGAGCCAGATAGAACCCCTCCAATCCAGCCGATCCTTCGTAATCCCTTCATTGGCCTATTCATCGGCCCCGAGCCAAGGCCTCTAATGAAGCCACCAGACCCGTATGTTGAATCTTTCAGGCACATTAGTGCATCACTTTGAGTTAACATACCCATGGTAGGTGAGGACAAAGGGGTTTCCCCGGCTCTTCAGTGGATTCCCAAAGCATTCCTGGATTCATATCACACAGTAGCGCAGGGTCCGAGCCTGGGAGTCCCAATTGTGCCTCTCCACTTTCTAGGATTGAGGGAACCCACTCACATTTCATTTTGATGAGATCTAGTGGTGAGCACTTCTCCCCTCTCCTATGAGTGGTTTGGAATCCCTCCTAGAGTAGGCCCCAAACCATCCTCTCCGAAATCCAATGGACCTTCCTCTCTCTTCACAGAAGGCCCATTGCTCCACTCCGCGACTCCTACCTTCCTCCAAAAACACGGATAAGGAAAGTCCAGTGTTCCTGGCCTTCTCCTCCGCTCATCGTGTTTCTCCCCTTACCTCGGTAGGGAGAATGTACGAGGCTTTCCAAGTCTGCTGCATTCTCTTGTTTCTCACACTGAGCATGACTCACGTGGGATTAAATATTTTTGATGATCACGGCATCCGCACAACGACTGTGGTTAGAACGAAATACGTGGATTTTGAATCCTGACTCTTATGTAGGGTATGTAAGAAGCCTCCCCGAGGTTCAATCCCATTTCGGGCCACTAACCATGTGTAAGTCCCAATAATTCCCCTCACAACGAACTATGTGGGTTTTGATCTTTGTCTCCTAAGCAGGGTACGTAGGAAGTATCTCAGAGGTTCAATCCCAATATGGGCCTCTTCAGCGTATGTCCTGCACCAACATTGAGCAGGCATCTCTCGCCCAGGTTTCCATGCCACAAGACGTTAAACTGTATGGTTGGGTCCTTGTCACACGACCTTAAAAGGTGATGTGTCCCATCAAGTGGCACCGAACTACGTGGATTCTGATTCCTCTCTCAAGGATATGTAGGAAGCCCGTATCATGGGTTTGATCCAAATGCTCAAGTCGTTATCTGTCCCCCATGGATGACAATAAATTCCAGAGTGCCCAGTTACGAGGCTTCAAACCCGTGTCATCTCAACAAGTCCAAACTCATCGGAGTCATCAATCCCAATGAGGGATGGTAAACCTTGGGCCTAAATGACTCTGCATCCCTGTGTTCAGTTGATCATTGCCATCTAAGGGGTAATCTGTGGATATTATTCTTGGGGATAAACCAATGATTTGCGAACATATAAATACACATTAAATCTATAAGAGAGTCCCGAAATAGGCAATAATTTCCCCCAAAAGGGTGCGATGAGCCCGACTTCCCATCCTCTCAACCAATGTGAGTTCTTAAGCATCGATGGAATAATTGTCCAACAAACACCAGTATTTGGAAATTAGTTCCATCGATCGTTGGATACAGAACTATTGGGCATTCCGAAATGAAGACCGATATACCCGACCTGAGCGATTGAGCAGAACTCAGCCTTTCCGTAAGATCGTCCACTGGGCGCGTCGGTCTTCCCACCCTCGGTCGAAAACAAATGGTGAACCCAACGTGAAACTTTAACCAAGCATGACAGATTTTACCTAATCCCACTCTATGCCCCCTTATACTCACAATGGGGGCCAAGAAAGGTCATTAATTATGCATGGGATCATGATGTGTTACTTTGATTATTTTTCTGTTTTTATTTGTTAAAATATTTTACCAGTACCAATCAGAACACCCTTCGATTGAGTGGCATCACAGAGGAACTCACAGATGCATACCTGAAGAAATGGAATGACTGGACATCCTAACCAATGAAGGACCCCTTCACCTACTCAAAATGTTCAACGCTGGGTTTTGGATGCGTTGATTCAAGAGTACCACTTGAACGGTACTCTCAAAACGATGGATGCGGCCATGCACGCCCTCCAATCCACAAAGAACCACCAGCCTCCTGCCCAACAGCGGCCATGAAAGTAGATCCAGATGGCTCTGGTTGCCATCTCAAACAGTTTCGGGGGCCTATCCCCAAAAAGAGATAACGAGTACCTCCCTTATCTTAGGGATGCAGATGAGGTCGAAATTGGGACTTCATCCCCACTGAACGAGGGTTCCACTCTAAGGCCCCCACTTGAAGACATCGTCGCGGTTATGCCATGACTCAATTCCCTCATGCTAAGAAGGATGCCGCCCCAAGGATCCAGGCCCACGCTCCCTGAGCTCCGGCGCCTCGGACCTCCCAACGAGGGTGGAAAACGTATAACTAGGGACCGGTCATCACCCTTGTCCCTAAGGAGGAGCTCTGTTTCCCAGTAACAGAGACATATTGCGAGCAGGCACATACACTTGTCCGCTCCTCAAAATCCCTCCATCCAAACATGGTGGAATCATATGAACAGGCGTGCATCCCCACTGAGCTATGTTAGGCCCGTCATCAACGTAAGACGACACCTACTCGGTAGGCACCTCTCCCTTCCCAGGGCCATGAATCCCACCAACCAGATGTGGTGGGAACTCAGTGCCTATAGGACTAGCTCCTAACGCCTACCACCCCGATGTGGTGGTGATCAACATAGCCCTCCATCCAGATGTGGAAGAAATTAATATGTGGGAAGGTCTCCCTTCCAAAAAAGGCCATCGAATTGATACGGTGGGGAACCAACATAAGCAGGTCCAGCTCCCTATGGATGCAAGTAAAGTCCGTCATCCCGATGTGGTGGAAAACTGAGAGATAAACATGCATATCCTGACACAGGGTAGACTTGTTCACCTGCCTTGACACATGAGAATTTTCAGTATCCACTGACCACCAGAGGACCAGAGCAGGATATTCCTACTCCGGTACTGGAATGGGCCTTCTTACCTGTTCCAAAAAAAGACGTCTCTCTGCATATCCTGGCAATGATGGAGGATCAGGTAACGATCTCAGATCATATCTTGCAGACTTGCCTGAATGTAATTGCATCAGTAGCAACAGTAAGGAAATGGGCCTGTGAGCCCATCTCCCCAATTATGGGGACTCATCTAAGAGATGATATAGCTGCGTCGGAGCAGATCTTCATATCTTTTTCCACCCGAGTGGGCCGTCGGCCATATTCTGCGATACAAGGTAAACCCGATGGAGAAACTTCTCTCGTTCCAACTGGGGGACACCAGTCTATCATGGTGGATGCTCCAGAGTAGGCATATATCACTACTAAATGTAAATATGTTCATCGGCATATCTTGGTAGCATAACGGGACCCAATTAGAAAGGGACCCAAAGGTGAAGGTCGTTATCAACAATAGACAGTCCCCGCTACCCGCAAGAAAGCGACCCAAACACGCCAAAGGATGCCAGAAAATAAATAGCGGGTTCATGACTCCACATTGATGGAAGTTGGGGTTCCCAATGCCAGTAATCACATTTCAAAGGCTCAGAACCCTTCCCTCCCATTACCATAATATGGGAGGGTCAGTAGCAGTTGTGATGGTCCTCCCCGCAATGTCGCTACTAGCAGCTATGAAGGTCCTCCCCTGAGTACCCACGGGGCCCTCCCCCATGGGCATATAACGATCGATCACAAGATGTTCTCTTTTGATGTGAGTCATAAAATCCCTCCACGTGACAAGATGATCAACAGCAAGAAGTCCCTCCACTTTTTTCGCTCCACCCTGAAGGCCCTCCCCGGGGTATACACTGCAAACACTCTCTGTGCAGTTGGACCCTATATCATGATTGTATTCCTCGTTATTGTAGTAGCAACTACAGAGGCACTCCCTGCAGTGATGCCTTATCAGGACAAGAAGGCCCACCCCTTGCCGTGGCCTGCCCTGTAGGTCCTCCCCAGGGGTTACGTTGCAATGACACTCCACGCAGCCAGGAATCAGATCATGATGGTAGTCATCACCACTCTGATAACGGAGGTCCTCCCTGTAGAGACATCATGAAATGCGAAGTCCCTCCCCTCATTGCAGTACATTCTGAAGGTCCTCCCCAGAGGGTACCCTGCAGATATTCTCAATACGGTAGTTGTGATGGAAGTCCTCCCAATTGCTACAGCTGTTATGGTAGTCCTCGCCACCACAACTGCCATTGCGAAGGTCCTCCCCGAAATGGCCCCAAGAAACAAGAAGGTCCTCCCATTGTCGTAGTGTGTTTTGAAGGTCCTCCCTAGAATACACATCAAATGTCAAACCATGATGGTCATCCTCACCATGATGGAAGTTGTTGCGAAGTCCCTCCCCGTAACAACGCTACACAACCAGAAGGTCCTCCCCTTGTTGCGACACGCCTTGGAGGTCCTCCCTTGGGTATGCACTGCAAACTCCCACTATGTAGTGAGGAGTCAAGAAGTAATGGTATCCCTCTCCATTACGACACAGATAGAAAAGGCCCTCCCCGCCTTGTTGCCGATCAATGATAAGGGCCTCCCCTCATTGCGGTACATTCTGAAGGCCCTCCCCAGGGTGTACCCCAGAGGTTCTCTCCCTGCGGCAGCTGTAATGGTAGTCCTCGCCATTGTGGCCTCTATTGCGAAGATCCTCCACACAGTAAAATATAATATCGATAGGAAGGTCCACCCCCTGTCGAATCAAGCACAAAAAACCTCTCATATTCCAAGTCACTCAAAAGGATGGGATCAAGCATGTCAGATTGGTAGCTAGTTGCCAACGACACCCTTCTTCAATCAGGAGATGGTCTGGGGCCACGTTTATCTTCTAAACCACCTCAGAATCGCCCACAAGATAATTCAATACCTACCGGTCTCAATGACTCTGACCACACTATCAGTGATCATCTCAATTGGGCCAACTAGGTAGAGGAATCACTAGAGGAGGAGTATACAGAAATTCTACACCTAAGGAAACGACTGGCCAGAGATGATGTACCAGTTATGTATTGACCCACAGCCACCTCTCAATATGAAATACCCAGAAAGTTGTCAGAAGAATGTGTGCACAACATCCCCTCTAATATAGGGACAACCCTACGCTGATTGAAATCAAGATTCATTCCCTACGATGTGTATGTAGACCATGTCATGAAAATACGAGACCTCCTACATCAGATCGACCTAGAAGATCTTCCTTCGGTGCGGCAACCGTGACCTGAGAGGCATAAAGTAAACCTTGAGTTAGCATGCCTCCGTGCACTACACCAGTTACGCCTCCTCATTGTTGTCGCTCCAACGGGAGTCCATATCAGTGGATGGGGAGAACATGGATCTCTGCATTTCACTCCGCTCCCTGCCCAGAAGATCCTGTTTGGCATAATGTCTTCCAACTTCATCATGTTAAGACAACAATCGAGTGGGGTCCCTGTTCCGGAAAGGCGATAAACCCAAAAAAGACAGGCCTTGAGTAAGTCCCAGAAGCATCAGGACCGACGGGAACAAGCCATTCACGAAATCTTGAATCATGCCACTGAAAGCATACAAAAGGCATGTCGCCTAATAGAGTCCAATCACCAGTCATTACTTGCCTCCCCATAGGGGATTGATTCACATGTGAACTCATCATCAGATCTAATTCACCCTCGAATGGGGGCACACAAGATCAGGTAGGTAGCGATAGCAGTAGCCACTACCACAATCCAGGGTCAACCCCAACCTATAGGGATAGGGGAATATTTAACAACAAATGTCCCCATAAGACCAATAAAAATGGGAAGAGACGCAATGTCCAAGGAGTTGAGCCAACACCATCCCTTAGGGCTGGGGGAATTTTTAACACCTCAACAACAACCTCCCCCACGAGAATAAGTATTCTCTCGTCGAGGGAGGATAGTTTGAAAAGGAGGTTCCTACCCTATCCCATCCTTGGAATCATCACCCCCTTCAAGAGGGTGGCGTACCATAATGTCTCATTAAAGAACTCTCTGTTTCACCCTTTTTCACGGAGTCTGAAAGTGATCCCGGTACAGGAAGGGGAAGACCAGTAAAAGGTGCTGGAGATCCTCTTCCTATTTGGAAGATGACATCTACTCCACCCTACGATATGAATCCATCAACTCCATAGAGGTTAAGCCCATGGATAACACCAAAGATGATGCAAATCTAGATGGATCAGGAGACGAAGGTTCCATTTAGGATGTTATTCACACCGAACCATCCGGTGTGCAGTCCCGGAACTAGAGGACCTCCCTAAATATGGCCGCCCCTCCAACTAACCCTCCCCCACTTACCCTGTGATATTCCAACAAGGATAATAACAAAGGGATGATTACCTTTAACCTGACTCGTTCTCTCAATAAAAACAAGCCACTTATGCTTGAAGAGAGATTCGCTCGACAGAAAGAGGAAATGAAAGAGTTGAGGCCGCTTAAGGCCGAGAAACTCTAGAGGAACAATATTATTGAAAGTGCTTATAACGACCCATACTTTACATACATTGTTATTACATAAATATTTAAACATACTTATTACAACATATAACAAAACCATGAAAGGACCATATAGGTATAGTGTCTTTAGAAACTGAGAAACATAAAAAACGGGTTCATAAAGCGTCTACACTGTCTCCCATTTATTTCATCATATCTATAGTCCTTTTTGGCATATCTTACTTAATAAGCTTCTTCCTAACCTGGGGAAATAAAATATACAAAAGCATGAGCTCAAATGCTTAGTAAGGGTAAAAAAAAGAAATATCAATCACATCATATTCATAAGAACATAACATTTTGGAAATCATAACCTTCAAAAGAGAGCATAATTTCATAACATGGGATAAATCATAGTAGTGAAATGAATTCCCATTAATCATAACTTAAAACATGAAACTTTGTGGCATAAAAACATAATCATAGAGAATAATTTCTTATTAGTCAAGACTCATTGCCAACACTATCTTAGTGGACAAAGTCCATTTCTGAACCGAGTTCACTCCTCGTTTCAGTCCTGTTTCACTGAACCGGTTTAACCTACCGTTCTAGCCATGTCTATCTCATGAGATACAAAATCATTACCCAATGCATTGGAGGGAGATATAGGTCCAACCCATCTCATAATGATACCATTCTTATGTGTGCCACAAAATCATAAACCATACATCATAGCATAACCCATGTAATAAAAATGGGAATCTTAAACATCGTGACATCATAAAACAAATCATATAAGATAAAGGAATTCACAAAAAAATTACATCACAACATTATCAAATAAATGTAATAATAGGGATAGAAACAGAAACCTTTATTATCTTAGATGGAAAATAATTTTGATAAAATGCATGAACTCCATTCTTGAGGAAAATATCCTTTCTACTTCAAAAACACTTTTCCTTTCTTAACATGTCATACAATTATAAACTAAAAGAAGTTGATTAAAAAGCATGAAAACATGTAAGGGAAGATTCTTGGAAATAATGTTTTAAAAATCCATTCATTCCGTATAATCTAAAAGAAAACATTCTTCTCGTACTTTTGTCGGAAAAGTCAAAAAACACCTCGTACGAAAAAACAAAAAACGACAAAAGATTCCTTTTATATCATTTACTAAAAACTCAACAAAGGGTAAAATTGGATTTACAAAATTGTAGGTGGATGGAAAAAATATTACATATTGAGGAAACATGTATGTGGATGATAAAATACACCCGAGTAAATACCAAAGTATAAACAATCTCGGATAAAATGAGATTGTGATATTTTCCCTTACCTTAGGTCCGACTTTCTTCGTAAGTGTCCGAACCTCCTGTATAATGATTTAAATAATGTTATTTACTTATTACAGAATCATACTTATTGTTATGATATCATATATGGTCATATATTTAGCTTCTTATTAGTAATATTTCATCATTACTTGTTATTCAGGTGTTTATTACTTTTTGTCCTTTTGCGTGTTTGTCGAATAAATTCTTATTCTTCTCTTTATGTTATAGATACCTCATTTCCAGAATGGTATTAGTGTAATATATATTATATTAATTCCTTCAATTAATTTACATAATCATTATGCAATGAAGATCATGTAGAACGAATCGCATCACTTCGTGGAGACGGTATTCCGTACGTACGCACGAGCGATGATATCGTTCCCATGATCATGGAATTGTATTGGAGTGTATGTATAATATTTCAGAATCAATACCACATTGAAATAATCATATATATTCATTACATTCACCCTTATACCCATCCAAGTAAGGTGGTGGTGGAAAATAGATTACACCATGGTGTGGAGACAGTATTCCGTACGTACGCACGCACGGTGATTTCGTTTTCCGTAGGATGGATAAGAGGTGAAATAGGGTTGTTTCATATTTATAATAAAATATCAGTATATAAGTGATACTGATTTTATTACCTCATAATGAAACAACTGAAGAAGAGGTAGTAGAATAAGAATGGAACTTGAAGAAAACGGTAGAAGGTATTACCTCTTTCTCAAAGTGCCTCCTTTAAACTTTCTCTTAAGGCACTAGAGTTGGTCTTTTGATAAGAACAGTACCTATAGTAGGTTTCTATGGAAGTGTGAAAGTGAAATGGGCAGGGGTTGGCCGATCTTGAAGGCTCAAATTGGTGTGAGGAAGAGAGGGAGGAGGTTCCCTTTTATAAGGGAGGAGAGGGGCACCTTTGGAAATATAAGAAATATTAGTTTATATTAAATCCCAACCCCACTTAAAAACATCCAAAATGACTCATATCCGAATATTAGATGAGATAGGGTTGTAATATAATCAACCTATAAAATTTTGTATTGTTAGGAATTTATTTTAAACATTATCAACTTGATTTATCCTTATTTATCAATTTAAGTTTATTTGTGGTAATAATATTCTAAATTTGAAATTATTATAAATAATTACATATGTGTTGTGAATTTTCCATAATTTGACAATTTATGACATTTTCGACCATATAAATTTTAATTTATAATTTTTAAATATTTTTGTGATTTTAAACAATTTTATAATATGTTATGTTTATAAAATAACAATAGTGTCAATTTTGACACTATTCATTTATTTGAATTTAAATAAAATATATACAGAAGATATGTTCTAACTAAAAGATTTAATAGATTCCTAAAATGTAATATGTATCTAGAAAATTAGTGTATCACATTAAATAGTTCATATAATATTTATTTTAATATTTCTAAAACAATTTATTTGATATTTTAATTACTAAAATAATTTCAACATCACTATTGTGTCATATTTAATAATAATTATTTAATCCCTAAAAATTCTAAATAAATTCCTATGATGTAGATAATTGTATTAGATTTATGGATACTATTCATGTTAGAAGTTTAATTAAGTTTATAACCAATTTAAAATTATTATACTTATAGGATTTAAGAAAGTGACATGTTGTCAAATATTTTGGTTTTAATAATAATTAAATTATTTTCATGGATCAAAGTCCATTAAATGAATCTAATCCGACCCTTAGGTGATATGGGTCGACTTTTAGTCATCCAATAGGATTTTGGCAGGTGTTAGGGTAATTTTATAATCTTATATTTACCCTTAATTACCCGATTTAGCTTTAACTAAGGTATATAAAATTTACCATAGTTACTATTCATAATGAAAAAAAATAAAAAGTAGTCTATTAACATAATTTGGACCCACTGATTCTGAATATGGAATCCATTTTTCAAAATTCAAAACATATAAGTTGCAGTAATTAATTTAAAATAAATCCCATTATTAAGATAACGGGTTTTAGAAGTTAAAACATTGCCAAAGATTGAAATGTTTTTACCTATGAATTCAATGTGAAATTAATGCTAATGACATACATTAGATTAAATGGTTAAAATAAATTCTATTTATACTTTAAAAAAATTCAATATTATAATTTATCCATATAAATTATCTCAATGAAAAAAGTAGTTTTTAATTAAAAATTAGGGTATTTTTACTATTCATCAAAATATGAAAGTTATCAGAAAAATATCCAAAATTACCCAAAGTAAATTTTTATACCCTGATTCAAAAGAAGAATTTTATTTTGTCAAATTGAACTTATAAACATTTCAAAAACTAAATTTAATGTGGGTGCACCATCAAAAGGCGGCAAAACTGTATTTTTTTTAAAAAAATTCTTTTATCCAAAAAACTGATTTTGCTTTTATACCTCATTCTAGAAAATGTATAAGTTGAATTAAAATGTTATAAAATTCAAAATTCAATTATTACTATTCATAACGGCTAGTTTTAATAATATTTTAATAGCATATCGTTGTTTAGTGAAACTCGGTATTGCGAATGACACAAGCTATCGAGGAAGGCCGCAGTTGCGTCTAAAACAAGCCAAGCTAGTGTTGTGTGTAGTGAAATATTCCCTTTATGATTTATATAACATAAAAAAACATTTCTTATAAAATTATCGGGTGTTACATTCTACCACCCCTTAAAATGAATTTCTCCCTCGAAATTCGTCACTTTGTAAAAAATAGATGAGGATACATCTCCCTCATCATATCCTCAAGCTCCCATGTAGCTTCTTCTAATTGGTGGTTCCTCCAAAAAACTTTCTCCCAGTGAGTGGTCTTGTTTCGTAGGACTTTTTCTCTACGATCCAGAATCTCTATTGGCTATTCTTCATAAGAAAGATCATGCTCCAGTGGTACAACTTCTGAGCTGAGTACATGTGAAGGATCAGGTATATACTTTCTCAGGAGAGATACATGGAACACATCGTGTACTTGAGAGAGATTTGGTGGAAGTGCCAATCGGTATTCTACCTTACCGACACGATCCAATATTTCGAAAGGACCGATATATCTAGGGCTCAACTTCCCCTTCTTTCCAAATCTCACGACCCTCTTCCAGGGAAATATTCTGAAGAACACTTTATCACCCACTTCAAACTCTAGGTCTTTTCTTCGGTTGTCGGCATAACTTTTCTATTGAATCTGAGCTGCTCTTATGTGTTGTTGAATAGATCTGACATTTTGTGCCATTTCATCAATGAGACCAGGTCCTAATAGCTTTTTTTCCCCAACTTCATCCCAGTAAGGTGGAGTCCTGCATTTCTTTCCATAGAGAGCTTCATAAATGGACATCTGAATACTGGAGTGAAAGCTATTATTATAAGAAAATTCCACAAAAGGTAGGTGTTGATTCAAACCACCATTGAAATCCATAGAGAAAGCTCTCAACATATCTTCTAGAGTTTGAATTGTTCTCTCAGACTGACCGTCTGTCTGAGGATGATAAGCAGTGATGAAACTCAACTCTGTATCCAGATAATGCTGAAGACTTCGTCAGAACTTCAAGGTAAATCTCGGATCCCGATCAGATATAATAGAAATTGGTACTCCATGCAATCTTACCACTTCCTTTACATATATCCTGGCAAGCTGATCTAGAGAGAAATCCTCTCTAATAGCAATGAAGTGTGCCGACTTTGTAAGACGATCAGCTATGACCCAGATAGCATTATTGCCTTTGGATGTTTTAGGAAGTCCTGTGACAAAGTCCATAGTGATGTCTTCCCATTTCCATTCAGGTATGGGTAATGGTTTTAACATCTCCTTAGACTTCTGTCTCTCAGCTTTAACTTGCTGACAAACCAAGCATCGAGAGACATATTCAGCAACATCCCTTTTCATGCCATCCCACCAGAAGTACTCTTTCAGGTCCCTATACATCCTCGTGCTTCCAAGATGAATAGAGAATGAAGAACTATGAGCCTCATCCAGCAACTCCTTCTTTAATTCGGGGATGGGAAGAACACAAACCCGATTCCTGAACTTTATTATCCCATCAAAATCAAGGTTGAATTCAAGAACATTTCTCACCTTCTTTTGTAACTCTACATCTTCTTTTTGTGCCTCTTTAATCTTTATATGTATAGATGGTTGAACATTCATTTGAGAAAGATACGAATTTTCCCCTTACATTATAATTCCAAGATCCATCCTTTGTAAATCCATAAATATTGGATCTTTTTATATCATCATCATGGATAAAATGGCATGGTCTTTTCGACTTAATGCATCTTACAGCTTGTTTGCTTTCCCAGGGTGGTAATGAATTGAGCAGTCGTAATCCTTATTCAGCTCCAACCATCTTCTTTGATGCATATTCAGCTCCTTTTCTGTGAAAATCTATTTTAAACTTTTATGATCAGTATAAATATCACACCTTTCACCATAAAGGTAATTCCTCCAAATCATTAATGCAGAGATTACCGCATCTAACTCCAAATCAGGAGTTGGGTAATTTTTCTCATGGCTTTTCAACTGTCGTGAGGCATAAGCTATCACAATATAATTTTGCATGAGAACACATCCCAGTCCCTTCTTGGATGCATCACTATAGATCACAAACCTTTCTCCAATACACGGAAGTGTGAGTACAGGTGCACTGGATGACCTTCTTTTCAACTCCTTGAAATTATCTTCACATTCGTCCGTCCACACGAACTTAACTCCTTTTCGATTCAACCTGGTGAGTTGATTAGATAATCTTGAAAAATATTTCACAAAACGTCGATAATATCCAGCCAAACCAAGAAAACATCAGATCTCGGTTATTGTTGTTGGTCTTGACCAACTTTCGATAACCTCTATTTTTGCTGGATCCACAGATATCCCCTCTTTTGAGATTATGTGAACCAAAAATGCAACTTTTTGAAGCCAAAATTCACACTTGGTAAATTTGGAATAATGCTTCTCCTTTCTCAGGGTCTTCAATATAATTCTCAAGTGATCTTCATGTTCTTACTTACTCTTTGAATAGACATTAATATCGTCTATAAAGACTACCACAAATTGATCAAGGTAGTCTCTAAAGACTTTATTCATTAGATCCATGAAGATAACAGGGGAATTAGTAAGACCAAATGGCATCACTATAAATTCATAGTGTCCATACCTTGTACGGAAAGCCATCTTTGGTATATCCTCCCTTTTGACCCTTAATTGATGATACCCTGAACGAAGATCAATCTTGGAAAAGTATTGAGCTCCGCGTAGTTGGTGAAATAGGTCATAAATGCGTGGGAGAGGATATTTGTTCTTGATAGTGATCTTGTTAAGTTCTCAATAATCAATGCAGAGTCTCATTGATCTGTCTTTCTTCTTAACAAACAGAATAGGTGCTCCCCAAGGTGACGCACTAGGGCGTATGAATCCCTTATCAAGATTCTCTTGGAGTTGCTTCTTCAATTCCTGCTACCCAATTGGGGCCATTCTATTAGGTGTCTTTGAAATAGGCAAAGCATCCAGTACGAGTTCTATTGAAAACTCAACTTCACGATTTGGTGGAAGACCCAGAAATTCCTTCGGAAAGACATCATCAAACTCCCGTACAATGGGAATATTCTTAATTGTGTGTTTCTCAGCAACCAATTGAGATAAATAACCTTCATTAAGTGGAGTCAAGACCCATAAGATGGAATAAATTTCCACTGGAAGGTTATGTTCATCCTTGCATCGATTGACAATCATAGATTGATCTGGAATATGAAATGTGACTTTTCTTCTTTGGAAAGTGACATGAGGTCCATATAAAGAATGCCAATCCATGCCAAGAATCACATCAAATTGCACTATAGGAAGGATCACAAGATTTTCAGGAAGCACTTTCCCACAAACTTCAATCGGGGAAGAATTATAAACTTTTGATGTGACTATTGTGCCATTAGGTGTTGTCACAGCTAACTGAACATCTAATTGTTGAGGTAATACGGTGATACCCTTAGAAAATCTTCAGAAATAAGACTGGGTGGATCTAGAATCAAATAAAACATTTTCTACTTTAGAGTGGATGGTAAGTGTACCTTTCACCACATCATTATCGTACTCCACATCGCTGATAGAAATTGCATGTGACTTTCCTTTGTCTTTAGCCATAAGATTTTGTTGATGTCGATCATCATCAACAACCATTGGATTAGGGCATTTATTGGCATAATTCCCCCTCTCCTTGCACTTGAAACATTGAAGTGTAGTAGGTTCATTCTGTGTGTCCCTTCCTTTGTTTGCATCATTAGACATCGTTTTTCCATCATTGCAGCATTCAAATGCCCGATGACCTTCCTTTCCATATTTGAAACATTTAATTGTCCCTTTAAGACAACTAACTCCATGTTTCTTTCCACACTTTGAGCATAATGGAAAGCTCATCTTTTTTTCAGTGTGCTCTTTAGATTTTCCTTTGAATTCCATTTTCCTCTTCTCATAAAACCCATATGACTGATGGGTTACTCCAATCTCCATCTAAACTTTGAGAGCACATCTAATGATTTCCTCATAGCTATTGAAGTCCCTTATGGCTAACTCCCTTCGATGACTTGGTTTTAAGACACTAAAGAATTGATCTATCTTACTCTCATGTTGGATAATAATACCAGAAGCGTACCTTGCAAGTCTTGTAAAATTTGCTTCATAGGTACCAACAGATTCATCATCCTTTTGCTTAGTTCAAGAAACTCTTTATCCATCTTTGTTCGGAGAATACTAGGTAAGTACTTATTGAAAAATAAGTTCTTGAACTCGTCCCATTCCATGGACTCAATTTCATCCCTTTGCCTCGTATTCATAACAATATTCCACCATTGATCAGAATCTCCTTCCAAATGATACACTGCTAGTATGAATTTATCATGTTCAGAACATTGAAGAACTTAAAATATCATTTCAGTAGTACTAATCCATTGTTCAGCAACTAATGGATCAGTAGACCCGCTGAAAAAAGGTTGACGCTGCCTCATGAAGGATTCAACAAAATGTTGCTCCTTCCTTTGCTCGTTTGAAAGTCCTGCATGATTCATAGCTTGAGAAAGTTGTGTGAGCATGGCTACAAGATTTTGAATTCAATCTCCTATAATGTTTGGTTGCTCAGGGGGACAATCATTGCATTTCCCATCGCATTCCTCATTAACAAGGTTCCTTCGGGTTCCATCCATTGACTAAAACAAAGAATAATAGTGTGAGAAACACTAATTATAATTGGAAAACCACAAAATCAAGAATAAAATTTCACACTTAAGTTCTTATCATAGGTTATTCATGGTCATTTCTAAAACACTAAGATTGTGTTCTATACTTAGACTTTTCCTTGGGGTTCTTACTAAGGATTTCACATCCTAGTTCCAAAGGTTGACTATACCTTTCCTCTGATACCAACTATAACGACCCATACTTTACATACATTGTTATTACTTCAAAATTTAAACATACTTATTACAACATATAACAAAACCATGAAATGACCGTATAGGTATAGTGCCTTTAGAAACATGGAAACATAAACAACTGGTTCATAAAGCGTCTACATTGTCTCCCATTTATTTCATCATATCTATAGTCCCTTTTGGAATATCTTACTTAATAAGCTTCTTCCTGACCTGGGGAAAGAAAACATACAAAAGGGTGAGCTCAAATTCTCAGTAATGGTAAACAAAAGAACTATCAATCACATCATATTCATAAGAACATAACATTTTGGAAATCTTAACCTGCAAAAGAGAGCATAATTTCATAACATTGGATAAATCATAGTTGTGAAATGAAATCCCAATAATCATAACTTAAAACATGAAACTTTGTGGCATACACACATAATCCTAGAGAATCATTTCTTATTAGTCAAAACTCATTTCTAAGACTATCTTATTGGACAAAGTCCATTTCTGAACTGAGTTCACTCCTCATTTCAGTCCTGTTTCACTGAACCGGTTTAACCTACCGTTCCAGCCATGTATATCTCATGAGATACAAAATCTTTACCCAATGAATTAGGGGGAGATATAGGTCCCACCCATCTCATAATTATACCATTCTTATGTGTGCCACAAAATCATTAACTATACATCATAGCATAACCCATGTAATAAAAATGGGAATCTTAAACATCGTGACATCATAAAACAACTCATATAAGATAAAGGAATTCACAAAAATATTTCCATCACAACATAATCAAATCAATGTAATCATAGGGATAGAAACAGAACCCTTTATTATCTTATATGGAAAATAATTTTGATAAAACGCTTGAACTCCATTCTTGAGGAAAATATCTTAACATGTCATATAATTCTAAACTAAAAGAATTTGATTAAAAATAAACATGAAAACTTGTAAGGGAAGCTTCTTGGAAATAATGTTTTAAAAATCCATTCATGCCGTATAAGCTAAAAGAAAACATTCTTCTCGTACTTTCGTCGGAAAAGTCAAAAAGTACTTCGTACGAAAAAATGAAAAACAACAAAAGATTCCTTTTATATCTTTTACTAAAAACTCACCGTAGGGTAAAATTGGCTTTAAAAAATTGTATGTGGGTGGAAACAATATTAAATATTGAGGAAACATGGATGTGGATGATAAAATACACCCTAGTAAATACCAAAGTATAAAAAATCTCGGTTAAAATGTTATTGTGATATTTTCCATTACCTTAGGTCCGATTTGCTTCGTTAGTGTCCGAACCTCCTGTATAATGATTTAAATAATGTTACTTAATTATTAAAGAATCATACTTATTGTTATGATATCAAATGTGGTCATATTATTAGCTTCTTATTAGTAATATTTCATTATTACTTGTTATTCGGGTGTTTATTACTTTTTGTTCTTATGCGTGTTTGTCGAATAAATTATTATTCTTCTCTTTAGGTTATAGATACCTCAATTCCAGAATGGTTTTAGTGTAATATATATCATATTCATTCCTTCAATTCATTTATATAATCATTATGAAATGAGTATCATGTAGAACGAATCGCATCACATTGTGGAGACGATATTCTGTACGTACGCACGAGCGATGATATCGTTCCCATGATCGTGGAATTGTATTGGAGTGTATGTATACTATTTCAGAATCAATAACACTTTACAATAATCATATATATTCATTACTTTCACCCTTATACCCATCCAAGTAAGGTGGTGGTGGAAAAAAGATTACACCATGGTGTGGGGACGGAATTCCGTACCTACGCACGCGCGGTGATTTCGTTTTCTGTAGGATGGATAAGAGGTGAAATAGGGTTGTTTCATATTTATAATAACATATCCTTATATAAGTTATACTTATGTTATTACCTCATAATGAAACAACTAAATAATAGGTAGTATAAGAATAATGGAACTTGATGAAAATGGTAGAAGGTATTACCTCTTTCTCGAAGTGTCTCCTTTAAACTTTCTCTTAAGTCAATAGAGTTGGTCTTTTGATAAGACCAGTAAGTCTAGTAGGTTTCTAAGGAAGTGGGGAAGTGAAATGGGCATGGGTTTGCCGAGCTTGATGGCTCAAATTGGTGTGAGGAAGAGAGGGAGGGGGTTCCATTTTATAAGGGAGGAGAGGATCACCTTTGGAAATATAAGAAATATTAGTTTATATTATATCCCATCCCCACTTAAAAACTTCCAGAATGACTCATATCTGAAGCTTGGATGATATAGGGTTGTAATATCATCAAAAAATAAAATTTAGACATGTTATGAATTTATTGTAAACATTATCAACTGGATATATCCTTATTTATCAATTTAATTTTATTTGTGGTAATAATATTCTAAATCTTAAATTATTATAAATAATTACATAAGTGTTGTGAATATTCCATAATTAGAAACTTTATGACATTTTCGACCATATAAATGTTAATTTATAATTTTTAAATATTTTTGTGATTTTTAAACAATTTTATAATATGTTATTTTTATAAAATAACAATAGTGTCAAGTTTGACACTATTCATTTATTTGAATTTAAATAAAATATATACAGAAGATATGTTCAAACTAAAAGATTTAATAGATTCATAAAATGTCATATGTGTCTCGAAAATTAGTGTATCACATTAAATAGTTCATATAATATTTATTTTAATATTTTTAAAACAATTTATTTGATATTTTAATTAATAAAATAATTTCAACATCACTATTGTGTCATAATTAATGATAATTATTTAATCCCTAAAAATTCTAAATAAATTCCTATAATGTAGATAATTGTATTAGATTTCTGGAGACTATTCATGTTTGAAGTTTCATTATGTTTAGAACCAAAGTAAAATTATTATACTTATAAGATTTAAGAAAGTGACATGTTGTCACATTCTTTGGTTTTAATAATAGTTAAATTATTTTCATGGAAAAAACTCCATTAAATGAATCTAGTCTGACCCTTAGGTGATATGGGTCGACCTTTAGTCATCCAATAGGATTTTTTCAGGTGTTATGGTAATTTTATAATCTTATAGTTACCCTTAATTAACTGATTTACCTTTAACTATGGTAAATAAAATTTATCGTAGTTAGCATTCATAATGCCCAAAAATAAAAAGTAGTCTATTAACATAATTTGGACCAACTGATTCTGAATATGGAATCCATTTTCAAAATTCAAAACATATAAGTTGCAGTAATTAATTTAAAATAAATCACGTTGTTAAGAAAACGATTTTTAGAAGTTAAAACATTGCCAAAGATTGAAATGTTTTTACCTATGAATTCAATGTGAAATTAATGCTAATGACATAAATTACATTAAATGGTTAAAATATATTCTATTTATACTTCAAAACCATTAAATATTATAATTTATCCATATAAATTATCTCAATGAAAAAGTTGTTTTTAATTAAAAATTAGCGTATTTTTACTATTCATCAAAATATGAAAGTTATCAGAAAAATATGAAAAATTTATCCAAAGTAAATTTTTATACCCTGATTCAAAATAAGAATTTTATTTTGTCAAATTGAACTTATAAACATGTCAAAAACTAGATTTAATGTGGGTGCGCCATCAAAAGGCGGCAAAACTGTATTTTTTGGAAAAAAAATTCTTTTATCCAAAGAAAATGATTTTTCTTTTATACCTCATTATAGAAAATGTATAAGTTGAATTAAAATGTTATAAAATTCAAAACTCAGTTAGTACTATTCATAACAGGTAGTTTTAATAATATTTTTATAGCATATCGTTTTTTAGTAAAACTCGGTATTGCGTACGACGCAAGCTATAGAGGAAGGCCGCAGTTGCTTATAAAGCAAGCCAAGCTAGTGTTGTGTGTAGTGAAAGATTCCTTTGATGATTTATATAACATAAAAACAAAATATTTCTCATAAAAGTCTCGGGTGTTACAGCTCTTCCCAAGAAGTGCCATACCTTGCACTCCCAGCAAGTGCACATCAAAGACCAAGGTTTTCCCCAGCAAATGAAGTGCCGTCAGGGCCCCTGCCCAATGTAGCGCTCGACCCATCCAACTACATGAAAATGGATTCAAATGAATACCAAGACTTCACCCAACTCATGATACAACTAGAGAGAGTACGTATGAACTCACTGAAGGTGTCACAAACGGCATATGCACCCTTGGTGCCAGCCGATCCGGATCCTCAAGAAATGCCTCGGGATACACCTGACCAAGACCGGGCTCAAAAAGATGTAAACCATGGTCTCACCAACACCATCGAGGTAATAAGAGCTTTATTAGAAGCAATGGAAGGTTTAAACGCTTCGGTACAACCAGAATGAAATCCCTACCCAGATTGGGTGAGCAACACCCCTCCCCCACCCAATTTTGAGAGCCATGTATTCCTTATTTTCAATGGATCAGGCGATCCAGAACAACATTTGAGGCACTACACATCTTATTGAGACCCTATGATGGGAACTCCAGAACAATAAGAAGCAGTGAAACTTAAATGCTACTTGCAGACCATGAAAGGATCTGGCTTCGTCTGGTATACGAGTCTGCCAGCTCAGTCAATAAAAATTGGGAAGACCTTCTGTAGCAGTTCCAGTTCCACTTCAGCTCAACACTGCCTAAAACAACGGTCAACGACCTCATGAATTGCAAACAGAGGGAGAAGGGGGGGGGGTCTCAGATTTCATCGCGAGATGGAAAGGTCTAACTGACTCACTGAAAAGGCCAATGCCCCAAGATGAGATGCTTTCAATTTGCATCAATAACCTTCAAGATGAGCTGCGAACACCGCTCATACGAGTGGAGTGCACCAATGGCTTCCACAATCTCTCTGCCATCACCCAGAGAATTGAAGAAACCCTGCAGCGGACTAATGTGAAGCCCTAAATATCCTCACAGGCTCCTACAAAGAGAGCAGTCATAGCTGAAGCATCCTCTGTCACGCTCAAGCCAGCCCTTGTGCCTGCTCCACCGCCTAGGCCTCCACCAAATCGTCAAGGGCCCCCTGTATATTAGCAGCCGCCTCTTCCCAAGCAGGAAGATCATAGAGGATCGAAGTTGAACCAGTTTGAGGAATGAAGACACAAAGTATACACGTTCCAATAGGACCAAGCCCGCAACTACTTCATCGTTGCCATGAATAGAAATTTGATCCACCTTCCAAATCCAAAGAAGCCTGAAGAAGTCGGCCACGATAAAAGGCTAGATTACTGTCCCTACCATCGAATGTTGGTGCACAATATCCAGGGATGATTCATCTTCAAAAACGTCCTACAAATGATGGTAGACTCCAGGCAGGTCAAGCTGGGACCATCCCCAGCACATGTGACGTATTTTTCTACCACCGACTCCGATATAGGGGAGGGGTGGCAGGAAGTCACCAGTAATAAGGGGGCAGGGATTTGATGACTGGATGACTCAGAAGACTATAAATCGAGCTCAGGGCATACTCCGAGTTCAACTATAGCAGCCGGTGTTGCCGCCAACATCCCCTAATTCCGCACAACAGACAATATCAGCCTCACAACCCTCCATGAACCAGTCATCCAGGCGTAATAAAATAGGGAGGAGAAGGGCGTAAGAGGATAAGTCTGCAAAGAGGCTGAAGTTATCCCCAATGTTGTTGGATTTTATGCCCTCAAACATGGCGCCACGGGCACTTACCCACCAAACGGCACCAATAGGGACAACTGACCAGGTTGAGCTATCAAAGGACCAGGAGCTATTCTTTGATTACATCAACGTCATCCATCTAATGGAATTGTTCCCTGACGAAGGGTATGGTTACAGACCCGAGTTCCCAACACAAGGGTCCGAGAGGCGGGATCATAGAAGTAGGGGATACTAGGGGAGGCGCAGTCGTGGCCGAAACCAACCCTATGGTTTTACCCCAACCCAAACCATTAATATTGTGGAAACCCATGGGAGAACCCTTCAACGGACTCAACAAGAGAAATAATATTCCTCCACCTCCACAAGCAGCCACTCTGGCCCTGTCATTCTGTGGTACCCATCAGAGGAGGAACATGTGTCAAGCCGCCTAGGGCGCACAAATAGACCGGCCAGGACGAGTCCCTATAATGTAGGAACACCATCGACATCTGACCCTACGGTCAGTCCCTCCTTGTCACATACTCCATCTCCCAAAGTGCTTGCTAAGACACTCCCTCCAATGGAGAAGCGTTAGCCACTAGAGCAGAAATACGACATCCTTAAGTAGATGGCGTCAGTACCAGCCAACATATTAATCCTAGATGCCCTGAGATTATCAGCATACCTCAGGGAGGTGCTTATAGAATCCTTGCTTAGCCCCGAGGAGTTTCAAGCTGAGGCAGCCACCCCTGAGATTTACCAGACAGAGACTGGCCCGACTGAATGCAATGCGGCGATTTCCTTCATCTATCATGATGAATATTCCAGCAATCAAGGACACATCAAGCCACTATATGTGTTTGGCACACTAAATGATGTTGATATCTGTAAATTCATTATTGACAACGGCTATGGAGTTAACCACCTTCCCATATGGAGACTCTGTAAGTTGGGCTACAGTGAGGATTATCTTTTACCATCATCCACAACTTTATTAGGTTACGAAAAGAGGGAACATAAGCCAATGGAAAAAATCAAGCTAAAACCCCATTATGGAGACCTTGTGGCCTAATCAGAATTTAGGGTGGTCTAGCAGAGCACAACATTCAATACCCTGCAAGGAAGGTCATGGATCCATAAGAACATGGTCGTTCCTCTATCCTACCACCAGTGTATCAAGTATTGCATCAATGGACAAGGTGTGACATTGCATGCTGACAAGTCCCCTTTTGAGCTCTCCGAGTCACACTACATTGAGGATAAATTTTATGATCAAAAGAAGAATAAGCCCTCGATCGAAGGTATTGACTGGATCCCTGCTCCAAATGGACTGGAAATGGTTCCTGATGACCCCCTCAAGCAGGTCGGTGGAGACTATGTACTGCCAATCAACCATGTTGAGAGTACGAGTTCAAGTCCAGACACGTAATCAGCTATCCTAATGAATTCATCAATGACACCCGAGCATAGTAGTGTATAAATGACCGCTAACCCTCAATTTGGAGGCAGATACTTGATCGAGGACGCCCACAATTCCTTGCCTCCAGACTCCCAAGAGCACGTTCCTAGAACTCTCCCCCATTAGGTCATGAAGATGAGAATGTGGGGGAAGAAGAGGTGGAATCTCTCAAGGATTCACCTCTCGCATTTGAGTAAGGTATCTCCACAACTGTGGACGAGCTCAAGGAAATAAACTAGGGTATCGAGGAAGACCCATGTCCCACTCTCATTTTTGCATCCATGTCTCCTGAGGAGCATAAGGTATATACCTATTTACTAAGGCAACATCATGTTGTTTTTTCCTGGAATTATATAGAAATTTCCGAACTCGATCCCGAAGTTGAAAAACACCACTTAGGTCTTCCAGAAGACCACTGGGCTATAAACAAGCCTCCAGAAGGAGGTACCCCACACATACTACCAAAATAGAGGCTGAAGTCAATAAGCTTATTAAATAAGGCTTCATTCAGGAGGTCCAATACCCCATCTGTATAGCCAACATTTTTCCCATCATGAAAAAGAATGAAAAAATCCATGTTTGCATCGATTTCAGAGATCTCAATCAGCATTTCCCAAAAGATGATTTCCCGGTCCTGATCACTGAGTTATTCATCGACGCAATGACCAGGTATGAGGCTCTATCATTCATAGATGGTTTTTCTGGGTATAATCAAATTAGGATGTCCTGAGAAGACGAAGACACCACTACCATCAGGGTCCATCAGGGAGTATTCTGCTACAGGGTCATTCCCTTTGGTCTCAAGAATGTTGGATCCATATATCAGTGTGTCATGAATCATATCTTTAAACCATTCCTAGGGAGATTTTTTGAATGTTATATGGATGACTTGGTGGTAAAGTCCAAAAAGTGCTCAGATCACCTGTCAAACCCTAAAACCTTCTTCAAAAAACTTCGACAAGATAGCCTTAAGATGAACCCATTGAAATTCACCTTCGGGGTCACCCCAAGGAAATTCCTTGGCTTCTTCGTACGCCATTGTGGCATCAAAGTCAAACATGGAAAGAAAAAGTCTATCCTTGGTTTACCAACTCCCCGCAATCTCACTAAGATGAGAAGATTCCAAGGACACCTGGCCTACATTAGGAGGTTCGTAGCCAACCTAGTTGGTAAATGTTTTCCCTTCACCAGGTTAATGAAAAATAGTGTTACATACCAATGGACTGATGATTTCCAAGAGGAATTCGACAGCCTAAAGAAGTACCTCTTAAGCCCACCGATGCTCATGCCCCCGATTAATGGAAGACCACTTATCCTATATGTGACAACACTAGAGCGGTCTTTGGGAGCCTTCCTCGCACAGAAAAATGTCACTGGTAGTGAAAACATTCTCTATTACCTCAGTCGAACCATGATCAACGCTGAAACTTGATACTCAAACATCGATAAGAGTTATTTGGCCTTGGTATTCACAGTTCAAAAATTGAGATATTATCTGCAGCATTATGAAGTCCATTTGGTCATGTGTAATAATCCGCTCAAGTACATCCTCAGCCACCCAATGCTGACCGGGGACCTATCCCGATGGGAAGTCATCCGACAATAGTATGAAATCCGGTTTGTGCCTCAGAAATCAATCAAAGGCCAGGAATTATCATATTTTCTGGCAGAGCACCACTCGGTAGGGACCACCACACCAGACATCGAGCTACATGATAAAGACATCTTTTCAGTTCAAGAGGAGTTCCCAACATGGGAAATTTACTTCGATGGCGCATCCCAAAGCCCGGTAGGGAAGAGTATGGAGGATCTAAATTATAACAAGGTGAGATTGGGGATCATACTCATGTCCCTAGAAAAGGCCATCTTGCCATAGTCCTTCATCCTATCAGAAGGATGCACGAACAACGATGCGGAGTGTCAAGCCCTCATTGTAGGCCTCGAGCTCACACTCCAGGCGCAAGTACAACACCATAAGGTAAAAGGTGACTTGGAACTGGTCATAAAGCATGTCAATGGTGACTATGATATTAAAGAGGAGGATTTGATTCCCCTGTTTGACAATGTACTAGGTTTAATGGAAGAATTCTCCACAGAACCAAAATTGACCTATATTCCCCAGTCTCAGAATGCCTAGGCCGATGCATTAGCTAATGCGGCCACAACCCTAGCTGACCCAGACCGGGATGAAACAATTATCAGTATTGCTCATCATCAAATGGTCTTTTCTTTTTTTCAGACTAAGATAGAGGAAATCAACGATGTCAATCCTGCCCCTGATCCACATGCTCCTTCCATCGGCTGGATGACCCCCATTGCAGACTACCTTCAAAGGGGAGAGCTTCCATCAGATAGGGCTGAATGAAAGAAAATACGGAGAATGGAAATCAACATAGTCCTATATGGAGGCATGGGTTAGTAAGATTTCCTCTATAAATGATGCCTCGACAGAGTCCTCCTCAGATGAATTGATGGAGAGGAAACCACTACTGTCATAAATGAATTACATGCTGGGGTATGTGGAGCACATCATTCTGGGTATAAGCTTTTCCATCAGGTTCGAAGGCTTGGGTACTACTGGCCCACCAAGGAATGAGATTGCGAGCACTTTACCACAAAATGCCACTCCTCCAAAATTCATGCCAACTTCATTCAGCAACCCCTGAAGTTACTTCATCGGGCTAAGTACTCTTGGCCGTTTTCCATCTGGGGAATGGATGTCATGGGACCATATCTTCCCAGCACGGCCAAACAACTGAAGTATATCCTCACTAAAACCAGCTTCATTTCCAAATGGGAAGATGCTATACCCCTCAAAGAATTTAGGGAAAGAAACATTGTCATCTTTGGTAAAGACAATATCGTCACCATTTTTGGCATCCCTCATACCATAACGACGAATAATGACACCAACTTCTACACTACTAAATTGGAGAAACTGTACCAAGAATATGGTATCATGGCTAACCACTCATCCCGCTACCACGCAGCGGCCAACGAATAGATAGTGGATTTCAATAAGACCTTGTCCATCATTCTCCAGAAAATGGTGGACAAAGACAAGAAATCATGGACGGATAAACTCCTTCATGAATTGTGGGCTTATCGAACCACAATCCACACATCTACTCGGGCTACTCCGTACTCATTAGTATACAGAACCGAAGATGTCCTGGCCATTGAGATCCAATTTCCCTCGCTCCATTTTTCTATTTTTGATCAGTTATCCAACGATGAGCAATCAGAAAAAAGGCTAGGTGAATTGGAACAGCTGGATGAGAAGTGGTTTCAAACATTACACCATATCGAAGTATAACAGAACTTGATCGCACGAGCCTTTAATAAAAAGGTTCATCTTCGGTCTTTCTTGGAAGGAGAATTGGTGTTGGTCCTCTAGACCCAAATGATTCCCAGAATGAAACCTCTAAAGAAGGAGCCCATGTGGGAGGGACCATATGTTCTAAGCATGGTCTACTCCAATGGAGTATATGCCCTGATCACCATGGAAAGGCAGTTCACTACCGCTCCTACGAATTTGATATTTCTAAAGAAGTATTTTGCATAACCAAAACCAGTTATCGTCTGAGCTGTAGGATGTTAAACTGCCAAGCGCCTATCATCTGATCTGCAGGACATTAAACTGCCAAGCCCTAATGGTCCAAACTCTATGACCCTAAACTAAGAGTATTTCATCCTCACCGCATGACGTTAAACTACACTAATTTTAGAAAACTACGTGTGGCTGGATTCCTACCCCTACAGGATACATAGCGATTCTAGGATACTGTATCCTATCCTAGCCATCCCCAAATAAAGCCAAAAGTGCCCTTTTTTCCCCGTGTACGGACCATCCCTACACGGGGTGTATCCCTTTCGGAGAACTACATATGTCTTGATTCCCACCCTTTTCAGGATACATAGCGACGGCAGGATCACACATCCTGGCCCATTCACCCCCGAATGAAGATTAAAAATTCCCTTTCCCCCCATGTATAGACTAACTCTGCATGGGGTGTATCCCACTCAGAGAACTACGTACGGATTGATTCCCTCCTTTGTGTGATACGTAGTGACGCCCGGATCCCACATTCTGGCCGAGCCACCCCCGAATGAAATAAAAAAATTGCCCCTTCCACCATGTACGGACCAACCCTACACAAGATGTATCTCTTTCAGAGAAATACCTATGGATTGATTCCTGCCTTTACATGAAACGTAGTGACACCATGATTGTGCATCCTAGCCCAGCCATCCCCAAATAAATTTAAAAGTTCCCTTTTTCCTTCGTGTACGGAGCAACATTTAATGGGGTGTATCCCCTTTCATAGAACTACGTACGACTTGATTCCTGCCTTTGCAGGATACATAGTGACGCAAGGGTACCCCATCCTAGCCCAGCAACCCCCATAATGAAGATTAAAAATTCTCTTTTTCCCCGTGTATAGACTAACCCTGCACGGGGGTATCCCTTCTAGAGAACTACGTACGACTTGATTCTTGTATTTGTAGGATACGTAGCGACGCCATGATTCCACATCCTGGCCCAGCCATCCCCAAATAAATCTTGAAATACCCCCTTTCCCCCGTATAAGGACCAGACCTGCATGGGGTGTATTCCTCATCCTTACCGCATGATGTTAAGTTGCACAGATTTAAAAAAATTCCCTTTCCCCCGTGTACGGACCAGACCTGCACGGGGTGTATTCTTGAAAAAACTACGTGTGGCTTGATTCCTACCCTCGCAGGATATGTAGCAATTCCTGGATCATGTATCCTAGCCCATCATCCCTAAAAAATGCCCTTCATCCTTTTCGCATGATGTTAAACTACACAAATTTATAAAAAACGTTTCCCTTTCTCCCGTGTACAGACCAGACCTTCACAAGGTGTATTCCTAAAAGAACTATGTGTGGATTGATTCTTACCCTCGCAGGATATGTTGAAATGAATGGATTCTATATCCTAGACAATCTTCCCTAAAAAAACTCCCTTCTTCTTTACCGTATGATGTTAAACTGCACTGACCCAAAAAAATAAATATGCCCCCTTCCCCTGTGTAAGGACCAGGCCTGCACGGGGTGTACTCCAAAAAGAACTACGTATGGCTTGATTCCTGCCATCGCAAGATACATAGAGATGTCGAGATCTTGCCTCCTGGCCCAACCATACATAAAAGAAAACACGACTATACATTCCCTTCTTCCTTACTGCACGATGTTAAAATGCATTGTCAAGTGTCATTACCACACGACGATAAACTGCTTGGAATCCCCCTTTCATGTCGTTTTATCATCATCCTCACCACACGATGTTAAACTGCATGGACTGTGTCTACATCGCATGATGATAAACTAGATGGACTTCTTCATAACCCACCCAAGATATATGACTAAATGGGATGGGAATACTCCTTGCACATTTGGATGCATCCTCTCCATACATAAGACTCCACGACCCAGATAATTTTGGATGTTCATAACCACCCATGGTGATCAAAAGTGAAAATTTATCGACCCATGGACACCTTTTGAGGACTATGCATACCATTAACTTAGAGGCACTACATATTGATATCCCGTGGCCCGTTTACCAAAGGAATGATTTCCTCAGGCGATACTCTTCATATCTCTGTAATCTTTCCAACCTCAGATCCCCCATATCATATCTACTGATCAAAAAATTTATGGAGTATTGGTTTACATGTTTGTTCTCATCTCACATCAAAAAGTTTACAGGGTATCCCTACCTGGTTAGCCTATGTATCTGCCCATGGATCACATGATGATCTGCATCTACAAACTCAAGCCAAGGCTAGGCTACTTTGACTAAACAGCCGATTGTGGTGAAGATGTTTATTGTATGCCTGGACACCATTATCCCCACATGCCTAACTCTGTGCTATAAGAAATCCTGAATTATCATAATCATCTGTGGCCATTGGAAGTGGAAAATTATCGACCCGTGGACACCTTTATATGACTATTCATACCATTCCCTCAGCAGATCAGCATATTGATAGCCCCTGGCCTGTCTACCAAAGGCAAGATTTCCTCAGGTGATACTCTTCCTAGATCTATACACTTATCGGCCTTAGATCCTCACACCATATCTCCTGATCTGGGAAACCCCAGAGTTACAGTTTACACCCTCATTCCCTCACACTTGTTCAGATTATACCAAAGCATCCTAACTCAATTTCCCTCCGGGTGTCGTAGCAATAGTCACCCAATGGTCCGAACTCTATAACCGTTAAACTAATAGTACATATCCCTTACCACATGATGTTAAACAGCATGGAGTAAATATACATCCCATGCGCAATATAAATTAGCACAGGGAACTCTTCGTGTTTTAAGAGAAACTAGGGACAAACAACCTCGACATGTCTAGATATTTGCTAACCAAATGACAGACTTTGTGGCCCGAAAATCATGGATCCTCATAATCATTCATGGCCATCAGAAGTGGAAAGTTATCGACCTGTGGACACCTTTTCATGACTATTCATACAATGCTCTCAGCGGCTCTGCATATTGATAGCCCATGTCCCGTCTACCAGAGGCATGATTATCTCAGGCGATACTCTTCCTAGATTCGTACGCTTATAGGCCTTAGAGCCCCCATATCATCTCTCCTGATCCAAGAATCCTCGGGACCACGATTTACATAATCAATCCCTCTCAATGGCTTGGACATTCCGAGATATTCGAGCCGAGTTACATTCTAATCAAGAGTGGCCTTTGCAACTACGTCCTTACCGCATGACGATTAAAATTGCACGAAACATGTATTTTCTGCTTGGCATGAACCTACAAGGACCAAGCCTTAAGAATCCATGGAAATTCCTCTAACTACAATCATTTTCACGGACTATCTAAATTACCCTTGTCCTTGCTGTACAACGTTAAAATGTAAAATATCTTTAAAAATGCTCCATGTCCTCACCGCATGATGCTAAATTGCACCGAAATTAAAATACTCATATGACCTTACTGCATGACAATGAACTGCACAATATAAAATAATAATAACACCTTCTGTCCTCATTGCATGATGGTAAACTACACAGAATCCATCCCCACCGTATGACATTAAACATCACGGAATTCAAAATGCCCTCGTCCTTGCCGGATGACGTTAAACTGCACGGTCAAAACTATTATGGGTTCTGTCAGGAATGTAGGCTTTCCTCTATCCCTCAGTGCACGAGCCAGACTTGCACAAACCACCGTCTCAAACCAGCATGGGATGGGATGACTTCACCCATTCCCGAGAAGTTTATCTATGATGTTTCTACCGTATCCAGGCACCCTCTTTTCATAAACCATACTCTGTACTCATAAAAATCCGAACTCTCGTAAGCCGCAACTGGTGGTCTCGAATATCAATTTCCATAAAGTTTTCTGGTTATCGGGAGAATAAAATCATTGTCCTAAGGAAAACATTGCATGACTATGCATACCATTCCCTCAACGGTTCTCCATATTGATCTCCCATGGCCCATCTATAAAAGGCATGATTTTCTTAGGCAATGCTTCTATCCGTACGCCTCTTGGCCTATGAGCCCCCATGTCCATACCAGGATTCCGTAACCCTCTGAGCTACAGTTTACTAACCTTTTTCACAACCCTGCCTATGTATGGTGGAACGTCTCTGGCAAGATTACCAAGAACTAGGGGAAGCCATTCCATTTAAAAAAAAGAATGTCCCAGCTTCATGACTATGAACTGTGTCAAGCTCTAACCATCCTTTATGCTAACTAAATGATTAGTAAAGTGTCCTTCCGACAATAATCCTGATTAATACAGATGTTACCAAACTCTTTCAGATGTTACATACCCTTAACAAGCCACCCCTGGTGGTTTTCATAATTTTCCAAGCCACCCATGGTTGTTTCCATATACCAGACTTCCATGAAGTCCTCAGGCTTTCAGAAATAGAAAATTTTTGACATAAGGACACCTTTGCACAACTATACATACCATGCCCTCAACATCTTTGAATATTGTCACCCTTGCCCCGTCTAACAAAGGCAAGTCTTCCTTAGGCGTTGCTTTTCCTACCTCTACACGCAGATATTGCTCCCATACCTTGTGTCATGCTCTGCATGTTGTTCAAATCTAAACATGTTTCCCCCATGTGCGCCTGAAAGGTATTGAGACATCTTTTAATCAACCAATCCTCGTCGGGGCCCTCACCCCACCCGATCTGGTCAAATCTATTTGACCCAAAACATCAGTAATGATAGTTTTGTCGGTGGGACTTTAAACCTCTCCCAAAAAGAGATGCAAAACCCGTTAGGCCGAAAACCCGAAAAGGGTGACCTAAAAAAATTCTAAGCCATACCTGTTGGCTGAAAACCAAATGGGCCCAGGAAAAATTAGGGTATTGATGGAAAAGACAAGAATTTTGTAGGGTTTTTCTACAGAACCCTATCAATAGTCAAACTATGCTCGCTGGATCCCATGGTCCATGCAAAAATTAGAGCCCATTTCTATTTTATCATTTTCCTCAATTATGATTAATTATGATTCAGTGAGTTGTTATTTATAAAACAGTTGTTCCAGTAACAATAAAATTTTACAGCAAGGAAATATTGACAGCAGATTATATTCCATTTGGAAAAAAAGGGAGGACGTCCACAAGACAGTGTCTTTCCTTATCAACAACAAAAGATGTAAAACAGAGTGTATATAAATGGATCTGGAAATCACAAAGGAGCTTGGTTCACTCTATCCATCAGATTGGAAACCGTGCGGTGAAGGTTATTACATGTTTTTCCTAGAATGGGATTCTCCCTGGCCTCAACTTTATCCACCGAACAAGTATGTCTCACCATCATTTAGAGACTGTTGATCCCTTTCCTAGTAGCTTCAAGATCACCAGTCAAAGATGAAAACTGATCCCTCAGGATTGCTGCTCGATCTCCGCATTCAGGATTCATAGTAGATAGGGTGGTCACCTAATCTTGAGAGCTCACCACTAGTGCTATCAGGTGATAGAGCGTCATCATAGCTTCCTCAAAAGCCCGGGTCCCGTAATGAGAGGAAGCGAGGTGAGAAAGTTTGTGTTCACTGGCAGCAAGCTCCCCATGGGCAATGACAACCTGGCAGGCGAGAAAATGAAGTTTTAGATAGTCAAATCCACTTGACCCCAATCCTAGGAAGATTTGCCGAAGGGCTTCAGTTTTAGTCTCCATCTCATCCAGAGGAGTTTCGACAACAATCTCACAGATCCGGGCCCAGGCCAACCTTCGCACTGCTCGGTGGTCCGCCATGACATGAGGGTCTTTTTTATCCACGCTAGAAAATACGATAATGAATTCTGGCATTGTGGTCAGCATAGACATGTGCGCACTAGAATATGGGTCAAAGACTGGTGGGTCATAAGCTTCTATCCCTAGATCAATCTTGGTAGTTGAGTTGGTTAGTCAAGTATCAACTGGCGGAGCTTCGGGATTTACATCACGGGGGCCCGAAGTCACAGGGTCATCCTCATCTACATCCAAAAGGGATCGATCTATCTGAACATTGTCCGCAGAGGGGTTGGAAGTGGAAGATACCCTAAGCTGCTTTGACCTAAGTTCCATCAATCGGTTCTCCCTCAAGGCTGACGAGGAAGGTGTGACAAGCAAAATAGCCGCAGTAACCCCCGATTTGGGATATTACCGGACAACAGTCCCCAGGATCCCATCTGAATAATTATCTATACACATTCTCGCATACTCCAAGGATAGGCTGGCAGCCACTATTATGTCAGGAAAGGGGATACTTGTGCCCGATCCCTCCCGCATCAACATCAGCCACCATTGATGGAGAGAGTCAGTATGCAGTCCTCGGGCCTGAGGATGGGGAAGGGAAACCTGGAGTTTCATGCATCCAAACTATCGAGAAAAATAATATGGGGCCTACAACTCAGACAGAGAAACCCCATAAATCTGCGCGGATAAAAACCCATCCCGTAGTGAAATCATATATTAACAGTCTTCTAAGCCCCCCCTGCAGTCGTCATCCATGACGCCGGAAGGATTGAGGTAGGGAGTGAAAAAGAACTTGGAAAAATCACTCAGAAGCTTGACGACTTAATTAAATCCGAGGGACTTCAGATGAACTCCAGATATATCGAGTTGGTTAGGCTGAAGAATAGGAAGCGGAATGACAGTGTTATGAAGATACTCATAACAACAGAAATGATCTGCTACCCAGCCATATAAGAATTGAAATGGCCCACTCAGACGATAGGGTGACCCTCCCTCTTGCATGAGGCTTAGTAATTCGTAAATACGAGCCATAGTGGGCATGGACAGATTCACCGGGACCCCCCCCCCCGCCAGATCAGCTACTATCATCAAGGTGCAAGCCCTGACTCCTGGGTTGATATCCTGAGATGGGAATAGCCACTCGCTAAAAAACATGGAGAAAAGACCTGCCAGCCTAAGCATAGGCGGCACACTGGGGTGCACATCATAACCCCATGAAAGATAGCCGCCTGCCTCCAAAACCCCCCAGTAGGAACCTGGGATAGTTTGCGATTGTTGAGAAGGGTGAGTCCCGGGTCGCTTGACCTTCGGCATAGGACCGATGTCCTTCAGAAACAACTTTATCCAGGTGCTTTAGGGAATAAGAGATAGAGCATGCAAGGGACGACCCAGTGACCGCACCACCATAACCAGTGGGTCCCTTGCCAACGAAGGCACCCGTTTGACATCATCCCATGTGTCAGGAGTGGGCATTAACTCTTCATACATACCACTAATGATCGGAATCCCTCCCAGTTGGTAGATGTCCCATAAACTAATAGTAACTTCACCGTGGGTGAGGTGGAAAGTTTTAGTGCTCGAACACCAGCGACTGAGCAAGTCAGGCAGGATCGAAGATGGTGAGTAAACAGAAAACTCGGAAGCTCACACTATAGAGTACAGATTTACTGCTTCCAGTGACTCTGGAAATTCCTGGAAATGATAATATACCCTAAAGGCCCAGGCCCAGTCATTTGAGAAAATCCCCCCAGACCGAAGATCCCACCAGGGAATCCATCCCGCGTCAGGATCAACTCGATCATGGTTGATCATGGAGGGGTAACTCTTGAGGACTACCTATTGGGAGAAGTCCTGAGTTTACCAATCACTTTGCATCCGAATAGATCCTCTCAAAATAAAAGATTCCTTCAGATCAGAATCAGAGATTAGCTCTCATAACTAGGCGAGGATCTCTTGAGAGCACTTCAGCGATGCTTCCAAACAAGGGGATAGAAGTCCTGGGAAGACAGGAGGGATATGGATGTGTTCTTGAAGTCCGAAACTATAAAGCGGAAGACGATCCGATAACTGATATCCCAGAAGTTCGGGAGAGAGCAAGTCCTTCAAAACACCATCATCGGGAATGATGGGTCAGCAATGGTCCTCTTTGATGCTCTCAGCTCTATAGATCATAGCTAGATGTCTCCTAGACCAATTAGAAGAGGCTCTGTAGCAGTCCTGGGTGCGGGTCAAGGAGGAACCATATTTTCTCCCTCCATTATATAAGTGAGGAAAATTTTTAGCCCGAAATAATAAAATCTAGAAAAAATACCAATAATTTGGAAAAGTACTCCATCAAGGAGCCTTCGTGATGAGATCCACGAGCTAGCCCCAAGAGGTAGTTCGCGACAACTTCATCTCGCGAACCAGCACTACGTGGAAGAAGTTCGTGATACTTTGGCCTATAGAGCGTTGGCCAGAAATCCGCGAACCAGGCTTCCCCGCAGAATCTCAATTCCGAATTTAAAATTTTATGTTTGGAAAACATAAAATATTTTCATGGTCTGGAAAATTTCCGGTCCGCAGACCATCCAAAACTGTATAGAGATTTCCTACGCGACTCATCGTGACTTACTTTTTAATTGATTAAAAGTTTTAGTTCACAGCTGGGAGATTGGTCCGCAAGTGAAGGAAAGCGTGAATGAAGAACGATTCATAGAAATGTAAGCTGGTTCACGGATGAGGAGTTTCACAAAGGAGAAGGCGCGCAGAGAAAAAAAAATTGTGAGATCCGTTTTCATGAGGATTCTTGTAAAAGACAAGGGTAGGGGCCCCCTTCTATATAGGCGTGGACCCCTACTAGGTCCACTCCACTACCGAAAACTATCCAAGTTTCAGGACCACTCTACATCGGAATATCCACCTCTTCATTCTGATCGGACCCCATTCCGATGGGGGGAATTTTTAGGGTCCAGAAAAATCCACAAAGGAGAATGGGAATCCCCCTTAATTCCCTTAATTTGAGAAAGGATTCTACCCAATTTCCCCGAAAAAATTGGACAAAAACATGGAGAATACTGAATATTGGAAAAGGACATAACGATCTACGTACTGGTCTAACACTGATGGTACGTTGCCGGTTTGGAAAACTGCCCCCTCCGAGGACCAGAGTTATCTTCAAAACGGAGGAGGGAACCCCTCCACGGGCACGAAACATGGCATACACCAGGCCAATTCAACATCATGAACCACCCCCACCATGAACCGCACCAACCATCCCACGCCACACATGATGCCATTCACGAAATAGAGGCATAGCCCTGCATAGCTGCAATGCACCCCTCTAACCGACTTGGTTCGCGGGTGAGGTGCATTCAATGAATCCCCGCAAACTTTGGATTGACTAAGTCATCCATGGGCCAGGTTTTCAGCCATAGGACTCCACAAAAGTGGCCTCATGACCACAATACACCCCTTTCCTCCCTTCTATAAAAGGGCATAGAGGGTGAGAAGAAGGTGGGTTGATCGAGGGATTCAGTTAGAAGGATTAAAAGATCGGGGGATCGATTGATCAGAATCCATCACCAAGAAGGCTTGGAGATCGACTTCTGAAGGAAGGATTCCAGAGTAAGGATCTTAGGATTTTTTGAAAAGTGATGTTCCAATTCGTGAACTAGGATAGGTATGAAACTGGAAATGAATTGATAAGGAACCATAAAACGCATAACAAATTGGTGAACCACAAACATTAAATAAGAACCGCGAGCTAGGGCCCCTCTGCAGATGTACTCCCCACAGATTCTCCTTTTTCGATCCGACACACCACGTAGCACCCTATTACAGGTGCGAAACCCATACCAGCGAACCCCCGACTGGAAACTCCCCTGAATGCCACTGCTCGCGTGGACTCCACCACCTACCAACCAGGTACGCGTGTCGAACTCGAAGTCGCATACCGCCCTGGTACGCAGGATGCCTATCAATCAGTGTACCACCCTGGTACGAGGACAACCTCTCCAGCTGCATAGCACCCCCTACGTGAAGGGAACCACTCCCCTTTCACCCATATGGCCCGCCAACTCCTTCGGGGTTCCTATTCACCGAGCCTGATAAATCCTTTCTAATTCAGCCCGATCCTTCGCAATCCCTTCATTGGCCTATTCATCGGCCCTGAGCCAAGGCCTATACCGAAGCAACTAGACCAGTATGATGAAACATTCGGGCGTATCATCACATCCCTTTGAGTTCACATACCCATGGTAGGTGAGGGAAAATGGGTTTCCCCAGCTCTTGAGTGGATTCTTGTAGCATTCATGGGTTCATATTCCCACGGTAGTGCGGAGTTCGACATCGGGTGTCCCCTTTGTGCCTCTCCACTTGTCAGGATTGAGGGACCCTTCTCACAATTCCTTTTTACAGTGCCAGCGGTGAGCACCTCCCCCCTCTCCTAGGAGTGGTTGGGAATCCCTCCAAGATTCATCCCCACACAATCCTTACCGGAAGCCAATGGACATTCCCCTCTCATCACGGAAGGCTCACTGCTCTGCTACGCGACTCCTACCTTCCTCCTACATCAGGGACAAGGAGAGTCCATTGGTCCCGACCTTCTCCTCTTCTTGTCATTTTCCTCCCATTTCCTTGGTAGGGAGAATGTGCGAGGCTTTCCAAGTCTGTTTAATTCTCCTATTTCTCACACCGAGAATGAATCACAGGGGCTTAGATATTTGTGATGATCACGGCGTCTTCACAACGACAACGATCAAAACGAACTATGTGTGTTTTGATCCATGTATCCTAAGCAGGGTACGTAGGAATCCTCCCCGAGGTTCAATCCCAATTAGGGCCACTAACCATGTGTATGTACCAATCATGACCCTCACAATAAACTATGTGGGTTTTGATCCCAGTCTCCTAAGCATGGTATATTGGAAGCCTCCTAGAGGTTCAATCCCAATTCGGGCTGCTTCAGGGTATGTCCTGCACCAACATTGACTGGGAATCTCTCATCCAGGTGTCCTTGCCACATGATGTTAAACTATACGGTTGGTTCCTTGACGTGCAACCTTTAAAGGTGATATGTCCCGTCAAGTGGAACCGAACTACTTGGATTCTGATTCCTCTCCCGAGGATACGTAGGAAGCCCATAACATGGGTTTGATCCAAACACTCAAGTCATTATCTTCCCCCCTGGATGACAATAAATTCCATAGCACCCAGTTATGAGGCTTCAAAACCATGTCGTCTCAATAAGTCCAAACTCCTCAGAGTCATCAATCCAATGAGGGATGGTAATGCTTAGGCCTAAATGACTCCACATCCCTATGTTCAACTGATCATTTCCAACTAAGGGGTAATTCATGGATACTATTATTTGGGATAAACCAAAGATTCGTGAACATATTAAGAAATCTTAAATATTTAAGAGAGTCCCGGATCAAGAAACAATTCCCCCAAATAGGGTGTGATGAGCCCGAATTCCCATCCTCTCAACCAATGTGAGTTCTTAAGCACCACTGGCAGAATCGCCTAGCGAACGCCTGCCTTTTGAAATTAGGTCCATGGATCATTGGACAAAGAACCATTGGACGTTTTGAAATGAAGACCAATATACCCGACCTGAGAAATTGAGCGAAACTTAGCCCTTCCGTAAAATCGGTCGTTGGGCGTGTAGATCATCCCACCCTCGGTCGAAATAGAGATACAATCTCCGTAGGTAATCACCCAATGGTCTATCAAAAATCGTTGTTATACAATATAACCTATGGATAGTGAAATATATATCACACTTAACAAATTAATAAATGTAATGTTCCAGTGGAATATCTAATAAAAAATTGATCATTTATATCCCATAAAGGCTACCTGCTAAACATGGGCCAAGATCATATAACAATACAAGAGTAAGTAAAAAAAGGATACACCATAACTTATATGTATAAAAAATATATCATAAATGCCATTACTGAGTTTTATAATCACAAATTATATTTCAACTATAGTCTTTCCGTAAAATTCTGAGTGTCACAATTTACCACGGCTTAGACATAGAATAACAAGTTTAACATTTCCCATGCTCGAGCTATATAATAAAACATTTCAGATCCCTCTAGAAATGATTGAAGGTACAGTGAACCAAGGAATCATTGTTTATTCCTATGTTCTACTTGATAGAATCTCTATTAGGCTTGAATTGGGGTAAAAGTAGCATGTCTATCCCCAATTTCCACTAAGATCCCAGCCAAACCATAACTAAGGGGTAGTAAGGACCATGTTATCCCATATAATCAAAATCCAAAGAGAAAATAGGTCTTCAAAATTCTACACCATGTCTATAACCCATGGTGTGTCACAAACATGGGATCCCAAGTATTAATTCATCATTAAATACATTCACCATTTTATAACATCAGTTTACCCACTCACATAATAATTCAATATCATTAATATTTCATGAGTTTACCCCCTCAATTCTGCAAATTAAAAATATAACAATAAACTAGTTATATCAAGAATCATATTGTTAACACATACAATGGGAGTAAAACTATCTCATATTCAACTAAATCAGTTTAATTTATTTATTAACATGATTC
Source organism: Viscum album (assembly GCA_963277665.1). NCBI lineage: Eukaryota > Viridiplantae > Streptophyta > Magnoliopsida > Santalales > Viscaceae > Viscum > Viscum album. Next base: position 1,550,752,257 of record OY728129.1, read on the forward strand.
CTCCAATAAGGAAATAAAAAATGTTCACCACATGGGTGGTTTAACAGGGAATTTTGAAAGGCACGCCCCATTGGTGAATTTGGATGAGGAAAAAACATCTAATAACTCTCAAGGGAAATAATGGGAATCTCTAACATGTTCCATTTCATTTAATTCAATTGTTCAATAAAGAAATTATTGAATGTCTGGCCAGAGGAATATTGAAAACCATATCTATAAACCACCAAATCTCAAGGGAAAATTATAGACCAACTACCATAGGTTGGTAGTGGAGTTCTCATCCAGTATCAACTATCGACTCAGCACAGATCAGGATAAAAATGGATAATAGAAAAAACAATCCTAAAAATTGGGCATATTAGATAACACCTAAATAAAGCATCTAATTCCATGAATAAATAAATATGAATCAACTGGATTTTATTACTCATTGATGTAATTACAATGATATGAATGGATTATGATTCTGAGTCCAGATCAAGAAACAAGATAAAATACTACGATTTGGCTTTTGAAGTGGATTCCCACAGTCCACTATTGTCTATGGGAGGAGAAGAACAAAATTTTATATTTTAACATTATGAAAGGGAAAAATGGTTATTTTCCTCAAAAAATAATGTCTCATGGTTTGGCCTCACTCTTTGTAAAACTGTGTCACAACTGCGCACCCCTCACTGCAAAAGCGGAACAACACACAGTTATTGTTCATGTTTTTTGAAACCATGTAAAAAATGTGTGATTAGGATATGATAAAAATATTATGCTCCCTATATGGGAGTGTTTCTTCATCCACACAATTTCCTCGAATGGTGCATCCTATAGCTCCCCACTATTAATCCTCACACAGTAAGTAGTAATTATGAAACCTTTCTTGCATGATTTCTATTAATCATGCTACATGTCCGATATTTCCAAAAATAAGGTAACTTGGCTCCCAAAAAGCATTGGGCACCCCTGATACACCTTTGACAACAATGTGCACTCATATTCAACCATAATTATGAATTTAAACCAAAAAGTTTTTCATACATCACAGTTAAACCCAAAAACATACAATAGACAAACCTACATAAAAATTATATATTATGCTTATGATCCTCTATAATATATCTATAAATTTATTATTTGTAATTTATTATATTATACTCTTCTCGAACATATAAATATTTTATAAATATTTAAATACAAAATTATATGTGAATGTTTTTCAAGATTTATCTAAATATGTGTTCCTCAAATAATATTAAAATTTTCATATTCCCATTGTATTTTTCCACTAAATCAAAAAAAATATTCAGTGGTATAATTATTCAATAAATGATATTACCATATATTTCCCATGAATCATTGAATTATTCTCATATAATATCACATTAAATAAAAAATTATTATATTATCTTGAAAATATGAAGAATAATTAGATTCATCATAATTGAATTTATAAAACCCACTATAATATTTTTTAACAAATGCATGGAAGCATGTACAATATGTTTCTTGGAAAGGATTACTTAATAATGAATTTACATTCATTATATCTTATAAAAATTAATGGATTGAATCAAAATGAGAAAATTAATCAAAATACTAAAATAATTAAGGAATATTCTTGTATCATCTCAATTAATTATCTTAAACATTGAAAATATTTTAAAGATTCATCTTACGTTTGAAATATATTATCTTAAAAATAACATTATCAAGAAAACAAATTCTCATTTGTATCCTAATAATTTTATTTTTTTATCACCTAAAAAGATATATTTCATCTTACACGATCATTTTAATTATTATTTATACTATTTGAATTTTAATATTATGGATATATATGAAAAACATACATCAAAATAAATATGAAATATCATTTCTGGGATGTTAAACCTTAGATGATTACATTTACATTTGTTCCATGGCTCCTTCTATATATCATTGTAGCCTTACCTTTTCAATATCTATATATTCTCTATGTTATACAAATTATAATGAAAAATATGATTTATCATATAATAGATCTTATGTATTATAGTATTAAACACCAAGTAAATTTCCAATTCATTTCATATATGATTTTCATAAATTATTTTACATTTTTAAAAAATCACACCAATATAAAATATGAGCCCTATAATTATTCTTACCAAATAATAACGTTATGTTTTAATATATATGCTCCATTTAAAAACTCAAAAAATTCTCATCCACATTTATTCCACATATTTTTTTCAATAATATAGGTTAATATACTGGACAAAGTAAAATGGTTCAACTAAAATATGAGGAAAATCTATGCATGAATGATATTAAATTTTGGGTATTGGTATAATTATTTTAAATACGGAATATCAAATACTTATTTACCAAAGATATTCCAAAACAAAATCCTAATTTTTTTTGTATTGTTAAAAAGTGGTCTTTCTCTAGTTTATTCTTATGTAAGGATCTTTATAGTTCAAGAAATAATCCAAAAAAATCTAGAGGTATATAATTAAATATTTACATTATAATTTAACTATATATATTATTGAAAAAGATATATTATCTAACTATTTTTATTACAAAACATTAACCAATATAATATGTGAATAGATATCAAGGAAAAAAACTTTACTAGTAAAATACAAGTATTCTTCCTTTGAAACATATAAATGATGACAAAAAATTTAATTTTTCCCTTCTATTTAAATTTCTCCTTAATCCTGTTATTCAAGAATTGAGTGGAATACCTTGATATTTTAAAAGAAGAAAACTTTTTTAAATAGCCTAAATGATACACAAGAATGTGGTTAGACGAGAATGTCACAACTTAAGACAACATGATATATATTTTTTATAATATGTTTTATCTCTTCAATATAATTTTGTATACACAACCTCGAGATTATTTTGTCCGATATCGTATCTAACATGAAACATTATACTTAAATGAACAATGCTATATTTAATCGATATGACATATCCATTAAATCAGAAGTTATTAATAACATTAAATACATTATGTAATATATATATATATATATTACATGATTAATATAAATTATTAATAAATGTTTAGTAAATAATCATTAATTATTTAGTATAATAATTTCATAAAATTATTCTCTATTCAATTTTTATTTATTTTCATGAAAAACAGTGTAATTATTTTTTAGAATATTTTGAAAATGAATTTAATAAAATTATATTAATTTATTAATTAAAAATACAAAAATAATTGTTTGAAATAATTGGATTTTTATAAAAATTTTGATTTTTATAGAATAGTAGAAAACACTGATTTTTGTAAAAATGCAATTTTATTTTCAATAAATAATAAAATTTAAATGTAACGTTATGTATTTAATATAATTTTAAGTACCATAAATATTATTTTTCATATTTAATAAAATAAATTAATTTTAACTCATCATTATATTTTATTCCAGTATATGTTTTTTTTTTCAGGTTAAAACTGTGTCTTTGCAGGAAACTGTTTTAATGTGCATAACATATCTCTGTTTTAACTGATTAAAATAATACAGAATGAGTAATGTTTTAAATGATTTTTTTGGTTTTATACAATTTAATTTTAATTTCTATTCATAAAATGATTATAATTAAACAATGAGTTAATTTGAATAATCTTATACATCAAAAAAATATTCTTCTTAGAAAAACTATTTGTTATCGTGTATGCTGGTTTTCTTTTATATTTAATTATTCCAAATTTAGAAAAAAATTTAAATAATTAAAAATATTTTTTGAAAAAATTAATTTATAAATTATATTTGGACTCATAATTGAAAATTTTCAAAAAAATTACTTTTTCGGATAAATAATGAAAAATACTAAATTCTAAATAAAAAATTACTTTTCATTTAAAAAATTTATAATGATAAATTATATATTACAATTTTTCAAATAAAAATTAATTCCCACACGCAAAGATATATATATATATATATATATATTAACCCATTTATATCATCATAATTAATTCCCTATTTAAATAATATACAAAACTTTTATATACATTTGAACGTTTACTCTTTGAAAACCCACTTTCTCATCATACGTAAAATATGTTTTTAAAATGAAAAATATAATATTATTATCTTTCAATTTGGGAAATTAGATTCCATAATTTAATTATAGTAATTTTTAATATATAATAATATAAAATTAAATCTTTATGACAATTAATAGTAAATACACTAGAATTTAATTGAAGTGGTTAATTTATAAAATGTGTTTACCGTGGGATTAAACTAAAGACACATGGGTTTCAATAATCTATTAAACTATTTAGAATCAATTTAATGGATATATTTAAGACTTATACCATATATTATTTATAAATTATCCTTTATTGGTTCCTTGTGAAATGAAAAAAACATTCATGAAATCCACTCTATTCAAAAATTACAAGTGTGTATCTCACCTCACTTACAAAAGTCCACCCATTGTCCTCCTCTAGTAGAACATTCAAACCCCATTGGATTAGAAAAAAACTGAAACAATAAATTATATACTTCCTTAATATAATCTTAGAATCTTTACCATGGGGAAAATCCATTAACGTAAGACCTTTGGGTCAAACCAAAATAAACTAACAAAAGAAAAGGTATCCTTCATTGACTAGTGTCTTTATTTAATTTATTCATCCAACTATTCAAATTCTTCTCAAACCATTGGTATATTAAAACCATAGTGTATTATAAATGATTATATTTTATTAAATTAATGGAATAATATAAATAATTATCCTATACTAATTAATCAGTTTCAAAATCATCATTCCTGTGTATGACGGATTTCCGCCTCACAACCGATGTCATTCATTTTTAACACTACCAACAATCACGACTAGGTATGAATATGGATATATAGAATATATATGTTATTTAAATAATTATTACATTTATATATTAATTATATCTTACACACATTTTTTTACCTTCCATTTCATATGGAATAAGAAAACGCCACACCTCTGTACGACGGACTACTTCCTCATAAAGCGATGGGATTTATTTTTCATTAATGTTTTACATGGAAGGTAATAAAAATAAATTTAACAAATATACATGATATAAGTGATACAATTATGAAATTAATGGAATATTTATCATTATTATAATATAATAAATCATAATTTTTTCGTATTATCTCACTTAATGAAATAGGATAATGATATCCATGTATATGTAGAATACCGACTAAACAAAGTGATGTGACTCTCTATTTTGACAACACACCTCATGGATGAGATATATATTTATATTTGAATAAAAAATTATAATTATTATATTATTATCACTTTAGAAGATAAATATTACTTTACACTTTATTGTAATTATCATTGAAAAATGGAAATGTTACTCATGTGCACGTACAACCTACCAACTCCATGATAATAATTTAGACCATTTTCAAAAAATTGAATCATATTTCTTCTTAAATTCTATAATTTATGTATAAATATGCTAATTATTTAATAAGTATTTGTCAATAGATGATACGACATTATTTTATGAAAATGATATAGAACATTCATAATAAAGAATGAAAAATAAAACGGAGCAATTAACACCCAAAAAATGAAAATAATGATAGATTATTGATGAACATGTGATAAGATATTATGAAAATATAATATTTTTGACAAGTACCTATATTATAATTTGTTTCATATTTTATACTATTTCAGAATTAAATAGTTATATTCATTATAAATATGGTATGTAAGAAAAAGTTTTAATAAACACATATATTATAAGGTTATATTTAAAACAATAATATTTAAATGACTGAAATTTAATTTTTTAAAAATAATTTTATTTTTATATTCATGATATAAAAATTATCTTATTATATATTTTTTATAATTATCAGAAAAGGGTTATTATTTAGTGAATAGTGAAAAATAACGATTTTTTGAAAAACATCATTTCTTTCAATAAATTAAGGAATTTATATTTACCATTATTTATTGAATATTTATTAATGTAAAATAAATAATATTTATTTATATTTTATCCACTTAAATGTCTTTGAATCATATTTTTATTTTATTTTTGAATAAGTTTATTTTTTAGCAATATAATAATTTTCTAAAAACATTTTTAAAGTACAAAATGTTTCTCATTTTTAATAAATTTCAATAATACCTAATGAGGAATTTTTAAAATAAAACAATATATTAATTAAAACTAAATAGTAATTTATTTTAATATAACGATAACTATTATTCATAGAGTTAATATTAAATCACTTTTTTGTGAAAAAAAACACTTCTTGAAAACTCACTTCTTTATCATGTCTGTAGGTATTGTTTTAAATATAAATTTTCTAATTGAGAAAATTTAATTTAGTAAAATATATTAAATATTATTAATAATAATTTTTAAATTATTTTTTCATGTCATTTTAATTATTAGGCATTAAAATGTTATCGTGTTAAAAAAATTACCACAATATAGGAAAAATAATGAAACGAGTTAACGTTTATGGTAAAAGATTAAAATACCATAAAACTACATCTTTAAATTATTGTTTTATATGTTTATCAACCATAACCGTTATTTAAAACTATAATTATCAATACATATATTTGTAATTAATTCCACCCAATTTTTGGGGGCATTAAATATAAAATAATCATTATTTAATCACTTAAAACTACCACTACATAAGGATAATTACTAATCCTAACCATCTCATTGATGCTTGGTCTTGGTAGTTACGTCTCATGTTTGTTCTCTTCTATTCTCAAAGTTATTTTCACTTGTTTCTTCTCAGTTTCCAATGGTCCTTCGAACATGGTGGTGTGGTTCGACCTCAGATGATGTTTGGCCTGGTGATGTTTCAAATTGGATGATGGTGTACACTCCAATGATTTTCATTTTTTATCAGTTTTTTTGCAATGTTCTGGTTTGGTTTTCATCCTCATGACATCAGTAGTGATCGGTGAATGGTTTTTTATTCGACTACGATGTTTTGGGTTTTTTGGCTTTGATTTTTTTGGTTCATCACCCTCTGGTTCTCTACACTAGCTGCAGGTCTCCACCACTCGCCCTGAGGTGGAGCTGTACAGAGGTTTCCCCAATGCTTTGGGATATAAGTTTGATCGGTCTTTCTACGCACAGTGGTTTCATCTTCATTGGCCCTCAGAGGATGAAGGCGACCTTTAGTTTTATGGAATGGGGTGTTTCAGTTCTCTCTATGTGTTTTTCGTCAATGATGGTAAACTATGAAAATGAATGTAATTTATCTTGGTTCCTTGCTGGCATTATGTTGTTCTTTGAATTTTTTTGGTTGTTTATAGTAGTGACGATGGAATCTGATAGTGAAGGGATGTTTGTGGTGGCTGTGGAGCACCGCATATCAGCTCCAAAGAAATATGTTCTCTGGCGTACGAGTGTGATGAAGACGATAGAAATGATAGCATTGATGGGTTGGAATCGACGACAGGAGGTTTTTGGTGGTGATGGTGATTGATGCATGTTGGGATGACATCTTCGGTGTCAGGTGTTCATCCCGTGATAGATGGTGACTGAGGCGTGATGATGGTATAACTATCTTATGAATTTCAAATTTTAAAATTTCTATTTAGTTTAGTGGAATTGTGGTGTCATGGGAGGTGTTAATAGTGGAGGATTATTTTCTATAAACCATCATTGGATGGAACGTGACAGCATCTATATGGATTTCGAAATTAATTTTTTTTAAATCGCGTTTGTTTCTGGATTTTTAATTTATCGGGTTTTGATGGTCTTAAGTATCTTCAATGTTTAATATTGTTGGAACCTTGTTATGGTTCACACATAGCCTTTAAATTTTTTATTAGAAAATAAAAAATATGGATTCGAGTTAAGGTGTTTGTATATATTTGAGAAACAAAAAAAATAAACAAAACATTTATCATTAACATTACATCAAATGAATCATCCTCATGTAAGAAATCATAAATATATATGGGACCATATAAACTAGTTTATGGTAAATAATTCTATTTTATTTCACTTCTAATATCTTATTTCCATTTTACAAGAGCATTTATAATTATACACAAGTGAACAGACCATGAAACCACAGAATGAATACTTCTAAAACAATGAAAATAATAAAATATTATTAATGAATCAGTCATATGATGTAATAAAAGAATCATATAAGGTATTATAAATTTTTATATTTTTCTATAAGGTTTTATTAACATTAATTAAACCATTATTCAAGAGGATAATGTATGAAAAACTAAATAGAATTGTACGGTAAGGGGTTCTAATCTCACTTTAGATTTTGGTGAGATATGTTCCTTATTCCAAAATAATTTATTTTATGTGGTTTATATACTAACCTATGATATATAATTTCATAAATACAATTAAATTCATTTTATTCATTTTTTTATTTGATAATTAATACTTTTATAGTGCATACAATTTGACTCATTACAATGTATATGGGAATTATCAACCAAATTTCTATCCCTTGGGTTAAACATCAATTTCATTGATAATGTATTGATTATATTATGTGTGGATTTTTTTAATATGATGTATTATACTTTTTTATGTAGAATTACAAATGATGCACATAGTTGATTCATTTTACTAATTCCCACTTCAATGATATGAAATTTTTAAGGGAAATTTAAAATATGCTATTTTAATATTCCTTTTTATAAAAGGATTGTTTTGGATACATTTACAAAATGAACAGAATATGTAAATTTTATATAGAATTAATATTTTTATTAATATGTTATATGTTTATATGGTTATTAGAAATGAAATTGTTTTCCACTGTATGTGCATAGTTTTCCAAACTGAGTGATTTTAAAATAAAATGTTTATTTTATTCAGATATTTTTTTTATACTTATATAATTCATGATTTTTGATTATCTTATAATTACGGGGAATTATTTATGATAATATGTGGTTAAATGATAATACAATTATTGGTGTTTTTGTGATAAACTAATAATGGGTGGTTATGTGATTAACCAATGATGGGTGATTCTGTGATAAACCAAGGATGGGTGGTTAAGTTATAACCTCCAATGTTTTAGGTAATTTTGAGTAGGAGGTTTTATATATTGGTTAGTACAAAGATAAAATTGATATATAATATTATATTAAAATTTACCTACTTTTATATTATATTCTTTCATAGGAGTTCTCATGAAAATCACTTGGTTTTCAAAAGGTAAGCTAATTATCATTCTAGAAAGATGATTCCTTCTATGGGTAAAAAGGAATGCTTTTAGGAATACATTTTATGGGTTTTCACATGACTAATAGATTCATTTAAATTATAATCCTTTGTTATATTTTGTACTCATCCAGGGATTTAAATTTTTTTATAGGAATTTAGGGGGGAATAGAGAGAAGGAACATGTTGAGGGAAAAATGGGAATATTCAACATGAAGAGAAAATATGTGTTATTTTAAAATTTGTTTTAATATAAAATGGATACTATGTATATGTTTCCACTAGTTATGTATGTGTTTACCGTATATTAGTTTATCCAAATTCTATAAAAATATAAACCTAAAATATCTTTGGGACAGTAATATTGTCATCTATTGTTTAAAATAACTAGAATGTGTATTTTATAAGGATGGGTCCTTACTATTTATATGAAAGGATTTGGTAGATAAATGTATGGGTTCAGTGAATGCCAACAGATAACCCATAAATTATTTTAAATTTGTGGGTAAGTTAAAATGATATATAATTTTAATATTACCATGATTATTCATCTATGATATTTCTATTTAGAATTATTTTCTATATAGGAATGATGGAAATTGTGGTGGGAAGGAATCAGATGGAAAAATACTTAAAAATTAGTGTTTTATGATAGTTAGAATCATAAAATAACTATTTTTATAGTGATTGATTAGTTATAACAAACAATAAATGGTGGAGGTATCCTTTCTAGGGAGTATCCAGAAAAACTATAGAGGAATATGTCAATAGTGGAAGATTTTATGGGAAAAATCATCTAGATTTTAATGGAACCTAAAATACAATGGTAAATGAAGGATGGATCAATGCTTGAGAAAATATATTCGAATTCATGGGATGTTTGGAACCCCAAAAGGTATCCCTAGATATTTTATAGGTGAATTCGATCAATAGAATTATCTGGTTAAGAATAAAACATCACAAGATTTTATAAAAATTATTCTTTAAAATTAATTTAAATTTTCATGTATATAATGTTACACAATGTTCTCTATTTATCTTGCATTATACACACCACCATGTTTATCCTATGGTACACACGACAATATTTATCTTTGATAAATTTTGGTACATGAAAGACATTGTTTTATTGGAAAATAATATACTATCAGTAGTATTATTTTTCATAATAATTATCATTTATCCATTGTAAAAGATAAATAAATTATAATTATATTGTCTAAAATTTTTTATATAATTAATTATTTAGTGAGTAATTAATAAGATATGAAAATAAAAATCAGTTGAATATAAAGGATGATTTTTAAGAAAAATTGTTTTTTCCAAGAAAGTTGTTGTATATTAAAAAATTAAATTAAAAATTATTACTTAATAATATTACTATTTTATATATATATACTAAATAAAATATTTTTAAAATCATCCCATAAGTTTTATATCATAAAATAAAAATAAATCAAATTTAATCCATAAAAATTTTTTCTCTCTCTAAAATACAGTTTTGTTACCTTTTAATATATGAATTTTTTTAAAGTTAAATTTTTAAGCATTAATAAATTTTATTTCACAAAATAAACTCATTTATTGAAATTGTATTGTCAAAATTTACTTTGGGTTATTGGTTGTTATTTTTTCTGAGATCCTTCACATTTTGATGAATAGTGAATAATACTAAATTTTAGATGAATTTAATTTTTCTAATTTATTTATTTAGTTAAATTATATTTTATAAAGGGTTTAAAGTGTAATTAGATTAAATATTCATTAATTAATCAAATTTTGGTAATTGGAAACAATTTCTCACTAAAATTGGATTTAAAAACATTTAATGTTTTTGATGTTTTTTACATAACAAACCCATTGATTCATCTTGTACGTGGGATTAATATTAAATTAAATTCTACAACTTCAATGATTGGAATTTATTAATATTTATTAAATATTTGGAATTTAGTTTTTTGAAAATTTATATTTATTTAAAATTGGGTTTTGACTAAATATATTTGCGAAAGCAATTAAAATTAATTATCGTAATTAATATCAAAATGAGTTAGTTAGTGGTTAATCATTAATCTTAACAGTCCAAATGACCTTGAAACATGTCCAAATTCTATTTAATAGAATTTTTTTGACCATATACCTTGTTTTATAATATTTCTTTAATTATTGGAGGAATCTATGTAATGGAGACCACCCAATAGTGTTTCCCTTTATGTATTTACGGGAATTTCACTCCTCCACAACTATAAATGGGAATTCACTCTCCCATACTTTTCACAAAACTAAAGAAAAATTATCCAGAACCTACAGAAATAAGCTAAAAAATCCAAAATACCATTTTATACCCCTATATTTTTCCATAAATTATTCCAATTATTTCTAGTGGAGAAAAATAAAAAAAGTTACTTGAAGAAGATGTATCATTCTTCAAAGATATTTTTTTTAATTTATTTGTACAATAAATCAATTAATCTTATTCCATAATTATATAAAAAAATCAGATTATCCAAAATATAATGATAAATTTTTATTTTAAGTAATCTACCAACATATATAAATATATCTATCAAATTTGTAATGAAATCCTCATTTGTGTGTATGACAGGCTGCCATCTCTCGAAACGATGCCATTGATTTTTGATGAAATTACACTCATGGTTGAAAATTATGATGTAATTTTTTAAATGATATAAAATATTTTTATGACCTCTTTATTTGTTTTTAATTTTAATATAACTCATACCATTATTCTTTAAATTTTGTGGGAATAAGATAACATTACTTTTAGATGAGTGAACTACCACATCCTAAAATAAATGCGTTTCATTCACACTTTACATTGAATGTATTTAGGATGGATGTAGTAATAATATATTATATAAATTTAATATTTATTATATTATTGAAATAATTATCATTCTTTACATACGACATATAATTTTATTATTTCAATTTCACACACTGAAAAAATGATAGTGTCGTTCGTGGGCGTGTGGACTATCGCCTCCTCAAAGCGATACGATTCATTATTTTCCATCACCACATAAAAAATGATATATAAAATGATATATAATTAAATAATATGGTATTAAGGATATAATGTTAATCCTGTAATGATAAACATTACTTACCTTCCTTCCATAACAATCAATGAAAAATGGGAATGTTACACATGCCTACGTACGACCTACTATCTCCATTATTGTTACATTGTTTCATTTTTCATAACGATATTCAATGATTTATTTTAAAATAATAATATAAATATAAATATTATTATTTTTCAAGATATTTTTTATATAATTACACCATTGACCGTAGTCGACTTACCATAGTATGTTTTGACACATAAGCCAAATATGGTAAAAATATCCAACAGATGCATCATTGATTATGAAATGATATATATCGTTTTTATAAGTAAAATAAAATTAATAATAATCTTCTAAAAGGTTATAAAGAAAATTAATATTTCATGGACATTTATTATTTTAGGAAGATAGAGGGAAATCATGACGAATCAGATTCAAGGTAAAAATTTTCGTCTAAATATACATTCAATTGAGACTTTTTTATTATTATGCACCTAATTACATGTTTATAATGTCTAAACAACCAAATTAAATTTTATATCATTTACTTCATTAATTTCATGATATTTAAAGTTTTGATTTGTTTTTTTTATTTCACAGATCCTATGATTCAAAAGTTATCCATGTAGTAATTGGATTTGTAGTCTAACTTATATTTCTGTGATACTTATGTTATATTTAGCACTTATTTTTGTTGTGTGGTGTATATTATTCCAAGGAATGATGATTATTATTATTACACATTAATTATTTTATATTTCTATTTCTATTTGATGACATCTCTTTCATGGGTTTCACAGTTTAAAGGTTACCAATGTGGTAAAGGATTTTTTTACAAATTTCTATCTTTCAAAAGTTTGTCAAGTTATACACATATCTTATTTTATATGTTTTTTATAATTCCACTTTATCGTGTAATATAATCAATATTTGTATTTTAATTATATTATATGTTTCATTTAATGTTATTCCTTCACGAGCCATGTGATTCAAATATTTCATTATGGTATCGGACACATTGAATGATTAAAGATCATTTTCCTCAAGTATTTTTTCAATGATATTTTAAGTAATTTTACATTACTAAGCATCATAAACCCTTGATTATACTTATATTACACGAGGGAAATTTTTTTCTGATACTATCCTCATTCATTCAGTGGATGGATTATGTTAGTTTCAATGATATTTGTATAGAACGCTTTTCTTTCTAATGAGTTAATAATGTATCAATGAAATTTTTATGGAACCCATTTGTTTTCCTTAGGTTAATCATGTTCCATAGAGTTTTTTATGAAACCCACTTCTTTTACATGGTTTTACCATGTTTCAATAATAATTTTATGGGACCCATTTCTTTTCCATGATATAATCTTGTTCCAAATAGATTATTGTGGAACACATTTCTTTTCCATGGTTTAACCAAGCATCAAATATATTATTATAGAAAATGTATATTTTCCATGAGTTAATGATTTCATGAAATTATTATTAGTTTTTATAATGTGATTATGGAGAAATTAAGGCTTTTATGTGTTATGAGTTTTATTGGTACATGGGAATTTGTTTGGTGGTTAAATTATAAACCAATGATGTGTGGTTCCATGATAAACCAAGGATAGGTGGTGACATTATTAAACATTAGCACATGGTTTCATGATAAACCAATGATTTTTGGTTTTGTGAAAAAAACTATTGGGTGGGTGCTTGATAAAATAATGACATGTGGTTCTGGGATAGACATTCAATTAATAGGGTATGGAATCCACCATATGGTTATTTTATTTGTTAGAGTTAATGTAAGTGTTAATGGAGAAAGATATCACAAGTTATGTACATGTTTTATTTAATATTTATATGTGCATATAATGATTATATTGAATTGTATTGATATAACATGGCCTCTTGTTATTTAATATGATAAATATTACCATGTCCATGTTTTTATATTTCATAATCCATTCTTTGATGTGTTTGAGTTATTTTATGATGTTCTCATGCATATTTATTTTTTCATCATACCCTAAATAATTAGTATTTTCATTGATGAAATTTAATTGTAAATGCTTATTTTTACCATTCTTGATCATCTTATCTAATCCTTATTATGTTTCCATCACCCCAGGTTCAAATGAATGATTCTTATGGTGTTATGCCTAAAAATTATTTCATATGGATGAAGATGATTTATTTATGTGAAAAATAAAAGCTTAGTTAAGGGGGTAAATTCTCATCGATTTTCATGTGAATTATTTATTTTAGAGTTTTTACTAGTTTTCTAAAACACTATATGTAAAAGTATCTCCATAACATAAAGTTTTCCATTTGATGTTGTATGTTTTTTATGGGAAAAAACTGGATCACATTTATTAACTTCAAATAAGAGAATATAAAGATGTATTTTTAGCATAAGATTAGAGATTGTGGGTTCTGTGGTGTTATAGTTGGTATCAAATATTGGTTTAGATAAATTTCTGTATTAGGATTTTTTAATTTGAGGTTATCTTAAGTGTTATGAATATCTTCATAAATATATAAGATTAAGTATTATCATATGTTGATTATCTTAGACACCCCATTTGTTGTTTTTAACAAGTAATTTTTTTTTATTATATCCATGATATTTTGTGAGATGTTTCATTGGTTTGAACTATGTGTAAAAATTTTGTTTTGTGGAAAGTATTCATTTAATCTCTATATAATTATGTTTTAAGTTATTGATAAAATTTAGGGTTTCTATAATCTTGGACATTTATATAGTTATAGAAAGATGGGTATTATAGTATAAATAGTCACATGGTTGAAAAATGATTTGGTGACTAAGTGACTAATGTTAATTCAAAAAAAGATCACCATCTCAGGGGATTAAAATATGGGAGGTATGAGATAACCCGTGATGTTAAAAACTATTTAATTTAGATTTTATTGAGGTTATTTGGGATATAGGGCCATGGAATAATTTAGTTTCAAATTATGGTATTAGTATTGAATTATGTAAATTAATTTATAATATTAAGGTTTACTCATTTTGGGAATTATCTTACCATGTGCTAAATTTTTTGGTTTGGTTAATTTCTAAGGACAAGAGGAATGGTATTCATCAATTTTATGGTTATGTGGTTTTAAAAATGTTATTTTTAGTGCATGATGAATTAAAAAATTGTCCTGAATACTCATCATTTTGGAAAAAAAATGAGATTTTTATGGGAATTGATTAATGAACTAAATTATACTCATCAACTAAGTGTATTTTGATCTTATTTTTATCCCAGTTTATTGGGGAAAGGAATTATTTTACTCTAGAAAAAGGATATTGAAACAAAAGTATTTTCTTAGAACATTCAATTCGGATTAATTGGTGGCCTTTTCTATAATCACGTATATATGTTTTAGGCCCTTAACATTCTATTGATCATTCACTTGTTTATGATAAATGACTTAAATCACACTCTATAATTATTTATAATTTTCCACAATTCACTGATTTGTTCTCCCTATGTTGATTCCTATTTATGAATAAAATCTAGTGACCTCGATGTTTCTATCTTCACCATTTTGTGGGATGATTTATTTATTTAATGTGTATTATGTGGGTTGTGATAAATAATTTATAAAAATGTTAAACCTTTGACAACCAAGAAGTATCTTGAGGGAGAAATTAATTTTAAGAGTGGTAGGATTTAACATCCCACGATTTAATGAGAAATATAATTTAGATTAACATAAATTATCCCAGAGATTATGTTTCACAAAATTCAAATCTCAACTTGCGTTATATTCAACACCATGTGTATCCCATATTGTACACAACAACACGTTTCTCTGAAAACGTGTGTTACACGTAAGTCCACATTTTACCAGAAAAATATAATATTTTTATTTTTATTTAATAATATTATTATCACCTAAACACTGAAAAATGAAAACTAAATGAAAAATATATTTTTTACACATGTTTATATAATTAATTCTTTAGTTACTAATTAACTCTAAATTAAAAAAACAACTAAATATAAAGGATGAGTTCTATGAAAAATTATTTTTATGCCTAGAAAAGTGCTTTATCATAATTAATTAAATAAAAAAATATTATTTAATGATATTAATGATATATATATATATTAAATAAAATATTTTTCAATTTATGAAATATATTTTATGGAATAAAAATGAATAGAACCAATTTTATACATAACAACTATATATTTAAAAAATATGGTTTTTCTACTTTTAATAGAAGATTTTTTTCAAAAGAAAAATATTTAAATATAATAAATTTTATTTAATAAAATAAAATTATTTTCATAAATTTTATTTTTGAAATGTAAATTTGGTTAATTTATGGTATTTTTCAGAGAACATTATAATTTTGATGAATAATGAATAATACTGAATTTTAATTGAAATTAACTTTTTCATCTAAATTGTTAATATAGATAAATTATTTTTTAAATTATTTTTATAGTATATTTAGATAGATTATATAAATATTAATCTAAATTATGTCATTTTAAATAAATTAACATTAAAATTTCATATAAAAACATTTCATGCTTTTTTAAATTTTTACTTTAAAAACTCGTTGTTTCATCCTTTCTACAAGCTTTATATTAAATAAAATTTATCTACATATATTATTGGAATTATAAATATTGTATTTAATATTTTTAATAATATCAAATTATAATTACTATAATTTTCAACAAATGTTTTGAAAAAAAAAATCAGTGCAATCAATTAAAATTAATGTCAACAATTAATGAAAAAATGAGTCAACCTAATGGTTACTCTTTAGTAATTAGGGTCCAAAAGAAGATAAAATTTTCCAAAACTAATTGTATGTACATAATTGGAACATTTGACATATTTTATATATTTTTATTCATTATTGGATTCACATTATGTAATGGATAACTCCCAATAGTGTTCACAATTGTGTATATACAATAATTCCACTCCTTCTTCACTATAAACAGGAATACACTTTCCCCATTGTTAACACATGTCATGCCTTTGGTATCCTCTAATAACATCCCAAATAAACTCCCTAAATCTCTCCTCTCATCCTAGAATATTCACATTAGTATGAAAGAAAAAAAAGGAATTTCATGGTGAAAATGAAAAAGAGTTACCTGGAGAAGAGGTAACATTCATCAATTAGCATATTTGTTTATATTGTTTATCCACCAATTAAATTATTCTTATTCCATTATAAGATATTAACATTAGTTTACTAAATATATGAATATTTTTTATTTTATGTTTTAGATCTATATTTACAGACACATCAATCAAATCTGTAATGAAATTATCATTCGTGTGTACATCAGACTACCACCTCACAAAGTGATGTCAGTCAATTTTCACTTACCACCTCCCATGGTTTGGAATTATAATACAAAAAATAATATAATTTGATATATATGATAAATATAATGTCTTTATGTTTATGGAATTATTATACCACTCATACCTTCATTCATTCAATTTTATGGGAACATGATAACATCCTTTCTTGACATGTGGACTACCGCCTCCTCAAAGCGATGAAATTCATTCACGCATTAAATTGAATATATTGATGTTAGTTTTAGTAAACATATATGATAAAAATGAAAAATTTACTATATTAATTATATAATTATCTATCTGTACATATAGATATTCATTTTATTCTGTACATTTCACAGACTGAAAATGTGATAATGTCACCCGTGGATGTGTGGACTACCACCTCCTTAAAGTAGTGTGGTTATTCCTTCATCCTCACCACATAATAGTAATTATATATATAAGTATATATAATTAAAAAATATGGTATTTATAATATAATTTTAGTTCTTTAATGTTAAATTTAACTTACCTTATTTTTATAATTATCACTAAAAAGGGGAACTTTTCCCAGGCGTCTGTACGACAAACCATCTCAACGATTGTAAATTTGGTTACTTTTTCTTACCATGTTACATGATTAGTTTAAAAAGAAATAATTTATGTATAAATATTATTAGTTTTTCATTATTATTATTATTTCTATGTTTACATAATGACAAAATTGTACTTAGTCAGCCTATTAAGGTTAGTTTTGACACACAAGGAGAGTTTTCTCAAAATAACAGAAATAAACCTAATTGAATATGTAAATTTATATAAACTAATTATAAGTGATATAAACGTAATAAAAAATCGTAGATGGTTCTCAAGAAGAAAAATAATTAACATAAGGTTGTTATTTAGGAAGATAGAGGGAAATGATGTAAAATCGAACTCAAGGTAAGGGGTTTCATGTAAACATACCATACCTTGAGATGTATTTGATATTACGAACCTAATTACTATTATATAGTGTATATAATATCCTATGAATTGTTATATTAGGAATTTAATTTAATTTATTATATTTAGTTTTTCAATTGATGTCATTGTTCCATGTATATCATCATTCAAAAGTTACTCAAGCAGTAAGTGTATTTTTTGTCTCACATTTATTTCTATGAAACTTTTGTCATATTCACCACTTACTTTTATTGTATGGTGTATATACCCCCATTGAATGTATTTTATGATTCATATACTTGAATTTATATGGATTTTTATATCTAAATGACGATCTCATTTTCATTGGGATTATGGTTTCAATGTTACTAACATAGTAATGGATTTGGGTCAGAAATTCCCTTATATAATATGTTTTCCATGTTATAAATATATATTATTTTATATGGAATATATACTACCTCGTTCAAATTATATATCATGATTCTCATTATTTTCTTGATATTATAAGTTTAATTTATTTTATTCTTTCATGGGGATTTATTTTCAAATGTTTCAATCTGGTATAAGACATATTGAATCATTAAATATCATTTCCCCTTGAAAATATTTATTGAAATTTAATGGATTTTTCATTCAAAAATATTAGAAACCCATGTTTTTAAAAATCCTCAAGGGGGGGTATCTTATTTTGAGAGCATCCGAATTATTTGTTTGGATGTATTGTTGTTGTTCCATATATGTGGTAATAAAACATATTTATTTTCTAATGATTATTCATGTTTGAATGAGTTTTTTATGGAAACCATTTCACTTTTATAGGTTAATCATGATCGAAATATATTTTTAGAAAACCCATTTATTTTCTAAAGGATAAACTTTTTTCAAAGAGATTATAATGAAACTAATTTCTTTTCTATGGGATATTCATGTTCCAAAAATATTGTTAGGGAACCCATTTCTTTTAAATGGGTTAAACATGATTCAAAGAGATTATTATTGAACCAATTTCTTTTCAATGGTTCAACCATGTTTCAAATATATTATTATAGAACCCGTTTCTTTTCCATGGGTTAATTAAGTTTTGAATGGGTTGTTTATTATTCCAACGAGTTAATGATGAAATAAAATATTTTTTATATTATGATTTTGTAATGGTATTTAGAAATTTTATCAGTGGTAACATTATGAACCAATGACTAGTGATTATATGATAAACCAATGACAGGTGGTTACATTATAAACAAATGATGGGTAGTTCCATGATAAAACAATGATGGGTTGTTTTTTGATAAACCATTAATGTGGTGTTAACAGATACACCAATAATGGTTTAGTTTTCGATATCCCTAAAATTCATTGAGTATAGTAGTCAAAAATTTGGATATTTCACTAGTAATAATGTATGTAATAGTGAATCAAAAATAATTTCCCATGTTATGTACATGTTTTCGTAATACATGATATGGGTCTACAATGTTTCTAATGATTGATATTGAAATCACATGGATCATGATTTATTATTTTTATAACTCTTTCCTGGGGAATGTTTTTGTATTTTATGATCCAGGTATTGATGGGTTTGGGTTATTTTATTATTTTCACATCCACATTGATATTTCCATCGCACCCTTATGAACTATTATGCTCATTCAGGACATTCAATTGTAAATGGATATGTTTACCCATTTGAGCATTTGATCTCACAATTAAAATGTTTCATTTTCACAATTCCTTAATGAATTATGTTTAGAGAGGGTTTCCTATAAGGTATTTCATATATATTATAATGATTTATCAATGTGAAAAAGAAAAGCTGGGTTAAGTGGGGTACTTTGTCATCTAATGTCATGTGAATTCCTTATGTGTGAGTTTTTCCTAATTCTATAAAACTATAATTCTAAAAGATCCAACAAAATTTAAGTGCTCAATTATTTCCTTTAATTGTGTATGGTTTTTATAGGAAACATTTTGGGTTACAGTAATCAGTATCAAATCCAGTAATGTAAAGTTATGAATTTCATCACAAAATAAGGGAGTGGACGTCCTGGGATTTTATAAATAATACTTGAGAAAAAGAAGATCTGGAATGAATGTAATGGGATAATTTTAAGTGTATTTTTCTTTAATATAAATTATGTAAGACCGTGGGATTTATAATGGAGAAAAATTCTCATTACTATGATAAAAGGATGTTTATAATGCCAATTATACGAGACTGTAATGTTACATAATATATTTTTTTTAAGACATTGATTGTAAAATTTATTAATTTTTCTCCGGTTGGTGGCCAATTTTATAAAAAATATTATCTTCAAGGGAGTTTCAATTTAATGATAAACCTGATTATTATGGTGAAAAAGGTGATATGGTGACTACTGACATGTAGGTGCCCCGTGATGACAAGAATAAGAAGCAATCGGGATGGAATGAATTGAGGAATAATTATTCAATGAAATTTGGTTATAATAAAATCTAACTCCCTTATATTGAAAAGTGTATAATGAAGAAATCTATGGGATGTCTCTCAAAATTTGGGAAATTATTTATATGTGGAATGGATTTTCACATGGCTAATGAATATAAGGAAAATGAATAGAAAATTAATGAAAACTTATTGGTATGATTTTTTATTTGCAATTAGTTGGGATATTATGCTAATGTGAGTCAAGATTTAGTCACTCATGGGGGAAATAAGAAATATTATAAAGAAAAGGGTGATGAATAATCTTTTTCTACTAGTAAGGTTTATGTGGGTCAATCAAATGAATTGGCGATAGTTAATTTAATTTTTTATTCAAATTATGAAAATACCATGTCTAACTCTGGATATTCACATTATTTAATTTATAATAAATCTTCATGAATAATGGTAATGAAAAATATAGAATGTATGATATAAAATTTGGAAAAAACCTCACGTGGATGTCATAAAGAAACCAATAATTGAAATAATATTCTTAATATTTTTAGTTTAATGGTATTTCCATCAAATATAGGTACTCTACCAATAGTTATGTTTGATATTATTTTGTGTATGGATTATGTAAATTTATCAAGATATGGTTGATTGTAGATATAATATTGTTTTCATTAATGATTTCATACCTTTAATAACCTATAAAGAACTAGAGATATTGATTATCAATAGAATCTAATGTTACATAGAACATATCACTAAAAAAAATTGAACTGTTCAAATTAGTGATGTGAATATTGTGAAAGAATACAATGATGTTTTTCCTAATCAATTTCTTGATGTTATTCCAAATTGATATGTTGATATTATTATTTACATAGTCTATTATTCAAAGAATATTTCACAACCACATTATCAAATTGAACAAGTATAACTATTAGAATCTAAAATGAAATTTAAAGAGTTTCTATATAAAGGTTTTAGTCGACTTAGAACATAACCATGTAGTGATATTGTCTTTTTATTAAAAATATATATGGTTTCATCCGACATTGTATTAATTATAGATCTTTGAATAATATCACTGTTAATAACAAGTACCCATTACCTAATATTGGTGATTTTATTATTATCTGCAGGGAGTGTATTACTCTTAAAATATTGATCTTTGGTTAGGGTACCATTATTTGAAAATAAAGGAGAAATATATTTGGATGAATTCATTTCATAATTGAAATGGGAATTATCCGTTTATAGTAATTCCCTTTGGGTTGACAAATTCCCCTGCTGTATTTATTAATCTTATAAATAGATAATTCTAATAGAATTTAGATAAATGTATGGTTGTTTTTATTGATGTTTTTATTTTATATTCAAAATATATGAACATCAGGAAAATCATATATGGATTATTTTACAAAACCAAAATGAAAATATGTTATATATAAAATTTAAAAAATGTTATTTTTTTACAACTGATTTTCTTTTCTTGTGAACAATATATGTATGGATGGAATTACAATTTACTCTGAAAAAAAGTGGATGATGAATTCTAAACAGCCATAAATGTTACAATTATTCATTTTTTTCTTTGACAGGTAGGTTATTATTGGTATTTTTTTCAAAACATTGAATGGTTATCTAGCCCAGTAACTATGTCTTTATGAAATTGTATTAAATTTTTATACAAAAAAAATGTGATGATTGTTTTTGATAACTGAAAAGTATATAGTTAAGTACTCCAATTTTCACCCTATCATTAAGAAAATGTGATTTTTTATCTATAGTCATACTTCATTGAAGGGAACATGGTTGTGTTTTGATGAATAATGATAAGGTAATTACTTATGATTCGTTATAGTTAAATAATCATAATAAAAATTATCCGACATATAACTTGGAAATATTAGCTGTTGTTTTTTCTTGATTAATTCCATGAAATTATTTATTTGTTGAAATATGATAAATCATATTGTCCATACATGGATACCACTTAATGGTGCCCTAAGATAGTGGCCCTAAGACCTCAAGTGTGCCTCTTGTATACCAGAGGCTTCATACTTGTAGTAAGGACCTATGGAGTGTATTTGGAGAGACTAAACCCTCATAGATTGGAGTGTATATAATCTATATATAATAAATAATAAAGAATTGATGAAGAAACTAAAATTAATGAACCATTAACCCACCATAGGGGAAGTTGTAACACTAAATAAAATTCAGTAGAAATAAACAAATAAATCATCCTAGGAAAATAGATAGCTGGGGGAAGCAAAATAAAAAATAAATACATACAATGATGATGATCATCATTCTTTATAAAATATTAATACACAAGGAACATGGAATAAAAAAATTTACAACCTGCCTAAAAAATAAAAAAACACCCCAAAAACAACAACACATTGAACCCCAAGAATAATATTAGTCCTCTTCTCCTATACTGCATCCTAGAAAAAAAATCAACCATCAAAATCTAAAACCATCCCTTATTCTATACATTCACTCATTGTGTCTTATTTTAGAATAAAGACTTACTATGAAGGGTGTGAGATTTAATTACAGTTGGCCACAAAAATTGATGTCCAGTTTAATCATGATAATGAAATATAAAAGGAATTGTCTGCTAGTATATGGAAATGTGAAGAAATAAATGAATGACACTTGGGTCTGGCTTCCTAGATGGATACCAAACTGAATCTACCTTATTTGACCTGAGATGCATATATGAAATGGGAGAACCAATACATTTAATAAGGTGCATACATGGGTCATCATAAATAAGTTATCTTTATTGGGACGATCCCAAGCTTTTTATTTTACATGGTGGTTACACCACTCTAATATCATTCAATAACATTCATACTTTAATAATAATAAGGAATCAAATGTAATCCTAAAAAAACATCCATAAAATCTAGTATGATACCCTGATCCTATACAAGGTAATCCATAAGGAATCATATGGGTTACTAAACAATCCTCCAATATAAACAACAACACTGAGTCTGTCCAATGTGACACATAACAATGTCCCTAATATCCCTCTTTACATGGTAACCTCTTATCCCTTATTAGGTATCTAATATAGAGGTTTGAGTATTATCCAATTCATGTCGTAGCCATCTCAAATATTAGTGTATCCATAGTTTCTCCCATATGGAACTAGTTTCACTCACGAGAATGATAACCCACTCGGAGTGCCCAAAAAAGTCAAGAACAATGTCATTCCTGGTGAATCATGAAGATCCATCATGAAGCATGAAGAGCCAATCTACAACATCCTTATATCAAGAAACATGTTATATATTATCACATAAGCGTATAAGGAATGAAAAACCATATCACTTATTAACCTGAGGAATTATATTTTCAAAAATCTCAACGATCTATCCTAATTATTTTATACATTCCCAGAAATTTGGGAAAAAGGAAGAAGGAAATAAATACTAAGCATAAGATTATGAACAAGGATTTAAGTTATACACACATGGAAATAAGAATAATAACATGAAAAATACCATAGATAACTAATCAACATGAATAAAGAATAATATGTATAATATGAATCGTGTGAACAGAAAATATGAATCACATGGAATCAAGATTAAGGGCACCACTCGTCACATACAACTCATCTCTTGTTAATTCATTATTTAAGGTATTTATTATATGTGTTTTACTAGTATATATTAAGTATACATATTAGGATTAAAATAAGGTATTTATTATCGACTAAATAAAATAGGTGGTTAATTATGGTTTTAAAGAGTTTAGTTTCAAATTATTTAATCTAAAAATTCACAAAACCTATTTATGTAAAATGAAATCAAATTATTACACGGCCCTCAGTCTAATTATAAGAGTATCATAATTTGGCCGATTCTGATATATTTTTTTAACATATATCTTAATCACAGATGATTAAATATAGGTATATTAAAATTTTAATCATAGTAGATATGATTATATTAGATTATAAATAATATTGTAATTAAATATGATTATATGTTAAATGTATATAGAAATTTAATCCTAGTAATATTGTATTCACAGGTGAATTTAAATAAAAAATGTAATAAACTTTTATCATAATAAAAGCTATTATGGAAAACAGGATAAAAATAAAAATATTAATATAAAAATTTTCACATTTTATTCCATGAATTACAAATAAAATACTTGTAATAAATAAAGTAATACAAATGAATACACCTATTATAACCCAAAAAGTAGGGTATCCAATAAACTAGGATAATGGTTCGCTTTTTTATATTTAGAAGTAGGAATGTCACTACTTAGTAAGGAAACCCCTAGATAAGATAATGAGATTCTCTATTTGCATATCCTCAGTAGCCCTTGATCGAATAAATTAGATTTTTCCAAACTATCCCAGGGTTCCCCCAATCAAGAAAATCAGAATATCTGTCTTCCTATCCTTAGAAGACCTCGTCCGTATTAACATGATCAGAGACATAGAGATATTACAAAACAATTATTAAGAAGACAACCTGGAAAAGATTTATTAAGAATTAATATATCTAAAAAAAAGTGTAAGAAAAAGTTTTTCGTGATTTTTATCCTTCCGAAAAATCTATAGAGAATGTAGTCAATCGATAGAAAACTCTTCAAGTGACTTGGTATTTATAGAAAATTCCCCAATGGTTATATTTTCTCCGAGTTTGTTGCAAAAAATTTGAAAAATTTCACTTAAATGACTCTATAATAACTAAAATTATGATGTCATTTTGTTCACACAATTATATATTAAAAGATGTTCTATTATGATAAAAAAAATAGTTTTCATATTATGAATTAAATATTTAGTTAATCTGATTGGATTTCCTAAAATATGTAATTAAAAGGATCTTTATACATGTGGATCCTATGTTTATTTATTCTAAAATCATTGTTATTATAAAGAATCTATAAGTATGAAAGACAAGACTTACTGTATTATAATAGATCTAATAAGGTGAAAATTATTATTATTGCTTCCATATTCATTATGATTATTATATGGAAGAAATTTAACATTAACTCAGGAATAATTTATAACTATTTATACATATTGTAAAATTATATGTTTAATAAAAAATATTCTAAAACACTTTGGAAATAAGAAGTTATTAATCAATTATTTAAGAATGATTTTTGTATTTCCATAACTAAAGTAGTGGAAAAATAATAAGAGAAAATTTTAACTCAACATGTTCCCCCTTTTTGAAATAAATAACTACGAAAATTAATTACACAGATGTTGAAAAATATAATACCATTATCATTTAATTACTTTATATTTAAAAATGATATTGAAAAATTATCACCCCTTGAGTTTAAAAAGACATTTGAATACACTGATGAATATGAATAACTCCCCTTAGTATAAGTACTCCTCATAAATATTATATTATCTTTTTAAAAGGTCTTTCTACCCCTTCTTTAAAATATAACCCTTTTTGATTTTCATAATATAAGAGGGAAATGTATTTAAAGTACCTGAAGTGGGTGTGAGAAACCACTCTATGAAACAAATTAAATAGATGAGAGAAAAAAATAATCTGTTGATAAATAGTTTTACTAATGAAATCTTAATACAACAGTTGTTCAATGGGAAATGATTTAATATTTATCTTTTATTCAGGATTTCAGAATGGTCTTCAAATTTTTGAACTCTTTTCTTTTTTCCAAAATATTTGATTTTAAATCATCATGGGACCAATTATATTCTTCTTATATCTGAAGTTCTTCATTAAAAAGTTAATTCTGATTCTTCATACTAATGATTTAATATTTGTAAACATTGATCCTTGAAATCTCTCTACACATGTATCTAGTTTTCCTATTAATGTTTTTGATATATTGAGATTAATTATAAAACTTATTCAAAAATTTCTCTCGAAACATTACCCTATTTGTCATGATTTTTGGTAATTCATTTTCAGATTATGTAGCTGCACCCATGTATTTATTTTACTCATTAATGGATTCCGAATGTATCATGATTATGGAATCGACATTATGTGACTATTCCATAAAATTGCTAGATGATTTCTTGTGGGATTGAAAGCTTTCATGAAGTACTTTTAGGGATTCTTCATTTCAAATCACTTTTTCAGATAACAAATTAACTGACTCTGATTTCTAAATATTATTTTGATGAACTGAATCAATATTTTCTTCTAGGCTTGGTAAGTAATGATTCACATCTTCAAGTCTATGTAAATATTGAGAAATTTAGCGAAATTCTTGTATGGTTATCATATCCATTGAATCAGATATTTTAATCTCAGGCATTTTAGGATGAGAGGTTCTAGGTTATTATGATTCAATCATGCACCCTGATTATGTTGTAATTCCATTATACACTTATTTGTTCATTTATGAAATTACCTTTTTTGAATGATATGTTTACCCATACAGAGCATTTGAGATCATCATTGTAACAATACCTTTTACATAGGTTATAAGGAAATGATGTGAAAACTTTATATCTATAAGGGATTTAATATCGATGATGATAATGAATTAATGTGAAATTAGAAATGATGTGTCAAATATGATAAATGGTCATTTAATAAAATGGGTAATATTTATGATTTATTTTTTCCTACAAAACTAAAACTTTATATAAAAAAGGACATTGATAATGAATGTGATCCAATTATTCATTTTCATGTTTTATGGTTTAGATAGAAAAAATCGGTTCACAATTATTTGTATTAAGAATATATACTGAATGAATTATATCTAGGGGATATTTCATATGGATGATTATGATGATGTAATGTGAAAGAGGAAAAGTTCGGATAATTCAGAGAAGTTCTCATTTAACAAAATGGGTATTGTTTTTGTAGGTGTTTTTCTAAATTATCAAAACTATAAACCACAATGATCATTAAAAATTATAGTGATCAAATTTTTCCTTTTGATATTATAAGTAATGGATGGAAAAAATAGAATCAGAAATATCGGTTTCAATGCCATAAATGTAATAGTTATGACATCAACACTGGAACTAGGAGTTCATGTTATGTTTTATTTTATTAAGGGTACATTAAATATTGAAAATGATTATTTTTTATTGTAAAAACCCAACCTTGAAAATCCAGTTCATGAGCCAACCCAAGTTAAACTTGAACCGTTCACCTATTGAAATCCTTGATAATGACTAAAGGTTATTCTTGATCCCCACTGGCTGAAAACTAATTTCGGGTATCAAAATATGATAATTGGGAATGGTTTGGACCATAATAAATGAAGCATATGAATAAATATAAAATGAATCGAGTAAATAAACACTCTTAGTGAAAAAATACATCAATGATTAATAGCTAAACATATGTACAGGTGACGTCATGGTTCACCACCAAACACAAAAACATGTTATCTCCAAGAGTGATCCAATACTAGAGGAAAATGAAAATTGAAAAATAGAGTAAGCGTGATCACCAAGATTCTCAGAAGGAATTACACAGAATAAAAATTCCCATATGCCATTACCTTTAAAAAGAAACCCAAATCATGCTTGTTTTAAAACAATACAAAATAAAATTGTTTTTTTAATTTTTTTTCATATTCATGAATCAAGTGTGAATTTTCAAGAAAATAATTTCTATTCCACTAAATTTTCAAAATAGGTTCCAAGAATGCCTTATGATTTCAAAATTAAAGGAAGGAATCTAAGATTAAAATATTGTTTTATCAAAATAGATATCAAGCATAAAGAAACTAAAACAAAAATCCCATCAAAAAACCATGGGAATTCCCTAAGATGGTAGTGTTAGTGGGAACCTATGATCATCGTATCTCAGTAAAACATGGCATAACAACTATTAATAACATAATTCTCACGCATAATCCACTAGGATTGGAATCCCCATTGGAACAGTGGTCTACAATCATACAAATTATTAATTAGTGTTGTAGCATCAATCTTACAAGATGAAACTAGAACAACACACTTTTGAATCATCTATCATTCTAGTCCTAGTCTTCCCACCTTGGTACCCAAGGATACCCATGTGATCTATTATTAATAGAGGATATTTTTAAAAAAAAACATATATGAACATGTTACTATATTTATAAAAAACCCCATTCAATATACCATAACCAACCTCCCTTCATAAGTGCATTCCCCTTTTTATGTTTCACAACAATACAAAAGCCTCTACCTGAGGAAAATATAACAGATCACATATTAACACATTCATCATATTTATCAAAATACAGGAAATTCGTCAAGATGGGTTTTACCCTTTTGTAAAACTTTCTTAAAGTACCAAATGAGAAACATTACTTTATTTTGAATTTTATCATTTAATAAAAACATTGTTCTCAACAAGTTTATGTTCTAAAATCATTTAAAATTCTAATTTCTCAATCAAGGCACCATGCTTTTAAAAAATATATAAAAAACTACTTACACCAAAATAACCAATTGTAAATACTCATTTCACACTAAAACCGTCAAGGAAGCCACATTTAAATATTTAACATTAAATATCAACTGAGCATTAAAAATTTCATCAGTATTTCTATCAATGTCAAAAATAATATTCAATTTGAAAAACTTTTGATAGAAGATTAGATAAATTATATAATAAAAATGAATAACTGTTTATAAAAATCATAGCCCAGACAAATATCATGTGAATACTATATAAACATAATTTTTAAGAAAATCAAGAAAAAATAGATTTAAAAATAAAGGTCTAGGTATAGGGAACCTACCTCAGGGGGAAGAATACCTAGAAGGAATTCCTTGGCACTTGATGACTCTGATGACTGTAACTCGTGTCCAGAGTCATCACTAGCACATGAATTCACATATATATAACCCTATCAAGATTTCACATACTTTCCTTTCCATGAGGGAATATTTACAAAGAGGGCATAAATATACATAGACACACAAACACAAATATATATATATATATATTCCTTAACTTATGTATGTACTTTTAGAAATTCTCAACCCCCAAATCCAAAAAACCACTGCAATAAGGTCCAATGTACTCTATAAAAAATAATGACAACTCAAAAATCACAAAATCCCTAAATTAAAAGTAATATAAAATGATGAAACTTAAATCCCTTACCTGAAAACCATGGCCAACCCATTACCATTTCCATCCGCACATATAATGATTCTCAAAGGGGCCAAAAACCCTAAATAAAATGAATTTACAAAAGGAAAACCCCCCAACGTGTTAGGGTTTGTCCCAAACCCTACATACCTTATGGATGAAAGGAAAACCAAAAAAATAGAGGGAGAAGTTAGAAGTGGAGACTCCCTAAAGGGGACTGCACAAAAATTATGCAGAAGAAATGGTCACTAGAGGGGGGGAGTAGCGCGCTAAATCTCTCCTAGTCATCAAGATCACACGAGCAGGTGAATATGGGGGAGGTTGGTCGCATGAGAGGGGATTTGAGATATGTGAGGGAGGAGGAACCACCACAAGAGTAGGTTGCGAACTGGAGGGTTCCAACCAAGGTGGTCACGTGCTACTGGGAGAGGGAGGGGGTTGGGTTGTGTATGGGATATGGGGGTGGAAAAGGGAGACCCCTCTATAGAGGGTTTAATTAAAAACCCCATATATAATTATAATATTCTCAATAATAATAATAATATCATTATTATTATTATTCTTATATTTTATAATTTTTATTTATTTTATTTTCATTTAATTTGGTTATTTTGAATACTGGAAAACTACATGGTTGGAGAATGGTTTACCAAACCGTGCACTGGCCACTGCCAAGGCTAGGCACCCCTCACACAATTACTTATATTTAGAAAAACAATTTAGTATAAAATTATCAAACTATTCCAGTCGGTGCTTCCCACTTTCATATCCAAACCACATGGTTGTCACACTATTTGATAAACGATGTGTATGTTTTGCGCCACAAATTAGACCCACATGGGCATTCAGACGATCACAACACAATCATTCCTGACTATACAGGCTAAAATTCCAATAACAGAAAGGCCTCTAAAAGTTTAAAATTCTACCCACTGACTACCAAAACTGAAATATAAGACTATATACAATTAAAATAATTAAAATAAATAAAACTCCAATTTCGGTGTGGGGCCTTTCTACCTACAACAAACACTTTCATCCCCTAGAAAGTCAACCAATAAAATTAGGAATCAAACACAAGATCAAAGCTAAACAAGGACAACAAAAACCGCGAACACAGTTTGACCTTTCAATATACCAGTCACATGTGACCTCCTATAAGTTAAATCAAAATGAGAAGAACCATAAGAAAAATAAGTTGTTTTTACCCCCACCCCCACAAAAACCTAACTAGAATGGGAAACCTTGAGATTCTTAGCATAGAATAATTCTAGAACTACCAACATTAACCAAATCATAAACTCCCAACATAGACCAAAAAAATCCCACACAAACTAAATCTCTAAGAAACCATGACAATATGCATGGTCGGTCTCCCCCCCCCCCCTTTAAGAATCGACCAGCTTAGGCAATTAGCATAGAACGACACAGTTACTTCCAACCCTTACAAGAATCCCCAGACACATAGTAAACCCCGTTGAAAGAGATAGAACCAAACAATGAAGTAAACCATGATTCATAATTTCTTCAAGACATTATTATCCCAAATATGATTTCTATAAAAAAAATAATGATCCACCAAAATTCATAACACAAAATAAATACATTCGTTTAAGGACTCTAATTTGATGAGGCACAACCATTGGAATTAAAATAAAATGAGATCACCAGGCCTTCTTATAACCAAACATGAGAATTAAATGAAAAAATACCACAATGGGGAAATGAGGCCTAAATTCATATCATAACATGAAATAAAATTCAAAGACTATGATCCTATAATATATGAATTTAAATCATCCCTATTCTAGCACAGGAGTTAAAAGTCAGAACATGATCCTCCATTCCCAACGGTTTCCTCACTATGTGAAAACCTCACTCTGACACATGTGTCCATATCTCAATTATATTGAATCATCTTCTACATTGTAGTCAAGATTTGGTAATATTGAAATAAAACTTCTCCCTCTATAGTTTTACATACATAACCCCTTCAAATAACACAAGTGACCATGTCGAACATAACATATTTTCATTTATGAATGATACATTCTTCTATTTTTCAGCTAACGAATGTGGGAGAAAAACTAATAAGTATTGGGTATGGTCAAATGTTAGGAATTATTTAGGATCCACAACTCAATTTTGAGTTTTGGTAGAGTCTTCAATGAGAATAATCAGATAAAAAATCTTTCATATTTTTTTCAAAACACCTAACCACCAAAATTTTGACATGCTCAGACCACTAAATGACAGCACACTGATTTCAAACAATGATCTTCACCTAAAAATATAGAAATACATTATTTAATCAAACCATCAATTCTATACCAGAGCTTTTCTGTGGAATAATAATAACCAAGAGGCACAATGAAGAATCAAAACGCATCATAAATCAAAATTTTGTACTTCAATCACTAACCAAAACCCAAACTCAAATCACCATTCTGAACACATTCTTAGCATGTTAAAAATCCCATGAACAAGGACACGAAACACAAAAATAAAATATTAAAGGATTTCCCACTATTCAAAACATTGAAATAACCTCTTCTGAGAACTATTTTTGCACATGAAGAACAACTTAAATACCCACCATTTTTATTCCATGAAGTATCTCACACACATAAAAACAAACAGACACACACACACACACATGTATATATATATATATATATCTTTGTGTGTGATCAAACACCCATCAACACATACCACCAACTATCCACTAAAAAAATCCTTACATTCATATATGTGATTATTAATAGAAATACCAAGGTTCAATGAAAAAAATTTATCATTTCCAAAATAGATCATTCAACTTAACGCCCAAATTTCGATGAAATTTTAATTCTGCCCTTATCATTAAAAAAACCGTCCCATAAGGCATTTCAAAAATCCTAAAACAATTTACAAAACACCTTCAATTTTTTCATTTTAAACCACACATTCCATTATAGGAAAACAATTTCCATTTCAAAGGTCATTTTTCCACTCAAAAATCCACATTCCATTTTGAAAACCCCTCTTCTAAAAACCATTTTATTGTTTAAAATCTAGTAAATACAACCAAAAATAATATCAATCATAACTCACATAAAAAATTCCAAAAATATGGGACTGGTGGATATTTCAAACCCTGTAACATTTTTTAGCATACCATGCTCTGAGTGATCCTCAACCATAGGAATTATATGGAACCATGCAGTCGGGTTGTACATGTTTCACTAATCCATGCATGATGAATGTGTAATACCATATCAATCCCTTTTTAAAACCTTAACTACACAAAATAATAAAATGAAAAATTAAAATCACAGACTACCCCCGACAACTCATGGCTATTGTCGAGTAAGGGTTCATGACATCCTTCCCAGGCCTACCTCTCTTGTCTTGATAGTACTAATTTCAATGATACGTGACACACCAAAAAATAATGGTATCATCTGAAACCATTATTTATGATCCCACCTGAGTCAACCCCAAACTAGTAACATGACATAATCTATAACAAGGCCCAAAGGGTATTCATGATCCTCACATGCTGTAAACTAGTGTTGAACATAAAAATAAGAAAGTTGGGAATAATCTGTCGCATAATAAAAGAGGAAGATGTATAAATATAAACTAAAAATAATAAATTAACTCTCACAGCAGAAAAAAAGAACAATATTTCATAGCTAAAAATATATCGAAGTTACCTCGTGGGTCACCACCCAACACAAAACCACACTCGCTCAAAGAGTGATTCAAAACAAGAAGAACCTAAAAAATGAAAAATAGTGTAGGCATGAGCACCAAGATGCTCGGTATGAATTCCAAGGGATACCAAAGCCCTATGACCATACCATTAAAAAGAAACAAAAATAATGATATTTTGAAAATAATTCAAAATAAAATAGTTCTTTTCATTCTTTTCAAATTGAAGTAACAAGTGTGAATTTCCAAGAAAAATCATTTATCTTTGAAAAAAATTTCAAAATAGATTCTATTCATGCATAAACATTTCAAAATTAAAGGAAAGAAACATAGATTAAAATATGTTTTTGAAAAAAGAGAGATCAAGAATTAAACAACTGAAATGAAAATCACATCACATGCACTATGGGATTTAACACCCTGATATTATTTGAATTATTATTTTTCAAATTAATTTATTCTTTCTGTTTTTTTTTCATTTCTCACAACAATAAAAATTGAATATTTTATATTAAATCACTATGTTTGGCTTACTTATAGTATGTGTAATATAAAAGATATATTTATCTACATGGAACACCCATGTTTATCTTGCATTACATGAAACAAAGGCTTTCCTTAATGATTTGTATAGCACACATGACCGAGTGTTACTGAATAATAATACATTATTAAAAAAACATAATAATATAAATAATAAATCCACTCAATAAGATTTTAGGACTATTATTAACTATATTATTTTAATATATGGTTTTCACAAAATATAAAATGAGTTAATTACTTAGAAATGTATATATGAAACAAATTGAATTTAAAGGAAGTATTTTTATATAAAACTAGTATTATGCTCATAAAGTTGTTTTAATCATAATAAATTTAATCAATTAAAATTATTCAGTGATATTATCTTAATATATATTTTATATATTCAATCAATTATTTTTATAACCATCTAATAGATTTTATAGTCATAATATAAGAACAAACACATTTTTTTTTCCTAAAAAAATATATTTTTAAAAATGTGGTTTTACCATATTTTAATGGAGGACCCATTTTAAATCTAATTTTCAAATATTTTATAGATTAAACATGTAAAAATGAACTCAATATTTTTATCAAAAATAGAAAAAGTAGTTTTAGAATAAATATTTTTAATTTTTCTTTAAGGTTTCAATTTTTTAATGAATAGTTAAAAATAAAAGATTTTAGTTCAAAACTGCTTTTTCAAATAATTTATTTATAAGGTAATATAATATTTTAAATTGGTTTAAAATATTATCTAGATACTATTTTTATCAATAAATCCAATTTACATATTTTGAATCGATTTCATTTTGAATGTAACTTTAAAAACATAGTTAAGGTTTGAAGGTTTGTACTTTAATGACATGAAATGTCAACAAGAATGTGAGATTAAATTTAAATTTTTTTTCCACATATGTGTTTAGAATATAGAAAAATGGTTTCCATATTTTTAATAAGAATAATATTTAATTTCTAATAATCTCAACTTAGTTTTTGACCAAATATATTATTCTAGTAATTAAAATAAAATTCAACGATTAAGGTTAAATTAAGATTAACTAATGACTAAACAATACATTTATGATAGAACATGACCTATAATGTTGTAATAAATTCATTATATGGCCATATTTAGACTCTATACTACCTTTTATGGAACTTTTACCATTATTGTTCCAATTTAAATAAAAAGTGTTTATGGGGTTCCTTTTTTTCAAAACATTACATGAGATTCCACTCCTCTTCCATTATAAAACACCTCATTAACTTCCTATAACACACCTCACAAGACACTTAGGATAGAAAAATCCTAACAATATATATACTCAAATTACATCCCTTAAACCATTAATCCTCCTCTTGGGAAGAAATAAATATAAGGGAGCCTTTTTAATCTAACCAAAACAAGTTACCAGATTAAGAGGTAACACCCTCCCTTAAACTACTTTATTTTATATTTTTTTATACTCTATGAAATCATCATATTCCACACCTATATAACTACACCAGTATACTCAATATAATATGATGTTTTTATTACAATTATTATAGCTAAATTAACACTCAATTCCATATAATGCGTAACAAACATAATGTTTGTGTGTATGGCCAACTACTGCCTCAACAAATGATGATTATACATTTTTCCATTACCACCCATTATTGTGGAAATTATGATGGAAACTATATTTATATAGGTTTCATATTATTACTATTATTATTATTATTATTATTTGTTTCATCTTATGTAATTATTTTACATCACTTATCTTTATACTTTCCATTTTGTGTCAATACAGTAGTTTTGTTTGAGGAAGTGCAGACTACCACCCCCTCAATGTAATGTGATTCGTTAGTACACTACATGGAATGTATTAAGGATGAAAATAGTGAATATATTGGATATATATGTTATAATAAATTTATATTAATAATTAAATATATAAATATATACACATATCTTTCTTTTAATTTTTTTGACATGACAATTAAATAGAAATAACATTCATACAGACATATAAATAACCGTCTTCATGAACGGTGTAGTTTGTTTGATACCTCTATATTATAAGGATTATTGTCATCAAAATATTTGTTATATACATGATATTTAAATAATGGTTTAAATTTTGGAATCATTATATAAGTACCAGGACTAATGAGATAACATGTTCATACACATGTGAAAAACAAAGCTAATATTACCAAAGTGAAACCTTAACATAGGATAGTTAACAAGTGGGTAATATAAAGACATAATAATAAAATATATGGTATAAGATATATTAATATGATTCATTAAAATATTTATAATAAATTATAGTTATTATATAGGGGTTTTGAATAATTATAATGAGAGTTAGGACACAAGGTATGGGGATTTCAACTCACTTTATACTTCTATGAGATACAAGCTATGTTCGCCACACTTTCCTTTTATGTTGTGTAAATAATTCCCATGATTTTATTATATGTATATTATACTCACATTTATGGGTATTAAAATATCCATTCTATGATATTTCTTTCATGGGGATTTTTTTTCAAAAGCTACCAAATCCATGGAATAGTTTTGTCTCAAATTTCCTTCATTGAGACTCATGTATTGTGATGAACCTAAATTCTATTTCAAGGAATATGTACTTAAATGTTACATGTTATATCATGAATTAAATTCATTCCATGATATTTTATATTTCAATTAATATTATTTTCTTACATGGAGAGTATGATCCCACGTTATCCAATTATAATATTTCACTAAAACAATCTCATCGCTTTTTGATATTGTTTATGTTTATGCTTCCTTTGATGAAATATTATGTCATATATCTCATGAAAATTCATGAAATTTCTTATATATTGGTTATTCATGATTTATTCATATACTTGATCCATTTATTCCACTCTTTGGTATATAAGAGAGTTATGAATTAGTTTTTAAGAAAGCCCGAATTTACCGTCTCTTCATTCAGAAATCATGGTTCATTAAAAATTATGTTTTCTAAAAAGCGGTTCCATGGATATAGTAAAATTATCCTTTAATCATTAAATGAAACTTTTAATGTTTTTTATTTTACCATGGGTTTTAAATTAATATTCTTATCTCTTATAATTATGCATTTTCTAACCTTTACAATGCAAAAGGAATGTTCTTTTTACCTCGTACAACATGTAGAGATTTATCTACCATCAGTCCTTTCCTGAATAATTTCCATGTTTAAATGTTTATGTTTAAAATAATTTTTTAAATAATCAGTTTCAAGGAAATTTGTTTTTAAAAATATTTCAAGCTTATTTCTTAAGTTTCATGGAAAATGTTTTTCAAAATTATTTCAAGCCTTATTTATACGTTTTCAAATTATTTTCAAATAAATAGTTTTCAAAACATATTCAAGAATTATTTAAATTTTTTCAATTTTTTTAAAGAAATAGGTTTTTTAAAAACGTTTTGAACTTTATATTACATGTTTCAATGAAAATGGTTTACAAAATAATTTCACATTTTATTTATAAGTTTTTAAATATTTTATATAAAATTAGTTTTTAAATGGTTTTATATATTAAAAATAATTTTTCAATGAAGAAAGAATATTTTACTCAGTAAATGTTTTTTAGTTATATTCTAAAATTATTTTTCATCTGAGATGACATCCTTTGGTGTTACTGATTCCCTTTTAGGAAAATATCTAATGGTTTCAATCATATCTTTTCTTTGAAAGGGTAATTAATAATTTCATGGTCTTTATGAAACCTATTTATATTCTACATGTTATATGTTTTTGAATAAAATTTTTAATTCATGGTTATGCATTGATAAATTCACTCCAAAACCACTATCTTTTACGTTGGTTATGATATTATTATTTGTTTATGACACCTGTCATGAACCAAGATGGGTCTTCATATAAACCGGCACACGACTATGTATGTGGCAAGGCCCGAAGGGAATTAGTGATTCACACAAGGTGGAACATGTTCCCATGTATCAATAATAACATGTGGGAACCATAAACCAAAATATACAAGCCTAAAAAACAATATAAAGAAACTAAAACTGAAAATCATAACCAAACAATTCATTAACAGGTTTCTAGATTTCATGTTACAAGTTATAAACTAGAACCAAAATAGGCTACTATAAAAAGAAGATACAAAACCAACTCAATGTCCACAAATTATCAAGAGGATAGTCAACCTCAAGACACCTCCATAATACCTCACAATGAAGGATCACTAAAACCCTGAAATCCTATCTCCAAAAGCATTACCCATACATGTGTCAAACTTTACGAAGTCTACATACACCCAAGGGTGTAAGTAGGGTGTGATCCTAGGCCCATTAGGATTCCACCCAACAAGGATTCCATGCTAAAAACATAAATGAAAAAATAAAATTCATGTTTTATAAATAAAAGAAATGCTCAGAATAGTTTTTATGAAATGAAACTATTAAGGAAACAGATTTAAATGAAACATCCTTGCTTTTGAAATAACAAAGAATTCATACTCTATACTGATGGTAAATGTGATAGAACAAATGACCACTAGTGATGGGAGATGTTGTCTAGACACTATCTATAAATAGGAAACTAGGACCTCACGACTCAGTGAATTGTGGTATAAAAACCATGACGATCAGCATTCTCATGCACGATCCACTCGGAGGGGACACCATAATGGCATAGAGGTCTCCAGTAATCATCCATGTTTTGTTAGAGTTTTCATCATCATTCCCACTAACTGAAACCAGGATGAATCCACTTACGTATCACTAGCACACTAGTTTTAGTACACCCTCAAAGTTACACATGCTTTCCTTTAGTGTGCAGACTATTTTCTCAAGACACGTGATATGACAAATTCAGACACACGAGCCAAAAAAGTCACTACAAACACACTAAAAATTAAAAAATCATTTTACTCAAAACATCTTTTAAAATCAAACCCACAAAAAAATATTCTCCAATCATGGTTCACATACTTTACGTAATCTAATAAATCATTTACATATATTATAAAAACATTTCAAGGAGGAAAACAAGCCTTTTCTTCATAAATTGACCCAATATCACATAAAAATTTATTTTCAAACCATATTCATAACCAAAAATATTTAAAACCACATTCACACATCACATATATTTTCTAAAAAATTCCAAAATACACAATAATTCTAAATAAATTTATCAAACAATGTTTGAGCATGGAACCGCCTACCCTGGGTGTAGAAATCTCCATAATCTCTTGTGAAACATTGCCCACACCTCAACTACACCACAAGGAAGAATGATGGAACCCTACACATGAAGATCGAACCAAAATTTTCACGATCAAAAAACAAAAAATAGAACCCTAGATTTTTGAGAAATGGAACCCAAAGAAAATGAAAAGAAAACCCTAGAATGGGGCAAGAAAATAAGGGAGAAGGAGACTTACTTGATGAATCTTGGAATAACCACTCAAATATAAACTAAAATCAAACCCCTAAGGGATAAGGATGGAGAGGAATCTATCCATATGGATTATAATCATGAGTGGTGT
Organism: Viscum album; assembly: GCA_963277665.1. Taxonomy (NCBI): domain Eukaryota; kingdom Viridiplantae; phylum Streptophyta; class Magnoliopsida; order Santalales; family Viscaceae; genus Viscum; species Viscum album. Next base: position 1,550,792,104 of record OY728129.1, read on the forward strand.
GATAGATGAGGGTTTAATAGTTTATTTTGAATAAGGGAATAATGGAAAAGTCAACATTTGAAGGATCTAGATAGGACACATGGTTATCCCACAAGGTTTGACAAACCGTATGGTGACCATGTAATAGCCACTACATCCCTAGGACATTACAAATAACTTTTCCACATGGTTTGACAAACATTGAAGAAAATATATGGTTTAAAACTTCTCTAAAACACCAAAGGCCCGCACACTTGCTTAGGCTAGGCCACACGGTTTTTCAGAACATGCGCCAACCATGTGCCAATAACTATTTACCGAAAAATCCCATTCTTCCTCCAAAACTCAAGGGATAATCAAACTAAAAAATGTATACTAAAAATAAATTGAAAAATTACTTACTAAAAATAACATATGTGATAGTTCCCCCACTATAAAAAATTTTCATCCCAAAAAGTCAACTCGATGCCTGATCAGAAAACAAGAATAGATACGATTTCTCAACCAATGATTTCAACTCCCAATTCTGATGTGTATAATGAAATTTCTTCAAAATAATATGGACCAATAGGGTAAATGTCCAATTAATCGCCTTCTATTGGGATTCCACTATCCACACTAATTTTTATAACACAAAAAAATCGGGATCCAACTCCAGATCTTCCCAATTCCACACATGAGATGGTTCCGGATAATACTTCTTCAACTAGGAGACATCGAATGCCTCATGGATTGATATAAAATTAAAAGGAAAATATAACATTTATTCCATAATTCTGATCAACTCAGTGATTTCAAATTTTCTGATATAACTCTTTGTCAGATTCCCATACATTCCCAAACAACGATTTCCCAAATGTGGTTCACATTCAAGAACACATGGTCACCCATGAAAAACTCAAGATCCCGACACCTCTTGTCAACATAAGATTTGTGGAAACTCAGAGCTATCAATAATCAATTATGAATTAATTTTACTTTATCATATGTATCTTTCAAAAGGCTCAGTCTCAATGGCGATGTATCACCTACCATAGCACAACATAAAGGACACCAATTTGTCTAAAAATAGAGCACCTGAAAAGAATCCATTCGAATTTAGGATTGGTCACTGTTATTATAAGATAAATCAACGAATCCCAAATGGATATCCCATGATCCTCCAAAATCCTACACACATTCCTGAAGCATATCCTCTATAATTTGATTTTCCCACTACGTCTGACCATACGTTTGAGGATAGTATACCATACTCATCTTAATCTGTGACCCCAATGAATTTCGAAGTCATTCTCAAACTCAAAGGTAAAATTTGTGTCTATAGATAAAACAAATTTTGATGGAATACCATGGAGCCTTATAACCTCCTAAATATAAAATCATCATAGTTCATTAACTTTTGAAGAATCTTTGATCAAAATGAAATGGGTTGATTTGGTCATATGATCTATTACAAACCAAATAGAATTCCTTCCTTGAGGTGTATGATAGAAGATAATAATGAAATCCATAGTAAACAAATCCCACTTTCTTGTAGGAATGCATAACAAATGAAGAAAACTATAGGGCCTTTAATGTTATTCATTTACCTTTAGACATACATAGAACATTGAAAAGAAATCAGCTATGTCTTACCTCATTACTAGCCACCAAAACAACCAAAAAACATTATATTACATTTTAGATGTCCTTGGATGAATGGAACACTAATATTAGTGGTTTTCCTATATCACCACCTTCCTTAGAGATAATAACACCATGTAATGTCCCATAAAGAACAGGATTCTCTTAGGGGATAAAGAACAATTAGACGATGTCTACCCACTATAATGGAGCTACAATGATTGATGGCATAGCTCATCACCAGGATTATCCTACATAATCATGATTGAAAGTGATGGATACAACTACACATTTTCAATGAACACACGAACACTATGCACCTTGGTCACCAGATACATTTGCGAAAAGAGTCCCATCAACGTCAAATTTCCACTGGACTTCCTCAAATCATTCACTGAAACATTTATGCTCAAGGAATCATCTTCCACATTACCCTTTCCTATTGTATCGATGATGTTAAATTCAAATATCTACAAATACTCAATCCAACTACACTACCTCAAATTGAGATCCTTATAAGAGAAGATATAGGCTTGGATTTTATGATCATAAGACACAAAGAAATCACCAAAAATATAGTGAATCCACATTTTAAAGGTATGAATCACCAAAACTAACTCCAGGTCATGGGTTAGGTAATTATTTTCAAGTGACTAAAGTTGGTGATAATGATAAGACACAATTTGATCATCTTTCATAATCATACACCCAATATCCATACCTAATGAATCATAATAGACCATGTTTCCCTTTCCCAATTCTTGAAAAATGAACACATGAGATGTGGTTAACCACTACTTCATCTCTTCAACGGACTCCTAACATTTTGGGATCCATTAAAACTTCACCCCTTTCTAGGTGAGTGTGGTATTGGAAGAATCAATACATGAGAAATCCTGAACGAACCAACTTTAATAACCTTCCAGGCTGAGAAAGATCCTTAGATCAAACACATTCTTCAACTGGTCCCATGACATAAGGAAAATAATGTTATTGGGGTCCACCAAAACCCCTAGATATGAAGTAATATGGACATGAATCATCACTTATGTAATCCTGAAAGTAAACATAGAATATTTTTCACAAAGGTGATGATTCCACAAAAGGGCCATTATGATCCGAAAATTATTTTCATTCTCTTCCTCAAATCCAAAATATACTAGGTTGTCATCCAAAAATACCACAATGAGGGAGTTGAGATACTGGTGAAACACCCTATTCATGAGCTCTATAAATACTTTTAGAGAAATTTTCAATCTATAAGGCATGTCTAAATACCCAAAGTGGTCATACAAACATTGGAATGATGTTTTTGGGATTTCCACATATCTAACCCTAACTTGGTGGTTTCCTGAATTCAATGATATCTTCGAAATCCATTTAACCCCCTTCAGATGATCAAACATGTAATCAATTTAGGGGAAGTGATACATATTATTGATGGTTACCTTATTCATCTTCCTATAATTGATGCACAATCAGAGAGATCCATTGAACTTATTTTCCAACATGATTGGGGCAGCCCAAGGAGAGATGATCTAGTGAATGAAGCCTTTGTATTCCAAGTCATACAGTTTTATCTTTAATTCCCTCAGTTTGGTTGGGGACATATGATATGAGGTAAAAGATATCAGTTGCATTCTTGATTCCAAATCAATTGAGAACTCCACATCCAAACCCCAAAAATAATCTAGAAATACCTCTAGGAAGTAATCCACTAGAGGTGGTACTCCACCCTCATAGTCACCACCATCATCCTACAACATGAGAGATGATTACCGAAAAATAGGATTTTCCAATTCTGGGAGTATAGGTCTAGGATGAACCATCTAAGGATCTCATTCCCTAAAAAACAATTGATGAATCCCATCGCATTTCATGAAACTCACCTGTCACCTATAGCAATCGATATGAACTTGGAAATAACCCTGCCCAATCCATACCGATGATTAGATCAAATAAGTCCATATCCCATACCAGGAAATCCCATTCCATTTTAACCCCTAACACAGGGGAAAAAAGATGGGAACCTTAGACCCTACACTTTATTACACAAAACACCACCAAAAAATCACAAAAGAAAATCAATTCGTTGTACATTTCAATAGGTTCACGAAATGGGTTAATATAATTGAACCAGATGCACCAAAATTGATTAAAATAGCAGCTATAGAAGATGTAATCATAATGGTACCCCAAACAGTCGAGGTCCCTCCATCTAGTTCTGCTGGTGCATGATCCATAGTAAAAATATGTGCAGTCTCTATCTGAGTCTGAACAAGACCACTGATCTACAGCTCTACCCAAAACAGACTCTGAATAGAATAATATTTTATCCTTTTTTCCACAACCTCCAAACTAAGATCTAACTATCCAAGATAGTTATGATTGGGATTAAATCCCCTTAGAAGACACAGATCCTTCCCCACTATGATATGGGTGAAACCTCTTGTAAAAAGACTCCAAATTTACTATTACTCCACATAAATGAAAATGCTTAGGAATAGTCTTACATGCAAGCCATGTGTTCCTTAACATCCCACACTGATTGTACACAATATAACCAACATTAGAATCCCAAGATGAAGACTTCTTAGGAATATGGAATTAGTTACCACCTCCCCTCTTCCATTATTAATCTCACTTCCTCTTCTTCTATGATGAACATCCATTGCTCATCACAGGCATATCTCTAGAGGATCATGAAAAGGCCTTACAGTAAATCTCTACCATACAAGATCGATCATTCCATTTAGTATAAGTCTTTATCTTGAAAAAAAATTCATGGTAATATATTTTTGGATGCAACCCCTTTTCAAACCTCTAATCTTCATTTGCACATTAAAGACTATTTCAGGGGCATATCGAACTATCACAGAAAAGTGTTTGGAATACTCCATCACCAACCAGTCCCACTTTACATGATCCATAAACTATAGGAATATAGAATATTCTATCACCTCATAGAAATATTGTTCATTAAATACCCCCTTGAAGACCTTCCAGCTCATCCACTCATGCTTCACAATGTGGATCACTGAGTCCCACTATCTCTGATTGGTACCTTCTAGTAGAAATGATAAACACTTCACCCTGACCTCTTTAGGAGTGTCAATAATTAAAATATGAACTCTGTATTCTTGATCCATTACTCCGCTACATGAGTTTCTGAGCTACCTCAGAATGGAGGAGCATTTTTATGGAGGAAATCATGTGCTTTGCCCTTCTAGGGACAATGTTCAACCTCTCTAACTGAACCGGATGCAAGACCCACCCCCTAACCTAGGGCCTAAATATCATGAACCGGAGCATCTACCGACCTCTAATAAATTGGTTAGGTAGAACTCTCTTCATCTTATTCCTGCGGTTTCAGGGGAATTCTATGGGGATGCATATTCCTACAAAAAAGAAACAGTCACATGATAAAATCATTAATATAAGAAATTATAAAATTTTATTCAATAAGGACATCAATAATAAATCAAATTTTCAAAGGCAACAGAATTACCAAGCCACATCACCCCCATCTATTGTCCATGTACAGTCTATAGCCTTTACGTACCACTTGGAGGGGAATTCAAACAAGAATTCCAATATCCCATGGTAACTCAAGGTCAATAACGAGGTGTGTAGACTAGGAAATCGAATAGAAACTAGAATTATTATCCCTGGAAGTCCTATATACTATCTATCTAGACCCATACCATATAAAATGACCCAAAATTAACATTCTGTAATACCATTTTTCCCCAAAAAATCTTGTTCATCATTTGGACCAGCACCCGACCCAGTTCTTGGAAAGGCCCGAAAGACATTTCCCAACCCCAAGGGCTGGAACAAGTTCCAATGTTAGGTCCACTTGGATAGATATGTTGAGGGGGGGGGTGAATTTGGGTATGAAAAATTTAAAAAAAAATCCCCTTTTGATATTGTTTTGTGGACATTAAAACTCTCTTCTCACTCTTTACTATGGAAATGTTTGAAATAACATTAAATATTTCACATGACACAACAACTTTACATTGTACACCCTCACTGGGCTAAGTCCAAGGGGCATACATCGGTGATGTGCTGATGTACCAAATCCACTATAAGTTCACTAATGATTACAAGTTCAATGTGGACTCACTATACCTCCTCATTTACAACCAATCACAATTTTATAGCTCAATACACTCTCAACTGAAGAGTTTACACTTATTCTTCTTCAGAAGATCCACTCACAGTTTAAATATTTTTAGGTCCTTCAATTATCTATAATGAATGCATCCTCCACTATATGTATATGCTCTTTTGAAGTCCAATTATATTCCAATTATGAATACCCCTTTACAGAGAACACTAGGAAATACCTTTTGAAATTAGTTTCGCAAAGTTCACTGCTTCATGAACCTCCCAATTTCCCAAAGCTCAAACAAGCCTTCACAATGTTCCTACCTCTTCACAAATAACAAACCTTCACAAATTAAACTTATTCATAGATCTCACTACATCGTAGATCTCACTGCTTTACATTTCTCACTACTTCAATGATCTCACTACTTCGCATATCTTAATTCATTGTGGAGCTCATGTCATCAAGGAGATCAGGCTATCACAGATCTCAATACTTTGTAGATAAAATTCCATAATAAAGCTCACTGAGCCTGTATGGAACACCCCTTCATCACAAAGATCTCAAAACAAAGAGTTATTAACATTGTTCTAGACCAGTATAGTCTTTTCTCATATCTAAATCCTTTCTTTAAAACATTACTTTACAAAGAACCCCTTGCTTCGTAAAATTAAAATGACTCCGATTTTTTACTTAAGATCATTGTGAATGAAGAGGTGTTGTTTCTTATTTATAGGTATGGTTTAATACAAAGCTTTACCTCTTCCAGTGTGATTTTCAGATTGGTCAAAATTGTCTCTTAGGCACATCTTCCCATCACAATTCACCACTAGAAATTTTCATTTTCATAATGATCTCCTTAAAATTCTTCACTCCCAAACATAGTGGTCCCTCACAGTGATATTCACCTCTTCCAGTCGTGAAGCTATTCGTAATTGCAGATCTCACAATCAATGTTCTTCATGTATTTTTGAAATCCACTTCATGAAGCCCGTCTTCGCAAAATTCAATCCTTTTCCATAATTTGATAAGATCTTTAAGAAAATATTATCTACACAATGCTCACCAAACTCCAAATTTTAAACCCCAAAAATTTAGAAAACAATGGAAAATAGTGACACCTAGTATCAGTTCTTTTGTACTTCCTCTAGATCTTACATTTCTCTTTTCATGGTTCCTTTTCAACTTGAATTGTCAAAAACATCTCTAGAACTCGACAATTCCCCATGAAAACCTGTTTTTTCAATAAACAAAAACAATCGAAAAATGCTGAAATGCTACCTTACGGGATTTATTTCCCAAAATCCTAGGTATCAATAATAACTTGTGTGAATGATTTACCCGAATTTAAAATAATAAGATAAAAAAAAATTTAAATAAACACTAGTTGAAAATCATAACCTAACATGCCTTTAACAATTTTTCAGATTTCATGTTACAAGTATTAAACAAGAACATAAAAGTTCAACTACAAAGAGACGTACCAAAAACCAAATCAAAGCCCACCATATGGAAAGGGGAGAGTCACCCTCAAGACACCTACACAAAAACCGAACCCAGAATGACAACTAGAAACCCGAACCATCATCCCCAAAATCATTACCCATACTTCTTTCAAGCATTACCAAATCTACTTACACCTAATGTTGTAAATATGGTGTGAGCCTAGGCCCAATAATATTCCACCCAATAACGACTCCATGTTATTGACATGAAATAATAAATAATGTGCATCATTTATAAATAAAAAAATTATATGAATAGTTTTTAAGAATGGAAAATTTTAAAGAAAAATACTTTAAATGAACCATAATTTCTTTTAAATAACCAACAATTAATATCATATGACGATGGTAGATCTGATATAACAAAATATCATTAGTGACAGGAGAATCCCTTTAGGAACTACCTTGAAATGTGACACTAGAACCCTCTGTCTTGGTGAAATGTGTCATAGAAACCATAACCATCAGCATTATTATGCACAAGCCACTATGATGGGATACCCCATTGGCCTAGTGGTCACTAGTCATCATCCATGATTAGTTAGAGTTGTCATCGTCAATCCCACTATGTGAATCCTGGCTGAAGCCACTTCTGTATCACTGTCAAACCTGTTTTATTCTTTCATCCTAGTCACTCGAGCTTCAGATTAGTGCTCGTATAAGTTTCTCATGCCACATGATATACCACATTCATACACGCAATCAAAATAAGTTACTACACATAGACAAACCAAATATAATAATTTGAAAACACTATTCATATTTTGAAATAAAACACACACCAAAACGTTCTCCAAGAAATTTTATAAGATTTGCATAATTTAATAAATAATTTAAATAATTTATAAAAACATTTCAATGAGAAAAAAATCCATTTATTTACAAATGCACCCAATTTCACATGAAAAATCCATTTTGGATCACAATTCATAGCCAATCATTTTGAAACCACATTAACATCCCATATATAATTCATAAATAATGAAATAACACACAAGAAATCATAATAAATTTATCAACCAATGTTTAATGTTGAAACCATCTACATTGGGTGTAGAAATCCCCATGATCTGGTTTAAAACTCTTACCACACTCCAACTGCACTACAAAAAATTAAGATTAAACCCTAAACCTGATGATCGAACCCAAAAGGTAATGATCGAACCCCAAAAAATGGATCCTTGGCCACTGGTGAAATGAAAACCCAAGAGAAAGGAAAGAAAACCCTAAAATATGGGATTAAAACAAGGGAGTCTGAGTCTTACTTGATGAATCAATGAAGAAACAACCAAATCTATCCCCAAATTGAATCCCCATGGAGGAGGATGGAGTGGGAGGCATTCTTAGGGAGTAGAATCCTGAGTGGGGTGAGAAATGTGTGTTTATGGGTTTATTTATATGGAGTGAAAAGGGTAAACTTAATATTTTAATGATATAGACAAGCCACACTATTTTCCCACACAATTTTTCAAACAATGCCGCAATCAAGTGGTATCCACTATCTCTATACAAAATGTTGCTTGGTTAGTCCGTATGGTTTGAAAATCCTTGTGGAAACTGTGTGGTTTCCCACTACCTAAAAACACCATAGGCGACATGGTAACCTAGGCTAGGCCACATGGTTTGTTATATCATTCACCAACCGTACACCTCAAGGTGTTTACCCCAAAACTTCCATTCATCCTTAAACACGCTGTTGAAAACCAAAAGGGAAATGGTAGATAAAAATAAATAGTAATATACCATAATGAAATTAAAGGATGTTATAACACAAATTTCATTTCATGGGTTACTAGAAAATTGTTTTTAATTTTGGGGAACATTTATATAGTATTTCATTATGAGATGGGTGAGACATATCTCTCTCTACAAATCATTAGGTATATATTTACTTCTCATGATATATGCATGAATGGAATGGGAAATGAACTTGGTTTAGTAATATAGGTCAGGAATGGGGGTTCACCTTTTTCTGTAAAGGACATTGTCTAATAAGAAGGTCTTGGAAGAGATGCCTTCACTACTATGGTAAATTATATTACATGCTTATGTGTTTTACTCAATTTTATGTTTTATTCCTATGTTATAAATTGAATGGTTATGTTCTTTATTTTCATATTATTCATTTCTTATGAACTACCAAGATATATTCTATAATTCATTTCTATGATCTGTGTTATGAAGGTTATGATCTTCAATATTCAAGATCATGTTTTGACACCCTTATTCTAATGATTATGCTTGTATATCTCCCTTATTTACCATTAATAATAATTTGACCTCAAGCCTTTGAATGTTTCCTTCCCTAGGTATTGAAGATACATATATTTTTGATGTTTTTAAGATAGCTGCTAGTCAAGATGAACCTAGTGGGAGATAATGTATCTCTCTTATATACCAGTGATTTCAACATGTTTTTAATAACACTAAAATAATATGGTCTTTAGGTATTTGGTTGTATATGTTTAATTATACCAAAAATGTAATGTAATTTCTATGTATGTCAAGACCATGTGTTTTAATTATTATGGGAGTGAAGTTTTAGTTTTCTATTGGAATATATGATAATAAAACATTAGTGAGAACTCTAATGGAATGAATAAGTATATGTATAATGATAAAGAAACATTTGGGAAAATGTCCTGGAATTTTGGTAAAGGATAGAGGGAGTGGTTTCATAGCAATACATCCTTTTCTGGATACTAAAATTGTATGCAGATCTAGAACATATATTCCTATTAGTAACAACTCTAACAAGATGATCTGATCCTAACTTGAGGTAATCTGGTACATGACAATGAGCCTTATTGAACATCTAGATTGACACTCCCAGGAGATTTTATTTTCAAATACAAATAATCTTAATGAAACATCATGAATAAATTTAATAGAAGATAAACATGAACAACCTTGGACAAACCTATGGTTTCAGATATAAGGGTGTAATAAGTTAGAGATCATATAAGTGACTTTTCATTATTTGAACCCCCATTATGATAATCATTCCTTATTAATATTTTTTTGTTTTAACCAATAGAGATAATAAGAAGGAACATGATTATCATTTAATTTTATGGATACTTTTCTGCTGAGAAGTCAAATGAGGTGATCCATAGAGTGACAGATATTTTAATCATGCCTAATCATTTTTCAAGGAACATGATTATCGATGCCTTCCTTACCTAAATATTGAACTCACCATGGGTGATAATGATGTAATTCACTGAGATTTTGGGTAATAGAGGACATAGAGGAACGAATATACATGATCCATTGTGTCAAATATGTTGAAAGAACCACCAATGTGAATGTCTTAGAAGAAAAACAATGTTTTTTTATAGTGGAAAAGAAGGAAAAAAGAAGAATGTGACTACAAAGGAAAAGTAAATAGTTCATTTAAATAAATGGTTGAAAATTATGGCCTCCCTAAGTTATCATCAAAGGTTATGTGTTTTAAGTTTGGATTAAATGGTAATTATGAAACTCAATGTCCTAAGATGAAATATCTTGAAGGGAATCAACAAGGTGGAGTGATTAATGGTTACATTTATGAAGATAAAGATACTGAATATGAAGTGTTGAAGTAAATAGATATTGTATCCTTTTCAATGGCATAATTATGAAGTGGAATAATCAAAAATTTTCCATTTGGATTCAGAAATTATGTTATATGAATGATTAAATATACAGTAATTGTTCAGATTTTTTATCTAGGGATATAGATGTTTTTGTAGATTGTTTCTGATTGAATGGAAATGCGATTCAATGACAATGTGATATTTTGATGAAGGGAAGATCAATTTTAATATTTTCCTTATGTTAAGATAATTTTTTTATAAATATATGTTGGATATAAACACGTAAATTGGACAATATTGATTACCTCCCAACGGATAAAAGGTTCTATTGGAAAAGTAGTCTATGTTATAATAGATGATGTTTACAACTTATTTTATTTAAGGAATATATCCAGTAACATCTGGAATAAGGAAGAATACATGTTTCCCAATAGTATTTATGGTAGTTTTGGTTATTAACATATTTAAATAGAGCATATGACGAGGGTATTAAAATGTTTGGAATGTGACAACCAAGATATATTTTGACATATATAGGTGATAAATGAGAAGCTGATTTTTTGACTATATTTATACTATTTTGGATTTTCTTCTTTAGGAATGGCCACAAGGTTAACCATTTATCAAAAATTTATGTTAAAATTCAGATAAGGTCAATATGTTTAAATTATTATCTCTCTATATGAGGATTTATGAACATTGGATAGCCCATTAAAAAACATTGTGCTGATTATAACTGATGGACTATCATAGATCTCATGATCTATGAGTACTTTAGGAAAAAATTAACCTCCCATTTTAGAGAATGAGGTGAATTTGTTCAACGAACAAAAATGGGGTAATGTTTTCTAATAATAACTCAAATATATCATATCACGAAAATTCATCACATTTAGGAAGATACATCTTGAAACCAAAAAATGTTATCATATACTGACATTTTTTATGATTCAAAATTTCCCTTAGGTCGTCGTATATTTATGGTTTTGTGATTGTAAAATTTCTCATATCCTTGTTCTCTATCACTCTCCATCAGAATATGATGGTTTGATTTTTCTTTCAGGACAATGTTTTCACTTCCTGCCTACTTTCTCTTATATGGTAATCTCGTTATGAGTTACGTTTGGTAACCATTATGTTTCCCGCATTTCTTTTAAGGGAAGTTTTAGTACACATTTTTATGATGTCTGTTTATATGAATGAAACTTTAAACTATTAAACCTACGATAACCAAGATGAATTATGAGGATAAAATTCATTTTATGGGGGGGGGGGGTATAATGTAACACCCTTAGATTTTTTAAATTTTTTTCTAACTAATTTAATCTTTTTGATATTTTTCATTTAACAAAACACTGAAAATATTATACATTATATTAAATAACTATGTTTGGTTTACATGTAGAACAAATAATATAATGGTTGGTTTTCTATACAGGAAATGCTAAGTTTAGCTTCTGTTATATGAAATAAATACTTTCCTTAATGATTTTCATAATACATATGATTAAATGTTTCCAAACAGTAATATATTATTAAATAAATATAATAAGATAAGTAAACCAGCAGTTAAATTATATATTTTGAATATTATTATGCAACTTACGAACATATATGGTTTTCATAAAATATTAAAATGAATCAATTATTAATAAATTAATATAGGAACCAAATTAAATATGAATGGAATATTTTAATAAAAAACTAATATTATGCTCACAAAGTTGATTTAATACAAATACATTCAATTAATTAAAATTAGCAAGTGATATTATTTTAAAATTTATTATATATATTAAATTAATTATCTTTCTTAATCATTCAATAAAGTAGTTATACATAATATATTAACAGACCTTATTTTATGCTTAAAACATATATTTTTATAAAGGTTGAGTTACAACCTTTTAATGGAAAATCCATTCTAAATCCAATTTTAAGAACTTTTATTGATTAAATATCTGAAAATAAACTTAATCATTGGATATGGAACATGAAAAATAGGTTAGGATAATTTTTTGAAATTTTTCTATAAGGTTTCATTTTTTAATGAATAGTTAACAATAAAATATATTAATTAAATACATCATTTTCATATTAATTATTTATAAGGATAAAAAATAGTTTAAATTGGTTTCAATGTGTAATTTGTTAATATGTTAATCAATAAATCAAATTCAAGTCATTGGAATCAATTTAATTTTTAAATATAACTTTAAAAACATAGAGAACCTTTGAATATTTTTACTTTAAAAACCTACATTGTCGACTCGAATACGATATTATATTTAAATTAATTTCACCCAATTATATGTTTTGATTTTGGAAAAATTTATTTCATATTTAGAATCAAAATATTCTATAATATCTAAAAATTTTAACATAGTTTATGACTAAAAAATATCAGTGAAGTAATTAAAATTAATTTCAATGATTAAGGTTAAATTAGGCTCAACTAAGAACAAAACCTTAATGTTAAGACCCAAAAATTCCTATAAACATTATATAAATCCATTTTCATGACAAATTTTCATGATATCCACCCTTGGAATAAACTTTTACCATTATTTATCAATGTTCAATACAAACAAATGTTGGTGGGCTTCCTTTCTTTTATAATATTATAAGAGATTCTACTCCTCCTCTATTATAAAATTCCTCCTTCACATACAGTTACTCACACTTCTCAAGACACATAGGCTCATCCAAAATCATTCCAAATATCTCCCCAACTTCCCTACCTTAAAAAGTGAATCCTCCCGTTTATAATAAAGAAATCCAAGGATCATTTTGGGGAAAACAAAATAACTTACCCCGATTTAGAGGTAACACCCACCCTCAAACTCCTTTCTTTTATTTTTTATTCTATACTCCATAAGATATTTTTATTATATGATTTTATATCAAAAAAATTATCATAAATATAATTTTATTTTTTTATAGTTATAATACATACACTTACACATATATCAATCTAATGGGTAATGGACATAATGTTTATGTGTATGGCTTACTACCACCTCAATAAGTGATGATTGTTTATTTTTACTTTACCACCTCTAATAGTGTAAATTATAATGGAAACCATATTTATATATGTTTTATATCATATTTATTATGTATTAAATATTTTTTAATTATTTTACAACACTTATCTTTATTCTTTCCATTTTCTGTTAATATGAAAATTTCATTTGAGGAAGTGCGGACTAGTGTCTACTCAAAGTGATATGATTCATTCATACACTACATAGAATGTATTAAGGATGGAGTTAATTAATATATATTACATATATGATATAATAAATCAACTCTAATTATTATATATATTTATATATACATATATGTCTTTCATATTCATTTAACATGAAAATTATACAGAAATAACATTCATGCATATATATGGCTTATTGTCTCCCTGAATGAATTATTCCATTTGATAACTATATATTCTATTGATTATTAATATAAAAATATACCAGATATACATGATATTTATATCATTTTTTACATACTTTCATCATGATATAATTATAAGGACCAATGACACAACAAATTTAGACACATGTGAAAAAAAAGTGAATATTATTTGAAGTGAAATATTAACATAGGATTTTTAAAAAGTGGGTAATATAAAGTCATAATAAAACCATATATAGTATGAGATAAAATAATATTATTATTTAGAATATTTATAATAAATTTATATTTATTATAATGTTGGTTTGAATAAATACTATAAGATTTAAGACACAAGGTATGGGGATTTCATCTCATTTATTTCCTGTGAGATACATGCTATGTCAGCCACAATTTCGTTTTATGTGGTGTATGTAATACCAATGATTTTATTATGTGTATATTTTACTCAAATATATGGTCATTAAGATAAAAATTTCACTCTCTTTATTTCATTGGGATTATGTTTCAAAAGTTATGAAATCAGTGAAATAATTTCATCTCAATTTTCATGTTTGAGGCTCATGTTTTTTATGCACCTAAAATATATTTCAAGGTGTATATAATTAAATTTTATATGTTATATCAGGAATTTACTTATTTTAATGAGATATTATGTTTCAATTAATTTCTTTTCCTAATATATATAGTAACATCTGAAGTTACCAAGCTATAAGTTTGTATTGAAAAAATCTAATCACTTTTTTTTAGATTATTTATTTTTATGATTACATTGATGAAAGACTATGACCTATATCTAATGAAAATTACTGAATTTTATTCTCATATGGTTATTAATGATTTATTATTATATTGGTAAAATTTCTTCCACTTTTTACTTCATTATATAGTTATGAAAATGTTTTTCATAAATCCCATCTTTACCCTTTCTTTGGTCAAAAATATATATTCATTAAAAACCATGATTTTTAAAAGGGTTTCCCATAATATTTTACCATTATCATTTAATTATTAAAATTAATTTTTACCCTTTTTTTCTTTTACCATTATTTTTAATGAAATATTCTTTTCAATTTTGGAATGAGGAATTTTATAACCTTTACCATGAAATAACAATGTTCTTTTTTACCTCAAATGATATATGAGGATTTATCCATTGCTAATATTTTGAATAATTATTTTCATTTTTAAAATTTAATTTTGAAAAGAATATTTTTAAAATAAATTTTCCAGTTAAATTCTTTTCAATATGCTTTGAATCTTATTTTATACATTTTCATAGAAAATGGTTTTCAAAATTTTTTATAGCCGTATTAATATGTTTTCAAATTATTTTCAATGAAATGTTTTTCAATGAATTTTCACACATTATTTATATGTTTTGAATGTGTCTTATAGGAAAAATATGGTTTTGAAAACGTTTTGAAGATTATGTTAGAATTTTCAAGGTAAAATGTTGTCTAAATGATTTCACATCTTCTTTATAAGTTCTCACGATATTTTTAAAGAAAATAATTTTTAAATAGTTTTCAGTATTAAAAATGATTTTTCAAAGAATAAATGGTATCTTCCTCAAGAAATGTTTTTGAAATATATTTCAAAATTATTTTCCATCTATGATGAAATTTGTTTATGTTACTCATGTATATATAGGAAAATATCTAAAATTTCCATTAAAATAATTTATATGAAAGGGTTGTGCTTAATATAATGGTCTTTATGAAACTCATTTCTCTTCCACTATTTTTATGTTTATGAAATCTGTTTATCTTTCATGGGATACGATTTGATGTAATGATTATGAAACCAATATATTTTATATAGGTTGTGATATGATTACATTATTATGACACCCATTTAATTATATGGGTTAAGATATGATTATTTTTTATTTTGTGTTACATTTTTGTATGATTTCATTATAACATGGGTGGGACCTATAACTCAATCTAATTCATTGAGTAAATATTTATATCTCATGAGATAGACATGAATGGAATGGGAAATTAACCTGGTTTAGAAAAACATGGTTGTAATGGAGTTTTACCTACTTTAGTAATATAGGGATGGAATGGGGGTTTAACCAGTTCTATAACATAGGTTTGGAATGGGGATGTAATCAGGTCACTAAAGGACCTTGTCCACTAAAATGGTCTTGGTAGTGAAATATTATCTACTATGGTAAATTATATTATAAGCTTATGTGTTTTCCACAATTCCATGATTTATTCTTATGTTATGATTTTATGGATTATTTTATTTATTTATTGATTCTTTTCTTATGGACTATAAAGCTTTATTACCCGATTGAAGCATATGATCTTTGTTATATAGGTTATGATCTTCTATTTTCATGATCATGTTTTTATACCATTGTACTTAGGATTATTATTACATATCTCTATATTTACCCTTACTTAGCATTTTATCTCACAAATTTTAATGTTTCCTTCCACAAGATATGAAGATATGTAAAACTTTTGATGTGTCAAAGAAGGGTGATATTTAAGAAGAACCTATTGTGAGATAATGTATCTCACTTATGTACTGGTGTTTATGTTTCCATGTTTCAAATGAAAGTAGACTATTATATTCTTTGAGCGCCTATTTTCATAATGTTTAAGTGTTCCGTAAATGTAATGTAATGTCTATGTATTCCATGATTGGGTTATTTCATGTTTAATCTCAAGGAAGTTGTTTTAGTGGGGAACTAAGATCATCATACCTCAGTGAAACATGGTCGAACAACCACAACTAAAAGTGTTCTCGTAAACAATCCACTAAGATGGGAAACACCAGGGGCCTAGTGGTCTTTAGTCATCACAAATATTTAGAAGGTGTTGAAGCGTTATACCATCTATATGAAATCGGGAAGAACCACTTATGAATCATCTAGTGTACTAGTCCTAGTCTTCACACCTAGGTACCCAGGGTTACATATGTTATCTATTCTAAATGGTGCTGATATTTTATCAATAAAACATATATGAAAATATTACTTTATTTACCCAGAACCCAATCAACAACCCCCATTGACCTCCCTCATTAAGTGAATTCCCCTTTTATATGTCACACAACAATGAAAAAGCCCCTAAATTAGGAACACATCACAAATCATGCATTAACACTTGCACTAAATTTCTCAAACTAGGGGGAATGCCTCAATATTGGGTTTCCACTTTCTCAATCAATTCTTAATGTTACAAATGTGCCTCATTACTTTACATAGAATATTATCCTTTTATAAAAACACTATTTATCCATAACCTTATGTTCTAAAAGCATATAAAATAACAATTCCACAAGCAAGGCACCTTCTATTTAAAAGTATGAAAAAAACATGATTAAACCGAAGGAACCCATTAGAAATACTCATTTTACACAAAAACCATGATGTAATTAACTTCTAAATATTTAACGTTAAAGATAATTTGGAAATAAAAATTGCATCCTTATTTCATTCAATGTCAACGACATGTATCAATATAAAAAACATTCACTAGAATCTTACATAAATTATGAAAAATAATTGAATAACTATTTATAATAATAGAATCCATACCACATAGCATGTAAATATTATGTAAATATAAAAAATATTTTTAAAAAAATCAATAAATCATATATTTCAAATTAAAGGGATTGGCATAGGGAACCTCCCTCTGGAATAAGGAGACCAAGCTAGAATGCATTGGCACTTGATGACTCTAATGATAGAAACTTGGGACTAGACCGTGAAAAAACATGTACATGCATTTATACATTTATATAAATATCCCTAGCTATATTGAACATATTACCCTCTATATGATGGAATAGGTATAAAGAGGGAATATATATATATATATATATTTATATATATATGACATACCCTATGAATGTATATATAGTCATTCTCAATGCCCATAGGCCAAAACCACCAGAGTGTGGTCCAATAGACTCTATAAAAATTAATGGCCACTCAAAAATAACAAAACCCCATAATTGAAATTAATCTAAAATAAAAAAAAATTAAAATCCATTACCCGAAAAAATAGTGGACCCACTACCCTTGTCAACTATAGCTAAAATGATCCCTAACAGGGAAAAAACCCTAAATAATAAGAATTATACAAAAAAAATCTCTCGAACGAGTTAGGGTTGTTCCCAAACACTACAAACCCAATGGAGGAAACGTAAACCACAAATTGGGGGGAGAATATGGGATATAAGACTCGCTAATAGGTAATTCACAACAAATAAACCAATGAAATAGTTGTTGGAGGGAGGTAGAAGCAATGAAAGATCCCTTGACCAAATGAATCATGTGAGCAGGAGGGGAGGTGGAAATCGGCAATATGAGAGAGGAGCCACGTGAGGTGAGGGAGGAGGAACCACTGCTGAAGTAGGTGGACCACTAGAGGGTTTTGGTTGAGAGGGACATACACTACATAGAGAGGGAGGGGGATAGGTTTCACGTGGGGTAAGGGGGAGGAAGTGGGATACCCCTCTATTGAGGTATTAATTAAAAACCCTAATAATAATAATAAAAATAATAATCTTAATAATAATAATATTCGTATTATATTATTATTTTAATTTTTGTTATTTTAGTTTCATTTAATTTATCAATTTTGAATACTATCCAACCTCATGGGTTTTATATTGTTTACCAAACCGTGCAGCAATGGTGTGCTAGACAGTGCAAAGGCCAGGAACCCCTTACCTGGTTACCTATATTTAGATGCACGGTTGAGAAAACCATGGTCAAATTGTGCCACTCTGCACTACCCACATACAAAGCCAAACTACATAGTCATCACAATTATTAATAAACTATATGCAAGAGATGTGACAAAACTCATCCCCACTTAGGCATTCACATGACAACTGCACGGTTTCACCTAACCATGGGGGATAAGTGTGAAAAGGAAAAAAATCCTACAAATGTATAAAATAGGACCTTCAGACTACCAAAACCCAAAATAGAGACTAAATAAAATTAAATTAATTAAAACTCCTCAGTCCTGGTGTGATAATCCATCCAATGGATTCTTGATCCAACCTACTATATAATATCGAAGCATCCATAATCCCCTGGGGTGACGAAAAGAATCAAGTGTATCATACATAAGAATAAATGAGGGTTTATCACCCAAGTAACCAAATAAAAACATCCAAAAAATGAATAATAGTAAAATTCCATGATACATTAAAAAGGATATATCATATAAATAAATAAAAAATCATATATATGAAAATAAAATAAAAAATAAAAAAAATAAGTCCAGGGAAGCTGATATAGATCTCGATCCAATCAGTTCCACAAAACTGAAGGTCCTATCACTATATCTATGTAACTCTCTAGTCACATTCATCTTCCAAAAAACAAATAATTGCATTGGAAGGTGGAACCACATCCCACAAAAAATACAAATCCTATAAAAACCAACAAAGGACATGAATACTATATACCCACCAATGTGAGTGTGTAGGGTGTGATACAAACCCTATAAGATACCTACTTGAGTCTATTTCATTCCTTTTAATAAATATACCATGTTTTCTAGTTTATAATTAATAGGAAAAATAGGTTTTAATTATCATTCAAAAAATATAAAAAATTTCAAATATAGATGATTCCATTCCCTAATGGATAATTTTTTTTAAAAACATGCCATAATGAAAATTTTCCAAATGCTATAACATTTTGATGTTATATCTATGTCCCTTTAAAAAACATTATTTTTAATAATTAATATATACATGGTATAAAAAATATCATAATAATTCCAACATAGAATTAAACTTTGGAAAACATTTCTCCCTTTTTGCTTTAAAATCATTTACACACCCAATATAAGGTAAATAAGAAAACAAGGGAATTCATAAGGAAAGATAAAAAAATTATGTTATAAATAAATCCAACAAACCGATGGAAGAAAATCTTGACAATAGTAGAACTAAACCAAATTATGATCAACACATCAAACAAGTTCGATCAAGAAATAAAGATATCAAGGGAATACAATTATATTTGAATTTAATACATTGTATTATAGAGAATAAGTATGGTTAACCATACCATAAATCAAAGTGGTCACTTTTCGTTAATAATTGAGTATTAGACAACAAATACAAGTTCTACCAAGTATATAATGTCAACCTATCCCAACCGCTAGGTTATAGGTTGGAAACAAATAGATTCATCCCCTAAATCCAACTTAGATTCGGAACTCCATGTTTAACCATCCCATAATTTAGGAAATATTTTAGAAAACATGGATCATTATACCATGAATCTAATGATTAATCACAACAACATGTTCGACCATCCCAACCTTGATATAGAACACCATATACATACCCAATGGTTTGGTAGAATCACTCCTTCCAAAGATTAACTATGATGAACCAGGGTGGATGGAGTATCTGTCAGGCTCACCCAAAATTGGGGAGTTGTGCATCAGTACAACATCTAAAACCATAAGTAATAGGTTATAAAAGAATCGAATCATTCCATTAATAGAACTAGGATTCAACACGTCTCATCCGATTGTCCCTAAAATTTAGTCACATTACAAACCCATTTAAAAAACAGCATGCCTGTTCTCAAAATACCTTCAAAAACATAATTAATTTTCTATAAACATTTCATAAGTCAATTTAAAACCATTAAAACTCTTTGATTCATTTCGTTAACTACATGGTGTAAAAATAAGCCACTTCCATTTTCGAAAACCCACATTAAAAAATATAAAATATAAATACATTTTTGTGGGTATAATAACAAAATCGATCACATATATAAAATAAAAATCATCTACAAATAAGAGGATTCCTTCAAAGAACAATAACCATCACATCAAAAGTTCTAACTAGTCCCTTAAATATATTGTATAAATTTGGAAATCCATTTTTGATACAATTTGGCATTAAATAAATCCCAAATTATTTAATAAAAATATCCAAATTTCAACAAAAAATTCAAGGGAATCTCTATTTTCAATTTACAAATCGTAAACTCCACCTTAGAACATGGAAACCCTTTATGAAAATATGGGATACCAATTTGAATTCCTCAATTGGCCAAAATCATATGGAACATGTTAATTTCACAAAGAATATCCTCATTAGAATTATTTAAAATAATAATTCATTAAACCCCTTTTAAAAACCATGTTATATTGAATAAATAAACTGACACATATTTTTCTAAAGGAAAAACACATGCAAACCTAGAGGACCTTTAAAAATTCCAAAAAACAATCACATACATGAAAAAATTAAATTCCATAAAAATTAATGCATAAATAAATCAGGGAACAATTATATAAAATTAAATTAATAAGAAAAACATTCTCCAAGTGGTTTAATCATTTAAGATTTGATTAAATCCATAATAACGACACTCATACTATGGCTCACAACTCTTAGAAAGAAAAAATCCAGAATTCGCACCACCATAGGAATTAAAATTTTACAAACATTTCCACTACGATTAGAGGATAATGGAAAACAAAATAAAACCAATGAGAAAGAAGAATAAACCCATAAAAATTGAATAAGGTGATGAATAATAGATAAACCACCAGGAAATTAATTTTGAGGAAGTTGGAGAAGGAAAAATCTATGTAGAATTCATATATGTTTGGGGTTATCGAGTGGGGTGTGCAAGGGAATAAAACCCACATAAAAAGAATCTGAAGAGAGAAAAATACACATTTTTAGATTGGTTTTATGGTCAAATAAACTCAGTGCATACCACCCAAATCCCCACTGTTAAGAGTTTCTTGGGCTTGAAACATAGGATACATTGTTAGTTTTACCATGTGAAAACTGTACAACCAATACACACTTAGGCTACAAGGATAAACTAAATATTATCCTTTAAAATTATACTTAGACAAATTCACCAATAATGCCTCTTTTGGGACCATAACACCTCAAAAAATGTACTAAACCACTAATAAAATACCCACGTATAGAAGTTACACTAGGGGTTACTCAATCAAGACACCAGGCCACTTTCCAACCCTAGAAATCCCCGAATCAAGAAAATGTAAATGAATAAGAATAAATAAACCTTTTTTAAAGTGATTTGTGTTAGATGACATACCACTAGAGAGGTCCCTAAGAATAACCTCCAAAGAAACAATAATTTTTAAAAAACAAGCCACCAAATCCACAAGGCTACGAAGATTATAAAAGAATTAAACAACCACACATTCTCGTATAATACTAAAATGGAAATAAAGACTAGTCATAGGTCTCCCAACCATTTTTATTTATTTTAAAAAGATTAAAAAATTATAACACCTAAAATATAATCCTCCACTATGGGTAACATCTACCAAAATCTCCAAATAACACTTATAAAGATGCTCCAACACCCAGAATGGGAAATTGTTCAAAACGACACAACAACCACATGATCGATCCATAATCAATCTTATCTCACACCTATAAAAGGCATATCTTCAAGGCATTCCACAATAATAGCTTACATGGGCCGTTGATATGGATAAAATTATTCTAGGGTTAAACTAATGGATCAAGATAAAACAACATCACATGATGAACCACAGAAAACTTGCATCATCAAGTGATCAAACGCCCAATGGAAACATCCATCATAATTACCTAAATCTTGACACTATGTTCACTTATTCCTACAATGTAAAGTAATTATCCTCAAAATAGGAAACTACATTAGAATGCACTGTAAAATTAAAAGGATGTTAGTTGAACACCAATACATTCACCTAAGCTAAAAACCTTTGATTCACACATTTTATAAGGTAATCAAACAAACCACCAGAATTTAAAATTCAATAAACACCCATGAATTTTTCAAAATTCTAATAATG
Organism: Viscum album; assembly: GCA_963277665.1. Lineage (NCBI taxonomy): Eukaryota > Viridiplantae > Streptophyta > Magnoliopsida > Santalales > Viscaceae > Viscum > Viscum album. The sequence continues at coordinate 1,550,815,172 of OY728129.1, forward strand.
TGTTTAAATCGACAACCACATGAAAATCACCATTTGAAAACATAACCCATTTTAAAAAAAGAACAATAAAATAGGATAACATACATGTAAATCATGTAACCAATAAAGTATAATTTTGGATATATCCAAACATTTCCATAAAACAAGTAAATGAAATAAACCTTTTTTTGTCACAACCATATTACAAATCAATTCCACAATCCAATTTTTTGGTGAACTAAATCAAAGATCACCTATCCCATTTAGAAAAGCACCAAGGGTTCCACTTTTTAATATTCTAATCCCCCATTCAAAATTTATCTTCAAAACCGTTTTCATAAAATCCATTTTGGAAAACATATTCAAATTGATTTTTCAAAATCTAGAATAAGAAAAATATTTGGAACCAAAACATTTTTCCATCAAAATCATCAATTGGATTAAAAAATTCCTTTAAAATTAAACAAATTTAACCAATATGGGTCGATTCATTTTAAAACATGATTGTCCTTTTAAAACAATTTTCACATTTCTTCTAAATAGCTTATAAACTCAAATAAAAACATGGATCATCTACGAAAAACCTCTGGAAGTTGAAAAAAACACTTTTAATTTCATTTCACGACCCAAATAAGGTCAAACCCCTTTTAAATTTAATTATCAAATTTTAAATTGAACACTAAAACATAATAATACTTCTAATTTCAAGTATGTATTGAAATCCCCTATGTAAACCATATTTCGTGATTAAAAAAATAAATTCCCCATGAACACATTCTAAAAACCAAAGCAATACAATATGAACATGTAAAAATTTAGGACTAGGGCATTTTAAAACTAACAATAACTTGTGGAATGAATGAAAAAATAGTGGTTTTCAAAACCCAATGAATAATAAAAATTAAATTGAACCATAAGGAACAAAAACCTCTCTTCCATCAAGAATTTTTTGGGATATACTTGAAATCCAGTGGAGTACATGGTACAAACTAGCCATTCTTATAAAATAATAATCCATGTAACCATGGAATGAAAGAAAATAAAAATTTCAAAAAAAATTTGGAAAAAAATCAAACAACATTTAAAATCTCATTTGAATGCTCAAATATTTTCCATCACACTTTTTCTCACATATTCAACCAATCATCTAGAACCAACATTCTCAAAAATAAATGAAATCAGGGTTTAACCCTTGTCTATTTCAAAATAATAAAATAACATTTCATAAAAAATAAGTATAGCACATGATAACATAAAAATTTCAAAACACCTCTTTGAAATAACATGTCTCAATGAAAGCACAATCATAAATAAATTATAAAAGAATCAGTTTTAAGAAATCTTGAGAATCACAAAATTCAGCTTCAATGGTCCAAAATTATTTTCAATTCCAAACTTTTTATCACTTATTTTGGAATAAAATAATTCATAGATGGTTTTCAAACCTTCGCAAAATAGTGTTGAAAAATGAAAAATGTTCCCTTTTTAATTTTTTTAAACTTTTCAAAACAAAGTCTCCCTTAGTTAAAATCCAAGAACACAAGAAATAATATAAAATCAAACCACATTAATGACAAATGTTTCCTTATAAATAGAAATTAAATCTCCCATGTAGAATACTAGAGCACTGAAATACCCCATTCGATTAAATCTATGAAGAAAGGATAAACATTCATAGTGTAAACCAAACTATGCATGGTATTTCTCCATAGGCTGGTAAATCATTAACCAACTATGATAAAACTAATTTTATTGTTTATAAATACTTTTCACACTATAATCACCTAGTTTACCAAACCATTCATGATAACCATGCGACCTTGGTCCATTCCCCAATTTCAATTATAAAACTCAAACCGACCCTTGAAATCATAGGTAAACTCATCATGGATCAAAAAACCAACTCAAAAAATATCCATCAAAACATCCAAATATGAACTCATGATCAATTATCAATTTTAGTACTCCCTTGGAAACTAGAAATGTTGTGCGTTTAAGTTCGGGCAAGGCCCCTACCCACAATATCCACTAGAACTCCAATAAAACTCATAGTATCCAAACTATACACACACTACCCAAATAATAAGGAGGGTTTATCAAGAACCTAGGAACCTTTGTAAGAAACATATGTCGTTGGTAACATTTTTTAATGATCCAACCATGTAAAACCATCCATCATATTCAAAATCAAGCCATAAACATAGCCAAGGAGTACCCATGATTCATTTAGGATGATAATAAGTATCATGAGTATAATACATAACCATTGGGGATGTTTTCACCTTCATGGAAACAATTATAAACATCCAAAAGATATTATTAGTAAAAAAATATATAAACCCAATTATATCTCATATAAATAAAAACCAATTAGAATTAAAAAACAAGAACGAGAGGTAAAAAATAAAGGTCAATGAAGATGATACAAATCTCAATCAATCTGTTTATGGGAAAATGAAGATCTTATCACCATGTGTATGTGACTCTCTGTTCATCACCATCATACGATCAACACCTTCTTCCCGTGAAAGATAGAACTAGATCCCATGTGAAATCCAAAACCTGTAGAAACATGAAAAAGAAATGAAGATTTCATACCTACCGAGATGAGTATATAGGGTTTGAGAATAACCCAATATGATACCACCATGAGTCCAATTCAGTTATTTTTTAATAATGAAACTATGTTTCCTAATTTTTATGTAATAGAAAAACATGTTTTCACTCTCCATTATATGTTATGAGAAATGAAACATATGGAAGTTACCTTTCACTAAATCACAACATTGTGAATGAAATTCCATAATATGGTTTAACCAAAACAAAACATTCAAATTTCATATTCTAAACATGACTCTATAAAAATACAATATATTTGAATGATAAAACAATACATGGTTTAAATAATTTCAAAATATATACAAACAAGAATGAAAATTTGAAAACCATTTATCCCTATTCAATTTAATATATTTTACACACCCAATATGAAGTAAATAAAAAATAATAATAGTAATAAAGAAACAAAAAAATAGAAGGTTTTAAACAAATTTAATAAACCTAATGAATAAATCTGGTCAAATACAATTCTAATCCCAAATAGGTTCAACACATTAATGGATCTTATCCATGTAATATACATATCAAGGGAATCTATATATACATTACATTAATCAATTATACCATAGTGTATTAGTTTGGGTGCCCATACCATATTTCATGGTGGTCACTAGACAAAAATCAAGGATCCTTATCCCAAGAATATAATCAGGATCTAACACATCATGTCTGGTCATCCCAACTTCTAGGTCGTAGTTCAGAAAACATTGACCATCAGTTCATGAATCCAACAAGGACATGGACCACCATGTCTAGACATCCTAAACATTACGTGACATGTTATAAATCCTGGTAAATAATTCCATCAATAGAATATTAACACATAATTTCATGTTCGACCATCCCAACATTGATATGGTATTATATGTTCATAACTATGGGTTCAAGAGAAATTATCCTTTCTCTAAATAACTATGGTGCATTAGGGTTCATGGATAATCAGTCTAGCCTACCCAAAATTGGTATATAGAATATACTTACAACATCCTGATCCATAATTTATAGATAATAAAACATAGAGAATCAATAAATAAATCCAAAAGGGATTTTTCACATCTCACCTAAACACTATTAACCATTAACTACACTATAATTCTATTTCACACACAACATTACCTTATTCAAAATTCATTCAAAAAAGTAAAACTATATCTAAAATATTTTTATAAATCACTTAAAAAACATTAATCCTTTTTGACCTATTTCTTCAAGCACATGGAGATCCAAAATCCACTTCCTTATTGGAAACCCCACTTTAACCAGCTAAATTAGAGATATAATTCCATTAGTCACATCCCTAAAATCAATCAAATCAATAATATAAACATAATCTAAACACATGAGGGTTCAATAAGGGAATAATAAAAACCACATCATGAGTTCCATTATGGACCTCACTTTTATCATGTACATTTATAAATACCTTTAAAAAATGGAATTCAAACACAATTCTAAAATAAAACATTAACACTTCCTACCATAAGGAAATAATTCAGGGGAAACTTTATTTTTAGTTTATAAATAAAAAAGTATCCTTTAAAATAGGGAAACATTTTAATACCAAATGTGATCCCACTTTTATAGCCACATTTTCCCTAAATACAGAGGAACATATGCCTTTTAAAATGAAAATACCCATATACATTTTATCATACATGAAGAATGTAGGAAACCCCATTATAAAACCATGTTCCATTTCCCAATGAAATCCATTAAAATTTTCCAAATGAAAATCCCATCCAAACATGGAAGGCCATTATACAATCCAAACTATGGATACCATACATCAAAAATCTAAATTACAAACAATTTCAATCATCAAAAAATAAGTAAATGTCAAATTAATGGTAATGAAATAAAAAAAACAAAACTCGATTGGTGGAATCATGTCCCATTCTGTGAAATCCACAATAAATACATTCCTAATGTGGAACAAAAACCACTGAAAAGAAACCCTCTATTTCTCACCACCCTAGGCATGAATATTTTCCAAAACATTCCACTATAGTAATAGGAGATGATTAATATGGAAAAAACCAACAATTAAGTAGATGGAATCCCTATCCTTATAAAATAGGTGAATAATCACTAAGAAACCACCATAAAATCACCTTATATGATATTTAGAGAAGGAAAACCCTTCATCGAGGCATCTAATTTTGAAAAAATTGATTGGGTTCCCAAGGGATGAAACACTAATCACAAAAGAGGACCCAATGTGAGAAATAACCCTATTTAGGTGTATTACATACTAAACTCACATGATTATATAAATAATGAAAAATCCATGGAAATCCCCATCATTAATAGAAACACGTGTTGGAAAATTTGGTTGTATAATTTTTTTTAGCCATATGAAAACTATGACACATGTGCATACCTAGGTTACATGGTTAGAATAACATTTCACCTTAATTGTGTGACCTGGAAGAAGTCCCTATAAGTTTATCTTTTTATCCCAAGAAGTTTATCTTTTGGTCCCAAAAAGAACTAAAAATCAAGTGTATATACAACCTAATATATACCCACACATAAAATTTATACTTTGGGAGTCACATTAATAATAAAAAATATAAAAAATAGGTTCAAAAAACTAACCCATTAGGATTTGTTGTCAGTAACCATATAAAAAATTCCATTTAATATGTCTTCTACAATTATATACCCACCCCTTATTGCCAAAAAATAAATTAAATGAAACTAATTGATAAAATAAAAGTAATTAAAACTATATTTACATAATCATTGCATGGTATACAAGATTTTTCATTCATAACCATAAATTCATTGTAATGAATTCTAAAATTAATCTTAATATTTCATGAATATAATTAATTAATTCTCATTGAAAAATTTTAAATTAATTAATATCATATAATGATGGGATATGGAAATAATTACAATAATCTAGTAACATTCATGAGAAAATTCCTGAAGTTAATTATTCACATAAAATTACATATTATACTTTCTTATCCTTGTTTGTAATTTTTTTTTGAATAAGAATTAAATTTTTGAAGTTCATGATATCTATATGTATTAAAGATGAAGACTAGCATGGATTTTTGATTTAGTGATTCATAGCGTGGTTTTGTGTGAATATTGAGATGTCCTTGTAATTTTTTGTATTTAATTTTAATTTTTTATGATAATAAAAGGTTCATCATGAATCAATGAAATATTTTAATTTTTTACGGAGGTAAATCCAGGAAAAATTCAAATTCAATATGTGATATTTTTAAATGAAGTGAAATAATTTTGATGACTATCTAATTGGTCTTAATATATTAGAAATGTGAAATTGAATATTAATAAGTTCACATTGATTAATCAATTAATATATTACATGAAATATTATATTATTACCTAAGGTGTTTTACGAACACCATGAAAATAAATATTTTCATAATTATTGATACATTAGTGGTGGAATATTTTTAATGTCCAAATAAAAAAGAAAAATATATTTATATTTTTTCTGGATGATTTACTTTGATGTTAGAGTTTGAGTTATCTTGAAAATTCCGGACATGTTAATTATAATATTTACATTGAGTATGACTTTATAGAAAAAATGGAAATCTAATAGACGAACATGGACCATGATAACAACACATGTCATGAATATGGATTAACCACATGGGAGGAATTCAACATGGAGAGCCACAAGAGACTTGATTGGAATTTTTTATATCCCATTGGGAGCACAAGGGTGAACTCACAAAATTCAAACATTGTGTATTGGTGAAATCTAGGTAGACCGTGAAATTGTGTGGCACCTTTTATATAAGAATATGTGTGTAGTGTTTATAAGTGTCAACCCCGATGCTGGCCTCAGAAATCAGTGAGAAATTCTTTTAATTATATTTTGTATCCTAACCATGGATGAAACATAATTATGATAAGATCTAAATATGTACTATTCACCCATCAATAAATCCTTATAGTTCAACCATCTGATCAGACTGATATGCGCGTCCTGGACATATCATCCATCACCATGAACTTAGTGTTATCCTAGCTAAACTAAATGATCTATTTTATTTTTATGAAATCATCATTATTTAGTGATAATAAACCTAACATGTGAATTTTTAATGAATGAATTATTGAGATGAAAAAGATAAAAACCATTCTTTGAAATTTCTATCTTTCATGGAAGAAACTATTCAAAATATGGAGAATCTACCAAATTGATACAATAATATGTAGAACATCCAAGGGAGGTTCGATAAATTAGAATTTTAATATGGTCATCCTATATTAATTTATGTGATTAATTTTTAAAATAGAATTAAATCTTTGGTAAAAATAGTTCTATGTTTTTTGGTGTCATGAAATTCTAAATATTGAAACTAATGATGCATGAAAGTTTTTAAAGGGATAGTGAAATGACACAAAATTTTATCTATTGAATTACCCTTCATATAATTTTTTTTATAAAGTATAAAACACCTAAATCACATAGAGAACCTAATAAAATCATTATATTAATAAACTTATAATCAAATTACCGTTATTTGTAGAAGTTAATGAACCTATACTGATGAAATAATACCATGACTCTTTGAATTCTTATGTGACCATAAGGAAACCTAAACTAGCCAATAGAATAGTAAATTAACCTATAAATGTATAAATTAAATTTGTGTATCTTAGTAATGAAAATATATTATATTTATATAATGGAATATGTAGATAAATTCTTTAAAAATAATAAATTAAGTGTTGGTATTTGTGTGAAAATAAATATTTATTTACAATTTTATAAATAAAATAATTTTTTCTAAGATAATTTATTTTCATAAAATACATTAATAAATTAGTATTTTATTATATTGTTATTGTAATATAATTTTATGAGACCTAATTAAATTTTCAAAGTTCCATAAATTCGGTCATAATTTTAAATTCGGTGTTTTTTGAATAAATGATGATTTGAATTAAAAATTAAATTTCATATATATAGAAAATTATTTTCATAAAATTATTACAATTTTTTAAATCTACAAGTCATAAAATTTTTATGGTGAATTTTTGGGATTTTTCAAATAATTGTTAATGTTTTTATGAATAGTGAAATACGTTAATTTATGGTATTTACAAAATATATTAATTCATGAGTCATGGATAATGTATGGATGAAGTAATCAACCATTTTTTAACTCCCATGGATCATTTAATATATTAATTAATAGGTATCATATCTATTTATAGTCATGATCCAAAATAAAAAAAAACACCCCTCTACTCTCACTATAAATACCTCCCCTCACCACTTCTTCTCCTCGCACCTTCAAAGCCTTGATACATGATTATATTCAACCCAGTTAAACTCCCAAAAATAATCCTAATGTTTTCGTATTTATATTTTTTCAAAAATACCATTTACACATCTTTAAAGAGGTTCTCAAGGAAATGATACTCAAGAGTTAACACCCCTATTTATCTTTAAAATTTTTCCTTTTCCTATCCTTCCCCCAACTACTCTATCCAAAGTAACATGATAAATTTAGTATCATATATATATATATTATAATCTTATTAATTTAATGGAATATCCATTATCAAAAATCCCCTTCTCTCAATTTATTCTAAAAATGAAAACATCATTCATGTTGTCTCAATTCACTGCCTTTAGGGACGATGAGTTTTTGTTTTTCATTATGGTCATCAAGGATGATCATAAAATAATTTTTATACCTAAATTAGAGTATAATATGTTAATTAAAACTTATTTAATTATTATATAACTAGCATATAATATTATTATAAAAATTAACTGATACTAATTCATGATGGTCATTCAAACTACTAAAATAAACTTACGTTTATCATTTACTTTTTATCTAATGAATAATTTTAATATAAAAAAATGAAATATGGGAACAATTAAAATTATAATCATGCATCAGTGTAATATAATTCCAATTCAGGAGTTTTTCATCCATTTTAAGAGAATTTTCATAATTATACTCAAGTAAAGGGACCAAGAAACCATGAAACGAACACTCCCAAAACTACTAAATTAAATAATATAAGTCTATTAAATGGCCACAAATAACCCTAATAAATTTATAATAAATTAAATAAATATATAACTGGTTCTATGTAAAATAATAATAGGATTTCATATTATTATCCAAGACATTAGTTAAATATACTGAACACATTCAGATATAACGTAACAAATTCTCTTTAAACATCCCAATTACAATTGGGTAATGATTTCTCTCTCATTACCCCAATTAAATTCCAAATTACTCATATTTTATCATCCAAAAATATATTAATATGTTATAAAACTATATACCAAACTCAGTTATTCTATCTGCTTTAGGGAAATAATTTTTTTATAAGGTTCTTTTTCCAATTCATCCTAATGAGAAAGCCCGGTTAAAGGAAAATTCCCAATTTTTTTACCCATTTTAATGTACATTAAATAACAAATTTTAGTCCACCAATATTTTTATAAAATAAATATTTTTATCAGGAAAAACTATCTTAGTTCATTTCACAATTTGTTTAAAAAATATTATTATTTTTTCTTCTGTAAAGTCTCTTTAATGTTTTCCCTTAAATTGTAATAAAGTTTCTAATTTCTACGATTTCTTAAAAAAAGTTAATTATTTCACTTATGTTGGAAATAATATATCATGATATATGGATATATTCTTTTATGAGTTTCCATTTATTATTTCATCCCATTATTTCATGGAAATAATTATCATATTCCCATTGGTTTTTCCATTTCAAATTATTATGATTCACATTTCATTACATAGGTAACCCTTATGTTTATCACTTATATTTTATTCTTAATGTGGAATTAATATAAATGAACATGTTATAATTTTTATTCCCATAGTGATATCACATGCATTTGGAAATGTTTAATCTCACGAGATCTCATGTTGGGATTGGGAGTAAACCATTTTCCTTTATGGGACATTGTCTACCATGTGATATAATCTTGGTAGTTTGTCTTGAATCATGTTTATGTCATGTTATATATGTATGAAAAATTAATATGATACCTTTATTACATGATATCTTTTTATATATATTATTCTGCCATATGATTTCTCATGTTCAATTATTTTTTATTTCATCATATTATGCCCTCTAACCCATGTTCTATGATTTATTTCTATATTTATTCCCTTACATGGATTTTTAGATCATATTTTTTTGTCTGTGTATTCACTAGGATATCCGATTATTATGTAAGATATCAAATTATATTAATATTTATTTATCAGTAATTAATATAAATAATTTTTATTCCTTTTCAATGTTTTAATTTTTATATACCTAACCATAAAAATACACTAGACATTATGATCCTTGGTTTTTATTTTATGGTTAATTATGATTAAATTAATGTATTAATATGTGTAAAAGGATATGGATAATATTATGGGTAGAATATATTAGTCTAGTTATTTATGAAGATTATGACGATAAAAAATAATTATTAACTGAAGGTATAATTCTATCACCATGGATAACATTGAATAAAACTTATGAAATCGCAATATAAATTATAATCTTCATTTAAATGTTTACCCTTATATGTTTAATGATTGTTTATTATATTATTATTATATACTTATTCATTCAACCCTAATTTTACAATCCTTTTTAGTTAAGATATGGAAATAGGAGAACCTATTGGAATAGTCAATGTGGTGATTTCTCTAATGTAACACCAAATATGATGGAAATAAAGGACGAGAATATCATAATAGTACATTCTCTTCTAGATTATATAATTAATAATAACCTGAATCATGTTGAACAACCTCGTTATATTTAGAAACAAGATATTTCGGATGAATCCTATATGTGAAAATGCCTCCCATATTTTGTAGATCTACTCAACTTATCATCATGGAATAATGGATTATCTATGTTGAGAAGATATTAACTATACATAAATGATAAAAAGATGATAAATTCATGTTGTGGGTTTATTAATTTGATGGTTAATGTGATAAATGGTGGACACTAATCAATAATAAAAAGTATTTGGAGTAAATTGATTCAATGGAATGGGAATATATCAAGAAAATATTATTTATTCTCCACTCTCTATATTAAGATAGAAATGGAGTTCTCTGGATTGATGAAAAAGGAATAAGAGTTTATTGGGTCATATGATGGAAAAATTAAAAGGCTTGAATGACATGAATATGGCTTCATCATGGACACAAAAATCATGGTGGATGACAAATTTATTAGTCTAAAGTTGAGTCTATAAAAAGTGTTGTTGATTTGAGTCATTGACAGATATGAGGATATTTTCTATTAGTCCCGTAAGGCTTAAATGGATATAAGATAATCTCACAATTATCTTGATCCAAAAGATAAAAAGATAAAAATGGATCATAATATGGTAGGATCAATAGATAAATACCATGATGTAAAGAAAACCCAACATCCCATGTGTTACAAGTGTGGGAAGAAGCATCATGGGAATAGCCTAAGGGGAACTAAAAGATGATTATAACATTGAAAAGATGGGAATATGGGTAATAAATGATTATGGAATAGAAAGAATCCCACCAATGTGGAAGAATAAGTGATGGGTCAGAAAAAAATAAACCTTTATTTCAGTGTTTAAACTTCAATGAGCATGGAAAATATACTGGTGAATTACGTAAGCCAAGGGTTATCAGAGGAAATAAACAACATCCTCCAATGTGGGAAGGAAGGGAATATTCTATCAATACTATTGATATGGATACCAAAAATTATGTTGTGATAGGTACAATTTTTATTCAAGAAATAATATAATAAAATATTATTTTTTCAGGTTCTATTCATTCATTATTATATTCCATGTTTAGTAGAACTATCCAAGAACCACCTAATAATATTTAGGTTGAGTTATCTATGGGGACAAAAAATGAGTCCTTTATTGTATCCAATGTATATAACTACTCTTTCATTAGTTCTTGTGTACTAGACCACACCTCATATCTTTTCATACATCCTTTGGTGGAGTTTGATCCTATATTTGTCATGGATTTACTATATTTATATAAATCCAAAATCAACAACTGGGAAAGGGATATCACTCTTCACATCCCAAGGAATCCTCCAATTATGTACACATATAAAGATGGGGTGACTCTCCTTCAAAATCATTGTCTCAATTATCTATTTTTTGGCTTACGAGGAATCATATACATCTCAAATGATTGAGACAAAGTATAGAATCATGATTGATTACTTTCCCTTTATAAGGGACTACACTAATGTGTTCCTTGAGTAATTTATTAGTATTCATCTAGACCTAGAGGTTGAGTTCATAATTGAATTTATTCCAGGATCATAGTTTATATTAATTACACCTTAGAGAAATCTCTACCACTCTAAAAGATACAGGCACTACAACTTCATACCGATGCCCTTAAGACTCACTAATGCTCCATAAATATTCTTGAAATTAATGAATAGAGTCTTTAGGGGTTACCAAGAAAAAAAAATTAGTCTTTATTGATATTATTCTTATATACACTAAGAGAAAGGAAAAACATGATCAGTATTTCAATAATGTGATAAGTTACTTAATGATGGGAGAAAATCTATTCAATGTATATTAAACTTTTTTTTTCAGGATGGAGGAAGTATCATTATTGGTGCATGTTATCACAAGAAAATGAATATATGTAGTCCCCTCTAAGATTATGTAAATTGAAGAGTGTGCCTATAAAACATCGGTAACTAAGATCCATATTTTACTTAGTCTATATTGGTATTACAACCAATTTTTGAAGAAATTATCTTTATTTTAAAATGCACTAATAATTCTTTCTTGGAAGGTATTAAGGATTATCAAGACCAGTGAATGTGGAGACTGATTCAAAGAGTTGAAAAAAAGCTTATCCCTACACCAATACACATGCTTCTGAGAAGTGGGTTACTCTTTGTGGTATATAGTGGTGCCTCAAAGAATTTATTAGGAAGTGTACAAATGAGAAATTATAAATTGATATACCATTCCTCAACACAGTTCAAAATTCATGAGAACAAAACATCCCAAGCATGATAGGGAATTTGCAGTTTTGATCTTCATGTTAAAAATATGGTGGAATCATCTCAATGGGGAGAAGTATGAGATATATATTGATCATAAGAGCCTAAAATATACATTATCACATATGTATCTTAATATATTTCAATAAAGATTTCAAGATCTCATCAAGGATTATGGGGGCTTAATCAACTACCATACCGAAGAATAAAATAAATTTGGGGATTCACTTAGTAGAAAGGATCATATAACATTGTCAACAATGATAATTGAGAGGATCCAATATTCTTAAAACTATAAATAATTTTAATGATATTTATTAAGGGAGGTACAAAGTAAATCATTTCTCAAATGATTTATCAGTCATCCCTAATGGATGGACTAATGGATTCTCAAATAAATGATGAGGAAATTTGGAAAATGGTGGAATCTATCAAAAATGGAAAATTTGTGGTGTTCAAAACTGTTAAAGAAGGATTCATCATATTTGGGTCACGTCTATGTCTATGATTGAATCCATAGATAAATAAATAGCTTCTAAATGTCACACATAAGGCATATTGATCTATTCAATAAAGAAGAACAAGGATGTATCGAGATCTCCCCAAGAACTATTGGAGGCACAATATGAATAATGAGATCACTAAATATATATCAACATTCATATTATGACATAAATTGAAGAATAAAAGTCTAATTATAAAGGAATGATGTAACTTTTACCATTTCCAACATGAAAACGGTAAAACATCACAATCAAATTTTTGAATGGACATCCAAAGACATCAATATGAAATAATTATATATTCGTTATTATAGACTATCTTACAAAGGTAACTAAATTTATTTTAATTCATGATGACTTATCACTTGATCAATATTCAAAGATATAAATCACAGAAGTGATGAGGCTTCATGGAGAGCATGTTCTATGGAATTCAAGGGTGGATGGAACCAACATCTACTTCTTGTCAAGTTCTCTTGAAACAATAGTTTCCAATCAATCCTACCAATGGATCCATATAAATCCCTTTATGTGGAATGATTTATAACACTAGAATGATAGGATGAAGTCAGTGAAAAGAAGCTTTTGGGACATGTAATGGTCGAAGAAATGGTTGAAAAAGTGAAAACCATTCATAATCATATCCATGATTCTCAAATTCAATTGAATAACTATGTATATAATTATTTATGAGACCTGGAGTGAAATTTGGGGACATTATATTACTCCACGTATGTCTATTAAAGAGGATCCTGATATTTGGGAAGAAAGGAATGTTGAGTCCCATGTACATTAGCCCCTTAGTGATTCTCAATCTTGTCAGATATGTGGAATATTTACTAGAACTTCCACATACCATGTATCGAGTACACAAAATATTCCATGTATCTATCTTAAGGATTTACATACCAAACCCCTTATATATACTAAATCTAGAGGCAAAACAGTTGGAAAATTATCTCTTTTACAAGGACTAACCTTTAAAGATCTTGGACCATAGTGATAAAGTACTATGAAATATGTCACGACCCAACACATGTAAGTGATTAAGGTACAACTACCTAAATCCCACCACTATATGCCAAGGGGTGGTGATAAGAAATGAAGGAACAAAAAATATGGGGATGGATTTCACTAATAACCTATACACACACACATAAATTTCAATAAAATGTGAAGAGGGATGGGAAAAAATATGAAACACTTCTATAAATAAACCAAGCATGCATGAAAATCTAAAAATTACTAGTACGATATGTTGAACTTAAAGGAAAATGGGTCAAAATACATGCCTAACCAGAAATGTCCTACAACCTAGCAGTAACTAAAAAAGTAAAACAGTTGAGAGATCCCCACTCCTAAAACCCATGTTATGACCACCGTATGGGGTCCATGCACCTATATTCCTTTGTTCTTATGAATTCATGATCAACATGTCCATTTTCTGCATAAGGTATAACACGTGCGGGATAAACCCATGTAGGGATGAATGTAAAAATACACAGTAGGACACCCAAAAAAGGAAAAGTGGGAGCTGTAATGGATAATCCAAAAAAATAAAGTAGTAGATAGGATAAGTTATGGTAAAAGGAGTGCAGCTCAACCTAAAAAGAGAGTGAATTAATCCCATCCAATCACAAGGAGCTAGAAACGGTGATAAAATTAAAATATCATTTCTACCTATAGTAGGAGAGTATACTCATCCAACCTTGAGATGCTAGACACAAAAAGCATGTGTCATACCCCACACGTATTCACCTATCCTGGAAAGAGAGTAACCCTAAACCATAATTAAAACCCAAGAGTGGGAACTTAAAATAGAATATATATATATATATATGTATGTATGTATGTATTTATAGTCAATGAAACCCATATATGAGAGTAAGTGGATCTCCATATCATAGTTCAACACAATATGAAGTGTATCCAATAGTCACAGAAGTAACCACCATCGATGCCCTATATCCCACAAGTCTATCATGAACATGCAAGTCAATGGGTTTCAATCAACACAACTTGATATTATATACTTTTGGTGGCATTGCCTCAACTGTATGGTTTTAGGTTGCGTTATAAGGATGCTTCTCAGTGGGAAAAGCGACCCTATTACTCATGAGTCCAAAGTATCATCAATGCATGTCTCCCCACTGATCCGCATAGCCGGATTGTGTGAAATCAAATAATACGATACACACCCATGTATGTTTGGGAGATTCCACTCAAATAGTAGTCGTAGAGGACCCACACCCTAGTGTGTCAGGGTGATTCCACTCTCATAGTTGTCATAGGGGACCCACACCCTAGTGTGTCAGGGAGATTCCACTGTAATAGTAGTGGTAGAACACCCACACTCTTTTCAATAATGGATTCCACTGTAAGTCATCAAGGACCCACACCCAACTTGGTAGGGGGATTCCACTACAATGGTATTGGAGAAGTAAAATGGCCATACCTACTGGATGGTACATATTAGAAAGAAGTAACGTTCCAGTTACTGATTACTATTGTCATATAATATAACTTGAAAAGGAATTAGGAACAAAACTTCTTGTATCTTGTCTCAAAATACAGTATGGATGGAACCATCACATTATATATGGAACAACACTTTGGATAGGCTACTCAAATGAAAAAAAAAATATGATTCCAAAAGAAGGGGACATGAGATGTAGATGATTTGTATAGTGTTACATGGAAAATGTGGGGCCCACACGATGTGTGACCCCGCCTCATCATCTGACCATGCACATAGCCACACTCAGGTTCTAAACAGAGAACAAGTACCCTTAGAAATGACAGTGTACACCTATAGTACACTGAATATGTTTCCATAACGGAAACGAACACATTCTGTGCATTATTGATCTGAAGGATGAAAACATAATTCATTGACATGCCTCCTCAAATGGACCGAGAATAGAAGAACACATCTATACATACATATTATCCACTCTCATAAGTGTTGATGTTGACCTAAGCTATGGGTTCTCTTCATGTAGATAAGAAGGATATTCCAGTGATATTCCTTTCATGTTTCCTCAATTAATGAGATCATGAATAAGGCTTTGCACATCCATGTATATTTCACCATTGTGATCCTTACTAAAAAATTCATATGATTGAATATTCATTAACCGTGACCGAACATCTAATGAGAAATTTGTATGTCACATCATTTTACTTGAAAGACATCCTGTGGGGACCATACCTCTATCCCAAATTTTTTTATGTGTTTTCACCTTTTGGGTCCTCTTAAAAAAACACATGCAATCGACTACTCGATCATCCAAAATGGATATCTTGTGAAAAAGGTTGCATTTCACCACAAACCGTGTGAACTAAACCACATGGTCACACACCATGTCTTTAATTTTAACACCCAAATGTCATCTTGAAATGTTTGTCCAGGGAATAGGGGTTTTCTGCCACTGACGACACGTTAATTGGACATCACATACAGACACCACTTCTGAAATAAGAACCCCAAATTATAATAATAATTATAATATCATTATTGAAGTAATGTGCTTCATTTAACCTAACAAGAAGACCAAATTCTTAAAATTTCATAATGGCCTAAAAAGGATCTTCATAGAGGTAGTGTTATATTTCAATAGATGAGAGGTAAAACAGGCACTCCATTTAAGAGATATGTATATTATAATATATTAAGATAATAATAATAATAATGTTATTATTTAAACTCAGGTGTTTATTTTAATTGATCCCCACGACTAAGCCATAAATGTCTCAAACCATTATAAAATGATCTCTCTTCATGAGAGGCACCTATTTCTATAGAAAAAATATCTATCAGACTCCTCATTTTGGAGAAAATGTTATTTAAAGCATCTCAACCCAATATGGGCCAGTTTGGCTTACTCTGGTCAGACCCCTCTATCTGGGTTTGCCAATCCCAGATGACCAGTCCACTTTCCCTACCTATGGCCCACCTATTGCCAGCCTGACCCGCCTACCACCATCCTGGTTCACCTACCACCGACCCTATTCCTCATTAGCACTTTGCCATACTGGCCTACCCACTACCTCCATGCGGTGTCCCGCACAACCCTGCCTCTAGTCACCCCCGGTTACACCACCTGGCCGCGATGCAGTCGACCACAACGATGCATGCTCACACAAAATCACCACATCCCAGACTCTGCCATCTCCATATTCACACTTTTTCATGCCCTCATCATGCTAACTTCACTCGACATAGTTTTCCACTGACTCATTAGAGTTGTTCCCTGCCGCGCCGCCAAGTCCCACTACCAGCCACCATCGACAGTTCTCCAGTGGTCCACACTACGGACTACCAAACTCCATCTATTTTCCTGATCATGGAACTAGTGGTAGATCAAGGCCCCTTGTGAATAGGGATTCATAGTGACGACCATTTCTCAATGATCCACCAGTGGTTTAATGCATCCAAAATTGGATGGAAGGTATCCACAAAGAACAAACAAAGAACGCAATTTTAAACACAAATTGATTACTGTTTTCATCCATCCATCAATTATTTAAGGCTGAAATGGAAAAACATGGAGTCGAAGGAAAAATATTAAATTTAAAACATGAGTCAGAACTGAAAATAGAATAAATTCAACCTCGGATAGATTGTTCATCATTAACGACTTGTCCGTCATTCTCCATCTTTGATCCATCAAGGATTCGGTGGTGGTTCCTCATTTATCCGATGAATAAAGGGTGAGAGAGGGAGAAGATAGGGCTTGGTGGAGATTTGGGGATAATCCTAATCAAAACCCTTAAATACAAATTTATGAAAAAACACTAAAACCTCTAACAATGGTCATAGAATCCAAAACTATTGCAATGACTCATTTTATTTCACACATAGGGAAAACACTGCATTACAAACTCAATGATGGTCTCAGATTTTTAATCTGAGTCTCTGTTCAAAAGTTATTCGATCCGATTTCCAAAATAAATAAATATATTTATTTATGAAAATTCCCTCGATAAGTTTTTCCCTAGATAGATGGAGCCCACAAATGTTATACCTCACCTAGCGTAAATGGCATTATTGGGAAGTAACTGTGGCCTTATATTTCTGATCCAAGATACTATTTTAGAGATATCATGCTTACATTGTGTGCATAATATAAAATATAATGAATATTTTTATAAAATTACTTTTGGGAACACTATGTCTCAGAATTGCAGGCCGTCTCAGTTCCTAACTCTGGAAATATATTTATAAATATTTAAAATTATTACAAGGTGAAAACTGGGTTTCTATATCATTCTCGACTTCAATATTTTCACCCCAAAAGGGAAAAACTTCATAAATAACTCTCAATACTGATCTCACACTTATATCTCATGCACCCAAAAAAACATTCATGTTTTTGTGCTACAATAGTATGAGAATGAATTAGATGGTTCATCGTTGTAAGGTCTACTCCAATTGATGATGTGCACTGGAAGGCACTTATCTCCAGAGATGTGACACTTGAAGACGTTGGGTGCCCACTCCAGCTGTTGGGGGTTGGTAAAGGTATTAGTCAAACTCTACATCCCTTTTCACGGTGCCGAACGACCCAATAAAACTTGGGGAATATTTTGCTTCCCAGAAAAAAACTATACATTCACGTCATGACTAGAATCATTGTTTCTCTATGTAACCGGTACATGTGATTCCCTCCATCAGTATATCTATCTCGTCAACCACTAAAGGATATTTGGTGACATGTGATATCATAGTCAGTGTCTCAAAATTCAGACTCTCATACATGCTCAAGAAGTGAAGGGATCAACACCATCGAGTGAAGAAGAATGAACCCTCCTGCTCCACTAGGGTCAGCTGCATGGAAGCTAACTGATCTAAAACTCCCCGTACTAGGAGAGCCTGGGAATTATTACTATGCGAATCAACTACAATATCACCTTTTTTAGAGTATAGGATACTACTTCTAGAACCACATAATGAGTTTCATAGTTCTGTTCATGGGGTCTCCATCAATTGAAACTTCACTTTATAACTTTTGTATCATGGTTGACATTGAGCACACAAAGGTACCAATAAATTGGGAATGTGTGAATAGTTATCAAACCACAAATATTTAGTTACAGAAAGAACATGGCATACTTGTTGAGTTTTTTCTTCCCTTGGAAGGAGATTAACCCCTAGTCAGGAACTCTGATACACCCACTAGCGACATTCCAAGAAAAAAATGTCAAGAAAGAGAACACCAAAAATTATAGGACCTACTCTGAATCTCCATTCAACAGCCTCACCATAGACATTCAGGTTATATGGAATCATCCACCACACTTGATAATGTTATCTTTGGGCATCAATGAATCACCCTCACAGTTTTTTTCATGTCTCAAAAACATGTCTTGGTGGGAGAATGACCCCTCGTCCTCATGCATTTAAAGCTATGTTGAAAAACATTAACACAATGTTACACTAATGCACTGCATCACCCTGGTAATGCCTCGACAAAGAGTTATGAAGAAAAGAGTACCTCACACATTGTCTAAAAATTTCTAATTGAAAAGGCAGAAAACTCTCAATGTGTACCTATTATTATCTCACGTGTTGCAGGATCATAGAAACCCATAACATGATGCTGCCTGCATCCCTAGGTTCCAGCTCCCTGAGTTGGACATGGACCACCTATTATTGGTGGAATGATCTTGTAGCATCATCCACCAACCACCACTCCTCATATTCCTCTTCCAACACCAACTCCCAAGGGACCACCCCATCCTTACCAAGAATATCCCTAATCAAAACATTGTCTCTATCGTGGTGGTTCATTTACTATCTACCAAGGACACTTAGCATGTTTGGTCAGGAAGCCTCATACCATGTGACCATTCCTATCAAAACCATAACACCAGCTCCCCTTGGGCTGCCCTAGTGCTCTATGTTGTCCCATACCATATGCCTCTGTCTGATAATGGGATGTTCTCCATCATTAAGTGTAAAACCCCAAGATTTCACTTTCCATTTCCCTTTGAATAATGCAATAGCTTTAATTGTACGCAACTTCGAGATTCTAAAACACCGCGACCAATCAAAGTAACCATTATGAATAGTAATACCCAATTTTTGAAATTTTACAAATTTCATTATTCAAATTGGACTTCATTTTTGGACTTGAAATATCAAAATTAGCTTAGGGTTTTTTTTTTGATATTTTTAGTGAAAAATACTTAATTTTAATTATAAACAACTTTTTTAATCATATTAATTTATAGTGATAAATTATACTATTGAATGGTTTTAATGTATAATTAGCATATGTTTTTACCATTTAATCCAATGTTGGTCATTGGATGTAATTTCACATTCAAACTGGACATAAACATGTGTCAATCTTTTGATAGTTATTAATTCACAAAAACACGCCTTTTGTTTGGACAACGTGAATTAATTTTAAATTAATTTCTTCCACTTCTTTATTTTGAATTTAGAAAATAGGATTCCATATTTGGAATCAGGATGTCCAAATTGTGTAAATAGGTAACTTTTATTTTTAGACATTATAAATAATTACTTCGGTAATTATTTTATTTACCATGGTTAATTTTGGGACCCCATGGAGCCACTTGAGAGTGAAAATGACACTTTATATTAATTAAGTTAAAGTAAAGGAAAAAATGACATAAATAAAACTCTTTTAGTACATAAATATTTACATTTGGTAATATAAGTTATATTTAAGACTATAAATATTCATTAGATCTCTAAAAAGATTTCCTACATCATGATAATTTTTATATAATTTTTAGACGTTAAATAAATAAATTTATTTATGACACAATAATGATGCAGTATTTTCCTTATTAATGAAAGAATCAAATAAATGGTATTATAAATATTAAAATAAATATAAATCGAAAGGTTTGATTCCATCCACTAATTTTATAGGTTAATATGAAATATCATGATTTATTTAATTAACTTTTTTAGAAGTAAACATTCTATTATGATTCTCACAAAAATCAATTTCTATATAGTGTCAAAATTGACATAAAAGAGTTATTAAAAAAATATTATATTATTAATTGATATAATGGTCCTACAAATATATGGTTTTCCCAATAGACTTATATAATTATATTTGTGTCATTAATGAACCAATTGTGATTATATTGTAAGTTTATGGTATGTTTATTAACCATATAATATAAAAATACAAACAGACATGGTAAATGTGGAACTAATTAACTAAGAGATAAATATAAGTGATGAGGTTAATTTAGTGACCCAACCCTATCTAAAACCTTTCGGTTGAGAGGATTTAGACCCATCCCCACCTTATCCTTTAATTAAATCAATTTGGATCCATCATAAACTGCATATGAATTTATTATAAATTAATATTTCTAGATTTTTCTAAGGTTCCCCTCACCCCTCTTATAAAAGGGCACTCCCCCTTCTCTCAATTTAACCCCTTCAAACCTTTTGGATCGGCCAACAACTTTCCAAATAATCTCTCAACTTCCCTACATTCAACCTCAATGTATTATTTGGATAAGAAAGCCAACCTATAAAGCTATTTTGATCAAATCAAATGGAAGAACCCGAAGAATAGGTAATGTTTTCACCCCCCCTCTTTCAAGTTCCTATCTTCTTCCACTTCTTCATTCTTTGTTATTTCCATTATTAAATAATAACTCCAGTATCTTTTATATACTGTGATGTTATTATAAATATGTTACAACAATATTCATTATTCTATCCATCCTTTTAATGAAATGTCACCATACGTGCGTATGTACGGCTTACCATCTCCACGTCGTGGTGTAATTGTTATTCACAACATTATTATTTGGATGGGTATAATAATGATTTTTAATAAATGTAAATAATAAATATAACATTATTATGATTCTGTATATATGATATATAATCCAATTATATATTATTTTAATATCAAAATAATTATATTGTCGCTCGTGTGTACGTACGAAATACCGTCTCCACGAACGCAATGAGATTCTTTCCCCATCGTATCCAATCAAGAATAATTCTCATAAGATGGTTAAAAATAATGTTTAAGGATGTGATATAATTCTGTATATGAATAATATAAAACCTATCCATAATAAACATGGTTTACATAACAATGAATATAAAGGAAAATGAATCAGTTAACACCTGAAACGATGATAATACTAAGATATTATTAATAAAAAAATGTTAAAAGATCATATATGATATCCTATTAATGTATGTGATTCTTGTGTAATTTAATAATAATTATTTCTCTATTATACATTAGTTTTACCTACCCTAAAACAAGGAAAAGTACAATGTAAGGGTTTATTTTAAAATCTCTTCATTATCCAATGTTGTTTTTAGGTAATTATCTACTGGGACCACATTATCATCCACATCCATGTTTCTTAAAATGTATTTCAAAACATGATCACTATTTAATAGACAGCTGGTTAAATTCATTTATACCATTGTTTGACTTTTTTTAATGTTTTTATAAAGGAATCTTTCTGTCGTTTTCCAAACAAGGTCCTTTTTAACCTTTTTGACAAAATTAAGGTAAGATTGTTTTTTTAACTTATACGGTGGGTGCGGCTATTTTTGGTTGTTATAAAATCATCGAACCTTCCCTTACAATCTTAGAAGAGTATTTTAAAAATAATGGTTTTATTTAATAATTATGTGACTTATATATTATTTCAAAAATGAGATATTTCTCTCAAATAGTTTTGATTTCATCCAGGTCAACATCCTTTGATGAATTTTATGCTAAATTGAAGTTGATTTATTATGATACAAAACATAAACATTGTATTGAAGGATTTTTGATATGATTGACTATAGATGTTTTATTTTTATACTATTCAACGTTTATGGATAAATTGTTGACATTTAGTATGCTAGTTTCAATACGAATGTTTATGTTATGTTTAAACCTTTTCATATGAGGAATGCATTGGACATAGTAAGTGGTGGGTGGAGCCCGCTATAGCTCCTCGATGCATCATTAGGTATCATGAGACAAACTAGTGTCTTGGACCAAGGCATTGACAAAAAACTTATCTATAGTCTTGGAACAAGGCCTTAAATATGTGGTTATGGTAGTCTTGCATTATGCATTCCCTTATTATGAAAGTCATTATTGATATTGCATTTGATTATTCGATTAGTAGAATATCCATGTGAATAAGTAAATGGAATTATTTTATTTTATCTTTTCTATATTATGTTGATGTTAATGTTTAAAAGGATTTTGTTTTAGTTATACATCGACTTAAATGTTTATGTTTATTTATTAAAGTTTCCCCGATGTTGTTATCCTTACTGAGCATCTGAGCTCACACCTTTTAATGTTTTATTTTTCTCAGGATGTGAATAAGTATTTTATGAATGACCTGCAGGGATAATATGAGGGGATATGAAGAAAATATGTTTTTGTAG
Organism: Viscum album; assembly: GCA_963277665.1. Classification (NCBI taxonomy): domain Eukaryota; kingdom Viridiplantae; phylum Streptophyta; class Magnoliopsida; order Santalales; family Viscaceae; genus Viscum; species Viscum album. The sequence goes on from OY728129.1 coordinate 1,550,838,740, forward strand.
TTTTTAAATTTATGATGTAATGTAAGACTTATGAATATATATCTAGTGTTTCCAAGGCTAGTAAATGGATCGATCTTTTGAGAGATGATCTTTTGTGATCATTCCAATATTATGTAATAATGCACTGACACAGGTTAACTAGGATTAGGGCATTATAGTTGGTATCAGAGGATGTTTAGTAATAAACTATGGAAGCTAGATATAACGACCCATACATTACATACATTGTCATTACATCATAATTGAATCACACTTATTACAACATATAACAAAACCAGGTAAGGACCGTATAGGTATAGAGTCTTTAGAAACTGAGAAACATAAACAACTGGTTCATAAAGCATCTACTTTTCCTCCCATTTATTTCATCATATCTAGAGTCCCTTTTTGACATATCCAACTTAATAACCTTCTTCCTGACCTGGGGAAATAAAAAATAAAAAATGGTGAGCTCAAATACTCAGTAAGGGTAAACAAAATAAATATCAATCACATCATGTACATAAGAACATAACTTTTGGAAATCTTAACCTACAAAAGAAATCATAATTTCATAACATGAGATAAATCATAGTAGTGAAATGTAATCCCAATAATCATAACATAAAAAATGAAACTTTTTGGCATACACACATAATCATAGAGAATAATTTCTTATTAGTCATGACTCATTCCCAAGACCATCTTAGTGGACAAAGTCCATTTCTGAACCGAGTTCACTCCTTGTTTCAGTCCTGTTTCACTGAACTGGTTTAACCTTCCATTCTAGCCATGTCTATCTCATGAGATATAAAATATTTACCCAATGCATTGGAGGGAGATATAGGTCCCACCCTTCTCATAATGATACCATTATGTGTTCCACAAATTCATAAACAATACATCATAGCATAACCCATGTAATAAAAATGGTAATCTTAAACATCGTGACATCATAAAACAATTCATATAAGATAAAGGAATTCATAAAAATATTTCCATCACAACATAATCAAACCCATGTAATAATAGGGATAGAAATAGAACCCTATATTATCTTATATGGAAAATAATTTTGATAAAACTCTTGAACTCCATTCGTGAGGAAACTATCCTTTCTACTTCAAAAACATTTTTCCTTTCTTATCATGTCATACAGTTTTAAACAAAAATAAGTTGATTAAAAATAAACTTGAAAAATTGTAAGGGAATCTTCTTGGAAATAATGTTTTAAAAATCCATTCATGCCGTATAAGTTAAAAAACATTTGTCTCGTACTTTTGTCGGAAAGGTCAAAAAGTACCTCGTACGAAAAATGAAAAAATATTCCTTTCATATATTTTACTAAAAACTAACCAAAGGGTAAAATTGTAAATAAAGTATTGTAGAAGTATATAAATATTACATATTGAGGAAACATGGATGTGGATTATAAAATACACCCCAGTAAATTCCAAAGTATAAACAATCTCAGATGAAAATGAGATTGTGATATTTCCCTTACCTTAGGTCGGATTTGCTTCGTAAGTGTCCGAACATCTTGTATAATGATTTAAATAAGGTCATTGACTTATTCATGAATCATAATCATTGTTATGATATCATATATGGTCATATTATTAGCTTGTTATTAGTAATATTTCATTGATACTTGTTATTTGGGTGTTTATTACTTTTTGTTCTTATGCGTGTTTTGTCGAATAAATTCTTATTTCTCTTTTTAGGTTATAGATACCTCATTTAAATAATAGTATTAGTGTAATATATATCATATTCATTCATTCAATAAATTTATATAATCATTATGCAATGAAGATCATGTAGAACGAGTCGCATCACATTGTGGAGACGGTATTCCGTACGTACGCACGAGCGATGATATCGTTCCTATGATCATGTAATTGTATTAGAGTGTATGTATACTATTTTAGAATCAATATCACTTCAAAATAATAATATATATTCATTCTTTACACCATTATAACCATCCAAGTAAGGTGGTTGTGGGAAATAGATTACACCACGGCGTGGAGACGGTATTCCGTACGTACGCACGCGCGGTGATTTCATTTTCCGTAGGATGGATAAATGGTGAAATATGGTTGTTTAATACATATAATAACATATCGGTATATTTGTGATACTTATGTTATTACTTCATAATGAAACAACTAAAGAAGAAGAAGTGGAAGAAGAAATAAAGTGGAAAGAATTGGTAACGGACATTACCTCTTCTTTGAAGCGCCTCTTTGATACCTCCTTTTAGGGCACTAAAATTGGATATTGAAGAAGACCAGGACATCTAGGATGTCTCTAGAGAAGTGCATAGAAGAAATTTGCAGGGGTTGGACTAGTTTTAAGGCTCAATGTGGTGTGAGGAAGAGGGGGAAGAGGTGCCCTTTTATAAGAGAGGAGAGGGGCTCCTTTGGAAAAACTAAAAATAGTATTTTATTATAAAGCCAAATTCGGTTTTAAATAGCTCCAAATTGATTTATTACGAAGCTAATGTGGGGATGGGTTGAAATCCTCTCATCCAATAGAATTTAGACAAGTTTAGTTTCCTATTTTAACCTTATCATTTAGATTTAATATTAAGTTAAATAATTTTACTTTTATCGTGTCTTCTTGTGTTCTTATACTATAAGGTTAATAAACATACAATAACAAGACAAACGAACCCCAAGTTGTTTATTATTAATATATATAACCTTATCTAAGTAATTAGGCCGAACCATAGATTTTTAGGAATAAAATAACAATTAATAATATAATATTTGTTTTAAAAACTATTTTATGTCAATTTTGACACTATTTCGTAATTGATTTTTGTGAAAATCATAACAGAATTATTAGTTCGAAAAAGTTAATTAAATCAATACTAACATGTCATATTAACCTATAATATTATTTTAATTCATAAAAAGTCTCAAATTACATTTATTTGGGTAATATATAACATCAATTATGTCAACAATTCATTAATAAGATAATTACTGCATCATCTTTGTGTCATAAATAAATTAACTTATTTAAATTATAAAAATTACAAATAAAATATAATTATGTAGAAAATATTTTTATCTTTCTAATGAATATTTATAGTCGAATTTATCTTATGTATTACCCTATATTAAAAATTATTTTTTTATAAACCTCGATTTTAATTATTTTAACCATTCTTTTAATAAATTAATAATAAATGTTCCAATCTAATCCACGTGGGCCTAAATGGTCATATTTTATTCCTAAGGTTGTTTTTGTTTGAATTACACTTATCCAATAGAATTAAGACATTATTTAGGGTAATAATAATATCATTTTTTCTATTAATTACCCTATTTACTTTTAACCGTGGTAAATAAAAGTAAAAAGTTACTATTCACCAAAAATTATTTTCATCTCGTTGAACTAAATTTTACATAATGAAATCAACCATGTCTCTCAGATTATAGAAATTCCACTCATATAAGCGGTAAAATTATGTTTTATGAAAAATTTAGTTTTTTTAACTACCACTTAGTGGTTTCACTATTCATCAAAAATTGAAAGTTTTCAGAAAAATACCAAAATTTCACCCTATGCTAATTTCGATATTCCGAATCCAAAAATGAAGTCAATTTTGATAAATGAAATTTAAAAAATTACTAAAATTTGTTATTACTATTTATAACTGCTAGTTTTAATAATTTTTTAATAGCATGTCGTTGTTTAGTGAAACTCGGTATTGCGTACGACGCAAGCTATCGAGGAAGGTCGTGATTGCTTGTAAAGCAAGACAAGAAAGTGTTGTGTGTAGTGAAATATTCCTTTGATGATTTATATAACATAAAAAGAAAATATTTCTCATAAAAGTCTTGGGTGTTACACTAGATTTAGGTAAACTCTGATTAGAGCACATAGCCCTAAGATGGACTTTGAGGATTAGTATAGAAGAACATTCAAGAATTTTGGAATTATAGAGATTTGGTGAGTTTTCCAAGCAATACATCTCTGTCTGGATACGAGCAGGTAGAGGCGGCTCTAGCACAGATGTCCCTAGGGGTAAAACCTGAAAACATCGATTTGAGCTAGACTCGAACATGAACTGGTGCATGATAACGATCCTTGCTGCACTCTTGGTTACGACACTCCCGAGGTATATGCTTAGGATAATTCTAATTTTCTTTACAAACCATTATGAAGGGTTTATGAGTATATACATCCGTAAAGAAAACATTTTTATGATTATGGATTATATCCATAAACTGTTCAACTTATGTTTGCTGTTTTACGAGTATGGAATTCTGTATTTAGATTCATAATCTAATGTAGTTTAAGCCATTTTTTAGAAATGGAGCCTAGTGGAAGAAATGGAAACCGTATCAATACACAGACCCCATGTAGGGATTTCCCTCCTCCTCAAGGTAATTATAGTGTAGTTGGTGATACAACTGGTGCTGATCAGCTTATCACTATACTGGGACATCTCACTCAGGTTATGAATAATTACCTTACCCGTATGGAACAACCTGATCCGCAGCATGGGTGATCAATGATAGATCGCTTCACGAGGCAAAACGAGCAATGTTTAAAGGCGGTACAAATCCACTACAATCTGAGCAATGGATCAATTCCTTAGAGAAAATATTCCATGCCTTGGGGTGTAGTGAAAGGGAAAATGTTTTCATCAAAATTTTCCACCTCACTAGAGATGCTAATCAATGGTGGTCCTTGATTCAAAAAACAAAGGAAGATGAAGAAGTATCAAGTATGGAATGGAGGGAGTTTAAAGAAATTTTCTTAGAAAAATATTTTCCTCATGGCCATCGAGAAGATACGAAAAGACAATTTCTCAGTCTGAGGGAAAAGGAAGATGAGAATGTCACAAAGTATGAAGCTAACTTTATAAGGTTAGCGAGTCATGCAACATATTATATACGTAACCTAAGGAGTAAGATTGATCTGTTCATTGATGGTTAAAACCATTTCTACATCAAGCATTATTCTCAAAATCTTTCTCAACGTACGAAGATATTGTCTCATGTGCTATCAAGAGAGAAAAGGAATTCTCTAAATCTTATGACTCTAAAGTAAAGTAAGAGAAGAAGAGAATGATGGAGCAAGAGACCGATAAAGGGAAAAAGGGAATGAAGGATTTTCCATTATGCGATAATTGTGAGAAGAATCAACCCGGTACTTACCTTAAAGAAATTGGAGTTTGTTATAAATGTGGAGAAAAATCTCACCAGGATCGTGATTCCAAGGGAAAGAAAGAGGTTGTAAATGTTTAATGATATAATTGTAGAGAAATGGGGCGTTATGCAAATGAATGCCCTATGCGCCAAGGAAACTTACCTCAGCAAAGGCCAAGGGATTAAGGACAAGCTTATGCTGTTACTACCATTGAAGAGGAATAAATAATGTATTTGTGTTTTTGGACATAAGGATTATATTCTGGTTAGGAAAATAATGTGATATATATAGAGATTATACTGCAGTACATCTTGTTTTCATTAAGGTTTTAACATGAAAAATGTAATCATATTTTCATTATTTTACAATAAGATAAACTTTACTTTGTTTGGTGTATGTGATGTTGCAATTGATTTTAGAATTTAGATACCTTTTACAGAGATTCTGGACAGAGGTACTTTGGATAAATATAATGTTTAGAATGGATTAAGTAGAACATTGGATAGTATTTTTTAAGGTTAAAACAATTCTTATGATTAATTTTTGGAATATTATGATACTTTAGTTTTAGGAAAAGGAAAACCTGCAGGTTGGGAGAAAACCTGTCGCGTCGGACAAAGCTCCAGGAATCGAACCTGCAACCGTAGTCTGACAGGACTTTATTTCCTACCTCTATCCTACAAGAAGTCCATGGTTATTAAAATATAATTTCTTCATTTATATGGTATGTGAAACGATTTGAACCTTATACTTTTAGGATAAATAAAATATCTTTGCGTTCTATTATATTTTGGAGTGAAAGATGAGTTTGTGGTAGAAATTAGTTGAAGGATGAAACTCTACTTGTCAAGTGTATATATATATATATATATTTCTCTTATTCTACGAAGAAATTAATTCGTAAACATTAGGGATGGGATATTAAAACAAAATATTTCTTATCCTAATACCTTATATTTTGTTGAACTGATGATATTTTAGATCATCATAGATTGATGGCTTTGAGGCCCTTAATTTTACACTTGTTTGGGATTGATGACCTCAATCACACCCTGTAAATATTTACGTTTTCCTCTAATTATGTGTCTATAATTGCCACCGATGCTCTCCTATTCGAAACCCTAATCTGGTGGTAACATTCTCATTTCCCTTTCCCTCTTATTAAAACTAAATTTTATTAACCATATTTCTGATATGGGTTTTCCACAAAGGTATTTTATATTTTCAACCTTTTATTTTCGAAGAACACATTCAAATTGAAGGGATGAAATTTATTGAAGGAGGGTATAATGTAACACCCCAATCTTCCACAGTAGGTTTCCCTTTGAATAATTCAATAGTTTGCATTGTACGCAACTTCGAGATTCTAAAACACCGCGACCAATCAATGTATCCATTATGAATAGTAATACCAAGTTTTTGAAATTTTATTATTCAAATTGGACATAATTTTTGGATTCAGTATTTGAAAACTAACATATGGTGAATTTTTGGTATTTTTCTAAGAACATCCAATTTTTGATGAATATTGAAAAATACTTAATTTTAATTAAAAACAACTTTTTTAATCATTATAATTTATAGTGATAAATTATACTATTGAGTTGTTTAAAAGTATAATTAGAATTTATTTTTACCATTTAATCCAATGTTTGTCATTGGATGTAATTTAAAATTCAAACTGGACATAAACAAGTCTCAATATTTTGATAGTTATTATTTCATAAAAACACGCTTTTTATTTTGAAAGCGGGAATTCATTTTTAATTAATTTCCGCCACTTTGTGTTTTGAATTTTAAAAAAATGTATTCCATATTTTGAATCAGGATGTCCAAATTGTGAAAATAGGTAACTTTTATTTTTATACATTATGAATAATTATTTCGGTAAATATTTTATTTATCATGGTTAAAGGGTAAATCAGGTAAATAAGGGTAACAAAATAATATTATAATAATATAAAATTACCCCAACACATGTCCTAACCCTATTGGCTGATTAATTTCGGACCATGGTCATATTTGGGTCGATTTGGGTACCCCATGGAGCCACTAGTAACTGAAAATGACACTTTATATTAATTAAGATAAAGTAAAGGCAAAAAAGACATAAATAAGCATCATTTAGTAAATTAATTTTTACATAGGGTTATATATGATATATTTTCGACTATAAATATTCATTATAAATCTAAAAAGATTTCATACATCATGATAATTGTTTTTTAATTTTTAGATATTAAATAATTAAATTGATGTAAGACACAATAATGATGCAGTATTTTCCTTATTAATGAAATAATCAAATAAATGGTATTATAAATGTTAAAATAAATATAATTTAACGTTTTGATGCCATACACTAATTTTCTAGGTTAATATGAAATTTTATTATTGATTTAATTAATTTTTTTCGAAGTAATCATGCTGTTATGAATTTCACAAAAATCAAATTCCAAATAGTGTCAAAATTGACATAAAAGGGTTTTTAAAAATAATATTATATTATTAATTGATATAATGGTCCTATGAATATACAGTTCGGCCAAGAAACATATATAATGATATGTGTACCATTAATGAACCACTTGGGTTTCTCTTGGAAGTTTATAGTATGTTTATTAACCATATAATATAAAAATACAAAGAGACATGGTAAATATTAAACTAATTAACTAAGAGTTAAAAATAAATGATAAGGTTAATTTAGTGACCCAAACCATTCATAAACCTATTGGTTGTGAGTATTCTACCGATACCCACCTTATACTATAATTAAATCAATTTGGAGCCATTATAAACCGAATATGAATTTATTATAAATTAATATTTCTAGATTTTTTTAAGGTGTCCCTCACCCCTCTTATAAATGGGCACTCCCCCTTTTCTCAATTTAACACCTTCAAGCCTTTTTGATCAGCCAAACCCTTCCCAAATACTCTCTCAACTTCCCTAAATTCAACATAGAGGACCTAGTTTTATCTGAATTCCACCCTATGTTGCCCTTTTGATCAAATTAAAAGGTAGAACCCGAAGAAGAGGTAATGTTTTCACCACCCTCTTTCAAGATCGTTTCCTCTTACACTTCTTCTTTCTTTTTTATTTCCATTATAAAATTATAACTCTAGTATCTTTTATATAATGTGATGTTATTATAAATATGGAAAACCCATATTCAGTATTCTATCCATCCTTTGAATGACATGTCGCCATATGTGCGTACGTAGGGCTTACTGTCTCCACATCGTGGTGTAATTGTTATTCAAAACATTATTATTTGGATGAGTATAATAATGAAGTGTAATTGATTTAAATAATAAATATAACATGATTATGATTCTGTATATACGATATACCATCCAATTATTGATTATTTTAATATCAAAATAATGATATTGCCGCTCGTGTGTACGTACGAAATACCGTCTCCACGAACACGATGAGATTCTTTCTCCATAATCTATATTCAAGAATAATTCTCATCAGATGATTAAAAATAATGTTTACAGACTTGATATAATTCTGTATATTAATAATATTCAACCTATCCATAACAAACACAGCTTACATAACAAATCATATAAAGGAAAACGAACCAGTTAACACCCGAAACGACGATAATACAAAGATATAATTAACAATGAAAATTTAAAAGTTCATATATGATATCATATTAATATATGTGATTCTTATATAATTTAATGAAAATTATTTCACTATTATACAAGAGTTTTACCTACCCTCAACCAAGGAAAAGTAAAGTTAAGGGTTTATTTCACAATCTCTTCATTATCTGAGGTTGTTTATACGTAATTATCTACTAGGACCTCTTTATCGTCCACATCCATGTTTCTTAAAAATTTATTTCAAAACATGTTGAATATTTAATAAAAAATGGGTTAAAGTCATTTATAACCTTGTTTGAATTTTTATAATATTTTTATAAAGGGATCTTTCCATCATTTTCCAAACATGGTCCTTTTTATCTTTTTTGACAAAATTAAGGTAAGAATGTTTTTTTAACTTATATGGAGGGTGCAGCTATTTTCTGCCATTATAAAATCGTCGAAGCTTCCCTTAGATGCTTGTAAGAGTATTTACAGAATAAAGGTTTTTTTAATAATTATGTGACTTTTAAATGATTTCAAAAAAGATGTATTTCTCTCAAATAGTTTGATTTTATCCATGTCAACATCCTTTGATGAAATTTAAGATTATTTGAAGTTTATTTATTATGATAAAAAACTTACATATTGTATTAATGTTTTTGTGATTTTTTTGACTGTGGATGTGTTATTTTTATATCATTCATTTTTTATGGATCAATTATTGACATTTAGTATACTAGTTTCAATATGAATGTTTATGTTATGTTTAAAAAATTTCATTGGAGGAATGCATTGGACTTAATAAGTGACGGGTGGAGCCCGCTATAGCTCATCGATACATCAGTAGGTCTCATGAGACAAACTAGTGTCTTGGGACAAGGCCTTGAAAATAACTTATTTGTAGTCCTAACACAACGCCTTGACTTTGTGTTTATGATAGTCTGGCATTATGCACTGCCTTATTATGAAAGTAATTATTGATATTGAATGTGATTATTAGATTAGTAGAATATCCATGTGAATAAGTATATAGAATTATTTCATTTTATATTTTCCATATTATGTTTAAGTTCATGTTCAAAAGGTATTTGTTTTAGTTATACATTGCCTTAAATGTTTATGTTCATTTCTGCATGTTTCCGCTATGTTTTTATCCTTACTGAGCATCTGAGATCACCCCTTTCAATGTTTTATTTTTCACAGGATGTGAAGAAGTATTTTATGAATGACCTGTTGGGATAGTATGAGGGGATATGAGAAAATATGTTGTTGTAATTTTTCAATTTATGATGTAATGTAAGACTTGTGAATATATATCTAGTGTTTCCAAGGCTACTAAACTGATCGATCATTCGAGACTTGATATTTTGTGATCATTCTAATATTATGTAATAATGCACCGAATCTGTGTAACTGGGGTGGGGGCATTACATCAAGGCCCCACAAACTGTATTTTTCTAGCTTCAGAAGACGTCTCAGTACTAACACACCCCCAACAAAACTAGCTAACTGGCATTACATTAACAAAATGATCTCTATCACTAGTGCCTACTCCAGCACCCCGATAAAAGTGGGGATGCATAATGGTACTACGCTGGAACATATCTCTTTACATAATCCTAATCACACTTGTATTCTTGGAAGTATCTATCACAGATCATGTATAGAGAGTAACATGAAAGATCTGAAATCCTAGTAATGTACTCAGCCACCACCATCCCTCCCTGCTACAAATATAGGAACTCATGAACCTATATGGAGCACTAGAAGGAGGGGTATTAATCCTCACAATACAGCTTATTGAATTCATCCCACGAAAGTTCTAACTCTTAATGTATCTGAGTAACATGGCTCCTCCAACACCCAATTTCTCTGTGAAAAGGGCTATCTTACAAATCCACCATTTGATCTATCAGTTTTTTTTACAATACTAAAGAGGTGGACTACCATATCTAGCCAAACATATATTACATGGTGGTCTAGTTCACCGTAGAACTTCAGTGGTCTCTAGAACTGGAACTCACAGAGTGAACTCAGCCTGAAGACGACCTCAGCCTACCTTTCTAGGGCTGTATACTACTCAATAGGTGGATGTGATGATAATAACCCACCATGATGAAAGGGATCACTTGATGGACACTGAAATAAAGACTCATTGCTCACAGGGTCTTCATCACACATGTGAGCTAGTATCATGCATGGTTGTTGCTGTAGAGACATCTAGAATGTTATCAAGGAGTACCACGATCATATGATAATATGTATATCAACAAAAATGGGGAGCTAACTCAAGAAGGATACTCAAAGACTCAATCTTATATGATTGGTTTTACCATTGTTCCCTTCTATAAGTTCTTTACAGTGTCGAGTTGACAAGCGGGTAATCAGGGTCCTGTTGAATGGATACATCGGCCTCCTGTACCATTACTAGACACCCTTGCCTGATATCCACTCTCTATACACATCGACACTATTTCCCTAAACCCAACCAAGAATATTTTAGGGATATGTTTGATCAACATCCTAGTGGTAGAACCACATCTGATACCACTTTTTAATGACCCAAAACCTGTTGGAGCTCGAGAAGCAACGACCGCAAGCCTTCCCCTGTAGGGTAGGGGTGGCGACAAGCAACGAAAGCACAATAAACTCAAGGAGGCCTTTTCTTAAGAACCTATTCAGACACACAAAGTGAACTCAATGAAAAATTGCAGAGGGAAAGGAATAAATGATGAAATCCTTATATAAATAAACCAATCATGCATGAACCTCTAAAGATTATAAGTACATTAGTGTGAATTGAAAAGAAAATGTGAAAAAAGACATGGACAACCAAAAAAGTTCAACAACATGGCAGTAACTGAAAAAACAGCTAAGAGAGCCCCACTCCTAAATCCCAATCTATGACCAACTTACACGTTCCACACACCAATATCTCTTTTATCCTCTAAATCCATGGTCAACCTATTTTTCATCTGTATAAGGGAAGACACATATAGTAAAACCCATGCTTGGGTGGGTATAAAAATACTCAGTAGGACGCCCTAAAAAAGGATAAGGGGGAGTCTTAATGGATAATCAAAATAATGAAACCAGTAGATAGGATGAAGTATAGTAAAATAAGTGCAGCTCAAACCAACAAGAGAGCGAATTATGCTCATCCAAACACAAGGATCTAGGTACTTTGATAATATGAACTCCACTTCAAGTATTCACACCATATAGTAGGATAGTAGACTCATCCAACCTTGGGAAGAAAGACACAGAAAGCACATAGCATACCCCATGTATCTTCTTCTATCCTGTAAGGAGAGTAAGAAAACCGTAATTGAAACTGAAGGACTGGTAACATGAAATAGAATATATATATATATATATATATATATATATATACATATATTCTCTGTCAATGAACCTAAAAAGAGGGATTAATCAGACATCCATCTCACAGCTCATCTATGGAAGATGAGTAGACAACTATCCGTGAAGTATCCACCATCAACTCCTAGAATCCCACATGTGTACCATAAACCCCCAAGTCAAATGGGATCAATCACCACACCTTTATAATATCTGCTTTCGGTGCCTATTTCTCTCCCGTAAGGTTTTAGGTTGCATCACATGGATGTATCTTGATGGAGAAATCAGCCCTATTACTCATGTGTCCAATTTAATATTAAAACATTTCTCACCAATGATCTACATAGCCAGATAAGGTAAAATAAAATAATATAATGCACACCGAAGTACATCCGGGAGAATCCACTCTGATAGTGGTGGTAGAGGACCCAGACCCTAGTGGTTCATTGGATGTCCACTCTCATCGTGGTCATAGAGGACCCACACCCTGATGCATCTAGGGGGATTCCACTCTGATAGTGGTGGTAGATGACCCACACCCATGCCGATGGGGGATTCCACTTGAATGGTATCGAGGAAAAACATTGTTTTTCCCTACTGGATGGTACCTCTTGGAAACCACATAAACGCCAGCACCTGATCACTACCGTTATTGAACATTGCATGAAAATTTATCACGCCTGAGACATCTGAAATCATGTATGGAAATTCAAAAAAGAGGGAATCGTCACATTCTATGTCAAAAAAAACTCATGATTGACTAATCATAAGAAAAAATTTGAGTGAAAATGAAGGGGTCATGAGAGGTAGAATATTCTTAGAGTAGTACACAACACGTGTGGGGACCACATGAAATGTGACACCATTTCATCTCCTGGTCGTTAACATAGCAATAATAGAGTACTAAACTATGAACAAGTACCCATGGGATTGTCAGTGTATTCCCAGACTACATGACTTATCTATCCAAAAGGGTAACAATTGCAGTTTTGTCATTGTTGATTTGAAGGGATAAAACATAATTCAACAAAACAACCCCTCAAATGGCCCAGAACAAAACACTGCATCTATTGATACATATTCTCCACTCTCATAAGTGTATATAATGACCTAATCCATGGTATATTTACAAAAATAGTAGAATGATCATCCACCTATATTCTTTTCTTTTTTACAAAATAATGAGATCATGAATAAGGATACGCACATCCAAATGGATTTCATCGTAGTGATCAATACTAAAAAATGCATAACATCAAGTATTTATTCTCCTTGATAAGAAACCCCATGGTAAAGTTGTATGTAATTTAATTTCACATGAAAAAAGTCCTGTGAGGCCAATTCCCTAGCCTGGGAATTTATTATGTGATTCACACCATTGCTAACCTCTCAGAAAAACACCGAGAATCGACAACTCGATCATCTAAAACTGATACTTGGGGAAAGGTTTCATTTCACCACATAGCGTGTGAACCGGGACTAATGGGACCCACATCATGTATTTAGTTGAAACAACTAGAAGTCATCTAGAAAATTTTTCATAGGGGATATGCTAATTCCATCACTAATGGTGTGTTAATTAGATGTCAAATATAAATTCCACATCCGAAATAAATACCCCAAATAATAATAATCATTTTACCAGTATTGAACTAATCTTTTTCATTTAATTAATCAATGCATCCAAATTATTAAATTTCAATAACGGAATAAAAAGGAATTTCTTAGATGTAGGGTTACGTCGTTGTAGAAATCATGTAAAACATGTACTCTATTTAGGAGATAGGTATGTTACAATATTTCTTAATAATAATTATTATATTATTATTATTACCATAAATCGTGTATTTAGTTTAACCGAATCATTGGAACACGATGTAAAAGTCTCAAACCATTCTAAAAATATCCTTCTCGATGGGCAGACCTATGGCCGCAGATGGTGCATTAGTCAGATGCGCAGTTTAGGAGAAAAGGGCATTTAAATGGTCTCGACACAATCTGGGCCGGTCCGGTCCATTCTCAATAGACCCCTCATCATGGGACACCCCACCTCTGATGGACCAATCTAGTCATCCAACCCACAACCCACCTTCTACCTACTTATCCTACCATCCGCTAGCCCGACCTTCCTACCATCGGCCATCCTCCTCGCTGGCGTTCCACCTAGCTGGCCAGCCGACCACCTCTATGCGGTGACCCATGAAATCTGGCCTCCTCTCACCCACTGGTCACCATTCATGGCTGTGATGCTACTATGCTGCCACACCACAGGTCCAAGCTGGCTTACCACAACCCCAGCCCCACCGTCTGCTAGTTCCTCTCCACTTTCCCTCACCACACCGACCTCGCTCCAGTCTGTGTGTTGCCTACTCGCCTAAACCACCCCTTACCACACCGCCACCTCTATCGAGGCACACTGGTGGCAGTTCACTGGTCTTTCCATCATTAGACAACCATACTTTATCAAGTCACTGGATCATGGAATCTTCATTAGATCAAGGTCCCTTTCAAAGAGGTCTTCACAACTCCATCTATTGCTCAATTGTCTACTGGTGGGTTGATGAATCCAAAAGTGGACGGTGGTTATCTATGATGAACATGCGAAGAATGGGGTTTTAAACATAAAACGATGGATGTGTTAATGTGTCCATAAAATATTTATGTTTGAAATTGAAAAAAAAGGTGGAGTAGGACAAATATTCCATTCAAAACATGAATTGAACTCAAAAAGAGAAGAAATATTACCTTGAATCAATCATTCGTCACAAGGACGCGTCCGTTGTAATCCCTCTTCATGCTGCCAAGAATTTGGTGGCGTTTCCTCCTTGATCGAATAAATAAAGGATAAGAGATGGTTATGATTGAGCTTCATGTAGATTAGTGTATAACCATAATCAAAACCCGTAAACACAAATTTATAGAAAAACACTGAAAACTTCTCTAACAGTCGTTGAATCTGAAACTTCTGTGCTCGATCATTTTATGTCTTGACTAGGGTAAAAAAACATTAAAAGTCAATAGTGGTCTTCAATTTCTAATCCAAGATTCCATTGAAAATTTATTTGATCCCACATCCAAAATAAATTAACTAATTTATTTATGAAAGTTCCCTTGATATCTTTTTCCACAGAAGGCATATGACCACAAAGGTTATACCCTGCCTAGAAAAAATGTAAATCTCTAGACTATACTGTGGAATCATATTTCTGATACAAGCTACCTTTTTATAGATATACCAATTCTATCACATTCATAGTTTAAAATCTAATTAATATTTTTATGAAATTTATTCAGGGCACACCGGGCCTCAGAATTGTACATCATCTTAGCACATAACTGTGGGAATATATGTAGAAATATTTCAAAGTCTTACATGGTGAAAATTGGTTCTCTACATAATAAGACTACTTACATGGTCAATTTATTACAGAATAATCATTAGTATGAATAGGGGACCTAGGAACCAGATTAAGAAATTAAGGAGAAGTACATCCACCTGTTCTCAACTAAAATTGAGAAATTACATTTTGAGGGAGAAATTTCATCAGGGGGTAGAATGTAAAGACTCGGTATTTTAGAAATGAAATTTATATTGTAATAATTATTTTATATAGAATAAAAAATAAATCATATATATAAACTAATAAAAGATTTTTTTAAAAAAATTAATAGTGAAATAATTTGTATTTATGGAAATTAATGAACCTATACCAATGGAATAGTAACTTGACCGTTGGAATAGTAATGCAACAATTATTAATATTAAACTAGAAAATAGAGTAGTAACCAAATCAATGAATCTATAAATAAAATGTATAAATATTATAAATGAAAATATTATATATTTATATTATAGAATAATTAAATAAATTTTTTAATAATGAAAAATTAATATTTGTATTTTTGGGAAACAAAAATGTTTATTGACAATTTTCTAATTAATATAATTATTTAAAGAACTATTTATTTTCATTAAAAATATTCATAAACTATTATTTTTTTTCTTATGATGATGATATAATTTCTTTGAGACTTTAATTATTTTTTCAAAATGTTATAAAATAAGTTATACTTTTAAAATTAGTATATTTTGAGTAAATGATGGATTAAAAAATTATCATATTTAGAAATTTATTTTAATAAAATGGGTTCCATGTTCAAACTATACATATTTAAAAATGGTTAGGGTTAAATTTTGGGATCCATTTAAATATTTGAATTTTTTGGAATAATTTTGTACATAAATGTATAGTATTTAACAAATAAATGAAATATTGTTCTATGGATGATGTATGGATGAGATAAGAACCAATTTTTTACCTCTAATAAAAAACATACTATATTTTGTCATAGGAACCAACACTATTGATAATATTGATAAAAAAAGAAAAAGATAATAGAAAACACCTCTCACATCCCCACTATAAATACCACCCCTAACCACTGTTTCTCATCGAAAACTCCAAGCGTTTTATATTTCCTATATTCTTCCTAATTACTTTCTAAATCCTCTTCCTCATGTTTTGGTATTGTTGGTCCTACCAAGATTCCATTTCCGAGAGCCTTAAGGAGCTTCCGAAGGATACTACATTGAAGAGGTCGAACTATTCCACTTTCTCTTTTGATTGATTTTATTTTCTTATCCTTACAGCACCTCTACATCACAATTAACAAGAAAACTCCTATATCATATGTAAATAAGTTTTTTAATTTAATATCAATCTTCAAACCTTTTCTCATCTCCATTTGTTCTAAAAATGAAAACATCGTCTGTGAGGTGTTGTTCCCCTGCATGCATGAATGATGAGTTTTATTTTATAACTAAAACCATAATATATGGTAATAAACCCATTAATGTGGTTAAAATAGTAAATACTTTTATTGTAACTTATTTAATTATTTGGAACCAATATATTAACATATTATAAAAAATATAATAATTTATGATGATCATAAAACCCACTAAAAATAAACTAAGAATAAGAATTAACATTATATCTAAATAATCATCATCACAAATAACAAAATTATATATGAGACCATTTAAAATTTAGAGGTGCATAAATATAATATAATTTTATTTGTGGTGTTTTTATTCAATTTGAGAATAATCCCCATAATTATACACAAGTTAACCGACCACAAATCCACGAAATGAACACTCCCAAAACGAAGAAATTAAGCACATTAAGTCAATGAAATGGTAATAAATAGACCTAATAAATCTATAAGAATTATATTCATGAATAATAGGTTCTAAATTAATTAATTAATGTGTTTAATTTCATTATGAGGGACATGAGGTACATATACGGAACACTTTCTTTCATAAACTGAGGGATTCTCTCTAATTCTGCCAACTATAATTGGGTTATGCTTTCTATCAACTTACTCCATAATAAATATTCATTCATATTTTGTAATCCTCTTATATTTTGTATTTATGTTCCAAATGTATGTAACTTACTTAGTTCTTCCTTCTTTTTTGGTGAAATACATGTTTTATAAGGATAGGATTTAAATTAATCTTATTGGGAATGCCTAGTTAAAGGTAACTTCCCAATTTATTACCCATTTTAAAGTAAAATCAATAATATATTTTAATCCACCAATATTTTTATAAAATCACACTTTTTATCATGAAAAACTAACTTATTTATTTTCCATTTTATACAAAAAATGATTTTTTCTTCTTTAAAGTTAAATTAATGTTTTCTCATAAACCACGCTAAAGTGTCTAATTTATAACGATTCTTTAAAATTATTTTTTAAAAAATTCATATCAAATGCACATAATTTATCATGATCTGTGAATATTTTATCTTAAGAATGTCTAAGTATTATTTTAATCCATTCTTTCATAGACATCATTACGATATTCTCATTGGTTATTTATTACAACATGATTATGATTCACATTTAATTCCTTGGGTAAACATACTGTTTATCCTTTTAATTTTATTCCTAATATGGATAAATTTTCTTGAACATGCTCTGATGGGTTCACCAATATAGCTCACCAATTAATTTTGTAAATGTTTGTTACATTATATCTCATGTTGGGATAAGGAGTAACCCTGATTCCATTATATGATTTTGTCCACCATGTGACATAGTATTAGTATTTATCCTTGAATCATGTTAATGTCATGTTATATGTTTCTAACACATTACAATTCTTCCAGGAATACATGATCCCATGTTTTATATTTTTCTTACATATCTTTATTCATGTTACATTCCTTCTTTTATCATCAGATTATTCCTTCTAACCCTTGTGTTATTATTTATTTATATATTTATTACCTTACATGGATTTTTTTCTCATCCCTTTTGTCTCTGTATTCCCCAGGTAATCCTATTCAGATGTAAGAGCTCAAAATAATTTAGGATCACATTATGGATGATTAATATAATGTTTCCTTAGTATATTTCAATATTTTTAATTTTATGTAACTAATACTCAAATACACTAGACATTATGATTGTTGGTTTTTACTTGATAGTTAATTATGATTAAAATCATCTATTAAAATGTGTTAAATATCATGACCAATATATATAGATATTGGGGAATTCAATTTTCTATTTATATGACATTTATTATTTGGAATTTAGGAATATAAATAAACGGGTAAGAGTTAGTGAACCTAATCTATAAATAAATAAGTATCAACACCACAATACACTACTAAAACCTTGAAAGATCTAATTTTCCATCATGTAAATAGAGAATATTTGAAGAAGCATGGTGAATAAGTATGTTTTTGAAATCCACTAAAATATTCAAAGTATAGGTTCCATAAATTATTTTTCCATGCATATATTTCATTAATCATTGATCTAGAAAAAGAAAGAATTATCCCATAGGCCTCCTATGTTAGAAGAGAAAGATGATAATGATTCTAATTAACATTTTATGAAAATATCATCCATGTTTCAAAGAAAATCTCATCTTTTAGGCAGAATAAGATCTATTATAATTGAGGTCACAATTTGTTAAATAAATATAACCATGAACAAGTAGTTATGTTAAGAATAATAAAAATAAGTGATAGTAAGTGTATTCGTTTATGTGAGGAAAAATAAAAATATATGTGTATCTGGTCTTGTGATGATATATTCTATAGTTTTCTATCAAAGAATCATCACATATCATTGTGTGAAGAACCATTAATATTTAGAAACATATTATCTAGTTACACACGGAAGGTTATATTTTTTACATAAATAATAACTAAAGAATGCAGGCATTAAGGAAAATAGTAAAAACCAATTGAGATTGCATGGGTAGTTGTATATAACATTAATGAACTATATAATGAAGCAAATAGATTGAATGATAATATACCTGGGGATATAACATGAGAAGATCACATAATAATGGAAATATTAATATTGTTATTTTAAATGGGTTATTAAAATTAAATGTATTGTGCATTACATCATGAATTTATAAGTTCATTTGAATAAATTAAATTTGTTATTAGTAGTGATTGATATGAAAATTCATAAAAATGATGCTCTGGGTTTTTTCATGGTTTATATAGACTAATAAATTATATATAGTGTAGTTTGATTCAGTTTCGTAAATATTTGAAGCAAAAAAATATAATAGTACTATTACAATATAAATATTTGATATTTATTAATGATGAAGACTAAGAAATCATGTCTTCTATTTATTCATGTTATTCATCCTGATGGATGAAATGAAGTGGAATATTATTCTATTATTTTATATTTGATAAATCACTTTGATTATAGTAATCTAGGAATCCATTTTGGTAACATTATTTTGAATATTTTTATTAGAGTTCATTGGTGTCAATTGAAGAAGACATATACTACAATTATTATAACATCAGTATTTATAGTTTCACATCCAAACCTTATATGCTTTAAACATAATTCTACCACTTTGTGAAGTTGTTTTGATGAAATAAGGTACATGTAATTTTTTTTCACATTATTTCTCAGATAATTAAAATTAAATAGTCAGTGTTTATCAGATAATAACTACCAACAACTGAGGATGTAGTCATCCACACTGGAGTCAAACATCATTATAATCCTATTGTTCTATGTATTTTATTGCATTATATTCATGATCACTAACCATATTTGAAAAAGTAAAAGTCAACCCTTCATTAAAAATGTTATAACATAATTATGAATATTAAATATTTTGTAGTAGTAAATACTCAACACAGACTGATTCAATCCTATTTTTATGTATTCTTCCCAAATTAATAAAAAATATTAATATCAAAGTGAGTTAGATGGTGGATTTGATTCTATAATTTTCAAATTATAAATTATTTTTATTCTATTCACTATTCAAAATATCCAAAATTAAGGGAGGGTTCGTATTTACTATGGATCATATCTCTATCAAAAAAATTAACTTGAAGAAAAAAATAAAAATTGAATTATATAGATGAATTAGATGTCCCTCTTGTGAAATAAATATGAGGAATTATTATAAAAATGATTAATTTATATAAATGATAAGTCATTCATGGGAGTAAATGATCACTATGATTATTAAAAAAACTATAATGAGAAAATTTATATCTAATGTATTGATTAATCCATTAATTATGATGATGAAATAATAATATCATTTCAAAATTTTCCTCATAATGATCTGTGAATTCATTATAGTGATCAATTTTTTAGATGAATTCCATGTTGTATAATTATATACATTGAATTATATAGTGCACATTATCCGTGATAAAATTTTAAATTTGTTTATAGAACATTTAATGAAATGAAGAAAGAAATAATTGATCATGAATAAGTTCTATATAACATGGATAATAATTTTAAAATAATAATTCAATCCAATTTAATTATATCCAATGATATTTGATCCAATGATATTGATATTATTGAAGATTATGAAATAATATCATGTCTTTATGTTTATTGACTTATTAAAATTTATTATAATGATGATTCTATGAATGAATTGGAAGAGGTGTTCCATTAATTTTAGGAAAAATAGAAGTATGTCACTGTTGTAAGAATTATAAAAAAAATTAAAAACAAATAATATCAATGATCTTTACACCATACTACAGTAGAAACATAACATCCATTATTAAGAAGATATGATCATCATGAAAATATTTAAATGAATTCTAAAGTTAGAGGATGAAATTTTTTTCCTAAATTTGGAATTTCATGAACATGACTTTCAATTTTAAAATAATTAAAATGTTCAAGATGAGTATTCACAGTAATATGAAATATTATTTTATACCACAATAGTTGTAGCCACATAAAATTCTATGAAAAAATCTTATCCACAATAGAATCTATCTTGTTAAATTAAACATTAGTGTCAATTAATTTTTAATAACAATTTTTCTCAATTAATAATTATTGGACTCCTCATGTGTTAATCATGTTTTAATAATCACAAATCCTATTACTGTTAATTAATCTCAATCTTCATTGCACATCTTGCTAATTATTTTCAATATTAATAATAACTACACATCATGTTTTAATGAGAAAAAATCTTATGGATGTTAATTACTCTCTTTATTATTTACAAGTCTTTTGCATGATCACAAATCTCACATATATTATCAAGCCTTTATATTTATGATTCAAGTTCTCTTACTCTCTAATGATTAAACTTAATCCATATTCCGCATATTATTGTCTATGTCCAAATATAGATATTTGTCTAAGTATGGACACACTGTGACGCAGACACTGTGACCCAGACACCGTGACCCAAACACCGTGACCCAGACAACGTGACCCAGACACCGTGACATGGACATACAATGAATCTCATACCGTGATCCTCATATCGTGAAGCTCATATCGTGAACCTCATACCGTGAAGCTCATACCGTGAAGCTCATACCGTGAACCTCATACCATTAAGACTATACCATGAAGAAGACATCGTTTCTTAACTTTTTGTCAATATTATTTAAATAATGCTAACAGTCATATTTGATGTTTTTAATTCAATTAATGTTATTTAATGATAGTTGTTGGCATGTCAGGAAACCGTATCTTGAACCTATGAAAAGGGAATCATTCCTACTGATAGAACTAGCGGAATATAAGGATGTTTGAGATGTAGTAGAAGCAGTGTGCGTGCAAGTGTGACCATACAATGAGAAGAACTTTCATACACTCGAGAGCACTGTGCTGAAAGAAAAGAACAATCCTGAGCAATAAATAGATTGAAAGACTTTTGAATAACTCTTATGAAAGCAATCCAACACCACTGAAGAACACACGACGAATCAATAGATCATTTTCAATCCTGTAGAATACAATCTGAACTACGACACTCTATTTTTCAACAAAAAAAATCAGAGAATGACTCAGAAGCATTCATGCTGAATCCAACGAGTCCAACGCTGTATTGATATTCACTAGAGCCTTCTAAACTCTTACCTGTTGTCTCTAAGTGATTTATTTATTAACTTTTGAGTAGTGTTGTGTACTCTGTATTTCTTATACACACACTGTCTCCTACACTGAACTAAAGGATATCAAATCCTCACTCCAAATATCTTAACTCTTGCTTACCGACGTCAACTGTGGAAGAGGTCCTTGTGTGGCCTGGTCTTTGTTTGTTTCCCACGAAGAACAGAGGTAGAGGACCCTGCGTGGCCTGGACAGTTTTGTAAACTGTTGGTAACCCCGATCTAGGGTGTGGATCAAATTTATATAAATTTGAGAGGGCTAAGTCTCGGCTTAAGACTGAACCTCTTGTTATATCTTTTGTTCATATTTAGTTTAAGTTCAAAGTATACAACATATATATTTTATTCTGCTTCTATTACATTGAAATACAAAAGTATTTTAAACCTACTTTGATATTTAATTTAGAAAGTGTTTACACTTATTTTAAATCAGTAGGTTAGCGTCAAAAGATAGTTTGATCTTGTTGTTAAATTAACTGAGACCTAATCAATCTTTGAGAAGCTATGTGAACATTTAAAATCTGTATAAATTTACTACAGTTTAACTTATTTTATAAATTGGGGGATTTTAAATAGACAATTGTTTAACAGAAATTGTAATTGGAACTCATTTCACCCCCCTCTTGAGTATCCACACCGACCAACATTTGGTATCAGTGGTTTTTGTTTTTGTTTAAGGAGTTTTTAAATACACTATTTTTCAACTGTGATTTCAGTTGCATCTTTAAAGATCTTAAATTTCTGTTAGTTCAAAATTTTATCTCTTTAAATCATATCTCTAAAATCTAGTTATGGATAATAGACTATAGGGTGCTACTACTGACATGCCACCTTTCTTTAATAGTACAAACTATGCTCAGTGGAAACATAAAATGAAAATTCATTTAGAAAGAATGGGTTTTGATATATGGACCTCTATAGAGTCACAATATAAAATTCCAGAAACTGAAAGAGTAACTTGGGATGAACCTACAAAGACTGCCTACAATAATAATTGTAAAGCCATGAATACCTTGTACTTTGCTCTTGGAGATGAGGAGTTTAACATAATTTCTACTTGCAAAATTGCATTTGAAATATGGGATAAATTGGGGTTTTCTCATGAAGGAACAACCAATGTTAACAAAATGAGATTAAATACTTATACTATTAAAATGATAATATCAAAATGAAGACTGATGAACCTATTTTTGATATGTATCTCAGGTTTAATGAGATAGTCAATACAATGAATTCACTCGGAAAGGCTGTTACAGCAAAGGAACAAATTATGAGAATCTTTGTAACACCCCAAGCTTCTACGGTACGTTTCCCTTCGAATAATGCGATGGCGTGTGTTGTACGCAACCTCGAGTTCTAACACACACCACAACTAATTAAACTAGCCGTTGTGAATAGTAATACCTAATTTTTGAAATAATATATATTTTATATTTGAAAATGGACTTCATTTTTGGACTCGGAATATCGAATTTAGCCTAAGGTGAAATTTTGGTACTTTTCGGATAACTTTCATATTTTGATGAATAGTGAAAATTACTAAATTTTAATTAAAAACAACTTTTTTAATCAAAATAATTAATAGTGATAAATTATGAATTTTAGTAGTTTTAAAGTATATTTAGAATATATTTTTACCATTTAATATAATGTTGGTCATTGGACATAATTTTACAATTAAACAGAACATAAACAAGTGTCAATCTTTTGATAGTTATTATCTCTTAAAAACACGCTTTTTGTTTTGACAGCGGGAATTAATTTTAAATTAATTTCTGCCACTTCTGTGTTTTGAATTTAGGAAAATGGATTCCATATTTGGAATCAGGATGTTCAAATTGTGTAAATAGGTAACTTTTATTTTTAGACATTTTGAATAATTACTGCGGTAAATATTTTATTTACCATGGTTAAGGGTAAATCCGGTAAATAAGGGTTAAAAAAAATAATATTATAATAATACTAAATTACCCTAAAACGTGTCTTAACCCTATTGGTTGATACATGGTCAACCATGGGCATCTTTGTGTCAATTTTGGGACCCCATGGATCCACTTGTAAGTGATAATGACACTTTATTTTAATTAAGTTAAAATGAATACAAAAATGACACAAGCATATATCTTTTAGAACATCAATTGTTACATAGGGTTATATATGTTGGATTTTAGATTATAAATATTCATTAGAAAGATAAAACGATTTCCTACATAATGATATTTTATTTATAATTTTTAGACATTAAATAATTTATTTTATATATGACACAATGATGATGCAGTAATTACTATAATAGTGAAAAATTAAAATAATTGATATTACAAATACCCAAATAAATATAATATGAAACTTTTAATGAATTAAACTAATTTTCTAGGATAATATGATATATTAGGATTGATATAATTGACTTTGTTCGAAGTAATCAATCTGTTATGAGTTTCAAAAAAATCAACTATTGAATAGTGTCAAAATTGACATAAAAGAGTTCTTAAAACAAATATTATATTATTAATTGATATTAAATTCCTAAAAATCTAAGGTTCGGCCAAGAGACTTATATCATGATAGGTTCATCATTAATGTACCACTTGGGGGTCGCTTGGATGTATATAGTAAGTTTATTAACCATATTATATAAAAATACAAAGAGACATTGTAAAAGTGAAACTAATTAACTTAGAGTTAATACTTAAAGATAAGGTTAATATAAGTACCCAAACCTGTCTAAATTCTATTGGTTGAGTGGTTTTCGACTTATCCCCACCTTAACCTTTGAATAATAGGCTTTGGAGCCATTAGAAACCGAATATAAATTTATTATAAATTAATATTTCTAACTTTTCCAAAGGTGCCCCTCACCCCTCTTATAAAAGGGCACTCTTCCTTCCCATTTCTTCACACCTTCAAAGCCTTTTGGTTCGGCCAAACTCTGCCCAAATACTCTCCCAACATCCCTCACTACAACCTAGAGGCCTTAGTTTGATCATAAAGCCAACCTAAGGAGCCCTTTTGATCAAATCAAAAGGAAGAACCCGAAGAAGAGGTAATGATTTCACCACCTTTTTCTAAGTTCATTTCTTCTTCCACTTCTTCTTCCTTTGTTCTTACCATTCTGAAATAATAACTCCAGTATCTCACATATACTGTGATGTTATTATAAATATGGTACAATCATATTCAGTATTCTATCCACCCTTTGAATAACATGTCACCATACGTGCGTACGTACGGCTTACCGTCTCCACGTCGTGGTGTAATTGTTATTCAATATAATATTATTTGGATGGGTATAATAATGATGTGTAACTCATGTAAATAATAAATATAACATGTTAATGATTCTGTATATATGATATACCATCCATTTATATATTATTTTAATATCAAAAGAATGATATTGTCGCTCGTGCGTACGTACGGACTACCGTCTCCACGAACGCGATGAGATTCATTCTCCATCATATCCATTCAAGTATAATTATCATTTGATGATTTAAAAATGATGTTTAATGACTGTATATCATTCTGGATATGAATAAGATACAACAACCATGGCTTATGTAACAAAACATATAAAAGAAAATGAGTAAGTTAACCCCCGAAACGACGATAATTCTAAGATATTATTAACAAATCAATGTTAAAAGATCATATATGATATCATATTAATATATATGATTCTTGTATAATTTAATAACAACTATTTCACCATTATACAGGAGGTTAACCTACCCCAACCAAGGAAAAGTACAAGGTAAGGGTTATTTCACAATCTCTTCATTATCCGAGGTTGTATTATACGTAATAATCTACTGGGACCTCTTTATCATCCACATCCATGTTTCTTCGAAATGTATTTCAAAACATTTTTACTATTTACAAGAATATGGGTTAAAGTCATTTATACCCTTGTTTGACTTTTTATAAGAGGTTTATAAAGGAATCTTTCCGTCGTTTTCAAAACAAGGTCCTTTTTAACCTTTTCGACAGAATTGAGGTAAGAATGTTTTTTTTAACTTATACGGCGGGTGCGGTTATTTTCCGCCGTTATAAAATCGTCGAAGCTTTCCATACAATCTTATAAGAATATTTTCAAAGAAAATGTTTTTTTTATATGGATCTTAAATGATTTCAAAATAAAAGTAGATACTTCTTTAAAAAGAATTTTGATTTCATCTATGTCAACATCCTTTGATGGATTTTAAGATTATTTGAAGTTGATTTATTATGATACAAAACTTCTATATTGTATTGAAGGTTTTGTGATATGTTTGACTGTGGATGTGCTATTTTTATACCATTCATAGTTTATTGTGAAAGTATTGACATTTCGTATGCTAGTTTTAATACGAATGTTTATGTTTTGTTTAAACCTTTTCATATGGGAATGCATTGGACTTAATAAGTGACGGGTGGAGCCCGCTATAGCTCCTCGATGCATCGGTAGGTCTCATGAGACAAACTAGTGTCTTGGCACAAGGCCTTGACAAAATCTTTTTTGTAGTCTTGGCACGAGGCCTTGGCTATGTGGTTATGATAGTCTGGCATTATGCATTCCAACATTATGAAAGTGGTTATTGATTTTTGCATGTGATTATTCGATTAGTAGAATATCCATGTGAATAAGTAAATGGCATTATTTCATTTTATTTATGCCATACCATGTTGAAAGTTCATATTTAAAAGGCTTTTGTTTTAGTTATACATTGCCTTAAATGTTTATTCTTATTTATGAAAGTTTCCGCTATATTGTTATCCTTACTGGGCATTTGAGCTCACCCCTTTTCTATGTTTTATTTTTCCCAGGAAGTGAAGATGTAAGTTATGAATGACCTGCAGGGATATTATGAGGGGATTATAGTGTGGACTGTGGAAACATTATGTTGTTGTAGTAGTTTTTCATTTTATGATGTAATGTAAAACTTATGAATATATCTAGTGTTTCCAAGGCTACTAAACCAATCGGTCTTTAGAGATTTGATCTTTCTTGTGATCATGCCAATGTTATGTAATAATGCACCGACTCTGGGCAACTGGGGTCGGGGCGTTACAGTTGGTATCAGAGGAAGTTTAGTACAAACCTTGGAAGCTAGATTTAGATAAACTCTGATTAGAGCACGTAGACCTAAGATGAGCTTTGAGGATTAGTGTAGAAGAACTTACTAGAATTTTGGTATTGTAGAGATTTTGTGAGTTTTCTGAGCAATACATCCCTGTCTGGATACGAGCAGGTAGAGGCGGCTCTGCCACAGATGTACCTAGGGGTAAAACCCGAAAACACCGCTTTGAGCTAGACTCGAACGGGAACTGGTGCACGACAACGGGCCTTGCTGCACTCTTGGTTACGACACTCCCGGGGGATATGCTTAGGATAACTCTCATTATCTTTACAAATCATTATGAAGGGTTTATGAGTATATACTTCCTCAAAGAAAACATTTTTATGATTATGGATTATATCCATAAATAGTTCAATTTATGTTAAGTGTTTTATAAGTATGGGATTATGTATTTTGATTCATAAACTGATCTAGTTTATGCCATTGTTTAGAAATGGCGCCTAGTGGAAGAAATGGAAACCGTATCAATGCACGCACTCCATGTAGGGATTGCCCTCCTGCTCAAGATAATTATAGTGGGGCTGGTGATGCAACTGGTGCTGATCAGCTAATCACTATACTGGGACAACTTACTCAGGTTATGAATAATAACCTTACCCGTATAGAGCACCCTGATCCGCAGCGTGGAGGATCAATGTTAGATCGATTCATGAGGCAACAACCACCAACGTTCAATGGGAATACAAATCCCTTAGTAGCTGAGCAATGGATATTTTCCCTAGAGAAAATATTTCAGGCTTTGGGGAGCAGTGAAAGGGAAAAAGTTATCATGGCAGTTTACCGCCTCACTGGAGATGCTGATCAATGGTGGTCATTGATTCAAAATACGAAGGAAGATGATGAAGTATCAAATATGGAATGGAGGGAATTCAAAGATCTGTTTTTAGAAAAATACTTCCCTCGCGACCATCGAGCGGATATGGAAAGACAATTTCTGAGTCTGAGACAAAAGGAGGATGAGAATGTCACAAAGTATGAGGCTAACTTTACAAGGTTAGCGAGGTACGCTGGTGATTATAATCGCAACCCAAGAAGTAAGATTGATCGTTTCTTTGATGGGTTAAAACCATTTCTCCGTCGAGCATTAGTCTCACAATCCTTTTCATCGTACGAAGACATTGTCTCATGTGCTATCAAGACCGAAAAGGAATTCTCTAAGTCTTATGACTTTAAAGCAAAGCAAGAGAAGAAGAGACCTGCTGATCAATCTGGGAATGGAAATAAGGGGAAGAAGGGAAAGGTTGAATATCCATCTTGTGGTAAATGCGGGAAGAAACATCCTGGTACTTGCTTGAAGGGAATGGGGGTCTGTTACAAGTGTGGTGAAAAAGGCCACCAAGCTCATGATTGCAAGGGGAAGAAGGAAGCTACCAACGTTCAGTGCTACAATTGCAGGGAGATGGGGCATTATGCAAATGCATGTCCTAAGCGTCAGGAGAACTTACCTCAGAAAAGGCCAAGGGATCAAGGCCAGGCTTATGCTATCACTACTGCTGAGGTAGAAGCTCCGAAAGACGTGGTGGCAGGTAATTTAATGGTTTCCTCAAGTTTAGAAAATGCATTATTTGATTCTGGATCATCGCATTGTTTCATTTCTTCCTAGTTTGCTAAGAAAATTAGATATTTCCAATTTGATTTAATAAGGGAGTTGTCAGTTAAAACTCCTAAGGGAAGTATCGTTGCAACAAAGTTTTGTGAATCAGTCCCCATTAGAGCACATAAATTTTCTTTATCTGCTGATCTCATCGTCATACCTATGATCGAGTTTGATATAATCCTCTGTATGGACTGGCTTTCGGACTATGATGCGAAGATTTATTGTAAGAAGAAATAGGTTACGATTCTTGATGATAATGATAAGGAACACCTTATTTTTAGAGCAGAATCGTCACCACCTAATTCTTATTTAGATCCACCCTCAATAGCTCAACTAAATTCAATTATTGGGGAGGAAGAGAATGAAATAACTGCGGGTGAGGAAAGGAATGTTCAAATAGAGGATGTACCTGTTGTGAAAGAATTTGTGGATGTATTTCCAGAAGATTTACCTGGACATCCTCCAGAACGAGAAGTTGAGTTTTCTATTGATTTGATTCCTGGATCAAGGCCTATATCGAAGACCCCTTATAGAATAACCACTGTAGAGTTAGTCGAACTAAAGAAACAACTAGAGGAATTGAGTAATAAGGGATTTATTCGCCCTAGTGTTTCTCCATGGGGAGCCCCTGTTCTTTTTGTTAAAAAGAAAGATGGATCTATGAGGTTATGTATCGACTACAGGGAGATCAATGCTATAACGATAAAGAACAAGTATCCCCTACCTCGTATTGATGATTTATTTGACCAACTGCATGGAGCTCAATACTTTTCAAAGATTGAACTTCGATCTGGATACCATCAGTTGTGTGTGAAGAAGGAAGACATTCCGAAAACAGCATTTCGAACCAGGTACGGGCATTACGAGTTTACTGTAATGCCATTTGGATTGACTAATGCACCCTCTGTATTCATGGATCTGATGAATAGAGTCTTCAAGGAGTATCTCGATGAATTTGTGGTGGTATTTATTGATGATATCTTGGTATACTCCAAAACCTACGAAGATCATGAAAATCACTTGCGCATTATCTTGAAGACTCTGAGGAGGCATGAATTATATGGGAAGTTTAGCAAGTGTGAATTCTGGCTTCAGGAGATTTCTTTTCTTGGCCATATTGTCTCTAAAGATGGAATCTCTGTTGATCCTTCTAAGACCAAAGCAATCCAAGAATGGCCAGCACCTACGAGTATAACTGAGGTACGTAGTTTTATTGGTTTGGCAGGTTATTATCGACGTTTCGTCCAGAATTTTGCCCGATTGGCTAACCCATTAACGAAGCTCACACGTAAAGGGGTTAAATTTGTTTGGACAAAAGAGTGTGAAGAATGTTTCGAAGAACTGAAGAGAAGATTAGTCAATGCTCCTATATTGACTCTACCATCGGGGAACGATGGGTTCGTTATTTATAGTGATGCATCAAAGAAAGGACTTGGCTGTGTCCTTATGCAGAATGATAGAGTTATTGCCTATGCATCACGACAGTTGAAAATTCATGAACAAAACTATCCTACTCATGATCTCGAGTTAGCAGCAGTGATCTTTGCTTTGAAAATATGGAGGCACTACCTCTATGGTGAAAAATGTGAGATTTATACTGATCACAAGAGTTTGAAGTATATTTTCTCACAAAAAGAACTCAACATGAGGCAAAGGAGATGGCTTGAATTACTCAAGGATTATGATTGTACGATACACTACCACCCGGGGAAGGCAAACAAGGTGGCAGATGCTTTGAGTAGAAAAGACCATGGAGTTTTGAACAATATGAGAATTGAAAGGGATCCAATTTTCATGGATCTAGTCAAGATGGACATGGGAATAACCAGGGAAGGTGAAACATCAATGCTTTTTCAAATGGTTGCCAAACCATCTTTACTAGAAAGGATTAAGAGTTCTCAGACCGATGATGAAGAATTCCAAAAGAAGATTAAAGCTGTGAATGATGGGAGATTGAGAGACTTTGTATATGAAGATGGAATTTTGAAATTCGGGAAGAGACTTTGTGTTCCCAATATACCTGATCTAAAAAGGGAATTGCTGGATGATGCTCATAGTTCCAATTTATCTATACACCCTGGGAGCACCAAAATGTATAGAGATTTGAAGGAACATTTTTGGTGGGACAACATGAAGAGGGAGATTGCTGATTTTGTGTCAAGATGTATGGTTTGTCAACAAGTGAAAGCTGGAAGGCAACAGCCTGGAGGAGTCATGCAACCTCTTCCCATACCGGAGTGGAAATGGGACAATATTACAATGGACTTTGTCATGGGGCTACCAAAGACTCCTAGAAGGAACGATGCAATATGGGTTATTGTTGATCATCTTACCAAGTCAGCACATTTGCTTGCTATAAGTGAAGATCTACCCCTGGAACGTCTAGCAAGACTATACATTAATGAAGTTGTGAGACTTCATGGAGTACCCCTATCAATTGTTTCTGATCGTGATCCCCGTTTTACTTCAAGATTCTGGAAAAGTCTTCAGAAATCCCTGGATACAGAACTTCATTTGAGCACTGCTTACCACCCTCAGACAGACGGACAATCAGAACGGACTATTCAAACCTTAGAAGACATGTTGAGATCTTGCTCACTTGACTTTCAGGGTATGAGGGATCAATATTTACCACTGGTAGAATTTTCCTATAACAATAGCTTCCATTAGAGTATACAAATGGCACCATATGAAGCGTTATACGGAAAGAGATGTCGTACACCAACCTGTTGGGATGATGTTGGTGAAAGAAAACTTGTAGGCCCAGAACTGGTGGAGGAAACGGTGGAAAAGGTGAAGGTAATCCAAAATCACATCAAAGCAGCTCAAAGTAGGCAGAAGAGCTATGCCAATAATCGAAGGAAGGATTTGGAATTTCAAGTCGGTAATCATGTTTTCCTAAAGGTATCTCCATGGAAGGGAGTCATACGTTTTGGAAAGAAAGGGAAATTGAGTCCCAGGTACATCGGACCTTTCGAAATTCTAGAACGAATTGGGGCTGTAGCTTACCGATTGGCAATGCCGCCAAGTCTCTCCAAAGTTCACGATGTGTTCCACGTATCTCTGTTGAGGAAATACATGCCTGATCCGACGCATGTACTCACCTATGAGGAATTTGAACTGGAACCCGATCTGTCTTATTGCGAAGAGCCCGTCAAGATTCTTGATACGAGAGAACAAGTACTGAGAAACCGGACGACGCGTCTGGTAAAAGTTTTGTGGAGAAATCATAAGATGGAAGAGGCAACGTGGGAACCCGAGGAACTTATGATGAAGAACCACCCGAGTATTTTTATGCAGTAATACCCTAGAAATTGCGAGGACGCAATTATTTGAAGGAGGGGAGAATGTAACACCCCAAGCTTCTACGGTACGTTTCCCTTCGAATAATGCGATAGCGTGTGTTGTACGCAACCTCGAGTTCTAACACACACCACAACTAATTAAACTAGCCGTTGTGAATAGTAATACCTAATTTTTGAAATTATATATATTTTATATTTGAAAATGGACTTCATTTTTGGACTCGGAATATCGAATTTAGCCTAAGGTGAAATTTTGGTACTTTTCGGATAACTTTCATATTTTGATGAATAGTGAAAATTACTAAATTTTAATTAAAAACAACTTTTTTAATCAAAATAATTAATAGTGATAAATTATGAATTTTAGTAGTTTTAAAGTATATTTAGAATATATTTTTACCATTTAATATAATGTTGGTCATTGGACATAATTTTACAATTAAACCGAACATAAACAAGTGTCAATCTTTTGATAGTTATTATCTCTTAAAAACACGCTTTTTGTTTTGACAGTGGGAATTAATTTTAAATTAATTTCTGCCACTTCTGTGTTTTGAATTTAGGAAAATGGATTACATATTTGGAATCAGGATGTTCAAATTGTGTAAATAGGCAACTTTTATTTTTAGACATTTTGAATAATTACTGCGGTAAATATTTTATTTACCATGGTTAAGGGTAAATCTGGTAAATAAGGGTTAAAAAAAATAATATTATAATAATACTAAATTACCCTAAAACGTGTCTTAACCCTATTGGTTGATACATGGTCAACCATGGGCATCTTTGTGTCAATTTTGTGACCCCATGGATCCACTTGTAAGTGATAATGACACTTTATTTTAATTAAGTTAAAATGAATACAAAAATGACACAAGCATATATCTTTTAGAACAACAATTGTTACATAGGGTTATATATGTTGGATTTTAGATTATAAATATTCATTAGAAAGATAAAACTATTTCCTACATAATGATATTTTATTTATAATTTTTAGACATTAAATAATTTATTTTATATATGACACAATGATGATGCAGTAATTACTATAATAGTGAAAAATTAAAATAATTGATATTACAAATACCCAAATAAATATAATATGAAACTTTTAATGAATTAAACTAATTTTCTAGGATAATATGATATATTAGGATTGATATAATTGACTTTGTTCGAAGTAATCAATCTGTTACGAGTTTCAAAAAAATCAACTATTGAATAGTGTCAAAATTGACATAAAAGAGTTCTTAAAACAAATATTATATTATTAATTGATATTAAATTCTTAAAAATCTAAGGTTCGGCCAAGAGACTTATATAATGATAGGTTGATCATTAATGTACCACTTGGGGGTCGCTTGGATGTATATAGTAAGTTTATTAACCATATTATATAAAAATACAAAGAGACATTGTAAAAGTGAAACTAATTAACTTAGAGTTAATACTTAAAGATAAGGTTAATATAAGTACCCAAACCTGTCTAAATTCTATTGGTTGAGTGGTTTTCGACTTATCCCCACCTTAACCTTTGAATAATAAGCTTTGGAGCCATTAGAAACCGAATATGAATTTATTATAAATTAATATTTCTAACTTTTCCAAAGGTGCCCCTCACCCCTCTTATAAAAGGGCACTCCTCCTTCTCATTTCTTCACACCTTCAAAGCCTTTTGGTTCGGCCAAACTCTGCCCAAATACTCTCCCAACATCCCTCACTACAACCTAGAGGCCTTAGTTTGATCAGAAAGCCAACCTAAGGAGCCCTTTTGATCAAATCAAAAGGAAGAACCCGAAGAAGAGGTAATGATTTCACCACCCTTTTCTAAGTTCATTTCTTCTTCCACTTCTTCTTCCTTTGTTCTTACCATTCTGAAATAATAACTCCAGTATCTCACATATACTGTGATGTTATTATAAATATGGTACAATCATATTCAGTATTCTATCCACCCTTTGAATAACATGTCACCATACGTGCGTACGTACGGCTTACCGTCTCCACGTCGTGGTGTAATTGTTATTCAATATAATATTATTTGGATGGGTATAATAATGATGTGTAACTCATGTAAATAATAAATATAACATGTTAATGATTCTGTATATATGATATACCATCCATTTATATATTATTTTAATATCAAAAGAATGATATTGTCGCTCGTGCGTACGTACGGACTACCGTCTGCACGAACGCGATGAGATTCATTCTCCATCATATCCATTCAAGTATAATTATCATTTGATGATTTAAAAATGATGTTTAATGACTGTATATCATTCTGTATACGAATAAGATACAACAACCATGGCTTATGTAACAAAACATATAAAAGAAAATGAGTAAGTTAACCCCCGAAACGACGATAATTCTAAGATATTATTAACAAATCAATGTTAAAAGATCATATATGATATCATATTAATATATATGATTCTTGTATAATTTAATAACAACTATTTCACCATTATACAGGAGGTTAACCTACCCCAACCAAGGAAAAGTACAAGGTAAGGGTTATTTCACAATCTCTTCATTATCCGAGGTTGTATTATACGTAATAATCTACTGGGACCTCTTTATCATCCACATCCATGTTTCTTCGAAATGTATTTCAAAACATTTTTACTATTTACAAGAATATGGGTTAAAGTCATTTATACCCTTGTTTGACTTTTTATAAGAGGTTTATAAAGGAAACTTTCCGTCGTTTTCAAAACAAGGTCCTTTTTAACCTTTTCGACAGAATTGAGGTAAGAATGTTTTTTTTAACTTATACGGCGGGTGCGGTTATTTTCCGCCGTTATAAAATCGTCGAAGCTTTCCATACAAGCTTATAAGAATATTTTCAAAGAAAATGTTTTATTTTATATGGATCTTAAATGATTTCAAAATAAATGGAGATACTTCTTTAAAAAGAATTTTGATTTCATCTATGTCAACATCCTTTGATGGATTTTAAGATTATTTGAAGTTGATTTATTATGATACAAAACTTCTATATTGTATTGAAGGTTTTGTGATATGTTTGACTGTGGATGTGCTATTTTTATACCATTCATAGTTTATTGTGAAAGTATTGACATTTCGTATGCTAGTTTTAATACGAATGTTTATGTTATGTTTAAACCTTTTCATATGGGAATGCATTGGACTTAATAAGTGACGGGTGGAGCCCGCTATAGCTCCTCGATGCATCGATAGGTCTCATGAGACAAACTAGTGTCTTGGCACAAGGCCTTGACAAAATCTTATTTGTAGTCTTGGCACGAGGCCTTGGCTATGTGGTTATGATAGTCTGGCATTATGCATTCCAACATTATGAAAGTGGTTATTAATTTTTGCATGTGATTATTCGATTAGTAGAATATCCATGTGAATAAGTAAATGGCATTATTTCATTTTATTTATGCCATACCATGTTGAAATTTCATATTTAAAAGGCTTTTGTTTTAGTTATACATTGCCTTAAATGTTTATTCTTATTTATGAAAGTTTCCGCTATATTGTTATCCTTACTGGGCATTTGAGCTCACCCCTTTTCTATGTTTTATTTTTCCCAGGAAGTGAAGATGTAAGTTATGAATGACCTGCAGGGATATTATGAGGGGATTATAGTGTGGACTGTGGAAACATTATGTTGTTGTAGTAGTTTTTCATTTTATGATGTAATGTAAAACTTATGAATATATCTAGTGTTTCCAAGGCTACTAAACCAATCGGTCTTTCGAGATTTGATCTTTCTTGTGATCATGCCAATGTTATGTAATAATGCACCGACTTTGGGCAACTGGGGTCGGGGCGTTACAATCTTGAGATGTTTACCAGACTGATGGAGAGGCACATATGTTTCAATAAAAGAGTCATGTGACATTGCTGCTCTACCTGTCAAATAACTCATTGGTAAGATTATGATGTATGAGGAAGAACTCAAGGTGAATAAATAGGAAGATGGTGAACCTAAGAGAATATATGTGGCTTTCAAGACTACTCCTTCAAAGAATAAGGACAATGAAAAAGGTCAAATACAAACTGACAGTTCAAAAAGTGAAAATTCAGACTCTGATAGTGATGCTAAAATGGCTCAGATATCTAGAAGGTTTAAGAAATTTTATAGGAAGAAGAAATTTTTCAGAAAATAAAATTGCAATGGAATGTATGACAATAAGGGACATTGGAAGAAGGATTGGAAAAGGCCAGATAAAAGCGATGAAGTTGTTTTCTATTATTGAAAAAGGAAAGGACACATTAAAGCAGACTACCCAAAGCTAAAATTCAAGAAGAAATATGATTACAAGAATAGTAAGTACAAAAAGGATATGAAGGATATATGGAGTGCTTCTGAAGATAGCACAAGTGAATCTGAATGTCTGATTCTGAAAGAAATCATGCCAACATGTGTTTCATGACAAACACATCTGAGGTAACCTCAGATACTCATGTTTTAAATTCTTATTATTCTGGAGATGATGCAGAATCTGATTCTAATTCTAAAAACATGACTAGTGAGGAATTATTTGAATATTGTAATATGATGGAAGAGACATGAAATGAACTTAAGGAAAAATACAAATCACTAAAGGAATAGCATTCTCTCACTGCTACTGTTAAAACCGAACTTACTATTGAAAAA
Source organism: Viscum album (assembly GCA_963277665.1). Taxonomy (NCBI): domain Eukaryota; kingdom Viridiplantae; phylum Streptophyta; class Magnoliopsida; order Santalales; family Viscaceae; genus Viscum; species Viscum album. Next base: position 1,550,875,992 of record OY728129.1, read on the forward strand.
GAGAAAAATGATCAACTGTTAAAGGAGAACACTTAACTGAAAATAACTAATGAGAAACTTAGAAAAGACTTAGAGAAGTTCACAAATGGAAAAGATACACTCACTCAAATTCTAGGAAAGAAGGTTGCGCCAAAATACACTACTGTAATAGGCTACAAACCTGGACAGAGACAGATTACTAAGAATAGATTTATTTTTAAATCTGGACAGAATACTGCTAGTTCTAGTTCTTGACATTCATATGCTTCAACTAGATATTCAAATAGTTATAAATCAAATAGAGTTTATCTTTCAAAATCATTTGATATTATAAATTATATGACACCCATAAGACAAATGTGGGTACCAAAAGCTTTGATTGATAACCTGTCTGGACCCAAGAAGATCTGGGTACCAAAATCATTTCCTCTCTAAATATGTTTTGTAGGAAACCTGCTTGAAGAGTTCCCACAAGAAGACATGGTATTTGGACAGTGGATGTTCAAGACATATGTCTCTGGACTACTCATGCTTCAAGAGTTTAATAAAGGTTGATGGAGGTCATGTCACCTTTGTTGATAATTCTAATGGAAAGATCATCGTCCTATGCCAAATTGGTAACACAGATTCAGTTTTAATCTCTAAAGTTCTATTTGTTGATGGACATAAATATAAACTATTATGTATTTCTCAATTATGTGATGATGGTTTTAATGTCAAATTTGAAAAATATTCTTGTAATGTTTTTAATTCTAAAAATATTTTAGTATTTTCTGCTCTAAGAAATGAAAATGTTTATGCTGTTGATTTAAATTCCTTAGATGAGAAAAATTTTACCTGTTTAAATGCTTTTCATAAAGAGTCCTGGTTATGGCATAGATGATTAGGACACTGCTATATACACTCACATAGAAAACTAACTAGGAAGAACTATGTTAGATACCTACTTAAACATGAGTTTCCAAATGAAAATGTTTGTAATCCATGTCAAAAGGGAAAGCAACATAAGGTTTCTTTTAAATCAAAGAAAGAAGTTTCAACTTCTCAACCTCTCGATTTGGTTCACATGGATTTTTTTGGACCATCTAGAGTTTCTAGCTTAAATGGTAAGCACTATGTCTATGTCCTAGTAGATGAATTTTCTAGATATACATGGGTATACTTCTTAGCTCACAAAAGTGAAGCTTGTTCTTACTTTGTTAAGTACTACAAATCTGTAGAAAATCTTAGTGGACATAAGGTTAAAACCCTAATAAGTGATCACGGCCGTGAGTTTGAGATTCATGAGTTTGAATCCTACTGCTCGCAAAATGGCTATATTCATCATTTTCTTCTCCAAAGACACCTCAGATAAATAGTGTAGTAGAACGAAGAAATAGAACCCTACAAGAAATTTCTAGAACAATGCTTAATAAACATGACCTGCCTATTTACTTTTGGGCCAAAGCTATGAATATGGCTTGTTATATTATTAATAGAGTCATAATTAGACATGTTCTTAAGAAGACCCCATATGAGTTGTGGAACAATAGAAAACCTAAAGTTAGTTACTTTAGAGACTTTGGCTGTAAAGTCTTCATTATAAATACATAAGATAATCTTGATAAGTTTGCTTCTAAGAGTGATGAATGTATCTTTTTAGGATATTCTTTAACTAGCAAGGCTTATAGAGTTTTCAATAAAAGAACCAAGTGTGTGGAAGAATATGTTCACATAAAATTTGATGAAACTGATCCACTTGAGCCTAAAACCTCTCTTGAAAATCTTGAAGAATATTTATCTATTACGGACCTTAATGACAAATCTACTGAACCTGTTATAAAGACAACCCATTCTGGACTTATTCTAGAATCTTCTTCTAATGAACCCGATCCAAGAGAAGAACCTAAAATTTCTAGTCCTACCTTTACTAGATCAACTAGAATTCTAATGAATCATCCTTTAGATGCTGTTGTAGGAAATCTTAATAGAGGAACACAGACTAGAGCTTCTCTTAGAAATCAGGTTGAACATCAAGCCTTCTTGTCTCAGCTTGAACCTAAAAACATTGATGATGCTATCAATGATGATTTTTGGGTAGTTTCTATGAAAAAAGAACTCAATCAATTTGAAAGAAATAAAGTTTGGAATCATGTTGAAAGGCCTAAGGACACTTTCACAATAGGCACTAAATGGGTGTTTAGAAATAAATTATATGTATCTAGAAACATAGTTAGAAATAAAGGTAGGATAGTTGCACAAGGCTACAGTCAAAAAGAAGGTATTGAATATGAGGAGACTTTTTCTCCAGTAGCCATATTAGAAACTGTTAGTATTTTACTTGATTATGATGCACATCTAAATTTCAAACTATATCAAATGGATGTCAAGAGTGCATTCTTGAATGGATATATTTCTGAGGATGTTTTTGTTGAACAACCACCTGGATTTTCGAACCCTCGTTTTCCAAATCATAGTTTCAAACTATCAAAAGCTTTATATGGTTTAAAGCAGGCTCCAAGAGCTTGGTATGATAGATTAAGTACTTTTCTAATTTCCAAAGGTTTTAAAAAAGGAATATTTGATCCTACTCTGTTTATAAAACAAATTTCTAAAGATGTTTTTGTAGTAAAAATTTATTTAGATGATATTATTTTTGGATCTTCAAGAAATTACCTATGTACTGATTTTTCTAAAATGATGCAAAATGAATTTGAAATGAGTTTAATGGGTGATCTTAAATTCTTTCTTGGATTTCATATCATTCAAAATGATGATGGAATTAATTTAACTCAAAGTAAATATACTAGAGATCTTTTAAAAAAATTTGTATTGGATAGAACAAAATGTAGTGACACTCCCATGGGTACCACCTGTAAGATGGATCTTGATGAAAATGGTAAATCGGTTGATCAAACCACTTATAGAGGAATTATTGGAAGTCTCCTATACCTGACTGCCAGTCTTCCTGATATTATATTTAGTGTGTGTATGTCTGCTCATTTTCAAGCAAACCCTAAAGAGTCACATTTAAATTTTGTGAAGAGAATTTTCAAATACCTCAAGCATACTCCAAATTTAGGACTATTCTATCCCAAAGGACAATCATATAAATTAGTTAGTTATTCTGATGATGATTTTTCTGGATGAAAGTTAGATAGAAAAAGCACCTCTGGAACGTGTCATCTTTTAGGCAAGTCACTAGTATCATGGTGTAGTAAGAAAAAAAATTATGTTGCATTATATACTGCAGAAGCTGAATACATAGCTGCTGGAAGTTGTTGTGCACAAATTTTGTGGATGTAATACACATTACTAGACTATGGATATCAATTCAGACATGTCCCAATAAATTGTGACAACACAAGTGATATTAATATTTCTAAGAATCATTTTTCTCATTATAGGACAAAACATATTGATGTAAGACATCACTTTTTGAAGGATCATTATCCGAAAGGTGATATCACTTTGGAATTCATTGGTACTAAATATCAACTTGCTGATATATTCACTAAACCATTAATTTCTTAAAGATTAGACTACATCATACATAATATTGGTATGATTAATCATTTGTAAATATCTTAATAATATTAATGTTTAATACATTACTGTATTTTACTATATGGTTTCATGGTCACTATTTCTAAGTTACTGTTTTATGCTCACGGTCTCACCGTCAAAATTTTATACTCACGGTCTGTCAACTCACTATCTCACCGTGACTACACAAAATGCTCACCGTCTCACCGTGACGACTACAAACTGTCTCACCGTGATGACTAGTTTTCATCACACCATAATTCCTACTCACGGTCTCACCGTGATGATTATTTATATTCTTATTTTAACCCGTATCACGGTAATTTCTTATTTCACCACTATTTGTTTTCCCTCATTTTTGTTTTTATGACGTTTGACATTCCCAGATGATAAAACTGAAGGGTTTCATTCGATTCCCTACCTGAATTCTCTCCTAAACCTTCTCTTCCCTATCGCCCGAAACTTTAGTGAATGCCAAGGATGAAGCATCCATCTTCACCCTCATCTTAGAAGCTCCACTCAAAGAAATAGAAGAGGATACCGAGGATAGCTCCCGAAGGTCCTCTAAACCCAAACCTGGTAAGTCGTATAGTTGTACTGGAAAAATAGGTTTTCCCAGAGTGGTTGTTGTCTAAAAGATCTTTAGTTTTGAAAGTTTTAAGAGAAAAAGGATGGCTTGAATGGTTTACTAGATAGAAAAGACAGATTTACCTGATATTGGTATCTCAATTCTATCAGTATGTTAAGTTTTCCTTTGAGTTTGGATAAATCATTATGGTGAAAAGTTGGATAAATGGCCAGAAGTGATGTTTCTCTTTGAGGCTGTGCGCTGCTTGCCTAGGGATTCCACATGAAGGAGTTTGTGAGGATTACCAGAGAGACCCTCCTCCAACAACCGACATCATTGACCTAGAGAATGCTTCGGAAATCCTGACTGGAAATGGAACCAAGCGAAGGGAAATTGATGCTGAATTAGAAGGGAGACTAGACTTCTGTTCAAGTTTGTTCAGAATTTTATTAGTCCTAGAAAAAGGGGATTTTGCTGTGATGAAGTATCAGGATGTGTTCTTGATTCACCTATTGAAGAATGGCCATAAGATCAACCTTTGTAAGTATGTTATTAACCATATCTATGAGCTGATCAAAGTCACTTCCAAATCCACCTCCTTGTTTTACTCAAGGATGATTTCATCTATGTTAGTTGCAAAAGGGATGGTTGGACCATGTGACGAAAAGTTAGAGGACCTTGTTTTCTATCTATCCTTGCCTATCATCAGAAGGATGAAGATTAGCTAGAACCCTAGGAAGAAGCAGTGGGTTGAGTATAATGATCATCTCTATAAAAAGATTAATACTGTTGACTATCCAAGAAGGCCTAAAAATCTATTTGATCCTGGTTTGGAACCAGATGAAGTGGATGAGTATTTAGAAGATGAAGAAGAAGAAGAAGTAATAGCTAAACTACCTCCTAGAGAAGAATCTGGAAGACCTCCAATGGAAACATCTCCTGTTGAAAAAGAAAGGACTGTTGTCCCTGCTGTTATCCCTGATGGAATGCCTCAAGGAGTTGAAGTTGTTGTTGGTTTGAGAGAAAAAGAAGCTCCTGCTTCTAGTGAGGATGTCAATCCAGAAGCTCCTCCTTATACTACAAGAAAATTGGTTTTTCCTATTTTAGAACAGCAAGAAACCATAGAGGTAGAGTCTGTTGAAGAGGATCTTTCTGTTGAGAAAGAAGAAAGTCGGGAAGCTCAACCAGTGGAACAATCGGTTCATGAGATTATTCCCTCTGCTGAAGAGAGGATGGAAATTTCCTTTCAGCTGTAAATGAAAGAGTTTTCTGAAGAGATTAGGCATGTTCCTGTGGATCTTGATCATGGTGAGCCTATAGTCTCTGAAATGGAAGCACAATCTGAGGGGGAGGAACCTCAAAACTTCGAGATTACAGAATCACGATTTGCAGAAGCTTCTCAACCTTCTATCACATATTCTGTGTACACTCGGTATGAATTCCCAATCTTTTATGATGTAAATGAGTCACATCAAGTGACTACAACTGGAATGGATCTTTCCTCTCGGTTTCAACTGACGTCTGTCACTCATCCAGAACCAGAATCAGAGCCCCAACTTCAATGTGAATCAGAATCTGAGTCTGAAGATCACTCTGAACCTCTGTCTTTACCTGCACCCTTACCCGAGCATCACTCCATTATGACCAAAGATGATCTGAAAATTTTTGGAGAGACTTTTAGCTGGAGTTGAGAAAATTGCCTCCAATTAACCTCATCCAGTGACTCAGTTAAGTCAAGAAGGTGCATCATTTCTCTTGGATAATGTTATCTTGAATATTCAACCAAATATGATATGAGAAATTCACGAAGTCATAGTTGAGAATAATCTACTGAGTGCTGATGATGCAAATTTGAAAAATATGATAGCGAACTTGCAGAATGAGTTATCTCTGAGATCAGTGCCTGCTCCTGTTTCTACCCCTGCACCAGTTGCTACTTCTCCTAAGACATCTGATTCCCTCCTTTCTAGGGAAATTGTGTCTCATGTTCATCCATATATACTTTCATTTAATGAGAAGATATGAAAAAAGACACACCAAAATGCGGGAACGCATGAGGGGGCTTGTAGAAAATCTGAATAATCTTACAGATGAATACACTGGATGCCTGAAAAATGTTCTGAAATAGCTCAAAGTTCTAACTGAAGCTGTCAAGGCTTCACCAACTTCTGTTCAGACCTCCACATCTTCTTTGGATGATTCTATGATGAGATCCATAATTAAGGAAGAACATCAGAGTGCCTTAAGTGGATTGGATCTATCTTCTTTGTCGGAAGTGGTTAAGAATAGTGATAGTGCATTGGACTTGGTTAGGACTCATTAAAAGATAGCCAATGATTCTCAACAAGATATCACCAAGAAAATTGATTTTTATCCCTCCCATATTTTCTCTAAAAGTGATATGATAGATCACTTTAGATATCTTGTGGAAAATTTGAGAATCCCTCTAGTGACTCAAGATTTTAAAGCTTATGTTCAGAAACATACAGAGTTCACCTGATTGTTGGAAAGATTTATGGAGAATAAGGATTATTTTGAAAAGGCTATGCAATATGGTGGTGAAATAACTACTAATTTCATAAATATTTTGAAGCCGTATCATTATGTGCAGAGTACTGCTATAGTTGATCCAGCTGCCGCACCCCTTAGACCCGGTCTACCTACCTTAGCCCCAACTGCCCTGACAGTTAGCCAAGCTATTTCTCAGATCTGGCAAGTCATTCTTGACCAACCACATACTAAATCTTCTACTTCTCCTACTTTGGATCCATCTATTTTTGAAGGACTACCCTTAACCTCTTTATCTACCACATATATTCCTTCTTCTACTTCAGCATTAGCTCCTACTGCTGATAAAGTAAATGAAAAGATGGATCCCTGATGTGTCCAGGGGTAGTTTTCTTTTTGATGGGATGTCATTTCTTCTTTACTGTTTGTATATCTCTTTTATGATCTATTCAGAACCTTTTTTTAATGAAGACTACATTGTATCATTTCATTTTATCTACTTTTTGATAATCCCAAAAGGGGGAGAAGAACTACAAGTGTCAGTACTATATTGATTTATTTTTGCAATTCTAATATTCTAGTCTCTTTAACGTTACATTTCATTTATATTTTGACTATATATGATTTGTGATCATCAAAAAGGGGGAGATTGTTAGACTCCTCATGTGTTAATCATGTTTTAATGATCACAAATCCCATTACTGTTAATTAATCTCAATCTTTATTTCACATCATGCTAATGATCTTCAATCTCAATAATAACTACACATCATGTTTTAATGGGAACAAATCTTATGGATTTTAGTTAATCTCTTTATTATTTAAAAGTCTTATGCATGATCACAAATCTCAGATATATTATCAGGCCTTTATAATTTTTATTCATGTTCTCTTACTCTCTAATGATTAAACTTAATCCATATTCTGCATATTACTGTCTAAGTCCAAATACAGATATTTGTCTAAGTATGGAAACACCGGGACCCAGACATCGTGACCCATACACCGTGACCCAGACATCGTGACCCAGACACTGTGAACCAAACACCATGACCCAGACATCGTGACCCAGACGCTGTGACATGGACATACCGTGAACCTCATACCGTGAAGCTCATACCGGGAATCTCATACCGTGAAGCTCATACTGTGATGCTCATACCGTGAACCTCATACCGTGAAGACTATACCGTGAAGAATACACTGTTTCTTAACTTTTTTTCAATATTATTTAAATAATGCTAACGGTAATAATTGATGTTTTTAATGCAATTAGTGTTATTTAATGATAGTTGTTGGCATGTCAGAAAACCGTATATCGAACCTATGAAAAGGGAATCATTCTTACTGACATAACTCATGGAATATAAGGAAGTTTGAGATGCAGTACAAGTAGTGTGCGTGCAAGTGTGAACATAAAACGAGAAGAACTTTCATACAACTTAGAGCACTGTGCTGAATGAAAAGAACAATCATGAGTAAGAAATAGATTGAAAGACTTTCGAATAACTCTTATGAATGAATTCCAACACCACTAAATAACACACAATGAATCAATAGATCATTTTCATTCCTGAGGAATACAAGTTGAACTACGACACACTTTTTTTCAACAGAAAAACCAGAGAAGGGCTCAGAAGCATTCCTACTCAATCCAATGAGTCCAAAGCTGCATTGATAATCACTAGAGGTTTATAAACTCTTATCTTTTCTCTCTAAGTGATTTATTTATTAACTTTTGAGCAGTGTTGTGTACTCTGTATTTCTTATACACACATTGGCCCCTCCACTGAACTGGAGGATATCAAATCCTCACAAAAAATATCTTAAATCTTATTTACCCACGTCAACTGGGGAAGAGGTCCTTGTGTGCCCTGGTCATTGTTTTTTTTTCACGAAGAATAGTGGTAGAGGTCCATGCGTATCCTGGATAGTTTTGTAAACTATTGTTAACCGCGATCCAGGGTGTGGATCAAATTTATATAAATTTGAGAAGACTAAGTTTCGGCTTGAGACTGAACCTCTTGTTATATCTTCTGTGCATCTTTAGTTTAAGATCAAAGTATACTACATATATCTTTTATTCCGCTGCTATTACTTTGAAATACAAAACTATTTTAAATCTACTTTGATAGTTAAATTAGGAAGTGTTTACACTTATTGTAAATTAGTCGGTTTGCATCAAAAGTTAGTTCGATTTTGTGGTTAAATTAACTGAGACCTAATCAATCTTTGAGAATCTAGGTGAAAATTTACAATCTGTATAAATTCAATACAGTTTAACTTATTTTATAAATCGGGGTATTTTAAATAGACAATTGTTTAGCATAAATTTTAATTGGAACTCAATTCACCCCCCTCTTGAGTATGCACTCTGACCCATAATAATATACTGTCCACCGCTAATGATAATATATTGTATTAATTTTGACATATGAAAATTGACTCTTAAAAATCAATTCCTATGAAACATTTAATGATGAAAAATTATGTACATACCACATAGTTTTTTGTTTAAATAATATAATTGTATAATTGTTTTTTTCCACTAATGAATACTAAAAAAATAAACAAGAGGAACAGAATTATAAAGCATATTGATCTTTTAAGAATATAATAAAAATTAATAGATCATGATTTGTTCCCTAGTGTTGGTGTAGTTTCACAATGTCAATATTGGAATTATATTATTGGTAAAATATCTTAGTATCTGAAAATAATATAGATCCTACATCTAGATGATAGAATAATAATTTATGTAATTTTCATAAAGGTAAGTGAATAATTTGATAGTTAGAAAAATATTTCAGTGTTTGTTGAATTTATGTGGGATTTTCAATGGTAATGGTCACTATGATGAAAGAGGAATATATAAATCAATAAATATTGATAATAAAATAATTCATATGAAAATACCATAGAAGATGAAAAAATATGATAGGATAATCATATAAAATATAAAAATGGAGAATACATTCCACAAAAGGCTAATAATTTCTAAAGGAGTGCTCTACCAATGAGAATAAGATTCTTCTTTTGTGTGAGAGGATTTAGAAAAATGTATAACCATATATATGATTTGGATGCCATTATTAGTGGTATAAATAATAAAAAATGGTTAAATGGTTTGAAAGAATAATATATGAGGTCTTATATGATGAATAGAAAACCTATAAACCCACATGAAAAAAACAGTAATGATATGCATATTCAAAATGATATACTTGTTATTTGGCCATCTGATTTGTAGAGAAGAAATAGTGTAGAAAAAACATGGATGAAGTAACATGATAATGGAGTGTAGAATATTTCTAATTAATAGATCACCTTTAATGAGAGGATATAAAAAAAAGATGTCTAGATAATCGTACACTTTTTTTTGAATGGTACATGATTTTTTGAAAAATCTTAGATAATTATATCTTTATGAATTCTTATGAGGAAGACTAAAATAATAAGATCCATGGATCACTATGTGATGAATTTTCCTTGATTTCCAATTTTAACAAGGAAATACCATAGAAGGATACTACTAGTGAATGTGAAGATACCATACAACTGAAAACATCATTAAAATTTAGAAAAATCATCATTAAGAGTTCACCCTAATAGCTAAGATAATATAATGGAGCTTCATGGGTGTGAAAAATATCTTAGGCTTGTATCTCTCACTAAAAATAAAAAAAATATTCAATTATTAAAAAATAAATTTTGTTTTCTTTTTATTTGTAGGGAATTAATGGTGATGAATACACTCTGGTTGAGAATTGATAATAAAAGTCATAAATTATTACATTGATTAAGAAAAATTCCTTCCATTCATTATGGATGTCCCAATCTAGATTTAATATAATTTTGAAATCATTAAAATTTGGTTTTGAAAAATTTAAAAGATTACCAATGATGATTGTAATCAATTTACCGCTTATAATCAAAAACTTTAATTTCATCGTCATGGATGTGATAATGAAATTGATACTTAAAATTATTTTCAGTCATATTAATACTTAATTAATATATATGGACATGTATTTGGGTTTAATTCCCACAGGCCCTACATGACATGTAACAGGTTTCATTCCCAATGGGCTTATGGACCATGTATTAAATAAATAAGGCATGATGGGTGGACTATCCCATTAGGGGGAATTTGGAATGCCCTTTCGACCTATGTGTGAGGTGTGTGTGTGTGTGTGTGTGTGTGATTAAAGGTAATTATACCCATAAAAACCTAACATATATATATATTTATAATGGATAAATCCATCATGATTATGTGAAATTGGTGATTATAACTTAAGGGGGAGTATCTAAAAAAGTTCTCAAATTAAAATACCTCATTAAAAATCCACTATCTTAAGAAGGAATTAGTTTATAATGTCATTGATAACGTCTGCTGACACACTATCATTTACTAATTCACAAAAAGAAAAATGAAGCCTAATACTAAGGAAGATAAAATTAACAAATCAATGAAATGAAAAAAAAATTAATGATATAATGGGACTGATTTAAAGAAAATTACTATCCTATTATATTTAATTATTTTTATTAATTGTATTCAGATGTGTAGTATAATTCCTAGTGGAGTATATCTTTGATATTTTTATCTTTGTATGTGATATAAAAAAAATTTCACATTGAATCTATCTGTTGTTATGAAAAATTTACTATCATCTTAGAAACAATTGATCAGTATTCGTGAAAGGAGAAGCATTGTTCTATATTATTTGTAATCACATTATGAATTCATAAGGAAAAACATTATTTTCAATATTATATCCTCTATATTTCTTCACTGAGCATAGAAGATATATTATTATAGTGGAATAAATTATGGAACATTGAATTGGAAATAAATTATACCCTCATAACTCAGGTGATTTATTGTTTTATTAATGAGGGGGAGAGAAGAGATGTTTAAAAATGAAGTAAATAAATAAATATAACATATTTATATCATATTTTAGAAATACATATAGATAAAAAATAACATGGATGATATGTAAAATCATACTATTTTTATAGGTTATATTTTCTGTAAATAAGTCTATATGTGATGGAGCACCTGCTATAGATATTAATTAGAGAAGAAACCCACATTGGAATTATTTTTTAGGTTCCCATGAATGGATATATATGCATATTGATGTTCCTATTAATTTATTTTCATTTCATTATGAATGATTCTAATGGTATCAATGTCTTATGAAGAATATTTGAAGTAGTTGATGTTTTAAAGAAGATCCGTCCACATAAATTTCAAATTTAATGTGTTATATTTTAGATAATATAAATTATTTATTACAATTAATGAATTAGTGAAAATATGTTAGACATATAGAAATGAAAATTTAAGATGCTCACATTCCCAGAATCAGTGAAAAAGGCCTTACAATATTATATTATTTCTTGTGTAGTTCTACGAATTCCATGGAAAAAAAATTTAGGAATATCAAGGCACAAGTTATGGAACATTTTTAAAGATAGTCAAACAAGTATTTTCACATTATAGTTTTTTTGAAGAAGGAATTTGAGTGGGCTTGGTAATATCATAAATAATAATTATAATAACTATTTTTATTAGTAAGTTATCAAAAAACACATCCATAGCCATACATGAAAAAATTCAACCATACACATGGGATGTTGGGGTTAACTATATAGGAGGAGGTTAACCTGGCCACCCCTGGGTAGTAACCAAGTGTGTGAAAAAATCACACATAGAGTGCCTGTATGTGTGCATAAGATGTACGTAAGCCACATTGCTTAAGGCCTGATAGACCATGTAATGGGGTGTCATGTATATTTGGGTCGTGTGAGTATAGTGTATTCAGGTGTTGACCATAGTTCTAACTCAAGAAATTAGTAAGAAAGGTATTAATTATATAGAGGATCCCAAAATAGGAAGAATATATAGTGAAAAATTTGTTTCATATGTAATATAAAAAGAAATTATAAGGTTATTCTTATAAATCTATCATTTGACCAAAACTATATGAAATGTATGATCATATATTTCGTCAACTTTAAATTTGTAACTGTCCTTTATTGAGTTAGTGAGTTTTTTTGGTAGGGACATCTTATATATTTAAAATTATTGGGAATTAAATGGTATGCTTCAATAGAATATTTATCAATACGAAATCGATGAAATACATTGCACGAAATGACTATGATTCATGAATGAAACTGTTCATATATTTATTCTTCTTCTGAATGATGATATTATTTTGTAGATTAATTAATGTAGTGTGGGGTCAATAGATGATGAATATGATATTTCATCATAAATTTGAGAGATTAATCATAAAATAATTACTCTATTTGGATTAATAATAGGATCTATTCAATTTAGAATAAAACATTTCTAATGATTGAATCTAAATCTGTATGTTGTTTTTTAATTCTATGATCTTAAGGAATTCAAAATTGGTTATTGGAATTGTGAACTATTATACGGAATTTATGATTATTAATATATTGTGTTACAGCATGAATATTGTAATCTAATAACATCTTATTGGATAATTTCTTTTACAAACAATATTGAGTTATATTTTCTTACGAAAAACAAAAATTTAGTTGATAGCTTTTGTTACATTCAGGAAAAAGTTTTACCAAATAAAAAAAATGTTTTATATTTTTATATTATATGATTATTAATTCATTACCATTGGAATGTTAAGAATTATTATTAATAATTTTCTTATGATATTGTTTACCACAGGTATATTATTTTTCTATTGATTAGTAAAAAAGGATCATTTGGAAGAAAATAAAATGTCTTCTAGAAAAAATGATTGCTCTAAAAGATTGTTTAATCATGATATGTACACATAATATAAAATCAGCTTTTAATAAATTTTAAAATATTCATTTTAAAAAATAAATATCTATTGGGAAAAAATTCCTCAAGGTAACATTGAAATATTTTTGGGTTGATTGTGTTTGTTGACAAAGAAGGTTTCTATGGAGAATTGTCGAGTTCCCGAGAAGTTGCTAACAATCAATGTTGGCAAAGAACGATGAAAAAGGAAAGGACGATATGGAGGCGGTACAAAAGAGAAGTACAAGGTGGCATCGTTTCCCAGTGTTTTCTAAATTTTTGGGGTCCAAAATTTGGAGTTTTGTGAGCATTGCGAAAATAGAATTTCAATGAAGATCATATTTTAATATGGCAATGACATGAATTTCGCGAAGATGGGATGCATGGATTGGATTTCGTGAAGACTATAAAATTAGATGTGGTGATGCTTCATGATTACGTCAAAGCTTCGCAAACGGAAGAGTTGAAGAGCATCGCGGCGGTGAAGGGCTTTGTGAGGGAGCTTCACGGGGAAGGCGCAAAATAATGTTGACGGTGATGCTCCACAATTACGACGAGCTCCGCGATCTGAAAATTGCTGAGGTGCTTCGCGATTTGGACAGAATTCTGGCGAAAACTTCGGAGCTTCGCGATTTGAGATGACGCAGTGTTGACTTCACGCGGAAAGTTGGGGGGTCGGTGAAATCGCCTATAAATAGAGGCCGACCCCCTCGAGAGAAGAAGAGAGAATTTTCAGAAAAAATATTTTTCTCTAATTTTGCGAAGGTGGTTCGCGGAGCCAGTGTGCTTCGCGGAAGAGGAGCTCCGCGGCGGCTATTGTAGCTCGGCGAAACCTGCGAGCTCCGCGTTGGATTAGTGAGTTTTGTGAGGGAAGTTTCTCTGCAATGACTTTTGCTTCGCGGGAGTTCCTCGCGAGGTTTCTTCGTGAGAGAGCTTCGCGAAAAGGAAGGAGCTTCGCGAAGTCTTGTTTGAGCTTCACGAAATTGGGAGCCTAGCGAAATAGGGTGCTTCGTGAAGGTGTTTCTAAAGTAAATTGCCCAGTGGTTAAGAGGCCAAGTTGTATTAATCAGTGGATGAAAGTTGGACTTCAACAGAGCATCTATCAACAGTTAAAGATGTATTATTTCATGCAAATGAGAAGACCTACAAGTCTGTAAACTGTGAGTGAATCCCTTCCAAGTGCAGTGAGCATAGGAAGAGGAAAAAGATGATCCTCTCCACCGGAAGTGAGCCAGAGAGAGAGAAACAGGGAGTGACCCTTGGGAAAGCAGTGAGCTGACCCTAAACTTGTAAAGGCAGTGAGCCTGGGACAGAGTGACTATGCCCAAAAATTGTAATCCACAGCTAGTGAAGTTTAGAAGACCCGGTACGACCGACAACCTGTCGGCGTATACTCCTTGGACGTAGCCCTTTGTGGTGAACCAAGTAAAATTGTTGTGTCCTGTGCATGCTTTACTTTATGTTTACTTTTTGCAACAGGAAAGAGAGAGAAGAGTGTTTTTCTTAATAGAAAAACAAGATCAGAACTGACATTACTTTTAAATTAGTCATTCCCTGATTCACTCCCCCTCTCAGGATATTTAGCCATATGGACCTAACAATATCATTTTTTAAATCGAATTATCAAAATATTCCTACTGTTAATTTTTTTTATTTTTCTAAAAAGCTCCATTTGCTGATGAATATTGAATAGTACATAATATTAATTCAAAACTTCAATTTATATTAAATAATATATAATTTGAAATAAAATTTTTAATAGGTTAAAATGTAAAATTATAATATTTTTTGTAACACCTGAGACTTTTATGAGAAATATTTTGTTTTTATGTCATATAAATTATCAAAGGAATCTTTCACTACACACAACACTAGCTTGGCTTGTTTTACACGCAACCACGGCCTTCCTCGATAGCTTGTGTCGTACGCAATACCGAGATTCACTAAACAACGATATGCTATTAAAATATTATTAAAACTATTCGTTATAATTAGTACTAACTGAATTTTGAATTTTATAACATTTTAATTCAACTAATACATTTTCTAGAATGAGGTATAAAGGCAAAATCAGTTTTTTTGGATAAAAGAAATATTTTTCAAAAAATACAGTTTTGCCGCCTTTTGATTGCGCACCCACATTAAATCTAGTTTTTGACATGTTTATAAGTTCAATTTGACAAAATCAAATTCTTCTTTTGAATCAGGGTATAAAAATTTACTTTGGATAAATTTTTGATATTTTTCTGATAACTTTAATGTTTTGATGAATAGTAAAAATACGCTAATTTTTTATTTAAAAACAACTTTTTTCATTGAGATAATTTATATGGATAAATTATAATATTGAATGGTTTTTAAGTATAAATAGAATATATTTTAACCATTTAATATAATGTATGTCATTAGAATTAATTTCACATTGAATTCATAGGTAAAAACATTTCAATCCTTGGCAATGTTTTAACTTCTAAAACCCGTTTTCTTAACAACGAGATTTATTTTAAATTAATTAACAAAAATTATATGTTTTGAATTTTTAAAAATGGATTCCATATTCAGAATCAGTTGGTGAAAAATATGTTAATAGACTACTTTTTATTTTTGGGCATTATGAATAGTAACTATGATATATTTTATTTACCATAGTTAAAGGTAAATCGGGCAATTAAGGGTAAATATAAGATTATAAAATTACCCTAACACCTGCCAAAATCCTATTGGATTACTAAAAGTCGGACCATATCACCTAAGGGTCGGATTATATTCATTTAATGGACTTTTGTCCATGAAAATAATTTAATTATTATTAAAACCAATGAATGTGACAACATGTCACTTTCTTAAATCTTATAAGTATAATAATTTTACATTGGTGATAAACTTAATGAAACTTCGAGCCTGAATAGTCTCCAGAAAGCTAATACAATTATCTACATCATAAGAATTTATTTAGAATTTTTAGAGATTAAATAATTATCATTAATTATGACACAATAGTGATGTTGAAATTATTTTATTAATTAAAATATCAAATAAATTGTTTTGAAAATATTAAAATAAATATTATATGAACTATTTAATGTTCTAAACTAATTTTATAGATACATATGAAATTTTATGAATCTATTAAAACTTTTAGTTCGAACATATATTCTGTATATATTTTATTTAAATTCAAATAAATTAATAGTGTCAAAATTGACACTAATGTTATTTCATAAAAATAACATATTATAAAATTGTTTAAAAATCACAAAAATATTTAAAAATTATAAATTAAAATTTATATGGTCTAAAATGTCATAAAGTTTCAAATTATGGAAAATTCACAACACATATGTAATTATTTATAATAATTTAAAATTTATAATATTATTACCACAAATTAAATTAAATTGATAAATAAGGATAAATCAAGTTGATAATGTTTAAAATAAATTCATAACATGTTTAAATTTTATTGGTTGATGGTATTACAACCTCATCTAATCTAAGATTTGGATATGAGTCATTTTTGACGTTATTAAGTGGGTTTGGGATTTAATATAAACTAATATTTCTTGTATTTCCAAAGGTGCCCCTCTCCTCCCTTATAAAAGGGCACCTCCTCCCTCTCTTCCTCACACCAATTTGAGCCTTCAAGCTCGGACGAAACCTACCCATTTCACTTTCCCACTTCCTTAGAACCCTAATAGAGGTACTGGTCTTATCAAAAGACCAACTCTAGTGCCTTAAGAGAAAGTTTAAAGGAGGCACTTTGAGAAAGAGGTAATACCTTCTACCGTTTTCTTCAAGTTCCATTCTTCTTCTACTACCTCTTCTTTAGTTGTTTCATTATGAGGTAATAACATAAGTATCACTTATATATTGATATGTTATTATAAATATGAAACAACCCTATTTCACCTCTTATCCATCCTACGGAAAACGAAATCACCGTGCGTGCGTACGTACGGAATACCATCTCCACGCCGTGGTGTAATCTATTTTCCACAACCACCTTACATGGATGGGTATAAGGGTGAAAGTAATGAATATATATCATTAATGTAAAGTGTTATTGATTCTGAAATAGTATACATACACTCCAATACAATTCCATGATCATGGGAACAATATCATCGCTCGTGCGTACGTACGAAATACCATCTCCACGATGTGAGGCGATTCGTTCTACATGATCTTCATTGCATAATGATTATATAAATGAATTGAAGGAATTAATATGATATATATTACACTAATACCATTCTGGAAATGAGGTATCTATAACCTAAAGATAAGAATAAGAATTTATTCGACAAACACGCATAAGAACAAAAAGTAATAAACACCCGAATAACAAGTAGTAATGAAATATTACTAATAATAAGATAAGAATATGACCATATATGATATCATAACAATAAGTATGATTCTATAATAATTCAATAACATTATTTAAATCATTATACAGAAGTTTCGGACACTTACGAAGCAAATCAGACCTAAGGTAAGGGAAAATATCACAATCTCATTTTTATTCGAGATGGTTTATAATTTGGTATTTAATGGGGTGTATTTTATCATCCAAATCCATGTTCCCTCAATATGTAATACTATTTCCATCCACCTAAATTTGTTAAAATCCAATTTTACCCTTCGGTGAGTTTTTAGTAAAAGAAATGAAATGAATCTTATGTCATTTTTCGTACGAGGTACTTTTTGACTTTTCTGACAAAAGTAGGAGAAGAATGTTTTTATAACTTATACAACATGAATGGATTTTTAAAAAATTATTTCCAAGAAGATTCCTTTACAATTTTTCATGTTTATTTTTAATCAACTTCTTTTAGTTTAAAATTTTAATACATATTAAGAAAGGAAAATGTTTTTGAAGTAGAAAGGATATTTTCTTCAAGAATGGAGTTCAAGTGTTTTATCAAAATTATTTTCCATCTAAGATAATATAGGGTTCTGTTTCTATCCCTATTATTACATGGATTTTATTATGTTGTGATAGAATTATTTTTATGAATTCCTTTATCTTATATGAATTGTTTTATGATGTCATGTAGTTTAAGAATCCCATTTTTATTACATGAGTTATGCAATGATGTATGATTTATGATTTTGTGGCACATATAAGAATGGTATCATTATGAGATTGGTGGGACCTATATCTCCCTCCATTGCATTGTGTAAAGATTTTATATCTCATGAGATAGACATGGCTGGAACGAAAGGTTAAACCGGTTCAGTGAAACAGGATTGAAACAAGGAATGAACTAGGATCAGAAATGGACTTTTTCCAATAAGATAGTCTTGGAAATGAGTCTTGACTAATAAGAAATGATTCTCTATGATTATGTGTGTATTCCACAAAGTTTCATGCTTTATGTTATGATTATTGGGATTTCATTTCACTAATATGATTTATACCATGTTATGAAATTATGCTCTCTTTTGCAGGTTAAGATTTCCAAAATGTTATGTTCTTATGAATATGATGTGATTGATATTTCTTTTGTTTACCCTTAATGATCATTTGATCTCACCCTTTTGTATGTTTTCATTCCCCAGGTCAGGAAGAAGCTTATTAAGTAAGATATGCCAAAAGGGACTATAGATATGATGAAATAAATGGGAGATAGTGTAGACGCTTTATGAACCAGTTGTTTATGTTTCCCAGTTTCTAAAGACACTATACCTATACGGTCATTTCATGGTTTTGTTATATTTTGTAATAAGTATGTTTAAAATTTGATGTAATAATAGTGTATGTAAAGTAAGGGTCGTTATAGTTGGTATCGGAGGAAAGGTATAGTCGACCTTTGGAAACTAGGATGTGAAAGCCATAGTAAGAACCCCAAGGAATAGTCTAAGCATAGAACACAATCATAGTGTTTTAGAAATGACCATGAATAACCTAGGATAAGACCTTATGTGTGAAATTTTATTCTTGATTGTGTGGTTTTCCTATTATAATTAGTGTTTCTCACACTATTCTTCTTGGTTTTAGTCAATGGCTAGAACCCGAAGGAACCGTGTTAATGCGAAATGCGACGGGCAATGCAATGATTGTCCCCCTGAGCAACCAAACGTTATGGGAGATGGAATGAAAAATCATGTAGCCATGCTCACACAACATTCTCAAGTTTTGAATCATGCAGGACTTCCAAACGAGTGGAGGAAGGAGCAACATTCTGTTGAATCCTTCATGAGGCAGCGTCCACCTTCTTTCAGCGGGTCTACTGATCCATTAGTTGCTGAACAATGGATTAGTACTACTGAAAATATATTTTCAGTTCTTCAATGTTCTGAACATGATAATGTAATCCTAGCAGTGTATCGTTTGGAAGGAGATGTTGATCAATGGTGGAATCTTATTAAGAATATGAGGCAAAGGGATGAAATTGATTCCACGGAATGGGACGAGTTCAAGAACTTATTTTTCAATAAGTACTTACCTCGTATTCTCCGAACAAAAATGGAGGAAGAGTTTCTTGAATTGAAGAAAAAAGATGATGAATTTTTTTGTACCTATGAGGAAAACTTTACAAGACTTTCCAGGTACGCTTCTGGTATTATTATCCGACCTGAGAGTAAGATCGATCGATTATTTATTGGCTTAAAACCAAGTCTTCGAAGGGAGTTAGCCATAAGGGACTTCAATAGCTATGAGGAAATCGTTCGATGTGCTCTCAAAGTTGAGATGGACATTGGAGTAGCCCATCGGTCATATGGGTTTGATAATAAGAGGAAAATGGAATTCAAAGGAAAATCTAAAGAGCAGACTGAAAAGAAGACGAGCTTTCCCTTATTCTCAAAGTGTGGAAAGAAACATGGAGGGAGTTGTCTTAAAGGGACAAGTAAATGTTTCAAATGTAGAAAGGAAGTCCATCGGGCATTTGAATGCCGCAATGATGGGAAGAAGATGTCTAATGATGCAAACAAAGGAAGGGACACACAGAATGAACCTACTACACTTCAATGATTCAAGTGAAAGGAGATGGGGCATTATGCCAATAAATGACCTAATCCAAGGGTTGTTGATGATGATTGACATCAACAAAATATTAAGGATAAAGACAAAGGAAAGGCACATGAAATTTCTATCAGTTATGTGGAGTACGATAACGACATGGTGAAAGGTACACTTACCATCCACTCTAAAGTAGCAAATGTTTTATTTGATTCTGGATCCACCCACTCTTTTATTTCTAAAGATTTTTCTAAGGGTATCACCGTATTACCTCAACAATTAGATGTTGAGTTAGTTGTGACAACACCTAATGGCACAACAGTCACATCAAAAGTTTATAATTCTTCCCCAATTGAAGTTTGTGGGAAAGTGCCTCCTGCAAATCTTGTGATCCTTCCTATAGTGGAATCTGATGTGATTCATGGCATGGATTGGCTTTCTTTATATGGAGATCATATCAATTGCCAAAGAAGGGAAGTCACATTTCATATTCCAGATCAATCTATGATCGTCTGTCGATGCAAGGATGAACATAACCTTCCAGTGGAAATTTCTTCCATATTATGGTTCTTGACTCCACTTAATGAAAGTTATTTATCACAAATGGTTGGTGAGAAACTCACAATTAAGAATATTCCCATTATACGGGAGTTTGATGATGTCTTTCTAGAGGAATTACCAGGTCTTCCACCAAATCGTGAAGTTGAGTTTTCAATATAACTCGTACCGGGTTCTCTGCCTATTTCAAAGACACCTTATAGAATGGCCCCAATTGAGTTGCAAGAATTGAAGAAGAAACTCCAAGAGAATCTTGATAAAGGATTCATACGCCCTAGTGCATCACCTTGGGGAGCACATGTTCTGTTTTTTAAGAAGAATGATGGATCAATGAGACTCTGCATTGAATATTGAGAACTTAACAAGATCCCTATCACGAAAAAATTTCCTCTTATATGCATTGATGACCTATTTGACCAACTATGCGGAGCTCAATACTTTTCCAAGATTGATCGTCGTTTAGGGTATCATCAATTAAGGGTCAAAAGGGAGGATTTACCAAAGACGGCTTTCCGTACAAGGTACGGACACTATGAATTTATAGTGATGCCATTTGGTCTTACTAATGCCCCTGCTATCTTCATGGATCTGATGAATAGAGTATGTAGAGACTACCTTGATCAATTTGTGGTAGTCTTTATAGACGATATTCTTGTCTATTCAAAGAGCAAGGAAGAACATGAATATCACTTGAGAATTTTATTGAAGACCTTGAGAAAGGAGAATCATTATGCCAAATTTACCAAGTGTGAATTTTTCCTTCAAAAAGTTGCATTTTTGGGTCACATAATCTCAAAAGAGGGGATATCTGTGGGTCCATAAAAAACAGAGGTTATCAAAATATGGTCGAGACCAAAAACAGTAACTGAGATCCGATGTTTTCTTGGTTTGGCTGGATATTATCGACGTTTTGTGAATTATTTTTCACGATGATCTAATCCACTCACCAGGTTGACTCGAAAAGGAGTTAAGTTCATGTGGACAGACGAATGTGATGATAATTTCAAGGAGTTGAAAAGAAGGTTATTCAGTGCACCTGTAATCACACTTCCATGTAGTAGAGAAAGGTTTGTGATCTACAGTGATGCATCCGAGAAGGGACTGGGATGTGTTCTCATGCAAAATGATATGGTGATAGATTATGCCTCATGACAATTGAAAATCCATGAGCAAAATTACCCAACTCATGATTTAGAGTTAGCTACGGTAATCTTTGCATTAAATATTTGGAGGCATTACCTTTATGGTGAAAGGTGTAATATTTATACGGGTCATAAAAGTTTAAAGTATATTTTCACACAAAAGGAGCTGAATATACGTCAAAGAAGATGGTTGGAGATGATTAAGGATTACAACTGCTCAATTCATTACCACCCTCAGAAAGCAAACAAGGTGGAAGATGTATTTAGTTGACAAGACCATGCGAGTTTATCCATGATGAGGATCACAAAAGATCCAATATTTATGGATTTACAGAGGATGGATCTTGGAATTATAATTGAAGGGGGAAAATCGTATCTTTCTCAAATGAATGTTCAACCATCAATACATGTGAAGATTAAAGAGGCACAGAAAGGAGATGTAGAAATAAAAAATAAGTTGAGAAATGTTCCTGAATTCAACCTTGATTGTGATGGGATAATAAAGTTCAGGAATCAGGTTTCTGTTCCTCCCATCCCCGAATTAAAGAAGGATCTGCTGGATGAGGCTCATAGTTCTTCATTCTCTATTCATCCTGGAAGCACGAAGATGTATAGGGACCTGAAAGAGTACTTCTGGTGGGATGGCATGAAAAAAGATGTTGCTGAATATGTCTCTCGATGCTTGGTTTGTCAGCAAGTTAAAGCTGAGAGATAGAAGTCTAAGGGGATGTTACAACCATTACCCTTACCCGAATGGAAATGGGAAAACATCACTATGGACTTTGTCACGGGACTTCCAAAAACATCCAAAGGCAATAATTCTATCTGGGTCATAGTTGATCGTCTTACAAAGTCTGCACACTTCATTGATATTAGAGAGCATTTCCCTCTGGATCAACTTATATGTAATGGAAGTGGTAAGATTGCATGGAGTACCACTTTCTATTATATCTGATCGGGATCCGAGATTTACCTCGAAGTTCTGGAGAAGTCTTCAGCATACTCTGGATATAGAGTTGAGTTTCAGTGCTTCTTATCATACTCAGATAGACGGTCAGTCTGAGAGAACAATTCAAACTCTAGAAGATATATTGAGAGCTTGCTCTATGGATTTCAAAGGTGTTTGGGATCAACGCCTACCTTTGGTGGAATTTTCTTATAATAATAGCTTTCACTGCAGTATTCATATGGCTCCTTATGAAGCTCTCTATGGTTAGAAATACAGGACTCCAACTTGCTGGGATGAAGTTGGGGAAAGAAAGCTATTAGGACTTGATATCATTGATGAAATGGCAGAAAAGGTCAGATCTATTCAACAACACATAAGAGCAGCTCAGAGTTGACAGAAAAGTTATGCCGACAACCGAAGAAAAGACCTAGAGTTTGAAGTGGGTGATAACGTGTTCTTACGAATATCTCCCTGGAAGAGGGTCATGAGATTTGGAAAGAAAGGGAAGTTGAGCCCTAGATATATCGGTCCTTTCGAAATACTGGATCGTGTCGGGAAGGTAGTTTACCGATTGGCACTTCCACCGAATCTCTCTCAAGTACACGATGTGTTCCATGTATCTCTCCTGAGAAAGTACATACCTGATCCTTCACATGTACTCAGCTCAGAAGTTGAACCGCTGGTGCAAGATCGTTCTTATGAAGAACAGCCGATAGAGATTCTGGATCGTATCAAAAAATTCCTACGAAACAAGACCACTCGCTTGGTGAAATTTTTATGGAGGAACCACCAATTAGAAGAAGCTACATGGGAGCTTGAGGATATGATGAGGGAGAGGTATCCCCATCTGTTTGTTACAAAGTGACGAGTTTCAAAGGCGAAATTAATTTTAAGGGGGGTAGAATGTAACACCCGAGAATTTTATGAAAAATATTTTGTTTTTATGTTATATAAATTATCAATGGAATCTTTCACTACACACAACACTAGCTTGTCTTGCTTTACACGCAACCGCGGCCTTCCTCGATAACTTGTGTCGTACGCAATACATAGTTTCACTAAACAACGATATGGTATTAAAATATTATTAAACTAGCCGTTATGAATAATTCTAACGGAATTTTGAATTTTATAACATTTTAATTGAACTTATAAATTTTCTAGAATGAGCTATAAAAGAAAAATCAGTTTTTTTAGATAAAAGAAATATTTTTCAAAAAATAAAATTTTTCCGCCTTTTGATGGCGCACCCACATTAAATCTAGTTTTTGACATTTTTATAAGTTCAATTTGACAAAATAAAATTCTTCTTTTGAATCAGGGTATAAAAATTTACTTTGGATAAATTTTTGATATTTTTCTGATAACTTTCATATTTTGATAAATAGTAAAAATACGGTAATTTTTAATTAAAAACAACATTTTTCATTGAGATAATTTATATGGATAAATTATAATATTGAATGGTTTTAAAGTATAAATAGAATATATTTTAACCATTTAATATAATGTATGTCATTAACATTAATTTCACATTGAATATAATGTATGTCACCTCTTATCCATCCTACGGAAAATGAAATCACCACGCGTGCGTACGTACGGAATACCGTCTCCACACCATGGTGTAATCTATTTTCCACCACCACCTTAGCTGTATGGGTATAATGGTGAATTTAATGAATATATATGATTATTGTAAAGTGTTATTGATTCTGAAATAGTATACATACACTCCAATACAATTCCACGATCCTGTGAACGATATCATCACTCGTGCGTACGTACGGAATACCGTCTCCACGATGTGATGAGATTCGTTCTACATGATATTCATTGCATAATGATTATATAAATGAATTGAAGGAATGAATATGATATATAATACACTAATACCATTCTGGAAATGAGGTATCTATAACCTAATGAGAAGAATAAGAATTTATTCGACAAACACGCATAAGAACAAAAAGTAATAAACACCCGAATAACAAGTAGTAATGAAATATTACTAATAAGAAGCTAATAATATGACCATTTATGATATCATAACAATAAGTATGATTCTTTAATAAGTCAATAAAATTATTTAAATAATTATAAAGGAGGTTTGGACACTTACGAAGCAAATCAGACATAAGGTAAAGGAAAATAACACAATCTAATTTTTATTCAAAATTGTTTATTATTTGGTATTTAATGGGGTGTATTTTATCATCCAAATCCATCTTCCCTCAATATGTAATATTTTTTCCAACCACCGAAAATTTTTTAAATCCAATTTTACCCTTCGGTGAGTTTTTAATAAAAGATATGAAAAGAATCTTTTGTCATTTTTCGTAAGAGGTACTTTTTGACTTTTCCGAAAAAAGTATGAGAAAAATGTTTTTTTTAACTTATACGGCATGAATGTATTTTTAAAACATTATTTACAAGAAGATTCCTTTACATGAATTCATGATTATTTTTAATCAACTTCTTTTAGTTTAAAATTGTAAGACATATTAAGAAAGGAAAATGTTTTTGAAGTAGAAAGGATATTTTCCTCAAGAATGGAGTTCAAGTGTTTTATCAAAATTATTTTCCATCTAAGATAATATAGGGTTCTGTTTCTATCCCTATTAATACATTGATTTGTTTATGTTGTGATGGAATTATTTTTATGAATTCCTTTATCTTATATGAATTGTTTTATGATGTCATGTTGTTTAAGAATCCCATTTTTATTACATGAGTTATGCAATGATGTATGATGTATGATTTTGTGGTACACATAAGAATGGTATCATTATGAGATTGGTGGGACCTATATATCCCTCCAATGCATTGGGTAAAGATTTTATATCTCATGATATAGACATGGCTGGAACGGCAGGTTAAACCGGTTCAGTGAAACAGGACTAAAACAAGGAATGAACTCGGTTCAGAAATGGACTTTGTCCACTAAGATAGTGTTGGAAATGAGTCTTGACTAATAAGAAATGATTCTCTATGATTATGTGTGTTTTCCAAAATGTTTCATGTTTTATGTTATGATTATTGGGATTTCATTTCACTACTATTATTTATCCCATGTTATGAAATTATTCTCTCTTTTGTAGGTTAAGATTTCCAAAATGTTATGTTCTTATGAATATGATGTGATTGATATTTCTTTTGTTTACCCTTACTGAGCATTTGAGCTCACCCTTTTGTATGTTTTCTTTCCCAAGGTCGGGAAGAAGCTTATTAAGTAAGATATGCCAAAAGGGACTATAGATATGATGAAATAAATGGGAGATAGTGTAGATGCTTTATAAACCAGTTGTTTATGTTTCCCAGTTTCTAAAGACACTATACCTATACGGTCCTTTCATGGTTTTGTTATATGTTGTAATAAGTATGATTAAATTTTGAAGTAATAAAAATGTATATCAAGTATGGTTCGTTATATTTTTACATATATTAATCCAATTTAGCTCATTAGAATCATTTTTATATTGAATTTTGATATAAAAACATTTTAAACTTTTGAAATTTTGAAATTTTAGAAAATTCATCCATGTCATGTCTGAATGACTAATATTAAATAAATATTACCCAATTATATGGATAGAATTTTATAAAATGGTCAACTTAATTTTTTACCATAATTATAGGTAAAAAAAGGTCAAATAAATTATAGAGATTAAGGTAAAAACAAGTTTACTTAGTGGTTAAACATAGACTATAAGGTATAAGAATTACCCCTCATGTGTAAAACCACCATTTTATATCCCTATTTCTACATTATAACTACAATTATTGATATTGGAGAATTATTGTGGCATTTTAAAACTAAACAAGTGTGGTTGGCGTTCACCCATTCAAAGTATTACAATTGTGACACTCACCCAAATCATAAAAGGATTCCAAGTCTCCTCTCAACATCACAGCTTAAAACCAATATTGGTTGACCTATAAGAGCTATCATAACTCTCAGTATTACCTATACATATCATGTATTCCATTTTTTGGTCATAAATCCTTCATAGGAAGGGTTTTGTGAAAACAAGAGGATGATACGTGAAGTAGAGGTAATGTTCTCCAAGAAATGTATTTATTTTACTTCTTTATCCACCTCATTTAATTATTATTATACCATTATTTTACATTAAAATACTTATATTATATATACATTATTGTTTTTATAATAATTTAATAACCAAATACCTTCTCCACATCTACAAAATCAATTACTAAATCATTGTTCATGTGTATAGAGGGAAATTTTCCCGTAAACCAAGATCGTTCATTTTTTCATTTCAGCACTCATGGTTAGATATGATAGTGGATATAAAATATATATATTATTTTAATTAAATTAATATTATTATGTAGTAATTATGTAATATATATATATATATATATATATATATATATTATTCTATTCCATAGAAGACATGATAACATCACTCGTGTGTACAACTAACTACCGCCTTACAAAGCGAGGTGATTCTTCATTCACTAACTCACTACATGGAAGGTTATAAAGATATAGTTAATCATTATATATTATATAAATGGAATAATTATGTTATTAATGACATATTTATCATTATATAAATATAATATATATCATTTTATTTCATTCCAATCAACTCATGTAATAAAGATAACATTTTTCATGTTTATATGGACTATGAATATCGTAGAGCGATGTGACTCTCTTTTAATCACCACACCGCTTAGATAAAATATTAAATTATATAATATCATAATAATTATTTATTGATCAATATAGATAGGGAAAATATTACATACCTATTTCCCTAAATGATTTTTGAGAAATGGAAATGTTACTAATGTATACATATGGCTTACCGTAACCATGATCATAATGTGCTTTATTTTTCATAGCTACCATTCATGATAATTTTTTAAAGTATAAGTAATTTATAAATATGATAATTATTTCATATTAATTATTTTTTGTTTTATTAAACTGTATAATAAGTCAAATAAATATATCTTTAATGAAAAAAATCCATAAGAGAGCAACACAATTATTACAAAAAATAATGGAAATAAAGATTGATAATTAATGGATGGTTAATAAGATTTAATAAAAGGATAATATATGATATAATAAATATTAATAAGTTTCTTTAATAAGTTAATAAAATTATGGAAAACAATATACATGATTTTAAATCACAGTCACCCAGAAAGGAATGTAAAAATTACGTTATTTCAACTAAATTTACATTCCATTAATACTTATTAGTTTTTATTCACCAATTCACTTTTATGGGGTGCATATACTTCACTATTGACATTTAATATCAAAAGATTTACTTTATTCGAGGTATTTCATGTTTTAATTTAAAATATCTGATCTAAATGAATTGAACATGAATATTACCAAGCGGTAAAAGTTATTATGCAATCTCACTTTATTTTGTGATTTTCAACTTTCTCATAAAAATCACTTTATTGTAATCATTTTTCATTAAAAATTAAATGTCTATTAAATATTAATACTATTTTTTGATTAATATGTTTATTTCTTAAAACATACATGATTTTTCCATATTTTTTCCATGGAAAATTATTTGATTTAAAAGGGAAATATTGATATATATATATATACATATATATCATTTAACCAATAAAAATACATGATGATAAGGAAAATTTTTAAGGAATAAAATTATTTATTTGATATATAAGTAATTATTGTGATATGTATGAATTTAGGGGGCCTTATTTATAGATACCATCTTCATTCATTAATAGTTTCATGAGAATAATTAGTTATCCAATTCATTTAGATATTTACCCAGTGTTTTTTAATCAGTCTTTTGAACTGTCTTGATGGTATATGTATCACGTACCTAGGAAACAAGATTTCCAAAAATTAAGAATTATATTTAAGAAGAATTTAGTTATTATTATTATCCACAACATTTTTTATATAACTTTATCTAGGGATTCATTTTAATCTTAGTTCATTTATCAAAATCCACGTGTTTCTGTTATTTTCAAACCATGTAGACTCCACATTATCATACCATGATATTCATGTAATTTAAATTTCATGTGTGTTCAGTTATCTACCATTAAATATTTATTTATATTAATAATCCATGATAATCTCTACTATACTTATCTTTTACTAAGAGTTTTATCTCATAATTATTTTTTCATCCCTGGGGTATGAAGAAGAAGTCTTGGAATGAGTTTTCATTAATTAAGTTAATTTTGTTGTTATATATTTTATTGAAATTTTTATTCTCAATATAGAATGGGTATCATGTATTTATCTTGTTTTCCAAAATAGCTATATTTATCATCCCTTTGGGATTCAATATTATATCTATACCAATGTAAATAAAAAACAAAAGATCCTGGATACTATGGTCAGGTTCAGTACAATTTGTATTAGATAAAGTTAAGTAGAAATAGAGGGATCTAGATTTAGGGAAACAATATTAGGGACCATATCTATATGGTATAATTTTAGTATAATAATATAATAACTTCCTATTTTTTGTTAAGGAAGAGATAATGTTGGTCTTCGTAGAAATATATCCCTTTCTAGATACTATAATTGGATAAAGATCTATATCGAAGTACCTAGGGGTAATAACTCTGAAAAATGAATTATTTGATCGACTCAATTTTTCCTAGTACCCAAAAAAGGGCCCTACTGTTCACCTAGTGTGGAATTCCTAGTTGGTATACAAAGGATAATTTAAATTTTCTTTATAAAAATTATTACATATTTTAAAGTAAATATATACCCTAATAAACCAATGTTTATGATTGTATAATTAGCAATGAATAAATTGTTAATTTATGTTATCTCTTACACAATATTTGGAAGTATATGTTATGATTTAAGATTCATAATTTAATGAACTAATTTAATATATTCTATTATTTTGAAATTTTGAATGTAAGGATGACTAGTATCAGTACATGTGGACAATTTAGTGATTTCACTAATGAGGAATCCAATATGGTTGGAATAGAAATAGGGATATATCTCACTATATTAGGGTTGCCTAATAATTTTATAAAAAATAAAATATATCATATGGATCAACCTATTCCATAGAGATATTATCATATGTTGGATCACTATATGAGATGGATTTCCCTTCATTTAGTGTGACAGCTAATCCGATTATATAATGGCATTGGATTATTTATCATAATATATTGTTTACATCCTTGATATATGGTGAAAATGAAACAAATAAACATTTGGTTTATTTTCTTAAAAAATATAAAAATCAATGATGGTCATTTATCCAAACTACTATAGAGGTAGAGGAAATTTTACTCATGTAATGGAAGCTTTTAATGACAAATCTTTCAATAAATATTTCCCTTGTCAAAAAAATTGAGATCAAAATAATGTTCCTTAACATAATGAAAAAGGAATATGACAGGATTACATAGTATGAGGGTACCATATCAATGTTATATAGGTATTATATGGATTATTTATGTAATACATAATGAAACATTTTTCTATATCTTTGAAGGGATTAATCTAACTCTCTGAAGGTTACGAGTCTCTGAAAAATTTTCATCATAAGTGGAAACATTTTTATATAATATAAATAGAGATACAAAATTATACAATTATTATTTATTCAAATAGAAATAAGAGAAGAAAAATATGGAAGGTAAAATTATAGATAAAGTGAAGAAGGGATATAGGGATACTACTTCCTGTGATAACTATGGTATGAATGACCACAAGAAGTGCTTAAATGGATTGGGAGTATGATATAGGTGTCGATAAAAGGGTCACTAGGAGAAAAATGAAATGGATTGAATGAAATCACTAAAATTCAATGTTTAAACAAAAAAATGATAGCACACAACACAAATTAATTCCCCAATGAATAGAGGGAATCCACGTATAATCTATGTGATTAATGTCATAAATTTATTATTCATGTAACCTAAGCTGAATGATTAATGTTCTTATGTATTTGGATTGAAGAAAAATGTTGTCCAATTATTTTATTGATGAAATTGCCATCATAATAATTGTGAAATATATAAGGATTTTACATCAGTATTATTTAACTATGGGTGAGATAGAATATATTATACAATGCCAATGAACAAGATAAAGGATTCAGTGACAAGTTGATCCTGTTGGAAAAAATTATGGAAAAAATAGTTAATTTGTTCTTGATATTGGGATAATTATGGTTTCATAAAGATATTTTTAATAAAGATATTGTAAATTGGACTGTACTTACAACATAGTTATTGATTTTTGAATTATTGAAAAAACATTATGCCATCATTGATGGAGCTAACAAAATTATTGGATTCAAGTATTATATATAATAATATATTATTTATTTAAGGATTTTTTAAGAATTTTTGTTTATAATAAGGTTATATGGTAATTCAGGTTATTACCATGTTTCAAGAGAATACATGATGAAGGTTTAACATGTTGTTTTTGTGGGGATTAAGAGCTACATAATTTTGTTTGATTATTAATGGTTTGTTCATTCTTTAAATTTTGTGACCTTCTTTATAATTTTTTGGATCATGATCTTCTAGAAGGGAAATATGGCTTACAATTTATGTAATAGTTTAATGAAAAACTCTAGATGATGTTTTGATGATTAATGTATTAGTTCACCATATGAAGAGTTAGACAGATTTGATAACTTGTACTAAAAAATTGGTTTTCAAAAATAGATTTAAATAGACAGAATGAATTATCACTATTTTACGATCTATTAAAAGTGAGTTGTAGTGATTCATGAAAATTTAATTTACTAGATATTAATTTTTGGAGTAAGGGGGAAGGATGAAATTATTTTTAGAACAACCAAAGGATTAGAGTTTTCTTATTAAATGTAATTAAATAAAGTAAATATTTATTCTTTTGAATGTCCAATATAACTCTGAAAAAGGGTTTTGAAAAATATTTCTGCTACTATAATCATATTTTATGACATCAAATATCTTTTCACACCTCTAGTTTATGCCTATATGGTCATTAACTTCCTCTAAACCATATTATAAATCACTCTACATCACTGTTTTGGTAATTGTTTTCTCTTTCATTTCATTGTTTTTATTTCCAACCTATTTTATCTTACATGGAATCCTAGTAGGTGATTATTCTAGAAAACTTATGTCCTTCCCTTTAACTCTTATTAAGACGTTATTTTATAAACCCCTCTATGATGTGGATTATTCAATAATGAAATTTTTAAAATTAAAAGACATTATTACTGATATCAAGTTTAAATTTAGATAATTCTATTTACTTTAGTTGAGGAGAATGTCAAACCCTCTAAATAATAAATAAATAACATTTCATTTTTATCAGTAGACTAATCCATGAATTTATCACCAATTCATACCCTTTGAAAATTTAATAAGAAATGAAATAGGTTATGGTAGATGCACGGGGTGTAATGATCTTACACCAATAGGGAAATAATTGATAAATGTTTAAATATGGGATAAAAAATACTTTGCAGCATGGACATCTTCAAACCTAGACAAATAAATCATGTTATCTAAGGTAGCCGCAAGAATAGATGACCTATAGAAGACATTCCATCAATGTAGACGAGCTTCATCAACATATAGAAATGCAGCATCTATAAAAAAGGGGTTGGTACCTCACCCTGGAGAAAAAATGATGAACTTCGAATAAAAATTTTACTTTATGGTAGCTTCTTAATTTCCTATAGAACATGAAAAGACATCTAAATACTAATGAAAAGCCATTGTGTCCTATAAATAAATTATGAAACCCTAAAATAGATAATTTATGTTCCCAAAATACTGGGAACCACATTATCGAAACATAAAAAAATCAATAGAAAAGCCAAGTAATCTCTACTGTTAGTAAAGTGAACCAAAATATCGTCAACCCACAACTCAGAACATCAAATAATATAGCATAAAAAATTTTCCATGGTATTCAAAATCACAATTCTATATTTCTAGAGAAATAACCCTAAAAATAACATCAAAAAAAGATTCAAAGAATTGATTCATTATCATGGTATCTCATAGATGTTAATGTTAGTGTTTAAATTGTATTGATAAAATATTATTTTTAATTTTTATATTTTTAATTTATAAATAGGTATCCATAGGAATTTCATTACATTTTATTTTTTATGAAAACTTTCATTATTCTTCTCCATCAAATTTGAAATGAGTTCTTCATTACTTCCATAATTCTGTATGCATCCCTCAAATTGGAATAATCATCAATAATATAGAAACTTGGGGCGACATTGTTAGTTTATAAAAAATGAAGCTCAACCTTAATATATTGAGGAGGAATTTTATTTTGTATCATAGAGACCTTCAAGGGTGAAGAGACAATTATTATTTCAATATTGGAATAATTTCAAAACTTATGATTCCTCTTGGGGTTTATAATGATTTTTCTATGAAAATTGATTATTTTTTAACATTATTAGTGATTGAATTCAAATAATCATCCTCCGCATGAAAATATTTCTCATGAATTTCGGGTAATAAATCATTATCATTAGAGTGAGAGATTTTTTTCAAAGAGGGGGAAAATTATGAGGGAATTATGGAAATTTTGAAGAGAATAAAAAATCACAAGGAGACTTTCTGGCCCTTACAATAAAAAACTACTTTCATTAGTCACAAAGGACCTATTTATATTTTCCACAGTAATATCAAAAACATATTTCAACCCTTCAAAATACATAACTCTTAATGGTACAACAAGAACTCCTAGTTCCATTATTTGTTTAATTAATTCTACAATGTCTTTATTGTTCATGTACTTCTTAATCCATGAAAATGTATGAGTAAGAGGGTGTATTATTCTCCCACAGACACTGCATGCATGCCCTTTTTAAGACAACCACTTTAATTAGAAGGAAAATTTTCATAGATCACCTCTTAAAGGATTCCAATGATTCCATTTTGAATCATAAATATGAGATGTAAGTGATTTATAAATAATAAAATATCATTTTATAGTGTATGTTTCATGAAATACTATGTTATTATTAATTACATGAAATAATTAATTTCTTTGATAGATGGAATTACTTGTAACACTGAGTTTTTCTAAACAAAAAATATACTACTACTAATATAGCATAATAGTATAGTTATATTCATGATATTGGAATGGAGGTAATGAATATGATTTAATAACCTATTAAAATATATATATTTATCACATATTAAATAGTTATCAATTTATTACAATGAAAATTATAATGGTTTGAAAGGAAAAAAGAAATGTTTTCTGAAAAATAATATTTTTTTTTTCTAAAATACACTTTAATCATTCTAGGTGAACATAATTCAAAATTCATTTTAACATATGTAAAACTTTTTTTTAAAAAATAAACATCATTTTTTTAATAATAATATAAAAATTATCTTATGATTAATTTTTGGGATTTCTCTAAAAAGATTTATTTTATTTTGAATACTACAAAATGATGAATTTTAATTGAAAAAAATTTCATTCTTTTAAATAATATATAATGAAAAATAATATTATCAATTGATTTTAAAAGTGAAAAAAAATATCTTTTACATATATTAATCAAATTTATGTAACTTTATTAATTTAAATATACAAATGTAATAAAAATAAATTTATAACATTTTTAAAATTTCCACTTTAATAACCTTAATTCTCACCGCGTCATTATGATTAATTTTAAATAAAATTTTCCAATTATTTGAATTGAATTTTCAAAATAATGGAATCCTTATTTTGACTCAAAATAATTTATAGTGTCTAAAATGGTAAAAATAAATTATCATAATAAATAGGGAAATCAGTTATAATTATTTAAAGTGATTAAAGAAAAAACACGTTTATATAGTGGTCAAAATCAGATTATAAGGTTTAAAATGTCCCTAAAATTGTCTAAAAATTATTTTATTTCCATATCTAGAGGGTATCACTTATATTTTCTATAATTTAGAATTAATGGGGGATGGTTAAATGAATAAAATGTGGATGGAATTCACTCATTCAAAAAAAAATTACAAGTTTGAGACTCACCCAACTTATAAAAGCCCCCTATCATCTCCATTACACACCATATAAAATGTTTTTGTAACACCCCAAGCTTTCATGGTATGGTTTATTTTTAAATAATTTTATAGTGTGTGATGTACGCAACACTGAGCTCAAGTGCATCATGAACTATCAAACTAGCCATTTGAAAATAGTTTATGAACAATATTAAGAAAATTTTGAATTTTATATATCCCACATAATTTTTACATTTATCTTTTTTGTTTCATAGACATAATATAAGGACAGATTCAATTTTTCATATAAAAGAATTATTTTTCAGAAAATGTAGGTTTTCCTTTTTTTACTGGAGAACCCTTTTTAAATCCAATATTTTACCATATTATACATTAAATTTGATGAAATTAAAATCTTATTTAGAATTTAGATAAAAAAATTAGTGTGGATTTTTTTGGTACTTTGTTTATAACTTTAATATTTTGATAAATAGTGAAAAATACTAAATTTTAATTGAAAACAACTTTTTTAATTGAAATAATTTATAGTGTTAAATTATAAATTTGTGTAATTTTAAAGAATAAATATATTATATTTTTATCATTTAATATAATTTATGTCATTGGAAGTAATTTCCCATTTAAATTTCACATAAACACATGTCAATCTTTTGATAGTTTTTACTTTTAAATGACCCACTTTTTGTTTTTGACAATGAGAATTAATTTTAAATTAATTAATGAAACTTACATGTATTGAATTTTAAGAAATGGATTCCATATTTCGAATCAAAAGTTCCTAATTTTGTTAATAGGCTGTTTTTATTTTGTGTACATTATAAATAGTAATTTCAGTAATTTTTATTATTTACAATGGTTAAAAGGTAAATCGGGTAAATAAGGGTAAAAATTAATATTATAACAATATAAAACTACCCTAACACATGTCATAATACTATTTGATGAGATATGTTCGACCATGGGAATCCTTAGGTAGATATTCTTTCATTTGGGGAAAACTTGGGTTTGATAATGGCAGGTTATAAAAGTTAATTTAACGTAAAGATAAATATAAAATAAATATATATCTTTTAATAAATAAATTTTAATATAGCATTATATAACAGATATCTATGACTATAAATAGTCATTATAAGGTTAAAAATATTTCCTAAATCATGGAATTTAATTTATAATTTTTAGAAATAAGA
Source organism: Viscum album (assembly GCA_963277665.1). Lineage (NCBI taxonomy): Eukaryota > Viridiplantae > Streptophyta > Magnoliopsida > Santalales > Viscaceae > Viscum > Viscum album. The sequence goes on from OY728129.1 coordinate 1,550,912,240, forward strand.
AAAATATATTTATTTCTGAAACAATTATGATGCAGTGATTACCTAATTAATGATGGATTCAAATAAATGAATTTATAAATATTAAAATAAAATTAATATGAACATTTTTATGCCATCCACGAATTTTATTGATTAATTTGACATATTAAGTATTATTTAATTCATTTGGTTTGAAGGAATAAATTTTTTATGACTTTATCAGACATCAATTACTAAATAGTGTAAAAATAAAAATAAATGGGTTTTTTGAAAAACAAATACTATTTTATTAAATGATATTAAAATACTAAAAATATAAAGATTGGAAAAAACATGTATAGTGATTAAAATTTCATTAATGATCAAATTATGGTTATATTTGAATTTTATAGTAAATATAGTTACCATATATTATGAAAATACAAGAAGACATGGTACAAGTAAATGTTTTTAACTAGGGGTTAAAGGTAAAATATAAGGTTAATTTTGTTATCTAAAATTCTCTAAAACCTATTAGTTGATATTTTTACGACCCAATAACATATTATCTTTTAAATAAATGAGTGTTTTACAATTTTAAACTGAATATAATTTTATAATTAATTAATATTTCAATCTTTTCCAAAATTGCACCTCACCACTATTATAAAAGGGAACGACCCTTTCTCCTTTAATTCACACCTACACAGCCCTTTGTCTTGTCCAAACCCTTCCCAAATATCCTCCCAACTTCCCTCACTTCATTATAGTGGAGAAATATTTGTAACAAATCCATCATAATGATTCCTTTTATAGAAATCAAAAGGAGACACCCAAAGAAGAGGTAATCATTTTATCCCTTCATTCAATGTTCATTTCTTCTTTTAATTCCTCTAAATAAGTTGTGACCATAATAAAATAATAACTCCATAATATAATATATTCTTAGACGTTTTCAATTTTATTGGACAACTATATTCCTATCCTATGAAAAACAACACCACCATGCGTGCGTGCGTACGGCTGACCGTCTCAACGCTATGGTGTAAATTGTATTTAATGTGCACATTTTTTATATGGGTGTAAATATCAATATTTGTAACGTAAATAATAAAAATAACATGATATTACCTCTATAAAATTCATATTCCATCCAATACCATACTATTTAATCATTAAAGTAATGATATTTTCACTCGTGTGTACGTACAACCTACCATATCCACGACGCGATGAGATTCATTCTCCACTTTAACCATCCAAAAATAATTATTAAAAATATATTATTCATAATTATGAAATATATAACATAATAAGCCTAATGGAATTATATATATATATATATATATCATTCAATTACTTCCATTCAATACGATAAGAAAATGGAAACAAAATTCATGCGTATGTACAACCTACCGCCTCCATGAACGATTTATTAAAATTTATATATAACTCAATTAAATATATTATAATTATGAATATATATGATATAGAAATCATATAATACATTCTAGAAGTAATTAAATCCAGATCTAAGTATTATGATCAAGAATAAAAAGTCCAAACATGTATGATAAACAAGGTGATATTACCTAAAATGTTGCATTAACTTGGAATTGTTAAAAAATATGTAATATAATGTCATAAAAGAATCATATATGAAATAATAAATAATATTATTCTGATATAAGTTAATAATATGTCTAAAAATATTATAATGTAGTTTCGAAGTCAAACATAGAGATTAAGACTTAAGGTAAGGGTTAATTCCTCAATCTCATTATTATCCAAGATTGATTATGTGTAAGTATTTAATGGGACATATTAATAACCCATGTCCATGATTCATAAAAATATTTTCAAAAGGAATATTTTATGGATTTATGGAATTGAATCTTTAAATAGATCATCATTTTTTTTGTTTTAATGATTTATTTCTTTAAATATTTTTAATTAATGTCTGTGTTTTGAAAATGATTCTAAGTATTTATTTATATAGACACAATTGGTTTAAAATGTTAATTCCATTCAAAAGTTTCAAAGTGGCATTAGAAACATTGATTCAAAAGTCTGTTTTAAATGACTTAATTTATAAATTGTGTGACTTTCAAATGATTTCATGAAAAAGGTATATTCCTCTCAAAAATACTTACTGATATTTTTCAACTATGTCGACACCCTTTACTAGATATTATTCTTGATTGATGTTCATTTATTATAATAAAATCTTCCTTATTATATTGAATGAGTTATAATATGTTCGACTGTGGATGTGCTATTTTTATATAATTCATGGTTTACGGTAAAATTATTTACATTACAGATGCTAGTTTTAATATGAATATTTATGTTATGTTTCACCATTTTAATATAATGACTGCATTGGACATAGTAACTGATGGGCGGGGCCCAGTATAGCCCCTCGATTCATCCGTAGGTCTCATGAGAAAAAATAGTGTCGTGGTATAAGGCCTTGACAAAAAATTTGTAAACTGTCTTAGCACAATGCCTTAACGTAGTAGTTATTATGTCCAATATTATGCATTCCCACATTAGGAAATTAGTTATTAGATTTGATTATTAGACTTATAGAATATCCATGTGTACATTTATATGGTAATGTTTGATTTATTTTTCCATATTATGTTCATGTTTACTGACTAAAAGGATGGTGTTTTTATTATACATCTTGCCTTAAATGTTTAAAGATTTTGTTGAATTATTTACCCTTACTGAGCATCTAAGCTCACCCATTCTTATGTTTTATTTTACCAGGATTCTAAGATGTTTATTATGATTGTTATGTAGGGTTATACTAGAGGAATAATAAAAATTTCACAGGAAAATTTATGTTTTTTTATGTTTTAAAGTGTAATTTAACGTTCATGTTTGTAATATATTTTAAAAGACTACTAAACTGATCAGTCATTCGAGAATTGATTCTTTATAATCATGCCAATATATTAATAAAATGCACCAACTCTGGGTAACTGGGGTCGGGGCATTATAGTTGGTATTATAGTATCTTTTAAAAAATCTTAGAATTAGATTTATAAAACATACATTATGGATCACAAACCAAAGATAGACTTTGAGGATAAGTATTAAGGAGTATCCTAGAATTTTAAAATAGTGATTTTGTGGGAATTATTAGGGAATACATATCTGTATGGATACTAAAAGTGGAAATGGTTCTAGCACAAATGTACCTTGGGTTGAGAAATCCGGAAATGCATTATGAGATTGACTTAGGGTAACCTAGTATATGACAACATGCCTTACTGTGCACCTGATTTGACACTCCCAGAGGGATATGTTTATAATAGTTCACTTTTCATTATAAACCATTATGATGGAATTATGAGTAAATTGTTTTGAAAAGAAAACATTTTTATGATTATATGACTATATGTGTGTAAATATTCAAATTAATGCTGAGAATTTTCCTAGTTTTTGGAATATATATCAGTATATGATCTAACCCAGTGTATGTCGTCATTTAGAATTGGATCCTAGTAGAAGGAATGAGAACTCCAACAATATGCATGACCAAAAGAGTAAAAAGGATAATATATTTCATGGTCTTAAGACAAATTTTAGAAGGTAAATAATCTCTCTTGTATTCTCATTATATGAAAAAAATATTATCATGTGTTAATAATATATGTAATAATTTTTTTGAGTGAAATGGATTTGAAGGGAAGTAAGCGAAGAAGAGGATGTAAGAGAAAAGATGGATAATGGGATGTAGGTAAATAAGGATTTTCCATAATGTGATAACTATGGAAAGAATCACCATGGTAAATTATTGAGGGGAATGTGAGTTTATTATAAGTGTGGAGAAAAATGGACACCATGTTCATGATTTCAAGGGCAAGAAAACAATTTCAAATGTATAATTCTTCTTTTGAAAGGATTTGGGACACTATACGAATCAATGTCCCAATCATTAGAGAATACCCTAAAAGATGCTAAAGGATAATAATCATGTTATGATACTACTGCAAATGAAGAGGAATGATTAGTGTTCTTATGTTATTATTAAGGAATTGTGTCATTTTTGTATTCTATTAATGATGTACATGTTATAAGTATTATAGACTATATAAGGATTGTACTACAGTACTATATAATTAAGTATTTGATATTATATGCTACCAATTAATGTGACAAAATTTCAAGTTAATCATTTTAGAAAATATAAGGTTGGGGGAAATAAACCCTTAATATATTTTTGAAACTAAGATAATGATTTCAGAATAAGAGATAATTGATTTGGATAAAGTAGATTGAATATTATTTACATCCATGGAACTGATTAATGGTTTGTCTAAAAAGGGGTTTATACCATCATTATTGGGAGTTTTCAACATTTTTGGATTTAAGGAATATATCAAGTAGTCTATGTTTTATATAAGGAATAAGGAATAATGAATGTATTCAATAAGGTTTTCTTGTAATTCGGGTTATTACCACATTTTATGATAACACAGGATGAAGGTTTTCACATGTTGGATTGTGAAAAAAAAGAATATCCCTATGATATATGGGAGATAAATTTTAAGGCGATTTTTTTCACCAGTTTCTAAATTTATTGATTTTTAGTTTTTGGAAGGATTTTAAAGTTATCCTTTTATGGATAGTATAGGTTTCAATCTAGTTTAACTTGGTTAGATTAATGTATTCTCTAACTATAGGTGGACATATTCATATGGGATAACCCATGATAAATTTTTCTAAGATAGATTAAATGACTTATCATTCTATTTATGAGTCACATGATCTCTCAACACATCAGAAATGAAAAATTCTACTTTATTTCATTGAATATGTGATGAATTAGAAATCATTCAAGGAATGAAAAATGGTGAGGGTGTATTGAAATAAAGTATGTATTTATTATCATGTACTTTAACTTTAGGGAAAGGATCTTGAAAATCAAGTACTTTATTTTGCGATGAATGAAATGGTCCCTTAGATCATAAAAAATTTATGGCTTTCAGATTGTCAACCTTCTCCAAATAATATTCTCTATCACTCTCCATCATAAGTTAATGGTTATTTTCCTCTTCCATATCCTTATTTTTCTACATGTAACCCTAGTTTGTTTTATTTCCAGTATGCTTTATACATATTATTATTTATTTTAAAATATAGGCATCATTAATCTATTTTTAGATGTGGGATTTCAACTCTGATATTTTGAAATATAAAACCCCAGTTTTCAATCCAGAGTTTAAATTGTGAGGACCCAGATTATTAAATGAGGGGATAATGTAACACTCAAAGCATCCATGGTATGCTTCCTTTTAAAGTAATTCAATAGCGTGCAATGTACACAACCCCGAGATCAGGAACACCATGAACTATCAAACTAGCCATTTAAAAAGATGTTATGAATAGTATTAACCAAATTTTAAATTTTATATATCACATATTAGTTTAACATTCATCTTTTGTGTTTCGTAGACAAAAAATAAGGATAAATTCAATTTTTCAGATAAAATATGCATTTTTTAAAAAATACAGTTTTTTCATCATTTAATGGAGAACCCTTTTAAATATTAAATTTTCATTGAAAACGAAATTGTTTTTAAGAATAAATTATTTTATTTAATTATATATTTGAGTTGTTTTAATGTATAATTATATTATATTTTCATCATTTAATATAATTTAGTTCATTGGAAGTAGTTTCCTATTTATATTGGACATAAACACGTGTCAATCTTTCGATAGTTTTATTTTTTGAAAACACGATTTTTGGTTTTGACAACGGAAATTTATTTCAAATTTTTTACTGGAATTTATATGTTTTGAAATTGGAAAAATGGATTCCATATTTGGAATCATAAGGTCTAGTTTTTTTAAATAGTTACCTTTTAGTTTTTAGACATTATGAATAGTAACTTCACTAAATGTTTTTATTTACCCTCGTTAAATGGAAAATCAAATAAACGAGGGTAAAAAATAATATTATAACAATATAAAAATACCCTAATATGTGTCCTAATCCTATTTTATGAGATATATTAGACCATTAAAATCCTTATGTTGAATGTTTTTCATTTGGTGACCACTTAGGTGTGATAATGACATGTCATAAAAAGTAATTCAATGTATAGATAATTATAACATAAACATATACCTTTTACTAAATAGATTTTAATATAGGGTTATATAATTAGTCTCAATTAAAATAAATATTCATTATAAATCTAAAACTATTTCCTACATCATGGTGTTTTGTTTATAATTTTTATATATTAGGTAAATATATTTATTTTTAACCCAATTATGATTTATTGATTACCTCATTATGGAAATATTCAAATAAATAAATTTATAAATATGAAATTAAATGTAATTTGAACATTTTTATTCCATTAATAAATTTTATGGATTAAATTGATATATTAGGTATGAGTTAATACCTTTTTTAAGGATTAAATTCATCATGACTTTAATAAAAATCAAATACAAAATAGTGTCAAATTTGACTTAAATGAGTTTTTAAAACAAATACTATTTTATTAATTGATATAAAAATACAAAAAATCTAAATAATTTAAAAACAACTTTTATAGTAATTTCAATTTCATTAATGTTCCAATTATGGTTCTATTGTAATTTTATAGTAAATATAGTTACCATATATTACGAAAATGCAAGAAAAACAAGGTAATATTTAATGCCTTTAACTAAGGGTAAAAGCTAAAAGATAAGGTTATCATTTTGAACTAAACTTATCTAAAACCTATTTTTTGAGAGTTTTTAATGAAAAAAATAATCTTAGCTTTTAACTAAATGGGTTTGGGACCATTTTAATCTAAAAATAATTTTATAATAAATTAACATTTCATGCTTTTCTTAAATTACCCCTCACCTCTCTTATAAAAGGGATCCACAATTAGTATTTAATTCACATATCCAAAGCCATTTGGATCGGGAAAACCCTGAAAAAATATCCTCCCAACATCCCTCACATTATGTTCGAAGAAACAATATGGTAGAAAACAAACTTAAGGAGTCCTTTTATTAAAATCAAAAGGAGACACCAGAAGAAGAGGTACTCACTTTATCCCTTCTTTCAATGTTAATTTATTTTTCTACATCCTCTTACTATGTTATGAAAATTATAATATATTTCTTCTTATACTTCTTCTATATATATATGTACATATATTTCATTCAATTACTTATATTCAATACAATAAGAAAATCGAAACCACGTTCATGCGTACATATGACCTACTGTCTCCATGAAGGGTGTATTCAATTATATATATATTTACATTATGAATATATATGATATATAAATCATATAATACATTCGATAAGTAATTAAATCATGATCTATGTAATATAATAAGGAATAAAAAGGTGAAACATGTTCGATAAACAAAGCGATATTACCCTAAATGTTGCATCAACTTGGAATTGTTATCAAATGGGTAATATAATGTCATAAAAGAATCATATATGATATACAAAATATTATTATTCTAATATAATTTGATAATATGTTTAATAACATTATACATGAGTTTAAGAGTCCTACGGAGAGTATCTGACTTAAGGTAAGGATTAATTTCTCAATCTCATTATTATCCGAGACTTTTTATGTGTAAGTATTTACTGGGACATTTTTATCATCCATTTCCATGTTTCATATAAATGTTTTCAAAATGAATCTTTTATGGTTTTATTTAAGGTACTCTTTAAATAGATCATCATTTTAATTGTTTCAATGATTTATTTTTCTAAATCTTTTTAATTAATGTCCTTGTTTTCAAAATGATTTTAAGTGTTTTGTTATATAGACATGATTGTTTTAAAATGTTAATTCCATTCAAATGTTTCAAAGTGAAATAGAATATTTTTTATCAAAAATTTATTTAATGTGACTTCATTTATAAATTATATGAATTATAAATGATTTCATGAAGAAGGCATATTCCTCTCAATGAGTTTTACTGATCATTTCAACTATGTCAACATCCATTACTAGATATTACTATTGATTGAGGTTGATTTATTATAATAAAATCTTCATTATTATGTTGAATGAGTTATGATATGATTGAATTTTTATGTGGTATTTTTATACCATTCATGGTTTATGGTTAATCTATTTATATTTCGTATGCCAGTTTTAATATGAATGTTTATGGTATGTTTCACACTTTCCATATGAGGGATGCATTGGACTTTGTAAGTGATGGGCGGGGCCCGCTATAGACCCTCGATTCATTGGTATGTCTCATGAGATAAACTAGTGTCTTGTAACAATGCATTGATATAATATTTTTGAATTATCTTGGCACAAGGACTTGATTTAGTAGTTATTATGTTTGGTATTATTCATTCCCTCATTATAAAATTAGTTTTTACATGTGATTATTCGTCTCATAGAATATCCATGTGCCTGTTTGTACGGTAATGTTTTATTTATTTTTTCATATTATGTTAATTTTTATTTTTTTAAAGTATGGTTTTTTTATTATACATATTTCCTTAAATGTTTATAACTTCTACTGAATTATTTACCCTTACTAAGCATCTGAGCTCATCTCTTCTTATGTTTTATTTTATCAGGATGCTAAGAAGTGTATTATGATTGAAATGCATGGTTAAGCTAGGGGAATAATGGAGTTATCAATGGATTATTTATTTTGTGTTTTATGTTATAAATCAAAATGTAACATTCATATATGTAATAAATTCTCCAAGACTGCTAAACTAATCGGTCCTTAAAGAATTTATTCCTTATAGTCATGCCAATTTGTTAAAATAATGCACCGTCTCTTGGTAACTGGGGTCGGGGAATTAAAATTTGGAACATAAAATTCATTCCAAAATAAATCCCCATATTCCCTATACTCAACCTAGAATAATTATTTTAGAATTGAAACCTACCAATAAATGGTTTTTTGAAAACCAAATGAAGACATCCAAAGAAAAGGAAATGTTCCCCAAAGAGAATCTTTATTTTTAATGTTTCTCATACTAATTAAATATTTATTATACCATAATGATATAATAAAATCATTATATTCCATATAATATAAATTTTTATGAATATTTAATGACCTAAAACCATATCCATTTCCATCAAATGGGTTATGAAATCATCATTCAAGAGTACAGATGATTACTACACCATGAATTGATGTCGACCGGTTTTCAATTTCCACCTATCATGGTAGGGTATGATAATTGATATAGAGTTTATATAGGATATTTATAAAATTATTAGATATTTGGAGTCATTATATCAAATATATATTATCGGATACATGTTTTTTATTTTCTAGAAATTGAGTTTGGTTTGTGTTTGTTGACAATACTCTCATTGGAAAAGAATGATTTTCTATGTAGGAGTATATAGTTTTTAGACCAAGAAGGAAGCTTCATGAAACAAATAGAAGGTATAAAAAATATCATGGAAAAATGGAAAAGATAGGACTTCTCTATAACGGTTCTATGTGAACTGTGAAGTTTCGTGCATAGACCGCATAGGGAGATAGTTTGTGGGATCCTTACGGTTCGTAGGAGGTGTGTCTCTTATGGATAAGAGGCACGGATCCGTTCAAAGAAGATATTGGCCACCATAAAGGAAGAGTGTTGGTATGTAAAATTCATAGAAGAAATAGTTAGAAATGTGGAAGTACACAACAAAGGTTGTACCACATCGAATATTTATGTAAAATGGATTGGATATATTTTGTTATCTATTTTCATTTATAAGGAGCTATAGTACATTGTTTCTTAGAGATATTATGATTATAAATTGGTGAGTAACACAATAATGTCTAGAGTGATTCACAGAAAGACAACTCAATCAAGGAGGAGAAGTTCACGAGGAGGATTCCGTGAAATAAAATTTTGTTCGTGAAGATAGTTCAATGAAGAGTTTTTGAAAGACTATATAGTCCACAAATGAATACGGTTATTCATAGGGGGAGTTGGTTTAATGAAGGAGAAAAAAATTATATATTTTGAGGCTATACATAAAGGATAAATGATCTAAAAAGGATCTATGGTCCATGGAGGAAGTTGGATCATGAGAGAAGAAGAGGTCTATTGAATGAGATAACGTCTACAGAAAAAGTGGTAGTTGATAGATGAATTAGTGGTCCATGAATCACAAAATCTAAATGGTGTAACACAATTCATGGAGGATTCATTCATGTTTGTGATAGAACAGTTCATGAACTAACAGTGCATGGAAAAGTGGTTTACATCTGCTAGTAAAATTGAGAATTCAATTAAGGATCAATCTATACATTGGGATGCATAATTTTATGAAATAGTTGGTACATATATATCCATAAACTATTTTTGGATCCTTCCAAACATCGTGAGTATGAGGGATTCAATGGAAGTGTTTCGAGGGACCTGGTAAGGTATCCCAAAAATATTGTAAAGGCAGTGTGGCATAGAGTGACTATGTCTAAACTATTATACTCCAAAACAAGTGAAGATTAGTGGATTTAGGTATGATCATAACATTATTGTAGTATGCTCCTTATACTATCCATTAGTGGTGAACTAAGTAAAATTATTTTGTCTCCTTTTTTCATGTGATTGTTTCTTTACTACTTGTTCTCATCATACATGTTTAAAATGTTCCAACTAGGGTGGGAAACAGATTTTTCAATTTTGAAGAAAAATTTGACAGGTGATTCACCCCTCACCTCCTAATGTGTTCCATGTTCCCCAATATATCTTATTATTTTTCCTTCCATAGGTTACACAATAATGTAGTTTGTGTGTATGGGGGACAATTTCCTCACAATGTGATGTGGTCCTCCTTTCACTAAAACATTGCGTGGAGGGTGATAAAGATTATGTTAATGATTTTATATGAGAAACATTATATAATTATTTAATTCATGAAATAATTAAAAGAACTAAAATATAATATATATCATTTTACTATATTCTTTTCCACTCATATAAATGTGAAAACATCATTTGTGTAAGTATGGACAATCGCCTTCACCGGTCGATTTGACTCCCTTTCGTCACCACAGACTATGGATAAAACATATAAGTATATAATATGTTATTAATTATATTATTATCATTATATAAAGTTAAAATATTAATTATCTCCTTCTAATAATGATTGGTGAGAAATTAAAATGTTACTCATGGCTACGTATGACCTTCTATCTCCAAGACCGTTACATACTTCATTTTTAATAACCATAAAAATGATTTGATATAAAATTATAATTTATATATAAATATGATAATTATTTCATGATTATTATTATGGGGATTATGAATCTCTATAATATGGTCATGAACATGACCATAAATGAAAAAACACATATATGAAAACATTTAAATAAAAGCTGGAAACAATGAAAATAACAAATTATTATCAACGAACAAGTGAAAATATGTTATAAATAGATCATATATGATGTTATAAATATTAATATGTTTCAATAATAAGGTAAAAAACTATTTTAAACAATGATATAGGTTGTTGAAGAACTTTAACCGAAAAAGGATGTGCAATGTAAGGGGTTTTGTATCAATTCAAATTCCATTGATACTTATCTGGGTTTATGCACCAATTCACTTTTATGTAATGTATATACTACCCCCTTTTCATGTAATATAATAAATATATAATTTTTCACATAATTATATATTTAAATTTGAATTATATTATCCAAGGGTATTAGACTTCAAAAATACCAGTTATTAAAAGTTATATTGAAATTTCACTTTCTTTTGTGTTTTTTAAGTTTCATTGGAACATTCACATTCATGTAATATTTTTTTATTGTAAATTAATTATCTATTTAATATCAATATTATTTTCTGGTGTATTTGGTAATTTCCAAAACCACACACCTTTTTTACATATGGTATTTCCAATTAATATTATTTGGTTAATGGGGGAAATATTGATAAATATATATCCTTTACTCAATACTGATACATGATGATAAGGAACATTGTTTAAGAATTAAATAAATTATTTTAAATATTACTAATTATCCGTACATGTATGACATGAGTGGGGATGAGTTATACATACATATATATAGATATATATATATATATATCATCTTGATGTATTCGTAGTCTCATGAGATGAATTAGTAATCCAAATCATATAGGATTTTACCTAGTATGATTTAAACCATATTGTAAATGGTCTTGATGGTGGAGGTATCACGTAACTATGAATCATGACATCAAATAATTAACAAATTCATAAATTGGGAATTTAGTTATTATTATTATCAATGATAATCTATCTGTGACATAATATATGGAGTCTTTTCATTCAATTTTTATTGATTAAATGAAATGTGTTTTTTTATTTACCTTTTCATATTGATTCTACATTATATCACTGTGATATTCAAGTTATTTAATTGCAATGAGTGTAAAGTTATATTTCCAATAATTTTGAAAATTATAATTGATTCATAATATATTCATCTATATTTAAACCTTACATTTAATTTGATCAAACCCTTATTTTTCCTACATTACCTAAGGTATAAATAAGAATTATGAGAAATAGTATTCAAAGATTAAGTTCATTTATTTTTTAGCTTATTTCATTACATTTCAGTTCCAAATCTAAAATGGTTATATTAAATATATATTGTTTTCCAAAACTATTAAAATATTTGGCCCTTTGAGATTAAAATATTATATCTATGCCAATTAAATAATTAATGGAATCCATTCAATGCTATAGGGGTTAGGATTATTACAAATGGGGAAGAGGTGACGAACATGATCTATATATGGTGAGTTAACCAAGATGAAATTCACTACTAAAACCATGATTGAAATAATTTTCCATTTTCAAAATATAGAATCTATGAAGAAGAGTGATGAAGAATAATGTTTCCAAACTCCACTCATATATGAAAGAAAGTGTCTGTGCACACTCTTATTTGATTGAAGGAAATAATGTGTGAATTGTTTAATATGATAGATAAATATCTCATAATCCTCCTAGATTATGATGAATAATAGGATCATTTTTCTACATACAACATTACATGACTCCCATCCAAGTTTGATGAACTACATTCGTCATATGAAGAATAAATAATCCAACCTTAATATCCCCATTTTACTGAATATTTGAACAATACACCTATAATTTCATGAAAAATATATAGAAGTGATTATCCTTGACCTCAGTAACACCATGAAGAATAATCCCATGTATGTTTCCAACTATAAAAATGAAAGTTATACACTGGTTTATTTGAAAATATGGGATTATCACCTATGTGATGAAATTGGAATATCGAGGTTTCATGATGAAAATTTACACCATGAAGGTTATTCCAACTTTTCAAAATCATAATAAAACCATGTAACTGTTAATTAACACAAAGAAACTAAAATGAGATATCCATTTAATATATATATAACATTATTGAAACATATAAGTAAACATGTATATATAAATTGAAAAAATGTTGATACATAACTAGAGACGAAAATTATATAACGATACAAATATATTGTCTATTGGAAAGAATATCATTCAAATATCCTAAAATGTGCATTACATCATGCAAGAATGATGTGAATTTGAATAAATTGGATTTTCAATTTGATGTGAATCAATTGAAAATTTATATACAAGATGAATTGATCTTTCTTATGGATTATCTTGAATATAATTATTTAAAAAGTGTAGTGTGATTTTGTTTAATAAATATTTGATACAGTAAATTAATAGATGAAAAAACACAATTTGAGTTGCTGAGATTTCTGAATTAGGAAGTATGAGACAACACGTATATAATAAATTCATATTATTCTAACTTATGAAGGAAAAAGGAGGTAAACTATTTTATTGTCGAATATATTAGAAAATCCATTGATATAAATATTAAAGTAAACCCTAGTATTTTTTTTTAAATTTTGAGGAAGTCAATCAATGTTAATTGTTTTTTTACCAGAGAAGAAATAAATTATATTTTTTATCACATCCAAATAGATAAAATTACATGTAGTGATATTGTGCTATAAAGATGATGATTGAACAGTACCTGGTTGGTGTTCAAAAAATGGTTCTATGGAAATTACCTTACAGATGATTTTATATATTATAAAATGGATGGTGTATTCATGTTTGACAATAATAATAGTACATTGAGAATATAGTCATCCACAATGGATGAAACATCCTTTAATATCACAGTTTTCTTTGTTATTTTTTCATTATTATTAACTGCATGTGGATAGGATAAGATAAACATTCAATTAATTTTTTAATAAGGTATTAAAAGTGTTAAAAGTATACATGTGGTAAAAATTCATCCCATAATGATTTATCCACACTATTTGTGTGGTCCTCCCAAGGAGATCCTAACACAATTAGCTTACCCATAACAAATCCACACTAATTGGTAATCATTATAATATTTTCATCATGGTAGATCTAAACATAAAATAAATATTGTAATAAAAAATGTTATGATCACTTCTATGATGGAAATACCCTTTGTCCATAATATATTCATTGAGTTATTATTATTACCACTCATCTTTAATGAATACTACTATAACATCACAACATAATTAAAAAAACATATTATTTAAGAATCTAATTCCCCCAACCCTAGTTGACCGAAGCTGGTTTTTTATTTATTATGTTTTTATAACGTACATTGAATAACAACCCAATAGAAAAAATAGATTATTGGTATTTTTAAACTAGATACATATATGAGTCTTTCATTAAATTTTAATATTCAAATTACAACATTTTTTTCAAAATATCATTATTACATCTACATGTCCATGAATAAAACATATAGTACAATTCCTAGATTACTAGGAAAGGAATAAAAATATGGGTGAGACAAAATTCAAAATAACAATTAAGTACATCATGATTTATCATGAATCAATAAGCATAATAATCCTTTTGGAAAATATCTAAACACACATTTGATATAATGAATTTTAATATCTTTAAAAGATAAGGAATAATCAGTATATAATGGTAAATACATGAACACCCACCCCATTTAAATAACCTAAAAATGTGGAATATATAAGGAGTAATCAATATGGAAAGGTATATAATTCAATACACATTCCATTTAAATAACATGACTATAATGAATATATAATGAATAATAAATATGGAAAGATAAATAAAAAAATAGATTCTATTAATTCAATAAATTATAATGAAATTCAAACATAGATAATATCATTTTGAAAATATCATAGATAATAAAAATATAAGTTTTACTGAATAAAATGATTAATTTTTAGATGATATGATCTCTAGAATCATGATACCTATACCATCAAGACCCTTCACAAGATATTTTGAAACTACAGGTAGAAACCCATTTAAAGATAGATTAATCATTCAACACTTGATACTATTGATGCATTTATAGGATATATAATTATAGTAACCACCCATCATTTGTTGTCCAAATAATACCATTTATATCATGTAATTGATTTATTCATGAAATTTGTTTATTGACATCAAATATATATGATGAGTAATGAATAAATATATATTAATATTTCCCTAAATAAACAAACATATTTAAATTTAGAACACCATATGTAGAAATGAAATAATATTTAGTAAAACAACATATCCATGATAAATAATTTGGATATTTATGTAAAATTTTATGTCCAATGATTAGAGGAAAACAAATATTTTATGTAAAATTTAATGACAACAAAAATGAATCAAGAAAGTTATTATTAATGATTTACTTGGTAATAATTATCATAACCCTCCCATATAATTAATATTTATGGTCTCAATAGGACATATACCCCATTTATTATATATAAAAATAGGATTTTTGTCAAAATGAATAAAAGTACCATATTAAAAAAACAATGTTTGGATAATATCCTTTTCACATTGAAAATACTTTTTAAAATCTAACAGATCACTAAATATTTGGAAAATTAAATTCCTTAAAAATAACCTCGGAAACACTTAAAGGAATAACTAAAATGTATGGTGTTCATTATGACAGAATATTTGGTACCTGTAGTACACGTTAAAATAGAGATTATTCTAACATTATCAGTAAAATCTAGGTGATCATTGTTTGGAAAAAAACTTGAAGATTACATTTAATTTTTTTTAATTCAATCATGAATAATAATTTAAATTAAAAATTATTTTTATAATGATGAACAATTTTGAAAAAAAATTCAGGAAATAATATTTTGGATGAAGAAAGATTTATGACTGAAGGTAGAAATCAAGTTCAATTTTTTTAAAAATATTTTATCAATTATATGATGTACCAAAAAGATAAAAAATTATATTATTAAAAGAAATATAAATCAATTAATAGATAATAATAAAATTTACTTTCTTTGTTATAGAATGATCTAAAAATATAATTCAATGCAAATTCAATGATAAATAGTAATGATTAAAATTATATTGTAAAACAAACCCTTAAAAATATAAAAATATTTAATTGAGAATTAACCAATGAAAATATTATGTATATAAACTAAAAATTCACATAATAAAGTGGATATAGAATTTAAAATATTAAATTTTAAATACACACATAATATCATTGAATATCAAAGACAATGATTAAGTAATATATCTCAATAACGTGAAATCGAGTTATGAAATCATTTTTAACTTAGATATTTTCATGTAGAATTGTCTTAGAAGAAATAAATATAATTGAAATGTATAATACCATTAATTATTAATGATTATTGATATTAATATCCAAATGATAAGTAAATTCACTATATAAAATAAATTATGTGTTTAAAATTATAATATTCCACAAAGAAGGGAAATTTAGATGAAGTCCTTTACATCATACTTATTTTGGTCGAACATTCTTTAACCACAAGAATTATAGTTTCATGTTTTTTATTAATTTATTCCAAAAGAATATCAATATTTATAATATTACATATGATCCTATTATAAAATCTTATAACCCATTTGTCAATGATCAATAATGTTTTTCATCGTTTCATGTGTTAGTTAACTTGTTTTTGTCTTCGTGTTTTTTATAACTATATGTATTATTATATATAGGATATAGATCTAGTGTCTCAAAAAATAAAATAATTCTATAAATCTCAAATTTTAATTTGATAATTTTTTTGAATCATTATTGAAATTTGATCAAGTTGAATAGATCACATCACTTCGTGGATACAAAAGGTCATATGTATGTATGATTGAGGTTATCATTTCCAAAATGCATTAAAGGGTTATGCAGTTTCTGATATATTAATTTTAAAAATATATATAGATATATATCTCATTTATTTTTTAATAATAAACATATTACATATCATCTAAATAGTAATTTAAAAACAAATCATATAGCTTCTTAATGAGGTAGTTTGTTGTCCACATGAGTGACATTATGATAATATAAATAGCTTGGAAAGTAATATTTTATATATGTTATTATAATTATAGAATTATAATAAAATAATAAATTTCAAATTATTGTGTTATATATATCATTATATTCATTTTTTAAATATATTTATGTAAAAAAATATATTTCAGTTCGCAAGGTGCTAGTTAGTCATACACACGATCTAAAGTTTTATTTCCCATTAAATAGAACTCGAGGGGGATATAGGTCATTTTATTTCTCAATAAAAATAAGTATATGAAATATAATTAGGTTAATATATACTCATTATTTAATAGTATTTGAAGGAGTCTGATGAAAAATAAATACAAATGCTGGCATAAACACGTTAACTCTTCTTAAGAAAATGACTCTGTGTTTCCACCAAATGAAATCCTAATTTGGATTATTGGTCATAAAAATGGCTCTATGATTTTTATTGGGGAGCATTTAAGTTCGTTGGGTAGATATTTTATGATCCTAATGGCTATGGATGTGTAATGATTATAGGAGATGGAGTGGTTTTTTTATAACTACAAGAGATAACTTCATGGAATATTACGAACTTATTCAACTACACCTACATATTTATCATTCCAAAAGACTAAAAAATGCATCAATATTAAGTTTTTTTTGTTATAAGACCCAAGTATTACCAAAAGGGTGATTTTTGGCAAGTTTGTTTTTCCATTTTTAACCCTAAAATATTTAGTTTAACTACTGGTAATATAGTTTCTAACTTAACTGTGGTAATTATTTTTGAATTATTTTACTACTAATACTGGTTGTAAAATTTAGTTCACCATATTAGAGAATATATATATTATTATTATTATTGAAAATATGGTATCGATTTCGAAAAATATAATTTATTAATGTGGAAGAATGAAATTTAATGTTATACCCATAAAAGTGATGAAATAACGGGTTTTCAAAGAAAACATTCTCATAAGTATAGAATTGTTAAATATAAATATTCAATATGTAATTAATCCAAATGAACTAAATTAGTTAATTTTTAATATAATTTTACTCATTTTTATTTATAAAAAAATTTAAAGGATTATATATTCTTGTTAATTATTTAAAGAATATAATAGTTCTCAAGGAAAATTAGAATGGTTCCATATTCGTTGAAAAATGATACAAATCTAAATATCTCAAAAATTCACAATAAGGTTCTAATTAAAAAAATGAGATAATATTTTAAACTTCATTTTACGTAAGGTTTAAAAATTATTTTCAAATTCTGTGAACAAATCCTAACAAAACCATTATTTAGAAAAATACATTTTTTAAAAAATACTTATTTTTCATTAAATGATTATTATGTTATTTATATTCAACATATGACTATAATTTTCAGTATTTAGTAATTAATATTCATACTCACAAATATAATGGATTGGATATAATGTAATACTATATTATGGTAAATTTAGACGTTATTATAAATTTCTTAAGATATTGAAGAGTGTAAATTTAAAGTGATATATTATGTTGGCTATTTTGGAATATTTTTTCATGTTTCATATTAAATTGAATAAAGTATCCATATTTCCAAATATATGTGTGTCACAATGAAAATAATGATGGGAATCCAAATCCTTTTAATTATATACAACAGGGTGGTATTTATTTCTCAACATAATGAACATTTTGTTAATTCTAAAATAGTGAGTGAATAGTTAATTATATAATTATTAATGGCCAAATGAATAATATTATTCAGAATTAGTGATTATTTTCATTCTTATATATTTAAATTTTTTTTATATCATTCATCTATTTATAAATTTAATCTCATTAGATTCATTGTGGAAGCATCATTTTCATTATCGTCTCTTCTTCAACTACATATTTTATAATGAAATATTTTGAAAATATTCTACCTTTATTGAACCATGAACACAGGTTCTCAATAATCAGGAATAATAATATTTTTATTAATAGTATTTAAATTCTATTTTATCATTATTTTAATTTATTTCTTCCAAAAAAATTAATACAATCTCTCCAAACAAGGTACAGTTATTTTGTTATCATTAATACTCATTTCATGTATATATATTATGAAATAAATCTATAGATTCTATTCATGACTCATTTGGTAGAATTTTCAAATTTGATAAATTATTCTGATGTCCACAATAATTTATATTATAAGTATTGATCAAGTATTAAAAACAACACCATTACATGAAAATTAATTTCATATATTCTCAATACTATCTCCTTTAACCTTCTTTTAAATATTCATGTAATTACCAATTTATATTATATTAATTTCTTTATTCACATTTAATAATCATTGAAAATTAATTAATTATTTCAATACAATGATCTTATATCGAATCCTTTTATAAGATTCATATTTTTCATGGATTTTATTATCAAAGTGATTATCATTTTTGGATAATATATATATATATATATATGAATAACATTAAATATTGATTTAGTCTCATTGAGTTT
Source organism: Viscum album (assembly GCA_963277665.1). Classification (NCBI taxonomy): domain Eukaryota; kingdom Viridiplantae; phylum Streptophyta; class Magnoliopsida; order Santalales; family Viscaceae; genus Viscum; species Viscum album. Next base: position 1,550,932,087 of record OY728129.1, read on the forward strand.
TGGGAGATCTATATATATTAATAGGTTTTTATAATTTCATTTCTCATTCCTCTTGGAATAATATTTAGGTTGTGTAATCTCCTATAACAGTTTTCTATTAAAGGAACAAGAATATGTGAAAACGTATATTAAATCATTTTTAATGGTTGTTTTCAATCCTCATATGAAACATCAAATAATTCCACAGTCTCATGATCATTCCCTCTTTCAAATAGTTCATCAAATGTAAAATATTGAAAAAATATTTTATTACCAATTTTTTACTATATAAATTTGAAGACATTTTAGTTTATTGGGTCATTTTTTACATTAATTGTGTATTACTATATAAGAACATCTTAGTCCTTAGTACATCTAAGTACATAATTAATTCAACATGTTGATATAAATTTTTATTCAAATCTATATAATCTTTATACAATCTTTATCATTCCCATTACATTATTCATTTTATTAATTAGATCTTTAGAATATATTGAACTTGGCTTCGAAGTTGAATGTTCTTCACTATGTTCACATTTAATGATTCATTTGGAATATAACACAAATATCAACGATATAAAAATGGAAATAATCCAAGTTGATGTTGATCCAAGAGTTCTAATAGGATTAAGTATTCTATAGAGATCGATGTAGCTACACATAGTTAGTGGTAAATAAATGTATCCTACATTTCACTAATTTATAACTATTTTATTCACCTCTATAAATAAAATATATATTATTTTGTAAAATTATCATATCTCTCCCAAACTATATTCATGAAATAATGGTATACAATGATAATAAAGAACAAATTTTATTAAGAGGCTCACTGAAAATATGTTTAAATTTCTTCATTGTATATTGGTTTTTATACCATATACACCTGACTAAAATGTTATTTTAAAAATAAAAAATGGTATTTGGATGAAATTAAATCATTTAAATAAAAAATTATAAATTCAAAATTCATAACTAAATTTTTATTTTTTATAAAAACCATCTTATTTGTTTTTAATTACTAATATGTGGAAATTTCTGAATAAAAAACCTTTTTCAGGAACGATCAGTAGAATTTGTTGCTGTCTACACTGTAAAATTCAAGATAGATCATAAACCTAAATAATCTAGTAATATGAATGATATACACCTCTTTTAAAATATTATCCAAGGATACGTCATGTGCCATTAACAAATTATCTTGAACAAATAATGTTAATGGGCCGAATCTATATTATGACTTTAACATCATAATATCTAATCAAACGTTTTTAGTGTCTCCTCTCAAAACAAAACAAGATTGATAATATGATAAAATGTAGTATAACATCTTCTGAATGAATTATCATTATTTTTGTTTTTAAACTTTTTTATATTATTCTATACTTTATCACATGAATTTTTTCATATATCAAAACCTATAGTCATCATTCAAAACCATAGAATTACAGCCTCCATACATCTGTCTCCTGTTAGATTTTAATATTAAAATTTCGACGATCTTTGGTTTCCATATCTAAAAGTTGTTAATCAATAATTACTTTATAATAAAAAACAATATGAATTTACATCATTAAACCATATTTTCATAATTACATTATTTCTTAAATAATAGACCATAATATTCTACTAAAAAAGTATATAAAAGGATCAAATTAATATTCCATTAAAATAAAAAAAACCAAAACATTTATTTTCTATATATGCATGAGATAATCCAAAACCCATTGTAGTTTCAATCTTTTATGAGTAGAAAAACTAATTCTCTATATGTTATAAACCTTCACATATTCGATGGAAATAATAATAATAATCATGATATTTGAATTATTAATAAAAATAATGAATTTTTAGAGAGGTGTCATTAAATTAATCACATTATTTAAATGTTTATTCATACATATGAAAAATTAAATATTGGTAATGACATTAGTGAGATTAAATTTATTTTATACATCATTGAAATTATTTCTTATATTGTATAACTAAAGAGAAAAAATACTGTATTTTCTTAATTTATTTCATATGTATACCATTGGATGTCAAAATATTATCTTGAATATGTAGAAGAAGTTAGGAGTAAATATTTCATGACATCATTGAGATGTTAGGGATCACATGATTAATAATATAAATATTTGATTATTAATTTACATAATAGTCCAACCATACATTTTTCATCCACACTACTATGTGAGATATTATGTATCAATAGTTAAAACTGGTGTATGATAGAGACTATATATACATCATATTGAAAAACACCTTGTACACATTTTTTCTGTATGTGATAATAATAATACCTTACTTAATTTTAAACAAACCCAAGGTTGTTACGTATGAGAATGAATGTCCTCAAAATCACTATAGAACATATACATATAATTTTATGGATTCCAAAAAACTAAAATTATTATCACAAAAATTTATTAATCTCAAAATGATTCATATATTTTTAATAACATCCAATTCCATCACAAAAAACTTTCATCAGATTCCAAGGATCAGTGTAGAATGAATACACTCAAATTAATGTTTATTTATCACCAACTAATTAATGGAATATCCATGTCTTATTTATCTCAAAATAAACAACATTGTATCATCTAAATATGAGTTATGTATAAACTATATCCTTTAGGAATGAAATTAACAATTAAGAATCATCAAATCTCAATCGATTCTCAATAAATCTAAAAGCATAAATATTATTCAAATAGAACTATACAATTTATAGGGATGTATTATTAAATAATAACTATACTCTATGGATATCATTTTCATCATTGATAAATTCTTTCTCATGTGACTATTTCTCAATGTAATATAACCAATAGATACTAGTCATCTTTGTTTTTTTTTGAAAAATCATGTATTACGTTAAACTAATTTAGAATAAATGAATATTATTAAACACGTTATAAAAATTATATTTTAAATATTATAAATTAATGGATTAATTCATAATAAATAAATACAAAACTATCAATATTTTCATTTTAGGATTGAAAAATATTTTTTTTCATATTGGGTTCTTATTATATTTTGTGTGAATAGATTCTATAAATATTTTTTACATTTTTTAAAAATTTAATATGAAAAAATAAATATTTTTTTAAATTACCCTATATATATTATTATAGTGTGAATTTTTCATGATTATTATAATTTTTTATGAATAGTGAAAATACTGAATTTAATAAAAACAACATTTTTATTTCAAATAAAATCCCCGTGATATTTTTAATTTAATAATAAATTAGAATAAATATAATTTTATTAGAATTTTTTATCAATAAAATATTATTTTCATAGATGGAAGAGTGATGTGAATCAAGTGAAAACCCTAAACCTCATGATCCATGAGTTTGTGGGAATACGATTTATGGGTCAATTTCAAATGTATTGGATCATAAAAAATATTAATCTTATTATATGAGGAATAAAGAGATGTTCTCCCTTGAGAATAAAAATCCAATCATAACAAGATCCCCTCTTACTTTTGTTTTTGTCCTGAAGAAGAAATTCGTAGAGGTAGTGAAGGCTTCTTCTGGGATATACTTCACCTATTTTGATATGCCTCCACCTAGGATTGTGATAAATATGTTAAAATTTTCTCATCTATTATAAAATAAGGAGGTGATTAATGAGGGAGATTATCTATGTAATATCTAGATCATTACAAACATATTGATTCCAAAAGGTTAAAAACTATGGAAATACAATGATCTAACAAGAATATTTTTCATTAGATTTTGGATTTGATTATTAGATAATGATATATATGAGAAGGTAGCACTACCATTGTTTTATTTCCACCAAATGAGTGTAAAATAAGAGAATGGAGCATGGGTATTGTCTACCTCAAAACTGGTTTTTTGAACATATAGGATTTGGATTAGAATTTCGACCTTATGAATGTATTTAATAAACATGCTCTTTTATGGATCAAAGTTGTAAGATGCATTGTATTTATTGGTACCCAAATATCTTATGGGATTTTTCTTCTGATGTGGTAAATACCATTCAAATGGATAGACAGACTAACAATATGAGGTTTGGGAACTATTCCTATATTTTAGTGGAAGTGGACATGTCTAGCACCCTAGTCAAATTGGTGTTCCTCACAAAAAGGTATGATAATATGAATATAGAACTTCTCTATGTGAGGAAACTGAAATTTTTCTAGGGATTCATGTTTTTTGGAAATTTTATTACTGAATATATTAGAAATAAATACTGCAACTTCTATAAGGTGAAATTCAATGATGTTTCCATATATAGAAGAAAAAAGTGAGTGGTAAAGTAATATATATTGACTCTAAATATAATTAAAAGTATGACATGTGTTTTAATCAAGAGGAAAATTCCTTGTTTTTAATTGATCACACTCTAATGGAGAGACCTATTGTGAAATATGTTAGACCCACTAATGTGAAAGTTTTGGAAATTATAGAGAAGATGAATTAAAAAAAAGAGGATATAATCTTTAATTATCCCTCTATACCAAGCCATGTAGCCACTGTATTAAGTGAGTGTGGCTACCTACTTACTTTTAGTGGAGTGGAAGTGACATCTTTGGAATCAAATCCTTTGGGGAAATTGTTCGACCCCATATCATGTAGGAACACTTCCCCAATGGAAATTCCTAATGATACACCCAATATGACCAGATCTGGATCACAATTTCAATATCATAATAACCAAAATTTTGGATATGATGAAAAATTATGGGTGAACTAGTATATGTTCCCCTCATATTTATTAGAGTGGCTGCATAAATGATCAATATTTTGACGAACCTGTACTAGAGTGTCCTTTCATGTAGACACATCCTTCTATGGCTGCTAGAAGGTCAAAAAAAGTGAGAAATGAACTAAATCACATCCAATCCAAAAACATTTTCACACCATTGTGTGTAACCTTATGGTATGATGAATATAAGGATCCCCAGTCTCCTGAATAGGATGCAATTTCCTTAAAGACTATATAGGGTACCTCTATTGATGGAACATATGTGAATGATCCAATTAGAACCACTCAAAAAAATTCATATGGTACTTCCACTAATTTAACATATGTGAATGAGAATAATGGAACCACAAGTACATTTGGAGTGGTCACAACTCTTAGTGAAAAGAATAAGCAAGATTGAGGAGGGACACATTTCATAGTGATAAAACAAAAAATCAAGGGCCCAGAAAAATGAGCTAAGACCATTCAAAATGTAATTCAATTTTGTAATTCTCAATTACATGGGAAATCCCTAACATCCAAGGATATTGGAGATTATTTTTTGGACAATAAACCTTTTCTGATTGGTATTGAAGATCAAAAAAATGATCTCTAAGAAAGGAATAGGCTTTAAATGTGCCTCTCTTAGATACATTTTTTTCTCTCAAAACTGGTATGATATCACTACATATCATCTTCGAGTTCCTAAGAATGATAAAATTTGGATTATCTCAACTATTAAGAATTCACAGTGGATATCATTCTTCTATAACCACTAAGGATTCAATTTTCATGTATATTTTTTCTAGGACTCCTCATATTACATCACAATAAGGGTGATTTGGGATTATCTTGAAGCACCCTCAAAAAATGAATCTAATAAATGGATTATTATGGGAAATTATAACATGATACTCTAGCCTAAGGAGAAGACCTTACTAAAATTTAATAGAGTTACATCAATGGAATTATCCTCTTGCATTGAAAAATTACATTTGTCTAACATACCAATTATAGGTTTTGAATTCACCAGGAGCGGGTATACATTGAATGGAAGGTAGTCAAGGAAAAATGATAGATGTTTTGTTTAGATGGATGATTCAGAGAATGATAGAGTAACTTCTGTCCAAAAATCACTCGGATCATATCCCTATATTGATTGAGATATCCACCCACATTGTTATATCCATCCTTCTTTCTTTCAAGTTAAAAAATGGGTGGATTGTAACTCATAGATGGAGGGAGGTTATTATTGAAGCTTAGAGGATAGATCAAGATGGAATCTATTTACAAATCCATGATGGGAAATTATAAAATTTCAAAAAAACTCGTATGATATATGGGTAAGAGATTGTTCTATAAACATGATATTGAAATTAGGGATGGTGTAGAAAATATAGAATATTTTAAAATCATAAATCAATATCAAAATACACCATCCAGGGAGGAATGGAAATATCTTAGATGTTTTCAAGATATTAAAAATTTGAAAAATGGTTGGAATGAAACCACTTACATGTTAAGTGGTTAAGGAAAGGTGATATGAACTATAAATTCACTCACATGATGAATAAGGAAAAAATAATAACGGTGGGGTTAAAGGAACTTTATATTAATGGTTTTCTTCATACCCATAAAAATTTATCTCCATTTTAGTGGTGGATCAAATCATTGGTCTCTAATCTAATGATTTTATTGAAAACACCAATATTAGGATTTACAAAATCTCCCCTTGGATATAGGATTATTATAGCTTTTCCCTCACTATGGAGCCTTCTAAGGAGAAAATTAAGGAGTCAATTTTCTCTTTAAATATCAGGAGTTTGGCTGGTCTAGACGGATTCCCCAATATTTTTTATTATATTTTACTTGGAAATACATGAATATGATATGTTCAATAGATTATGATATTTAATTACTCATGCACATATTCTTTATGGTATTAACACCAATTTTGTTTCTCTGATTCCAAATAAATTGATTTTGGTTGACATAGAAGACATCATACCAGTTTTTATTGGGAGCATTTTTCCAAATGATATTATCAAAATTATAAATAACATATTAGGTATAATTATCAAGGAGTACATTAAACTGAACAAGTTTGGATTTGTACCTCATTGGAGCATCTAGAATTGTCATTTTACGACATCTTAATATATCAATCTATTGAAAACTATGTCCGAGAAATGGAACATTTCTCTCAAAATTGACATATCCAAGTCCTTTGACACACTAAAGTGGAGATTTCTCCTTGATGATCTCATAAGTTAGGGATTCTCTAATGAATTTGTTAGACTTATCTGTAGTATTCTCAATTCTAAAAGCCTCCTTATTTTAATTAATGGATACCGCAAAGGAAATTTTTAATGCTCTAGAGGACTATGGAAAATAACCCCTATCAAGACTCATATTTTCAATTTTTATAGACTATATGAGTAAATGATTTAAATAAATCACTCAAATAGGAATCTATAAATAGGTCAAAAATGGTTGGAACAACTTCATCCCATAGAACATATTATGTGCTGATAAAATTCTCCTTTTTTGTAAATCTTCATGGAAACCAATCTTTGTGATTAAATCCTTCTTTTCACACTATGAGGTAGTGGCAGGTTAGACTATAAGTTGGAATAATTTTTTTTATGTTTGGAGGGGGTTTTTTTGTAATAAAAATAAGGTTATCAAGACCCTTGGAGTGATAGAAGGCTCTATACCTTCCAATTATCATTTTTCCCTTATTTTGGGGGAAGGTACAAAGGTACAATATCTAGGAAATATTCTCCAGTATCATTAATTTATTGGATATAAGGAAAGGGAAGTTGATGTCTCATATAGTGGGGGTGTGCTTCATTTATTCAGGGAATACATAAAAATATGTATATTCATTATCTTTCTATATATGAGAAAAAATGTTTTCTTATTAATTTTTTATTCATGATGAGAAATTTCATATTGATAGGGTCAGTGAATGAAATGGGTTCAATTACTTTATCCTATAAGGAGTTTACTAAACCCATTTATATGGGAGGCATTGCCACCATATATCTCAAAATTTCCAATGATGGTATTATTAATAAATTTACATTGAATATATTACCCTATACTAATTATTAAATGTGCTTATTGTTATGCAAGACTCTGTAGAGGATTCTGAATCGGTACTCTCAATACCCTAGATCATTTTTCTTTCAATCTCTAAAACATTCTTTCACTAATTTAATACAAAAATCAATATGGAATTCTAGTCAACAATCATGAATCACTCGTTTAGACACCCCCTAGCTGGAAATTCTTCTTAACATTGTTAATGTGCCTCCCAACATGCTTGATATAACTATTTCTGAGTTCTTAATTCATAATGATAGGGATGATGACATTTTAACCCCACAAGATAGCATGGAAATATTAAATTATTCTTTTATGGATAATGAATGAATGATTTAGAAGCCAAACAGAAATTAAATTTTTTATGAAAAGGTGTTATTCTTCCTATAATGTGTTTTCTCCACCCAAAAATCAGCTTGGGTACTGAAAATTAACGTACCCATTTTCTAGACTTCAAGATTTTTTATTCTGTGGAGAATATTGAGAAACTACATTTACACACATTAAAGTTAAGGAAATTTGGATAGTGTATTTTATCAGCATGCTAAATATTTCTTAGGAATAACGAAACTGTTCAACAATTGTTTTTGAGATTTCTCTTTCCACGAGAATTGTGGAATTATATTAGAAACCTGTTTGATATGGTGTTGTGTACTCATAGACAACTCAATGAAATGATGATTCACATCAGTTAATGTGGAAGAAGTATACAAATAAATAACTCGTTGGATGCTGCTGTAATGATTTGTAGCTCTATCTAGAGATCATGAAACAACTTATTATTTGATAACATGCCTCCATCAATTCAAGTTGGTGCAATGGACATACAAAGTAAAATGGATTCTATTTCTATCATTCAAGATGCTATTAAGGAGAACAATTTTATGAATTAAAAAACTCTCCAATTGCTGGGAATTTCAAATGGTAAAAGATACCTCTCATTCTTAAGACGATTATATGGATTCCTAAAATTTATCCAGGGGTCAAATATAATGATGATGGAATAGCCTATGGAATTTTTCAGATCTTGGGGTGTGGAGGTTTCTTTCACACTAACTGTGGTTTGACAATGGTTGTATTCATCTCTTAATTGGGCTGGGTATAACAAATAATGATGAATTATAGAAAATTATTTATTATATTAAATATCATTCCTATCATAGTTTTAATTTGATATGGAATAAATAAGATTCTGAAATTGTTATCAATGCTTTAAAATCAAGAACCATGAATTCCCCTTGTATAATTCTACCCCATTGGATTCAATGTCTAAATCAGACCAGGAATCTCAATTTAATAGTTGAACATGCTTATTAGGAATTGAATCATGTGGAAGAATAACTTTAAAAGTGAGAAATCATGGGAATGAGTACTATGTGGTCCATTAGAGCTCCATATTATTATTCACCGATGGTGGATTATCATGACCCATCCCTCCAAAGATGCCCCTACTAGACTGGAACTATATAAATTGAGATAATTACTGTCGAGTCCCACCTCCAGTAGGCCTTAGGGTGGTGACCAACACCAAGGGTATATAATGTCACAAAATGGGTGGAATTTAAAATTTTATAGAAAACTAGATCGAATGATAAGATGATCTATCCCAGAAAAACTCCAAGTACAGTATAAATAATATAAATACAAAATACATCCAATATTCATGTTTAAAACAAAACTCATACAAATACATAATTCCCCAAAATAAGTACCAAAATTAAAGCTGAGCGACGACACAAAAACGGTCAAGATCCAAGCTAGTAAGGCCTTGCACAGTCTGAAAAATCCTCCATGAACCCTGAAAATAGTAATATATATATATATATATATGGTGAGCATACAAGTATACTTAGTTGGAACAACCAATTTCTCTAATACACAAGTGGGAGAAGCATACTAATGCTTCTGTGAGAAAAAAATAGAACCCAACAACAACTAACACGGTAATACTAGCCATCCCAACTTCACCAAGGCACACTCACCATGTAATAGAAATCATGTAAAGTAAAATAATTTAGATCAATGATTTGGTTACCCTGTACCTCTTTCCCACTTATTATACACCCCCACACCAATATGGAAAATGTTCTCGTGCTCCCACATCTTCCAAAAGTAGCACATCACAACACACTCATACACACCAGGGTCTCACAGCTTGTCTTTTCACCTAAGAAACCAAAGAGAGTTATATCCCACCCACACACCTGGGTCGCACAACCACATCACAACCTAAAAAAACATGGGATTGCACAACACATGTCATCACAAAGACACCTGGGAAAACCCAACTCGCCCACATAGACTTGGGCATCAAAAAATACTAACTTAAAGAAGAACCTTTGGTTACCACAACATAGAATAGGGATAAAGTAAGAGCAGGTAGACAACCATCCATCCTCCCACCAGGATGTTTGGGAAAAGAACCCTCCCCCGTGAAGATGGGGGTGTTTGACACATAGTTCTCAACTAGGCTAGGATGTGTATAGAAATCACATGGGAAATAAAAATAATATATATTTATATATATATGATACCAAACACTAAAACACAACCTATGGGGTTTTATCCAACAACCAACTCACAATACACCTTTGATGCTACCTCTAAATGCACAGTCACACAACAAGCCCCAAACTCGGTTGATACCCCCATCCAATTCATTTAACCAATTATTTTTCATTATTAAACAATTAATTTATTCATTACATACCTACCAAGGTAATTAATAGTCACAAGAACGAATAAGAAACACAACCAAGGTCATCTCCTAATGAATAGTGCCAATAAATTAATGTAGCTTCACATTCCTCTCTGTTTAAGAACCTACTACAACCACTACCATCATCATTATGCAAAGATGTTCATCCCAATCCATCATCTCAATAGGGAAAACACCCAAATCACAGTCGCACCAACAACACATTATCACACAACCCTATCAAATCCCTGTTGTACAACACATTCCATCCATTCCACATTCACACCCCTTTACAACAACATTCAGTTTCATAAACAAACAATATCTCAACCTAAGATTCCATTATACCAGCCAAACCACCCAATATCACGCAGCAATGCCCACAGCCCTACTACAACAGAAGTCATAAAAACCCACACACAACACACCACCTTACAAAACAATGAAAGTCATATTCAGATTTAACAAGACATTTATCACTCAACTCCCACTTGTTAATTAAGGGTTTATCAGAGAAGCATTTTAATCCTTGGGAATCCATTTATTAGTGGAGTCTACATGGTTTTTTTTCATAGCATTGGTTCGATAAGAAATAAAAAAATTTAACAAAAAATCTATTTTGTTCAAAAGTAAAAACCTCCAATGGACTTGATTTTTAGGGGGTAGTTATCCCATAAAATTCCCAATTTAAGAAAAATATCACTAAAAATTATGATCATACATAACTTCCCCCAGAACATGTTTATTGATTTGAAACTGATTTAGTTTTGTTTATTGAATTTGTATTAAATAGCAATCAAAATGAGACATTTATAGATCAATCCTACATGATGCATAATTAAGAGAGATGAAGGTAAACCTACTTGGAAGAAGAAGTGATCACAACATCCATAATGACTCAAAGAAGTGGGTTAGCATGTAGTAGGAAATTCTATTAGGGAATACTATATCCAAAAGCTACAACACAACTCATGAATCCAAATTGAGGAAAGGATATGGGATCCTCATACCAAGATAATGAAGTAAGAATGAAGGATGATATTGGACTTGAATTATAAGGATTAGACATTAGACTCATGGGATACAAAACCAATTTAAATTCAATATTAATGGTGGATAATGACCAAGACAATGTGTTTTAACCAATTAAAGGCCTCATGATTTTTTGGAATTTAAATATATGTCTCATAGCCCCTAAAACGGATCGAAAACCACCTAAATATGTAAATAAAATAACTTTATGGAAAGTAACTAGGGAAAAAGGGTAACACTCGAAAACATGGAAAATTGGAAAAGGAAAGTGAAACACTATTAAGTGAGTCACTAGTGCGAGTCACTGGTTTGACGCACTGGTACGAGTAATTGGGGTAACCCACCAACACGACCCACTGTCGCGCCCCATGGTTATGACCCAACGTCATGACCCACTATTGTGACCCACCATCGCAACCCACCATTGCGACCCACTGTCACGACCCACCGTCACGAGCCACCATCATGTGCCACCATCACAACCCACCATGGGGACCCACCACGGGGAATCACCATCACAACCCACCATCACAACTCACCATCATGACATACCATTAAAAGATATAAAATATTTATAATGCTTTGAAAATGTAACCTTGACCTTCTAGAACACTTCAAACCTAGGATTTTCACAAATTAATGTACTGGACTGGTCCAAGCCATTACATCAGATAACTCTCAAACTATTCTCTCCCTTGATAATTAAATAACAACCAAGGATAAAAGACTGGACTTTTCTGAAAAACCACCCCGTGAGATACCTCTCAAGGATATCACTACAGTTGAAACATCGCTAACAACCAAACACCAAAATGTTCAATGATAAACCAAAATGTGTTGTTCAAAAGCTAGAGTGGAAACCTCCACATTCAATAATGCCACCTCTGACATCTAATAACCCAAACGAGAATGAAACACACCACAAGAGTACAAATAGAATTTTGTATCAAACACATGAATCAGAAAATCCCATCCTCCATGTCAAGATACTATCCTCTTTGGTAGGCACTAACTCACGGACACGGGTTCAATCGCATCGCAGTTAATGCGCTTCGATTAAGAATGGTGTCTTCCCCTTTTAACATGTCCATAATTTCTATCACATTTCACCACACACATCTCAACCCAATGTAAAACAACAAATTTCATAAAACAAGGTTCAGAAATTATATATCCAAACAAAAAAGAACAAGGGAAATCCCAAAACAAATCTAGGTACTCGGCATGAATCTACGTTTCTCGTTCCAAGTAATCTCCTCCAAGACAACATGACTCCATAACATATGCACCAATGGAATGGTCTTCCCACACAACAATTTATCCTAATGATCATGAATCTATAATTTCCACTCCATGTATGTCGCGTTATCATTTATATCCAAGACTCATTACTAAATGCAATGGTATTCATCATGAAGATACTGACAGATTTGAGTGATGTGAAAGATGTCATGAATCCCCTCCAACTACAAAGGCATCGACAAATGTTATGCAAACTTTTTGACTCACCCTAGCACCTTGAAGGGTATGGTGATCTTGCAAGAATTTGTACTCCCTTTTCCAAACCGTTGCATCCCACATTGAGGGGAAACCTTCATAAACACAAGGTCCCTAACCTCGAACATTAAGAACATTAACTTATAATTATTTTATGACTTCATGGTGGTCTTTCACTGATTTCAGCCTTTCACAAACTAGATAACCCTTCTCTATCAGGCTCTGTACAACCTCAGGATGAAGAATTGTTGTCTCCCCATCCTCATTCTTTCACAACCAAGAGTGACATGATCTCCCATACAATTCCTTAAAAGGATCCATTCCAATGGAAGAGTAAAAAATTTTATTATAAGGAAACAATACCAAGGGAAAGTGTCATATCCAAGATATGCCAAGGTCCATGATGCATGCTCGCAAAATATCATTCATCATCTAGATAGACTATTCTATCTTCCCATATGTATTAAGGTAGAAGGTAGTTTTAAGGTGTAATTGAGTGGAAAAATAATTCTACAACCCCCTCCAGAATCGTGGTGTAAAATGTGTATCATGATATGAGATAATGGATCTCTTTACACCATGTGGTTGAGACACCTTATCCATAAACATATTTTTCATGTAATCCACTATTCTTGACTCCTTGAATTCTAAGAAGTGAGAAATTTTCGTTAGCTGATCCACTACTACCCAGAAAGTACCATAGCGTCTCTAATCCCTGGGTAACCCTATCACAAAATACATTGATATGTCTTCCCATTTTCACTCAGGGACATCTAAGGTATTCAAAAAACCACCAGGAACATAGTGCTTGTCCTTCAACTAATGAAATATGAATCATTTTTTCACAAACTCCACCACTACCTATTTCATCACAGGAAACTAAAAGTGCATCTTAAAGCCACAATATATCTTGGAAACTCTTATGTGTATGGCTGAGTGTGAGTTATGAAACTCATGCGGAACTCCCTCATACATATACACTAGAAAAAATAGCCATCCATGGATTAAAATTTGATTCTACCCATCCTCCAACCATCCCTACAAAGAATCACCCTAAAAAAAACAATCATGCATCACCTCTACCTATGAGTCTCCCCACATTGATTCCTCCAACTACTACATCAAACAGTACAACATTGTCATCTGGAACAAATAACATCTTCCACCATCCATTCCTGCATCTAGGTGTATGGATTCCAACTCCTCCATTTCCTTCTATGTATCTGCAGATTCTCAAACAACCTCCTTCTGCGGCATCCAGCTCAAGGTATCGGCCACCGAATTCCCATTTCTTAATAAATATAGGATCTAAAAAACATAGTCCTTAACAAACAACATCTACCTCTATTATGAACAGTATAGATCTCACTAGGATAAGACAGACCTAAAACTCTTGTGATACATGAGGACCATAAAGCACTCTCCAATGACGTAATTATGCCACATATTCCGAGAAAAAACGACCACTACTAACTCAAGATAATGGGTGGAATAGTTTTTCTAATGGGGGAATATTTGACTAAACACATAAGATATTGTTTCAGGTTTCTACATCACGGTGCATCCCAAACCTAGATGGGAAGAATCACATAGCACCTCAAAAATCACTCCTTCCTATGGAAACCGAAGCAATGGAGTTCTAACCAACTTCTCATCCATATAACCTAATGCCACTTGGAATGGATATATCCATACAAAAGCTTGGTATTTTTTCATTGGAGATGTTAATGGAGCTACAAATTGAGATAAATCAGGTAAAAACATCTGATAATTGCTCAAAAGACCAAGAAAATTGCAAACCTCTTCTAAATATTTGGGTTCTACCCAAGAAAAAAAATACTTCAACCTTTGACAGGTCTAATTCCACACCCAGTTGTGATAAAATATTTCTATGGAAATGCACCTCCTGTTTCTAGAATAATCACTCTGAGATCTTTCCATATAACTGGTGGCGTCGAAGGACTTGCAAGACAATCCTGAGATACTCGGTATGCTCCTCCACTAAGATAGAGTACATAAATATTTGGTCAATGAATGTGATGATGAACCGGTCAAGGAACTCATGGAAAATAGTTATCATGAGCCCCATGAACATGGTTGGTGCATTCGTAACACCAAATGACATGACTACAAACTCAAAGTACCCATAGCTGCATCTTAATGTAGTATTTTGGATATCACCCTCCAACACCCTCAACTAGTGATATCTAGACCGTTGATCAATCTTAAAAAACCAACTCACCCATCATAGCTGGTTAAAAATAACATATATCCTTGGAAAAGAATAACGATTCTTGAATGTCACCCCATTAAACCTCTGGATGTTTATTCACAACCTCATACAACCATTTTTCTTATTTGTCAACAACATTGGAGTACCCCATAGCCACAAAATAGGATAGATAAATACCTTCTTCATCATATCATCTATTTTAATCCTCATCTCTTATAAATCAGATGATGCCATCTGATAAGGATCCATCAAAATTGAACAAGCACCAAGATAAAAATTCGATCCCAAAATCAACATCATTTTGAGGGGGTAGAGTTAAAACTTCCTTAGGTGTAACATACATTAAAACATAACAACCATGGGGACCTCCATCATCCCAGCATCTATTGATTCTCTCATCCAAAAAGGAAAGAAGATGATCTACATTCTGAGTACACACTTAACAACTCCACTCACCAATGAAAGCCATGCCCTAACCATCCACACATGAAAACACAACTATTATATGGATGTATTTGATAACAACACATACAGAATACAACCAACTAACTTTAACAATGAAATTGTGTGGTTACATCTGTATTATGAAGAGATCCCCATGGGACTATTGTGGTGACATCATCAGTCTACATCCTTGACACACAATAAACAAGTTACTCGGGCCTCCTACTAGCATACTCAACATCATGGAAACGGGAAGCCTCTCTACATATAGACCTATATAATGGGCTAGAATGTGTGTAGTAATTAATTTTGAAGCTCTTGGAACAAAAAATCACAAGAAAGCATACTAAACAAGCTAACCGTACCAATAATGATCTCTAGTCCTACTGGAACTGCTACCTCCACTGCATGAAACTGACCACATGTAGATCCTATTCTCCTCTACATATGACTACATCTTTGACCACACCATGGTAGAGGTCCCTAAGGAATACCATATGGTCTTCATCTACAAGCGCATTTTACCCTCAATAGAGCATAAGCGTGTTGTCCCTACTAAAGAAAACAACTAGCTATAAACTGTTATTGAGGATGGTGTAGAACTTGTCCACCTCTACAGTAATATGCTCGAATGGCCACTAGCCACAAGTTCTAAATATTCCCATGGAATCTATAGATGAAACACCACATTATGAATTTCACATAAAATGCATGAGGTCCAGCAGTTCAAAATAGAAATTATTGATGTTGAATCCCCACTAATCAAAGCCTCAATGTTCCTAGAGCCTTATACCTAATGGTGGTAACCATATATCTCAAAGATCCCATATAGCTCTCCTCTTACGGTAGAAATCCTCATGAGTTCATCCTCTCACTCATTTCCACCTTCTTTTGAACCTCTATGTACGTGAGTAACATAAAGATAGTAACCATGTACTACGTAGATGGAAAAAGTGCCTCCAATAAGAATCTCTAATGAGACGAATCATGAGAAAAACGATCTGGGGTGAAGCGAAGAAGGTCCTTCGACTTGATCCCAAGTTCTCATATTGACGTACTCACCTACAAATGGGAGAGTAACTCTTTATTCTTCTCAAACATCATAGTTGATGTACAGAATTCCTCCTAGAACTTTTATAGAAATTCAACCCATAACACATTTTCCTCCTTCCTATCCCCTTGGTACTACATCCATCACTGATGCATAGGTCCCCACATCTGTCTCACTGCCAATGGAACGTAGTACTCTATCAGAGCCTAGATCAAACTGAATGTGATTAAATCTCCTTGATCTAGCTCTCTGTCTCCTTGTTTGAAACAATTCACTAATAATTTCACAACGGCTACCACTATAAAACATGAAACTTTTTATTCCACTAGTCATCCTTCTCCATAGGATCAACCCTCTAATGATCAATAGAATCAGCGTGCTAAGCCTATAACAACCCTATTCATTATTTTATGTTTAACGATGATTTATTACCAGGATTTTCACTTAATAAAACTTGGATGATCAGGAGGTCTAGTGTTTTTTAGGCATAGAAACATTACCTAACAACTTAAAACATGAAATACACATCATTATTGAAAGATTATTTTTCATGACCACAACATTCATTCGTACTTACCATTTCTTGGGACAACTTGAGGACATACATAAGAAAAGGGTGATCCCTAAATCCCAGTAAGAGAATAAATATATAATAACACGAGGAAGACAGTACAAGCTAGTCCATAGGAATATCAATGTAGTTCCAAGTAAGCATGAACATAAATTCATTATATAGTATGATATTCATTACAGGGAAATGGGGAAACAATATACAACATGAATGTATCATGAGCCAAGTCTCATTGCACGTGGATTATCATGAGTAAACCTTTATTTCACATGAATTAGCATGAGTAAATTGTCATTTAAGATGAAATATTATGAGTAAACCCTCATTTCTCATGGTCTATCATGATATTAAACATTACCCAATGCATTGAAGTGCTATTAGGGAACAACCTTCAAATTCATTTCATTTTCATGTATAAGTGTTGCACATAGATCGTACAACATGGATTTATTAAACATCATAATTTACTCCATGAATGAGGAATGTGGAATAAAAACATATAAATCCCTAATCAATAAGTGTGTTATCATAATGGGGAATACACTTGATAGAGAAATGGGTATGGTATTCACTATACAATGATTTTGGCATGGAAAATCATGGTGTAATTTCAATATAATACCGATGTCAAATTAATTTTTTTTAAAAAGGATGATGAGAGATAAAGGGTTCTACCATCATTTATACATGAAATGGACAAAAGGGTAAAATGGAACATAATATCCCAGTATATGAAATGGAATTTAGATTCATAATATAAAAGAAATTCTTGAATGGAAATGAGAAGATTGAAATCCCTTACAGAATTTTGGAATGGTAACGGGTGTACAAGGGAGGGAATAATGGGAGAGAAAGGGGTATCTCATCATTCAAACATAGTAAGTGAAATATGTGGGAGGTGATAAAAAATATCCATTCATTTTTAATTTTAAATAAAAATATGTAACAATATAAGGAAACATGGAAAAAAATTAGAAAGGAAGGAACCCTTATGGAATATTGGCATAGTTTCAGGTGGGATTAAGGGATCATAGGGGGATTAATGGGAGTGAAAGGAAGATCCCATAATGTAATTTTTTTTCATAATGTAAGTACATAATAACATAACCAAAATCACGAAAATGGAAATTAAAATGCATGAAATAAAAGAGGTGCTTGAAGAAAAATGAGAGAGGGAGATCCCTTACTTGGATGTGTGATTCCAAAGGCATGGTAAAGGCTTCTTGGAAGATTGGGGCACCTTGGGAAGACTCTAGAGAGAATGGGTAAGAGGGTGTTCAAGCTTCAAAGATTTTAGTGAAGTTAAAAGGTAGAATGAGTGGGTTTATATAGGAAAGGAGGGGGATTTCTTTATTATTGTTGCTTTGGACACTCCACAATAAAATATTACAAACGAGAAACCATCCCATGGTTATTGGACATTTATTTTGGAAAAGGAGAGTGGTAAAAAATTATTTTATAAGGCCAAGGGCCGAACATAATCAAATATTTCCCTTACTTAAGTGGAGGTGAGTCACACTCTCACATAATTTTTTTAAATCAAAAAATATATTATCTGTTTTCGAGGATTCACTAAGGATTTATAAAATAAATCAAATAAACCAAAAATTAAATTAGCTTTTTTGGAAAAATATATATTTGTCTAAATATCGATTTTATTGTTTTCATGACATCCTTATTGGACCATTATTATGTCCTAAAACACATTATATATTTTTAAAAAATTTAATTCTTACCCAAAAAATTAACTATCTTAGAAAATTATGAAGAATTAAACAATGCATAATTCAACATCCTGATTCCAAAAAATAATAGTCAATTAATCTAAATAATGATAAAAATATTTGATTTTTATCCTTTAAAATAAAATCCAATATTTATTGAAAATTGACGGGTTTTGACAAAAACAGTTTTAAAACATTAATTAAAATTACATTTTATTTCTAAAGAATTATATGATCATTTATATTTAATAAAAGTAATTTAATAATAATATTTTATTATAATATTATTTATTTAAAATATCAATCAATTCTTAAAAAATTCATTAATTGAAATAAAAAATACCATTTCTGTTTTATCTTATAAAAATACACTTCTTATTAAACTGATTACTTAATCATTTATAGAGAAAAAACAGTAAAGAATAGACATAATCATCATTTATAATTAAAAGTAATGTTTTTATAAAACATTTTTACTATATTAACATTATTAATAAAACCTTAGTATAATATAATAATTTTTATATATTTTGGAAAAGTACAATTTTACCCAAAAAATCAATTTATCAAATTCATCATTTTTTTAAGAAAGACTATTCTATGAATAGAATTGATGGAATACGAATTTAATTTATAAAATTAGATTACACAATAAATAACCAATACCTTGTTTCATAACCCTTTATAACACAGACATATGACCTAAGGATAAGGTGTGAAATGGTGATAGACTCTTGGGGATGCTTTTCTAAGTGGGGATTTCGAATAACTTGAACTTCTCCCATATACAATTTTGTTCAATATTAACTTATTCAATCTCGGCTTGGGCTTAGTTCAGAGAAAATCGAAGTGATGCTACCTCCTTCCTATGATCTTGAAAATGGGCTTTATATAGAACAATTCTACTGGTAGAATCCACTAACTATTCATTGTAATTTAAATTTCCATTGTCATTTATATTTACAAATTATAATTATAACATTAAATTTAATATTACTTCCAATGGTTATATTTATCATTGTTCATTATTGATCATCGTCACATAATGGCTGAAAATTAATAGTTACATTTCAATTTATAATTATATGTTTTTAATGAACATGGAACCGTAAGAGAATAATTTTCATGAAACAAAATATTATTCAAAATTTCAGGTCATTGCATTCTTCCCCCAAAATGAAATTTCGTTCCCAAAATATTGTTTTACATAATAAGGTGAAAACAAGTGGGGGTACTTATCCTTCATCTTTTCAACAAGGTCTTCAATCTTTCCTATTATCATTTACTTTAAGAAGAAAGGGTTCATGCGTCACAATGGTACCTAAAGATATTTTCAAAATCACATTCTTCCATTACCCAAAAAAATCACAAGAATCATGGATTATATTTATAGAATCACCAATAAGACATTAAAAAATTCATTTCTTATATATAATATTGGAATTAACTTATTGAACTTGTTTTTATAAAAAAAATTCATACTGATTGATATTAAAATATTTCAAAATAGATTTTTTGAATATTAGTTTTGGAATTACCCAAAGACAAAAATTGATAATTTAAAACATATAGGCTGCTCGTAGGTATCTCTCTTTTGAATCATCTAGTAAATCATTTAGTTATTGATCATTTTGAAATATAGTGAAGAATTTGAAAATACCCTGACGTTACTTCCCATTATTATAATGGTAAAATCGTTTAAGGTTAAATATTCTACAATAGAAGATACTTGATCATTGAAAGAATCATTCAATTCTACTAGTATTGGATGCTTTATAAAGGTTTTTATGTGACTTGGTTATTTGAAAACGTTTCAATGTCATCTGATCATTACTTTAGAATAATCGTTCCTTATAGTTCATTAGGAAGAGAGAGAATAGTTGCTCACAATCATCCTCCTTCCATATTTTACTTCAGAACAAACAAATATAGTTAGGGGGTTTTAATACCTATATAATAGTAATGAAAAAAATAAAAAATTGAACATAGAAGGATGAACATGTATATTAATAGAATACCCTATCTTGTGAAACCAGATGTTTTAATCTAGGTTATTCATTATCTATTTCATATTGCATATTATTATTGTATTTTTTCCCCTTATTAAAGGTTTTTACTAAGATTATGAATTTAGCAAACAATATTCTCTAGGATTTTCAAACCAAGAGTGAATTAAGGACCGTTTTCGTGCACCTATTCCTGTTTGAGTCTAGCTCAAAGTAGGGTTTGTTTATTTTACCCCTAGATAAATATATTCTAGTTCCACATATACTTGTTCCTATCAATACATGGATGTATTTACTTGATAAAACACTTACACTATACTCTAAAAAATTAGGGATTCATTTCATATACATAGTCTTATCCCTATACCATTAACTATAGTTTTCGAACCCCAATCATAAAAATATCTAAACATATCCATTGATACGAACTATAACAACTCTAGTCTTTATTTTTCATATAATAATAAATTTTTACATAGATTTTTAATTAATACAACTTGAAAGATCTATAGCTATAGTTTATTTGCGTCTTAAGAACATTACATAAAAACTAAAAATATGAAACAAACAGCTTTATTGAAAAATTCATTTACATGACTACATTATTCATTCATACTTCGCATTGAAAGGGATAACCTGAGGACATACATAAGAAAAGGGTGAGCTATTAGGCCAGTAAGGGAATAAAAATGGCATAAGATGAGGAATACAATACGTGTTATCCAATAGGAATATCAATGGAGTGCCAAAGAAACATGAATATAAAGGCATGATATATCAGGATATTCCTAAGATGGAAATGTGGAAACAACATACAACATGATATTAGCATGATCCATGGATCATTGCACAGGGATTACCATTAGTGAACCCTATTGCTCATTAATTATCAGGATTAAATCCTCATTGAACATGAATTAGTATGAGTAAATCCTCATTGTAATGGTGTATCATGATATTAAATATTACCCAATCCATTGGAGTGATATTAGGGTTCACCCTTCATAATCATTTAATTTTCATGTATAAGTGTTCCACATGGAACATACAACATGGATTCATTAAAAATAATAATTTATTCCATGAAAAAGGAATGTGTAATACATACATGTATGTCCCAAATCTATATAAACAAGATTATAAAGTTTAGTACCCTTGATAGACAAATGGGTATGGTATTCACAACATGATGATTTTGGCAAGGAAAACGTGGTGCAATTACGTCATCATAACGTCATCAAATAGAAATTTCTCAAATGGGTTTAATTGATAGAAATGAGTATATCATAAGTTATACATGAAATGGACACTAAGGGGTTCATGGAATGTAATATCTCAACATATTAATGGACTTTAGATGCATAATATAAAATAAATTCATGAAGGGAAATGTGAAGAGTTAAATCCCTTACAGAATTTCGACATGGTAACAGGTGTACATTGTTGGGATTAATGAATGAGAAATGGGTCTTTCATCAATAAAACATAATAAAGGAAGTATGGGGGAGGCTAAAAAATATAACAAATAATTTTTAGTTGATAATAAAAGTATTTAAAAATATATTTAAACTTGGACAAAAATTGAGAAATGAAGGAACCCTTAAGCAATTTTGGAATAATAATGGGTGGGAATAGGGATCATAGTGGGGAATAATGGGAGTGAAATAAAGTTACCATAATGTATAAATTAAATGGAAATTATTAAATAATGTAAAAACATATAAAAAATTAAGAAAATGAAAATTAAAAGGCTTGATATAAAGAGATGAATGCAAAAAAGGACAGAGGGAGATCCCTTACTTGGTTGTGTGATTCCAAAGGCTTGGGAGTGGCTTGTTGGGAGATTGTGGTGCCTTGGGATGACTCTAAGGAGTAGGGGGAGAGTTTGGTAGATCAAAAAAGATATTTATTGAATATATATGGGATCATTGGTGGGATTATATAGGAAAGGATGCAGATTTCTTAATTATTTTGGTTTTCGACACTACATAATAAAATATAAAAACCACCAACCATCCCATAGTTTTTACCAATGGTTTATAGAAAATGGGAGTGGTATAAATTATTTTATAAGGCCCAGGGTAGAACTTAATTAAATATTTCCCTTGTTTATTTGGAGGCGAGTCACACTCTCATTGAAATTATTTTAAAATTTTAAAATATATTATATGTTCTAGAGGATTCAAAAAGGCATTATAAAATAAAAAAAAATTAAATAATTTTAATGGGAAAACATATATTATGACAAATATAGCTTTTAATTTCTTTATTACATCATTATTATTCCATTATGATTTCATATAACACATTATATATTTATACGGTATTTAATTTAAAGCCAAAAATTCGGTTGTCATTGAATATTATGAAAAATTCACTATTGGATAATTTCTATGTCCTAATTCAATTAATTATATTCATTTTATTAAAATAAATTTATAAATATGTGAATTTTAAATTTTAAAATAAAAACCAATATTTATATAAAATTGGTGGGTTTGGAAAAAAATAGTTTTTAAACCTTAATAAAAATTTCTTTTGACTTCTTAAACATTATATGATCATTTATATTTAATAAATGAAATTTCCTAATAATATTTTATTATAATATTATTTATTTCATGAATACCTTAAATCATTAAAGTAAAATGCTTAATTTAAAATAAAAATACAATGTCTATTTTATTGTATAAAAATATTATTTTTATTAAACTGATTACTTAATCATTTATAGAATAAAAACAATAAAGAATATATATAATAACAATTTATAATTAAAAGGAGTGTTTTTATAACACCTTTTAATTTTAATGACAATATTAATAAAATCTTGGTTTAATATAATGATTTATATATCTTGGAAAAGTATTATTTTCCTCAAAAAATCAATTTATCAAATCCATCATATTTTTAAAAAAGTCTATTCTTGAAATGGAATCGATAGAATATGAATTTTATTTATAAAAAGGGATTACATAGTAAGTAACTATTAACATGTTAAATAACCCCTTATAACACTCATATATGACAAAAGGGTAATGTGTGCGATGGTGATAGACTATTTTGGCGGCTCTGATAACATCGCCAGAGTAGTGATTTCCACCAACTTGAACATTTTCTTTAGGAGATTTAGTTGATTCATATCATGTTGAATCTCTACATGAGATATTTAATGAGTGAAGATTATTGACACTACCACCTTACCAATCCCCAAAAAATGGGATTTTTATGGAAGAATTCTACTAGTATAGGTTATCATCTTTTATTTCTGAATTAATTTTCCATTTTCATTTATATTTATAAACAATAATTATAACATTGAATTTATTATTGTTTCCAATAGTCTTATTGATCATCGGTTATATTTTACCAACAATCACATAATAGTCAAAAAAATTATAGCTACAATTTAATTTATACTTGAATAGTTTTAATGAATGTGACACAGTAAAACATACATTTTCAAGAATCAAAATATTATTCAAAATTTACATTTGTTTCAAAGCCACAACTGCCCGAGGCAGATACAGACAACAATCAGGTTCTATAACTGAAAAATGTACCAAGGAATTTCTACGTTCAATATGTATGTAATTTTATTTATGATTGATTTTTACTCATTTAAATCATTTTATTTTCCATTTAAAATTCCCCAAAAGAAACAAATTTATACAAGAACACAAGTGATTATGATTCACGTACCTTTCGTATATCCTAAACCGTATAAATAGTGTATCCCCACATGGTCATTCAGTACACCCAAATTCCTTACATTAGATCGTGGGGGAGCCTAAAATTCCATTTACAAGCTAGTATTACTAGGACTATTTTACATACTATTGTCACTTACAACTGTTTCCCTACCAACCAATGGAATTATAAATATTCCAAACTCTAAACTCTATCTTATCTCTCAACCATCCCTCTGATACCATTCTATCACGACCCCATCCCTCCTAAGATTCCCCTCATGGATTGGCAATGAAGAAAGCGAGATAACGACCCCCAAGTCCTACCTCCAGTAGCCCCTAGGGAGGAAACCAATATCAAGGGTTTACAATTTCACAAAACATGAGGCATTGACCTTTTTCAAGAAAAAAAGATCAGGAGAGAAGATGGTTTATCCCAAAACAGGCCCATGTTCTATATAAATAAATGAAATCCAAAATAAATACAACATTAATATTTAAAACAAAATTTATACAAATAAAAAGGTCTCCAATGTAAGTATCAAAAGTAAAGATAAGTAGAAACACATAAACTGTCAAGATCCGAGTTAGTAAGGTTCATCACGGTCCATGAAATCCTCATGGTAACCTGAAATAGTTATATATATATGGTGAGCATAAAAGTATAATTTGAAAGAAAAACCAAAGTCACTCATGCAAAAGTGAGAGAATCATACTAATGCTTCCGTGAGAAAATAGTAGAACCCAATAGAACTTATCATGGTATACTAGACCTCCAAACCTCACCAAGGCACAGTCACCATGTAATGAAACTCAAGTAATGTAATCTTATACACATTTATTATTTAGGTACCCCACACCACTTTACAACTTTTTAGCCGGTATCACACCCAAATGTAAAATTTCCTGGTGCTTTTACCTATATCAATTTTACCATGTCACAACCTTCCCGGACACACCTAGGCCTCAAAGTAAGATCACATACCAAAAATACCTATTAAAAGACCAAACATCTCATCACAAATACACCTAGTAAAAAATTCACCGAAACATACTTGGTCCTCACAATCCACTAACTTCCTGAGGAACCTCAGGTGACCACTACCTAGAAGACGTAACATGGAAGGGTGGTGGCCATCCATCAAATCTCCCATCAAGTTGTTTGGGAAAGACACCCTCACCCATGACGATAGGGGTGTTCGACACATAATTATTAACAAGGATAGGGTGTTTATATAAACCAAATATAAATTACAAGTAATATATATATATATATATATATGATATAGAACACTCAAGATCAACCTATGAGTTTTCAACCATCAACCAACTCGCAATACCACCTTTTTTGCAACCTCTAAATGAAAAACCACACGACCAACAAGAAACTCATTTCATAACCCCAACTAATTAATTTAACTAATTCCCTTAATTTATTAAACTAGAAATTTAAATATTCTATATCAACTATAAAAATTACTATACACAATCCACAATAGGAAATACAACCATAGTCAACTTATAATAAAAAGATTCAATAAACTAAAGTAGCTTCACATTCCTCTCTGTTTAAGAAATCATGCCAACCACTACCATCATCATTTTTCAAAGTCATTTCACCCAATCATTCCTCTCAGTAGTGAAAACCCCCAACTCATAGATGCACCCAAAAATAAATAATGGAACAACATGATAAAAACCCTACTGTAAAACACTCCCTATAAATTCCACATAGACACCCCTTTACATCCATATCTAGGATCAAAAATAATCAATCTCCCAACCTATGTATCCATTATACCACCTAAAACAACCCATGTCACACAACCATTACCATGACCCAACTACACCACAAGTTATAACGAAACCACATACCTCAAACCATTTTACCAACCAAAGCAAGTCATATTCAGTTTTAACAAGGCATTCCTTACTCAATTTCCACTTGTTAATTTTATGGTTATCACAGAAACTGTTTTATCTAAGGTAATAGATTTATTAGTTGGATATACATGGTTAAAATGATTTTTCATAATAACGATTAAATAAGAAATAAAATCATTTGACCCATAGTTTATATAGTGCAAAAACAAAGACCCACAATGCCCATGTTTTTTAGTTGTTAGTTAACCCATTCAATTCACTATTTATATCAAATTAACAATAAATTAGTATGATCGTGCATCACATTTTCCAACCCCTATTTATTTATTTGAATCCAATTTTTATTTCTTTGTTGAATTTGGATTCAACTACAATCAAAAGGAGACATTCATACACCCACCCCACATGATGAAAACTTGAGAGAGATGAAGGAAAATCAACTTGGAGGAAGAAGTGATCAACACATCCTTAATGCAAAAAATATGGGGGTTCACATGTATTAGGAAGTGCCTCTAGATAAGTATAGATAAAAACTTTATATCACAATTAATGAATCCTTAGTGAAGAAAGGTTCTAGGTTCTACGTAATAAAATAAAGAAGCAAGAATGATGGAAGGGATGATAACTTACTTAGAAGTATTAGAACCAAGACTCATATGATATGAATAGTTTGTAAATTCTACATTAAAGGCGTATCTTGACCACTACCATTTATTTTAACCAATTAGAGGCCTCATGATTTTTAGTAATTTAATAATATTACTGATATTCATTGAAACAGATCGAAACCTATATAAATATAATAATAATATCACATTATGTCAGAGAATGACGTCAAAAGGGAAACAATGGAAAAATGGTAAAAAACTGGTAAATGAAAATTACTCACCATTAGGTGACTCACTAGTGTGATCCATCGGTTTGACCCACCATCTCGACCCACCATCACAACCCACTGTCATGACATACCATCAAAACCCACCACCGTGGTCCACTGTTTCGACCTACCATTATCGTGACTCACCATCGCATCCTACCTTTGGAAAACTAGAAAAAATAAAAATATGTGTTGAAAAAGTAACCTTCACCTCCCAGAACACTTCAATCTCTATATTGTACCATCCCAGGTAAATATATAATATTACATTCTATTGTTTATCAATATTTGTGAATAAAATGTTAATATTACTTTAAATGGAACTCTATGCTCGATAGCTTACCCGATACGCAACAACGAGTTCCTTTGAAATCTTATGTTGCACTCTAATAATAAAATAATTTTATTTTAAATTGTGGTTAACACCAAGTCATTGTAATGATGGGAATGAACATAACTAACTACAAAATGATAATATATGTTTTTCAAATATTTTTACTTTTTACAATAAATGTTAGTGGATTAAAAATGCGAATGACTTTAATTTTAAGCATAAACATTCTAATATTCTTTAAAAGGTCGATTAACCGCCTTTTAATGGAGAACCTATATTAAATACACTTTTTAAAAATTTCATCTATTATATGTGACAAAATAAAATTCTTCTTTAGAATCGGGACATCAAAATTTACTTTGTGTAATGTTTTGGTATATTTTCGATAAAGTTCATTTTTAATGAATACTGAAAAATGTTGTATTTTAATTCAAAACCTCTTTCTAATCTAATTTATGTATATGATTAGATTATCTTTTTAATTGGTTTTAAAGTGAAATTAGAATATATTTTTACCATTTATCCCAATAGTGGTCATTGAAATTAATTTCACATTGAAATTGGACTTAAAATGGTGTCAATCTTTTGATATATATTTGCATAAAAACATGCTATTTGTTTTGACAGCGGGCATTAATTATTAAATTAATTAATGCAATTTATATGTTTTTAATTTTATATAATAGATATCATTTTTGAATTCAGATTATCAAATATTTCTTAGGGTGAATGTTTGGTATTTTTCGGAAAAATTTCAATTTTTGATGAATATTGATACCACTAAGTGGTATTTAATGAAACTGATTTTTCGTTTAAATGAATCTTTACCACTTCTGTGATTTTATTTTCAAAAATACGACATACATGGTTGTCATTAGGAAGTATAATGTGGTTCAATGAGATTAAAATAATTTTTGGTGAATAGTAACTTTTAAGTTTTGTTAATCACGATTAAAGGTAATTAGTGTGATTTAAGGTAATAATGATATTATAATAAAATGAAGAGTTAATGTAAAATATAAGACCTAAACATGTCAAAAACCTATTATATGGGTGTATTTAGAAACCTTATCACCTTATCCTAGAAATATTTCCTTTTCGGACCTTTAAAATCCGAAAATCATTTTATAATAATGTAATATTTTATAACTTTCCATGAGTGCCCCTCCTCTCCTCTTATAAAAGGCCCCCACCTCTACCAACATAAACACACCTCTCAAGCCTTTTTCACAGCCAACCCCCACAAATTTCATCTCTCCACATCCCTCTATTCATCATTAAAGCCTCAATTTGTGAATAATCATTTCCAAGTAAACCTTTGAGCTCAAATCAAGAGAGTTACCCGATTTGAAGGTAATGTCTTCCCTTGTGTTCTTTTGTTTTATTTTTCTTCTCCAAAACCCTAAACTCTTTTTATTACTTTTCTTTGTGACAAAAAAAGTATCTTAAATATACTAGGATTTTTTTACAAGAAGGATTCGAGCTACACTTTCACACACCTCCGTCTTATGGTCAAAGAACATACTGTTTCTGTGGGTGGCGAATTACTGCCTCACGAAATGATGATTGTTCAATATTCTTTTAACACCTTCAAAGGTGGAAATTAAGATGTAAATATATTAATATATGATATATAATATGTTTATGTTTTCCTTAATCTTCTGTATTTTTTTTTATGACATACCTTTATGGTTTCCATTATGGGTAAACGCGATATCTTCATTTTAGGAAGTGCGGACTACCGCCCCCTCAAAGTGATTCGATTCGTTAAGGAAATATGTGGGACGTATAAAGGATGGAATTAATGGTATTACATATTATATCCTGTTGGAATTATAATATACCTTTATATCATTATTATTTCATTCCATTTAATACAAAAAAAAGAAATGAAAGTAGCGTTAATGCGTACGTACGGCTTACCATTTGCATGAACGGTACATTTCATTTGTTATCTCCAAATGTTATCTACTATTATAAGTACATATATATAATGGATATATATGATATTTAAAACATCAATACTATTCTGGATATGATGTACCTATAACTACATGGAAAATTCTTTTCCAACAAGTTCAGTTTTTACTCATGTACCGAACATCGACAAAAACGTCTGATATGAACTCACTTTATTACCCAATTATTATAACATTATAATATGTGATATGAACTGAATAATAATCTTTAAAGGAGGTCCTTAAGAAATTATAAATTGACAAATTTTATTATTTAGTATATTAAAGATTGATCGAGTCATGTCGGACACGAGGTAAGGGATCTGACCTCTTTCTTTCTTTTCAAGTACCCGCTTTTATGTAATTTCATTTATGCTACATGTTCTATGTTGGAGGATGTTATTTTATATTCACCATACTGTAATTTTTATTTTCATATGATGAGATACCCCCTATTACTCTCATAAAATCAGTTTTTTAGAATTTTTATGTGGTGCTGTTAGGCTGCCGAATTTTCGAAAGGGATCCTCCCTCCCTCTTTATTTCCAAGTAATCTCTTTTATGTCACTTCTTTTATGCTCATATTTCTTATGTTTGGGGATGATATTTTATATTCCTCGTACTGTAATTTTTATGTTTATATTATGAGAGACCCTATTTTATCTCATAAATCCATAATTGGAAGTTTTAAGTGCCGTCATTAGGTTTCCGAGTTTTCGTAAGGGATTTTTCATCTCACTTTTATTCCCGTGAGATTTATGCTACATTTTCCACCATTTCCTTTGCGTGGTGTATGTAATGCCCATTATTATACTCTTTGTTTAATAAAATTTCATTTATGGGTATTTAAATCTTCATTTTATGACCCTTCTTCCATGGGGTTTACGTTTCGAATGTTACCCAAATCGGTAAGGGGACCTTTCACCCTCCTCTTTTTAAAAGACTTCTTTTGTTATGTCTTTTAGTTTACATATTATTATGTAGGTATATGTTCTTATATATCCTTATGGATGTAAAATTTATTTCCAAGTGATGAGATACCCATTTTGTCTCATCAAATAATTTTTTGAATTTTAAAGTGACGTCGTTAGGTTGTCAAAATTTTACAAGGGAACTTCTTAACCCAATTTTGATTTCATAGGGTTCAACTTGTAGTTATTGAATATTTAATCCTATGAATATGTGTGAATGAACACTGATGGTTTTACACTTAATATCCACTTATATTTGGTGTATTTATATTTGTCACACATAATTATGAGATTGATTTATCCTTAATTTAAGGATACCTTCTTTATAAGGGATTTTATCTCATTTTTCATTTCTATTGAGACTTCATAGTTGTTAAACACCAATTCACTCCTATATGGTGTATATACTGTCCATTGACATATTATATCAGGAATCCTTTTATTCTCAGGATATTATAATGTTCTGAATAAATGTTATTACTCAATTATTTGTTTTCAAGTGTCTCTCATTTTGTTCAAAACCCTTTAACTAAAATATCGTTTTAAATGTTTAAATGTTTTATTCTTATAAATATTTCCCATTGATATCCATGTTTTCAATATGGTCATAAGTATTTATTTATATGGATATTAATGGTTTAAAATTTTAAATGCTTCAAAGTGGTATGGGACACTTTGATTCAAAAATCTCTTTATTTAATGGTTTAAATGGTTTTTAGAATGGATTCATTATTTCAATATCTTAAAATGTTGTATTGTTATTGAAATGTGGGAATTTTAACTTTCCTTGGTGCTTAAGTTATGTGGTATGATTATGTTATGGTTCTTGGGCATTGTTATGAAGACGGGTGGTTCCGTGATAAACTAAGGGTGGGTGAGCCCGATATAGCTCTCCAATGCATTGGGTAATGCGAAGGAGTTAAACTTTAAGGTTTCTCAGAAGAGATTTGGGGAATATACTGTGATGGTTATTCCAAAGGTAACCAAGAGGGTTACTCCCTATGTAAGAATGTAATTAATTCCTCAAGTTACCTTTATGTCTTATGATTTCTATGATTTATTCATGATTTGATGTGGTATGTTAAAGTGATTATGTTTAATAAGTAAAGTATGATTTCATACATGGACTAATGTTTTCATTTCATACTTTTATATACCTTAATGAGTTTTTTATGCTCATCCCAAGTTTTTGAAATGTTTTTCACAGGTCAAGGGTAAGGTACATTATGTGATGATAGGGTCAAGGAAGTGTCATGAGATTATCCATGTTTTGTTTTAAATATGATTCCGTCGATGGGAAAAAATGAATACTATCTTTTTTGTAACCACTTTGTTTAAATGTGGAATGTAATGCATGATTTATGACATAATTCTCTAAAAATATGATCCTAAAAAGATCATCTATGTGAATTATTCATTTAATTCAATAATAAGTAATTTTTAAGTCCAGGTCCTTATAGTTGGTATCAAAGGTCGTTTTAGATAACTTTAGAGGTTAAGGTATTTTCTAAGGATAAGTGACATTACCACAATGGTTAGGATTTCAGAAAGAGTCCTAGTTTTAGATAAAGTTAATGAGTAAGTATTTCTTAGTGTTTATCTTCCACATTAGTAGATGATGGTTTTCTTGATATAATCTCACTGACATTTCTGTATTTAGTAAATTGGTGGATCTTGCAGGCACCAAAGTGACAATGGGTTTGAAGGAAACTGTGGTGGTTCTCGGATTAAGAGACTGGATGAAATGGGGGATTCAATGAGGAATCTCGTGGTTGTTCTAAACCAACTATCAAGGTGTCATGATCAACCACTTGAACCTTGGTGAGTTCTCTAATGAATCATGTATGAGATGACCAACTCGATGTGAATGTTCAGGTAATAACTATAAAGTTAACCATTAGGGTTTATATGATCCTTGCTTTTGAGGTAATTATGGTTTACTTTATGTTATGATGGAATATGAAAGACATGAGATAATCTTGAGGTTAAATTATTTTATGGTTATTTTTGAATATTTTATCATTTTTTGGGGAATGTTATAAGAATTATATAGTTTTGGAAAAAGGCAACACACAGACCGTGTGACAACCCGTTGCGTCGGACGAAGCTGTGGGAATCGAACACACAACCAAAGTGCGACTGGTATTTATTGCCTACCACTAGACTACGTGAAGTCCCTGGTGAGTTTGACTAATTATTTTTTGTTAGATGATTTTAGGAATCAAAAGTAAGTTTATTTTGGGTTATCTATGGAAATTATTAAACTATCATGGAGGATATGTGATTATGTTAATTACTTTTCTATATGAGACTTTAAGATAAACTAATGTTATTTGGAGATAAATGTTAATTTTTACCTTTGAAGACTATGTGATTAAATCCTTCAAATATTTGGGTTTCAATCTTAGTTTGTTTTACTTTGAATAATATTATGGAAAAAGTGTTTATTGAATGGTCTTTGTTGAACTTTGGGTATTGTTTGACAAATTTTAGAGATTAAGTATAGATTTTTTTTATAAAGGATTATTTTTTTCGGGTATTATCTGATCTCATACTAACCATTTTCATTTTATTTTTGGTTAAGGTCTAATGACATGGGAAGTATATAGTTCTCTTTTTTGGATTAGGTGATTCTCTAGAAGTTGATTATATCTCTCTTATTGTACACAAGTCATCCTAAATACTCATCTTTTGGAGAAAATATGAGTTCGTGTAAGAAATCTAGTAAAAGTTGAAAGTCATCATGAAAAATAAGTATGTTTCCTTATGATTTAGTTAAGCTCAAAAATAAATTACTCAACGAAATGTAACTTAAAAAAATGTTGTCTGTTATCTTTTCCTACTGTGGAATCCAATACAGTTTAACCCATCACAAGTTTGTGATTTTCTTATGGTTAACTTTCTCCTAGACATGTTTACTATCACTCTCCATCAGAACATGACCCTTTGTTTTTTCCTCCATATCCATATATTCATACTTAGAATCCTAGTATGGGATAACTTGGGTGACCTTTGTACTTCTCTCCCATTCTTTTTAAGTGATAGTTTTACTGACTCTTGTTCCGATGTGGGACATTCGATGGAGTTTCCAAGCCCAATTTTAAAATTGCGAGAACAAAATTCCCAAAAGGGGGGAAGGATGTAACATCCTAGGTAAATATATAATATTACATTCTAATTTTTATCAATATTTGTGAATAAAATGTTAATATTACTTTAAATGGAACAATATGCTCGATGGTTTACCCGATACGCAACAACGAGTTCCTTTAAAATCTTACGTTGCACTCTTATAATAAAATAATTTTATTTTAAATGGTGGTTAAAACCTAGTCATTGTAATGATGGGAATGAAAATAAATAACTACAAAATGCTTATATATGTTTGTCAAATATTTTTACTTTTTACAATAAATGTTAGAGGATTAAAAATGCGAATGAATCCAATTTTAAGCATAAACATTCTAATATTCATTAAAAGGTCAATTAACCGCCTTTTGATGGAGAACCTCATTTAAATCCTCTTTTTGACAATTTTATGTGTTATATTTGACAAAATAAAATTCTTCTTTAGAATCGGAACATTGAAATTTACTTTGTGTCAATTTTTGGTATTTTCCCGATAAAGTTTATTTTTTAATGAATAGTGAAAACTATTGTATTTTAATTAAAATCCTCTTTTTAATATAATTTATTTATATGATTATATTATCTTTTGAATTGGTTTTAAAGTGAAATTAGAATATATTTTTACTATTTAATCAAATAGTGGTCATTTTAATTAATTGCACTTTGAAATTGGACTTAAACTGGTGTCAATCTTTTGATATATATTTTCATAAAAACACGCTATCTGTTTTGATAGCGGGAATTAATTATTAAATTAATTAATGCAACTTATATGTTTTGAATTGTGTAAAATAGACATCATTTTTTAATTCATAGTATCAAATATATCTTAGGGTGAATTGTTTGTATTTTTCTGAAAAACGTCAATTTTTGATGAATAGTGAAACCACTAAGTTTTAGTTAAAGAAACTATTTTTTCATTTAAATAAAACTTTACCACTTCTATGTTTTTATTTTCAAAAATCCAACATACATGGTTTTCATTAGAAAGTAAAATGTGGTTCAATGAGATTAAAATAATTTTTTGTGAATAGTAACATTAATGTTTTATTAATCACGATTAAAGGTAATTAGTGTGATTTAAGGTAAAAATGATATTTTAATAAAATGAAAATGTCTTGACACTTGTCCTTACCCTATTGTATGTGTAATTTCAGACCAATAAAATCAATGGGTCAACTTGGGGACCCCATGTAGCCACTTTTGTATGAAAATGACATAAATAACTTTTTATTTAATGCTAAAATAAAAATGTCACAAACATGAGTTGTTTTACTAAAACAATTTTTAAATGGGGTTATACAAGTCATATTTTTGAATATAAATATTAATTAGAAAGATAAAAATATTTCCTACATCATGATACTTTTTTTATAATTTTTAGACATTAAATAAATTAAATTATTTATGACACCATGATGATGCAGCGATTACATTATTATTTAACGATTTAAATAAAATGAAACGATTCTGTAAAATCTAAGACCTAAAAATTTAAATAGCCTATTTTATGGGAGGATTGCGAAACCTTATCATCTTATCCTAGAAATATATCCTTTTGGGACCTTTAAAATCCGAAAATCATTTTATAATAAAGTAATATTTTATAACTTTCCAAGAGTGTCTGTCCTCTCCTCTTATAAAAGGCCCCCACCTCTACTACCATACACACACCTCTCAAGCCTTTGGCTCAGCCGAAACCTACCCATTTAATCTCTACATATCCCTCTTTTCATCATTGAAGCCTCACTTTGGGAAAATATTTTTCCAAGGAAGCCTTTGAGCTCAAATCAAAGATAGTTACCCGATTTAAAGGTAATGCCTTCCCTTGTGTTCTTTTGATTTTTTTTGCTTCTCCAAACCCCTAAACTCATTTTATTATTTTTTTTTTGTAAGAACACCAGTATCTTAAATATACTAGGATTTTGTTATAAGAAGGATTCTAGATACCCTTTCAAACACCTCCATCTAATGGTTAAAGAACACACTGTTTCTGTGGATGACGAATTACTACCTCACGAAATGATGATTGTTCAATATTATTTTAACACCTACAAAGGTGGCCATTAAGATGTCACTATATTTATATATGATATATAATATGTTTATGTTTTCCTTAAGAATCTATATTTTTCATTTATGACATAACTTTATGGTTTCCATTATGGGTAAACACGATATCTTCATTTTAGGAAGTGCGGACTATCGGCCCCTCAAAGTGATTTGATTCGTTAATGCCATATGTGGGACGTATAAAGGATGGAATTAATGGTATTACATATGAAATCCTACTATAATTATAATATACCTTAATATCATTATTATTTCATTCCATTTAATAAAAAAAGAAATGAAAGTAGCGTTCATGCGTACGTACGGCTTACTGTCTCCATGAACGGTACATTTCATTTCTTATCTCCAAATTTTATGTACTATTATAATTAAATATATATAATGGATATATATGATATTTAAAACATAAATACTATTCTGTATATTATGTACCTATAACTACATGGAAAATTCTTTTCCAACAAGTTCAATTTTTACTCATGTACCAAACATCGACAAAAACGTCTAATATGAACTCACTTTATTACCCGATTATTATAATATTATAATATATGATATGAACTTAATAATAATCTTTAAAGGAGGTCATTAATAAATTATAAATTGACCAAATTTTACTATTCAAGAGGTTAAATAACGATCGAGTCATGTCGGACACGAGGTGAGGGATCTGACCTCTCTCTTTCGTTTCAAGTACCCTCTTTTATGTCCTTTCATTTATGCTACGTGTTCTATGTTGGAGAATGTTATGTTATATTCACCATAATGTAATTAGTATTTTCATATTATGAGATACCCCTATTACTCTCATCAAATCATTTTATTAGAATTTTCAAGTGGCTCCGTTAGGCTGCCGAATTTTCGTAAGGGATCCTACCTCCCTCTTTCTTTCCAAGTACTCTCTTTTATGTCACTTCTTTTAAGCTCATCGTTATTATGTTTTGGGATGCTCTTTTATTTTCCTCATACTGTAAATTTTATGTTTATATTATGAGATACCCTATTAGTTCTCATAAATCCATTTTTGGAAGTTTTAAAGGGCGTCGTTAGGCTGCCGAGTTTTCATACGGGATTTTTCATCTGACTTTTATTCCCCTGAGATTTATGCAACATTTTACACCATTTACATTGAGTGGGGTACATACTTCCCATTATTATACTATTTGTGTAATAAAATTTCATTTATGGGTATTTACATCTTCATTGTATGACCCTTCTTCCATGGGGTTTACGTTTCGAAAGTTACCCAAATCGGTAAGGGGACCTTTCACCCTCCTCTATTTAGAAGACTTATTTTGTTATGTCTTTTAATTTACATATAATTATGTAGGGATATGTTATTATATATTGTTATGGATGTAAATTTTATTTCCAAGTGATGAGATATCCTTTTTGTCTCATCAACTCATTTTCTGAATTTTAAACTAACGTCGTTAGTCTATCGAAATTTTACATGGGAACTTCTTAACCCAATTTCGATTTCATTGGGTTCAACTTGTAGTTATTGAATGTTTCATCATATGAATATGTGTGAATGGCCTATGATGGTTTTAATCTTAATATCCACTTATATTTGGTGTATTTATATTTGTCACGCATAATTATGAGATTGATTTATCCTTAATTTAAAGATACCTTCTTAATAAAAGATTTTATCTCATTTTTCATTTCTATTGAGACTTCATTGTTTTTATGCACCAATTCACTCCTATATGGTGTATATACTGTCCTTTGACATATTATATCATGAATCCTTTTATTCTCATGATATAATAAAGTTTTTAATAAATGTAATTCCTCAATTATTTTTTTCATGTGTCTCTCATTTTGTTAAAAACTCTTTAACTAAAATATCATTTTAAATGTCTTAATGTTTTATTCTTATAAATAGTTCTCATTAATATCCATGTTTTCATTATATGGATATTAATGGTTTAAAGATTTAAAAGCTTCAAATTAGTATGGGACACTTTGATTCAAAAATCTCTTTATTTAATGTTTTAAATGGTTTTTAAAAATGGTTTTTAGAATTGATTCATTATTTAAATATCTTAAAATGTTGTATTGTTATTGCAATGTGGGAATTTTATCTTTCCTTGGTGCTCAAGTTATGTGCTATGATTATGTTATGGTTCCTGGTCATTGTTATGAAGATGGGTGATTCCATGATAAACTAAGGGCGGGTGAGCCCGATGTAGCTCTCTAATGTATTGGGTAACGTGAAGGAGTTAAATGTTATGGTTTCTCCAAAGAGATTTAGGAAATATACTATAATGGGTATTCCAAATGTAACCAAGAGGGTTACTCCCTACGTAAGAATTTTATGAATTCCTCAAGTTAACATTATGTCTTATGATGTCTATGATTTATTCATGATTTGATGAGGTATGTTAAAGTGATTATGTTTAATGAGTAAAGTATGATTTCATACATGGACGAATGTTTTCATTTCGTACTTTTATATCCCTTACCGAGCTTTTTATGCTCATCCCATGTTTTTGAAATGTTTTTCACAGGTCAAGGGAAAGGTACATGATGTGATTATAAGGTCAAGGAAGTGTCATGAAAGTATCCATGTTTTGTTTTAAATATGTTTCCGTCAATGGGAAAAAATGAATACTATATTTTATAGAACAACTTTGTTAAAATGTAAAATGTAATGCATGATTTATGACCTAATTATCTAAAACTCTAAACATGAAAAGATCCTCTATGTGGATTATTCATTTAATTCAATAATAAGTAATGTTTAAGGTTGGGACCTTCTATATATTTTAACAAATTAGTGGACCATAGAAGCCTAGTCCATTACATGGATGCAGATATGAAGGGTGTGATTCTCTCCCGCATTTTTAAACCCCATTAAAAAGATTTATTATGCACATTCATATTATTTAAATAAATTTTAGGGTCTCTCTGTTTTCACCAGGGATTTTCCTAGTATAAATTCATTATAGAAAATATAATTTATTATGTAAGAATCAACATTATACATTATTTTTATATATGTTCATTTTTATCTTAGAAACACATTTTTCTAGAAACAAATATACATGGAATGAATTTTCATTATAAAAAAATTTAGTAATTCACTATTTCAAAATGGGTTTGTTCAAATTTAGGGATTTTATATTTAATAACATATTTTAACATTCATTTTATATGTTTTAAAAATAATATAATGGAATTATGTTATGTTATATGAATAAAATTTCATTTTTATATAACCGTTTTTCATTGTAGTTTGAACATTTAATTAAAACTAAATTAAACCAATTATATAAATTGAATATAGAGAAATGTATTATATTTTTAGATTTAGAGTAATTATTATAATTTAATAGTTTTAACATAATTTTGGCCTGTTTGAATACTAAAAATATAAAAATATTGTTACCATAACTGAGGATGTAACGAATTTACCAGGGACTTATACAAAGATATAAGGATGTATTTTCAAGTAAAACATGAAAAATTAATACTTGAATATTACATTTCAACATTATATTATACAATGATAGAGTAGATTGAAATTTAGAACCACATTCCAATAGATGGTACCATATATCATTGGAATATTTTATTAAATAAATTGTGCATCCCTCCACTAACATATTAAAGTGATCATAATATCCTAAATTATTCACATAATTAGATCCTAATGCCTTATGAATTACTTACCCAAAATATATATATATAACAACCTAGAGAATAATGCATTTTCCTAAGACCAAACATTAAATGATTACATATTATGTTGAAAGAGGTAAATCTAATAATTGGTTTATATCTTTACCAAGATCTCACAATTTTATACAGCTTCTAAATCCATTAAAAATGTTTTTTTCATAAATAAGGATATGTAACCTATATCATCAAAATAAAAATTTGTTATTATGATGATTGAAGCAACCATTTAAAACATATTCTTGATAAAATAGGATGTGAAAGTATCTCTCATGTAAACATGGGGGCTACCTCTTCTATATATCAATATTATTAATTCTCCCCAACCATCATCATGGTGTATTATTAAGAAATATTTTATTATTTTATAATATATTAATGATATAATATTTTTTCTACATAGGTTATATAATATTTGTATTTCATTTATTCCATCCATTGAAAATTAGGAGCATCACCGGTGTGTGTTTACCATCTCCATGAAGTTTTATAATTCAATTTTCATCACTAATTAATATGAAATACAATAAATATCAATATAATGAATATATTTGATAATTATAAAATTTTAGA
The DNA here is from genome assembly GCA_963277665.1 of Viscum album. Lineage (NCBI taxonomy): Eukaryota > Viridiplantae > Streptophyta > Magnoliopsida > Santalales > Viscaceae > Viscum > Viscum album. Next base: position 1,550,972,342 of record OY728129.1, read on the forward strand.
AAAAACATTCGACAGAGTTTGAATGATCAAAATGCAATGACTAAAACTATTAAATTAAATCATACATGACAACTGATATAGATAAAACCTAAAATGATATGATAAATAGATAATTAGGAATAATATCATGATAAGATTATATATGTGGATCATAAATTCTATGATAATAAGATATATGGTTCATTTATATTATTACAATAAATCTAATTTTCTAATACCATATGTTAGAGAACTTACAAATCAATTCGGACATAAGACTGGTATTTCATCTCAAATTATATTATTTTTGACATGCATTAATATAGGTAACCAATTTCATATTTATATTGTGAACATAAATTATAATAATTCAATTTCCAATATTAAAATATTTAAAGTAAGGTATTTATAGAACCATATTATTTTCAATAATACAATGACATTCGATTTAAAAATTACTTATGTTGTAAAAGTTCTTAGACTAAATTTGTATTATTGATACATTTTTGATGTTGTGCACCTATTTATTTTTATATCATGTATATAATTATCAATTTAGATGACATATCATAGATCCTTTCAAATTTTAGATATTTAATTTCAAAATTAAATATATTCAATTAGTGTGTTCTGACTTGAATGTGAACAATGTTTTAATGGTTTATTGTTTATATTTATTTTAATTATAAATAGGTTATTTTATAAAACTATCCACTTATTAAAGGAGAATATAAAACAAAAATTTTAAGATATATCAGGGATATCCGAAAAGTAATTATATTTAGCATTACATTTTATGTCATTTTTTGAATTTTGATATAAATCCAAAGTTACTAGTGTAATAATGGTTTTACATTAAAATTTCATTTATACCATAATTGTTTTCGCATAAATTTTCTCATGATTATGTTATATGATATATCCCAAAAAAGTTATTAATTTTCTTCTAATATGAATGATTATGGATATTTTATTTTTTCTATTCAATTTTCTCTCCTTAATTACTAAGGAAAACTAAATAACATTTTTATTATTATATAAACATATATAAAAACCATTATTACACATTTTTTACTTTCTATAAATGTTTTAAGGGAATAATTATTTTATTTTTAGAATAAGGTACTTTTTACTTTTATACAAATAATATTAATATTATTTTAGTATTAAAATACACAACATAATTGACTTTTCCCACCATGATGAGTAGTAATTTCATTGAATTCCTCTTAACATGATTGCAATGATATCATATTGTAACAAGTTTCCCTATTTTTTTTAGGATTAAAAATTTTTACTACTGATTCCAAAATAAAGGGTTTATTTTCCTCATTAAATGTTTTGATGTTTTTTAAAATATATTTTAAATCATAACAACATCCATTGATGTTCCCTATGAATTAATAGAGATATGATCCAATGTTACCATATCTATTCATCCAATATATGGTATATAAATATAATTATTAAATATATATCAGACCTATTTTTCTTATCATAGATTAATAATTGATGTAATGATATATTTGTTCATGATATTTTTGAATACAAATAATGGATTTATGATTATGGGATTGGTGGTTTATTAATAGACCATTGACTAATAATTCCATTATAAATATTAGATAGGTGGTTACATTATTAACCATGGGTGGGTGGGGTGTATATATCCCTCCAATAAATTTATTAATGTTTATATTTTTTTAAACCTAATAGATGAGATGGTCAATGAAAAACTAAGAGACAATAGATAAAATAATATCTAGATAGCTGAAAAGTTATTTTCATAGAAATTACTAATAAGAGAACTTTTAAATTTATTGGGTATTCATTTACATTATGGTACATTTTCCATAACTATAATCACGGGATTGATCCTAGACTAAGGATGACACTTTTTTATATTTATGTAAATTTTATAACGTAATTCATTATGCACTTAAAATTTTCTATTATGTCATTATTAAATAATGAAGATCTTGAAATCTCTGGTATTATTTCATTTTATTGAATGATCCTTTTGTTATGATTTAGGATTATGGATCATTGAAAAACGAGTTATGATTATTGTATGTTTTGAAAATTTTCTGATAAAATTCTTCATAAATTATTCTTATGTATGATCATTGATTTATATCTATTATGTTTTCACTTATAGAGAACCTAAATTCAAAATTTATTATAGTTTCTTTATAGAGGTAATGAAGAATGGTTTTAATTATGAAATATATAATAATGGTTGCTATTTTAAATAATTTAATTGGAAATAATGTTTTTATTTTATATATCAATTTCATATGAATCTATGATTCCACAGTAACTAATATTTTTAGTTATGGAATGGATTGTATTAATATGTAATGAATGTTATTATAATAAGATGTTGAATTATTGTATGAAAGGTTCTGAGTTTCCAAAAATGGTTTTTAGTTAATGACATATAGTTTTTGAAATCTAATACAAGGAAACAATAGTGAGAAACCATAGTATGATCTTATTTATATGAGAACATCATGATATATAGTAAATATATGGGTGTAATTTTCTATCAATTCATCACTATCTAGATAGAACACGTGGATGTCATTTTGTAATATTTGAATCCATGGGTAATAATCCCAAGAAGATACGGTTGAGTATATCTAGGTCATCATTCTGGTTCTTCGTGACTAGCCCTTTACAATGAACCTATTTTGACACTCCTTGGTGATATTCTTGGAATAATTAAAATTTTGTTTATAAACCATTATGAAGGAATCGAATTTAAGATGAACATTGATGACCAAGGTGAAATACAAGAAAAATCATTGGATTAAAATATGGTTTAATATTTTGAATTACAATGTATGATTTCATATTATTAATTAATCTAATTAAATGATCCTGGTGGTCATAAAAACAGTATGTTTTTAGAGACATATTCAACATAGAAAGATGATGTTGAGGTGGTGATAGGTAAGATCAAATATTGATGTATCATATATAAGCTCAGTCAAGTGAATTAATTTATATCGTGAAACATATCATGGTATAGAAATTGACATCTTAAATGATTAGATATTTAAATTTTATTAAAAACTGATAATATTATGATGATCCCATCTAAGGTATATGAATATTCCAAATTTTTTGTTTTGGTATTGGGAATCTTATAAGTAATATTATTCTTCATTCACAAGAATTTTATTTTTTTACATGGATATAGATTTATTATAAAAATATCATATCAATTTCATAGGACGGCAAGTTATATTTACATTTTCATCCAACCTATGAACATCTACCTAAACGAGAGTAAATTTTCACATTTAATGGAGTTTAAATTTATTTCATGTCTATCGACCATATTAAAACAACAGATTTATCATATATATTTTGGTAGAAAATTCAAAAAAATGATAAGTGTATTTTATAAGATCTTATTAATTAATTAATAGAATTTTTTCATAGTTATCCATAGAATCATGAAGTTGAGTTTTCAATAAGACACATATAGGGTACTAAAACTACATTAGCGTCTTCATATAGAATGGAATCAATTGAGTTATAGGTTATTGAAATAGAACATTCATAAAAATATTGATAAAGAACTCATTCATATATATTTATACCCAATATGTGAGCATATTTTATTATTCCACAGTGAAGATAGATCAATAGAATTCTAATTTAATTATCTTAAAATAAATATGATCATAGTGAATAATTAATATCATCTACCCCATATTAAGGATTTGTTACATAAATTGTGATGATATAAATTTTTTTCGAGGATTGGAATTTTATATCAATACCATCAGTTGAGGTTCAAATGAGAAGAAACAATATAGAGAACTTTCCATTTGAGGAATGGGAAATTTGTATTTATATTTATTCCATTTTAAAGTTGTAAATTGCTTTATTTTATTATGGATTTACTAAAAAGAGACCCAGGAGATTACCTTTATCTGTCTGTGTTATGTCATATAGTTGATATTTTTTTATATTTTAGGACAATTGATGAAAATAAGGATAATTAAGGGATTTTATTGTATAACATATGATGGGAATTTGTATATGAAAAAGTCACCATGTGTGAATTTTGGATTTAGATAGATTCTTTTTTTGGGTTATATGATCACCTATGATTGTACATCAGCAGATTCATCAAAGAAAAATGCTATGATATATTATCCCAAACCAACCATTGTGACTGAGATACATATATTCTTGGACTTGATACATATTATTTATTCTTAGTGAAATTTTCATATTGGATATTTAACCCAATTACATATTTAAATTCAAAGGGAACTGATTTCCATTAAAAAATGAATATGAAAAAAATTTCACAGAACATAGGAGTTGGATGGACATCATAATAGGGATCACAATACACTACTATAGAGAAGGGTATGTGATTAACTAGTATGCATCTATTAAAAGGATAGGTTTTATCCTGAAAAAATAATATGTTTAAATATTGTGTATCAGACTAATTATTGATTCATATTAAATAATTACACATCTCATTATTTGGAGTTAGCTTCCAAAATCATAGAATTAAGGATATGGAGGAATTATAATTACAAAGAAATATTTGGAATATATTCTTATCATACATGTATAAATTATATATTCATATAGAAATATATTAATATTCAATATAAAATATTGTTTTACATCAACAAATATTATAGCATCACAATACATAATGACCATTGGAATGTTAACAATTTGATTGGTATATTAATTTTAAAGGATCATGATACATTTTCTATTATGAGGGTCAAAATGGACTAATATATATTAATATACATAGGATGTATATTTAAATATTTATGGAAGGTGATAAATAATATCTATCACAAATCAGTGTTCAACCACATGACAATTTAATGATTAAAGAGGCATTAAAGCAATATGTTAAGGTGAAAAATATGGTGATAATTTTTTGTGAGTTATTCCTAAATTGTGATGGATTGATAAGTTTTATTAACTGAGCATGTGTCTCATTGACATCAAACTTCTATAAGGAACTATTGGAAGAATCTCATAGATAATCCTTCTCTAATCATCTTGTAAGTACGATGTTGTATATAGAAATGAATGTGTATTTTTCATGAGACAACAGGAAGAGATACATTGTGAAGTATATATATTAGTTTATAATATTTCAGAACCTTAAGGAAGAGAGACAGAAGTATATGGGGTTGATATAACAATTACATATACTTTAATGGTATTGGGAAAACATAAACAATGATTTTTTCATCATACATCCCCAAAACTAATAAAGTCCCAAATTTAATTGTTATTTTAATTTATCAACATAAAAAATTCATCATAACTTATTTCCATAATATTATAATTAAAATTTTTTAGGTGTTACATTATATATATTGAGAAATATTCAATTCTATATGGAGTACCATATACTATTATTTCATATCGAGATATGATGTTAACCAAAATGATATGGAGATTTCTTTGGCTTTTTATGGATACATAGTTGTGTCTAAAGTTTTTCTGTCAACCTTAAAAAAATGCTTGTTTCAAGAGGAAAATTCAACCCCTATTTTTTATTTTAATATCGTATTATCTATATTTAAAATGGGGTTGTGATCACCACTATCCTCTAGTAAAATTCTCTTATATCAATTGATATAACTCAAGCATCCAGATGGAATCATATGATTCCCTTTATGGAGATAATTGCCAATATCATGCATTATAGAATGAAGGTTCATAAGGAATGAAATAGGGGCATGATCGAATAGAATAAATGGTTTATATGGTTAGATAAATTTATAAAAAAATAAAGGAAAATAAAATAAAAATGGATTTTTGTATAAAAAAAGTGTAGAAAGAAGAGTTATGCTGACAATTGCTAGGGATATTTGGAAATCATTGATGTTGAGATGATTTTTCTATGAATATCTCCATGGATGAATGTTATTTGATTCATAAACAAGAAAAAAATGATCCATATGTATATTTTTCACTTAATGATTATTTACATAGATGTGACTATATATTATCACTTGGTAATCCCACCAATCCTACCTCGAGTTCATGGTGTGTTCCATGTATCTCTCATAAGGATACATATACCTGATACATCACATGTATTCATATCATAGGATGTATCATTAGAGAATGATATTTAATTTAAAAAGAAAACATTCTAAATATTGGAATGTTTATATATAATAATAATATATAGAATAGGATTAATCGACTTGATAAAGATCTTTGGTGGAATAAAAAATTATATGAATATGTATGGGAACCTAAAGATGTAATGAATCAAATATATATTTTTTGGTTTTATAGTGACAACATAATGAGAAATAATAACTTCTATGGTGAGTATAATTATATAATATAAGATTTTTTTATTTCATTTGAAATATGCATGATGTGCTTGATAGCTTGTCTTACCTGATACATCGAGTATATATGAATAGTTACAAAGTAATCCTTTCTAATAGACTTGTTAAATTATTATATAGAAATAAATATAAACACCTTATGAAAATTATATAAAAAAATATTGAGATACTTATTAACTTGTAAAAAAAAACTCCATATAAAAAAAACTATTTTAAGTTAAAAAAGATTTACTTCCAATATATAATTTAATATAATTGTTCATGCATGAAAATTATATTTAATGTCACGACCCGTCCTCGGGGCTCGTGCCGTGACTACCCCCAAGCCCGCCTTCCATAGGCCAGGGGCTGGCGACTAGAACCAAGGCATAAATCCCGGTAAAAAGGGAAGGCATTGACTTTGTAAAGTAGACAAACACCACAGAGAAAGTAAGCAGTAGAAGTAAACACTAAGTAAAAACTGGGTACAACAGTAAGTGCGGAAAAGTAAGTGGGGAAGAATACAAACCCAAACTGAAAGTAAAGTAAAACTGGAAAGGGAACACAGCAACTGAAAGTAATGTCGCAACGTCGAGCCCTCTACTAGGAGTCCCACATGAAGGGTGAGTATAGATATCCTCCACAGCTCCTTGGGTCCAGCCATCCGCTCCGAGTACGTCCCGCCCAGTGGTCCACCTCCAGGTACCGTCCTGCTCCACAAGCCTAGACCACGACCAGCGATGTCCGTCGTCTGCAACCAACACAACGTAGTGCGGGCATAGCCAGTGAAGGGGTGAGTATAATCTACTCAGTAGGGACCCCGAGACCCCAGAAGGTCTCCCAGAATCCACAAAGGATAATCCACAAAGGAAATATACAATCACGAAGTAACATCCGACACTACTTAGGTATATGCCCATACATATACCTAAGTCATCAACTCTCATTCGGATCCAACATCTGAGCCCAAGTATGACCCAGTCCACACAGGAAACCAAAACATAATCCACACAGGATAGCACAACATAATACACATAGGAAAGAAAAACAAGATTCAGCTCACACAGGTATACTTCTTCATATGACGATAGAGATGATCAGATATTGCCACTAATTCATCTAAGTCGTCGGACCCACAAAGGATATATAGGTACTAACCCCCGCAATGACCCACAAAGGATCGATAGGTAACTGACCCCTGTAATGACCCACAAAGGATCGATAGGTAACTAACCCCCGCAATGACCCAGAAAGGATCGATAGGTAACTAACCCCCGCAATGACCCACAAAGGATCGATAGGTGACTAACCCCCCCATTGACCCACACAGGATCAGACCCACACCGGATCTGTAGGCGCTGGCCCACACAGGACCACTGAGCGCTGACCCACACAGGATCTGACCCACACAGGATCGGTAGCACTAATCCATGTAGAATCGCTGAGTGTTGTAGTCGCCGCCGTCGAATCCACGGAGGATTTCGGCACAGTCATTATCGTCGTTGCAGTTGCAGCCAGCTCTTGGGTTCCCGCACACAGCAAGCTTGTTCGAGAGGGTCCTCTCCATGAGCCAAACGGCTGATACATCAACTGACACAAAGTCCAGAGTTGATGTATCCTAAAGTTCCGTATCATCAACAGGAACTCAACATCACAGACGACACGTCAATCAGACGCCCGGTCTGAGAGTTATTGGCTTTTTCGTCCCAGGGGCCCAGTTGGTTTTTAAGTCAAAACCAACCTAATCATACTCCAACTGCATCCAAAACTTGAGCAGAGTAAGACAAAAGGTCCGTCTCATTTAGAGGAATCCAACAAAGTCAACAGCACGTCAACCAGACGTCCGGATCTCAAGTTATAAGTGTTTACGCTCCAAGGGCCCTATTGGTTTCGTGTACGAACCAACCCGAACGAACTCAAAGTACTCCAAAACCTTGAGTGCGATATAAAGAAACGACCGTCTCAATACAAGGATCGAATCGCAACTAACGGTGAATCTATCGGAGTCCCCTAGCTCATGTTATGGGAAACAGACCGAAAGAGGTTCAGTATTAGGGGGTTTGGGCCTGGTCCGACCCGGCCTGATACCCCCAGGGTCGGCCCGAAGCGGGTCGACCCGAACCGGGTCCCTGTCCATCCCGCTTGGGCGTGGCCCGGTTCGGCTGGCATGGCCTGGCCGGGCCTGGGCACGGCCCGGCACGCTGGCGGTCCGGCGCGCTGGCCAGGTGGCTCGGCCGAACGACCGAGCCGTTCGGATACGGGAGGCACTACCCCCCACGTGTAGTAACCGCGGCCCCTTAATGGGGCCGCTCACATCCGGCCAGCCGGGGGTTTCGAAGCCCCAGATCTTCCACGATCCGGCCAGCCCGCTCTGGCCGGCCGACTTCTACCGCCACGGGACCGGCAAAGCCGGTCCCCCTAGCACCGATGCCGGCGGCCCAGAACTCGCCACCGGTTCACCTGCTCCACCGCGGCCCAGAACCGGCCGCGGCCTTCGTCCGTCCGGCGCAGCGTGAAGGTGCCACACCCCTCTGTCGTGGCCCCGCTCCGGCCACGGTGATTTTTTAGTTCTCCGGTGCGGCGCGACGATGCCACATCTTTGGTTCGTTTTCAATGACGCGGCGCGACGGCGCTGCGCTTCTTCCCCTTCTTTAATATTCTCCATGCGGTGCTTCGGCACCGTGTTGTCTTTCTCGTTCCTCAATACAAATTAAACCAACAAGGGGGAGGAGGGTCGGCCGTCTTCATGAGGTCCGACCTCCTCCTGTTATTGCGATATCAGGCTGCTCAAAAGAAAGGAAGATGGCGACAGATGAAATCACAAAATAAACCCCTACCTCAACGCTGTCGTCGAACGCACGTTCGTTGCGGAATTAACCGTCGCAGAAGAAGATGATCGTCGCAGAAGAAGAGGATCGCCGTGGAAGAAAACGTCCCAGAAGGAACATCGTTGGAGTTAGGTGATCTTTGAGGAAGGTGCCTCTCACGATCGTCTGCCGTCGGAGGTCGGCGTTCTTCGTCGGCGGTGGTGTGTTCTTCGTGTTCTTCGTCGAAGGACGAAGAATCCCTAAGACTACTCTTTTTCTCCCAAAGGCTCCCACGACCAGGATTCCAAAAAATTAAAATAAGTTCAACCCTTATTTTATTAACATATCCTAGGCATTTGAAATTCAAAAGAAACGAAACAAACAATTAATTCAATGAATTAATTGTAACGATTTAATGGACCAAATTAATGAGGTGTTTCTTAAAAAAAATAAAAGCACGGTTTGACTTTATTAAAAAGGGGGGGTGCGAGTGCGTTACATAGAGGGAAAGAAATGGTGGGGCTCGTACGGTCCCCACCTCACAAATATCCTACCAAGTGTGTAGGATATTGTGGGTCCCATCTTATCCGCTAACTTAGGTTAAGCCGCTTTAAGTAAAATAAAATAAAATGTCGCACCACTTTTATTTTATTCCTTAACTTAACCCCCAAAAAAATTAAAAACCACACCCGGGAAAACGCAACTCTGGAAAAGGTGTTTCTAAGCAATTACTGGTGCTACGATTCCATCGGTGCCCTAAGAATTCGATTCCGAGCACCTGTTCAAAATTTAGAAAAACACTCTCGTTCATTCACTGAACGTACCCGAGCTAAACAACAGAAAATGATTCTGGGCACACCGGGCCTCGGAATCAGGTGCCTTCAGAAACTGCGTTCTTGTAAAATTCCCAAGAAGATTAAGAAAAAAAATTCCTAGAATATTATGGGACTTTATATCACTCCCACCTCAGGGCTTTACGTCCCCGTAAAGATACATCATAAACTAGGGAAACAAATGTGGGTACTGAGCACGCAACTGAGCCTCCTGATCCCAAGTGCTCTCCGGGAGGTTCTTGTGTTGCCATCTGATGCGCACTAAAGGAATTGACCGTCCACATAGTACCCGCTCCTATCGATCCTCAATCTTCACCGAGACCTCCGCAAAAGTCCCCCCCCCCCCATCATCAACGTCCAGCTCCACATTTTCAATGATATGCGTAGGGTCGTGCACGTACATCCTCAGCTGGGATATGTGGAAGACATCGTGCACCATTACAACTGAGGTGGTAGAGCCAGGCGATAAGCAACCTCGCCAATCCTTCTAAGGACCTCGAAAGGTCTGATGAAGCGTGGAGATAACTTGCCGCCTCTGCCAAATCTCTGTAATCCACGTCGAGGTGAGACCCGCAAGAAGACGTGGTCTCCATACTCGAACTCTAGCGGCCTCCGCCTCCTATCAGCATAAGACTTCTGCCAGCTCTGAGCTGTCCTCGTCCACTCATGGATGATCTGGACCTTCTCTGTCGTGGCCTGGACCATCTCTGGTCCCACAAGTGCTGACTCCCCAGGGTCTGTCCATCAAAAAGGAGATCGGCAAGGTCGGTCGTACAATGCCTCGTAAGGTGCCATCTCGATGGTGGAGTGGTAACTGTTGTTGTACGCGAACTCCACCAAGGGTAAGTGGTCCTCCCAGCTGTGACCAAAGTCGAGGACACATGCATGGAGCATGTCCTCGAGAGTCTGAATGGTCCTCTCCGTCTGACCATCTGTCTGAGGGTGAAAGGCGGTGCTCAGACGTAGCTGCGTCCCGAATGCCTCCTGCAAACCCTTCCTTAGCTGGGAAGTAAAGCGATCATCTCGATCGGAGACGATAGATGATGGCACCCCATGAAGCCGTACAATATACTGAACTTAGAGACGTCCCATGATCTCCACTGAGCCTTGCCTTCTGATGGGTAAGATGTGTGCCGACTTGGTGAGTCGGTCGATAATCACCCAAATGGAGTCGTGACCTCTGGAAGTGCGTGGAAGTCCACTCACGAAGTCCATAGATATGTCGTCCCCCTTCCACTCTGGGACCTCTAAGGGTTATAATAAGCCTTCTAATACCTGGTGCTCTGCCTTCACCTGCTGAAAGGTGATACATCGAGAAACGAATTCTGCCACAACCTTCTTCGTGCCCGGCCACCAGTGATGTCATCTGAGATCCTGGTATATCTTCGCTACGCCAGGATGTACCGCCAAAGGGGAAGTGTGAAACTTTCTCAGCACCTCCTCTCGTAATGAAACTAGTACCAAGGTACATCCTCTGAAAAGGACGTCGTTCTCTCCTCGTATAGAGACACCATCAGGTGCATGTCCTGTGGATATCTGTGCACGCTGCGTCTCACAGTCGGTATCCCCACGCTGTGCCTCTCTGACCCGCTACAGTAGTGGAGGAGTGACTATGAGTGATTGAAGGAAGGCTGCTTCATCTCTATCCACGAAGGATATCTGAAAAGCAGCTAGCTACTTTGTCGCCTCCTCAAGTAGTTGAATGCTCGTCCTCCTACTGAGAGCATCATCTACTATGTTCCCCTTCCTAGGAGTATAGACTATCTCAAAGTCATAGTCCTGGAGGAACTCGAGCCATCACCGTTGTATCAGGTTCAAGTCCTTCTTAGAGAAGATTTACCTGAGACTCTGATGGTCAGAATAGAATGTAAAGTGCTCGCCCATCAGATAGTGTCACCATGTGTTCAGAGTGAAGACCACTACTACTAACTCTAGGTCATGGGTAGTGTAGTTCTACTCATGCGGCCTCAACTGACATGATCCATAGGTGATCACTGCCCCCTCCCACATCAGGACATATCTGAGTCCGGTCCCTGATGCATTGCAGTAGACTACGTACCCTACCCCCTCCTCCGGCAACCTCAATATAGGTGAACTGGTCAAACTCTTTCTCAGCTCTTGGAAGCTCTACTGTCATCTGTCTGACAACACAAAGGGTTTCCCCTTTCTCGTCAAATCTGAGAGTGGTACCGCAACTCTGGAGAAGACTGGCACAAATCTTCGGTAGTATCCAGCTAGTCCCAAGAAACTTTACACCTCCGTCACGCTCCTGGGAGGCTCCCAAGCTAGCACTGCCTCGATCTTCGCAGGATCCACCGCAATTCCCACCTTAGAGATGACATGACCCAAGAAGTGGACCTCACGTATCCAGAACTGACACTTCGAGATCTTTCCATAAAGCTGGTGCTCTCATAGTGTGTATAGTACAACACGCAAGTGGTAGGCATGCTCCTCCTCAGTCGTCGAGTATATAAAAATGTCGTCGATGAAGACCATGACAAATCGATCGAGGTATGGCTGAAAGATCCTATTCATGAGGCCCATGAACACTGCAAGAGCATTGGGTACGCCGAAGGGCATAACCAAGAACTCATAGTGGCCATACGGACATCTGAAGGTCGTCTTCTGCACGTCGTCGTCCCGAACTATGAGATGATGATAGCCTGACCTGAGGTCTATCTTTGAGAACCACCGAATCTCCCTTGAGCTGATCGAGGAGGTCATCAATCCTCGGCAGGGGATACTTGTTCCTCACTGTCACCTGGTTCAGGAGACGATAGTCGACAAAATGTCGCAATCTTCCGTTTTCCTTCTTGGAGAACAATATCGGGGAAGCCCGGGGTGAAACACTGGGTCGGATGAATCCCTTACCCTGCATGTCCTCCAACTGTACTCGTAGCTCTCGAAGCTCAGCGGGAGCCATCCGATATTCTGGGCTAGATATCGGTGTTTTCCCGGGGTACAGGTCAATATAAATGTCTACCTCTCTACGAGGAGGTAGCCCTGGGACGTCATCGGGGAAAACATCCGCATACTGATCCACCATTTCAAGAATTCTAGGACTCCGCACGTCAATTTCTCCTAGGATGAGGCTAGCCAACTGATGAGTGATGGGATTTCCTCTCCTATGCGGGAGTCCATCCTGTGCTACGAAGGCTCCCTTCTCGCCTGTGAAGGTGAACCTGGTCCCGTCGGTGCGTACACATCGCACCTTGCGCCTAATACAGTCAATATGATCATGGACTGTAGACAACCAATTCATGCCCAAGATGACGTCGTAAGGCCTCGACGCCACTACAAGAAGATCCCAACCGAAGCTCTCGCCTCCTAGAGTAAGCTCACACTGCTGGAACCAGTGCATAATTCTCGAGTCTGCTCCCGTAGGAGTCTCTAGCCGTAAGGATCGAGGCAACAGATCCGTCGGAATCTCTGAGCTCCGAACAAGGGTAGCAGCTATGAAAGAATGACTCGCTCCTGTTTCTATAAGAACTAAAGAAAGGGTGGAATAGACACAGATAGTTCCTCAAATCATCTCGTGCGCACCGTGGTCGTAGGCCTCTGCTGCCTGAAGCTGTGCATGTCTCTGCCCGCCAGCTCCTTATGGTCGGGGTGGACCTCCTGGTGTTTGTGGTGGCAGAGCCTCAAAGCGTCGCCCACCACCTACTGCTCGGCCATCTCCTCTACCTTGTCCGCCTACTCCCTGCGGACCACAACGGTCAACCCACTGCCTTTTCCTGGGTGGCCCCTCAACCATCTACTGCTCCTCGGCACGGCGAGTCGGGCAGTCACAAGCCATGTGGCCCTGCCCGCCGCATGTGTAGCACTGCCTACCTGTTGAATGACAGACTCTGCGCTGTGTGCCCCGCACTGCTGAGCCAGTGTCCTGAGGTCGTCTGCCTGAGGGTCTGGTCTTCCTGGACCCATGAGTCGTTTGTCGACTGCCTACTGCAGAAGACTCTGTTATGTGCTGCCCCGCAGTAGGTCTCGCTGCTGATGAAGGCTCAGTATGTAAGCTCTCGATCAAAAGAGGTCGCTCCAGCACTCCTGCCTGAGTCGGAATGCTGAGGGAGATCAGCGATTCCCTGATCTCATGCCTCAGTCCCTGCTCAAAGGTCTGGGCCTGGAAGAATGGGTCATGTACCATGTCTGTTGAGTAGCGCGAGAGATTATTAAATCTCACCGAGTACTGGGCGACCGTCAAGATGCCCTGCCGTAGCTAAAGAAGCTCCTGGATGCGCACCGCATTGAGGGTGGCTGAGACGAACTCTGAGCGGAAAAGGCTCTCAAAGTCCGTCTAGAGAAGAGATGCCTCATCGTGCACCTGGAGCATCATGCTCCACCATCTGCCTGCTACCGCGTGCAGGAGGCTCGCTGCGAGGATCACCATGAGGTCTGCTGGTGTCCTCACTAACCTGAAAACCCGTACAACTGCCTCCATCCAGTCCTTGGCTACCTGGGGGTCCTTCTACCCGCGGAAAATGGGCGGTCGCTGGTTCTAAAACACATGAAATGCACTAAGGCGACGTGCATCGTCAGCGGCTGGGGCTGGTAGCATTGGTGGCTCGGCGGGTAGAGGTACCACCGGTTCCTCTGCTGTTAAAGGGCCATGTACCGAGGCCTCGTCGCTCGGTGGGTTGTTGTCACGCACAACTCTCAGAACCCTAGCTGGCTACCATCGTGGGGCCATCCTGAAAGGAAACAAGTGCGCCATGGTCAAATAGTATACATAGTGAGCTGACATAAAGTAATCACAAAGAAAACATGAAACACACATGCAATCAATGTTTTTGTGCATTAATTATGAAATCAGAAGTCAGGGTCCTGGTGTACGGATACGCCAGCCGCCGCACCAACACTGGATTCCCTAGACTGATAACCACACTCAATACTGTTAACACTATTGCTTCACATAAAAATAGATCAGAGTCCTCAGTTCTGCAGTAGAACTGAACTCCTCTGATACCAATTTGTCAGGACCCGTCCTCGGGGCCCGTGTTGTGACTACCCCAAGCCTGCCTTCCATAGGCCAGGGGCTGGCGACTAGCACCAAGGCGTAAATCCCAGTAAAATGGGAGGGCATTTCCTTTGTAAAGTAGACAAACACCACAGAGCAAGAAAGCAGTAGAAGTAAACACTAAGTAAAAACTGGGTACAACAGTAAGTGCGGAAAAGTAAGTGGGCCCGAATACAAAACCAAAGAGAAAGTACGGTGCAACTGGAAATGGAAAAGAGAAACTGAAAGTAAAGCCGCAACGTTGAGCCATCTACTGGGAGTCCCACCTGAAGGGTGAGTACAGATAGCCTCCACAGCTCCTCGGGTCCAGCCGTCCGCTCTAAGTACGTCCCGCCCAGTGGTCCACCTCTAAGTACTGTCCTACTCCGCATGCCTCGACCACGATCAGTGATGTCCGCCGTCTGCAACCAACATAATGTAGTGCGGGAATAGCCTGTGCAGGGGTGAGTATAAGCTACTCAGTAGGGACCCCGAGACCCCCGAAGGTCTTTTAGAATCCATAAAGGATAATCCAAAATGGAAAGATACAATCACGAAGTAACATCCGACACTACGTAGGTATATTCCCATACATATACCTAAGTCATCAATTCTCGTTCGGCTCCAACATCCGAGCCCAAGAATGACCCAGTCCACACAGGAAACCAAAACATAATCCACACAGGATAGCACAACACAATCCACATAGGAAATCAAAACAGGATTCAGCTCACACAAGTATACTTCTTCATATGAAGATAGAGATGATCAGATATTTCCACTAATTCATCTAAGTCATCAGACCCACAAAGGATCGATAGGTATTATCCCCCGCAATGACCCACAAAGGATCGATAGGTAACTAACCCCCGCAATGACCCACAAAGGATCGATAGGTAACTAACACCCGCAATGACCATGAAAGGATCGATAGGTAAGTAACCCCCGCAATGACCCACAAAGGGTTGATAGGTAACTAACCCCCACATTGACTCACACAGAAACGGACCCACCCAGGATCTGTAGGCGCTGGCCCACATAGGACCGTTGAGCGCTGACCCACACAAGATCTGACCCACACAGGATCGGTAGCACTGATCCACTTAGGATCACTGAGTGTTGTAGTCGTCGTCGTCGAATCCATGGAGGATTTCTGCACAGTCGTCATCGTCGTCGCAGTTGCAGCCAGCTCTAGGGTTCCCTCACACAACAAGCTCGTTCGGGAGAGTCCCCTCCACGAGCCGAAGGGCTGATACATCAACTGACACAAAGTCCCAAGTTGATGTATCCTAATGTTCCGTATCATCAACAGGAACTCAACGTCATAGACGGCGCGTCAATCGGACACCCGGTCTGAGAGTTATTGGCTTTTTCGTCCTAGGGGCCCGGTTGGTTTTTAAATCAAAACCAAC
The DNA here is from genome assembly GCA_963277665.1 of Viscum album. NCBI lineage: Eukaryota > Viridiplantae > Streptophyta > Magnoliopsida > Santalales > Viscaceae > Viscum > Viscum album. The sequence goes on from OY728129.1 coordinate 1,550,988,719, forward strand.
TCGACCTTACTCCAACTACATCCAAACCTCGAGCGGAGTTAGCCAAAAGGTCTGTCTCACTTAGAAAAATCCAACAAAGTCAACGGCACGTCAATCGGACGTCCGGAGCTCAAGTTATAAGTGTTTCCACTCCGAGGGCCGGGTTGGTTTCGTGTACGAACCAACCCAGCCAAAATCAAATTACTCCAAAAACTTGAGTGTGATTTACCGAAATGACCGTCCCGATCCAAGGATCGCATCACAACTGACGGTGTGTCGATCGAAGGCCCGTAGCTCATGTTATGGGCAACAGACCGAAAGAGGGTCAGTATTAGGGGGTTCGGGCCCAGTTCGACCCGGCCCGATACCCCCAGGGTCAGCCCGAACCGGGTCTGGGTCCAGCCCACTTGGGCGCGGCCCAGCCCAGCATGGGCTCAGCCCGACTCAGCGGCCCGGTGCACTGGCGGTCTGGCGTGCTGGCCAGGTGGCTCGGCCGAACGGCCGAGCCATTCGGATGCGGGGGGCGCTGCCCCCGCCTGTAGTAACCGCGTCCCCTTAATGGGGCCGCTCACGTCCGGCCAGCCGGGGGTTTCGAACCCCCGCTTCTTCCATGGTCCGGCCGGACCGCTCTATCCAACCGGATTCTGCTGCCACAGGACCGGCAAAGCCGGTCCCCCCTGCTCCGATGCCGGCGGCCCAGAACCGGCCGCCAGTTCCCCTGCTCTGCCGCAGCCTTCATCCGTCCGGCGCGGCGCAACAGCACCGCAACCCTCCGCCGCGGCCCTGCTCCTGCCGCGGTGCTTTCATAGTTCTCTAGTGCGGCGTGAAGGCACCAAAACTTCTATTCATTTTCAACGGCGCGACACTTCTTACCCTTCTTTAATATTCTCCGAGCGGAGCTTCGACACCGTATTGTCTTGCTCGTGCCGCAATCAATATTAAACCAACAAGGGGGAGGAGGTTCAGCCGTGTTCATGCGGTCCGAACACCTCCCATTATTGCGATATCAGGCGGCTCAAAAGAAAGGAAGATGGAGAACGACGAAATCAAAAAATAAACCCCTACCGCAACATTGTCATCGAACGAGCGTTCATCGCGGAATTAACCGTCACAGAAGAAGAGGTTCATCATGGAATAAGAGGATCGCCGCAGAAGAAAACGTCACAGAAGGAACATCGTTGGCGTTAGGTGATCTCCGAGGAAGGCATCTCTCTCCGTCGTCCACCATCTGAGGTCGGCGTTCTTCGTCGACGTCGGTGCGTTATTCGTGTTCTTCGTCGAAGGACGAAGAATCCTCAAGACTACTCTTTTTCTCCCAAAGGCTACCACAACCAGGATTCCAACAAAATAAAATAATTTCAACAATTATTTTATTAACATATCCTTGGCATTTGAAATTCAAAAGAAACGAAAAGAACAATTAATTCAATGAATTTATTGTAACGATTTAACCGCCCAAATTAATGAGGCCTTTCTTAACCAAAATAAACGCACGGTTTGACTTTATTAAAAAGGGGGGGTGCGTTACTTAAAGGGAATGAAACGGTGGGGCTCGTGCGGGCCCCACCTCACAAATATCCTATCTAGTGGGTAGGATATTGTGGGTCCCATCTTATCTGTTTAAATTAGGTTATGTCGCTTTAAGAAAAATAAAATAAAATGTTGCACCACTTTTATTTTATTCCTTAACTTATCCCCCAAAAAAATTAAAAACCACACCTGGGCAAACGCAACTCTGGAAAAGGTGTTTCTAAGCAATTTTCTGCACTGCGATTCCATCGGTGCCCTCAGAATTAGATTCTGAGCACCAGTTCAAAAGTTATAAAAACCCTCTCGTTCGTTCACTAAACGTACCCAAGCTAAACATCGGAAAATAATTCTGGGCACACCGGGCCTCGGAATCAGGTGCTGTCAGAAACTGCGTTCTTGTAAAATTTCTAAGAAAATTAGGACAAAAATTTCCTTGAATTTTACGGGTCTTTACAGTTAATTTATAAAAAAATTTAATTCTTATTTGGGGAAATTAAAATAATTGTTTAAATAATCATGTCAATATTAGCTTTGGGGGGTTTATTATATTTTTATAAGGAAACATGCATTCTAATGAATAATTAATAATACCATTTTTTTTATAAAAAATATCATTTATTTTTAATTATAATTCCCATTATTTTTTTATCAAAATATATCAAATAAAAATAATTAATTATTATTAATTAATAAAATAATTCTTACATAATTATTTTCATTATTCATTATTTTATTAACGTTCATTTTTATCATAAACTCATATTTCCCAAAAAACTATTTTATATATGAATTTTTTATCTCAATGGATTAAATTATCATATTTTTTTTTAATTTTTAAATTTAAGTATATATTATAAATTAAATATTATATTTTAATAATAATTTTATGGTTTTTAATAGTAAAATGGATGTAAAATATTATTTATGCCAAAATATTCATGTTTCTAAAATGGGTATCCATTACAGTTTGAGAATATATTTAAAAATATATTCTACCAAATGGATATTTAATCTAATGAAATGTAATACATGTTCTCAATCAACACTATTTATATAATTTAATTGGATCTACTTCATTTTTGGTCATCTTTTATAGTAAAAATAATTATATATTTTTTATCATAGTTAAGGTTAAAATATGTTTGTTGATGGGATAAAATAACATAAAATGGTATTATTTGCACCCAAAAATAATTAGTTATATTTGGATGAAGTGATATAATAATTAATGTAAACTAAATTCTAATCCATATTTATTTTCACCCTCTTCCCAAGAATATATCCTTATATCATTGAAATAATTTATGAAATTCCTGATTTTCCCATCCCCTCACTTATACATGGTCCCAACTATTAATCCCTTAATCAAACTATATGGACATCTAGCTAAGAATATCCCTAGTGAATTATTTTATTGAATCCTTCCTTCATCATAGATATTGAGGTATTTTACAAATATCAGTCAATTATGCCTTAAGTTGTAAGACAAAAGTTGTCTCCCTAAAAGAGGTATAGATCTTAACTAGTGTACTTCATTTTTATTTCTTCTTAAAATATATATAAACACATTTTATACATTAAAATTGAATAATAGAATATATAAAAATACGATTTGATGAAATTATATGATGAAACAACCATTTACATGCTCTTCATAATAAAATCGGTGGTGTAATTATATCATGTGTGTACATGTGTAAAACCATCTATAAATAGTGATATTATTCATTCTCTACCACCATCATTCATGAATGATTATTATTATTAATTTAATTTAAATATAATATATTTAAATTATAAAATTAATAATGTAATTTCGAATTAATATTTACCTATATTTCATTCAAAATGTTTAAAATTGGAATCATAACTTCTTTGTAGTATATATTTCATTCTATAAAAAGTGATGTAATTATTTTTTCAACACCACATAACTTGAATGATTATAAAAATGTATCGATGAAACACATTATTTCATATATATTTATTTTTAATTAAAATTTCTAATCCAATAAAATTATTATTTTATTTTTAATAATAAAATTTTTGGGTAATTAAAATAATTTTAGTTGTAGTTTTGAATTACATGAAAACTTCAGTTTGCACAGTTTTATGTTCAATAAAGTATTTTAATCCTAAAATATTTTTTTATGGTTATTTAAATTAAATTTAATGGGTTGGTTATAAAATAATATATCTACATTTTATATTCATATAATGGAACTCTAGCAAGAATTTGAGGGGTGAAAATGGACGTGAAATCAACGATATTGTGGATCCGAGTAGAAGTGTACCAACACAATCATGTGATGATTACATTTTTACCATTACATGGATTAGATTGAAATTTTTTCTGGAATTAGATTTTTTTGGATCATTTAACCCATATATAAGAACTATTAGTTCATTGGATATTTTTGGTTAAAATGTTATCTAAAATTTACATGACTATAATCAAGAAATAATCCAAGATGGGAATATTTTCACTATTTATCTATCTATATCTACATCCAAATATATCCAATACACCTAATATATTTTACATATACATGAAATACATGTGTTAACAAGTTTAATGAATACATAAATCTAACATGAAGATATTAAATTATAAAAAAATGGGTGGGAATTTGGTTCATTTAATCTATAATGTTTTTCTATACATAATAATTTTTTTAATAACTCTTGCTCAAAATTTTCAATACCATTCAAAAAAGAATGAAATATTACATAATTAAAGAGGATACATTGATGAAAAAAATTATGAAGTCCACATTTTCATATTTTTCATTATAATTTTTCCACTAGGTGTGATTTTATGGAAGATAAAATTAGACTAAATATTATCTACCCCTTGTGATTAATATGTACCACCTCTTCCATTCAAAAGATATCAAATTTTTTAAGTGTTCCCTTTCATGGAATATGTTTTTTCCTTTTTATTAATTTTTTTTGGTGTTTAATATATATTATATTTATGTATCTCTTCTATTGTCATTTATTTTTTAATCTTTTGTGTTTCCTCCACTATAATCCTTCTAAAATCATAAAAAATAGTGAACTAACATTGTCAATTGTTTGGGGGAAGGGGTGGTATATTCTTGAGTTCTTTGGGATTAAATATTTATAATTATTTTATTTTATTTATTAGAAAAAATTTTAAATTGGGTTTTTCGTAAGTTTCTCCCCACTTTTTATACAATTATATTCTTCTTCCCATTCACATTTATTCTTCTCAATCGTTATAATAATATTTAACATATAGGGTTAGTGTAGAATAGTGATGTTTTTGGGTTGAAGATTTTTTTTAATTTATGGGGTCAGTGTGGGGAAATTATTATTACAATTGGGGGGTGTAAATTGATACAATTAATCTATTTATTGAATGAGATAATGGGATTAAATTTTTAAAGAATTATTATTTCAATATCACGAACTCCTAATAGTGGAAAAATATCCACACTAATATCATTATGTGATTTTTTATTTTATTTTTTTGATATTTTTATATAATTAAGTTTTATATCACATATATGAATGATTTTAAAAAAATTTCATTAGTATATATTTTTTATTATTTAGTAATATATTTTCAATAACATAACAATAAAGAAAAAATGGTGTGTTTGAATGGCCTCCTCAAGAGCAAGACCATGTGATTATATTATACTTCATTACTGGGAAAATAAAATTATAGAACTATTATTTGTTACCCAACTTCATGAATCAATTTACTTCAATTTCCATGGATGCTCATTTCATGTGCATGCTATTTTTAGATCCACCCCACCCAAGGAATAATATTTTTTAAAAAAAGAAAATCATAAAAATATTTCATACCATTTTTTAGTATGGTCCACGATATTATATTTTAAATAGAATTCATGTTATTATCATAATGTTAACAATTTTGATGAGTCTATCGTAAATGTATCTTGGAATATTTAATTAGAGGATAATGAAAATGTTATTCAAGAAATAATGAATAAAATTCAAATTATTTCAACTTTTATAACATTGTATGAAGTATATAATGAGGTTTGAGAAAAAGATGAATAAATTATAATTTCACAATATTTAAAATCAAACAACCATTTTAGGAAGAATTTATTAAGGAAAAATCCTCTATGATTTTTATACCATTTAAATTGGAGGACGAATAGGAATACATTCCATGTAACATTCCATTACAGATTTGTCCGATATATCCTTAAGGTCATCATGGTTTTCAATTTTTATTGTTATTATAGGGAAAAAAAGGAATTTGGGGGATACCTATAATGGTGGAGTCATAAATTTTTTGGTCTATCATCATTGACCAGTGTTTGTTGTTGGCTATAGGTGGATTTCAAGTCTTGTATCTAGGTTAAACAATGTGTAACGGTTGCTGGGAACAAGTCCTGAAAGGTATACATGTTGTGAAAGGTAACATGATCTGATGAATGGATACAAATCATGAGTTATTTAAATATAAGATTTTTAATCAGAGGAAACATATTGTTTGGAATAATTTATCACCATGGATTTCATGATGTGTAAAGGACTTATGTGTCCTGAAATTCCCCATGAATGAACATTTTTGGAAACTATACAGGATTTGTTTGTCTATTTTCCTTCAACTTATATACTTCTCTAGACCAAAAGTTCCTATTTAGAAATTTTAGGAGACATAGTTACTTCTAAATAAATCCATTCGACATTAAATCCTTGTTTTGATGGCGGTGTTTCTCTTCGGGTACGTGATCTATCCACTTATTTTTTCCCCCGATCGTAGAAAGTCCCTATAGTTGGGTTATAATATTCATTGGTCTGAATTGGTGTTTCTTCATTTCATCTTCTAGATCTATTTTTTGATATCATTCTAGAGGTCATTCCTTTATTGGTTGTGGTGTTGTGACTGTTCATTATTATGGTTTTTGGGGTTCCTCTGTTCCATTGACCCCATGTTTTCTAAATTTGATCAATATTGATATGTCGATTAGATTGTATGTCCATTATTAACATAGATTCATTTTCGTTGTTGGTGGATCTCATTAAGACACATGTGACTCGATTTTCTAGGTAGTTAGTTCCATCTTTAGACTATGTTTGATAAACCATATTTTTTCATTTTTATAAGTTGATTGATAAATAAATTGGTATGAAATTGGGATTATTTCTTGTGTTTATTGGAATGACATTTTGAAGAAAATTAGTTTTCCCTAGTTTTTGATAAATGGAATGAAAAGCGGAATTTTTAAAGCATTTAATGATTTGGAAAAAAGAATAATCATTGGTTACCCAATTAAATGATAAATTACATAAATGGGTTTGAAATGGTTTTCAAAACATTGAGATGATTATGAAAATGAGCACATGTGTTACCTTGGGTACTGAGTAGAAGGTTTAATATGAGTCCATCATCCATTGTGGGGGTTCACTTTTTGAGTAGTCCTCTTATCCTGGAGTATATATTATTGTCTGTAAATTTATATATAATTTTAGGGTTTAACATTCTGGGGTGTCTCGCTGGTCATGGATTATAGATATTTGGATTCATGTACCATGGTGTACTGGTCATATATTATTTAATACGAGCGGTCTACTGCTTGACCTATTGTATTCCTTAGTGATTTGATTCATGTGCTGCTACTGTTGATTTTATTTTTTTCCATTTCACTATTTTAACCATCATATTCATATATATTCTAGTGAATCATGACATGGAAAATTTTCATTGAAATTTATATACCTTCTTTTGTTTTCAAAAATTGATAAATTGAAAATGTTTACAATGTTTTCTATGAAACGTCTTTACTATTTATCATTCCTTGTTTTATTTAAAATTATCATATATTAATTATTATATACAGACTTGTTATGGAACTCATGGGTGAGATCCTACTGATCCTTTTATCTCATACCTTGTGCACCTTTTTGATGATGTTCATACCGTTGTATTTTGATCAATGTTGGGAAAGGAAAGGATTCATAGTGAGGTGGTGAACTTTTATGTCAACTAAGTTGGTTAGATGGTGGTGATATGGTCGGATTCGTCTATGAAATCACATGGTGAATCTTTTTGGTTTTGGCCCTTTGAAATTGGAATTGCCTCTTGGATTTTTGACTAATTCTACATCCACTTTGTTTCAATTATTTTTGTATAGTTATTGTATATATTTTATTAGATTTAAATTGTTCCCACTCTATTAATGTGTATATATTCCATGTGATTATTTAGGTTGGGTGAAATTATTCCATCATGTTTTTTGTTCGATGCCCGGGTGCTTTTCGCCCACCGTTGGGGATCGAGAACACCCTTCAAGTATGTGAATAATCAGGTTGGGTTACAGGTTTGAGGTCAACTCTAGTTATTTCATTTCAAAATGGAATCAAAGGTGGGTTTTCCCCATGATTCATCTTCTTGGGAAATCTATTTGACATCAGATAGGATTGTCGGGACTTGAGACGTATGGTGCGTTAAGTATATAAATAACTCTTATCGTGATGATACTCATGTTTACATAGTATTTTGGGATATGTGTCTCTTGTGATGGTTTTTATAAACCTCTATTTATATATATGGTATTTCTAGTTTGAACTAAGATTTATTCTATTTTTTGATTGTGCTTTTGTTTTAGTGTGTAGCAATATGCCTCTGTGCCGTTTTGTGTGTGTTAATCTAGAGGGTGAATCTAATTCTCCACAAGTGAATCTTAAAATTGATTAGAATCTCATCGACACTATCGTATGTGAAGTTATTGTTTTTGATCGGGATGTACTATGAGTTTAGAACATAGTTATTGAGGTATAATGATGAGATTAAGGAGAGAGATATTCATAGTGAGAATTCTTGTGCGATATGCCACTATACATTAAAGAGACTAATGATCCTCAAGAGACGGAGGACTAGCTGGATAGGATAGATCAAATGTTTAACTTCCTATAGACTTCTAATAATATCATGGAGAAATATACATCATTCATGCTCGAGGGTTCTGATATGTGATGGTGGGGTTCTATGGTTCAAGAAGACAGAAACATATACTTGGATTTGAAGGGTTTCGAAACATTGTTCTCCCAGTAGTTTTTCCTAGAGTTCAAGATGATTTAAAACTATCTAATGTTCATATCCTTGTAATAGAGAGAGTGTTCAGTGTCAGTATACACCAATAGATTTATTGAGCTTGTCCACTTTTCTCTAGATATGGTAAATAATTACCTAATGAAGGCTTAGAATTACCTACAGGGTTTGAGATAGGATATTGGATAGTAAGAATTTATACTGGAAATTTCTACTTATGATGTGATAGTCGATAGAGCTATGTTAAAAGATATGGAAATGGATTGCGAGGTTGGTTTCTACACCCCTTCTATTCAATCAATTGGTATTTTTAGTGGTGTTCTTGGGATAAAACGAAAGTAGTATGATCATCAAGGATGTGGTGGAGGTGGGTCTCAACAATGACACATATCCACACCATGTGGTTGTGATAGTAGTGTTCTATTGACTTGCTATTACAGTTTTAAGGTCAAACACACTAGGCATTTTTCTTATATTCAACCAAAGTCATAAAAAAATATTGATTTGTTGGTCATTTAAAATTATTATATTAGGCAATGAATATGCCTCATTATGTTCATGGTTCATCACCTCTAAAGGATACTAAAGTGTAGTTAAAATCTTAACAGACTAAATGGATATAGGAACATGCCATAGGAGTGAAGCACTTTCATGTAGTTGATGAATTTCTGGTGGAAGTAGATACAGGCCCAACAATAATGAGAGGTAAAATCTATATTTCATATTCCATAACAATTACATTACTTGATATTGGCTCCTCCCCCTCATTTATGTCATCATGTTTTTTTATATTCTTAAAAATCTAACAGAAATTATATTATTTGAGTGGATTTAGTGACACCTCTTGGTAAAATAAGATAGTGGGGATTTATTTGTCCTTATTGTTTAATAATGATAACTGATATAGAGTTGGCTGTGGATTTTATTTCTATTGATTTGGATTTATTTGACATCATCTTCATTATGTATTTTTTTCACTCATTGAGCTATTGTTGAATATTATCATTAATGGGTTTCATATTTTACTATCAATGGGAGATTTTTTGTGTTTCAGGGGGAGTGGGACCCGATATCAGGTCATGCAGGTCCTTCCTGACTAGTGTTGAAGAGTTTTTGTATATTTTTATGAGTGTTACTTATGAATCCTATTCTATTTTTTATCTTCCCATTTTTGTTTGGGAATTTTATGAATCCTTTCCTAGACAACTTCTTCATTCATCCTCTAATGAGATAGGTAGAGTTTAATATTGGCATGGTTTCAAGTATGTAGACAATATTGATAGTTTCTTATTATATGGTTCTGAAAAGGCCGAAAGAGCTCAAGATTCAGTCGGATGACATATTTGAAAATGGATTCGTTCACACTTGTGTTTCTCCTTGGGATTCCCTTATTCCCTTTTCCATGAAGGCAAATGGTTCACATCAATTATGTGTGGAATATTGGAAGTTTAACTCGGTAATAGTTAAGAACAAATAGCCTTTTCTTCATATGGATGATATGTTTGACCATTTAGAGGGGAAAAGTGGTTTTCAAAGATTTCTCTTTTTCTAGGTTGTAATCAGCTTAGAGTTCAAGAGTGTGATATACTAATGATGGATTTTAGGAGAAGGGATCACCATTAAAAATACCATGTGGTGCCTTTTGGTCTGAATAATTCTCATGTAGTTTTTATTGCTTTGATGGATCAGATATTCCATTATTATCTTTACAATATCCCATTAATCTTCCAGGATGATATTATAGTTTATTCAAAATCTGAATGTGAGCACAACCACCATCAATGTTCTGTTCTACAAATTTTGAGAAGTCAACTTTTAATGGGAATCTTTTGAAGATTATTTTATGTATTCAAAATGAGAATTTCATTAGAAAAAAATAATTCTAAACATGTCTTATTAGTTTATCATTAAATGGTGGAGGTTATTTGGTCTTGGAAGGAAATACCAAATGTCTTTGATGTACTAATCTTCCCTGGTCTTGCTCGATAATACTGATAGTTTATTAAGGATTTATCTAAATTTTAATCACCTTTGACTTCTCTTACCATGAATGTAGTGAAATTTCCATCAGATTCTATGTGTTACTCTTCTTTTGATAAACTAAAATGACTTCTAACATCGAATTCTTTTTAGATATTACTAGAGCCTAATAATGGGTATGTGATGTTTTGTGATTCTTTTTGTGCTAGTTTAGGATGTATTCTTTTATAGGACAACAATGTGGTAGCTTACATATCTCATTAGCTTAGTCCATATGAGAGGAATTTCCCCACTCATGATTTAGAGCATGATGTAGTTATGCATGAGCTTAAATGTTGGTGGCACTATCTTTAAGGGATAGTTTTTGAAGGTTCTGGGTGCAGCGGAAGCGCGTTAGAGGGTGTACCCAACATTAATTTTAGCATTAACAACAATCAATCCTAGATCTGTCATGATAATAAAACACCAGATCTTCAGAATAGAATGATGGACGAAAAAGAATGAGTGGTGTCCTGGAACAATGGATAGGAGCATCATATTTTGGTTATTATTTACATATTTAATTAAAAATAGTTACCTTGATGGAATTATTTCTTTGTTGATGTTTCCAGTCACGATATGATGTGATATATCATTACATCATATAATTTATGTGTAGGATTCCATTAGTGGTGATCAACTTGTGCTCCAAGTATCTCTGGAAGTCGTCAAAGGGATCTCCGGGTCATAGCGCCAAAGAGCCCTCACTTGCGATGTCTTCTTTCTATCACCTAGATCTGGTGTATGAGGATCTCCCTCTCGAAGTTTGAGAGCTTTCTTGGAAGAAAAAAAAAATCTCTCTTGTATTGAGATATTTCTCTAGATCCGTTTTACACAACCCTCAAAATTGGCTAGGCTAATGAGAATTCTATAATTGGGATATTAATTACATAGAATAATAAACTGAATTATTTACCTGAAATCATGTATTCATTTCATTTAATTCTTAGTAATAGCCCATGTATAATAACAACAGTGTTGTATTATTATTACTTAAAATTCACCTAGTGAATTACACTTAATATTATTTAATTATATAAATAATATTATTTCTCATAAATTCTCAGAAAAAAATACATAGCGTGAATATTTATTATACACGGCATGTACTTTTGTTTTTCCATTTTTCATTACATCCTCCAACACATATATTAGACCTTGGATAATGGTTATTTATTTCTCAAATAAATATCACTTCATTACTCAAAAATAAATATATTATTTCACCCATAATATATTTTCTTGAATAACTAGTGTCAAAATAAATGCGATCAGGCCTCCTTGAATAATTATTAAACAAAAATAGGGAATAATCATTATTAAACATTTTAAATTAATATGTAATTGAGATTCTTGGACACCCTTAGTGTGTGACCCTTTGGGCCTCTTTCTCCATGGAATTAGGTAGATCTTGCCTAAAGTCCAAGGTTAGCATCTAGCAACACGCCAAGGCACCCATCGAGAAATAAGTTAATGTCGCAATGAAGTGTCACCTCCTACGAACTCTTACGGTGTAATATAATATATTTTCTCGATATCTATAATCAAGAAGGTTTCATGCTATTTACATCAACCCATGTGCTTGATTATTCTTTCTTTTACTTTCCGGAATTGAACATTCCCATTCCTCACCACAGCCATGGATTTATTTAGGATATCTCTATTTCATCAAAGGGCCTAAGATATCTACTTCAATTATAGAATTGAAGAGAAAATTCCTTTCTTTCATTGTCTATTAATGTAGTATCACTTATAACGTACCCAACGTATCCTACCTCGTTGGGAACAATGTGTCATCACTGTTTTCTTCAATAAATATAAATGTGTGAGTTGTAATACCCATTAATAATAATCTTAAAGTCTAATTACCAATACACACATCCGCATATAGGAACATCCAATGAAACTATGAAATGTGGATTTCATACTCGTGGGTCTCGTTCTTATAATATACTCCTAGATATTACCGAGGGCGCACAACATCAGAAGGTGCCCCAAATTATGATGAGTCCTCACCCCTAATGGCCTTTATTATTTGTGTCCCTCAAATAACATCATTACTCCATAGAAAATATATTCAAGAACAGTCTTATGGCACTTCTGGGTTCTCATCATAGTAGGGATCCACTATGACCCTTTAATGGAAAAACTATCTTTAGGTCATTATCACATGCATTGTCATGTAGAAGAAAAATCAAGATGTGAAAAGGTATTTTTTTAATTAATAAATTACAAAGTAGGTTTTTCTAGGCCAGAAACTCTAACAGACTCCCGCTTGGACTAGATCCAACTTCTAACAACCTTTAACCTGCTAGCTCTCACATGATATTAATGCTTCTACTGAGATAGGCCTTCAGTCATGGGGTCTTCTGCATTCTCTTACGTGGACACCCTACCCACTTCAACTTCACCCCATTGATAGAAACCCCTCAAGAGGTGATACATTAGGATTATATTCTTTGTCTGTTGATGTGACCTTGGTTCTATTGCAAGAGCCACCGCTACAGTATTATCACAATACAATGTGATAGGATATTTACTACTATGCACCAAATCAATATTTTGAACAAAGATCTGAATCCAAACGTCTTCCTTGGCTGCATCATAAGCCGCTATATATTTGGACTCCATTGTAGAATCGACAACAACTGGTTGTTTTGAACTCATCCAGCTAATATCCCCTCCATTGAGATAGAAAACATATCCATATTACGACTTCAGATCATTCTGCTCTGTCTGAAAACCAGCATCTGCATACCCTTTGATGATAAGATTCTCATCTCCTCCACACACTAGAAACATATCCTTAGTTATTCTCAGATACTTTATGATAGTCTTTACAGCAGTCCAATGCTATTCTCTGGGATCTTCCTGATATCTACCTACCATGCTTAGTGCATAGGCAACATCAAGCCTCGTACCTAACATGGTATACATGATTGATCCTATAGCCGAAGTAGTTGGGATCTTAATCATCCTATCTTTCTTTTATTGTGTCTAAGGAAACATTTTATTATAATGATGTAGGCCATGTGACACTGGAACCAATCCCCTCTTAGATTATTCCATACTAATTCTCTTTAATATCTGGTCAATATATTTACCCTGACGTAATCCAAGAATCCTCTTGGATCTATCACGAATGATCTTGATCCCTAGAATGTAGGATGATCCACCCACGTCCTTTATGAAGAAAAACTTGTGCAACTAGTCCTTAACTAACTGTAGGACTATTACATCATCTCTGATAAGCAATTTGTCATCAACATATACTACTAGGATAATGACTGAATTCCCATTAAAACTCTTTTAAACACATGGATCACATTCATTCATAATGAAACAAAATTCCTTTAAGGCTTCATCAAATCAAATGTTCCATGACCAGGATGCTTGCTTTAACCATATGCATTAATGCAACTTGAAAACTCGTTTGGATTCACCTGGTGTCACGAACCATTCTAGTTGTATCATATAGACATCTTCCTAAAGTTTCTCATTAAGGAATGATGTTTTGACATCCAATTTCCAAATCTCATAGTCATGGTAAGCTATTATGTAATGTATGATTTTTATGGAATTAAACATGGAAAATGGCGAGAAGGTTTCATCATAGTAAATTCCTTAATGTTGTCTGAATCTTTTAGCCGCTAGCCTTGATTTATAGGTGCTAACATGACCTTCCATTTCCAACTTTCTCTTGAATTCCCATTTTCATTTAACATGCTTTACATCAACTGGCTCAACAACCAGAACCTAGACTTGGTTCTGATACATGGAATCCATCTCAGAATATATAGCTTCTAGATATCTTGTGGATTCTGAGCTTTCTACTACATCCTTTTAGGAGAGAGGTTCATCAATTTCCAATAATAATGATTTACTATCCTCATGGACTAGGAAACTAAATCTCTATGTTTCCCTTACCTCTCTTGAGATCCAATACAGTACTTGTGTTTCTAGAACCTTTTATATGGGGACATGTGGAACTTCTTCCTGTACCAAATCTTGTGTATCTTGAGCATCAACTTCGTCGATGTCTATCATTCTCTCACTGTCATTTTTGAGGATATTCTCCCTCTAATGAAGGATGGCTGGTGTGGTGACAGTCACATTCTTATCTGAATGGTTATATAGGTAATATCCTTAAATTTCCATGGGATATCCTATAAAGATACACTTTGTGCCCCAGGGTGCTAGTTTGATGCCTGATAAGGCCATAAAAAATGCTCTGCATCCCGATACACGTGTGCATGACAAAATGGGTTTTTTCCATTCCATAACATGGAGGGAATTCCATTTTCTGCCTTGGTTGGTACTCGATTAAATGTTTATTCTACAGTCTATAATGAATATCCATAAAAGGATAATAGAAGATATTAATGACTCATAATTGACCTCACCCTGTCCAATAAGGTGTGGTTACTCCATTCATTAACACCATTCCACTGTGGTGTATAAGTAAGAGTGAGCTGAGATAGAATCCCAAACTCTGTAGAAGATCGATGAACTCTTGGTTCAGATATTCTCGGCCTCAATCTGATATAAGCTTCTTTATCTTATTACAAAGATGATTCTCTACTTCATTATTGAATTATTTAAATTTATATAAGGCTTCTAACTTATACCTCATTATGTAGATATAGCCATATCTACTCAAATCATTCATAAAATCAATGAAGTAAGAATATCCACCTCCAGCTTCTACTAGAAATGGTCCACACACATATGTGTGCACCAATCCTAGAATCTCTATGTCCCTTTCACCTTGTCCACCAAAAGGCGTCTTGGTCTTTTTACCTTGTAAATAAGCGTGAAATCTACAAAGTGGTTTTAGCTCAGTAGAGTCTAAATAGACATCTCAGTAGATCTTTGTCAAGTGATTCTCGTTTACATGACCGAGAGGGTGATGCCACAACTGGATGGTGTATGATTCATCTGAGTTTGTTTCATTATCGATTTCCAACACATGGTTTACATAATTCAATACATACAAACCATTATTTAAATGCTCGATACCATAACATAATATGTTCTTATAAAATAATAAACCCTTAATTCCAAAAATTAAAATAAATCCATCCATATCCAAACATGAAACATAAATTATGTTTTTGGTAACTCTAGGCACATAATAACAGTTATGTAAAACCAAAATAATCCCAGTTATCAATGAGAGGTCGTAATCTCCAATGAAAAATGCAGCTATCCTTGAGCCATTGGCAGCTTGAAGACCCACATATCCTATAGAAATATTTCTAAATCTACTTTGTTCTTTTATTTCAATACAGATACGAGCCCACCAACTATATCTTATACCCAATGTGTAGAAATGGAAATATTACACTAGATAACAAAAACACCTTTAGGGTCCCCATGCTTCTGGGTGCAATTCCTCTTCCAGTGTACTGGATTTCCACATGAAAAACATATTTCCTCCCATTACTTACCCTACCTATAGATCTTCATCATCTTAGAGGGGCAGAGCTTGGGGGCTTCAGACCATTTATAATTCCATGGCCCCTTTTCCATGTCATTCCCTTTCTTATTAAATATAAGGACTGCGGGTTTGTCATGCCCCATGTCCTTATCTACCTGGAGCAATTATTTTCATATGTTCCGATAGAATATTCACATTATACCTCATTTTATAGTTTATAATAAAGCTAGATAAGGTCTTGGGCAGTGATGATATGATGAGATTTGTATAGAACTCCTCTGGGAACATAATCTCTAAGATGTCCAGGTGTTCAATGTAGCCAATAAGTTTAAATACATGTGGCCCAGCTAGATCAGACTCTCTAAGAATAGTTTTAACCAAATCATTGGAGATATCATATCTCTCTTGTCTCGCATTCTCTTGATATATATCTTTAAGGTGAGATACCATGCAATACGCTCCATGTTTTCATGTTGCTTCATGAGCTCATTATATATGGCCGATAGCATGAAACATTGGACATATTTGGCATCATCCATTTGTTTCATATAGAGAGATAGTTCCTCGTCACTTGCCTCTTTACTAGGTGCAACTGGAACTATCTCTTCAAGCACATACAATTTCCTCTCATGGCGAAGGATGACACGTAAACGCCTCTGCCACTCTTGAAAATTGGTGTCGGTGAGAATGTTTTCTTTCTAGAGTATAGTTTTTAATGATATGTTTGAAGTCAGTTTTCTTTATGTTTCTACAAATTAAGATAATAAATGGTTTAGTACATTATTATGATAAAACTAAGACAAATAAATAAATTAATACTTATTAGTCTCCCACTATTTTATCGAAATCCAATTACCCTTACCATTGATTTTGGAGTATTCTATTTCCTGAATATTCAATTGAAAAGGATCCATATTTCCATTTTCATTACCCAATATAGGGTTAGTCAATAAACATGAAGGGTTTTAGGTAGGCATTCTTAATGTCAACTATTAGCTCACAGCTTCTTGATCTGCTAATTGAACTCCCCAATCATGAAATCCTTTAATTTTGGATTTCCTCATCCTTTTCCACTTGGTCACACCATGTACTGTTGTAGTTGTTAACCCTTTATGCGAAACAAGTCTAGTCAACCCATAATATTGAATTAAAATCCCTGATAATTGAAAGAAACCCAACTATGGTTGGTTAAACACTTTGAACTATGGTTCGATTCTAACCAATATTATGGAAGGCTATACCGACTTAATATTTTCATTGAGGGATTTTATCCTTATATGAAAAATTGAAATTTTATAATCTTTTATTACATTATTATTAATATTAATTGGGATATACTTATGTGATTAACCATGTCTAATATAATATTTTATTCATAAGTCGGTGCTATTTTTGTTCCATCTTGCATACTTGTTTAATTAATTAATTGTGTGATCGTGACTACACACCCACAATAAATAAACCATGTAATTGAAGGAAAATAAAATAAATGGTATGATCATGAGCTTTTTATATTAGTGATTTTATCTAGAGGTTGATAAACTAGCCCCAGACCTAGGGGAGAAACACATTGATCCTTTTGGGTTCGTGTTTATAGCTTTCCACTTGTCCACCTTTGTACCTCCTTGGATTGGTTTCTCCTTGTCTACTAACATGAGCCGCCTCCACTATCATGGGGGCTCCATCCATTGCATATGATTTCATCTCACATGGAGGTGAAGGGGTAAAATGGGGTTTTACATAAAAGAATCCTTGGGCGTGCGTACCCTACATATTAATGAGGTGAAGGATCGAAGGCCAACAAATTTAATTTATATAAATATATTAAAAGAAACCATTCACATATAAAGGTCTTGGTCTATCTCACGACCAACCATACATGAAACGATATTTACACATAAATAAAACTAGCATTCAATTCATTAATCATTCTTGTTTAAGTTAAATCACGCTCGAATCAATTAATTATCTTTAATTAATCAATCATTTTTATCTAAACCCCTTTTCTAAATTTCCTTGAGATTCTCATCCATCATAATTTTTAACAAATAAATTCATTTATAATTATCTTTTAAAGTAACTTGTTCCTTGGAGGCAATACGGTGAATTCCCATTCATAACTACACAATGAGTTGAAATGAACATTATGCAGATGTTGAATTAAACACATATATATAAAACACCTATCACATGTTGTGCCTTAGATTTTCTCCTGCACTATGGTACACATATCAAGGGATTGTATAATATAATTATAAATTTTAATAAATCTATATAATTTGGATGAGTACACGGTGTGTAGTTCCGACCACATGGCGTGTATTTTTTGTCACTGTCCATATGAAGTACACACCCAGGTACATTTCATGTTGATGTACTTCAAAAATCTTTAGAGTACACATTCTGTTTAATGGGACACACACTGTGTAGTATCCACATTATGTGGTTTCTAGCTAGGAAATCCATGTAAGGGGTACACGGTCCAACTCTAAACTGAATGGAATACAAGCCGTGTTCAATTATCCACACAACGTTTAATCTAGAAGTCATGTGCCACCAATTACGGTTCAACACATGGTGTCATTTAAGACTTAGAAATGATCCCAAACACAGACTGATTCGGTAGGACTAGTCCGACGCATTGAACCTACACTACATGATGTGTACTACTAATACACACCATTTATTCTGGTGTTGTATGGATAGGAATGTTTTTCACCTTCATATTAGATCTTCTGTTTTAATTTAATTAAAATAAAAAAAATCAATTCTGTAAGGTGAATGAGAAATGAGAGAGGAAGAACAGATCTCAAGATTCATATTTAATGAATGATTAACTTGAATTGAAAAAACTAAATTATTAAATGCGTAAATAACCAATGAAAAACTAAATAATTATAGTCAATGACATGACCCCAATATTACCACTTGTATGTTTTGGGTGCAGTGGAAGCACGTTAGATGGTGTACCTAACTTTAATTTTAGTGTTAAAGACAATCAATCCGAGATATGTCACGATAATAAAATGCAAGATCTTTAGAATAGCAGAATAGTTAGTTTCATGATTGATGATGGTTCTGATCATATCATCATAGGATATAGGGTTGTAAAGACATGTGTAATGGATTTTTTTGAACTAGAAGTGGGAATGATCCCATATCAGTTGGTGGCGTTAACTTTTGAAATGATGGAAGAAATTAATGATAGAATTTTTACAACATTAATCGATCAATTTCTAGATATTTTTTCCAAGAATTTATCTGGATTACAACCTATAATGGAAGTGGTTATTATGATTGATATCCTAATGTGGAACATTCATATTTCCCACCAATGTTATAGGATGGAAACAATAGAATTAGGGTAGATCAAAGTGCAGTTGGAAGAGATATAAAGAAAAGGGTTTCATTGGAACGAGCACATCTCTATGACAATCAAAAGTATGGTATATAAAGAAAGTAGATGGAACTATTTGGGATTGTTTTTATTATCATAAGTTAAACAAAGTTATCATAAAGAACATATATCCACTTTTATGCATCAAAGGCTTGTTGATCAATTGATAGGATCTCGGTGGTTCTCCAAAATCGAATTGCGATAAGAATATCACCAATTACAATTTCAAAAGTAGGATATTATAAAAACAACATTCAAAAGAAGACATGGACATTATGAATATTTTTTAATTCATATATATCTTACCAGTTCACTAATAGTCATTATGGAATTGATGAATAAAATATGTTAGATATATCTAGATTCTTTTATTGAGGTTTTTTATGGAATATTGGTGTTTTCAGACATAATGAAAGAACCTGAAAAACACGTGGTGCCTGTGTTTGAAATTTTGATAGATCATCGTTAGTATGAAAAACTATTAGTGTGATATTTTGATAGAATATGTATGATTTATATGCCATTTAATCTCTAATATAGGTGTTTCCGTGGATCCATAGAAGATATAAGCTTCTGTCTATTGGAAACTTCCAATGAATTTATTTGATATATGATGTTTTCATGGCCAACCTGGTTATTACCGATGCATAGCATGTGATTTTCACAGCTAGATTAACCTATGAGATATTTTTTCAAATATAGACATCCAATTTCAGTGGACTGAAGAATTCCATAAATCATTCCAACAGTGGAAAATATCTTATATCATCACCAATACTAATTTATTCTTGTATCAAGATTGTGGTACGTGGTGTACTGTGATGCATCAAGATCAAGGTTGGGGTGATTTCTCTTGCAAGGAGATCATGTTCTGTCTTATGGATCAAGGAATTTGAGGAAGAATGAGAATAATTACCCAACACATGATTTATATTTAGCTACAATATTACAGTCCATGAAGACTTTTCATCATTATCTCTTTGGGGAGAAATTTACAATATTCACGGATCATTAGAGTTTGAAACATATCTTCTCACAAGGACATTAGAATTTCATTAAAAGTAGATGGATGGAGTATCACAAGTTTTTCATCTTTGACTAGATGTATATGGAAAGTAAAGGATATTTAGTGGACGATGCATTAAGAAGAAATTAATATGATCAGT
The DNA here is from genome assembly GCA_963277665.1 of Viscum album. NCBI lineage: Eukaryota > Viridiplantae > Streptophyta > Magnoliopsida > Santalales > Viscaceae > Viscum > Viscum album. The sequence goes on from OY728129.1 coordinate 1,551,009,313, forward strand.
TTGAAAAATAAGATTCATACGAGTGGAAGTAGATATCGGTACTAGCCAATACGAATGAGGAATGTGAAAATTGAAGCAATGTTAAAGTTTTATTCTTAGTTTAGGTAGTCCCTGATTTACTAAACATGGATAAGAGACAAAGGCATTCGATGCTAAATTTGTTAAAATGAGTTCAAAACTAAATGGTGGGGTGAACATTGAGAGATATAGGCTGGATGGAAATTCATTGTTATGGTTCAGGAATCATATGGTCTCACATATGTCTTATGAGGAATAACATATTTATACTTACCACTATTCAATATTGTATGTTCATTCAAAAATATAAAAGATGTATAAGGCTTTGAAAGCATAGTTCGGGTGGAATGGTATGGAATAGAAAGTGGTTGAGTTCATTTCGAGATACTTAACTTGTTAGAAAGATAAGGAAGAACATCAGAAAAAGTATGTATATTTTAGTATTCACCCATCCTAGTGTGGAAATTGGAATCATTAGTGATGGATTTTGTCACAGGTCTCACAAGAATAGTGTGGAAACATGACTATATATGGGTGATAGTGGATTAGAATACAAATTCATCTCATTTCATCCATATTTGTGAGTCTAATAAAACAGAGGATCTATCAAAAATCTATATCTAATAAGTGGAATGAGACATGGAATACTAGTTTCTATCATATTAGGGAAGGATCCAAGGTTTACATATCATTTCTGAAAATCATTAGAGAATTCCCTTAGGACTCGTTTGACTATGTGTACGATGTATCATCCTCAAATTTATGGGAAATCCAAAAGGACAATAACAACATTGGAATACATTTTGAGATCTTTGGTAGTGTATTTTGGTTGCTCATGGGAAGATCATGTCCCATTGGTAGAGTTCTTGAATAATAATATCTATTGAGCCACAATACATATTGCTAATTTTGAACTATTGTATGGTTCTCATTGTTATTCTACATTTTTTTGGGTGGATAAAAGTGAAACATCACTAGTTTGTCCTAGCCTCTTCCATGAAATAGTAAAAAAGATTCATTTGATCATAATGTGAATGAACACATCTCAGAGTTGAAAAAAATTGTATGCATATCATCTTATATGGTCGTTGTCATTTGTGGTGAGTGATCATGGGTTCATATGGATTTCTATAAGGCATGGATATTGTCATTTTGGGAAGCATTGAATGTTATCTACTCAATACATAGGCCATTTTGAGGTACTAGAATAGGTTGGAGAGGTGGAATACCAGTTGGTATTCCCACCATTGTTTAGTTCAGTGCTTAATGTGTTCTATATATCATTGATGAAAAAGTATCATCATGATCCTTACCATATGATTAGGTGGGATCATGTTGACATAGTTACAGATTCTTTGTTTGTACATATCTCAATGTGGAATATGGATAGGTAAGAGAATGCCTTTCCTGGGAAGAGCATCAGTCTAGTTCGGGTTTTGTGGAAACAAATTTAGATTCAGGAAGAGACATGGAAATGTTAGAATGAAATGAATGAGCAATGGCCAAAACACTTTCAAGACAATGATGGGTTTTTACTTTATAGGGATGTAAAGGAAAATGGTGGGGAGAATGTATCACCCCTAGTTTCTGGTAATTAACCCCTTATTTATGATTTTAATTAAATAAAGTATATGGATGATGTTTGGAAGAGTTAGGAGAACATTAAATAAGTTTTAGGGATAAAGGGAAGGCACATGTGATGTGCAAGGTTTGTTTAAACCGTGCAATAGTATAAGAGAAACCATGTGCTTTTAAAATGGATTGGGAATTTTGAGAGAGTACCTTCGACACGGTTGGCGTACAGTTATAGAGATTGTGTGAAGAGACAATGAAAAGGGTCATCCTTAAGGTAATAGAAGACACATGGTTAGCACGAGATTTTCCTAACCATGAAACTAAACCATTTTTGGGTCAAAACCACCTCCTAAAAAGTAGATCTAACATGTTTTTTCCATTAAACTACTTTTTTTCTTCATAACAGACATAACTATAGGTGTTTCTTCCATAGATTCCATGAAAGGTTCCCTCATCTATCGGGAGGTGGTCTGAATGATTCAGATGGTGATTAGAAGTAGATTCATTATGTAATGTGATAGTTCATCATTTTTCATGATGTTTTTGTTAGATCTACTTCGCACCACTTATCTTGTTTTCAGATATACAATTATTGTGGGTATAAATAAGATAATGGATGGAATATAGGTTTCTTTTTGTCCTCATTTGTTATGGGGGATGAGATCTATGGTGGGTTTGTGAATATTTAACCTCTTTCGTTGGCGTTATCATTCGTTTATCATTTTCTAAAAAACTCTCAAGAAAGGTGGCTTCACTATCGATTAATATTTATAGAATTGATTGGATTAGTTTTAAATTGGATTATTTGATTTATATTGATTGTGAAAGCTTCATGTAAATCACGATATAAAGCCTCTTTAGTGATTATTTATGGTTTTTGGTGAAATTTACGAATTTTGGTGAACTGTAGTGAAAAGTGATTTAGTTTCATGATTTTAAAATGGTAATTATAAAATATTTCATTCCTAGAATTTGTAAATATATTATTATAAAAGGGGTTTCAATAAATTATTTTTTTATTTAAGTGGTTTTGGAATATTGGTATTGACATTGTTTTTTAGCATACTTGGTGTGTGTTCATATTTTATTTATGAAGCTTGATTGAAATATAACCTTGTGCTCAGTTTTAAAGGTGTAATGGAACATGGAAAATAATTACCTTTGATGAAATTATAGATCGACGAGTGACTTATCATTAGTATGGAACTATCATAACCAAGCATGCATAGTTGGTATAGTGGTTGTGTTGAATAAAATGGTCATTCCAAATAGAGTTTATTGAATGGTTTTAAATGTATGGTTTGGTTTATTTCATTTAAATGACTTTCATTGGAAAACATTTATTGTGGTACTTTTTTATATTTAGTTATATACAATTATATAAGTTGTTTATATTTAGTAATAAACTATTTTGGAATATTTTTTATATAAACTATTTTATATAAATGATGTTAAATCTTCTATCATAGTCTCCTAAGTAGGGAAGTCATTGGGGAAAACCAATTATGTTTTAGTACTCTCCCCCTTGTTTAGAACATTGGTGCTTTGGCAGATTTCATCAACCGAGACATCATAAAAGGTAAAGTATCACACATCATTAGCAATACATCGTGATACTTGTATTTTTGTTAATGTTGGAGTATGGGCCCCATATATAATGGAGTCATTTGGTTGTCATATAGTTTTATTGGTCATCTTTTTCTGTTTACATTAATGTTTGCTTGGCTTACATTGTGGTACACTTTGGTGGGTTTTTATATAAAAGAATAGGTTGAGTTATTTTGTCATGCATCATATAGTTTATTTTTTGGTTTTTTTGGTTTTTTTGTTTTATTCTTAATGGGTAAAGCATCCACCAAATGTTTGAAACCATTTGGAATTTATTGACATCCTTTTCTGTGTTGGGGATGTTTTTTAAGTCCCAATAATGCCTCACCGCCTTATCAATCCAATGAGAAGGGGTGAGAAATTATATATAATATATATACATATACATAACATATTGTTTCACTTATTAGTCACTAATTTATTTTTTTAAAATGTAAGAGGATAATTTTATTTGAAACACTAAACTTCAAAAAAACAATATTTTCACATAATTGAATATTATAAAATGTGTTCTATGAATATAAAATTTTAAAATATTTTCAATATGACTTTTAAGGAATATTAATACCATGAAAAATAATTTATGTCAATTTATAAAAGAGATGTTATAAAAATTTATAACATTTGAATTTTTTAAAAGAATTGAAATGATATAATTAAGAAAACTATTGTTTTAACAGAGAAATAGGATATGAAAAGGATTCAATTAGAGATAATTTTTATTATCTCTTAAAATATTTATCAAAATGATGATAATAAAATTTATATATAATTATGAAAAAATAAGGAGTTATTTATTAAAGTATATCATGATAAAAGAATCTGAAATTAATGTGGGGGTTTTATATTAATAACCCTTACATTTATAATGATTTGACATCGTTTTATTGAGCTTAAAAATATCAATTGAGAAGTTTTGGTCCATTATAGAATCAAAGGGGAATGGGTTTATAAGGGTAGATTGTTATTGCAGCATTTTTTGACCTATTAATTATTTTAGGAGTGAAGATAAATGGGTGAAGGTGGGATACTTATATAGTTAATGTGGATGGGTATTTTAAATAATTTATATGATTATTTTAACTTTTAGTGTAAATAATTTTTAGTAATTATGATTAAATATAATTATATTTTTTATTAATAAAAAATTACGGTTATGTGTCATGATAATCACGCCATATAAAAATGGAATCCAAGAAACCCCATTTTTAATGTAATGAATAAAAAATATTTATTGTGAATATTAAAGAGCATATGATTCATTATTTAAAATATTTATTTATTAATTTATATTAACATTAAAAATAATGTTCAATAATCCCCAAATAAATATATAGTTAGGAAAAATTTTGTATAAATTTTTTATTTATTCTTAATTCATAATATATCAAAAATTCTATAGTACATGAAAAATATGTATTTTCCAAATTCAACCAAAAATAGAATATTTTGAAGAATAAAAATATTCTCCCTATAATATATATAATATGATGAATCAAAAATTAAATATATTATTTTGAGATCAAATATTAAAATTTACAAATTCTTATTTAAAAATAATCCATTTAGTTTAGTGGAAATGAATTTAGTAAAAATAAAAACTATTTAATTTTTTAAAAATAAAAAACTATTTTATTCATTTTTATGATAAAACTATTTATGAGAAATAAATTTTTAATTTTAACATAAATTTATATTTATATAATATCAAATATTTTCATAATTAATTAAATAGTTCAAAATTAAAATCACGATACAATAATATATTAATCATTCAAAAAGAACATTCTTTATTTCATCCATGTAAAGGTAAAAATTTTAAATGCATCACATGTATATAATTTTATTACAATATAAAATTTATTAAATTATATATAAAAATATAACAGTTATGATGGAAGTATAAAATCATGTATGCTAATGGAAGTCATTTTTCCCTTGTCCCCATTATCTTGTGGACTCGTGCCTCCTCACCATTCTATACATGATGAGTTATTTCCCTATTCTATGTGATTTCATTTTATATAGAAGAAAAAAATTTAGTAAATAAACAAATATTATAAATGAAAAAATATACTAATTTATAAAAATTATATCAATACATTCTCTAACAAATAATGAAATTACATCATCGAAATGTTATATGACCTCAGAAATAACTGATCTCAAACATTTTAAAATTTATCCTAATATAGGAATTATGAATTTTGAAAAAGAAAATTTTAAAATAATTCCTCATAAAGAAACCATTAAAAATAAATTATGATTATCCAAAGGAATATTTTAGTGCAACATAATAAATATGTTCATGAAAGGAAACATACTTTTTTTAAATCCCACTTCAAAGAATGAAATAATAAATCATTTTTCAAAGAGTAAATATTAAATATGACGGTCAATAAGAATAATAAATTTATTTATTTACAACTAAAAAATGGAATTTTGGGATTATATTCATATAGAGTTATGAAGGAAGAAGAAATCTACTAAATTGGATGGGAATTAGCCTCATCAATGTTACACATTTTTTTAAAAAAAATCACCAAGGAAAACAAATAAAATGGGAAATAAAATTCTACCCAAATATAGAAGATATCATCAATAAATACTAAATAATATTAATGGTACATACTCCTAAATTTGATAAAACATTTTCTCGATTTTATTGACTCTTTTAACATCATGACTGAGAATATAATATAATATACATACCTGATTTCTCAAATCCAAATATGCCACTTTATCCCTTTTTATGGATTTTAATTAGTTTCCATCTCTATTTTATCCCATATCTCATATGGTGAATATTAAAGGTGATATAATCTAGGTAATTATTTCTTTTAATATTCCATCAGAACCCCAAAAAAGTGATTATATATTTCATCACACATTAATAAAAACAAAATGATTAACATAGGAAAATACGATATAAAAATGGAAGAAGCATTCATAAACATCCAATTTTTAATAGAAATACCATTACATAATATGATATTATTCAATATTTATATTCCATTAATAATATTCAATGATCAAACCATAAAAAATTGAATCAGGATGATTAAAATTACTTATTCCCATTTATCTCTATAAATCTATAATTAATCACAAATTTACATAAAAAAGTTTATATTCACAAATTTTAGACGTTACACGATGTGATAATATTTTCTATAAATAACAATAAAACAATAATAAATTTATATATTCTCTCAAAATACAACACAACATTTATACACATTAACCATGTTATTTCAACATAAACGATAACATATATCTTAATGGATAGTATAAACTTATTAATTTATCCCAAATATAATAACATTACATCAAAATAAACATAATTCAAAATAAAATGATTTAACAAATGGCTAGAATTTACCTCAGTCATATATGTACCAAAATATCAATAATTTATTCAGATGTATTTCACTTAAAACCCCAATAGGTTATTTATTACTTTAAATATATTAACAAAATTAAGATTATTGTCACATTATGGTATTGATAACTCATATAGTATCTTAATAATAATAATCCTAACATCGGTAGTTATTTAATCCCATTCTCCAAATTCATTTTTTACTATGTGAACCCATACACTCAAATCAAATGCTAACAACATAATCTTTACAAGCTGGTTTTGATACCAATTCATGTGACACAATTTATTCTCACCATTACTATATCATTCAAGAAAACACATTGGTCACATAAACTCCCAATACATTTTTATTTCTTAATCTATAGAATTTTAAAAAAATTCAGTTAACAAAACCCATATCATTCCAATCCAATATTCAATAATCTACTTTATTCTTTGATATTCATATTCTATAATATGTTTTATAAATCAAAAAAAATTCTTAACTCATATTTATCCTATAATTTATTATTCATATTATTAATCTAAATAACCTAGGGAATGAAAACATTTGAATATTGTGAGAAAAGATATTTAAAAATTGAAAACATATATTTAAAGGTATATTATAATTAATAAATCGTGAATAATTTGGTTGAGATAAATAATATTGAAATATTAAATATAAAAAATATCTACAAAAGAGACTGTATCTATGGATGGAATAGAAAAATTAATAATCTAATTATTAATAATAACAATATTTATAAATATTGAATCAATAATGACAGTGTTCATAATTGTACCATCAAGGAATCATTCCATGAAATCATAAATAAATAGGTAAGTCATAAGCCTATTACCCCTTATTGTTTGTCTCATGTGACCTACTGATTCGTTGTTGGACTATATAATATTAGGACTACACTTCACATAGAATTTACAATGTGTTCATCACATGAAATAATTGAATTAACATTCAATACATAATTATCATGTAATAATAACAAAAAATATTATTAGAAAACAAGAATATAAAATTTCATTATTTCAATATAATATATAAATTTTTATAGTATTCATTAGTCACCTATGTATAACTAAAAATTACAAATATTGTCATTGTTTCCCTAATTAATATGATTTCTATAATTCATACTAATCACTAAAAATATGGTTGAAATGGAATGGGTTGTTTAAACCGTAATAGGTAAGGTGTATAAAACAATTTAAAAAATAGAAATCACATTGAATAAATTAATTATAATAAATATTATGACTTTAATATGATCATCAATTGATTATATATGATGTTGTGGTAGTAATGAAAATTCTATTTAAATTTTAAGTGTATAATAGAATACATTCTTTTGAAATTAAATTTCTTAAATACGATTTTATCATTTTGTTTGATAATCATGTTATAAATGACATTAAAAATATATTTCATGAGATATCACTATGAAATTACGAACATACCTACCTTAAACAGATCATTTTCAATAAAACCCATTTTTCTATTTTGCTTAGGTCTCTAACAAAAATAATGTCACATATAATAAATCTCAAATTGGATTTATAACTTGTATAAATAGTCCCAAAAAAATTCACAACAACACATATAGAAACTAGTAGAAACATTAAATTCAAAAACCAGAAAAACAGTCTAAATAGTAAAAAATATTTTTCTTTAACATAATATAAACTAATATTAATCATGGTCACCCATGATCCCAACACCATAAATCATACATGACACACACAAACAGCAAGAACACCATTACCATCTTGGGAAATCTCACTGAGTGTCACCACCAGTCAAAATGTCTTATAAAATAATCACAGAATAGTAAGAAGCATCATAAACATTCAAGTGGAAAATAACACACCCACACAATCGATACATAATGTCAACTTAAAAACCTTATTCATTACAACCCATGTTATATGTAAAAAGGAATATCAAAAATAATATAAATAAAATATCCATGGTTCCCTTAAACAACAACTGTAGACTAAAAAATACCATGAAGAACATCCCCAGTGGGAACCCAAAAGTGGCTGAAATATAATGTAAGAAGCACCTCCTGAAACACCATCAACAGTAACAAATTCCAAAATACTCTATGAAATAACTAAAAATAACAATAAAAATACTTTCAAAAAATTCAATATAATATTGAAAACAAAATTAATGAAAAAATATATACATATATATTTAAATGTAGATACAAAAAAATAAACATATAATGATTGAAATCCTTCTTTAAAATTAATACTAGCATTATATTCTTTTCCTTTACAAAAATAATAAAATTTTCAGAGTTAATAGTTTTTTTAAATTCATTCAAAATAAGGAAAATAATATAAATCATGAGGAAGGGTTATGAGTTTCAGAAGATTGATTTTTTTGGAAAACATTTTACGATTAATTTCTATAAATAATTTATATACCGACATTTCCATAAATCATTATAAATAATACATTAACACATTTTAAGATAAATAAAATTTTAATTGAAAATGACCTTATGAAATATTTAATTAATTGAAGAAAAATTCCATAACAAATAGGGATATATAAAAAAATATATTCTAAACTAGGAAATAAACCCATTGTAATATTTTCTTATAATAACCAATTCATTGTATTTATGTACCATATAGGGTGAAAATTTAATAAATTCATGTAAAAATGAAAAATATTTGGGGAAGATTAAAATATATGAGGTTTAATAGAGAAAGAGAATATAAATATCCAATGGAATATTCAGCAATAAGAAATATAGATATAGTAATGAGATTGAAATATAAATCCTTATAGATTTTGTAACATCTAAATTAAATGAAATAAGAAGTTATGGAATTATATTTTTATATATATCACATTAATTTAACAATTAATTATTTTATAATATATTAAATGCAGTGTATTTATATAACGTAAAAGAAAACTTGTTTTGTACTATGGAACATATCTTAGTAAGAGAAATTGGAGAGGATAAACCCTAACAAATATCATAAAATTGAACTAAGAATAAATCAATAACATTATTATGTGTAAAAAATGTCAATCCAAATAATACATGACGAAAGAAATAAAATAAACATATTTTATAAAAAAATAATATTCACATAACATTGACATTGAAGAACTAATAAAATGAAATGAATATAATTTGAGTTATGTAACCCTATACACTATGTTCTGACATGCCTAGGACATGAAATACATTCCAAAATAATAGAATCATATATGTCAAATTCTTGACTGAAAAACATATTTCATGTTTATTTTCTAATTACTAACCATTATTATAATGATTATTTCATTTTCAAAATAGGTATAGTTTACATATGTCACTTTGGGTAATTCAATTCATATTCTTGAATCATGTTCATTGTATTTATAATTATCAAGGGTCATATATCAATGGGATCATAAATTTGAAAACACCAAGGTATTTGTTTCATATAATTATAGTACTAATAATGTTTCTAGGCCATTGAATTGTCATCATACTAAAACCATCCTTAATTAGTATGTTTATAGTTAAAAGATAGAATATTTGTATACATTTAAATTCATTTTTATACTGAATAATATATCATTAACAAATCGATATCATAAAGTTAAATTATTATTAATTTCCTATTAAATAATAAAATAAAATTTAATGAATACAATTGACATTCCAATATTTTTTAAGACATCATCATTCAGAGAGGTTTCTAATACCACCAATGTAAAAGGTGCTTATAAAATTTTCTTAAAATAAGTGTAAACATAATATATTTTAATATTTTGTAAATAATTTATATAATAAATAAGTCACTTTTTTAAATTAATTTGGAGTTTATTACATTCCTTATTTGAAATTTAAGATGATGAATTGAAATGAAAAGTTCATCTTTGAAAACCCCATTATTAAAATAATAACCACTTATTAAATAAGTGTTCTAAATGAAAATTAGTAATATATAATCATTTAGTATTCAAAATAGTGACAAAAATTTAAATTAAATCATGTTAATTTATAAATTTGAATTGTAATGTATATTATACCATATGAATTTGATTTTAGAATTGAAGACAAATAAATAAATGAAACTATTATTTCTATATTGAAATTGGTTATGAAGACTATTTGATAAGATAAAATTAGGGTTATATCATAGAAGATTCATCAAATGGATATTAATTGAATGTATATATAATATTTCTAGAAAATTAATCTGTTACTAAAATTACATCATTATAAAATAATCTCAAAAAAATATAGAGGGTTTAAGATTACGATAAATTAAATTTTTCTTGAGTTTCATTTTTTTGATTGAGTTTTACACCTTCATCAGTGAGGTTATGGTTTATTCTATAATATTAGGGATGTTAGGTTTAAGGTCTTAGCCCAAAATCCTATAAAACCAGTATCTGGAATGGCCACCACATAACCTCATGCGTTCCTCCCTCGACGCCAAAGGCTGCTGACTAGAATTGAGGGTCTATAAAGGGGAAAATATTAATATTATGTCTTTGTGATAAGAGTATAATAGTGGTATATCAGAAAATAAATAATAGAAGATATATGATGTAATAATAAATGAAATACTGAGCAGTATAAGAATTACATAATCTAAAATTAAATATTGGAAAATACCAAATAAAATTATACATTCATGTCCATACGATGGTACAAAATAATGTATGAAACATGCATCAGGTGGTATAGTGAAAAACAAAATAGAAATAGAAAATAGATAAAAATCCCCAAGGTCAATCTCCACGAGAATCTTGTGTTCCAGTTGAGTTCTTTCTCCTATATCCCATGTAAAATAATAACAGTACAATCTAGAGATCCTAGTCCCATAACCAAGAGGTATATTTTGGATCCCATGTGAAATGGTGGCTTGAATATGTTGTGTTATATAAACAATAGGCCACCACTAATGGTTACTAAAGAATAATCTAGTTTGTGCCTATAAAATGATCAGTGTTCATGTACATTAAAATTTATGCAGTAGTGAAAAATAAAAAATAACCAACTGATGGTCATTTTTCTCTAAGACACATATCCAAACCATAATTTCTTCTTCCTAAGAGGGATGTTTCTAAAACATAGGAATCCTATAATAATGAGATCTGAGGGTAGTGATAATTGAATTTCATAAAATATTTATCATGAGATTGACTAAACTCAAGAATGTGATTTTTCATGGCAGGCATGTCACTTGGATAATAAATATGCATCATCTCCCATTATTATAAAAGTAATTACTTTAATTAAAGATGCATAATCCTTGGCCCATCTGAGGTGAACATAAATAAAGAACCCATTTATCACACCATGAGTGCCATAAATCCTCAATGCTATTAGAGTCTATCCAATGAATTACATGAATTGCCTCACAAGTATCTCTCCTGACCAAATGTTAAATAAATACTTCTGATCTAGTACTTGGTATCTAACATAGGGGGTCGAGTCTCACTTAAGACCTGGTAAAACCATCTCTCTACAAATCCCATCCAATATGTCTCCTCTAGGTAACAAATGTCTCTTGTGTTGAGGTGGGAGAAATGTGAGGTGATCCCATCCTGTCATACAAGTATCCCCACTAGTGTATGAAAAGTCCATTAGAAATTCATAACATATGGATGATGATCCCACACTTTGCTTTCCATGGAAGGAACCTTAGTATATCCCATGGAATTCATATTTCATTTAATGAATTAAATTAAACAATACTAGAGGTCACATTGGTGTGAATTCTATAATAAAAAACATGGATTGACAGAACAAATCCATACCCAATTTATATATCATGTCTTAATGAAAAGGTCCAAATACACAAGTAACACACGTTAAGAATCCAGAAAAAAATATTTCCACAGAAATAGTCATACTATAAAAACATGAAAGTCATAGCACATGAATCTATTTTACAATTTAATGACAACACTCCTCATCGAGGGGTTTTATTATAAAAAATGAAAATTTTATTCAAATAATTCATTTTGTTCCCTTGGAATGTCAATTCTATAATTGAAAATTAGTGACCCATATCATGGTGGTTTTTAAAATATTCAAGAATTATAATTTAATATATGAATAAAACCACACAAAAAGGTGGTGTCTCTAATAAGGTAAGACAACATGTAGATAGAGTGACTAAACTAAACTACCATAAATGGGTAGTTTTCGTTGAGGTCATAACCTCCATCCAAAAAAAAAATTAGGGTCCAGAAAAATATATGAGAAGCTAAGAAATATAATTTAAGCCAATTTATAAGTTATAAGAGACACAAAGTATGTCTAGTGTGTGGCACACGATAAAATTTCATAAAAATAATAAATCATGATGGAAATTAAATAGACCACATACGTCATGATTAGGTTGACCCACTCATCCAATATTGGTACTTGATTTGCTCTGATTTGAGATAAATCATTGAAATTGATGAAATACCAAAAAATTAGTCAAATTAGGTCATAACAAAATAGAGTATATAGGGAGATGAATACATGAATAAAGGAAAAATATTAGGTTATAGACTTACAGAGGATATGTAACGCCCCGACCCCAGTTACCCAGAGTTGGTGCATTATTAGATAACATTGGCATGATCACAAGAAAGATAAAATCTCGAAAGACCGATTGGTTTAGTAGCCTTGGAAACACTAGATATATTCATAAGTTTTACATTACATCATAAAATGAAAAACTACTACAACAACATAATGTTTCCACAATCCACACTATTAACCCCTCATAAAATCCCTGCAAGTCATTCATAACTTACTTCTTCACATCCTGGGAAAAATAAAACATAGAAAAGGGGTGACCTCAAATGCCCAGTAAGGATAACAATATAGCAGAAACTTTCATAAATAAGAATAAAAATTTAAGGCAATGTATAACTAAAACAAAAGCCTTTTAAATATGAACTTTCAACATGGTATGACATAAATAAAATGAAATAATGCCATTTACTTATTCACATGGATATTCTACTAATCGAATAATCACATGCAAAAATCAATAACCACTTTCATAATGTTGGAATGCATAATGCCAGACTATCATAACCACATAGCCAAGGCCTCGTGCCAAGACTACAAATAAGATTTTGTCAAGGCCTTGTTCCAAGACACTAGTTTTTCTCATGAGACCTACCGATGCATCGAGGAGCTATAGCGGGCTCCACCCGTCACATATTAAGTCCAATGCATTCCCATATGAAATGGTTTAAACATAACATAAACATTCATATTAAAACTAGCATATGAAATGTCAATACTTTCACCATAAACTATGAATGGTATAAAAATAGCACATCCACAGTCAAACATATCACAAAACCTTCAATACAATATAGAAGTTTTGTATCATAATAAATCAACTTCAAATAAGGGTAAAATCCATCATAGATGAAATCAAAACACTTTTTGGAGAAATATCTCTTTCTATTTTTGAAATCATTTAAGATCCATATAAAATAAATCATTTTCTTGAAAATATTCTTATAAGCTTATAAGGAAGACTTTGAAGATTTTATAATGGCAGAAAATAACCGCACTCGCCGTATAAGTTAAAAAAACATTCTTACCTTAATTCTGTCGAAAAGGTTAAAAAGGACCTTGTTTTGAAAACGACCGAAAGATTCCTTTATAAACCACTTATAAAAGTCAAAAAGGGTATAAATGACTTTAACTCATATTCTAGTAAATAGTAAAAATGTTTTGAAATGCATTTTTAAGAAACATGGATGTGGATGATAAAGAGATCCCAGTAGATTATTACGTATAAACAACCTTGGAGAATGAAGAGGTTGTAAAGTAAACCCTTACCTTGTACTTTTCCTTGGTTGGGGTAGGTTAACCTCCTGTATAATGGTGAAATAGTTGTTATTAAATTATACAAGAATCATATATAATAATATGATATCATATATGATCTTTTAACATTGATTTGTTAATAATATCTTAGAATTTTCGTCGTTTCGGGAGTTAACTTACTCATTTTCTTTTATATGTTTTGTTACATAAGCCATGGTTGTTGTATCTTATTCATATCCTGAATGATATCTATTCCTTAAACATAATTTTTAAATCATCAAATGATAATTATACTTGAATGGATACGATGGAGAATGAATCTCATCGCGTTCGTGGAGACGGTAGTCCGTACGTACGCACGAGCGACAATATCATTCTTTTGATATTAAAATAATATATAAATGGATGGTATATCATATATACAGAATCATTAACATGTTATATTTATTATTTACATGAGTTACACATCATTATTATACCCATCAAAATAATATTATATTGAATAACAATTACACCACGACGTGGAGACGGTAGTCCGTACGTACGCACGTATGGTGACATGTTATTCAAAGGGTGGATAGAATACTGAATATGGTAGTAACATATTTATAATAACATCACAGTATATGTGAGATACTGGAGTTATTATTTTAGAATGGTAAGAACAAAGGAAGAAGAAGTGGAAGAAGAAATGATCTTGGAGAAGAGTGGTGAAATCATTACCTTTTCTTCGGGTTCTTCCTTTTGATTTGATCAAAAGGGCTCCATAGGTTGGCTTTTTGATCAAACTAAGGCCTCTAGGTTGTATTGAGGGATGTTGGGAGAGTATTTGGGTAGAGTTTGGCCGAACCAAAAGGCTTTGAAGGTGTGAAGAAATGAGAAGGAGGAGTGCCCTTTTATAAGAGGGGTGAGGGGCACCTTTGGAAAAGCTAGAAATATTAATTTATAATAAATTCATATTCGGTTTATAATGGCTCCAAATCTTATTATTCAAAGGTTAAGGTGGGGATAGGTCGAAAACCACTCAACCAATAGAATTTATACAGGTTTGGGTACTTATAGTAACCTTATCTTTAAGTATTAACTCTAAGTTAATTAGTTTCACTTTTACAATGTCTCTTTGTATTGTTATATAATATGGTTAATAAACTTACTATATACATCCAAGAGACCCCCAAGTGGTACATTAATGATGAAACTATAAAGATATAAGTCTCTTGGACGAACCTTAGATTTTTAGGAATTTAATATCAATTAATAATATAATATTTGTTTTAAGAACTCTTTTATGTCAATTTTGACACTATTCAATAGTTGATTTTTGTGAAACTCATAACAGATTGATTACTTCGAACAAAGTCAATTAAATCAATCCTAATATATCATATTATCCTAGAAAATTAGTTTAATTCATTAAAAGTTTCATATTATATTTATTTGGGTATTTATAATATCAATTATTTTAATTTTTCACTATTATAGTAATTACTGCATCATCATTGTGTCATAAATAAAATATATTATTTAATGTCTAAAAATTATAAATAAAATATCATTATTTAGGAAATCTTTTTATCTTTCTAATTAATATTTATAATTTAAAATCCAACTTATATAACCCTATGTAACAATTTTTTTCTAGAAGATATATGCTTGTGTCATTTTTGTATTCATTTTGACTTAATTAAAATAAAGTGTCATTATCACTTACAAGTGGATCCATGGGGTCCCAAAATAGACCCAAAGATTCCCATGGTCGACCATGTATCAACCAATAGGGTTAAGACACGTTTTAGGGTAATTTACTATTATTATAATATTATTTTTTAACCCTTATTTACCGGATTTACCCTTAACCATGGTAAATAAAATATTTACCGCAGTAATTAGTCAAAATGTCTAAAAAGAAAAGTTACCTATTTACACAATATGAAAATCCTGATTCTAAATATGGAATCCATTTTCCTAAATTCAAAACACAGAAGTGGAAGAAATTAATTTAAAATTAATTCCCGCTGTCAAAACAAAAAGCCTGTTTTTAAGAGATAATAACTATCAAAAGATTGACACTCGTTTATGCTCGGTTTAATTGTAAAATTATGTCCAATGACCAACATTATATTAAATGGTAAAACTATATTCTAAATATACTTTAAAACCACTCAAATTTATAATTTATCACTATTAATTATTTTGATTAAAAAAGTTGTTTTTAATTAAAACTTAGTAATTTTCATTATTCATCAAAATATGAAAGTTATCCGAAATGTACCAAAATTTCACCTTAGGCTAAATTCGATATTCCGAATCCAAAAATGAAGTCCATTTTCAAATATAAAATATATATATATTCAAAAATTAGGTATTACTATTCATAACAGCTAGTTTGATTAGTTATGGTGTGTTAGAACTCGGTGTTGCGTACAACACACGCTATCACATTATTCAAAGAGAAGCGTACCGTAGAAGCTTGGGGTGTTACATTCTCCCCTCCTTCAAATAATTGCGTCCTCGCAATTTCTAGGGTATTACTGCATAAAAAGACTCGGGTGGTTCTTCATCATAAGTTCCTCGGGTTCCCACGTTGCCTCTTCCATCTTATGGTTTCTCCACAAACTTTTTACCAGACGCGTCGTCCGGTTTCTCAGAACTTGTTCTCTCGTATCAAGAATCTTGACGGGATCTTCGCAATAAGACAGATCGGGTTCCAGTTCTAATTCCTCATAGGTGAGTACATGCGTCGGATCAGGCATGTATTTCCTCAATAGAGATACGTGGAACACATCGTGAACTTTGGTGAGACTTGGCGGCATTCCAATCGGTAAGCTACAACCCCAATTCGTTCTAGAATTTCGAAAGGTCCGATGTACCTAGGACTCAATTTACCTTTCTTACCAAAACGTATGACTCCCTGCCACAGAGATACCTTTAGAAAAACATGATCACCGACTTGAAATTCCAAATCCTTCCTTCGACTATCGGCATAGCTCTTCTGCCTACTTTGAGCTGCTTTGATGTGATTTTGGATTACTTTCACCTTTTCCACCGTTTCCTCCACCAGTTCTGGGCCTACAAGTTTTCTTTCACCAACGTCATCCCAACAGGTTGGTGTACGACATCTCTTTCTGTATAACGCTTCATATGGTGCCATCTGAATACTCGAATGGAAGCTATTGTTATAGGAAAATTCTACCAAAGGTAAATATTGATCCCACATACCCTGAAAGTCAAGTGAGCAAGATCTCAACATGTATTCTAAGGTTTGAATAGTCCGTTCTGATTGTCCGTCTGTCTGAGGGTGGTAAGCAGTGCTCAAATGAAGTTCAGTATCCAGGGATTTCTGAAGACTTTTCCATAATCTTGAAGTAAAACGGGGATCACGATCAGAAACAATCGATAGGGGTACTCCATGATGTCTCACAACTTCATTAATATATAGTCTTGCTAGATGTTCCAGGGTAGATCTTCTCTTATAGCAAGAAAATGTGCTGTCTTGGTAAGACGATCAACAATAACCCATATTTCATTGTTCCTTCTAGGAGTCTTTGGTAGCCCCATGACAAAGTCCATCGTAACATTGTCCCATTTCCACTCCGGTATGGGAAGAGGTTGCATGACTCCTCCAGGCTGTTGCCTTCCAGCTTTCACTTGTTGACAAACCATACATCTTGACACAAAACCAGCAATCTCCCTCTTCATGTTGTCCCACCAAAAATGTTCCTTCAAATCTCTATACATTTTGGTGCTCCCAGGGTGTATAGAGAAATTGGAACTATGAGCATCATCCAGCAATTCCCTTTTTAGATCAGGTATATTGGGAACACAAAGTCTCTTCCCGAATTTCAAAATTCCATCTTCATACACAAAGTCTCTCAATCTCCCATCATTCACAGCTTTAATCTTCTTTTGGAATTCTTCATCATCGGTCTGAGAACTCTTAATCCTTTCTAGTAAAGATGGTTTGGCAACCATTTGAAAAAGCATTGATGTTTCACCTTCCCTGGTTATTCCCATGTCCATCTTCACTAGATCCATGAAAATTGGATCCCTTTCAATTCTCATATTGTTCAAAACTCCATGGTCTTTTCTACTCAAAGCATCTTCCACCTTGTTTGCCTTTCCTGGGTGGTAGTGTATCGTACAATCATAATCCTTGAGTAATTCAAGCCATCTCCTTTGCCTCATGTTGAGTTCTTTTTGTGACAAAATATACTTCAAACTCTTGTGATCAGTATAAATCTCACATTTTTCACCATAGAGGTAGTGCCTCCATATCTTCAAAGCAAAGATCACTACTGCTAACTTGAGATCATGAGTAGGATAGTTTTGTTCATGAATTTTCAATTGTCGTGATGCATAGGTAATAACTCTATCATTCTGCATAAGGAAATAACCAAGTCCTTTCTTTGATGCATCACTATAAATAACGAACCCATCATTCCCCGATGGTAGAGTCAATATAGGAGCATTGACTAATCTTCTCTTCAGTTCTTCGAAACATTCTTCACACTCTTTTGTCCAAACAAATTTAACCCCTTTACGTGTGAGCTTCGTTAATGGGTTAGCCAATCGGGCAAAATTCTGGACGAAACGTCGATAATAACCTACCAAACCAATAAAACTACGTACCTCAGTTATACTTATAGGTGCTGGCCATTCTTGGATGGCCTTGGTCTTAGAAGGATCAACAGAGATTCCATCTTTAGAGACAATATGGCCAAGAAAAGAAATCTCCTGAAGCCAGAATTCACACTTGCTAAACTTCCCATATAATTCATGCCTCCTCGGAGTCTTCAAGATAATGCGCAAGTGATTTTCATGATCTTCGTAGGTTTTGGATTATACCAAGATATCATCAATAAATACCACCACAAATTCATCAAGATACTCCTTGAAAACTCTATTCATTAGATCCATGAATACAGAGGGTGCATTAGTCAATCCAAACGGCATTACAGTAAACTCGTAATGCCCGTACCTGGTTCAAAATGCTGTTTTGGGAATGTCTTCCTTCTTCACACACAACTGATGGTATCCAGATCGAAGGTCAATCTTTGAAAAGTATTGAGCTCCATGCAGTTGGCCAAATAAATCATCAATACGAGGTAGGGGATACTTGTTCTTTATCGTTATAGAATTGATCTCCCTGTAGTCGATACATAACCTCATAGATCCATCTTTCTTTTTAACAAAAAGAACAGGGGCTCCCCATGGAGAAACACTATGGCGAATAAATACCTTATTACTCAATTCCTCTAGTTGTTTCTTTAGTTCGACTAACTCTAAAGTGGCCATTCTATAAGGGTCTTTGATATAGGCCTTGATCCAGGAATCAAATCAATAGAGAACTCAACTTCTCGTTCTGGAGGATGTCCAGGTAAATCTTCCGGAAATACATCTACAAATTCTTTCACAACAGGTACATCCTCTATTTGAACATTCCTCTCCTCACCGACAGTTATTTCATTCTCTTCCTCCCCAATAATTGAATTAAGTTGAGATACTGGGGGTGGATCTAAATAAGAATTAGGTGGTGACGATTCTGCTCTAAAAATAAGGTGCTCCTTATCATTATCATCAATAATCGTAACCTCTTTCTTCTTACAATAAATCTTCGCATCATAGTCCGAAAGCCAATCCATAACGAGGATTATATCAAACTCAATCATAGGTATGACGATGAAATCAGCAGATAAAGAAAATTTATGTGCTCTAATGGGGACTGATTCACAAAACTTTGTTGCAACGATATTTCCCTTAGGAGTTTTAACTGACAACTCCCTTATTAAATCAAATTGGAAATATCTAATTTTCTTAGCAAACTGGGAAGATATGAAACAATGCGATGATCCAGAATCAAATAATGCATTTGCTAAACTTGAGGAAACCATTAAATTACCTGCCACCACGTCTTTCGGAGCTTCTACCTCAGCAGTAGTGATAGCATAAGCCTGGCCTTGATCCCTTGGCCTTTTCTGAGGTAAGTTCTCCTGACGCTTAGGACATGCATTTGCATAATGCCCCATCTCCCTGCAATTGTAGCACTGAACGTTGGTAGCTTCCTTCCTCCCTTTGCAATCATGAGCTTGGTGGCCTTTTTCACCACACTTGTAACAGACTCCCATTCCCTTCAAGCAAGTACCAGGATGTTTCTTCCCACATTTACCACAAGATGGATATTCAACCTTTCCCTTCTTCCCCTTATTTCCATTCCCAGATTGATCAGCAGGTCTCTTCTTCTCTTGCTTTGCTTTAAAGTCATAAGACTTAGAGAATTCCTTTTCGGTCTTGATAGCACATGAGACAATGTCTTCGTACGATGAAAAGGATTGTGAGACTAACACTCGACGGAGAAATGGTTTTAACCCATCAAAGAAACGATCAATCTTACTTCTTGGGTTACGAATATAATCACCAGCGTACCTCGCTAACCTTGTAAAGTTAGCCTCATACTTTGTGACATTCTCATCCTCCTTTTGTCTCAGACTCAGAAATTGCCTTTCCATATCTGCTCGATGGTCGCGAGGGAAGTACTTTTCTAAAAACAGATCTTTGAACTCCCTCCATTCCATATTTGATACTTCATCATCTTCCTTCGTATTTTGAATTAATGACCACCATTGATCAGCATCTCCAGTGAGGCGGTAAACTGCCATGATAACTTTTTTCCCTTTCACTGCTCCCCAAAGCCTGAAATATTTTCTCTAGGGAAAATATCCATTGCTCAGCTACTAAGGGATTTGTATTCCCATTGAACGTTGGTGGTTGTTGCCTCATGAATCGATCTAACATTGATCCTCCACGCTGCGGATCAGGGTGCTCCATACGGGTAAGGTTATTATTCATAACCTGAGTAAGTTGTCCCAGTATGGTGATTAGCTGATCAGCACCAGTTGCATCACCAGCCCCACTATAATTATCTTGAGCAGGAGGGCAATCCCTACATGGAGTGCGTGCATTGATACGGTTTCCATTTCTTCCACTAGGCGCCATTTCTAAACAATGGCATAAACTAGATCAGTTTATGAGTCAAAATACATAATCCCATACTTATAAAACACTTAACATAAATTGAACTATTTATGGATATAATCCATAATCATAAAAATGTTTTCTTTGAGGAAGTATATACTCATAATCCCTTCAAAATGATTTGTAAAGAAAATGAGAGTTATCCTAAGCATATCCCCCGGGAGTGTCGTAACCAAAAGTGCAGCAAGGCCCGTTGTCGTGCACCAGTTCCCGTTCGAGTCTAGCTCAAAGCGGTGTTTTCGGGTTTTACCCCTAGGTACATCTGTGCCAGAGCCGCCTCTACCTGCTCGTATCCAGACAAGGATGTATTTCTCGGAAAACTCACAAAATCTCTACAATACCAAAATTCTAGGAAGTTCTTCTATACTAATCCTCAAAGTTCATCTTAGGTCTATGTGCTCTAATCAGAGTTTATCTAAATCTAGCTTCCAAGGTTTGTACTAAACTTCCTCTAATACCAACTGTAACGCCCCGACCCTAGTTACCCAGAGTCGGTGCATTATTACATAACATTGGCATGATCACAAGAAAGATAAAATCTCGAAAGACCGATTGGTTTAGTAGCCTTGGAAACACTAGATATATTCATAAGTTTTAAATTACATCATAAAATGAAAAACTACTACAACAACATAATGTTTCCACAATCCACACTATTAACCCCTCATAAAATCCATGCAGGTCATTCATAACTTACTTCTTCACATCCTGGGAAAAATAAAACATAGAAAAAGGGTGACCTCAAATGCCCAGTAAGGATAACAATATAGCGGAAACTTTCATAAATAAGAATAAACATTTAAGGCAATGTATAACTAAAACAAAAGCCTTTTAAATATGAACTTTCAACATGGTATGGAATAAATAAAATGAAATAATGCCATTTACTTATTCACATGGATATTCTACTAATCGAATAATCACATGCAAAAATCAATAACCACTTTCATAATGTTGGAATGCATAATGCCAGACTATCATAACCACATATCCAAGGCCTCGTGCCAAGACTACAAATAAGATTTTGTCAAGGCCTTATGCCAAGACACTAGTTTGTCTCATGAGACCTACCGATGCATCGAGGAGCTATAGCGGGCTCCACCCATCACATATTAAGTCCAATGCATTCCCATATGAAATGGTTTAAACATAACATAAACATTCATATTAAAACTAGCATATGAAATGTCAATAATTTCACCATAAACTATGAATGGTATAAAAATAGCACATCCACAGTCAAACATATCACAAAACCTTCAATACAATATAGAAGTTTTGTATCATAATAAATCAACTTCAAATAAGCGTAAAATCCATCATAGATGAAATCAAAACACTTTTTGGAGAAATATCTCTTTCTATTTTTGAAATCATTTATGAGCCATATAAAATAAAACATTTTCTTGAAAATATTCTTATAAGCTTGTAAGGAAAACTTTGAAGATTTTATAATGGCAGAAAATAACCGCACTCCCCGTATAAGTTAAAAAAACATTCTTACCTTAATTCTGTCGAAAAGGTTAAAAAGGACCTTGTTTTGAAAACGACCGAAAGATTCCTTTATAAACCACTTATAAAAGTCAAAAAGGGTATAAATGACTTTAACTCATATTCTAGTAAATAGTAAAAAAAATTTGAAATGCATTTTTAAGAAACATGGATGTGGATGATAAAGAGATCCCAGTAGATTATTACGTATAAACAACCTTTGATAATGAAGAGGTTGTAAAGTAAACCCTTACCTTGTACTTTTCCTTGGTTGTGGTAGGTTATCCTCCTATATAATGGTGAAATAGTTGTTATTAAATTATACAAGAATCATATATAATAATATGATATCATATATGATCTTTTAACATTGATTTGTTAATAATATCTTAGAATTTTCGTCATTTCGGGAGTTAACTTACTCATTTTCTTTTATATGTTTTGTTACATAAGCCATGGTTGTTGTATCTTATTCATATCCATAATGATATCTAGTCCTTAAACATAATTTTTAAATCATCAAATGATAATTATACTTGAATGGATACGATGGAGAATGAATCTCATCGCGTTCGTGGAGACGGTAGTCCGTACGTACGCACGAGCGACAATATCATTCTTTTGATATTAAAATAATATATAAATGGATGGTATATCATATATACAGAATCATTAACATGTTATATTTATTATTTACATGAGTTACACATCATTATTATACCCATCCAAATAATATTATATTGAATAACAATTACACCACGACGTGGAGACGGTAGTCCGTACATACGCACGTATGGTGACATGTTATTCAAAGGGTGGATAGAATACTGAATATGGTTGTACCATATTTATAATAACATCACAGTATATGTGAGATACTGGATTTATTAATTTAGAATGGTAAGAACAAAGGAAGAAGAAGTGGAAGAAGAAATGAACTTGGAGAAGGGTGGTGAAATCATTACCTCTTCTTCGGGTTCTTCCTTTTGATTTGATCAAAAGGGATCTTTAGGTTGGCTTTCTGATCAAACTAAGGCCTCTAGGTTGTATTGAGGGATGTTGGGAGAGTATTTGGGCAGAGTTTGGCCGAACCAAAAGGCTGTGAAGGTGTGAAGAAATGAGAAGGAGGAGTGCCCTTTTATAAGAGGGGTGAGGGGCACCTTTGGAAAAGCTAGAAATATTAATTTATAATAAATTCATATTCGGTTTATAATGGCTCCAAAGCTTATTATTCAAAGTTTAAGGTGGGGATAGGTCTAAAACAACTCAACCAATAGAATTTAGACAGGTTTGGGTACTTATATTAACCTTATCTTTAAGTATTAACTCTAAGTTAATTAGTTTCACTTTTACAATGTCTCTTTGTATTTTTATATAATATGGTTAATAAACATACTATATACATCCAAGAGACCCCCAAGTGGTACATTAATGATGAACCTATCATGATATAAGTCTCTTGGCCGAACCTTAGATTTTTAGGAATTTAATATCAATTAATAATATAATATTTGTTTTAAGAACTCTTTTATGTCAATTTTGACACTATTCAATAGTTGATTTTTGTGAAACTCATAACAGATTGATTACTTCAAACAAAGTCAATTAAATCAATCCTAATATATCATATTATCTTATAAAATTAGTTTAATTCATTAAAAGTTTCATATTATATTTATTTGGGTATTTATAATATCAATTATTTTAATTTTTCACTATTATAGTAATTACTGCATCATCATTGTGTCATAAATAAAATAAATTATTTAATGTCTAAAAATTATAAATAAACTATCATTATGTATGAAATCTCTTTATCTTTCTAATGAATATTTATAATCTAAAATCCAACTTATATAACCCTATGTAACAATTGTTTTGCTAAAAGATATATGCTTGTGTCATTTTTGTATTCATTTTGACTTAATTAAAATAAAGTGTCATTATCACTTACAAGTGGATCCATGGGGTCCCAAAATAGACCCAAAGATTCCCATGGTCGACCATGTATCAACCAATAGGTTTAAGACACGTTTTAGGGTAATTTAGTATTATTATAATATTATTTTTTAACCCTTATTTACCGGATTTACCCTTAACCATGGTAAATAAAATATTTACCGCAGTAATTAATCAAAATGTCTAAAAATAAAAGTTACCTATTTACACAATTTGAAAATCCTGATTCCAAATATGGAATCCATTTTCCTAAATTCAAAACACAGAAGTGGCAGAAATTAATTTAAAATTAATTCCCGCTGTCAAAACAAAAAGCGTGTTTTTAAGAGATAATAACTATCAAAAGATTGACACTCGTTTATGTTCGGTTTAATTGTAAAATTATGTCCAATGACCAACATTATTTTAAATGGTAAAAATATATTCTAAATATACTTTAAAACCACTCAAATTCATAATTTATCACTATTAAGTATTTTGATTAAAAAAGTTGTTTTTAATTAAAACTTAGTAATTTTCACTATTCATCAAAATATGAAAGTTATCCGAAATGCACCAAAATTTCACCTTAGGCTAAATTCGATATTCCGAATCCAAAAATGAAGTCCATTTTAAAATATAAAATATATATAATTTCAAAAAGTAGGTATTACTATTCATAATGGCTTGTTTGATTAGTTATGGTGTGTTAGAACTCGGTGTTGCGTACAACACACGCTATCACATTATTCAAAGAGAAGCGTACCGTAGAAGCTTGGGGTGTTACAGGATAACCCACCACATGTGATGAAATCTGAATCCAACATTAGATGATGGAAATATTACTATTCAATTAAAAAGTGGAAGAAGGGAGACACAACTAGAGGTGTTGAACTCCATGTGTTGGAGGATAATGGAGGAAAAACAAAGTGATGGAGGTGAACTTTTTTAGAATTACAACTCATTAAACAGCCACATGATGAGGCTACATAGTTTGGATAATCGTGCACCTATTGTGCGGGATTCACTATCTAAATCCCCATATATCTTGGTTAGCTGACACAGTTAAGAAAAAAAATTTCCTAAAAAGTTAATAACTACTGGTTATATGTTACTAAGGGTTAATGATACGACAAAATTTTTTAAAAACCGTGTTCAACTCGTGTGGGTCACTTCTACATACCATAATAATGCACACTACTTACTCTAGTGGGACATCTGGTTTTAAAAAAACCATGCTCCCTTAAAAATCCACCCAAACATGATTTTCTAGGGCCCATCACTCCCAAAACACAAAGAACAACATAAGAAACCTCATGGGGTCTCAACCACATCTAAAATCACCAATTTGAACTATTCCAAAACTCATATTTACACTTCATAAATCATTTTACCAAATGTGACATCCACCAAATGATAAAATTCAAATTCCATTAAAATTTCATCCGATCAAAAAAGGTAGGATATCAAACCTCCCCACTACAGAGCATGTCATCCCTTAGAAGCATTGGGAAAAGACAGAAAAACAACACATGACTTACTCAGGCCGTGAAGCGTCATCTAAATGGTAGTGTTATCTTTCCAATTCCCAATACACCATTGTAGAATTATATTAAGCGTATTCTATGAGTCTCATAGAGACATGATCCAAATATCACATCAAAAATTTTAACACCAAGATGATGCTTACCGGAGTTTGCAAGACTAAGGACGCGATCACATCAACATCTTTTCAAATAGTGGGCCTATGGTACTCCCCAATTGAGGTTCTCCTATTTTAAGGGACCAAATCAAAATCATGGTACATCGACCATTATGTGTTTGATTTAATCATTCCCTTATCATTGAAATGATGATCTATGAATTTTTCTTAATGTAATAAATGGACAATTCCAAATAATCCTGAAATCTTGGTCATGTCGACTTTCATAGAAACATCATCTTGAACTCACAACACAATACACATCGCAAAGACGTTCCATTGATCTATTCCTCATTAGACACATATGAAAAAGGAGTTGGATAACAAGTCAATATACCCCCGGTCAACTACCCTAGAAACAATCATCTTAGATGGCTGATACATTTCATAAGATAGACCCCATCTTTGCTCCAACCACACTCACCAAAGCCCGTATCTATCTTCTGGTGATGTCTCTAAAACAAACATCCATTAAAACTATTATTCTCAACATAAATGTTGGTGTGTTCCAAATCCATCACTCTTGGATCATTTACCATTAAAAATCTCATCCAAGCCTTACAAAGGTTCAGGGTATACTTAGAATTTGAAACTGGATTCCAATGAAATCGTCCAAGGGAAACCACATTCAGAACATAAAAGGGATACACTGATACAATCCGAACATCTACATAACAAGAAATATTATAGACCCCAATGTGACATCCACCTGGAAATCAATCAAATGGGAAAAAATTCATTCCATTAGTTCATAAAAGGCATTCCAACCTAGGAACCCAAGTATCACATAGGGCTAACCGGCTTCTAGGAACAACCATAATATTAGAGAGAACTCTATTGTATTTCAATCACCAAGACCTACGATGTCTAAAACTGAGTTTGACATATAACTGAAACTCTGTAAATATACCTAGATAATTCCAATATAGGTAACATGGTCATAATTTTGAAATGGTACACTATTGGGATATGAAGATTACCCAAAAGATTAGAGACACCCCCACTATATTGATGATTAGTTTCTTATTATGGTATTGAACAAAATATATAAGACCACATATTAAAATTTCAAACAAAACACTAAGTTTAACATCATTTTGGGGAAATCTTCTTCACATTTTGATGCATTTCAACTAACTGATCACCAAAGCCAATCCAAGTGAAGAATTCACTGATCATTCAAACATAGCCACTGAATTCATTCATTGACTAATAAATTTTTCAAAGGCTATTTAACATTCATCCATTACATCGTTGTTTTATGAAAAATCACCAACTGATGATGATATATTCCTACCACCAGGGAACCAAGGATAAGTGACCATTTCCCAGTAGAATTGTTTGGTTGTGCTCCATATAATTTGAGGGGAACATTTAGCTATATTCTATGTGATGTTTATTTAAATAGGAGTTACCTTATCGAAAAATTCATTGGAAACATAATCTCATTCCATGAAACATTCATAATCAACCTAATACTAAGACTGTTAAATTTTTCCTTCATTCTTTAGCAAGATCTAAACCGAAGGGAAGGAAAACCAGCTACTCAAAAGCTATGTCAAATAAATTTTCTATAGGTGTACACCCGACACTCCATCTGAGTAATTTCCGTGAAAATTAAATTATTATATGTAAATTACAATAGAAACTGACATCAATGTAAAAACACATTTTATATATTGGGACATTTTCCAAAACATTAGAAAAATTCTAGGTCTTTCTAAATCCATTCACACTCTTCTTATGAGTTGAATGATTTTATAATGTAACTACTCAAGGATTAAATGATTAACAGTAATAATAAAAGACTCATTACATTATTTAATAAGATGATGATTATAATGTGTATCAACATATACAACCAAGAGGGTCAGAAGTATAGTGAAACATCTGTGAAACAATATATTTCGAAATGACTATATGCATTCAAGTATCTCTAATCCTACAAATGATTCGACATGAAGTCATATTACCCCATATGAATATTAAATCAACTGATGATGTAACATGTCATTCACCATGATAGAGGAGGAATAAGTGTCACACAAACAAATAAGATATTAATGATTTCTTAAGAATCCCTATCCTACTAAGACTGAGAATTACCTTATGCTCCTTCCCATATGAAAGGTTTAAACTACTAATTGACCTCCAATATAGATGATGGCCATGTTTTAGAACTAATAATACTATACAGAACTATTAAAATAGAACATCATCACATGGTTGAATGTATTTATGATTATTTCATAAGAAACTAATGGTTAATAGGGTGATACTTACCTTGATTTATACCCTAAGAAAAAATAGAAACAATGTTCCAAAATTTGGGTTACATTGAAAAGTTATTATGATCCCACACTAATCTCTTAATTTCAAACTGTGGAAGAAGAGGCCTACGAGTAACTCTCACATTCCCATTTCAGGGAATCTACCATACTCAGGATCAATACTACACATATTTAAGGGTCTCACTAAGAACACATCTTAAGTTTCCATTTTATGGAATTTAACCAAAATTTATTTAATTATTTAAACATTTCAATGTTTAGCTTAGATGAAAAACTAGTACTAATCAAAATGAAAAATAATTTGGTACTTTATCTAGCTAAGGATACAAGAAAAAATAATCAAGTTATATTAAACATCATTTTAAACATTTGTTATTTAATGGACATACTATCAAGTTTATGTCATTTATCCCACAAACCCATTTTAAAATTCATTATTTTATTTATAACTTCCAAAAATATCATTCTTATATATTATATAAACATTAATCTATGATGGAAAACATACTTTGTATTGTAATTGGAATTTTAATTATTTAATTCCTCATAAATAATAATCTCAATTTCGGAAACACACGTCTAATTAATTAAGGAGGGAATGGTCAGATTATCTATTTCCTCATGTCAATATGTAAACCCCTATAAAAGGTATGTTTACAATTTAGATAACTATACCTATATAATATAAAAATTTCCCATTGGGTTAATTATTTACGCAAATTAAAATAAAATAGACCTACAAGGGTATCGTAAATATTTTTTTGATTCAATTAAATGCATTCACATTTTATTTGAAAGATCATGATTTTTTAAAACATAAATAATTGGTTTATCTCATAAGAAATATGCCACAAATGGCCTACTTGGTTCTAGATGTGCATTTTGGATTTTAGCCAGACGAGTCTCCCTCTACAAAAAAATTTGTAATTTAGTGCCATTTTTAGAGAAGTTTTTTTAAAAAAGACTCTAATTTAGGGACTTTTCTGCAAAGCGTCACAAATTTAGAGAGGATTCCTCAAAATAATCACTAATTTAGGGACGTTTATTTAAAAGAATTTCTACTTGAGCAACATTTCCTCAAAATCATCGCTACTTTAGTGACGTTTTCTCAAAAACATCTCCAATTTAACGACATTTCAACAAAATCATCACTAATATTGAGAGAGTTCCTCAAAATACTTATTAATTTAGAGACGTTAACTCAAAATCATCTCTACTTTACCGATATTTCATCAAAATCATTACTAAGTTAGTTTTGTTTTATAAAAATTGTAACTAATTTAGCAATGTTTCCTCAAAGAGCCTCTAATTTAGAAAACGTTCCTCTAAATAGTATCTAGTTTAGTGATGTTTCCTCAAACATTTCACTAATTTAGCGACATTTCTTTAAAAGTGTCAATAATTTTGCAAAGTTTTTCTCACAATTTCCACTAATTTAGGGACATGTCATCAGAAGCATCGCTAAATTAGCATTGTTTTTTCAGGAAATATCATTTAATATATTCATATATTTATATAGCCCATTTCCCCACATCAATGTAAATATATATTTATATATATATATATATTAAAATATATAAACAAAAAAACACATATATTGGAACATATATATTAAAATATATATTTATATATATATATCTAAACATGCATAAATATATAAATATATATACATATATTTACATATATATAAATATATCTTCTTTAAATTTAGTCATGTTTTTATGAAAACTTGTGTATTTTAGTGACAATTTTACCAGTGATTTAAAACATTGCTAATTATAAATATATACATGTAAATTTATAATTATATTTACATATAACTATGTATACATACAGTTATATATTTTCACACACACACACACACACACATATATATATATATAAACATATCTATATATAACTATAAACATATAATATATATAAAATATATAGTTATATATATATACTTATATATAAATAATATAAACATATATATATATATATATACATCATATATTATAATAATGTATATATAATATATATAAACATAAAATATAAATATAAATATATAAAATATCAAACAAAAAATATATATGTATATAATAATAAAAACACATATATATAAACATAATATATATATATAGTATTTATATAAAATTTAAAATATAAACATATAAATATATATATATATATATATAATATAAATGTATATATATAAAAAAAATATGTCTTCTAAAATATAAAATATAAAATATATATATATTTCAAAATGATTTTTTAATAATGAAATATATTTACATAAATATATATAAATATAACATAATATAATTATATATTTTATATTTAGTTACGATTTTAATAAAATGTGATTATTTTACTAAAATTTTTACCTGTATTTTAAAACATGGAAAATTATATATATATATATATGTATGTATGTAAATTGATAATTATAATTATATATATGTACACATTAATATTTACACACCCACATGCAGATATACACACACATATATATTATAAACAAACACAAATATATATATATATATATATTATAAACATATAAATTAAAATATATATATATATATATACTATAACATAATCACATATATTAATCTATAATATAAATATATTTATATATAATAAATCTAAACATGTATATATAATAAATATAAACACATAGACACACACAAACACACACACATAAAATATGAATATAAAATATAAACATATATATATATATATTACATTAATGTTTTTAATACCGAGATATATATATATATATAAACACATATATATATAATACATAATACAATAATATATACAATTAACACTAATAAATTTCTAACACCATAGAAATACAATATATAAGGCATGTAATATGCATGGAATTAAAATTATTATGCTCCTATAATTATGCATGTAATGCCTCATGATTTCCATACCATGCCAAGGGTAAACATGTAAATATCATATATTAGTAATCAGTAGAAAGTACATCATTCTTTCTAGGTGAAATCAGAATCATATTTAATACTGATTAAAAAGAAAAGCAATCCAATCCTTACCCACTTGGACTTTCCCCATATGTGGGTTGATCACTCACATGAATGAATATTTACCAAGAACCTACACATTCTTAATCTCATTTGTACCAACCAAAAATATTAACAAACACGCCTCCTCGTATTCTAGAGGCTGATAACTAAAAGCAAGGGTCTATGGAGGTAATTGTGTGGAGAATATAACCACATGACCAGAGTAGTATAGTTGTATATCCGAAAATAAATATTAGATGACAACATAAGAAGTAATATATAAAAGATAGTGTAGAGGAAGAATAATGTAAACAAAATATAATTGATGACCAACTCCAAATAAAAAATATGCATGCATGTTCATGACATGATACAAAATAAAGTAAGAAACATGCAATATGAACATAAATAAAATACAAAAAAATAAATAAAATTTAGAAAAAAATCCACAAGGGTGGTCTCCATGAGTATCCAACGTCCCACCGTAATCCTATGCTCCTAAAAGAAAAATATAAGCACAGAATCACAATCAAGAGTACCTGGTCCTATAACCATGAGTTCTGTTCAGTTACCCAAGTGAAATTATGATGCATACATGGTTTTAGATATAGTGTGTAGGAAACCACCTATGGTGTCTAAAGTATAATCATGTTTGTACATAAAAAACAAGGTGTGTCGAATTATATAAATATGTAAAGAAGAAATAACAAAATAAAAAATAACCATATTGATATCGGGTTCCTCAAGGACACATGGACCAACCATAACTACATTGGCATAATTCATATGTTTTTGAACCATAGTAAACATATAATAAAGATATATGTGTTGAGTGATAAAAAAATGTCCAAAATAGGTTTCCTGAGGTGAACTAACCCCAATAATGTTATTTGTCTTGGTGAACGCATCCCTTGGATAAAAAATACGAATCACAATACTTTACTATAAAGTTAATTTCTAAAATAAAATAACCAGTATCCTAGGCCCGTTTGAGGATAAACTTAATAAGGAACCCATGTATCACACAATGACCCCCATTAATTCTCACTATCATCAAATTTTGTCCAACGTGGTCCATGAAAGGATAGGAATGTATCACTCCGACCTAATGTGAGACGAATTTTGAGCCCATACTTGGTATATCGTAAAGGGGATCGAGTATCCCTCAAGTCCTAGTAAAACCATCTATCCATTAATCCAATCCAAGGTGTCTCCCTAATGAAACATATATCTCTCATGTCGAGGTGGGATAAATGTGCAGTGAGCCTATCCTGGCATACAAATATCTCCCCTGACATATACAAAGTCCACTAGAACATTTTACCACAAGAACGATGATACATTCCTTGGATATCAATTGAAAGAAACATGATTATTTCTCAGAAAA
Organism: Viscum album; assembly: GCA_963277665.1. NCBI lineage: Eukaryota > Viridiplantae > Streptophyta > Magnoliopsida > Santalales > Viscaceae > Viscum > Viscum album. The sequence continues at coordinate 1,551,042,571 of OY728129.1, forward strand.
TTCATATTTCATTTAATTGATTAATTTAAACAATACAATAGTTTGCATTTGTAATAATTCCATAATATGAAACTAAGAATTCCATAAGAGATCCATGCCCAATTTCCATTTCATATTTAAATGAAAATAGAAAAAATCATATATAAGACACATCTCAAAGTAAGAACAAAATTAAGTAATAGGAATAACCGTAAAATTAATCCATTCAAGGAATGACACATACAACTATTTTCTAATTTAATGGTAGTGCCACTCATTGAGGGGTTTTATTAAAAAAATGAATCATTTATTCAAATAATTTATTTACTCTAAGAGGAAATTAAATTTCATCAAGGAGAATAAGATTCCCACCTCATTATGTTCATTAAATAACAAAACAATAACAAATTAACATAAGAATAAAATAATACTCAAATGGGGTGTCTCTATCAAGGGATGAGAACATATAGAAAGGGAGGCTAAACTTACAGACCAAAAAGGGGTTGTTTGGTTGAGGTCAAGACCTCCAACCAAACCAAAGACTGTCCAAACACATCATATAAAATGTTAATCAATATAATTTATTCTAATTTATGAATTAGAAGTTACACTGGGTATGTCTGGTGTGCGGAACATAATCAATTTTTTTAAAAATAGATATAATCAAGGGAAAATCAATATAACAACTTCCTCATACATAGGAATATCCATTATTCAAATACTGAGGCTTGATTTGGTCCGGTTTGAGTTAAATCGAAGACAAAGATGAATATACTAAGAATATGGTGAATTAGTTTGCACCAAATTAACATAGAATGTGAGAATTTGAATGATAAAAAGAGGAAGGTGGATTTATAGACATATTCAGGGATATCTAATGATAGTTACATAGATTGAATCTGACACCCGATGAGATAGAAATTTCCATGACCAAAATTAGAGGAAGAAAGGATTCATGGATAGAAGGGAGGATTTCCATGAAAGAGATAAAAATGGAGGAAAACATTATATAAGATAGAAGGAAATTTTTTGTTAAATTCCATCACATTAATGAGAAGAAAGGTTAGACTGCATGGTTTTTCTAACAGTGTGCCAAAGAAGTGTTCTTTAATGTTCAAATCCCCACCGCACATGGTTAGTATGCACTGTTTGTAAAAATATTCTCCAAACTATGAAAATAAACTAGTTATGCTGTACTAATGGTGTATAATTGGTCACAGAGTCTGGGAAAACTGTTCGTAGCCCATGTGGGCCACTTTTGATTACCTGTACAACATGCACAGTTTGAACTGGTGGGATGTGTTTTCTCAGACAAACTGTGTTACCTTACTAGTCCACCAAAACTTGAGCTTTCGGGTCCCTACTCCTCCAAAACTCAATGAAACGCATGGTAATCCTCTCGATTTCCCACCCATATCTAATAAAAACTTTAATGACTTCCAAAACATGTATTTAAACATTTATGCTTGGTTTACAAAATGGATTGTCCCCCAACATATAAAATTAAAATTCCCTTGGAATTTTATCTTGTCCAAAAATGGGGGACGCTACATCGGATGGATGCTTATAGACGTATTTTGTAATAGATTGTGAATTGGATGTATTTTGGAAGTTTGGATGAATGGGTGAAGGTTCAGTGCTTATATAATAAGGGGGCTTGTATTCTAGAAAACACTTTTTTATTATTTTATCATTTAGGAAAAAGATATTTTAGGAGTAATGATTCTATAATATTTTATGTTTTATTATTAAAGAAAATTAGGCATATGTTACAGTATAATCACTAATATACTGAACGGAATCCATGAAAAACATTATAAAAAATAAGCAATAAAAAATTTCATTCAAGTTATAAATAACATAGATATCTAATTAAAACATAGATTTATAAATTGAGCATGATAATTTTAGATTAAATATTTTATTTCATTAATACATATTGGGTAGATAAATAGTTATTTTTTAATATTTATTTCTTGATAATATAAACATACTATCATAAAAGTAAGTGTATTTAAAAAATTCATCTTTTCAACGACACCCCGAGATTTTATGGTATGTTTCTTTTTAAATAATTTCAGTTAATTAGATATCTTATTTTGCATCAAACACCGGGTCTCTGAAAATTTGTTTTTATAGTAGATAGTTATATCCTTCCCATTAATCTTAATGTTCCACTTCTATCATTTGAATTTCAAAAAATGGGCATACATGGTTGTGTTCAGTAAGATATTTAGAGTTTGATAATATCAACTTAATATTTGGTTAATAGTAACTTACCCTTATGAATAGAAATTTTACCCTTATAAATAGTAATGTACTATTATGAATAGTAATGTGAAACATATGAATATTCCCCTCACCCCTTAATGTATAAATAATATCTTGTAACCTTATAAATGAAAGTGAATATTTTAAAAGTTATTAATTAAGTGTCGGTATTATTTGTTAGCAACAAATATTTAATTATAATTGTATTATTCATACATTTCCTTAAATGAAAATTCATTTTCATTAAATTTATTCTTAAATTAATATATCTTTGCCCTAGGATTTTAGTCTAATAGAATGAGACAATAAATAATGTTTTAGGGTATTATAAAATCAATTATAATTTTAAAAACTAATTTTTGATGAAAATATTGATTTTAACTAGCAAATAAATTTCTCATATCTATAAAATTATTTAAATTAATTGTAGTTCATTTTTTTATTCAATCATTGAAAAATGGATAGGGTGTAGTTTTGGGATGTTTCTGAAATACATAATTTTTTGGTGAATAATAATATTTGATAAATAAAGAAATATGCTACAAAAAGTATTTGTGCATCATCCTTGAGTCATGGAGGATGGAAATGGACATAATTTCAAGCTCAAATTCACTTATTAATGTTTTAATTCACAAGAATCAATACTATTGTTTTTATAAAAATAGTAAAATAATGAATAAAATATTGGGAAATCACTCCTCTCCTCCACCATAAAACCCCCCCACTCCCTCTTCTCTTCACTCCTCTATGCCATAAAGTTTCAAAATTTTATACACAGATACTCATTCCTAGTCCCTCCCTATGGTCAATATCCCTTGTTATTTCAAGAATACCAACAGACTCTCCCTTAAGATGGATATCAATGGGGTTATTTCAAGAGGTAAATCCTCTTCCTTTTTCATTTAATGTCATTTCAATTCATTCTTCAAATTAATGTTCAATGATGTTTGTGATACCATTTTAAAGGGTGGTAATGATTATAAAATGCATAATATAACCCTTTTTATGTTATATATGTAACATATTTTGATAATAATAATGATAAAAGAAAACGATTTTGTAGTGATCAAAAACCATCGTAATAATCTAAACGATTATCACTAAAAGATGTATCTAATGATTCAAGATCATATAATATAAAAAATTATATATTTATCCATTTAAACTTATATATGTTCATTTATAATATATAAATTTAATTTTTTATAATTATACATATTTGACATGAACTTCTGTACTCATACATGAGTATACCAATCAGGAAAACCAAGGAGACAAACGCTCTCAAGCGATAAATTTGTATCATATAACTCATCCAAAAGGATGTAAATGAACATAATAAAATTATAAAAAAAATGTAGAAATTTTATAAATTTTTAAAATAATATATTTTATTTCATTATTCTTGACATTAATATAAAGTGAAGAACACATTCGGGCATATGGTAACTAGTTTCTCATCACACTTTTATTTCCATGAGATTTTCCATTGTTCACCATTTATTTATCATATGTGGTGTATCTATTCTACCATTTGATATATAATAACATTATTCTATATATATTCTTGTAATTCAATAATTAATTTCATTAATATTAACTTATGGTCCTGCGATTCGATTGATTACAATGTGATAAAGGACTTCATCTCAATTTTCATTTCTTTTAGACTTACAGGTTATTATAAGCCTAATCATTTTTATGTGGTATATCTACTTCCCATTTTAGATCATTTTTTGTTTTAAATAAAATTTCTATTAAATATATCTATTCTTGTATAATGGATAATATTATTTTCTTATTCATGTAACCTTTTACATATGGTGTTAATTTTGAATGTTGGTTTAAATACGGAAATATTGATGAATATGTATCCTCTACTCAATACTAAAATTGATAAGGCATATTGTTTTGGAATTAAATCTTATTCTAAGAATTATATGGAATTTTAGTTATGTTAAGGGCATGATATAACCCCTCGATGTATCAAAATCTCTCATGAGACAAATTAGTTGGCGATAGACACTTCGAGTTTGTTTTCAAAACATAATCACCCAGTTTTCTACCCATAGAGATAAACCATATTTATCATATGATGGTTCTGTCTAGAGAAACAATAATTCCAATTAATAATCATTCTATTTATTAGGAATTAGATTATTACTTTCATGAGGCTTTCACTATGAAAAAAATCTATGGATGTATTTTCATTCTCAGTTTATTGATGGCATGTGTTTTTCAATTATTCACCATGCCATATTGATTATGTCTAATTTATTATGATTCAATTTTTATTGTCTCATACTTCCACTATAGGTTTCCCTTATTGATAATATGAGCTCAACCCTTTCATTTGTTTCCTTCCCTTGGTTATGAAGAAGATATCATTTATTGAGTTTTCAATGATACATTTTATTAGCTTTTATTATGTATTTTATGATTTTTTCTTCTCCCAATGTAAAATGGGTAGCATGTATGTATCTAGTTTCCTCAATAATACTACATTGATCAGTTATTCGGGATTTGATTCATTTTAATCATTTCAATTTAATAAAATATTGCACTATTGTTGTTCCCAAAAATACCCTACAGGTTGGGGTCGAATCCACAGGGACTGAAGAAGAAACCAAGAGACACTCTAATTTTGGATGGATTTGGCTATGTAGTGGCCAACTATTTGGATTCATTTTATTTGAATAACTAGAGATTTAATTTTAAGAAAATATAAAAAAACATAAAATTACTTAGTCTAAAACAATTAATAGAGGTGAGTTGATCCTGAGTTGTTACTAGGGTTAGATTGAATGTATTTATTTTCTTATAACGTTTCATTTCACTAATTCATGATACATCCACAAAATGACATAATTTCTCAACATCATTCAATAATTTAATCCTTACACAATTCTTATTCTAATTACCATTGGACTTGTAGGATCAATTTAACGATCACTCCATGGAATTGGATCACACTTGCACTCGAAATGTGTCATTGTTAAAGTTTGTGAAGACGAATAAGAAAATAAATCATCAAATGGAAATCATAAAATAATGAAATGAATATGATTATAAGAACATTAAATAAAATCCAATACACCCCATGAAAATCAATAGGATCAACCCATAAGTGGTTATCCCCCCATTTATGCTATTCAATAAATTGAAGAGAGAAGTCTACTTAAAGAAGCGGCATTGAAGAAGAAAAATAAAACAATGAAACGATCACTCCACAATTGTGTGAATAAATTCACAAGTACTGGTCTGAATAAGATCACAACTTGGGGAAACAGTATCAATGTAAAAATAAGAAGAATATAAAGAGAGAATAAGAAGAACTTTTATTGAAAACTAAGGTGATTCAAACACCTTATATGTGAAAAAGAACATTACAAAGGAAATTTTGCATAACAACATTATAATGAATGTAAAAATCAATGATCCCTAAATCCTCCCCCAAAACTAACTTAAATAGGCAATAAGGAAGCCTTGGGTCGAGCCACCATCAGTCCCACTATCTTTAATTAATGGAGTGGGCTATGTTGGGTGGACATTTAATGCATAGGATACCTTTCAATTCTTGCCTCGAAGTGGGAGCCAGCATGCATCCACCAAACAAAAGCGCCTAAATCGCCTTCTAAAATGAAGAATTGGAGTGGAACATATAAGGATTAAATGAAGAAAAATATTTCCCCTAAACACATGAAAATATTTTGCCCCTAATACATTGTGGTTTGCATGATATGGGTTCAATGGTGTGCTGTTGTTCTAGGTTGTAGAATCTGGCCTAGAATTGCATCTTTAACATTGGCCACTTGAAACTCCCCTCAAACCCCAGAATTAGCTCTTCAAATTGTTTATTGATATTTTCCCCATGATTTTCTCTATATTCATTCATATTTTTAGAAGAATTGGGCTTGGACCTTGTCCACTATAGTACTTTGATTGGGTTGTTGTCCAGTTCACTTCGCCCATAATGTTTGATGGTTCACGGCCCACTTTGGTGGTCTTCAAATTTGAATTTTAATGTTCTCCAAAAGAATGAAATGTTCCTTAAAGAATGGGGGACCAGAAAATTAAATATGAAAATTAAATCAAGTCGATTTTGTGTTTTATGATATGTTCAAGAATGTATCATGTAATAGTGCATTTTAAGAAAGAATTACAATCACAATGTGAAATAAAGTTTAAAGAGTAAAATGAACTAAAAATGGTGTTTATGATTAATAAATCACATGAATATTATATTAAAAAAATTAATATTAGCCTATTCTAGTGGCTAATCACACGCCCCAACTTGTGTTTTTCTTGTCCCGAGAAAAATATTTCTCACAAAAATGATGTTTGATTGAACTTGTCCAAAAACATTTTAATAAACATTGCTCACCCAAATACCTCTTACCAAAAAATTATGAAACCCATACAAATAATTTAAAACAAGCTAAGTATATTGGCATAACACATGCCCAAGCCTACTCCATTTTTCAAATTCATCACCATATTTCATCCAATTTCATTTATGAATGAAGAAGTGTTGTGCATCACAATAGACATGGGGGTGCATTTTTGATAAATGGGAGAAAATATGGAAGCACTAGGAGGAATGCGATTTTAATATTATGATGAGTATTCAATTTTTCATTTTCATTTTTTCATTTTTTTTGTTTTTCATTTTTTGCAATTTTTCCATGGTGATTGAAATTGAACTCAATCGAGTCAACCCATGTACCGAGACTTTGCTGATGTCTCGCAGGCTCAAAGACCATAGGGAACCAAGTGATGCTCACATATTCGGGCATCATTTCAAGTTTACTCAATCAAAAAAATTCAAATTACCACAAATAAAGATAAAATTCCCAACTTCGGACCTGAAAAATGTGGTATCATGATCCCCAAGTGCAGAAAGCCACACATTAGGCCATTTCATTACTCTACGTGCAAATTTATTATTATTATTATTTTAATTAATTTTGATTATTTTATTTTCTTTGAATACTCATATTAAAACTAAAATGATCACCAAACCCATTCCATTTATTATGGGACCCTATGAACTCAATATAAAACCCCAAAATTTAGAGGACGTGCAATGTGTTATATTTTGTTTCTATATGGATGAAAATATAAATGGTCAAAAATCACATCAGACAACCAAACATTCCAAAATAAATGTACATGAACCTATACTTGCATTAAAATCAGAATCAAGGCATGAAAAATTATTTGATATCCAATTTCAGTGTTTGCAATGTGTGTTATCATGTTCAAGGTTAATGAAAATTTTCCTTCCACACATTTTTTATGCACACTAGATCAATTTTTTTATTTCATATCCCCCAACATAAAATAACACTATCCCCAGTGTTTAATGAAAAGAAATATTAGATGGACTATAAGTAGATGAGAGGTGTTTTAAAAGGAATTTGAAACAATAAACAGGGAACAAATTCACATGGTTTTTGAAGTCAAAGTTCATGATACTCCAGATTACTCCTTTGATCACATGGGATATGTAGGCACCTCCTTGATCGAATATGTATCACCCAAAAATAGTCCATGAACCATAAAAAGAAGAACAAACAAGACAAAACAAACAATACTACAATTTATTTAAAACCAAGTATTAACATTTTTATGGTTTTCCCTATTTTTTATAAATTATACTAATGATGCATTGTCTTCTTTTAAATTTCTGGGTAAGGTATTACTCAAGGATCACACCACGTGACACTAATGAATACAGTGCTACCCTTTCATACCCATCCTTACTCATAAAAGACGAACCTGTCAACAGTCTATTTTTTTAAATACCTACAAAAACATAAAATAAAATAAAATAAACTGATGATACAATGTCTTCATTTAAATTTTTGGGTAAGGTAATACTCTGGTATTACACCACATGACATGGGTGAATACGGTTCTCCTATTTTATACCAATCCTTACTCATTAAAATAAGAATATGTCAATAGTCTAATTTTTTTTAAATATGAAAATGAAAAAAAAATGATTCACAATGATTGGAAACATGAAAACCACGGGTTTCCTCCCGTTCAGTGCTTAATTTAAAGTCTCTATCTTGACTTGAACACCCCAAATTATCCAATTCAAACATTCAAAATTTTAGTTAACTCATATTTATCCACTTTAACTTCATTGAGAATGAGTTTCCCTTGTGGTTGGTAAGAAGGTTTTGAATTTGATTCATGGACACTCCTATTTTCTAAAATTAATGGGAAAATCCAAGGAGTATAAAAAATAGTTGATCTTTTTTCATCTATAGTATTTACTAATTAATCAAATATAAACCCCATTTTGTGGGTTTCATGAGATGATCTAATGAAAAACTCATGCTCTTTATTATCACAAATGATGGGATAATCGAGTGGGGAAAGAAGGAAAATGGTTATGAGTTTGGGTTGATTGAATTTTATTAAAGAAGATTGGAAATTTGAATCATGATCGATTTCTTATACCAAATTTTTAGAATGAATAGGTTCCTTATAAAAATATTATTCATCCCCAAAAGTTTCCATTTGAATTCTAGGAGTGGGTATGAGCTCAATGTTTTGGATTTATTCCAATGGTTCAGTGATCGGTCGTCCTAAAAATTCACTAATAGATCCATGTTCAGGAAACTCAATACATAATGTGAATTTATTATCTTTTGAATTAAAAAAATATCAATTTCGTCCTGATTTAAACACTCTTCATCTTGACTTTAAACATTACCTAACCAATTCAATTCATTGTCTAACTCTGAATTCCCAAATTCTAAAGTGATTTCTTCACATGTTTTAAATTTTTGTAGTTCAAACCTCAAAGATGAAACCCCAGAATTCATTATCTCCATTTGATTACACAATTGTTCAAGAAATTATTGTGGAATAGATATGATGAGATGTTGAACATTATGGACTTCACTAAGATTGGACTCTTCAATCATCCTTGAAGGGGCAGTAAATTGATCATTTAAATAGTCATTATCTCATTGATTGTACGTCTCATCAGATGAGGGGTAATCATTCGAGGGTTGATCAATGTAATTACCTAAGTTTTTTTATTCCCAAAATTGATATTCATTTTGACTATAGCATGGTTCTATGATGGGTTATTGCTATAGATAATCAATTGGATTAGAGAGAGATTTGGATTTCAGATTTTTTGGACATAGAAAAATATAAAGTGGAAGAGATATGAAGAATATAGGTGAGAAAAAAAGAATTTGGGTGAGATAAGAAATTTAGCATATAAGGTGACTTACTTGGGTCCCTGAAAGTGGAGAAAAAATTTCGTTTTGCCCAAATTTACCCTACATGTATGCAGTTCTTGTATTACAGGTAGGGGATGAATCCACAGGGACCGAAGAAGAAACCTAGAGACACTATGATTTCGGAAGGATTTGGCTATGTAGTGGCCAACTATTTGGATTGATTTGATTTGAATTATTAGTGATTAATTTATTGAAAAAAAAACATACAATTACTTAGTCTAAAACAATTAATGGAGGTGAGTTGATCCTAAGTTGTTCCTATGGTTAGATTGAATGTATTTATTTTCTTATAGTGTTTCATTTCACTAATTAAAGATGAATCATCAAAATGATATAATTCCCCTACATCATTCACCAATTTAATCCCTACAAAATTAAAAGTCTAATCAGCAATGCAGTTGTAGGGTCCTTTTAATGATCACTCCAAGGAATTGGATCACACTAGCACTCAAAATGTGTCATTGTTAATGTTGGCAAAGACGAAGAAGAAAATAAATCATCAAATGGAAGTCTTATAATAATGAAATGATTATAAATTTAAGAATATTAAAAAACATCAAATCCACCCCATGCAACTCCCTAGTATCAACCCATAACAGGTTAGCCCTCCATTTATGTTATTCAATAAATGGATGCGGGAAGTCGACTTAAAGAAGCAGGATTGAAGAAGAAAAATAAAACAATGAAATGATCACTCCACCATTGTGTTAATAAATTCACAAGTGCTGGGGTAAATAAGATCACACCTTGAGGAAACAATATCATTGTGAAAAGAAAAAGAACATAAAAATAAAAGAAGAATATCTTTTATTAAAGACTAAGGTGATTCAAACAACTTACATGCGAAAGAAGAATGTTACAAAGGAAATTTGTCAGAACAACATTTCAATGAATGTAAAGATCAAAGATCCATAAATCCTCCACCAAAACTAACTTAAATAGGCAATAATTAAACCTTGGGTAGATCTGACATCATTCACTCTCTTTAATTAATTTTGTGGTCCATGTTGGGTGGACATTTATGCATATGAGACTTTTCAATTCTTGCCTCGAAGTGGGAGCGAACATGCATCCACCGAACAAATGTGCCGAAATCACCTTCTAGAAGGATTAATTGGAGTGGGAAATATATAACCTAAATGAAGCCCTGGTTTTCCACCAAATGAAAAAAAATTCATCCCACAGTACGGTATGGATTGTGAGATATGATTTCAATGGTGGGTTGTTTTTCTGGGCCACAGAATCTGGCCCTGAATTGCTTCTTCAACTTGGGTTGCTAGGAACTCCCTTAAAACCTCAGAATTTTCTCTTACCACTGTTGAATGAAATGTTCCCCATGATTTCGTATATCCAGAGTTAAATTTTTAGAATCACTGGGCTTGGACCGTGTTTGCTATAGTACATTGATTGGGCTATTGTCCAGTTCACTTCGCCCTGAATGTTTTTTGTTTCAAGACCCACTTTGGTGGTCTTATAATTTGAATATTCAAGTGCTCAAAAGGATGAATTGTTCCTTAGAGAATGGGAGAACATAAAATTAAATATTAAAATAAAATCAAGACCATTTTTTGTTTTATGATATGTTCAAGAATGTACCATGTAATAGTGCATTTTAAGAAGGAATTACAATCACAATGTGAGATAAAGTTCAAAGTGTAAAATGCACTAAAAATGGTGTTCATGATTAATAAAGAACATGAATGTTATATTAAAAACAATTAATATTAGCCACTTCTAGTGGCTAATAACACCAGCTCTGGGTTTCTGGAATCAGGGCGTTACATTTTCAATATTCACTAAAAAATACAATATTTTAGAAAATTCTCAAAGTTTCAGCCAAATTTAATTTCATTAGACTAAATCAAAAAAATAAATAGTTTTTGAAAATTTTAAATAAAAAATTTATAAATATAACAATTAAATTAAATATTGATATTTTTGGTAATATGTTATTTAATAAAATTAGTACATTAATTTAAAAAATAAATCCATTGTTTTGTACATATCATAAAAATTACATTTGGAAAATTTCAAAATTATTGAAACAAAGGTGCATCTTTTTAAAATATAATATAATTTCATTTTTATTTAAATATATCAAAAATAAAAACCATGTATATAAATATTTAAATAGAACATACATTTAGTAATTATACAAATATCATAGTTTTAAAACTATAATTTGTGTATAGCATTATTATATGTTTACTTATTTAATAGAAATAAATGATTATAAATAAATATATATATAATGTGAAATATGAGACTATGATCTTAAATGGGAAATTCTTATGAATTGTATGATTTTCTCTCATCGGTAGTGGGTTCCTGCCCTGTAACTAAAATAAATGTGACAAATAATTTACATAAATTTTTGAATGCACGTAATTATGGATGAAACAATTTTTGATAAATAAAAAACCCATTAATATTAAAATATATATTAATTTTAAATTTATGGGTGTTTATATTTTTTAAGTCTATTAAAATTTTCAGGTCATTACATTATTGTGTAAATTGTAATTTCTTCATAAGGGGTTAATTTTTTGGACTTAAATTATTTTGGGGAATCTGAGGGTTTTTCCTATAAAATATGTTTTAGATGTTTCTTGAATCATTGTAGGGATGGAGTATATTTAGGGCTACTATTTTTAAATGATACATTATATTTAATTTGGGAAGAAGAAACAGAAAATGTTCATAGTGTTAACTTGTGTGGCATGTGAGGAAACGTATTGGTAGAACACCAAAAGGGTAATGAATTGATGTTTATATTACATAAAATAGTGGTTCCCATGACTATATTACCCTAAAAATTAATTTTTAGTGTCTCAAAATTTGTAACAATATTAGAAGCCTATATTTTCCTCACATTCCCCTTCATTTATATTTCTTGAAAAAATAAACGGTTCCAACTTCATGAAGTTATTCGTATCTTATTTCATTCCAAATGGGAGTATAGTTTGATCAAATGGGATCTACATGGAATTTATAAACCTAATAAATCCCACAATCCAGTCTTCCAACATTATTTTTGGTTTTTTTAAAAATTTGAGCCGAACAAGGCAAGGCTGGGGTAATGATTCCATCATAGCATTTCTGAATCATCTAATGATTATTGGGATTGTGTGTGCTGGTGATAGAGGTTGTTTTAGAAGTATATCATGAAACTATTGGATTAAGTTCCAATGAATGTAATGGAATAAACAAATTTATTCAGTGGTTTCCCATAAATATGACGATATTAATAGTTTTTCAGGTACAATGTGATTGGTTTTTTTCATAGTATGGTTTCAGGGGTGTTTCAAAAAACTTTTGAAATATTGTTTCATAGTTTTAATGAGACACGATTACATGATCAATTTCACAACTCATATATCTCATCAGTTTAAATTAAATATTATATAATAATTTTTTATATATAATTAATTGTTTTATATGACATAAGATTAGTTCTTAGGTAGTTTTACAAGTTATGGTAAGGGATGGATGGTCCTAGATGAGGAAGTAATGGTTTCTTCTAAGGTAACAGAAATAATATGATGTGTAAAAAATCATCTTTGTAGATTGGTGGCCGATTTAAAAAAATGATATATTTGTCTTCAATGTTTTTTGAGCTTGTGTCATGTAGTTTCATGGCTTCTGTTAGAATAAAAAATGAATATGTGTTGAATAATATATTTATTAGGATTGTTTTGGAACTTCTATTCTCAAGATAGTTGATTTTCAGCACATAGGTGAGATAGAATGGCCTATATACTATGTCTCAAAGTGTCTATACTAATGTTTAAGTTGAAAAGAGACATTGTGTGGTCCTATAAAATGAGTTGTAATATTGGTAGACTTAGAGGATTCTACTAGGGATGGATGAGTAGTTGAAAAATTGATTATGCATTGTGATGGTAAATGTGATTTTCTATCTTATTTTTTATAGTTAAAATCACACTGATGGTGGAGAGGGATGATAGTAGTTACATTGAGTAGGAAAAGTCCTCTACAGCTATTTGTGTGGGACATATATTTGGTTCCATTATATTGCGGCCTTGATTTAAATAATCAATAAAATTAATGATTTTATAAATAATTATTATCATTATTTACCATATATATTTCATGTTTAATTTTTCTGATAATCAACTCATCAACCATGTAAATGAAAATACTACCTAACAATGAAAAAAATTCCAATCAGTATCCAATTTCATATAATAAAAAATGTGTAGGATATAACATGATTTATTTTCATGAAATGTCATCACCATATTCATATTGAACTCATCCTTATCCCCACTAAAACATAAAAACATTTGAAAACCATTTTAAAACTCGTAATGAGGATATAAATATCAGTATGTATTATATCAAATAAAAGATGGAAATATTTTAGTTCATGAATATTTATAAAAGTTTTCCTTTTTTCAGAATTTAATTTTAGCTCTAAATATAGATTTTCATACCCATGAAATACAATTATCTACCAAATTTTTTTCATAAAATATTTCATAATAAATAATAATGGAAAAAAATATTTTAATGATTTGTTTTAAATTTAGAAAATCATTTGAAATGTTTCTTCCATGTTTATGAATATCATCCTTAAGAAGTAGCATAAAAATCACTTTAAACATACTATAATTATAATATCTTGTGAAATCATAATATTTCTATAAATACCCATAAAATTCGTAGATCAATCATAATTGTAACATGTGACTTCATATTCATATAATTTTTAAAAATAGAATAACCTACTTTGTAAATTTGAAGAATCTATTGGGGGATTCAAAACTAGTTTTCTCTTTCCCTCTACCAAATGAATTTTATATCTATATCAGTCTTATCTATTATTGGTTTATAACAGAACCTCCCATCCCTAGTTTACAATAAAACCATCCATTTGACAATTTTAAGAGAACAACCCTTCATTATAAACAATAAACAATAATTATATCATAAATCTGACACATGAATGATTTAATTTCCTCAAAATTTTATTTCCACCGTCAACCAAAACATTTCTAGATATTGGAATGTCAACTAAACAAAAATATATATTTTAAAAAGTCACATAAAATTGAGAATTAGGGTTTTATTATTTAAGAAACTAGAATTATTTTAAATTAATCTACTAATTATACAATGGTTATAGAAGTGCGAAACACTATTGAGGTCGTATATGTTAAAATGGAACATTCATTTTACTACTTATCATAACATTCAATATGAAATATATTAAATAATAATTTTATAAACCAATCAATTAAATATTAATTTAACATATACATTTTTTTTATTATTTTATTTTTCAATATAAATACAACCATAAAATAATTTCAATAATATGTACATGGGAGAAAATAATTTATCAAGTAAAACCTAAAAACATTTAAAATGACGTTTAAAAAGTAATATCTGAATCGACACATATGTTCATTTTCTTCTAGAATAATAATAAAATTATAATTTATAAATTTCTTAATAACATTTATCATGTTTATTATACGATTAATTTTCAATTTTACCATGTTATATACAAATACTTAATCAATTTTTTCCAAATCAGATGTTTTGATGATAATCACCTCATATGTGAAAAATTAAATAACAATGTTTTCTATTATTAAAGGAAAAATAAATAAATTATCTTCATAATATTAATTATTTAATTTTTATAATTTTTATAAATAATTATAATTTAATTACATACAATTATATATTCTTATGAAAAAATAATTATTTGAAAATCATGGAGTCAATAAGCTATACGTGTGTAAGAGTAATGTTTAAAATTATTAAATAATGAGAAGGAAAAAATGTAGAAGATATATTTTCATTCAAGAATGAGAGTTATTTCATAATTATAATATATATGTACATACATTAAATCCATCATTATAAAAATACAATAGATATGGTGATGGAGAAAAAATTACATTTTTTCTTGAGGCGGTTGTCCACCGTACGTACGAATAAAAATTTCATTTCCCATTTGATAAAATATTGAGAAGTATATAGGTTATTAAATTAATATAAATAATCCCTTTTATGGAATATACTACAGTTATTATATCATCATTATTTAAGAAATGTTTATAGATTTTGAAAAAAATAAAAAAAACATTGATGAGAACTGTACCTTTGTATTTAAAAAAGGCATAAGTTTTATTCATGAAGCCATATTAGGTAGGTTTTTGATCAATCCATATAATCTATAAAATTGGTATGTATTTTGATAATGGATTAGGGTAGTTATATTTTATGTTAGAGTGATCATATTTTTTGAGGAAGAGAAGAGATGTGGATTCCATTTATATATGGGGGGAGAGGCACACTTGGAATTATATAATGTATTAAAATAATTTAGATTGAATTTTATAGAAAATTGGAGACCAATTGATGTATTTAAAACTATGATAAGGATGAGATTAAATAATATCTTCCAATAATGTTTTGGAAATTTTAGGGGATGTTTTCATCCTTATCTATTTATTTAAACCCTCTATATCCCTTTTGATAAACACTTCAATATTTAGGATTATTAAATTATTGGATCCCTGAGTTCCATTATAAGAAGGAAATATACCATAGATACACCATGGATGATATTTTTTCTATATCACATTCACATGGATGAGTATCTGATTTTAATGAATTTCAAATTATTTAATAATTTATTATTTGTTATAAAATATCATTAATTTTAATTTTGAAAATATTTATTTACACTGAAATTAAAA
This sequence comes from Viscum album, assembly GCA_963277665.1. NCBI lineage: Eukaryota > Viridiplantae > Streptophyta > Magnoliopsida > Santalales > Viscaceae > Viscum > Viscum album. The sequence continues at coordinate 1,551,058,829 of OY728129.1, forward strand.
TCCACATGAAAGAATTATATTTGAATATAAACCATCCAAACATCCCTAAAATTTTATATTTATCTATAAAATCGTTAATATACTATAAAAAACTGTACAAATTAGTTTTAGAGTTGTGAAATTTATTTTGTTGATTTTTCTTCCTATTTCAAAGGCATTGTGTCTGCGTATTAGAAACATTTAATGTAATTGTTTAATCATAAAAATTATTAAAAATAAATTATAAAAAATAAAAGAAATTAATTATGTTCATGTATGTTCTTATATTCATTCAATGTTTATATTTATTGAAATATATGTCATGAAATCTAATTTAATACGTGAAATTGAGTATTTTTGCCTTACTCAAGCAATGAAAATGAATTTAGATTAGTCACATTTTATAAACCATAAAATTTAAAATATATACATAAAAATAATAAATTATACTTCATAATAGTTATCCAAGTCGTGTAATTTCTTATTCCTTCTAAAATATGATATTTATAATTCAAAATCTGTCTTTTCTAATGCAACATAAACACTACAATGACACAAAAAATAATATTCATACTTATAATGATGTAAATTCTAATTAATATCTTACTAATTTTACTGTTTTATAAATAATGTATTTTATCATTCCTGGTCAGTAAAATATGTTTAATAAATTTTAATATCATGTTAATGTCTTGAAGATCCGATAAAAGATAAAAAAAATTAATAAAATCTTTATTTTTTACTATTTCATGAAAAATCAATTATTTAAGAAAAATTCAAAAAATATTATAGTAAGAAAATTTTGAATTGATAATTAAAAAAATTAAGATCATTTTATAAAATTCAAATTCTTAAATTTAGAAATTATTCATTTATATAAGAAATGATTATAAATGTTGAATAATTTATTTACAATAAAACTATTTTCGTCCAAAATTTAAAAAATTTCACAACATTTTTATAATCAATATAACTATTCAAATCTATTTGTAGAATAGTAATAAATAAAAAAATTAAGTGGGTGTTTTAATTATTGCGACTTTTTAGAAATTTACAACTAAAAATTTAATTCATTATATAAAAAAGTGGGGATATTTTTTTTATTTTTAGATTACCCTGTCTCTTCTTTGGTCATATTATTTTTTCCCAAAATGATAACATAGTGAATAATTATAAAATATGAAATATTATTTCTATAAAAGAATTTTGAACTATTTTTCCTCATAAAAATGGTTCTCTTCCAACTTATCTACTTCAAATATCAAATAGTTATATACACCTAACATAAATTTTCATTATAATGAAACATTATAAAAATCATGTACATGAGTAAAATCGATATGTAAGGAAACTTAGTAAAAAAAATTACCAACATAATCTAGGATTTCATATGGTAAAATGAAACATTGAATTTCTTTACCTATTCTTCCAAAATATATAACATTATTCCATAGTGATTCTTTAAGAAAAACATCATCACCTACCTAGAAAACACATCATACTTTGATTAACCAGATAACTTTTCAATCCACTCTAAGCCATCCTTATATGTTGTTGTTTCATATTCACCCTATCGACCATCTAATCCTCCAATTCAGCTCCCATTAATTTGAATTTACAGTCATTATATTAAACACCTATACCCTAATGTATCTTTCTAAATAATTCCTCAAATAGTGTTTTGTCTAAACTAGATTAAATATGATTTATATTATAATTAAAATAAAAAAATACTATGATAACATATTCCTTGGTAACACTTTGAAAAAGATAAAATAAAAGATTCTAAATTTTTAATCATTCTCTTTCATTGTACATCATATTGAGGATTAAAATATGTAATGAAATTTAATTTAGTGAGTAATGTATTTTAATGACTTTTTAGAAAAATAAATGTAATCTAGTGATCTTGGTCAGAGATAAGGGGGAGAGGAAATCCTTATAACTTGAATATCTTGTTGAGGTATAGTTATAAAAATCTATCTAAAGCCTAATATCATGAACATCATTGAAGATCATAGATTTATATTATCGCTCAAAAATAACACAAATAAAATTATAACCATGATATATCATTAGAAATTCCCCCCCCCCTAAAATCCAGTGATATATTTTTTCAGCTTCTACTCTAGTATTGTAAGATTCTAAAGCATAATGTTCTTTAATTTTTATTATGTTTTAACACATTTAATTTTAAACCATTTAATATTAAAGGTAAAAATATCTATTTTCATTCCATTCCAAAAATAATAATCTTAGAGGTCTCTATAACTAATAGTGCTTCTAGAATGAATGGAAAATAAAGAGCTATGAGAATTAAAAAATATTTATTTGATCAAATAGAATTCACATGGTATATAAAACTACATTAAAAATTTTATAACATCATTTTCATCAACCTTGAACTAATTATATTTACTCTTCTATAAATATTCTACCTTTTACTATAAAACAAAATCCTCTATCTTAGTATTAGTAATTATATCTAATAAATTTTATTTTACATACACATGGGAAAAAATTAATGGAGATTTGTCATGTGTATTTTCTATGAGAATGTTTATGAATATAATATCCAAGGTCCATGTTTGAAATGTAAAATGGTTAATATAGAATTTTATTTTAAAATAAAATCATCTGATAATATATTTTCATTACTATGATGAAAATGAGTAGTGAAGTCATAACCAATTATATATTCTATCCATATCCTATGTCAATTTTTTTACTCATTATAATTTAACACACACTTAAAAATATTATTATTAGTATATATTACAAATTACTCTACACATACATAATGTTTCCAAATTTTTAAATTAAAAACATAAAATTCCAGCCCACCTTCATTTGTATGGTAATTCTGATAATGGGGTTTTAATTGAACTAAAGACTAATAAATTACATAATCATTCCGTATTAAACCACATCTTATACCAAATATACAAGCATCATTACAGATAACAATGTAACCATTTTATGTTGGAAGGAACAAATGGACCATTCCCTAATCTTTTTTTTTCAATTTATGGAAACAATCATTATCTTCATTTAACAGCATTATCCAAACTCATTTTCACTTAAAAATGGTTAATGTGACATATAATATTGTAATTTTTTCAACATACCATGATTAATATCCAACTAATTTGAGAAAACTATAAATCCTAATAACATTTTTTGGTCTTTACCATTAAAATTTTTTTGAATGAATAATGGTTAAAAAATATTTATTTACAACATATCCATGCAATGAAATGTAACATAAAAAATCAAATTTATTAAATTTTCCATTTAACACATTTTCATTCAGGTGTTTTCGAAAAAACCACCTTTTTCATGATGTAAATAACTTCTTGAATAAAAAAATATGTTATTAGTAAAGAGGAAAAAATATTTATCAAAATATTAATGGAAAACTCAATTATTAAGATCAATTAATATGGATATATCATTTTCCATAAAAAGGTAATATCCACAAAACCATAATTGTAATACATAGTACAAATCGCTATCTTATCGATGTCAGCCCCCTTCCTTATTGTCTATTGGTACCCAAATGATATATAAGAATTTGAAAAATATTTATCTCTTTGGATATGATAAAAAAATCATATATTTTAGGAAATAAAAACTTACTCTTAATTGATATGTTGTTCAATAATAATTAATCAATGAAAATAAACATCTATTCATCATTTTTGTTAAGAAAAAAATAAATGAATCCCATGTTATTGTTTTTGGAAGAATGAAACCTTCATCATAAAATTCAAGTAAATTATTTTTCACTTCTAAATGATCTACTTGAGAAATTTAAAAATGGGGTTTTTGATATTTTTTATCATCACGTGCACATTCAAAAGTAAACTCAACCACCCTATCAAGTATAAGGAAAGGAAAATCAGCATATACAACATTGAGTTACACTATTACTACTATAAAACTATTAATCTAAAAAATTTATTTCTTTTCAATAATATTATAATGATAAAACTATTTTACATATATTAATGGATTCATAATTTTATGATTTATTTTAAAATATATGAATTTATTATTACATAAAATCCTAAAAATCAGTAATAAAATCTTCAGTTATTTATTCATTCACTGAATGAGAAAATGAAAGCCAATCCATTCCAATAAGAACATAAAATTGTACAATGTACAACATAACAATATTTGTTGGGAAAAATCATCAATATATGATAACTAATATTTATTTTAAAATTATTATTACCTTTATACTTCATGATGTAATTATTACAAAAAGTCCAGAAATTTTTTTTTTGAGGTATTGTTTTTATTTTAGAAAACAATTTCTAATAAAATAACAAATTTTATACCAATAAGAAATCAAGAATGTGTATAATCTAAATAAATGTGTTACAAACCTATTTCGATCCCATTTGATAACCTAAAATCCACTGATATAGTTGAGAAGGATTTTACCACTCCCTTTTGCAAATATTTTTTTCTTCCCATCAATATTGTTTTTATTATTGTATGTATCAATATTATGACACAACTCATTACACTTTAAAAACATAACAGGCATATCATCAAGTTTTGTATTACATCAATTAAGATTAGTTACATTGGAATAATCATATATATTACAAAAAATACCATATCATTAGCACTTCCATATTTATCATGACTATCCCTAGGTTTCTTATTGTAGCATCTATCAAAAGATATATACATTATTTTTTTACCATTCGATTTATTTAATGGATGATTCCCAATTTCCTACTATCTATAACATTCATTTAACAAGTTGTGATGGAATCCATGATTAATGAAAAAATCAATTTCAACCATCTTAACACATTTAAAAAAATTTCAAAACATTTAAACTCATGAAAGGAAAATTCCCTTCAGATTCATGGATTTAATCTTACATAATCATTATTAATTTTACAATAATTATATCGAATACATTTTTTCATACTTTTCAATAACTAGTGAAGATTGCTTCATTAATGGGCACTAAATATTCATCCACATTCCTAATTCCATGAATTGATTTTTCATACTATGTCAAACATCCATTATAATATATTTTGGATGAAAAATATTCATAATTTTATCCCATTATATGGATTCAATACCTTCAGTTTATCATATATTATTAAACATTGACCACCATTGATTATTGTCATGAATTAAATGGTTAATAGAAACAGTTGTCTTTATTCAATAGATGAACCCATGTCTCTGATTATCTTTTTGAGTCCATTTATCCATCCATATTCTACCCAAAGGCTGAAGATCTACTAAAGGCTAGAGGAACTATCTTAGATAATTTCTCACAATCGACATTTTCATATGTGATAGATCTTGTTAATCTCAAAGACATATTTCCACTACCATTTATAGATTAAATAAAATATGTTATCATGGTAACAAACTGCTCATTTTGAATCTCAAGCATTCAAGGTTTTTCGAATCCGAACAATATTGTCTTCTTGATCCCTACCTACTTCAGATTCTATATTTCCTTAACCAAAAACCATTTTTACACACAATGTTTAGACAAAGAAACAATTTTATCATATAATTATATATCCTGATAACCATAAATTAAAATCTCTTTAGGGTATTTACATACCTTATCATATACCCTAAAATTATGTCAACCTTTACTCTTATACTTGTACTAAATGAGAAATATTACACAATTTATTAAATTTTTTATTTACAAATTATGTAATTGAAATTCATTCCCAAAGGTAATTTAGATATATATATTTTGTGTTTTTTTCAACCCTTATAAAATAAAAAATTACATCATAAAGTGTAAACCTCTACACAAAATCCATTTCCCTATATTATTGAATATTTATGATATTAAAAGTGTTCTTAAAAAAAATCATCACAATTTTCATATTGACATCATCCATGTCGTTATTCAACATTAAACCCTTTTGAAGATATTATCAATCTTGGGATGAGCATGAAAAGATCAGTAAGAGACATATAAAAAGTACAAGATAATCCATTTAGTCTATGAAAACTCATAAAAATGTTTTGTTTTCAAATTTAAATTTTTGTCATGTTATTAATTTTTCTACACAATAAATTTTCTGACCCCTACTACTAATTTATCCCTGATAGTCCAGAAATGAACGAATAGAGACAATGACCATAGAGTCCAACCTCTAGTAGACCCCAGGTTTGAGACTACCATTGAGGGTATAAAAATTTTAATATTGGAAGAATTACCCTATTTTATATATGTCGGATCCACAAAATGGATATTATAGATATTTGAATTCCATGCAATAATATAAATGAATGTAAAAAATAATCTAACTGTGAATTTAAAATGTAAATAAAGACATGTTTCTATACATAAATTACCAAATGATAATGCAATTCAACAACATGGCAATAGTCCAATTAACTCAGCTATTTATGTACATCATGTTACATGATGTCCACATAGAATATTAAAAATAAATTTTTATATTTTATTTCTGAGAAAAAAATTATACTCTATTGGATACAAATGTATCTTACATACATGTGAATGATGCCTAAAAAGCAACCAATAAGGAAATAAAAGAACCAACAACACCAAAAGTGGTAATTTAATAAAAAAATATCCTCAAATAGGACTTCTCTCCATATTAAACATCATTGTATGTTAACATAATAAGATAATATTGATAATAGGTACCCCAGAACACTTTCCCAACAATTTTCCAATCTGAAACCCCAACAACAATAATTATTAATAGGAAATAACGACCATAAATTCTCAATATAATATAAATATCAAAATATAAGTATTTGATCTCATTTCACTTCCAGTAAAATTGGAATTATACCAATTCATAAAAATCCTTAAGTTGGTCGAAAATATTTTCATAATGATAAACAATAGAATGACCCCACCATCATGATTTAACTAAAAGAGAAAAAAATATATCCTACCTTAGGTAAGGATTTTTGAAACACTATACAAGGTTATAATGGGAGGGAGACAACTACCAACAAATTAAATGAACGATAAGTCCCTTTTCATAGTAAAAAACATATCAAAACATATTCTTATGAAAAAATGATTAAAAATAATATTCTCTAACTATAACCTTTTCTAGAAAATAATATGTGATAACAAAAATGAAAGAAGTAAGGAAACTCACCTAAAACCAACCCACATTGATATCCCGAGGAATGAGTTGGAAAGAACTAAATCATGGTTGAGATGCCTCCAATGGACACACATGGGTCACCCATGAAATAAATTAAATTAATAATAAATGATTTGGTTTATGGGGATTTGGGAGTTTTTTTCCATTTTCTAAAATGAATGAACATGTAAAAACCTATACTCCATGGCGAAGAATTACTAAAAATACAATAAACCATGTTTCCTCATAATAATCTGTTCCATATTGGTTTTTAGACAATGAGGATTCAATGATAAGATGTTATATCCATGAAACATATTTGTAAAAATGTGAAACACAATAGTGTTGGAGGGGACACCACATTGAAGACCCCATATTCTAAGAGTATAGCTACCACACATCTCCAGCTCCATGAAACAACTACTCCCCAAATAAAAAGAACTATTAAAACTCTCTCCCTATACTAGAAATTGTATCTAACTCCTCTATTCTCTAGGAAACTTAGGCATACACCAAACATTGGGTCTCTAGACTTCATCCGTCAACATCCTATAATGGGATATGCTGTAGCCATGATCCATGATGCATCTATCCCGAAAATGAGAGAATTGAAAAAATTAAGCCTCTGAGTATCCAATACAATAGTGGACACATTTGAACCACATATACTAACCCTTATGGAAAGAACACCGCTCCATGTTGCATAAAACATCCTCAGGTCGATTTTCGAGATCAAGGCACTCATCCACATTCTAAACCTTCATAACACCCACAAACACCTCCACCATTTGAATTCCTAAAATATAACAGGACAAAAGGTCTATACCGTTATATCATATAACTATAAAATTATTTTCTACCTCTATAATCAAAACCATGTAGAAATGGAAAATTCCGGAGTTTCAAATGACTATCATATAATATACATCTCAAATATATCATCACAACTATAAACCAACACTCTCCTAACTCAAAAAACCCTATTGAAATCTTTTCCAACATCCCACACATCCACATTACCACAACAACAAAATGAAACTTTTCATGATCAACTATATACATTACCATTTAAACTCAAGACAACTCAAAAAAAATGATTAATATAATAACCACACAATATATCATGAACAAGAAAATTAAAGTAATTGCATATTCCATGTTAAGATATTATATTCTTTGGGTGGAACTAACTCAGCCCCAAAGTTTAAACTATGTGACTATATAATCTGTCATAATATGAAATATACTAGAAAAGACTAACTTTTATATCCAAAAATATATAAATATTAAGCTATCAAGAAGAAAAGTATGAAAAGACTCAAAAATGATCCCGGTACAAGGTTTCCATACATGTCTCTTACTATTACATACACACAACCATGATATTAGGCCTCCACAACACAAAATCAAAAGGAAAAATCCAAACACACATTTCCATATCATAAAAGTATTGGATCTCCCCTAGTCGATCTTAAAAAGTAACAACATCCTATGTATCCAACAATCTCAAATCAATGACATGGTATTCATCATAATGTTACCAACTAAGCTCAGTGGCGTGGAAGACGTCGTGAATACCGTCAAATAGTTGTGGTAGTACCAATCGATATCCTAAACAAGAAATAAACAACAAAAAAATCAAAGGACAAAAAAATAATGAGAGATACTACCCTCCCTTACAAACCACTACATCCCACAATGATAAAAATCCATTAATAATAAATGGTATCCAACTTCAAATTCAAGGGACCACACCTATGATCAACATAAGACTTATTCCAGTCTTGTGATAACTTTATCATCTCATTAACTCCATTAATGGTCTCTATCGTGTTCTTCAACATATTGGAATAGATATTTGATAACTCCACAAAATCATCGAAATACAATATTGAATAATATGAATGTCTATAAAAACCCACAAATAATGAAAATCTATTGGACAAGGGATATTTATTTGTATATAAAAATTCATCACATAGTAAGTTCTTGTCCCATGATATATTGAAGTCAACGATACATGCCAGTGACATAGACTCTAACGTTTCTAGTTCTTCTCTATATTCACATCTGACTGATAGTGGAATGTAGTGATGAGGCATACAGGAGTGAAAAAATAATTCATCCATATCAACTAGTATCACAAGGTAATATTCTCATCCTAGTACCATACTATAGAAATTCAACTCTATATAATAAGACTGCATATTCAAAATACCTATTATCTGAAGAATATATTACACTAAACTCCATGATCACTAATAATTGAGCTAATTTCATCAATCAATCCATAATTAACAAGTTATAATGAAAACCTTCATGATATTGGATTATCCGAGTGATTTAAACTATGGATATTTTATCAAATTTTCAGTTTTGAATATATAGGTGGTGTAAAAAATATCCACAAACACAGTTCTCAACATTTTCATGTTGGAAAAGAAAACACTTTACCATAAACATATTCACCACCTATTTCATCCTAGTATACAAAAAGCACATCCTCAATCCTTGGAACATTTCAAAAACTATTCGGTATACTAAAAAAAGTGATATTTGAAACACATTAAGGAAACCCATAGACATCACCAAATAAATTAGAAAACATCCTAAAAACAACATCTGATTATAACCTATCTATTAACATACCTTTATAGCATCACCATTGATAATAGGATCACATATCTCATTTTCCTCCAAGTCTTCCCCACTGTAACAGATCCACCTACAACGTCAAATAATTTTACACATTCATCTAAAAAAGTCAAGTGTAATCATGAACTACCTTTGAATATATGTGTAGGGATTTTAATTCATACACTGAAAACCCTTTATATATAGACTCTTGAAAAACATATGTTTCAAATTTACTTCTTTTATCATAATCCAAAACATTACCATCCCATGATGTGTGCTAGAAATCAAATTAACACTCCTAAAAATTATATAAAACTATAATATTTCAGATTCATATCATAATGTAAAATAATATATGTAACTATTTCATGATCTATGGAGACCAGAAAGTGATTGTCAATGAGGTAATTTAAACATATAATTAGTGAAAAAATAACTGTTGTTGGCTCTATATCATGGGTAGAATAGATATTAACATGAGGTTAATACGACTCACACCCCTTATAGATATATTCATTTTTATGCATCAATAAGAATCTAAATACCCAATATGAAATTAAAAAAACACATCAACCATCACCCTCCATGGGAAAATTATATACCATGGAACTAAGAAACGTACCATTCAGGTAGTAAATTGTTTCTCAAAAATAATAGGTCTGGATAAAATCCTGTACTTTTATAGAAAAATCTATCAATGGGTCCAAAATCATTGAGAAGTATGATAATAACACCTATTAAAATCCCTCAAGACTATGCATGCTTCAAAAAATATCCACATTCTTCTATGCTAACCAAAATAATACTCCCTAGATCCTTGATATGTACATAGATAGATCCTCACGAGACACTACATTCTTGGATAAATGAACCTATAATATATATAACTCTCTCCTATATAATATTTTATTGTGTTGGTTGAATCGAATATATTGAAAATGTTTTATGATAATAGTGGAATATTTCTCATATTTCCTCGAATAGATACATATGTCTTCTAATATTTTTCTTAAAATAGTCTAGGAAATAATAGAACATAGAATTCATGAGACCCATAAACATGGATAGTTTTCTCATGACACTAAATGGCATGACCATGAACTAAAATCTCCCATACATTCAACTATGGGAATTTTTAAGGATATCATCCTCCATCACCATCAATTTTTTATATGTAGACCACATATCAGTCTTATAAAACCAAATGTATCTTTTAAATTAGTAAAAAACATCATTGAACCTTGGAACTATGAAGTGATGTCATGTCATTAACAGATTAAACCTTAGAAATTTGATATACAACCTCATACTATCATCTATTTTATTGGGGAATAAAACTATAGAACACCATGGTTATGAATTAAACTGAAAAAAAACCCATATTAATTATATAATATAGTTTAATACTTATCTGAATTTATTTATAAGGTTCTATAAGATAAGTATACATCAAAATTAGGGAATATCCATGTGGTAGATATATCCTAAACTCAATATCATGTCTATTGGGTAGTGTCACTACCTCTTTATGAACAAAATCCAGAGAGTACTCGATTACCCTGAAAACCTCCTCTATCCCAACACCCACTAATTCTATATAAACAAACCAATCAATATAGGAAGGGGCTCCACCTACCAACCACCAAACATAAAACTCATCTTCCCAAAAAATAGCATGTTTGTTTTCCAAATATTAGAAATATTAAATCCTATAACAGTACTCAAAATTTAATGCATGGAAAACAAAAAATCAATGTCTTTAATGACATAATATGACTACATCTATTGTATGATATGATCCCATCACGATATATATGTCTATATCATTGGTCTAGCCTCCGGCTAGTGTAGTAAAAATTTATAGAACATGATTAATTTATACATATATTCTGAGATAATAGTCAATATTTATTGAAAAATGAGTGATAGGATCCCAAGTAAAAACCACAAAAAATTATAAAAAAACAATTCAGTACAGTACTGATCACTAGACCAGATGGGGATGCCACCTCCAAAGCATGTAACTTACCACACCCTTCCAAACTTTCTATCTATTTATTTAAACCATAATGAACATGCTTATGTCTGGTTTATCTAAATATGATGAACAACCCGAGGTAATTATCTAGTTTCTATTTATTTTCTTATCACAATATAATCAATCATTATGTACTACCAAAATGAACTCACTAGTGGCTGTTAATGATGATAATGAACCTAAACAATCCCAACATTATTAGATCAAACTATTTTTGGCATCTAATTATAATGATTTATATTTAATCCAAAAGAAAGAAATAGTAGTATAATTATCCCTGTGAAGGAAAAAAACCCAAGTACCTGATTTAATGGAATGGATTCTACTATTTTCAACTCCATTCTAATCGGAACATTGTTGGACTTGGTGGTTTTAACATTCCACTGGAAACTTTGATCTTGGTGGAACCATGTTGTATCTCCTATTGGGGTAATCCTACTCATGGGTGCATGATTGTAATCACATTTTTCTACTTCTAAACATCACGATACATTAGAACCATAATAGGATTAACTACACAAATGATATATGGACATAACAACTCACCATGATGTTGCACCCATGACTCCTCATCAGGGAATAGATCTGGGTAAAATGAAAATGGACTTTTAAATTGATCCCAACATCCCTTACAAATATACTTCTCCACTAAAGATAATTCACTTGCAACCTATTTAATACCATCATTGATGATCAATGAACCTATTCTCAGAAATCTTTCTTAATGTTGTCCCATAAAACATGAACCTCCTTCTCCTCTCTAAGATAATATATCAACCAAAAATATGCATCTCCCCATGTTTTGAATAACTTTTAACAAGACCCATTACTCCATTGAGTCCCAGATCAAAATGAATTCTATCTTGAGCTATTCCAACCAACTCTCAGTCTCTATATTAGATATAAATTCACTATACATACGAAAATACTACTTCTAAAAGGGTCACAAAGTCCTTTTCCCCTAATCATCCACCTTTTCATGATCAACACTTAGTTGATCGATCAAACTGGCCAAGTGAACCTCCACTTCATGAACAACACAAAAAAAAGTAATCATGATACATTATTGAAATGGAAATATATATTTCTTATGTCTGGTATAATATAATTTTTTATGCATCATTTAATTCACATTAACTTTCTCAAAACTACCCAATTTTAAAAGGAACACAAGTAAATCATGATTCATGTAGCTCCAATAGGACTCGACCCAGCAATATTTTCCACCTCACTTGTTCATTTCATCAGGTCTGATTCCTTTTAAACATATCATGGGGTATGGGGGAGATAATATCTCATGAAATTGTTATTCTTCTGTATCATATTTCATACACCATGATAAATTGATTTCATTTCCCTATTATCCCATGTAATAATCGTTATTCCAACTCCAACCCCCACCATATCCCATATAGAAAAAACCTCTGATACAGATCTATCACTGCCAATCCCTCCAATAGTACACCTCCAAGATTAAAAAAGGGAAGGGGGAAAATGAACAAAGTGTCCTACTCCCACTAGGCTTGGGAATGAAAACTAACATCGAGGGGAAAAAAATATAAATGTGGGATTCATTAAAAATTTATAGATATATATATATATATTTATTTATAGGATTAGAATATATGATATTAGAAATAAATAGTCTCTAGTAAATAACATGAAAAAATGAATAAAAAAAATTCCACCATGAATTTTCATTAAAAAATATACAATTGTCTCCCAATAAATACCTAAAAAAAGATAAGGCATTGACATAGAAACATTCAAGTCGTTTAGGCTAGAAATTTATTACATGGTCTATGATGTCCTCTTCAAATCCTAAAAAATAGTTTCAATATACATGGGTGAGAATACATGTATACTCATTTGGATACTTAATGTCTCTGATGTACATGTGAATAAAAGATTCAAATACACCTTTGAATAACCCACTGATCCAACAACAATGAAACGTTTAAACTAACCAAAATATATCATCACTAGGGAATTCTCACAAAATAACACATCAATGAATAGTAATATAATAATAAGAATACTAATAAGAGGTTCACCATAAGTCTTTTCCACTGATATTACACCATCACACCCCAAATGTTGTACATAATTGTTCTCTCGTATTTTCTATATATAACATCACTCCCAATGAAGCATGGTCCCTAACATCACATGTAACCCAAGGAAACCTCGTCCATCACATTACATCTATCTCAAATACATCTAGACATTATATAATAGAACACACATTACAAGGATATTAGGATCTCTTGAATATGAAGGATATCAACATTAAGGACTCCTCCCACCATGCATGACCCCCATCATAATCCATATGATAAAACATCCTCATAATGAAATTATGAATTTTTTTCATCACATCCCATGAATTTTAACATCACCACTCTGAAATAAGGAATATGCCAACTGCTGTTTTCAGAAAACAGTGGAAATCATTCACCGGATACTTCCCCCTCAAATTGGGCCTGAAATTCAAGCTTACGCATTCATGGATCATGAAACTCTGATATGGAAAATGAATAGGCATGGGTGTTTTAACAGGAATTAATTTTATAGGATGGAATGTGGGAGCTCTACTCACATTCTGACCTACCTTAAGGCTTTTTAGGTACCCTTCATTCAGCCATCCATATTCATCCTAATTTGGAGAATCTGGAAAAATGGGCTTCCTAAAAAAGATCAACTCAAGCGGGTTGGAATTCAGATTTCTTCAGCATGTTATCTATGTATGTTCATAGAGGAAAATGCATAACACATGTTCGTGCAATGCAGGTATGTGCAACAGCTTTGGTCCTTTTTAGGTTCTCTATTTGGGATGGATTTGTGCTCACACATGCAGGTTCCGGAGATACTTTCAGCGCTGCCTAGTGCTGGACAATGTGAGAAAACTCAAAACATACTGCTGGTGGCTAGTGCTGCAATTCTTGCAGCTATTTGGCATGCATGCAATGCCATCCTATTTAAAAACAAGCATATTTCTGCACAGACCGAAATGATTTCCTTGCATTGGGAAGTGTATGCAGCATCTATGGTGCAAACTGGTGGGATGAATAACAAATTATTTGATTTGCAGATTATCAGAATTTTAAGTATATACAGTCACCCCCGAAAACCCAAAACTCTCAAATACATTCAAAGGATACCTCTGATAGGCTCATGGATCAAGGTAAATGTTGATCGGGCTGCTGTTGGCACGCCAAGGCCGTCTGGATGTGGCGGAGTCTTTCGCACATATTGTGGTCTTGTGAAGGGATGTTTTTTTCCATTACATTGATATAGGGGTGGCTTATGAACCTAAATTATTGGCTATGATCCATGTGGTCAGGTATACTGTTCAATTTAATGGATATTGTTATGGATTGAATTAGATTCTCAAACTCTGGTGCAAGCCTTGAAAACATGAACACGGGATGTGCCATGGATAATTCTACTACACTGGATTACGTGTCTCAACAAGGTTAGTGAGCTCAATTTAGTAATCTCACATGCATATATGGAAGCTATCCAATTTGCAGATGCTCTGGCAAAGAAATCAATAATAGATAAGAATATTATGTGGTCCTTCAGGACACCAGGATAATGTGCTCCACTAGTGGAGGCAGACATGTGTGGTGTAATGTACTCTCATTTTTGTAATAGTCCCTTATACGCTTGACTTCTCTATCTATTTTTTATAAATTTTATTAGGGATGGATTTGACCGGATGGTGGACTTTTTGGGTAACATCACTAAAAATGGTGATTGGGGAAGAGAGGGTATCCATTTATCCATTATCACCAAAGGAAGGTGGGAAAACACCCTCCAACAATTTGACTATCAACACAATGTTCTTGATAGTGGTGGGACACATTTATAATCAATCATAATATAAAAGGCATATATATACATATCGATACATAGTGTGGCCTATAGGTTTATAGTAATTCCACATCCAGAATCAACAAATCACTACCAAGATTAACCGTGACCACCTCATTTACATAAAATTCTACATGAATGAAATTACACATTAAGCCACAAGGCACAAGACATAAGACATTATATAATTAACCATTACCATCCATTCCATTGTTTATCACGTTCATTTAATATTTATAAATAGAAATGTAAACCACACATACCATTTTAATACATGTTTTTTTAATCATTTCAACCCATTAGACAGTCTTTCCCATCATAATTAAAATTATCAATTTCAAAATTCCATTTATACCTAAGATACTAGTACGGAACACATGAAACACCTTTCACAGGGTGATAAAATGTATAATTTATATTCCATGTTCTTCACAAAGGATATCCATGTTCATCCCAAATGAGAATCCTTATATTCAGTCAATCGTTAATCCTTATCCAATGATCTCAATAGATTTTTCCTTTTGAAAAAAAATGTTATTTGATAAGAAAATGTGAATTCAATTTTATCCATCATAACATTAAGATTCAAAATAGTTTTCAGTAATATTATAATGGTCCTGGTCCTGAGGGTTTGTTATTTAGGTTACATCATTAATCATTTCTATTTTATTTAAAAATATTATTTTTATAGTTCAATTATATAATATCACTCATCAACTACTATCCTCCAATTTATTGTCAATAAAATATTAAACTGCAGAGAAAAAATTTTTTATTTTAAGTTACAACTCCTATTGTGAACATGGTTAACGATAAATCTCTATAAATAGTGTGGATCATTCAAATACCCTACATCATCTTATTTAATTTCATATGTTAGATAAAAAAAACACCATCATATAGATATAATTTTAAAATGGTATTATAGAAATAGAATAAAATAGAATACTAATAAAAATTTAGAGATTTATTCATTGGTGTACAATCAATAATCTTCTAAATTTCATAATCATTAATCACAAATAGAAATAAAAAATTTATGAATTTAAAGTAAAATAATTTTGGAACACTATGGATCCCCCCCCTAAGGCCAAGATTAATGATGGTTTCTCTTTTCCAAAAGTGTAAGATATCATAGTGGAATTAGTGAAGAGATAAATATATTAAATTTTTTTTGGATATAATCATTTAAAAAAGAAATGAAATTATAAAAAAAAATTTATCAAAGTAATTTAAAAAAGAAAAAAACATAATCCTAATCATAGTGAAGTAGAGTAACCTAAGAATGTATAGTATTTTTTAGACCCCTAGGAATAATATTTATAGCCATCAATCGCATCCCCCTATCCCATAAATATCCCAATTAATTATTTAAAATCATAATCGTTAATAATGGGCTCTTCAAGCACATAATACATTATTTATTTCCTGAAATGAGGTAGTTTCACATCTCATATTAGGGTTTCACATCACAAATATTGTTTTTAGGGAATAAATATTGCATGGATTAAAATGTTTTAGCTTTTATTGACCATCTATTTGATTTTTCATTACTTTTTTGGAGTGTTACGAAGTGTCCACATGTCTCATACCATGAAAGATATGGTTTTTTATCAATTTTCCTTCTCTAATCATCTTATTATTTCCCACATTTCTTTTATGTATTATTTAAAACCTTTATTCACTGATTTATGAAGTTATTTGTGTATTTATAATAGATTTGGATTCTTTTACACTAGATTATTTAGTTTTTAACTCCATGCTCATAGCATCACTTATCATTTATCATGATCCCTCAATTATGTCTTTAATTAATCATGTTATAGATAATTTTTAAAATAACATTGTATCTACCCATAAATCATAATTCTATTAAATTAAATCTATTTTTATGAATTAAAATACAAAAAAAATTTGATTTATTTTAAAATCAACATGGTAAATATGGTTCTTTCAAATCCCCCACTCATGAAACCTGCCTTCCACAAGCATTTAATCTCAATAACCTCATATAGGAAAATCATTCTACAAAAATTTCAAAAAATCATAAATATTAAAAATAAATATTTTAATTTCACCCAAAATAATTCATTTCACTCCTCATTCATAAAATTTTATAAACAATTAAAGTATTTTACTTTTCCTCTTTCAAAATAATTGTGTACTTCCTTCATTCAAAATTCATTTATCATTTAGTCATTAATGTGAACTATAGTAGCAATTTAACTCAAATTGATTTCTCATATAGATCATTCAAGGTAATAAATGTAATTATGTAGTTATCATAATTAATGTAAATATTTTTTACCATTTACATTCATGATATTTAGTATCTCCACCAAGGAATGGAAAAGGTAACAATTTATACTGAGGACATTAAAATCATGTTAAAATTATTTAGTGCATAATTTAGGATAGTAATGAATACAAAATATATTTAAAATGATCTTTTACCCTTTTAGGATACTTTATTATATCAAAATTTAAGGTTAATGAAAATACACAAACAAAGATTTCACATCCTAAAACCCAATGCACATATTTTTTACATGTTTTAGGAAATAATAATGAATTAATTTTCAAATAATGATTTTTATGTTTCTTTTATTTTTTCAATGATGTTATTAAGATAAACCACACATGTACCACCTAAAGACATGTAATCAAAATATCATTGGTCAGGAATGGTGATTTTGATCCTCCCGATTAAAACTCATTTTTACAAATATATTTTAACTTTTTTTTGATAGGCGAATAATAATTTAAATTAAATGGTACACTGTACATATGAATATAAAATGAATACCATAAAAAATACCCAATATAGAATACCCATATCAAATATTTACGTCCTCTCCCTCAAACATAGTGTCTTTTATATCATGAAAAATACTACAAGTAGCGTAGTGAATAATATAATAATTTCGTAACATGCCTAGCTAAATCATGAAATATTCATTAAAATGAAATGGGAAATATTGTTTTAGAATAAAGTTTGAATGATGAGATCATATGTTATGATAAAATTATTCTTGGAAACACAAAAATATAATAAAACATTAAATATCATTCTCATAATTTAGAAACATGAAAAATGTATGAAATATTCAATCATAAAAAATTACCTTCCTTGAAGGAATATTTATTTTTAAAATTCATACCATCACTTATTGAATTATTTTTTTCATTATACAATTTAAATAATAAAATTATAGTGACCCTAGGTTTTCAAACATTAAAATTACATCATTTTTACAATACTAATACAATAGAAAAACAATATCCCAATGACTGTATGAACTTAGTTCCTTTGGAATCATGGAATCAAAAACACAGGTACATAAGTGATCTACATTATCCCAACATGGTTTCTCATGAATATAACCCTCATTATACACATCATAAATAATACATATCTTCATATCCTGGGGAAAGGAAACATAAAAATGTAAGAGATCAAATGATCAGTAAGGGTAAGAAGGGGAGATATGAAAGCATAATCAAGATCATATGGGTATAAGAACATGACCATGGAAATATAATATCATACCATACATAAAACATATCATAAATAAGAATCATCGGATAATGATTGGTATTTCATAAGACACATGAAATAACAACATAGGAATAGGATATGGAATTGTGGGGACACATAATCATATAAAATAATTTCAATAGTAGTAAAGGAATGAATTCCAATTACATACTATTAGTATGAGTTTACTACCCAAACAATTTGGTAGTCATTGTTCACTCCCATTAACATCATAGTAGTCTTGTTTTACTCGCAATAACATCATATCATACAAATTCATTTACTTAACTTAGTTTACTCCATGTTCTGTCAATGTATATATCATAAGAAATAAATATTTACCCAATGAATTGGAGGGGTATATAGGTCCCACTAATATAATAATTAAATCATACATACATGTGATAAAAGTTAAAAGAATCATATCATAACCCATGAAATGAAATGGGTATCATAAACATTTAATTATATCATAAAATGTGAAAAAAGGGATAGGTTTAATAATCATTTAACCAAAGCATAACCCATGAAAGTAAATGAGTTTCATAATAATATAACACATGAAAAATAAACGGGTCTTATAAACATATAACACATGAAAGAGATACCGTTTTTATAAACATCATGACATTAAAACATATACCACTTAGAGAAATTATATAAATGTAACTTTTGGGTAGGCATGAGTAAAACCAATGAATATCATCATTAATAAAAAATAATTTGGAAATATACTTTAGAACAATTTCTTCAGGAAAATATCATTAAATATTTGAATCATTCTTTTTTCAATATAATTCCTTTTGAAAAACATTTTCTTTTAACACATATTAAGAAAAGTATAAACCTTTTTGAAATTTTTTTTCATTGAGAATAGCTTTAAAAAATTATAAATAATTTTGGAAATAATTTTTCCATGATAAATAAATTTTAGGTTCATATTGGAAAAAATTTAATAATTTTTTTTTGAAATCATGTTTTTTGAAATAAACCAAATTTCAACCAAAATGTGAAATGAGATCATAATTTCTTAAATAATATTCCTTAATTATATTTGGTAAAAAACAATGGAAAAATGGAAGAAATACATGAATATATCATGAATGAGAATAGGTGATGAAAATTATTTATAGTTCTTGAAAAATGGATAATAATATTCCATCAAGGGAAGCATAATCATAAATAATATATATAAATGATGAGATTGTCTCAATAGATCATTACCAATATGTAATTTTGAATCATACTAACTTTCTTCAAAAATGAAATGAAATTATTATTAAAATATCATTAAAATAATGAGATTCATGATATTCCATGTCAAATGGTAGTATATACTCCTCATAAAAGAATATAGGTGCATAATAAATCATGTGTCTCAAAGAATAAAAATTGAAACAAAATTACTTTATTGATTTGGTAAATTTTGAATCATAAACCCCATGAAACAAATATCTTTCAATTGATATTTGGATGATGTTAAATTTATAAATAATAGTCATTGAATAAATCCATGGGTAGTATGAACACAACATATAATAAATAAGTGGTGAACATCACCTGTGTATCATGTAAAATAAAAGTAAGATGAGAAAAATGTTACCTTATTTATTGATTTTATACGTACTCGATAGAATGTCCTATAATAAATATAATATTATTATAAATAATATAGAACAATATAACTATATATAATACCATATAAGTATTTATATTACCTTCTTATTAATAATTTCATGTTAATGTTGTGATTTATGTAATATTCACAGTGTTTTTCATACATGTTTTGAATTATTATTCTTGATCCATTTACATAGATAAAAATTTAATTATTTTAAAAATGTAAAAATTATAAATATATCAATTACATTCAATATATAACTATTTAAAATAATATATAGGTGATTGAAATATTAAATGGAATACACTATTCATTGAGATCATAGGCCGTATATACCCATGAACGTTGTTTCTGCTTAATTATCATTTTGAAAGAAATAATGTAAATGAAAAATATTTATCTTATAAATAAAGTATAACTATTATTTCATATTTATCATATAAATTTTCTAAACACATCCATAAAATGGTCCATGAAATGTTTGAATAAATCGCATCGCTTTGAGGTGGTAGTAGTCCACACATCCACAAATATAGTTATCATATTTACAAAAAATTGAAATCATAAAGAAATATTCGATATAATAATTATTGAGGAATAAATAGAAAATAAATATCATAAATAAAATATAATAACAATGTTTCATTATAATCACCAACAATGAGAGTTGTTAATGTAAAAAACAAACAATATCGTTTCACGACGCGATAATTCTCCGTATTTAAGAACTATATTTTTGTTACACATTAGATGAATTTGTGTGCAAGGGAGGGTATAAACAGTATAATTATAACATATAAATATATTTATAATAATTAGGTTATTATATAATCATGTAATAATATTTATTTTGGGGGTGGAGATAGAAAATAATACAAAGGATCTTGAGGAACGATGTTTCCTCTAATTTGGGTAACACATTTTAGTTTTTATGAAAGGGATTCCATGGATGGATTTATACAAAAAAAGAAATTTCTAGGAATAATTTTTGTATTTCAGGATTATAGTTAGGATGATTTTTTCTTGGATAATAGTCTATATATTTTTGAATATGTGTTATGGATGAGTTCTTTTTTATAGTGGAGGAGGAGTGTCGTTCTTGTAAATTTTTTAAAACGAAATTCCACACACATTTCACCACTACAAAGTGGATCCAATAATGGTAAAAACCCATTAAAATGAATTATATAGTCTAAATATGTCTATATTATGGATTTTGGAAATGTTTATTGGTCATTCTGGGCCTTAAGTGTAGGCCTTAGTACATTGATAAGATAATTTTTCTCTTAATCGATGTAATTAATTTTATTCATTTTTAGTAATATTTATGGTCAAAACCTAATTTAAACATATTAGAAATTATATTTTATTATGATTAAAAATATATAATCTATTTTTTAAAATTTAAATAACATAATTGTTAGAAATTAATTTTAACTTAATCACGTAGAGGGGATGATAATGTTGGATTTTAAAGTAAAAAAGTTCAAAAGTTGGAAATATTTTTTTATCAAATTTCAATTAAAAACTCGTTCTAGTGAAATAAATTGTATTACTTGATGTAAAATTTATATAAATAAAAGAATTTATGAATTTATAATACAATTTAAATATGAAGTAATTAGATGAAAAAGTAGTACTGAATTAAAATTCCTTATTTTTCACTATTAATAAAAAATATTGATTTATAGAAAAACCCAAAAAATCACCCTAGTCTAATTTTGAAATTATAATTTTATAAAGATATATTATTTTATGAAATTAAATTTATAAAATTTTATAAAATTGATATTATTATTGATCATAGAAGGATATAAGAATAATTTATTTTTGGAAAATAAATTTTGCAAACATATAAATTCTTTACTAATTTTTTTTACATATAAGATATATGATTTAATTATATAATAACATTTTAAATAATTAATTATAAATATTTATTATATTTTATATTACTATCATTAATGGATAGCTTATAACAATGTTAGATAAATAATTATAGAAATAAAATGTTCTTTCCTAGAATACTAGTGTTGTTTGTAACACAAACCAAGCAGGTGTTACATATAGCCCATGATTAACAAATTTAAGCATACAAAAAACATATCTTGGGGTAGCGTATAGTGAAAGACCTCAAATAAAATTAATTTATTTGAAACAATAGTTTATAAAAACACATGGTGTTACATTCTACCCCCCTTAAAATGAATTTCAGCCCCGAAATTCATCATTCTAATACAGAAAAATGATGATAATTCAACCGCTTCATATCCTAAAGATTCCACGATGCATTTTATAACTAGTTATTTCTCTATAAAAAAATAACCAAATGAGTAGTCTTGTTTTATATATGCTTCTCCCTATTATCAAAAAATAAAAAATGGTTATTCCTTGTAAAGAGACCTTCTCTTGCTGTATGACCTCTTATTTTAGTACACGTGAAGGGTCGAATATGTACATACTTAAGTGAGATTAGTGGAACACATTGTGGACTTAAGAAATATTTTGAGTTTGTTTCAATCATTGGGATACCAACCCGATACGATCAAGTATTTCAAAGTGATAGATATACCTAGTTATTTGTTTCCATTTCTCCCTGAATCTCATAACTTTATTCCTTGGATATATTCAAATAAATACCTTCTCAATAACTTCAAATTCTTAATCCCACAGATGGTGATCAGTATATATTTTATACCAGCATTAATATTCCTAGATATGTCGGTGAATGGATCTGACCTTCCCCGCCAATTATTCTACAATCTATGGTCCCCATATCTTTCATTCACCATCTTTATCCTAGCACGTTGGAGCTCTACAATTCTTCCCTTAGAGGGATTCATATGGATTCATCTGAACTACTGAGAGAAAAAAATACTTTTATGAAAATTGAGGATGGTTTTTATCCCAAAACACTTTAAAATCCAAAGAATGAGACCTCAATATATCCTCTAAGGTTTTATTTTTTTCTTTCAGACTATCCATGTGGCTAACGATGATAAATTGTGTTGAAAATCAATTATATATCAAGAGATTTCTAAAGACTTCACCAAAACATTGAGCTGAACATATTATTCAAATCAGATAAAATAGAGTGTGGTACTCCATTAAACCCTACCAATTCATTAATTTATTTCTTATAAGATGATCCAGAGAGAAGTCTTTTCTGATTTAAATGAAGTGTGCTCACTTAGTTTGATGATCAACTACCACGTAAAAATCATTAAACCCTTTAGGTGTTTTGGAGATTTAAATTACAAAGTCCATAGTGATGTTATCCCATTTCCATTTTGGAATGTCTAATGGATACAACATCCCCTTAAACTTTTTTCTTTCTTCCGTAACGTGTGTGAATACCAAGCACCGAGATAAAAAAAATATTTGATATCTATCTTCATGACATCCAACCATAAGTATTTTATAATGTCTCTATGCATATTCTTACATCCATGATGAATAGAGAATGATGAACTATGACATTCCCCTAATAAATCTTTGATTAAATATCATATGCATGGAACACATACATGGTTCCTGAATGTTATCATTCAATCCAAGTCATGGTTAAACTCATAAACATTTCTATCCTTCTTTTGTATCTCTACATCCTCCTTCTGCGCCTCTTTAATCTACACTTGGATAGAGGGGTAAAAACACAATTGACCAAGATATGAATTTTTAAAATCCTTTAATAAATATAGATCAATTATTTGAAAATCCAAAATTATTAGATCTTATTTGATCCCCAACAAGGATAAGATACCATGATGCATTCAACTCAATACATCAAGCATCTTGTTTGCTTTCCCAATGAGGTAATGTATTGAACAATCAGGACACATTATCAAATCTAAACATCTTATCTGGATCCTTTTCTACTCATTCAATTGGAATAAATATTTTTGAGTTATATGATCATTATATATATCACGAATTTCACCATAAAGATAATTCCACCACATCTTAAATGGAAAAAGTATTGCAGTTAATTCCAAATCCTGAGTTGGGAAAATTTTCTCATGAATCATCAACTTTCATGAGTAATAGGCTATAACAATGTTATTATACGTAATAAACCATACCAATCCCTTCTTGTATAAATAACTTTAGATTATAAACACTTATCTAATACATGTTAATATATGCACAAGTGCAGTAACAAACATTCTCTTCAGTTCCCAACAATTTTCCTCACATCCATCTATCCAGAGAAACTTATCACCCTTCCTAGATGACTTGTTCATAGGATTAGATAGTTCTGAGATATTATCCACAATCTGTCGATGAAATATAGATAGACTAAGGAAATTAGATATATCAGTCACTGTTGCGGGTATAGTACAACATTCAATAGCCCTCCGTTTTGATGGATATACTACTACACTATCTCTTGATATTATGCAACCCAAAAACAAAACATTTTTCTGCCAAAATACACATTTTATAAATTTTTAATATAGATTATCCTTACTTATGGACTTTGGTACAATTATAATCTTGTATTCATTATCTTCCTTTATCTTTAAAAAGATAATAATGTCATATATTAGGAATATCTAAAACTGATTGAGGGAATCCCTAAAGGCTCTAACATCAAATAAATGAAGACAGAAGTTGAATTTGTAGGGTTTAAAAGAATCAACATATATTCATAGTTTCCATATCTTTTATAGAATACCATCTAGGTAATAAACTCTATCTTGACTATCAATTGATAATATACAGAATGAAGGACATTATTAGAATAGTATTAAGGTTAGCATAGTTGATAAATCTAGTCATCAGTACATGGAATATGATACTTTTTCTTGATAAGGATATTTCTAAAATATCAATAAAAAATGATGATTATAATTGATCCCTATTTCTTATTCATTAAAAGAACATTCCCACCCCATGGTGACACATATGGATGAATGAATCCCTAATCATGGTTTTCTTGGAATTTCTTCTTCAATTACTACAACTCAATTGGGTCTATTCCATTGGGATTCTATGAAATTTGTTTGGAACCATGTATGATCTCTATTAGGAACTCAATGTTTCATTTTTATGGAACGATATGCATCTCTTTTGGAAATACATCCACAATCTCTTGAACAATAGGCTTATCCTTGAAGTAAATCTTATCCCCAACCATTTGAGATAAACAACAGTTCTTGATATAAATTAAGATATATATTGGATGTTATCTCCATAGGAATTTAACACTTATCATCAAATTGAGATATGATCATGCTTTGTTTTTAAATATCAAATTAAACTTCCCTTCTACAATGATTGATGTTTTCTTTATTAATAGAAATTCAATCCATTCCTACGATGACATCAAATTCATCCACGATATGAATGAAATGAATTTCATGAATCACATTCCAACAAACATTACATAGAGAGGAATCTTAGACATGGGATGTAATTATTGTACCATTAGGGGTATTCACTACTAAATCTACACAAAATAATTTTTTTGTAACCTCAATACACATAAAAATTATTGAGATAAGAATGAGTATGTAGATCTATAATCAAATAAGATATTAATAGTCCTAGAGTGGATGAAAATTATACCATTAACCACATCGTCATAACACCCCTCTTCAAAGATAGTGATTTCATGTGATTTCCCCTTTTCCATCAGTTTAATAGATCACTGATGTTGATAATCATCACCAGCCCTCGGGTTTAAGCACTAGCTAACATAATTTCCATCATCCTAACACTTATAGAGCTATAGCGGGGGAGATGAAATTCATGTATCATTATCTCCAATTAAAATTTTATCACACTTCCTCTCATCCCTTTGGAAATAAAATTACTAGGAATTTCCTTTCCACACTAAAAATATTTACAATACCCCTTAAGAAAATTTCATCCAGGCTTCTTTCCACACATAGATCATATTGGAAATATCATCTTCTTGTCTTTATTATTTTTAGATTTTACTTGGAGCTTCAAATTCCTTTATTTTTGGACCCTTGATAATGATAAATAACTCCAACCTCCATTTGAACATTTATTTCAAAATGAATAATATCTTCATGTTTACTATTGTCCTTTATGTCCAAATCCCATTCAAGGGTTCTCTTTAAGACACTTAAGAATCAGTAGAACCTACATTATGGGTTAATGATAATACCAGAATCATACCTCTAAAGCCTTCTCAAATTATACTTCTAGGTATCTATAGAATCATTATCCATTTTCTTTAAATAATGGAACTACTTCTCCGTATTTGTATGAATAATCTTGATAATGTACATATTGAATAATATGTTCTTGAACTCATCCAAATATGTGGATTCAATTTTATCATTCTGCCTCGTATTCTTGATTACATTCCAACATTGGTGTGCTTATACTTCTAGATAATAGACAGACACAATGAATTTATCATGATCCTAACACTAGAAAATGGGGAATATCTCTTCAGTAGTACTAATCCATTATTCCACAATATGTGGATAAAAATAAAAACTAATGGAATGTGGGAATTTCCTCATGAAAGACTAAATACAATATTGTTCAACACATTTCTCATTTGGAAGTCCAACATGATTCAATAATTCATAATGTTGAGTGAGCTTAGAAAAAATATATTATATTCCATATCCCATAGAATTTGGATTCATAGGAGAATGATCACTTCATTATCTATCACAATAATCATTGATACGGTTTGTTTTGGTTACAACCATTGACTAAAACCATAAAGCACAGAGTAAGAAACACTAATCATATTAAGAAACAAAAAAATATTGAAAAAACCACTATAGGATGTATAAATTAAGAAAACATATATATTCTATGACACCTTAGGTTTAAAATATGTAATTAATTCCCAACACCTATTTAAATTTTTTATGGTGGTTATTGAAAGTTTAGGAATTTCCAAATCTTTTCCCCCAGGAGTGTAAAACCAGTTGTGCCGAAATGCTCATTATCTTCTACCAGGTTACATTAAGTTTTGGTCGATGCACCTTTATAGAGTTGTTAACATTAGCTATATTTTCTCCAAATTCACTACCACGACCCATCCTCGGGGCCTGTGCCGTGACTACCCCAAGACCGCCTTCCATAGGCCTGGGGCTGGCGACTGGCACCAAGCCGTAATTACCGGCAAAAAGGGAAGGCATGGACTTTGTAAAGTAAACAAACACCATAGAGCAAGCAAACAGTAGAAGTAAACACTAAGTAAAACCGAGTACAACAGTATGTGCAGAAAAGTAAGTGGGACAGTATACAAACCCAAACTGAATTTAAAGTACAACTGGAAAGGGAAAACAACAACTGTAAAGTGGAGCCGCAGCTTCGACCCGTCCTCTGGAAGTCCCACCTGAAGGGTGGGTACAGATAGCCTCCACTGCTCCTCGGGTCCAGCCGACCGCTCCGAGTACATCCCGCCCAGTGGTCCCCCTCCAGGTATCGTCCTGCTCTGCAAACCTCAACCACGATAAGCGATGTCCGTCATCTGAAACCAACACAACATAGTGCGGGCATAGCCCGTGAAGGGGTGAGTATAAGCTACTCAGTAGGGACCCCGAGACCCCCGATGGTCTCCCAGAATCCACAAAGGATAATCCACAAAGGAATGATACAATCAGGAAGTAACATCCGACACCGCTTAGTTATATGTCCATACATATTCGTAAGTCATCAATTCTCGTTCGGTTCCAACATCCGAGCCCAAGTAAAACCCAGTCCACATAGGAAAGCAAAACGTAAATCCACACAGGATAGCACAACACAATCCACATAGGAAAGCCAAACAGGATTCAGATCACACAGGTATATATCTTCGTATGACGATAGAGATGATCAGATATTGCCACTAATTCATCTAAGCTGTCGGACCCACAAAGGATCGATAGGTACTAACCCCCGCAATGACCCACATATGATCTGACCCACAAAGGATCGATAGGTAACTAACCCCCGCAAAGACCCACACAGGATCGGACCCACACATGATCTGTAGGCGCTGGCTCACACAGAACCGTTGAGCGCTGACCCACACAGGATCAGACCAACACAGGATCAGTAGAACTGATCCACGTAGGATCGCTGAGTGCTATAGTCATCTCCGTTGAATCCACTGAGGATCTATGTACAATCTTCGTCGTCGTCACAGTCGCAAACGCAGCCAGCTCTAGGGTTCCCACACACAGCAAGCTCGTTTGGGAGGGTCCGCTCCATGAGCTGAGAGGCTGATACATCAACTGACACAAAGTCCGAAGTTGATGTATCCAAAAGTTCCGTATCGTCATCATGAACTCAACGTCACAGGCGGCGCGTCAATCGGACGCCCGGTCTGGAAGTTATTGGCTTTTTCGTCCCAGGGGCCCGGTTGGTTTTTAAGTCAAAACCAACCCGACCATACTCCACCTGCATCCAAACCTCGTGCGTAGTAAGCCAAAATATCCTTCTCTCTAAGAAAAAACTAACAAAGTCGACGGTACGTCAATCGGACGTCCAGAGCTCAAGTTACGAGCGTTTCCGCTCCGAGGGCCCGGTTGGTTTCGTGTACGAACCAACTCGGCCGAACCCAAAGTATTCTGAAACATTGAGTGCGATATACAAAAACTACCATCTCGATCCAAGGATCACACCTCAACTGACGGTGCATCGATTGGAGGCCCGAAGCACTAGTTATGGGCGTCCGACCGGAAGAGATTCGGTATTAAGGGGTTCGGGCCCGGTTCGACCCGGCCTGATACCCCCAGGGTCGGCCCGAACGGGGTCGACCCGAACTGGGTCTGGGTCCGGCCCGCTGGGGCGCGGCCCGGCCCGGTCTGGGCGCGCTGGCCAGGCACTCGGCCAAACGGCCGAGCAGTTGAGGGGGGAGGGGGCGCCTGCCCCCTAACTTTGTAACTGCGGCCCCCATTAAGGGGGGCCGTTGAGCTGGCCGTCGGGGGTTCGTAACCCCCGACTTCTCCTTGACCGGCCGGCCCGCTTGGCTGGCCGCCTTCCGCCGCCATGGGACCGGCGACGGCCGGTCCCCCCTGCTCCGACACTGGCGGCCCAGAACCGGCCGCCTGTCTCCCTGCTCCACCGCGTCCCAGAACCGGCCGCGGCCTTGGTTCGTCCAGCACGGCGCATCGGCGCCACGCCCCTTTTCCACGGCCCCGCTCCGGCCACAGTGTCTTTGGGTTTCTCCGACGCGGCGCGATGGCGTCGCGACCTTGTTCGGTTTCACGGCACGGCGCGACGGCGCCACACATTCCTTGCTGTATGATCCCACGCGGTGCGATGGCACTACGCCATTCCCGTTCCAATCCACATTAGAAACAACAACATGGATTAGGGACGAGGGTCAGCCGTGTTTGTGTAGTCCGGCCCCCTCTCGTTAATCGATTGCAATTGGTCATATTTCACGAAGAACATCAATGTGGTAATCAAGAACAAAATAAATAAATCACGTACCTTGAGCGTAGCTTGAACGGAGGTTCGTCACAGAAATAACTGTCGCGGAAGAAGATGTTGCGGAAAAAGAGAGTGGTGTCGAGGGGACGGCATCGCGTCGTCGATTTCCAAGGAATCTCGCGTTCTTCACGTTCTTCGTCGAAGATGAAGAAGTTCTTCAAGCTCTTAGATTTTCTCCCAAAGATTCTCAAAGCAACAAGACTCCAACAAAAATAAAATAAGTCCCTTACTTATTTTATTAACACAACATGAGTTTGGAAAATCAAAAGTTTGAATTAATCCACATAATTAATTATCACAAGTTGTCAAAATTAATGAAAGGTTATGGAAGGTTAGAGAAGGTGAAGGGGTAGGGTTCGTGTGGACCCCACCACCTTCATAACCTCCAAATGGAAGTTCGGTGGTTTTCCCCAACTTCAACCCAAAGCTTAATCCACTTAGAGTAAAAATAAAATTGATGCATAATTTTATTTTTACCTTCCTCAAAAATTTAACAACTTCTCTCGTGTAAACGCAACTCCGGAAATGGTGTTCCTAAGCAATTACCGGTGCTATGGTTCCATCGGTGCCCTCGGAATTTGATTCTGAGCACCGGTTCAATAGTTAGAAAAATCCGCTCATTCATTCACTGAACGTACCCGAGCCAAACTTCGGAAAAATGATTCATGGAATACAGGGCCTCAGAATCAAGTGCCATCAGAAACTGCGTTCTTTTAAAATTCCCAAGAAAATTAAGAAAAACAATTCCTTTAATTTTGCGGGTTTTTACATTACTCCCACCACAGGGATTTACGTCCCTGTAAAGATACATCGAAAACTAGGGAAACAAAAGTGGGTACTGAGCACACATCTGAGCCTCCCGCTCCCTAGTGCTCTCCTGGAGAATCCAGTACTCCCATCTGATGCGCACTAGAGGAATCGGCCGTCCACGTAGAACCCGCTCTTGTCGATCCTCGATCTCCACTAGGATCTTCGTAAAAGTCGCCCCATCATCAATGTCCAACTCCCCATGTTCAATGATATGCAACGGGTCGTGCATGTATCTCCTCAGCTGAGAAACGTGGAATACGTCGTGCACCCGATGCAACTGAGATGGTAGATCTAGCCGATAAGCCACCTTGCCAATCCTGCAGAGGACCTGGAATGGTTCGATGAAGCGTGGAGACAACTTGCCACCTTGTCCAAATCTCTATAATCCACGTCGTGGTGAGACACGCAAGAAGATGTGGTTGCCATCCTCAAAGTCTAGTGGCCTCCGCCTCCTATCAGCATAAGAATTCTGCGGGCTCTGAGCTGTCCTCATCCGCTCCTGGATGACCGGGACCTTCTCTGTCGCGGCATGGACCATCTCCTGTCCCACAAGTGCGGACTCCCCAGGGTCTGTCCAGCAAAAAGGATATCTACAAGGTCGGTCGTACAACACCTCGTATGGTGCCATCCCGATGGTGGAGTGGTGGTTATTTTTGTACGCAAACTCCACCAAGGGTATGTGGTCCTCCCAGCTGCGACCAAAGTCGATGACACATGCGCGGAGCATGTTCTCGAGATTCTGAATGGTCCTCTCCATCTGACCATCCATTTGAGGGTGAAAGGCAGTGCTCAGACGTAGCTGCGTCCCGAAAGCCTCCTACCACCCCTTACAAATCCGGGAAGTAAAGCGAGCATCTCGATCGGAGACGATAGATAATGGCACACCGTGAAGCCGTACAATATCTTAAATGTAGAGACGTCCCAAGCTCTCCACTGAGCCCTGCTATCTGATGGGTAAGAAGTGTGCCGACTTAGTGAGTCGGTCGACAATCACCCAAATGGAGTCGTGACCTCTGGAAGTGCGTGGAGGTCCAGTCACGAAGTCTATAGATATCCCATCCCAATTCCACTCCAGGACCTCCAAGGGTTGTACCAAGCCTGCTGGTACCTGGTGCTCTGCCTTCACCTGCTGGCATGTGAGGCATCGAAAAACGAACTCTGCCATAGCCTTCCTTATGCCCAGCCACCAGTGCTATCGTCTGAGATCCTGGTACATCATCGCCACTCCAGGATGTACCGCCAAAGGAGAAGTCTGAAACTCTCTCAGCACCTCCTCCCGTAAAAAAATTGTTACCAAGGTACGTCCTCTAAAAAGGATGTCGTGCTCTGCTCCAAAGGAGAAACCATCAGGTGCCTCTGATGAGGATATATGTGCACTCTGTGTCTCACAGTCAGCGTCCCCACGCTGTGCTTCTCTGACCCGCTATAATAGCAGAGGAGTGACTGTGAGAGACTGAAGGAAGGCTGCTCCATCTCTATCCACGAAGGATATCTACAAATCGGCTAGCTGCTCTGTCGCCTCCTCAGGTAGCTGAATGCATATCCTCCTACTGAGAGCATTGGCTACTACGTTCCCCTTACCATTATTATATACTATCTCAAATTCATAGTCCTGGAGGAACTCGAGCCATCGCCACTGTCTCAAGTTCAGGTCCATCTAAGAGAATATGTACCTGAGACTCTGATGGTCAGAAAAGATTGTAAAGTGCTCGCCCATCAGATAGTGTCGCCATGTCTTCAGAGCGAAGACCACTGCTTATAACTCCAGGTCATGGGTAGCATAGTTCTGCTCATTCGGCCCCAACTGACATGATCCATAGGCGATCACCGCCCGCTCCTGCATCAGGACACATCCGAGTCCGGTCCCTGATGCATCACAGTAGACTATGTACCCTACTCCCTCCTCAGGCAACCTCAAGATAGGGGTGCTCGTAAATCTCTATCTCAGCTCCTGGAAGCTCTGCTGACATCTGTCTGACCACACAAAGGGTATCCCCTTCTTCGTAATAGCTGAGAGTGGTGTCACAAATCTGGAGAAGCCTGGCACAAGTCTCTGATAGTATCCACCTAGTCCCAAGAAACTCCGCACCTCAGTCACGCTCCTAGGTGGCTCCCAAGCCAACACTGCCTCGATCTTCGCAGGATCCACCTCAACTCCTGCCTCAGAGATGACGTGTCCCAAGAAGTGGACCTCACGTATCCAGAACTGGGACTTCAAGAGACTACCATAAAGCTGGTGCTCTCAGAGTGTGTCTAGTACAACCCGCAAGTGGTAGGCGTGCTCCTCCTCAGTCGTCGAGTAAATCAAATTGTCGTCGATGAAGACCATGACAAATCGATCGAGGTATGGCTGAAGGATCCTGTTCATGAGGTCCATGAACACTACTGGATCATTGGTTACACCGAATGGAATAACCAAGAACTCATAGTGGCCATACCGACATCTGAAGGCCGTCTTCTGCACGTCCTCGTCCCGAACTCTGAGCTGATGATAGTCTGACCTGAGGTCTATATTCGAGAACAACCGTGCACCCTTGAGCTGATCGAAGAGGTCATAAATCCACTGTAGCAGATACTTGTTCCTCATTGTCACCTGGTTCAGGCGATGATAGTCGACACAAAGTCGCAAGCTCCTGTCCGCCTTCTTGGCGAACAATATCGGGGAAGCCTAGGGTGAAACACTGGGTCAGATGAATCCCTTGCCCTGCAAGTCCTCCAACTGTACTAGTAGCTCTTGAAGCTCCACGGAGGCCATCCAATATGTTGGAGTCTATATCAGGGTTGTCTCGGTGTATAGCTCAATATAAAAGTCTACCTCCCTGTGAGGAGGTAGCCCTAGAACGTCCTCGGGGAAAACGTCCGCATACTGATCCACCACTGTAGGAAAACTAGGACTTCGCACGTCAACTGCTCCTAGGATGAGGCTAGCCAACTGATGAGTGATGGGTTGTCCTCTCCTCTACGAGAGTCCATCCTATGCTGCAAAGGCTCCCTTCTCACTGATGAAGGTGAAACCGCTCCCGTTGGTGCGTACACATCGCACCTTGCGCCAAATACTGTCAATCTGAGCATGGACTATTGATAACCAATCCATGCCCAAGATGACGTCGTAATGCCTCGACGCCGCTACCAGAAGATCCCAGCCGAAGCTCTCGCCTCCTAGAGTAAGCTCACACTGTCGGCACCAGTGCGTAATCGCCGAGTCTGCTCCCGTAGGAGTATCTAGCCGTAATGATCAAGCCAACGGCTCTGTCGGAATCTCCGAGCTCCGAGCAAGGGCAACAGCTATGAAAGAATGACTCGATCCTATGTCTATAAGTACTGCAGCAAGGGTGGAATAGACACAGATAGTACCTGGAATCATCTCGGGCGCACCGTGGTCGTAGGCCTCCGCTGTCTAGAGTTGTGCCTGTCTCTGCCCGCCAGCTCCCTGTGGCCGGGGTGGACCTCCTGGTGGTGGTGGTGGTAGAGCCTCAAAGCGTCGTCCACCACCTGCTGCTCGGCCAACTCCTCTACCTCGTCTGCCTACTCCCTGTGGACAGCCACGATCGACCCTCTGCCTCTGCTTGGGTGGTCCCTCAACCGTCTGCTGCTCCTCGGC
Source organism: Viscum album (assembly GCA_963277665.1). Lineage (NCBI taxonomy): Eukaryota > Viridiplantae > Streptophyta > Magnoliopsida > Santalales > Viscaceae > Viscum > Viscum album. The sequence goes on from OY728129.1 coordinate 1,551,093,494, forward strand.
ATGGCAGGTCGGGCAGTCACGAGCCACGTGGCCCTGCCCGCCGCATGAGTAGCACTGCGTGCCTCTCGAAAGACTGGCCCCACGCTGTGTGCCCCGCACAGCTGAGCCAGTGTCCTGAGGTCGTCAGCCTGAGGGTCTGATCTTCCTAGACCCATGAGTCATCCGTTGACAATCTTCTGCAGAAGACACTGCTACGTGCCGCCCCGCGGTAGGACTTGCTGCTGAAGAAGTCTCAGTAAGAAATCTCCCGATCAAAAGGGCTCGTTCTAGTACTCCTGCCTGAGTCGGAATGCTGAGGGAGATCAGCGATGCCCTGATATCGTGTCTCAATCCCTGCTCAAAGGTTCGGGCCTAGAAGAATGGGCCCCGTACCATGTCGGTCGAGTAGCGCGAGAGATCGGTAAATCTCGTTGAGTACTGGGCGACCGCCAGCTACCCTGCCGAAGATGTAGAAGCTCCTAGATGCACACCGCACGGAGGGTGGATGGGACAAACTTCGAGCGGAAGTGGCTCTCAAAGTCCGTCCAGAGTAGAGATGCCTCATCATGCACCTGGAGCATCAAGCTCCACCATCGGCCCGCTGCCACGTGCAGTAGGCTCGCTGCGAGGATCACCATGAGGTCTGCTGGTGTCCTCCCTAACCGGAATACTCGCACCACTGCCTCCAACCAGTCCTCGGCTGTCTGGGGGACCGTCTCCCCACGGAACCTAGGCGGTCGCTGGCTCTGAAACTCGTGCAATGCACTAAGGAGACGTGTATCATCAGCGGCTGGGGCTGGAAGCATCAGTGGCTTGGTGGGTAGAGGTACCGTCGGTGCCTCAGCTGTCAAAGGGCCCTGTACCGAGCCCTCGTCTATCGGTGGGATGTCGTCATGCTCTACTCTCGGAACCCTAGCTGGCTGCTGTCGTGGGGCCATCCTTAAAAGGAAACAAGTGCTCCATGGTCAGAACAATATACCTGGTGAGCTGACACAAAATTATCACAAAGAAAACATGAAACACACATGCAATCAATGTTTTCGTGCATTAAGTCGGAAATCATAAGTCAGGGTCCTGGTGTACGGATACGTCGGCTGCTGCACCAACACTGGACTCTCTGAACTGATAACCACACCCAATACGCTTAACACTATTTCTTCGCATAGAAAAAGATCAGAGTCTAATTTCATGCGGTAGAACAGAACTCATCTGATACCAATTTGTCACGACTCGTCCTTGGGGCCCGTGCCGTGAGTACCCCAAGCCTTCCTTCCAAAGTCCAGGGGCTGGCGACTAACACCAAGGCGTAATTCCCAGTAAAAAGGGAAGGCATTGCCTTTGTAAAGTAAACAAACACCACAGAGTAAGAAAGCAGTAGAAGTAAACACTAAGTAAAACTGTGAACAACAGTATGTGTGGAAAAGTAAGTGGGCCAGTATAAAAACCCAAACTGAAAGTAAAGTACAACTAGAAAGGGAAAACAACAACTGTAAAGTAGAGCCGCAGCGTCGAGCCGTCCTCTGGAAGTCCCAACTGAAGGGTGGGTACAAATAGCCTCCACTGCTCCTCGGGTCCAGCCTACCGCTCCGAGTACGTCCCGCCCAGTGGTCCCCCTCCAGGTACCGTCCTGCTCCGCAAACCTCAACCACGATCAGCGCTGTCCGTCGTCTACAACCAACACAACATAGTCCGGGCATAGCCCGTGCAGGGGTGAGTATAAGCTACTCAGTAGGGACGCCGAGACCCCCGAAGGTCTCCCAGAATCTACAAAGGATAATCAACAAAGGAATGATACAATCACAAAGTAGCATCCGAAACCGCTTAGGTATATGCCCATACATATACCTAAGTCATCAATTCTCGTTCAGTTCCAACATATGAGCCCAAGTACAACCCAATACACACAGGAAAGCAAAATGTAAATCCACACAGGATAGCACAACACAATCCACATAGGAAAGCAAAACAGGATTCAGCTCACACAGGTATACATCTTAGTATGATGATAGAGATGATCATATATTGCCACTGATTCATCTAAGCCATCGGACCCACAAAGGATCGACCGGTACTAACCCCCTCAATGACCCACATATGATCTGACCCACAAAGGATCGATAGGTAACTAACCCCCGCAAATACCCACACAGGATCGGACCCACACAGGATATGTAGGCGCTGGCTCACATAGAACTGTTGAGCGCTAACCCACACATGATCGGACCCACACATGATCAGTATCACTGATCCACATAGGATTGCTGAGTGCTGTAGTCATCGCCGTTGAATCCATTTAGGATCTATGTACAGTTGTCGTCGTCGTCACAGTCGCAAACGCAACCAGCTCTAGGGTTCCCGCACACAGAAAGCTCATTCAGGAGGGTCCGCTCCACGAGCTGAGAGGCTGATACATCAACTAACACAAATTCTGGAGTTGATGTATCCAAAAGTTTTGTATCGTCAACATGAACTCAGCATCACAGACGGAACGTCAATCGGACGCCCGGTCTAGAAGTTATTGGCTTTTTTGTCCGAGGGGCCCGGTTGGTTTTTAAGTCAAAACCAACATGACCATACTCCACCTGCGTCCAAACCTCAGGCGGAGTAAGCCAAACGATCTGTCTCTCTAAGAGGAGACCAACAAAGTCGACGGAACGTCAATCGGACGTCCGGAGGTCATGTTATGAGCGTTTCTGCTCCGAGGGCCCGGTTGGTTTCGTGTACGAACCAACTCGGCCGAACCCAAAGTATTCCGAAACCTTTATTGCGATGTACTGAAACTACCTTCTCGATCCATGTATCGCATCGTAACTGATGGTAGGTTGATCGGAGGCCTGTAGCATAAGTCATGGGCGTCCGACCGGAAGAGATTCGGTATTAAGGGGTTCGGGCCCGGTCCGACCCGGCCCGATACCCCCAGGGTCGGCCCAAACCAGGTCGACCCGAACTGGTTCCAGGTCCGGCCTGCTTGGGCGTGGCCCGGCCCGGCCTGGCGGACCGGCCAAGCATCCGGCCTGGTCTAGGCGCGGCACGCTGGCCAGGCGCTCGGCCAAACGGCCGAGCCGTTGAGGGGGGGGGGGGCACCTGCCCCCCTGACTTTGTAACTCCGGCCCACATTAAGGTGGGCCGTTGAGCTGGCTTCCAGGGGTTCTTAACCCCTGGATTCTCCTTGACCGGCCGGCCCGCTTGGCCGGCCGGCTTCCGCCGCCACGTGACCGACGACGGCCGGTCCCCCCTGCTCCGACACCGGCAGCCCGGAACCGGCCGCCGGTCTCCCTCTTCCGCCGCGGCCTTGGTTCATCCGACATGGCGCGTCGGCGCCACACCCCTTCTCCGCGGCCCCGCTCCGGCCGCGGTGTCTTTAGGTTTCTCCGACGCGGCGCGACGGCGTCACGACCTTGTTCGGCTTCACGGTGCGGCGCGACGGCGCCGCACATTCCTTGTCGTATGATCCCGCGCGGTGCGACAGCACCGCGCCATTCCCGTTCCAATCCACATTAGAAACAACAACATGGATACGGGAGGAGGGTCAACCGTGTTTGTGCGGTCCGACCCCCTCTCGTTAACCAATAACAATTGGTCATATTTCACGAAGAACGTCAAGGTAGTAATCACACAAAAAAAAAATCCCCTACCTTGAGCATAGCTTGAATGGAGGATCGTCACGGAAATAACCGTCGTGGAAGAAGACATCGCGGAAAAATAGAGTCGCATCGCGGGGATGGCGTCGCGTCGTCGATCTTCGAGGAATCTGGCATTCTTCGTGTTCTTCACGTTCTTTGTCGAATAGGAAGAAGTTCTTCAACCTCTTAGCTTTTCTCCCAAAGATTCTCAAAGAAACAAGACTCCAACAAAAAATAAAATAAGTCACTTACTTATTTTATTAACACAACTTGAGTTTGAAAAATCAAAAGTTTAATTAATCCACATAATTAATTATCACAAGTTGTCAAAATTAATGAAAGGTTATGGAAGGTTAGAGAAGGTGAAGGGGTAGGGTTAGTGTGGGCCCCACCACCTTCATAACCTCCAAATGGAAGTTGGGTGGTTTTCCCTAACTTCCACCCAATGCATAATCCACTTAGAGTAAAAATAAAATTGATGCATAATTTTATTTTTACCTTCCACAAAAATTTAACAACTTCTCTCGTGTAAATGCAACTCCAGAAATGGTGTTCCTAAGCAATTACCGGTGCTACGGTTCCATTGGTGCCCTCAGAATTCAATTCCGAGCACCGGTACAAGAGTTAGAAAAACCCGCTCGTTCATTCACTGAACGTACCCGAGCCCAACTTTGGAAAAATGATTCCGGGAACACCGGGCCTCGGAATCAGGTGCCATCAGAAACTGCGTTCTTGTAAAATTCCCAAGAAAATTAATAAAAAAATTTCCTTGAATTTTACGGGACTTTATATTCAGATAATATTATAGTATCTATATAAGTTTGTATTTCTTTCAAACCCATCACTATATCCTTTACCAAAATACCATGACATTTTCCTATAATTATCTTTATCCATAGACTTATCCTTAGACATGTCCTTAGGGTTCTCAGTAAAATTTTCCCATTATAGTTTCTAAAGGGTAAATATAAATTTCTTTAATACCAACTATAGTGATCCTCACTTTTCATACATTATCAATATATCATTTTTCGGAACACTTAATACATTACATAAAAAGGCGTTGAATGACCATATGAGTTTAGTGCCTTTTGAATCATGGAATAATAAACAATGGTAAATTATTGAGCTACATTGTCTCCCAATATATTTTTTATGACTGCAACCCTCCTTATACACATCATATTAAATATATATCCTCATAACCTAGGGGGAAACATAAAAACGGGAGAGCCCATACGCCCAGTAGGGGTAAAAAAGGGCGATATGTAAGCATAATTTTGAGAATAAGGGAATTGGAAGGTGATCATAAAAATTAAAGATCATATCATACTATCAAATAACATAAAAATGTAACATCCCATATATATTGGCATTTCGTAAGACACGAATCATAAGGAAATAAAGAACATAATTTATAATTGAATGACATAGGAATAAGATATGGAATTGTGGTGACACATAAAAATATTAAATGGTTTCCACAGTAGTCAAGGAATAGCTACCAATTACATCATATTAGTATGATTTTACACCCTATACCATCTTGGTATTCATGTTTCACTCTCCTGAACATCATTGTAATCAAGCTACACTCTAAAGACCATCTTAGTAGAAATTTTTTTTACTGAATGATGTCCACTACCTCTTCCATACAAGGATATCTCAAGAGATATAACTCTTTTCCAGTTAAATGGATTGAGATATAGGTCACACACATCTCATAATTAAATCATATGTTCGTGTTCCAAATAGTCAAATCATAACCCATGGAATGGAATGGGTATCATAAACATGTAATCATAACAAAATATGTGGAAAAAGTGATAGGATTAATAAAATTTTTATCAATGATTCTCCCTTGAAAGGAGGACATTGTTATAATATTATTACTCATAATAGGGAAACAAGTATTAGAATCATAAGACCCGTGAAAGCTTTATGGGTTTCACAAACATCATTCCACCAAAAAATAGATCATTTAATGAAAAAATATAAATGGAACCTTTGGATAATCTTCCAATAAATGCATGTGTGGCACCAAAAATATCATATTAGGTGGAAAATAATTTGGAAATTTCTTTTAATCACATTTTTTGTTAAAATATCATTTTTTATTTGAAAAAATAGTCTTAAATCCTAATTCCCTTTTAAATCCTTTATCTTTGAACACATATTAAGGAAATATGAAATAATGATAAAAAAATTTAATTAGAAATATCATTGAAAAAGTATAAAAAAAATTATAAATTATTTTTCCTTGAAAATGAGTTACAAATATAATTTAGAAAAATTGGAAAACATATGTTCAAAACATTTTTATATAAATAAAATAATTATAATTGAAAATAGTAATGAGAAAAGATTTTCATAAAAAGATTTTCTTAATTATATTATTTTACAAAGAGTGATAAAATGGTACCAATACATGTAGATATATTTAATGACCATATTAGAATAAAATTAATGGTGGTTCTTATGCGATGTATCATTATTTTTCATCAATGGAAACATAATAATAAATAATCCAAATAAATGATCAGATTGTTTCAATAGACTCATACAACACGGTAACATTGAATCATACTCACCATGTAAGAAAATGAAATTACATAAAGCTTATAATGTAATTAAAATTATTAAATTCGTGATAAAACATGTAAAATGGATGTCTATACACCTCTTAAAAGAACACCAGTGTATAATAAAACACGTGTCTCAAAGATGGAAAACTGAGACAAAATTACTTTATCGAGTTGGTAAATTTTGGACCATTAACCAAATGAAATAAATATGAACAAATAGATATGTAAATACCAATATGTTGGATTATAATAGTCATAGAACAAATAAATTATAATTATGTGACCCAAATATAATAAATAGGAGGCGAGCATGGCTTGTGTCTCATGGAAAATAAAAGTGAGGCGAGAAAACCTTACTATATGTATTCCATTTATTCATAATCATTCAAATGTAATATATAATAAATATATGTTTATTATAAGTTTAACATAAAACTTTATTATATTATATAATACATTAAATGGATTTATAATACTAGTTTATTAATAATTCTATGTTACTATTATGCTTTAGGTAATATTCGCTTTGTTTTTCATACATGATTTGTCTTATTATTCTCGATACCATTACCTAGATCATGATTGAATTATTTATAATATGTAAAACATGATATACATATCACATATATTGAGTATATAAATATTTATAATAATATATGCATTATTGAAATATGAAATGAAATTCATCGTTCATGGAGATGGTAAGTCATATGTACACATGACTATTATTTCCATTTAATTGTATTTTTGAAATAAATAAAGAAAATGAAATATATATATATATATATTATCATTATAGTAAAATTATTATATAATATATATCTTATAATTTTACTAAACTCACTAATTATATGTTCTATGTAATGTTTAAACATATCATATCACTTTGAGGAGAGGGTAGTCCACATGTCCATAAATGAAGTTATCATATTTACACAAACTGGAAAGAATTAATGTATTTTTAAAATCATAATTGCATAATATTAAATATATAATATATTAATTATAAAAATATGGTGTCTATTTTAATTCTTTACCATGATAGGTGGTAATGAAAAAACAGACAACATTATCTCGTGAGGTAGTAGTTCATCGTACACACGTACTATAAGTTCCTTTACCATTAGATAGAAGTGTGTGCAATTTTATTAATAAAAATTAAAATAAAAACTTCTTATTATAGTGATTATACATTGTTTTTTATATAATATTCTATGAATAAGTGTTTTGAGGGTGGAGAATGAAAATAAAACATAGGATCTCGAGGATGGACGTTACCTCTTCTTTGGGTAATGTCGTTCGGTTTGCACCAAAGGGATTCATTGGGTAGATTTCTTAAAAAATGAAGGAAACTTGGATAAAGGTGGGTATTTCTAGATGATATTATGTTATAGGTTTTCTGATCCAAATGGATTTATTGGTGTGAATAATTTGGAGGGATATTTTCTTTTTGTAGTGTAGAAGGAGTGGAATTCTTGTATGTTTTTTAGAAGGGAAATCCCCTCATGTTTTTATTGTAACAATTCACTCCAATATTGGACTAAAATAGATAAAATTAAGGGTAGGTTCGAAATATGGTCATCCAATGGATTTTGAACAGGTTTCTAGTTGATTTTCAATCTTATCTGTAGGGCTTAGTCCTTTATTAAAAACATTCTTCACTTAATCGCTATAATTAATTTTTATCACATTCACTAATTGATTTGGTCAAAAATAAAGTTGAAATTGTTAGATATTATAAATTATTCTGAATAAAAAAATGAAATCCATTTTGACAACTTAAAAAATTTGAACTATTTGAAATTAATTTAAATTTAATCATATAAACGGGACCACAAAGTGAGGTTTTAAATTAAAAAAGTTAAAAATATTGAATTTTTCTATATAATTTAAATGTGAAATTAGTTCTAATGAAATAAATTAGCTTAATTTATTTATACTGTATCTAATTTAAATTAAAAACCAAAATAAAATATAACTAAATTATTTAAATAAATTAAATGAAAAATTCCGGATGATTTTAAAAACTATATTTAAAACTATTCATCAAAAAATGATGTTTTTAAGAAGAAAAAACCCCCAAAAATTCATTCTAATATTATTTAGAAAAATTTAATTAAATAAAGAAGTTAATTTTATGAAAATACTTTTAAAAAAATTGTAAAATAATTTTAATTATTGATCATAGAAGGATATAAATAGATGTTATTTTGGAAAATAAAATTTTCAAACATATTAAGAGGTTACTAAAAATTTAATTCCTTATTATTAATATGTTTTAATTATATAAAACCATTATAAATAATATTTTAAAATTTGTTATATAAAATTATATTACTAAATTTAAGGGGTATTTTATAACTATATCACTTAAATAATTATAACAGTAAAATGTTGTTTTGGATATACATAGTGTTGCATTTAACATAAGTCTAGTCAGTGTAACATATAGAGAAAGCTTAAATTTATGGAGTGTATAGTGAAATTTCAACATGGTGTATAATTCTACACAAGAGTTGGAAGAAAATTGATTTATGTTAAAAAAATATCATAAAAACATGGGCTGTTACAACAACCTTGTCAAAAGTATAAATTACAGAATAAAAAATTGATTATCCTAAAAAACTTGTGTTTCCTAAAGCATAAATGGTTTTCAAGAGTTAATTGTGTGGAATATAGTTTATTTTAATGACAAAAAGAGGATAAATATTTCTTGTGGTATAAAAAATAATGAATTTAAACTCAAAAAACACTTTAAATGAATATTTAATAAAAATTTGAACAGTTTATATTTGTATAGTAATGTTCCTTGTAATTTAATTATGAGAATCCCCTTTACATATGTGAATTATTTATACAATGTGGATCATTTTCATTCAAGTTCTATTTTGTAGTATTTTGTGACCTGAATCCTCATTCATTATGTGAATTCTATTTTGAAAAAAATAATTCTTCAATTTTATAATCTCAATTTCAATTCATTATACTTTATTCCATCATCATTATGGACTATTAAAATGGAAATAAATAATCAATGTCTGAGTACCTTGTCATTTAGGATAAAAAATAGAGGTATTTAGGTTGAATCCTAATATATTCATTAAATAAGATGAAAATTATTTTTCTAGAATCTAAAAAAAGGGATGGATATGTCTTGGTTGGATCCCCATGTAGGCCCTAAGTATTTACTACCTCAAGAATGGTAGTACTAACCTTCATCCATAATTTATTATTGGATAGAGTTTCTTGGAATTTAAAAATAACATTTTTTTATTCCTACAAAAACTTATCATTTTTTATATAGGACACCATAAATAAAGTACATAAAATACGCCCCCTTGACAATGCGTTACATATTTCATGGTGGGTGTATGATGAATTATGGGTATTAATACATTCCAATTTCTACTTGTGAAATAATAACTTCACTAAAAAGTGTTTTCTCAAGATGCCTTGAATCAAAACTTTAATCCTAGGGAAATTTATATTACAATTTTATTTGATCAATATTTAAACATGAAAATTCAATAAAAAAATAATCCAGTTTAATATTATAACATATTATTTGAGTCTCTTTCGATAATACCAATTAGTTTTAATCAAGGAAACTCTCCAATAATTTATCAAAATGCAGTAGGAGGTCTATATGTTACTCAATAGGTGATTCAGAATTTTCATCATCATTATTGATGGTAGTGATTTTTCATGAACTGAAATCAAATTATTTGTTTTTTACCTAAGAATACACCATATTGGAACACCCTAGGGTTGATATGAAGGAGGCCACTTACAAAACGAAGTTTTTATATTGTTACTATTATAATCTAACTAATATACACATATAATACTAATATAAATAGGAGGAATTAAAATAAATGAAATTATATATATATATATATATGAAATTTAATGTAGAATGATGTTTGTAATAAAGAATTTAGAAACTATTCTTATGAGATTATAGAGGTTTAAATTATTGTTTTAAAGAATTGTAAATATTCAATTCAATGTTGTGATGACGACCAACCACACTACACCTTCTCTTTTGATATGTAATTACCTCATAATGTGATTTTTTTATATTGGGTAATTATATTCTTTAAGAAAGGTAGGATAATGATAAATGAGAAGAAGAAATCCATGAGAGAAAAAAAGGTAATACATCTTTACATTATCGATTCAACCACCATTGAAATTCCAAGAATCCAAAAAATAGATAAAAAATGAATCATAATAAACTCATTCAAAACATCATTCCATGCCTCGAACATGTTCCAGGGGTAGTTCTCCATATTTGGTGGAGGTTATAAGGGAAAAATGGTGGGAGAAAGATATAAAATAAAATAAGTATGAGAAGAATATAAACGCATTGATGATGAAGACATCCTAAACTAATGTATATTTAAAATATGAAAACTATTACATAAATTCAACTACAACATAGCCCCTGAAATGGATACATCATTAAATAGGGGAAGATATGCATTATTATAGGGAGAGGGGGTAAAGGTATTCTCTCTAAATTTTCCCCTAAAATACAACCACGTTTATGTCACATTAACTAGCTTAATTTGTAATAGGGTTCTTAATGAAATTTGTTACATAATGCCTCCTTCATTCACACTAAAAATTTGAGCTTTATTTCCCATATGATGTAGTCATTATATCGGATTTAACCTGAGAAATTAATTTTTCCCATGTGCCTCATCACATTCTTCATCTTTATGTTCCCATTCCATTATGACATTTCAATTATTCAATTCAAGTGTTCCATATTCATTTTTTTATTTAAGCTAAAAATACTTAAAAACATAAAAATGATACAATTGATCATAAATGACACAATGGTGGGATTGTAAAAATTTAGATGTAGTATAAAATATAAGATAATATTAGCTTTATTATTCCGCCAAACTTAACCATTGCACTCACGTGCAGTCATCATATATTCAAATTGAAATTTATACAACAATAAAAAAAATATGAAAACATAAACTATTATTTCCAAAACATAATTACACAATTTATTATATAAAAAAAACAATTCCATATCATTTTCATTACTCATATTTAAATTTTTTCAACCTCATAAACACTTCCATTGTAACAGCCCAAGATTTTATAAAGAAATATTTTTTTTTATTTTATTAATGTCTTGTGTTGTACGCTACACCAAAAGGAGCTTGCACAACACGCATCCTTGACTTGCCTTGCATTACACGCAATCGCAACCTTCCTCGATAGCGTGTGTGGTACGTAATCCTGAGTTTCACGAAACAATGATATGCTATTAAAATATTATTAAAACTAGCCGTTATGAATAGTAATAACCACTTTTTAAATTTTTGAAATTTTAACTCTCAAAATAGACTTCATTTTTGGATTCAGAGTATCGAATTTAGCCTAAGGTGAAATTTTGGTACTTTTCGGATAACTTTCATATTCTGATGAATAGTGAAAATTAGTAAATTATAATTAAAAAACAACTTTTTTAATCGAAATAATTAATAGTGATAAATAATTAATTTGAGTGGTTTTAAAGTATATTTAGAATATATTTTTACAATTTAATACAATGTTGGTCATTGGATGTAATTTCACATCTAAACTAGACATAAACAAGTGTCAATCTTTTGATAGATATTGTTTCTTAAAAACACGCTATTTGTTTTAACAGCGGGATTTAATTATAAAAATAATTAATGAAACTTTTATGTTATGATTTTGGTAAAATAGACTTCATTTTTGAATTCGGAATATGAAATATAGCTTGGGATGAAATTTTGGCATTGTTCTGAAAAACATCAATTTTTGATGAATAGTGAAACTACTAAGTGGTAGGTTAAAAACTGAATTTTGCATAAAACTTAATTTTACCGCTTCTGTGATTGGAATTTCGAAAATCCGAGAGACACGGTTAATATCAAGGACTAAAATGTGGTTCAATGAGATTAAAATAATTTTTTGGTGAATAGTAACTTTTTACTTTTTTTTACCGCGGTTAATAGTAAATAGGGTAACTAAGGGTAAATATGATATTAATATTACCCTAACACATGTCCTAATTCTATTGGACAAGTGTAATTCGACCAAAAACAAACTTAGGAATAAAATATGACCATTTAGGCCCACTTGGATTAGATTAGGACATTTATTATTAATTTATTTAAAGAAGGGTTAAAATAGTTAAAATCAAAGTTTAATAAGTAAATCATTTTTAATATGGGGTTATACATAAGATAAATTCGATTGTAAATATTCATTAGAAAGATAAAACGATTTCCTACATGATGGTATTTTATTTGTAATTTTTAGACATCAAATAATATAATTTATTTATGACACAAAGATGATGCAGTAATTATCTTATTAATGAAATATTGACATAATTGATGTTATAAACACCAAAATAAATGTAATTTGAGACTTTTTATGAATTCCACTAATTTTCTAGGTTACTATGATATATTAGTGTTGATTTAATCAACTTGGTTCGAACATATAATTCTGTTATGACTTTCACAAAAATCATATATCAAATAGTGTCAAAATTGACACAAAATAGTTTTTAAATCAAATATTATATTATTAATTGTTATTTTATTCCTAAAAATCTAAGGTTCGGCCAAATGACTTAGATAAAGATATATATGTTAATAATAAAAAATTTGGGGTTCGTTTGGCATGTTATAGTAAGTTTATTAACCATATAGTGAAAGAAAACAAAAAGACACGGTAAATGTTAAATTATTTAACTTAGAGTTAAATCTAATTGATAAGGTTAAAATAATATCCTAAACTTGTCTAAATTCTATTGGTTGATAGGATTTCGACCCGTACCCACTTTAGCTTCGAAATAATACCCTTTGGAACCATTATAAACCGATTTTTACTTTAATATAAAATAATATTTTGAGATATTCCTAAGGTGCCCCTCTCCTCCCCTATAAAAGGACACCTCCTCCCCCTCCTCCTCACACCAATTTGAGCACTCAAGCTCGGCCAAACCCTGCCAAAATCCCTTCTCCACTTCCCTAGAAACATCCTAGAGGTTCTGGTATTCCTCAAAGACCAATTCTAGTGCCCTAAGAGGAGGTCTCAAAGAGTCACTTCAAAGAAGAGGTAATTACCGTTACCAATTCTTTCATCTTTATTTCTTCTTCCACTTCTTCTTCTTAGGTTGTTTCATTATGAAGTAATAACATCAGTATCACTCATATACTGATATGTTATTATAAGTATAAAACAACCCTATTTCACCATCTATCCATCCTACGGAAAAAGAAATCACCGCGCGTGCGTACGTACGGAATACCGTCTCCACGCCGTGGTGTAATCTATTTTCCACCACCACCTTACATGGATGGGTATAATGGTGTAAAGAATAACTATACATAGTTATTACAACATCATATTGATTCTGATATATTTTATAATCCACTCCAATTCAATTCAATATTTATAGAAATGATATCATCGCTCGTGCGTACGTACGGACTACCGTCTCCACGACGCGATGAGATTCATTCTCCATGTTAACCATTTAAGAATGATTATAATGTATATATAAGAAATAATAATGAAATATATGACATTATAAAGCTACTGGATTTATGTATATATATATACATATGTATTTCATCTACTTACTTCCATTTCAAGACAATAAGGAAAGGAAAACAGCGTTCATGCGTACGTACGGACTACCGTCTCCATGAACGGTGTTTTTCATTTTATTTATCTACCTATTATATATATATATATACTGAATATATATGATATATAAATCATATTTTATATTATGGAAGTGAGTAAATCATGATATAAGTAATAATGATGTCAAGAACAACAAGTCAAAACACCTACGATAAATGAAACGATTTTACCCAAAACGCTTCTTTAACATGGAATTTACAAAAGAACGGGTTATATAATATCATAAGTGAACCATATATGATATCATAACAATGAATATGATTATGTAATAAGTCAATAACATTATTTAAATCATTATACAGGAGGTTCGGACACTTACAAAGCAAGTCGGACCTAAGGTAAGGGAAATATCACAATCTCACTTTTATCCGAGATTGTTTTTACTTTGGTAATTACTGGGGTGTATTTTATCATCCAAATCCATGTTCCCTCAATATGTAATATTATTTCCATCCTTCTACAATAGTTTATATCCAATTTTACCCTTTTTTGAGTTTTTAGTAAAAGATATGAAAGGAATCTTTTGTCGTTTTTTTTATACGAGGTACTTTTTGACTTTTCCGACAAAAGTACGAGAAGAATGTTTTTTTTAACTTATACGGCATGAATGTATTTTTAAAACATTATTTCCAAGAAGCTTCCTTTACAAGTTAACAATTTTATTTTTAATCAACTTTTTTTATTTTAAAGTCGTATGACATGTTATGAAAGGAAAAATGTTTTTGAAGTAGAAAGGATATTTTCCTCAAGAACGGAGTTCAAGTATTTTATCAAAATTATTTTCCATCTAAGATAATAAAAGGGTTCTGTTTTTATCCCTATTATTACATGGATTTGATTATGTTGTGATGGAAATATTTTTATGAATTCCTTTATCTTATATGAATTGTTTTATGATGTCATGATGTTTCAAGAATTCCATTATTGATTATGTGGCACACATAAGAAAGGATTCATTATAAGATGGGTGGGACCTATATCTCTCTCCAATGCATTGGGTAAAGATTTTATATCTCATGAGATAGACATGGCTGAAATGGTAGGTTATACCGGTTCAGTGAAACAGGACTGAAACGAGGGTTACTCGATTCAGAAAGGGACTTTGTCCACTAAGATAGTCTTGGCATTGAGTCTTGACTAACAAGAAATGATTATCTATGATTATGTGTGTATGCCACAAAGTTTCATGTTTTAAGTTATGATTATTGGGATTACATTTCACTTCTATGATTTATCCCATGTTATGATATTATGAGCTTTTTTGCAGGTTAAGATTTCCAAAAGCTATTTTCTTATATATATGATGTGATTGATAATTCTTTTGTTTTCCCTTACTGAGCATTTGAGCTCACCCTTTTATGTTTTCTTTTCCCTAGGATATAAAGAAAGGTTTTAGGTAAAAAAAAAGGGGATGACCTTTATGGGAGATATTGAAGAACTTTCACCACGATTAGAAGATTACGTTCCGAGTTTCCAAAGACACTAAACTATTACGATCCTTTAGTGTGTGTTTTTGTTATGTACTAAGTCTTCTGCAAAAGTAATGTAATGTCAATGTACGTCAGGCTTCGGGTCTCTACAGTTGGTATCAGAGGAAAGGTTTAGTCAACCTTTGGAAACTAGGATGCGAGAACTTTAGTGAGATCCCTAGAGATATTTCTAAGGTATGTCTAGGGATGTCTCTAAGGTTAAGCATACGTATAGGTTATAGTCCTAGAATTGCGCTAACGATCTTCGAATTTAACCTAAGATGTTAGATATTGAGGGTACTAACCCTTTATTATGTTGTTTTCCCTAGCATGATTTTTGCCTCCCACACAATTTTTTTGGGGTTTTAGACGATGGCTGGAACCCGAAGGAACCGTGTTAATGCGGAATGTGATGGGCAATGCAATGATTGTACCCCTGAGCAACCAAACGATATAGGAGCTGGAATGCAAAATCTTGTAGCCATGCTCACACAACTTTCTCAAGCTATGAATCATGCAGGACTTCCAAACGAGCAAAGGAAGGAGCAACATTCTGTTGAATCCTTCATGAGGCAGCGTCCACCTTCTTTCAGTGGGTCTACTGATCCATTAGTTGCTGAACAATGGATTAGTACTACTGAAAAGATATTTTCAGTTCTTCAATGTTCTGAACATGATAAAGTCATCCTAGCAGTGTATCGTTTGGAAGGAGATGCTGATCAATGGTGGAATCTTATTAAGAATACAAGGCAAAGGGATGAAATTGTGTCTATGGAATGGGGAGAGTTCAAGAACTTATTTTTCAATAAGTACTTCCCTCGTATTCTTCGATAAAAGATGGAGAAAGAGTTTCTTGAACTGAAGCAAAGGGACGATGAATCTGTTAGTACCTATGAAGCAAATTTTACAAGACTTGCAAGGTATGCTTCTGGAATTATCATCCAACCTGAAAGTAAAGTTGATCGATTTTTCAGTGGCTTAAAACCAAGTCTTCGAAGGGCATTAGCTATAAGAGACTTCAGTAGCTATGAAGAAATTGTGTGTTGTGCTATCAAGGTAGAAATGGAAGTTGGTGTTACATATCCATCTCATGGTTTTGACAAGAAACGAAAGATGGAGTTCAAGGAGAAATCTCAGAATAATGGTGAAAAGAAGATGAATGTTTCCTTATGCACAAAGTGTGGAAAGAAGCATGGTGGAGATTGTATAAAAGGGACTAGAAAATGTTTTAAGTGTGGAAAAGAAGGTCATCGAGCAGCTGAGTGTCGAAGTAATGGAAAAAGGGTTTCTAATGATAAAGAAAACACTGCAGAGAACGCACCGCCAACACTTCAATGCTTCAAGTGCAAGGAAATGGGGCATTATGCTAATACTTGCCCTAATCCAAGGGTTAGTGATGATCAACATGAGAAACCACTGAAGGCAAAGGACAAAGGGAAATCACATGTGATCACTATTGGCAATGTTGAATATGAGAACGATGTGATGGAATGATTAAGTGTTTATGTAATGGGATTCCAAAATAATGTTGTATCATTGAGTATTGAAATATTTATTGATGTGGTATTCAAAGTGATTGAGATATTTTTTGGAAATAAGATGATATGCGCACAATGAAGACGAGAAAATGAAATGTTTAATAGTATTCATGAGCTCATGATTGATATAAGGACTAAGTGATATCATGGTTTGAGTATATAGAATTTTGAGGATTTTGGTATGTGGAAAGTGTTAACTTTTAACTGCACTCATGTTTTCACTAAGGTATTCAAGAGAATACACGATTAAGGACTTTGAATGTTTGGAATGTGACCAACAAGACATATCTTATGATATGTGGGGATCAACGACAGTATTAAATCTCTGGTAATTGATGTCACTATGTTATGAGAGTGGACTGCAGTATTATGTATAAGCCTAAAGATTAGACTGGATTATGTTGGACATAAGTTAGTATTGTTTAAGGATAGAAGATTTTCGATATTATTGATGGGATGTTATAGTAACGTAGTTTTAGAAAAAGGACAACCTGCAGGACGGGCGACAGCCCATCGCGTCGGACAAGGCTGTGAGAATCGAACCCACAACCGAAGTGCGACTGGTCTTTATCGCCTACCACTGGCCTACAGGAAGTCCCTGTTTAGTAGAAACTAGTTTTATTATATTAAGAAGTATGATATATGAATTATAAGTCCATATGTGATTAATATCACTATAGATCGACTTATGTATATAATTTTTGCTAACCTTTTTTTTGAGACAGATGGAATGACCCATCATTCTATCACATGATCTGCTAACACTTCACGAATAACAAATTCAACTTCATTTATTTAAGAGATGAAGTGGAAATTGTTCAAGGCATGAACAACAGTGAGATTGTACCAAAATAAAGAAAGTATTTATTCTAATTCAAATTTTCAACTTTAAGGCAATGATCTTGAAAACCAAAAATGTTGTCCTAGTGATCTTATACCTAATGAATCGGATGGTACCTTAGATCGTCACAAATTTATGGATTTGTGATTATTGGCTTTTCCATAGCCATGTTCTCTACCACTCTCCATCAGAACATGATGGTTAGATTTTTCTTCCATATCCATATTTTCACCTATGTGGAAACCCAGTGATTAGTTTATTTGGGTAATCGTTACATTTCATACTTTAGTTTTTAAAGCCAAGTTTTGGAATTCCTTTTTACGATGTGGGTTTCTATTAAAGAAACTTTCGAATAGTAAACCATTTATAACCCCGACGAATTTCGAGGGCGAAATTCATTTTAAGGGGGGTAGAATGTAACAGCCCAAGATTTTATAAAGAAATATTCTTTTTTATTTTATTAATGTCTTGTGTTGTACGCTACACCAAACGGAGCTTGCACAACACGCATCCTTGACTTTCCTTGCATTACACGCAATCGCAACCTTCCTCGATAGCGTGTGTGGTACGTAATCCTGAGTTTCACGAAACAATGATATGCTATTAAAATATTATTACAACTAGCCGTTATGAATAGTAATAACCACTTTTTAAATTTTAGAAATTTTAACTCTCAAAATAGACTTCATTTTTGGATTCGGAGTATCGAATTTAGCCTAAGGTGAAATTTTGGTACTTTTCGGATAACTTTCATATTCTGATGAATAGTGAAAATTACTAAATTATAATTAAAAAACAACTTTTTTAATCGAAATAATTAAGTGTGATAAATCATTAATTTTAGTGGTTTTAAAGTATATTTAGAATATATTTTTACAATTTAATACAATGTTGGTCATTGGATGTAATTTCACATCTAAACTAGACATAAACAAGTGTCAATCTTTTGATAGATATTGTTTCTTAAAAACACGCTATTTGTTTTAACAGCGGGATTTAATTATAAAAATAATTAATGAAACTTTTATGTTATGATTTTGGTAAAATAGACTTCATTTTTGAATTCGGAATATGAAATATAGCTTGGGATGAAATTTTGGCATTGTTCTGAAAAACATCAATTTTTGATGAATAGTGAAACTACTAAGTGGTAGGTTAAAAACTGAATTTTGCATAAAACTTAATTTTACCGCTTCTGTGATTGGAATTTTGAAAATCCGAGAGACACGGTTAATATCAAGGACTAAAATGTGGTTCAATGAGATGAAAATAATTTTTTGGTGAATAGTAACTTTTTACTTTTTTTTACCGCGGTTAATAGTAAATAGGGTAACTAAGGGTAAATATGATATTAATATTACCTTAACACATGTCCTAATTCTATTGGACAAGTGTAATTCGACCAAAAACAAACTTAGGAATAAAATATGACCATTTAGGCCCACTTGGATTAGATTAGGACATTTATTATTAATTTATTTAAAGAAGGGTTAAAATAGTTAAAAACAAAGTTTAATAAGTAAATCATTTTTAATATGGGGTTATAAATAAGATAAATTCGATTGTAAATATTCATTAGAAATATAAAAAGATTTCCTACATGATGGTATTTTATTTGTAATTTTTAGACATCAAATAATATAATTTATTTATGACACAAAGATGATGCAGTAATTATCTTATTAATGAAATATTGACATAATTGATGTTATAAACACCAAAATAAAAGTAATTTGAGACTTTTTAGGAATTCCACTAATTTTCTAGGTTACTATGATATATTAGTGTTGATTTAATCAACTTGGTTCGAACATATAATTCTGTTATGACTTTCACAAAAATCATATATCAAATAGTGTCAAAATTGACACAAAATAGTTTTTAAATCAAATATTATATTATTAATTTTTATTTTATTCCTAAAAATCTAAGGTTCGGCCAAATGACTTAGATAAATATATATATGTTAATAATAAAAAATTTGGGGTTCGTTTGGCATGTTATAGTAAGTGTATTAACCATATAGTGAAAGAAAACAAAAAGACACGGTAAATGTTAAATTATTTAACTTAGAGTTAAATCTAATTGATAAGGTTAAAATAATATCCTAAACTTGTCTAAATTATATTGGTTGATAGGATTTCGACCCGTACCCACTTTAGCTTCGAAATAAGACCCTTTAAAACCATTATAAACCGATTTTTACTTTAATATAAAATAATATTTTGAGATATTCCTAAGGTGCCCCTCTCCTCCCCTATAAAAGGACACCTCCTCCCCCTCCTCCTCACACCAATTTGAGCACTCCAGCTCGGCCAACCCCTGCAAAAATCCCTTCTCCACTTCCCTAGAAACATCCTAGAGGTTCTGGTCTTCCTCAAAGACCAATTCTAGTGCCCTAAGAGGAGGTCTCAAAGAGGCACTTCAAAGAAGAGGTAATTACCGTTACCAATTCTTTCATCTTTATTTCTTCTTCCACTTCTTCTTCTTAGGTTGTTTCATTATGATGTAATAACATCATTATCACTCATATACTGATATGTTATTATAAGTATGAAACAACCCTATTTCACCATCTATCCATCCTACGGAAAAAGAAATCACCGCGCGTGCGTACGTACGGAATACCGTCTCCACGCCGTGGTGTAATCTATTTTCCACCACCACCTTACATGGATGGGTATAATGGTGTAAAGAATAACTATACATAGTTATTACAACATCATATTGATTCTGATATATTGTATAATCCACTCCAATTCAATTCAATATTTATAGAAATGATATCATCGCTCGTGCGTACGTACGGACTACCGTCTCCACGACGCGATGAGATTCATTCTCCATGTTAACCATTTAAGAATGATTATAATGTATATATAAGAAATAATAATGAAATATATGACATTATAAAGCTACTGGATTTATGTATATATATACATATGTATGTCATCTACTTACTTCCATTTCAAGACAATAAGGAAAGGAAAACAACGTTCATGCGTACGTACGGACTACCGTCTCCATGAACGGTGTTTTTCATTTTATTTATCTACCTATTATATATATATATATATATACTGAATATATATGATATATAAATCATATTTTATATTATTGAAGTGAGTAAATCATGATATAAGTAATAATGATGTCAAGAACAACAAGTCAAAACACCTACGATAAATGAAACGATTTTACCCAAAACGCTTCTTTAACATGGAATTTACAAAAGAACGGGTTATATAATATCATAAGTGAACCATATATGATATCATAACAATGAATATGATTATGTAATAAGTCAATAACATTATTTAAATCATTATACAGGAGGTTTGGACACTTACAAAGCAAGTCAGACCTAAGGTAAGGGAAATATCACAATCTCACTTTTATCCGAGATTGTTTTTACTTTGGTAATTACTGGGGTGTATTTTATCATCCACATCCATGTTCCCTCAATATGTAATATTATTTCCATCCTTCTACAATAGTTTAAATCCAATTTTACCCTTTGTTGAGTTTTTAGTAAAAGATATGAAAGGAATCTTTTGTCGTTTTTTTTATACGAGGTACTTTTTGACTTTTCCGAAAAAAGTACGAGAAGAATTTTTTTTTAACTTATACGGCATGAATGTATTTTTAAAACATTATTTCCAAGAAGCTTCCTTTACAAGTTAACAATTTTATTTTTAATCAACTTTTTTTATTTTAAAGTCGTATGACATGTTATGAAAGGAAAAATGTTTTTGAAGTAGAAAGGATATTTTCCTCAAGAACGGAGTTCAAGTATTTTATCAAAATTATTTTCCATCTAAGATAATAAAAGGGTTCTGTTTTTATCCCTATTATTACATGGATTTGATTATGTTGTGATGGAAATATTTTTATGAATTCCTTTATCTTATATGAATTGTTTTATGATGTCATGATGTTTCAAGAATTCCATTATTGATTATGTGGCACACATAAGAAAGGATTCATTATAAGATGGGTGGGACCTATATCTCCCTCCAATGCATTGGGTAAAGATTTTATATCTCATGAGATAGACATGGCTGAAATGGTAGGTTATACCGGTTCAGTGAAACATGACTGAAACGAGGGTTACTCGATTCAGAAAGGGACTTTGTCCACTAAGATAGTCTTGGCATTGAGTCTTGACTAACAAGAAATGATTATCTATGATTATGTGTGTATGCCACAAAGTTTCATGTTTTAAGTTATGATTATTGGGATTACATTTCACTTCTATGATTTATCCCATGTTATGATATTATGAGCTTTTTTGCAGGTTAAGATTTCCAAAAGCTATGTTCTTATATATATGATGTGATTGATATTTCTTTTGTTTACCCTTACTGAGCATTTGAGCTCACCCTTTTATGTTTTCTTTTCCCCAGGATATAAAGAAAGGTTTTAGGTAAAAAAAAAGGGGATGACCTTTATGGGAGATATTGAAGAACTTTCACCACGATTAGAAGATTACGTTCCGAGTTTCCAAAGACACTAAACTATTACGATCCTTTAGTGTGTGTTTTTGTTATGTACTAAGTATTCCGCAAAAGTAATGTAATGTCAATGTACGTCAGGCTTCGGGTCTCTACATCCATGGACCTATCACAACCATCCTCACATTAAATTTTATATCACTCTTCACTCAGGAGAAAGTGACTTTACAGTTATGATCATACTTGAAAGTTGTATGTATCACCCTAGGGTTGTGACAATTCTAACTTTTTCAAAACATGGAATGTGAAAATGAATTAAAATATGACAAATTTTCAAGGTAAAAGTTGTGGCTTAGGGTTGGTGGAAAAAAATGAAAAAATTAAAGTCCACATAGAGGAGGTTTGACTCTTAAGTATAATGATTTGATAATCAAGTGAAAACACAAGATGAACCTCATTCAAATCCCCTTACCAATGAGAGAAAAATAGCACCCAATTTTTAAGACCTGGTAAATGATATAAAAAATTATTACAATGAATAATATCATCAAATTTTTCAACATTTTTTGTATTTTTTTTTATAGAACTCTAGAAAGGAAAAAAATTATATTTGTTTTTTTCATGAAGGATGAGCTAAATAATAAATACATATAATGAATTAGAATTAATTACCTATATTTTTGAGAGGGGCATGAGCTGTAAAATAAATAATAAAGAATAATTCAAGCACATCTCTATTTTTTTCAATTTTTGTTTTTTAGGAGACCCAGATGAAACAAATAAAGCATAATTAAACGATGAGTCAAGTCCAAATTTTTCATTACCACTACATAAAATGTTGACAAACACCTCACACCATCCACAAATGAAACACATCCCAAATAAGGCACACAATAATCCCTTCCTCCATACTCAATTATGATGTATACATGCAAAAATACTAAGAGTACATGTGGGTGAGGAAAAAATGTCTTATAATATGGCTTTAACCTATATATAAATTGAAGGAATCTAAGGGATAATGAAGGATATATGTAAATGTTTGTCTCAAGTTAAAATGTGTCTAGTCGTAGAAGTTCCTCAATTATATCCAAACATTCAATGAAATCCAAATCATTGAAATAGAAAAATTATGGGATCTGGTTTTCACACAGAAAACATATTTATCTCAAGAAAGTGTGGGTATTTGAAAGAATATTAAAAATGGTTCAGAATACCTAATAGGATGGGAAAAATATTTTCGGTCAATTTTAAATGGGTGTGGATTTTATAAATTAGTCAAAATCAAAAAATTCTTGAAAATCAAATTCAAGGAAAATGATTTTCACATCAAAAATCATTTAAAAATAATTTTTTTTCGAAAACCATGTCAACTTTCTTAAAAATAATTGATGTGTGAAAAATGGTAATAATTTTAATTGAAGCTAAATAATCCTAAAAATATGAAAAATAAAAATAAAATCAAACATAAAGACACCAAGAAAACAATGCATTCATATACTAAGATAACAACTATATAGTAATATAGGAATGTAAAGTGGAGTAAAGTACAACTAGACCAGAAGAAAAGCCCCCAAAAAGAAAGAGTATGTAAAATAAGGTCATGAAGATCATCTGTAGAAAACCCTACCTGAAGGGTAGGTACATGAACAGTTTTCTGATGCCGTAGGAGCACACCCCAACTATTTGGTCTCTCTCTAAAAATCACCTAGTCCTGGTACTCCTTGTACTCCATCAAAGCATTGATGGTATGCACAAGATATGTCACGTGCGAGAAAAGCATGTGTAGGTGTGAGTAAAACAATACACAGTAGGAAACATTGAAACAAAAAGTAAATGACCACAGAGGAAACATCACTAATAAGATAAAGTCATCACATCACATGTATATGTCTACCACACATATAAAAAGAACATTTTGGTATACTCAGAAAGGATTCCACAAATAAATGTCTCATCCATTGTTGGATACATGGTTGCGCTCGTAGAATTCTTGTTCCACTATGTCTCATCCACTATTGTGTCATCACGTAATGTTAAATAAAATATTTTTACTAAATATTTTAATGATGTTCATGCCAAAAAAACAATCATTCCCAACTGGCATGCGCTAGCATAGGTTAGGCATCACCTATGTAAAAAACCCCCCTTACCAATTCAATGGTGATTTCAAATTACATATATGAGTGATAGTTTATGAGTTTTTAGGATTATAAAAATAAAATAATTTTATTTAATTATATTATTAATGGTTACACCATTTTTCTGGTTTTTCCACAAAAGACCTACACCAACTAAAGATAAGTTAAGGCTAGGGTAAAGCAGCTAATCTGACCACAACAATGCCCTCATATGTTTTATATGGAAACCCACTAAAAGTTAATCCACTTTTTAAAAACTTGCACGTGCACGTGATATTTAAAACTTAAATTTTTTCAATGAATCATTCTGGGCATACTAGGTCTCATAATCTCATGTTGTCTCAACACCTTATCTCATAATTTTCCTAAATAATTTCTAAAAATAAATTCCTGAAAATATGAGACATTAAATTCTCCCTGAATTTGGGATTTTCATCCCCTAAATAAAAAAAAGTGATACTGAAAATATTTATGGTACTAAGCTCACATTTAAGCCATCTGCACCCATGTTCTCCCCTATAGATTCTTGTGCTACCACCAAACATGAACCATATGAATCAACCGCTGACAAAAGATCCCCATATGTTGATCCTGGATCTCCATCGGGTTCTTAAAAAATTTACCCTAGTCAATGACATGTGATGAATCATGCATGATGTCTCTGTGTATTCATCATCTTCTCCTGGATGACCTACACCTTCTCTATAGTCACATGAACCATCTCTGGGCCCATGGGTACCGAATCTCTTGGGTCATTCCAACAATGTGGTGAACTATATGGTCACCTATTCCAAGCCTTTATTGGTGTTATAAAAATGGTGAAGGTGGATTTTTTGTTTAATACAAACTCTACTAGAGGTATGTGATCCTCCTAACTACATCCACTACATAACATGAATTCCCATATAATGTTATCTAGAGCCTGAATGGGGTGCTTAGTCTAGTCATGCTCCTGTGGGTGAAATGCTATGCTCAAATGTAATAGAGTCCCAAACACCTCCTACAATCCCTTCCACATCCTGGATGTGAATAGAGGATCATGATCTGAAACTATATTCATTTGAAATCCTTGGTGTTGTACTATCTCCTTCATATAGATGTTTCCAAATATCTCTAATGAACTCTTCTCTTGGTTAGGTAGTAAGTAGGCCGAATTGGTGAGTCGGTCAATGATATCCTAGATGATATCATGACCCTAGATGTATGTGGTAATCATATCATTAAGCCCTTTTTTACTCAATATCATTTCCATTATAGAACCTCAAGGGGTTGAGTCAAACCCATTGGAACCTCATGCTCGTTCTTTAATGACTGCTTTATCCCTGACAACTAGAACTGACGTCATAGGTCCTCGTAAGTCTTCACCACACCCAAATGGATCACCCAAGGGGATATGTGGAACTCCATCAGAACCTCTTCCCACAATGCTACTGGTACAATTTTTCATCCTCTAAAATGAAAATCAAGCTTCCTACCTTTCAAATATCCATCACGTGTATCCCTTATAGACATTTGATCTTGTAGAGCCTCACAGTTGTTATCGTAATGTTTTACTTCACTAGAACATTGAAAGAGTGGAGGGTTGATAACCATCTATAGGAGGTAAGATGGTCTATATCTATCCACAAAGGATATCTACAATGATTCCAACTACTTAGATGCCTTTTTTGTACATCCTCTTATGGTTGGAGTATATGATGATCCTCTCTCCAATTAGGTAGTATCTCCACTTATTCATTTGAGGACCTGCACTGATAACTCAAGATCATGAGTTGCATATTTCTGATCTTCTTAATTCAATTGGTGTGAACCATAATAAATCACTACTTGCCTCTACATCAAGAAAATCCCATGACTGATTCCTGATGTATCATAAAACACTACACACTTAAAACCCTTCTTCAGAAACCTCAAGACGAGAGCGCTTGTAAAAATATGCCTCAACATTCATTGGATCCATGACTAAAATTTCAATTTCTTCTTATGTAGTTTTTCCTCTCTATGTGTTTCCAAGAACATCATAAAGTGTCTCACATGATCCTTCTTAAACACCAAGTACATTAGGATTTTATCAACAAATACCACTTGGCCGACTCAGGGTGAGACACTGAGTCTCATGAAGCCGTTCCTCTGTATTCCCCAAAATACACCCACAACCCATGAAGCTCTATTGGATCCATATGATATATTGGTGTAAATATCAGTACCATTATAGTGTGTAATTAAACACATAATTATAACTCTAGGATGAGATGTTAACCTGGAACATCTTCAATGACTTTTTCCTCATACTCTTCCACTATTGCACGAAACTGATTTCTCAAAACATCCACTACACGGAGGGCCATGCTAGCTAACTGTAGAGTAATTGGTTGAACCCTCCTATGTGTGAGTACATAATGAGAAACCAAGAATTCCCTATTTCCAAAAAAGAGAAATATGATTCTATTATCGTCGATAAACCATAGCACTTTGTCTTAAATACTTAATCTGAGCATGAACAATGGCTACTAGTCCATACAGATAATGACATCGTAAGGCCTTGACGCTACTACCAAGATATCCAAACTGAAACTCTCACCTTTTAGAGTCATGTCACACTCTCAGCGATAGTTATTTATCATTTTGACTCCTATAGTATGGGTCTCTAAGCATAACGGTCAAGTTAACGATTTAACAGAAATCTCTATGTATCAAACAAGAAATGTGGTAGGAATTGAAATCACTAGAACATGTGTCTATCTACTACAACTAATGTAGAAAGACACAATTTGTACCTTGAATCATTCACAGTTTCTGGGGGTCTAATGCCTCGACAGCCTAAAACTATCTCTTCCCATATCATAAAGCTCCCTAAGTCTGGTATGGACTACCTAGGGGTGGTGGTGGTAATAAGTCAAAATGTTGACCACCTCCTAATTCTTCCCCACATACTCTTCCATGTCCACCTCCCAGCAGATATGTCTTCTCCTACCACTACCTATTCCTTTGTGGTTCATCAAATTCCTCCCTAACTGCAACATGAATAGTGTCCCAATCTCATGTAAGATGTCCCCTCTAAAAAACCATAACAAATCCTATCCCTCAGAGAACTAGCATGCCCTTGGAACATCTAATGGAACCTTTAGTTCTATAGATTACAT
This sequence comes from Viscum album, assembly GCA_963277665.1. Classification (NCBI taxonomy): domain Eukaryota; kingdom Viridiplantae; phylum Streptophyta; class Magnoliopsida; order Santalales; family Viscaceae; genus Viscum; species Viscum album. Next base: position 1,551,120,983 of record OY728129.1, read on the forward strand.
CGCACAACTGCTATTGGTAGCTCATGTTGACCCTGAGTCCTGGGAGATCGCTAACTCAGAATCATATGATACATGATCGAACCTTTTGGATCATCATCTAGCGCCAAAATAGCTATCCAAGACTCAGTATTGCACAATTCCTTAACCTGAACAATTGGAGGTGGGTCTATAGACTATGAATAGGAGAATGTGACACCTTCTAACAATCTTGAAGAAAGACTACCCTGTGACTGGCTCCCATCAGGGAGGCCTCATCAAACATTATGTCAAATCCCTGGTCCTGTTGTGGAAATCTTAATGGCTAACATTGGGAATATATCATGAAGAAAACAAGATGTATCACAGTCAATATAGTATACCTGGTGAGATAACAGAATAAGTAAATGGAAAACACAACCCATTCCTATATGATGAATGTACCTTTATTTATCCATGACACCAATGTTTTCATGTACTGAGTCAAAAATTTTGTTTCCAGTGTCCTAATATATAGACACATCAGAAACCATACCAACACTGGTGTTACTAGCCTGAAAGACAAACTTGAAACACTTAACAATGTTTCTCTAAACCAATCCCACAGACGCCAAATCCTAAATTAGAACTGCCCCCCATCTTATACAACTTTGGAACATCTCGCCCAAGAGGGTCCCATGTCGTGACTACCCCAAGCCACCCTCCAGTAATCCAAGTTCTAGAGGCTTACCGAATAGGCGTATCCCACAAATAGGAGGCATTTCCCAATGTACCTCTACACATACACACATCTCCAAGAAAAAAAACTGAAATGTGAAAACACTGTGTAAAAAATTTAATAATAAACTAAGATACCCACTATAGAGTATGATAGGAAAGTAATGTGAAGTAAATTACAACTGTACAAGAATAAAATCGCACCAAAATTAATGAGTATGAAGAAAATGGTCCAAATAATTTCTATAGAAAACCATACATGAAGGGTATGTATAGGATCAAATTTCTGAAGCTGAAAGAGAACACCTCAACTATATTCTCTCTCTCTAAGCACCACCAAGTTCTATTGTCAAAGCATCGATGGTCTGCACATGACATGACACATGTGGGGAAATCCTGTGTATGGGTGGGTAAAAAAATACTCAGTAAGACATCCTGAAATAAAAAGTAAAAAGCCATATATGAAACATCACTAAGAAGATATAGTCATCTCAAAATAGGTATTTGTCCATAACACATATAAAGAACATCCAGCTATACTCATAAATGATTCCTAGACTCAAGATCTTATCCAGTTCTAGCTAGACGGTTCCACTCATTGCATGATCATTCATAATGATCTCGCTCCTCGAGAGATTTGATAGTAAGAGCGTTGAAAAGTTCTATAAAAAATTCACCAGAGAACACTAGGGTCTCAACAAGTTACATAGTTTCATTAAGAAATATAGTCTTGATAAGACATAGTGTTTTTTAAAACACATAGTGTTGGTAACACATGGAGTATCAGTAACACATGGAGTGTCCTTAACACATAGAGTGTTTGTAACACATAGATTGTTGGTAATACTCAAATTGTATGTATCAGATAGAGTGTTGCTAACACACCGAGTTCGGTAACACACAGAGTACCAGTAACATACAGAGTTCCGGTAACACACAGAGTGCCGGTAGAACATGGAGTGTCGGAAGCACATGGAGTGTCGGTATCACATGGAGTTTGGTAAGCACAAGTAGTATTGATAAGTCATAAAACCACCAAGTCACATAGTCACCATTCCACAATAAAACATTAAACACTAAAAAATTTCTGAAGCATGCTTATTATGTGTATTCATGTAGAACTGAAAGAATCTAATCACGATTAATAGATAGGGGCCCTATATGCACAGGGATCCCTTCGGGGACTCCACGCCCTACTGGAAACACCATCCTTTATATGGGATTGGTGAATGTGTAAATATTGGTCACACCTTATCCAAATATCATTTCTGAGGCACCACGAAGAGAAGTGAGGATTGACCAAGCTTCTCGGTGTGATACATGATTCAACCTGCTGATTCAACTGGCTAAAGCAGGCTGAGAAAACTCACATCAAAATATGGGTCATCCTATTTGATAGGAATATGATCCCACATCAAACCCTCCTTGGAATAGACCACAAATATGATCTCGACCTCTTCTGATGAAACTAAAAACTAATCAAGCCATCTTAAAAGGAGGTCCTCATCGTAAGGGTCCCAATTCAATAGACTACCCATCAAACGAACATCCCATTTGAATGATATGGGAAATTTAGTAAAAAGGGTCCATCCGGGTCCGAGATTGACATTACCTAGCATGGTTCGGCCGACCGGACCCGACTCGGTCATTTTGGACCCGGCCCGTTGGGTTGTTGGACCCAGCCTACTTGGACGCTTGAGCGGCCTGGCCTATCCTTCCTGGCCCACTGCATCTGTGTTGGATCCTTCAACATGTTACCCGATCACTCACTCCTTTTCAATGCACCCACCACATTCAACACGAATGACACCATGTCCTAACCCACTCTCTGTGGCTTCCACCACTGTGGACTCAATGTGGGATGGATGCTGCATATGTAGCCAACGGTGGTCACGTCCCTGATCCCCTCCTGTGGGCTTCACCTCTGCATGCTCCCACATGGTCCCTCCAAGACCATGACCTCATGCCCCACCACTGACTGTCCAACCAGCGACTGTCCTGCTCCTTACTCTTCTTGGCCCGACCTCCAACCCTGGTACTACTTCCTCAGCCGTTGGATGCAATGCCGAAGACCTACCATCTGGCTCTCACCTAGCCTGGGCCGGACTTCTCGCCATGCCGATTGTACTAGCCTCACTGAACCGACTGATGCCAACTCTCTTGCCACTACCTTTCACCACAATTGGCCATTATATCAGCCAATTATGACATCCATTTTTTTCACACATCCACGGTGTAGAATCCCCAATATTTGATAATTTCTCCACGAATCAAAGTAATAAATATCCCTAGTCCATACTTCACATAGAATTAAGAACACATGAAAATTGGGGCAAAGAGATAAATGAACAGGAACACACAAATAATAGATCATGTCAATGTTCATGTCAGCCTCAATCCATTCATGTTAGAGTTGAAGAACGAAGAGGAAACAAATAAAATATCATAATGGAAATGATCCTCAATATTCATCTAACATAATTACGCATCCCACAACAGTAATACAACTGTGGATCAACCATTTCGTGGGTTGGATGATGTTTTTCATTGAAAATTAATAATGTGGAAGTAATCACAATGAAAAAACACCCAACCTTGGGTTTGGATCAATCGTTGAGGAAGGGACAAGTCGTTTTGTCGTCGTTTTTCGATTCTTCAATGATTGATCTATGTTCTGAACTATGACCCATTGTCACCAATGGGAGAGCCTCCTTCTCCTTAATGTAGGAAAACTCCATGGTTTTGGAGATAACCTTGGATATCTAAAAAGTGTTTTTAAAAAGGGAAACCATGACTGTTTCATCACGTAATGTTAAATTAAATATTTTTTTAAAATATTTTAATGATGTTCACGTCCAAAAAAATATATTTCATAGATAGGCTATGCTATCTGAGATTATGCCTTACCCAAGGAAAACACCCCATTATGAACTGAAAATTGGTCTCAGATTACCACTATGAGTTATGATTTATGAGTTTTTAGGATTTAAGAAATAAAATAATTTTACTTAATTATTTTATTTACAATTACTCTGTTTTTGGGGTTTTCCATAGGAGAATCATGACGAATAAAGTTAAGTCTAACCTAGGATAAATCTGCTACTATGAGAAGAATGGTGTTATCAGATTTATGATTTGGGAAACCTTTTAAGAGTTATTCCACTATTTCATAATATCAATGTGCACATTATATTAAAAACATAACATTTCTTAATGGATCGTTCTGAGCACACTGAACCTTGTAATCGCACACTGTTTGAGTGCCTTGTCTGATAATTTTCACAAATAATTTATAAAAATAATTTCAGGAATATATGAGTCATTATAGAAATTATTTTCCAATGGAATCCATGAATTAAATCCTTGAAATTTATACATGAATGAGAAATAAGTAAATAAAGAAAAAATTAAAAAAATACAAGGAAAAAGAAGGAAGAATGGAAAAGAGGATTGAGTATGGTTTTGATCCCCATGTTGGTTCTCCGATTCTACTACCCCTAGTCAGGTAGTTGTGGGTGTTTAACCCCAATCCAAAAGTGTATTGGGTTTATTTTTAGAAAAAACTAGAGTTTGATTCTCTCAATATACATTAGTAAATGAGTTGTTTGAAAAAACCCAAATGAAATAATAATATCCTCGTCCCACAAATGGGATGTAAAAGAAAATTTTAATTTTATAGGGGGTGTAAAAAGAATATCGGGGTGCTCCCTGTATTATTTTGTTGAAGGAGTGGTGTCCACTAGTGGAAAATGTAGTAGAATAGGAAGTGTATTCTCTTGTATTTTAGGATCATCAAATTGTTTCTCATGTATTTCATATGTTGTACCATCATGCTCACTTTCATTAGTGTAAAAGTTGACTGGCTACTCAATTATCTCCTCAACTCATGGAACTCCTTATTCTTCTTCTTCATCTAGTGTCTACAGTAATGTTCCCAATCTAAATACTAAACATACAATATTTTATTATTCAATTCATAATTTATAAAATTTTAATGAAATAATTCCTAGAAAATAATTCTCCCTAAATATATTTTGTTAGACTCTATTTCTTTCGGTAGGGTAGCTGGGAATACATTTGTCGGAGAGGGAAGTGGACCTTCATGTTTTTCTTCAACCACACTAATGTATTCTTGTAATTTGGGTGGAACAACAATTTCATTCTCTATATCTTGTATTTTTTATCATTAAATCCATAGGACATTATATTATTCAACTTTCATGGACATCGATGCAACTAGCCTACTTTTTTGTTCCAACAACTTGAAATTCTATAGAAGCATCAAGGAATTTTGGTCAATTTATTATGCATTTTATATCATTTCAATATTCAATGAATCCTCTTAGATGAAAATTTAAATATGAGGCCATTCATATAAAAAATCGGTGAAATAATCCATTTCTTAAAGAAAAAATTATATGTAATGAAATGTTTTTTATATTTGTAATATTTTACATTTACTTTTTTTATGGAAAACAACATGTGTATGCTCTTGGCGTCCCTAGAAACAGTTCCAATTTGATGGTAGTGATTTTTTGTGAACCTCTATTGAATTGGTTTTTTATTTAACTAATAATGTACCATAATGGAACACCCTAGGGTCGATTAGAAGAATGCTGCCTACAACACACAATTTTATTATTATCACTATTATAAACTACCTAATATAAAACTATAATACTAATATAAATGTGGGGAATTTAAATGAATGAAATATAAATAATTTATATATAATGTAATAAAGAATGATGTTTCTATGAAATAAAGAAGCAATTATTCTTAGTAGTTTACGGTGGTACGAATTATTGTTTAATAGAATTCTCAATATTCAATTCAACGTAGTGATCAATACCTGATACACTACACCATCTCATTTAAAATTTCATTACCTCACACTAGGACCTATGTATATGGGGTAATGATATTACTTACAAAAAATAGGATACCTTTTTATTGACCCTATCAATCAATTCCATGCTCCTTCATATGTATGACACAAATAGTGAAGGAAAGGATAATGATAAACAAGAAGAATAACTAAGTGGTATAGAAAAAGGGGAAACCATTAATCATAATAAATTTAATCAACATTTAAATTCCCAGAATCAAATGAAGATTTAATAAAATTAAGAACAATAAACTCATTAAAAACACAATTCTCTTCCTCGAACAAGATATGAAGTTTGTTTTTCATTTTAAGTGGAGTTGAGAAGGGAAAATGGTGGGAGAAACACATAGAATAAATGAAATATGGAAAAAATAGAAATAAAGAAAAGAAGAATAAAAAATATGCACTGATATATATTGAAAATATTAAAACTATTATAGAAATTAAACTCCACCTTATCCCCTGAAATGGATACATCTTGAAATAGGAGAATAGATATATATTTATAGGGAGAGGTGTGAAGTAATTGACTCCAAAATATTCTTCCAAATTTATCAAAATTTATTTCCCAATTATTGGATGAATATTTAATTGGTGTATTCATGAAATTTTTTCAATATTGTATCATTGGTTTACCCTAAAAATTGTATACTTATTGACCATAGTATGTAGTAGTTATGGGTGATTTACTATGAGAAATTAATTCTATTCATGTTACTCTTCATATTCCGAATCTTCACAATACCATGACATTATGCCATTTACTGTAAATTTCACACATTCAATTATTACTAGAGGTTTTTAAATACTCTATTTAGAGTCCTTATATAAAATTTGAGATATTGTTGACATGTGGTTCAAATGGTATGAATTAATTACTGAATGGAACCATTTATTTATAATGAGGACATTCATAATTAAAATGTTTGAGCCATCCAATGTATTACATAATGAGAGTATTTTCACTTCAAACTAAAAAATAACATGCTTTATTGAATTGTTTTTATATCCAGTATGAAAAAATGAATTTGGAAACATTTATCTTGATTTATGCATCAATTATATATGTGGGGCCACTCTCCTAGACAAAACGACATTCCAAAAAGAATGATTTATTTGGGCCTTTATATATACCCATCAAGACTTTCCCCAGTTTCCAAAAATGTCTCCCATAAAAAGAGGAACCTTATAATAAATAATCACTTTATTTGGATCAACAATGAAAATTATTTATCCAAAATAAATAATTAATTAAAAGAAATTAAAATTCCAAATCCATTCCATTTTTTCACTTAAGCTCAAAACACATAAAAACCATAAAAACATGACAATTGCTCATAAGATTACACAATGGTGGGATTACAAACATTTAATTACATAATAAAATATAAGAAAATGTTAGCTTCATCAATTATAGATGTTGTAATAGTGATTAGATGAATATAAAAAATTTAAACATGGAGAGGTGACAATCAATTCATGTATAGATATAGGTAAATGGTGATGATTTAAAAACATTTACACATTTCCGTAGATAATTTGTTATTTCAATATATTCCCAATCACATAAAAAATTTCTCTAATTTAATTGATATATATTTCATTAATTAGTAACAAATTCCCTTAAATCTATAGTCCCTACCACTAATTAAGATTATTTGGAATAGATCTTATGTTACCTCATACTCTAACTACAAAAGTTTATTTAGGTTTAATGATGTATGAAGGATTATATTCCTATAGGAGAATATTTTTATTATCTAATTTACATTCTAGTTTCTCAAATAATGCTCAAAACATATTTAAAAAACCGTTCATATTTGATCTTTATTTTTTATACGTATTATGTATGTTATTATATCTATGATTTGTAATAATAATTCACATATACTTTTCGGTTCTACACCTATGATTATTCTTTTTGTGTTGAATAATAGATGTTTAGATACATTATGTAATATATATTATACTAGAGTGTTTTTTAAATGAAAAAATAGATAAAATATATGAATAAAATGTGTGAAATAAAAACACATTATCTCCGTAGAATTGATACTAGATTTAATAAGTCTATTTTAGAAAAGAAAATTTATTTCAATGGTTATGAATAGTGGTCGAACAAGGTTTTCTTGGATAAATAGACTTTATGTTGATCATACACTGATACTAATCCACATATTAAAATAATACTTTCAGTTTTTATTATTTATTAAAATAAATAAATTCAATAGAGGGATTTTTAATTCCATCTAAACTACAATACCATGCCGATGAAAAATAGAATGGAGTCATAAAATAAAGGTATTGGTTCTAGTGTTTGGTTGATCAAGTTTCTTCATTATTAATTATTTTTGTTTTAATTCATATTGATAGTTTAATTAAAATCTCTCATCCATAAGAACGTATCCTTCATATTATTAGGTTAGAAATAAAAAATATTTTGGAAAATTTTTTACGACAGGACACTCCATCTCTTATTATAATTTATGCTAATGATATACATCGATCGATGGTGTGGAAATTTATAGGATCCAAATCCATTATATGTTGTTTCATATATTGGATAAACTCCAATCCATCATCTGAGTATAATTTTCCTACACAATGGAGGGAAAAGAAAATAAATAGATGAATATAAATTGGTTAGGATTCAAGTCATTGTAAAAAATCAATTCACTCAAACACCACAATTCCATTCATCACAAAAAAATAAAACATCTATTAATTTAAAGAACATTAATTTTGAGACACTGATAGACCTTCCTCATGGAAAAGAATTAGGTTGTTACATCATCATCAATATTATATGAGATTAAGATATAATGTGGTAATATATAGAGATAATCTTCATCTGGTATAAGAAAACAAATTAATGAAAATATATAATTTTAATGAAAAGAAAATACAAATTTAAAATTAAAATAAATAACTAACAATGGCCTAATCCCAATCTATAATTATAGCCTTATAGTAGATAATAATTTATTTTAATCTATATATAATTCCTTCTATAATACTCTATCACATAAAAAGGTTTCATTAATAGTCTAATAAATGATTTAAATTAGTCTCGGACATAATAGAGTCTTCAAAAATAATAATACATCAATTATTTCATCATGGGTGGTAATTTCTGGACCCATCCAGTTGTTTTAAATCATGAATATTGCTTTAATTGAATTATTTTTTTTGTTTTAAACATTTAATGTCTTATATTATTTATATAAAATCATTATGTAAGGATTTGGTGTGTTTCATGAAATTACCATATGTGTCTCACCATGAGACATATATTATTTCTCTAATATGAATTTTTCCATACAATTATTCCCCATATTCACTTTTTAATATATTATCATAATTAATGACTGATTAATGAATTTAATTGAGTGTTTTAAGATTATTTGGTTCTTTCTATCCCAGATTCATCATTTTTGTGCTCTTTTATTTGTCCATCACTTTTAATTCATCAGAAATCATTATTTGGAAGTATAATTCAATGCCTTTTTGATCTTTTTCATAAAAACATTATATTTTACCATAATGTATAAAAAATTAAATACCAACAATTTTAATCAATTGAATTTATTAATTTTCTTGTTTTATATTTAAATTTAATTGCAAAATATTATTTATTCAACAATGCATCACAAAAAAACAATCCCCCATTATTCCAACAAACATAACATTTCCACCATTTCACATCACCACCACTTCTTCAACAAAAAGGAACAAGTCACTCATATTTCATACATTACAGCCACTTTCCATTTAACATTCAATTCCTAGAGAACAATAACCACAAACTCCAACTCAAAACCACACATCACAAAACAAATCACAAAAAACCCATGCCTTATTTTATATATAAATAATGGTGATGATATGTCATTTAAATTCTATTCATTTGATTTCTCACACAATAAAACATTTCTAGGAAAAACCGTATTATTACAAATATATATGTGGTTAACCAACAAAATTTTAGTTGATTAAAACAAAATACAAAAAAAGGATGAAAAATACACAATGATAGTTAATAAATTCCCTACTGACCATGATATCCAGTAAGGAACCTAGATTATTCAATATCAATATCCCAAAAATATAAAATGTTGTAAAAAAGAAATTTCATTCCCTATACACATCCAATTCAATTATACAATTTCATAATATTATTTAATCTAGACAATACTATGTTCCAAAATATGAAAAATAGAATAACCCTACATGTAAGATACAAATAAACTACAAATAAAGGATCACATAGCCAAAACGAAGCTTTCTAGGCCGCTGCCCAATGTTTAAATCATACATAAAATGCCACCAAACACCTTTATTGAGGATATGAAATTGATAAACCAAAAACTATCCTAAAAAAATCATCTGAAAAGATCATTTAAGTAAGATGTCTTATTTAAAAAACAATTCTCTAGACATGAAATATGGATAAAATATGGGATGGGAAGGGGAAACTCATATAAATCTAGCACATATCGATATCTGAAGGATGGTGTTTAAATACACTAAAAAGGTGTTGGGAGACATCCAATGAATGAACATGGGTCATGAAAAAAGCACGATAATTTCAATATAAATGATTCTTTTGGAAAGTCATTAGGAATTTATAAACTATATTCAAAACACAAACCATTACATATCTTATAATCCACCATGAAGAATTAGTGAAACTAAACTACATAATTACTCAATATACTCATCTATTCCATCATTGTGTTATTCAATGTTACATATAATAATTGTGTCTAAATAAATATCATAGGTCTAGAAAATTGGAGATGTAAACTTATTCAATAAGATATAATATATGGAAGACCAAAATAATCAAGAGTACGGATTTTCCGCAGCCTCAGCTCTGTGGTTTAACTACACAAAAAAACATATGTTACTATACCTAAATACCTTATTAAATATCCAAGTCATCACTAATGTATAAAAATAAAGGATATATTGCATCCCAGATCCTCATGCATTATCCATTGACTTTAATGAAAGGGTTACACCACTTCCAGGATCTTTGAAAATTCTACCACCCAATATGGAATACATATAACTTCCAATAATGAGCTATATATTCCATATAATACACCTCCACACCACTTATAATAACCATAAATCATAATAAAAACATACATTCAATAAAACTTCTCCTTATGTGGATTTTCAAGATTCAACATATCCTCTACTATCTGATTCCTAGAGACCTCACTCAAAAAACTCCCCCATCTAAATTTCCCCAAAGTGACAACTAAATTGATAATATACTTTAAAAGAAAAAAAACCTTATTTCCAATGATTTTCATAAAACATTTCCTTGGAAATTATAATAGAAAAATAAATTTCCTAAATTTCACTTTTTTACAATAAAAAATCTTGATTTTTCTGAAAAAGGTTGGAACATATCCCTTAATAAGTAATATAAAATTCCCTTTCAAATCAAGCTACTTATCTGACATTCTGGAATCATTTTATGTTCATAAATTTAAATTTGATGAATCGATAAATAATTTATGTATACTCAGAAATATTTTTCATACAACTATTACCAATGTCATAACCTACAATTTAAATTTACATATTGTATTAAGATAATCCTCACTGATTAACCCAGTCCCTTTACACAATTCATTGTAAAAATATATTAGGCTCACCCATTATATCATTTTAAAAGAAAAACATGTATATGGGTTTTAACATAAACACCCATCCATAGTTTATAATGGAAGCACATGTCATCATAAATAATTCAAATCAACCATAACTTGAACATAACACATGAAAGATTGAATTTCTATAAAAATATTATTTACATCAATAAGAAAAACACAAATGGATAGAGAACTATCACTTCAATTTGGATACCATTTTTAAAAATACACATAATATATATATGGGGGTCTATTTCCTTGATTATAGAAATAAATATTTTATAGAATGATGAATGTCAAAATACAGTTATAATGGTGGATTAAAATTTTAATTTCATATATGTTAAAATATATAACTCCTTTTTCCCATTTATCAAAATATTCTGAAAAAATCAAATAAAATAATTAGATTTGTAAACCATTCAATGAAATTAAAATGTGACATATATTTAGATTACCATTTATTTAACTCAATTAAAATATACCTAGAAAATAATTTTATTAATTTTAATATTTGATAAAATGTATTGAGAATAATATTTTAAAACATTTAAAATGATTTATTGGAGTTAATGTGTAACATACCACATTCCAGACTCAAACCATGCATTTATATCATTATTAATTCTAAAATAATTTTAATTTTTTATTTTCATAATATAAATGTTTATGTTTATTATTCCATTTTTTCAAATTATTTCCATGTTATATTTAATTACTTCATCAATTAGTTTCATGTTAATCATTTTGGTGATATTATGATCATATGTACAAGTTGTCTTTAGTCCGTTGAGAATAGCCAAATAGAGCACTAAACAATCTAATCATGAATTAAAATCAAAAAATAATTATATTTACTATACATGAATTATAATTTCAATACCAACCATGAAGGATGATTTAAAAAATTAATAACAGTATAATCATTGTGATAGTAATCCATACTTTTCAAAAAGTAACATTTCCATTTTTCACTAGATATAGACTTAAGAAAGAATATGGTATTTATAATAACTCTTCTCTTTATTTCATATTTAAACCTGATTTATTAAATAGATTATCACTTAATACAATTCATAATATAGGGAGGTATAGTGTATTGAAAAATTATTAACATTACCTGAAAACGTAAAACATGAAATAAAACATCTTTAATGAAAAATTCTTTTACATGAGAACGATATTCCATCTTAATAAACATTTCATGGGATTACCTAAGGATATAAATATGAAAGGTGTGAGCTATAAATCCTAATAAGGGAATAAAAATTGAATAAGATGAGGATAATAATATATTTTAGACAACGAATATCAATTATGGATAACGTAACATGAATATAATGGCATGATATAACATGATAACCATAACATAGAAATGTGGCAACAACATAAAACACTACATCATAACCAAAAAGGAATCAGGTAAAACCCTATCCCAAAATGGTGAATAAATTACCATAAATAAGTTAGGTAAAATCATTTCCTAACATGATGTATCGTGATATGAAACATTACCCAATGAATTGAAGCACTATTAGGGAACACCCTTCATAATCATTTCAATCTTGTTCTTAAGGGTTCCACATAGATCATATAACATGGATTTCTTCAACATAATCATTCTCACATGATCAAGGAATGTTGAATATATTCATGAAATTCATCAATCAACATGTCTATGTGATTAAATTTTAATACCATTGATTGAGAATAGGTATGGTATTAACTATATGATGCTTATGGCATGAAAAATCACTTTGCAATTTCGGCAGCATAACAACGTCATATGGGAATTCATAAAATGGTTTGATGAGACAGAAAGGGGTATATCATCACTTATACCTGAAATATATAATAAGGTGTCATGTAATATAATATACCAACACATGAAATAAAATTTAATATGTATAATATAAAAGAAGAGCTTTAATGGGGATGAGGAGAGAGAAATCACTTATGAAATTTTCGGATTCTAACAGGTGTATATAAATGATCCTGAATGGATTAATGGTAGTGGAAGGAAGATATGATTATTAAAACAATAAAATGGATAATAATTGGAGTATGTATGAACAAATCCCAACATATGAAAATTGAAATCAAAAGGCATATCACAAAAGGAGTGCTTGATAAAAGAGGAAAGTGAAAGATCCCTTACATATTTTTTGCACAGTAACGGGTGGGATTAAAGGATAATAGGGGGGATTAATGGGAGTGATTGAAATATCACATAATTTAGAAATCAAATATTCAGTAATGAGGTATTAAACAACATATCCCAAATCAAGAAAATAGAAATTGAAAGGCATGATATAAAATAAGTGTTTGATGACAAATGAGAGAGTGAGATCCCTTGGATGTGTGACTCCAATGGGTTGGGTGGGGCTTCCTGTGAGATTGGGGTTCCTTGGGAGGAATCTAGGGTGTTTTTCATAGGGTTGTAGGGCATCAATGATATTTATTAAATACAAATGGATGATTTTGTGGGTTTATATAAGAAAGTAGGTTGTTTCTTTATTATTTTGGTTTTGGACAGTACTAGATAAAATATTCAAAATCACAAACCATCCAATGGTTTTTGACCATGGTTTCTATAAATCTATATTGGAATAAATTATTTTATAAGGTTATGGGTCAAATATATTAATATATTTCGTTCTATTATTTCAAGGTGAATCATACATTCAAGGAAATGATTTTAAAATCATAAAATATATTATATGTTTTGGAGGATTCATTGAGGCTTTATAAAGTAAATAAAATAAACTTAAAATAAAATTATTTTAAAGGAATGACATATATTTGTCCTAATTAACATTTTATAGTATTTATTCCATCATTATTGTGTCATTATGAGGACACAAAACACACAGTATATTTATACATTATTTAATTTTTAACCAAAACAATTGACTGTCAAAGAAAATTATGAAAAATTAACTATTGGATTATTTCTAAATTTTCATTCCTAAAATAATATTAATTTTATATAACTACTTCAATAAATATGTGAATTTTTTCTTTTAAAATAAAAACCGATATTTAATAAAAATTGACGTGTTTTGATATAAAATAGTTTTAAAACCTTAATAAAAATTACATTTGACATCATAAAAATTATATTATCATTTCAGTAAATATAATTTAATAATAATATTTTATTATAATATTATTTATCTCAAAGTAACATTAATTAAAAATAAAATATTTTGTAATTGAATTTGAATATTAACCAGAAATACTATTTGTGCATTAAAAATCATTTACAATGTAAAAAATAATATAATGAAAGTATATTCATTATTATTTAAAAAAATAATTTACATAATCATAATTATAGGGTCTTTTTACATATCCCATAATTACACCATCATACACCCTAATAGTAAGGTGTTTGATGGTGGTGCTTTCATGGAGTCATTTAGTGAACATGGTTTGGGTGGTGATATTGATGATATTGATATATTCCCATAAATGGTTTTGATGTTTCTTGATTTTTTGGATATCGGATTGGGATTGGTCTTGGTAAAATCCAATAAATTCTGTCTCCCTCTAAAGCTCCAATAAATAGGGTTTATAGGGTACGATCTTACATGGTAAGGCCAACACTTCCTTTGTCTATGTCAAAAGGATTTATTGAAATCCCATATTTATACTAGTCTTATGATCATTGTTCAATGACTATATTATCAATTATAATGATACTTAATAGACTTTTTAGTCTAATTTGATATAATAAAAGAAAACGGATTTCTTCTGTTTAATATATCCATTATATATTTAACTAATTCAAAATAAAGTGAGTGTTATTCATAACAGTTAGGTTCATTACAGTATTATATCCTTCCACAGTTATAAATATTTCATAAATATTATATATGAGTATATTAAATAAAAAATTATCACCAACTATGGTTGCTGGTGTTTGAAACCAAGTTAAATATATTCGGAAGAATGTAGTTCATTGTATAAGTGAACGACATTTTCATTTCTATTTGATGCGTCAAATATAGGGATATTAGTTGTTCAATTAAGATTTAAAAATAATATTAAAGTTATATTTATATTGTCATTATTTCATCATGGTTGGAGAATATTTTAATGAGTTATAAGATGAAAAAATTATAATAATTCTCGCTTAAGAATTATACGTCCTTTATAGAAATCGTCATTCAATTTAC
This sequence comes from Viscum album, assembly GCA_963277665.1. Lineage (NCBI taxonomy): Eukaryota > Viridiplantae > Streptophyta > Magnoliopsida > Santalales > Viscaceae > Viscum > Viscum album. The sequence continues at coordinate 1,551,136,414 of OY728129.1, forward strand.
ACCTAATTAAATCTAGGAAGATTTTGTTTTCCCACCAAATCCATTAATTTTTGTGGATGGATGTAAGGTAGTTATTTGGGTAGGGATTTTCTATGAGAGTGTGACAATTATATACGCAAGAGAGGAGACTAGGGGCCCATTTATAAGTGAGAGGATATTCACTCTTGGAATTTCAAAACAAATTATTACTACAAATTATTTATCATAGAGTGGTGGAAATAAATTTTTATAATTAAAATATCAGAATATTTTGAGTCAAAATACTCTCATGAAATAATAATTGGAAATTATTATCTATTTTTTAGTATTATCTATTCATTTTAACCCCATGTAAACCCTTTGGAAAATTATCATGGAAATATTATTTGTTTTATTTTATGAGAAAATAATTACCTAGAAAAAGTAAATATTTCAATAAAAGTATCATGGATTATATTTTATGAAATATCCCTTTAATGTGGATGAATATAGTATTATAATATAATTTAATCTATTCAATAAAATATTTTTTATTATAAAATATTATCAGTTTTATTTTTTGAACTAATAATTGTCACATTTTATAGTAATGAAGAAAAAAATTAATTGAAATATGAACTGGCCACACATCCCTAATATTTTATATTTATCTATAAAATTATTTGGGCACTATAAATAACCCTAAATTAACATTTATTAATTTCAAAGTCTTTTTCATTAACAGTATACTTCTTGAATATGTACATTTTTAAAGTTTCAAAAGATTTTAATGTAATTATTTGATAAATAAAAAAATAAAAAAAATAAACATAAAAAATATAAATTAATTAAGATTAATATATTCTTATATATTCAATAAAAATTAATATTTACTTATATTTTTTTCAGGAAAAAAAATCAATATGTCATTTTGACTTGTCTAGACTTTCTAAAAGGTTGCAAAAGGAATATGGATATGTCACCTACTATATAACTTGAAAATTCATATTTATCCAAAGAAATCATTAAAAATACAAAATTATCATTATAAAAGTTTATCAAATATTTATTCCTTTTAAAATAGTTTTTTAGGAAACCATATTTCACATTTTCATTAAGCCACACACACTATGTTGTCACTAAAAATGATTTTCATATTTATGTTGAAATAAATTCTAACATCTATTTTTTATATTTTTAATATATTATCATATATAACTTTTTCTTTATTATTAAAAAAATTAAGATAATATTATTTTCATGGATATATCATAAAGGACATTGTATTTCATAAAATCTATACTTTATAGTATTCACTGAAAAAAAAAATCGAAAAATTGAAAATTCACCCACAAGAAAATTTTGATATGATAATTTTTTAAATTAAATTAGTTTTTTAAAATTCAAATTAATAAATTTTGAAATTATATTTTGAATTTAAATATTAGAACTCATGAAAATGAATTTAATAAAAATGAAATTATTTCCTTTTTTAAATGAAAAAATTAATAAATATATTTATAATTAAAATAACTATACAAATATAATTAATGAATAATAATAAGTGTTGAAACATTAACTGGTTTGTTAATATATAGGTATTGGTGTGATTGGTCACCCCTTAAAGATGTGATACAATATGAGACTATTGGTATTTAGCTATAGCTATGATCATGGAACGACACTTCCAATGGGGATATGGATTTGAATTTGACCAAACCTATGGGGGTTGGGTTTGGGTAGAGTGTGTGTATTAGGAAGATAATTAGGTTATGGGATGATGTGATTTTTTTTATTAGGAATGAAAACACATTGACATCTTGGTGAAGATGAGCCTTGAAGCTATCATGTTTTCATTGGGTGACGTGTTTCAGATAGCATCTAATAGTAAATACCCTAATTGGTCAATATAACCCATTGGATGGCCAAAAAAGAATTATGAAATATGATTTGTGATTTTATGGAATTAGAGTTAGTAGAAGACTAGGATAAACTAGAGTGTTGTGTAATTGGCTATGATCCTTTTTTTGCGTGTGTGTGTGATTTGACCTATATAGAGTCTTAAGATAAGGTATTCTTTGCTCGTGACATCCCAAATTTTTACATTGATGGTTTGGTATGCTTATAACCTTTGTGGACTAGATGTGAAGAGGATGAATTGCATGATTTAACTTTCTTGAGATGCTTGAGTAATGAAAGTTACATGGTAATAAAAATAAAAACATTCCATGAGATATAAAGTTGACTTAATTAACTATCACATGAATGTAACAAATCACTTTGGGTATTGGTATGTTGTTTGAATGATTTCTCAACATTAGTCATTGGATTTATAATTTTCAGTAGTAAATTTGAACTAGAAAATGATGTGATGTGGTGGATTCTATCTTGGAACTGAAACATGAATGATCGATTACTGTACTAGCATTGGTATCACATGGATACAAGTTGTGTGTAGAGTCATGGTGTCATGGATTCTAAAACTATTTCCATATCCCTTGCATCAAATATTTATTAATTTCTTCATTTATACAAATATATGATTATATAACAGGGATATATGGTTATACCCTAGTATGAATTATTTTTTCAAATCTAAATAGAAACCTCAATATTCTTGTAAAAATTATGTTTTCATTTAGTGTCAGTGTATTATGTTAAATGGATCATGTAGGTTCTTCTTTATGCGTACATTGAGATAGCATGCGTGAGGACCTTAATTTTAAGTAGGGTCAGTGTGTGTGTTGATGTTTTTTATTATATTATTTCATATGTGGTCAGTTGATTGGGTGATTAGTTGTATTCATTATATAAATGTTGGATTGTATGCTACATTCCATTGATATAAAATTATTATTATTTATTTATGTGTAATCTAATTATGATAAATATGGTTATCAGAATTTTTTTAAAAAGATATGTAACTCTATTTTGAGGTAATTTTATCCCCACTATATATATTAGGTCATCATCACTAGTCTATAACCTCTAGCATATACGTAGGTACACATTGGGACATATGAATACTCAGTCTAGGACACTATCAGTTGGGATCATGTGGCGGGGTGGTATAATTAATAACCACATGATCAATATCCTCGTCTGTATCCCTACAATTAAAATCTAACGGACTCTAAAAAAAATAGAAAAAATTATTTGAATTAAACATATTATACCAAATAACCATTGATAATATAAGTTTTATATTCACTATTATAATTTTTAGTTTTATTGAAAAATGGTTCATTTTTTCATATATAATATATATCATTAATTGATATATATTTACCAGTGAAAAAATTCAGAAGAATAAAATTTTCATTGATAGGAGATTGATCCTATAATTTTAGGAATATATTAGTGGTTATAGGTTTTTTATAAGGCACATCCAATAATGAAATAGTAGTTGAGATGTTAAAATATCTCCCAAGACATTAAAAAGGAATATTCACCATATGTAGGTGAATTTTCTATAACATAAATAATGTCCAAAACACTATATCATTTAAATAATTAATATTATAATAATTTATAAGGATTTTCATAGTCACATGAATGGTTCCATAGACCAAGAAACATCATCATGAATATGTCCAAAAATCTACGATCTACTTATAAACAACCTAGTATGAAATGTGTTGTAGCATAAATCATGATGTGAAAAGAGGTATTGTTTATTAATATATTTTATCCCATATTCATATATGATTGGAAAGGAGTTGAAGGGATATATTTTGAATATGTAAGGATTTCACCCTACACACAGATGACTTCTCCGGATTTTCTCTTGGCTATTGCATCAGCATCGAAGGCTTCGGTGGTCCCTTTCGGCTCTCTGTTTCCTAGTTCTCCATACAATAGAAGACCCTCTCTTTATCCATCATTCAAGGAATCCATTTATCGTTATATCTTCTTCATGACCAGTTTTGAAGATTTCTCAGAGGTTGCTTAGGAATCTTCGTCTTATTCAGAAGATCTCTTCTCAGCCATTTATATCCTTGTTGATACTTTTTGTCAAGAATCAGATCATCTTTAATGGACTCTAGTTATGAGATTTGGGATTTCCAAACCTTAGCTTCCAATTTTGCAGCATTTCATCAGATCGTGGAGGTTGAGGTCCCTAGATAGGTTTTCGGTGTTATACCGAAAATCGTTCTTCATTGTGCTGCCTTTGAGGGATGATTTCATCTTGGCTTGGTGTAATAGCCCTAGGTTGGTTTGTAACATCTTTCCCCATCTCATTGTCTTGATATAGAGGAGGAATGCCACTTGTCCTTAAGAGGAATTCCCAAGGCACCAAAGAATGGAAATAAATGTCGAGGGATTTAAGAATAAATTGGGTAATGGATTTCCCTTCAGAGATAACCAACCAATCAACCAATCCACTATCAACAAACTACATAATGCATGTCAAAAAACCACAAAACTCATACATTACGAAAAGACAACCAATTATTCCATAACAAATCCATAAGACCATAACAACCAAAAAAATCTGAGTACCAAGAAGAATACAAATAAAATCCACCATAAGAACTAGGACACCATCCATAGTTCCACACCCAGCTCCATGCTTCAAGCACCACAACATCACCAAAGCATCATGTCGAACCGCTAGCAAAATGATATGCCTTACACATACATGTGTCCCGAAATAGAACATCTGCAATAGAACCAAAGCCCCATGAAGGGGTGAGTAATAATACTTAGTAGGATTTCCCCAAATGACTTCCCAACAAACACCACTAGGATAAAACCATTATCATAATTATATAAAGAAGTTTATATAAAACATTAAGTAGTTCAAAAATGACCAATAAGCCAAACCCAACCCTATCAAGTCACCTCACCAAAACCATGAAATCCAAGGGAAATACATACAATCATGCCATAATCCATTTCAATATTTCACATTAGAATAATAATTTTCATCTTGAAAGGAAACACACAACAAGGAAACCAAAACGGTGGAGTTTATGTCCAACCTGTTCACCAATTCCCACTAGTGGTTATTCCTGAGCACTAACCACAATGGTGGTTCATCCAACCACTATCCATCAACCATTTATAGTGAGAATTCCCACCCAAGTCCACACAACCATCAAAATCCATAAAAATTAATCAGCCAACTATCACAAAGCACCAATGCCATACAAAAACACACCACCATTCCCATCGCATGACAATTCACTTCAATAAATCATCCATTTATTGAAAACTCCCATTAACCAATTTTACATTCACAACTACATTTCAATACACAAAATATTTACTAAAAACCATCTTTCACAAAACATTTTTCCAAATAAACCACTAAGGATTTTAATATAATCCTTTTAAAATCACACAACAAAGCCCCTTTTTGCAATAATAAATCATTTTCCCAGAAATCCCAAAATCACCACAAAATGGGATTGCAACAAGATTGACACATAATTATCACAATTTATTTAAAGGAAACAAATTAACTGCAACCAAGTACACTAATTATAACCAAGTGGAGTCAAGAGAGAAGCCACCTACCTTTAGGGTTCTGGGGAATTCTACCCACACACAACTTCTCCCCAATCAAGAAAACGCACCACTGAAACCTCTATAAATCTTCTTACCTATCATCCAAAATACTTAATATAAAAATACAAGGAGAAAAACAACCCTACATATAGATTCAATTGATGTAGATCTCGAAAATCGATAGATAGATATGATTAGATCTATATGAAACCGAAAAGAAACCAAGAGGAGATAATTTCTAGGGAGGAACCACCTTGAAACCTCTTATAATTTCATACAGGATGAGTGGGAGAGCCCCTCAAACCATTTATGAACGAAAATCCTGAGTGTGGATCAGGTGGGAGGAAGTTTGGAGTGAAATAGGTTAAGCCTGAATAAACTCAGATTAAAAAAATACCTTCTTTATGTGGCCGCATGGTTAGCCCACGTGGTTTGGAACACCATACGCATACTATGAGAATGAAACTACCTTAAGATAAGGGGTTAGGCATGGTTGTCTGTCATGGTTTGAAAAACCGTGTGCAGACCATGCAAAGCCCACTGTCTCACCCTCCACGATTTCTTAGAGAACACGCATGGTTTTCCCTAACAATGCACAAACCTTATTCCCTTTGAAAAGCCTCCAAACTTATGAAAAACCATTACAAACTCATACTACCTATTACCAACTCATCAAAATCACATTAGACAAATAAAAAGGCATAAAAAAGGCTACATATCACAAATCGGGGATCTACGTTCTCCTCACCATTGGAATTTCCATCCTCATAAAGTAGAGAACCATCCATTTTCTGAAAGAGCTTAGGCCATAGATTATCCATGTATTTCTCCCACTCCCAAGACTCCTCCTAAATCTGAACATGCTACAAAAAAAATTAGAACTAAAATAATTATTTTAGCAGACAATACATTCTCTTGTCTATACACAATCTGCACTGGCATGTGAACCAAAGAAGAATATGGTTCTAGTTTAACATGATCCAAACGAATCACACGGTCACGTTCCGACTGATACTTTTTAAACTGGGACACATGAAACTTATTGTGAACCACACTAAACTATGGTGGGAAATCCAAATGATAAGCCACCTCTCCAATCCACTCATGTATCTCAAAATTCCCAATGTACCTTGGAGATAACTTACCACGATTTCCAAACCCATGAAGTCACAACCTGGAATAGATTCATAAAAACAAATGATATCTCGCCTGAAACGACAACGGTCATAGACGATGGTCTGCATACGATTTATGATGACTTTGATCCATCTCCTTCATCTTCCTGATAATGTTTATTTTTCCATAGTCTGTTGGACAAGGTTCAGTAGGATAATCAATGTCTCGCCTATTTCTACACAATATAGTGGAGAATGACACAAATTCCCATATAATGCCTCAAACATAGCCATATGTATTGAATTTTGATAACTATTTTTATTGGAGAACTCCACCGACAGTAAGTGACCCACCCATGAACCAAAAAAATCCATTGCACAAGACCTTAACATATCCTCCAAGGTTTTTATCGTACTCTCGGATTGAACATCAGTATGTGGATGATACGTCGTGCTCATAGTAAACTCTATCCCAAGGGATTTCTATTAGGATATCCAAAAACGAGATGTGAACCTCATATCACTACTTGATAAAATTTAAACTGGAACATCACACCTATTTACCACCTACCAAATATAGATTTTAGATAGATCTTCCACAATATGATAATCACGAATTGGAATGAAAAGGGATGATTTTTAAGCAGATCCAAAACCACCCATATGGAATTGTGTTTCTTGAACATTCTTGTAATACATGTTAAAAATCTCATTTCTATTTTCTCATATTTCCACACTAGGATAGGTAAAGAGTACAACTGGCCTACTAGTCGTTGATGATCGCCCTTGACTTGTGGACAAGTCTTCCATATTGAGACAAACTCGACCACATCACTTTTCATACCATCCCACAAAAATTACACTTTCAATAAAATAAAGATTTCTGAAATTTTAGGATAGATAGAACACATGGAATAATGATATGTTTTTAGAATTTACTTTTGAAAAGCCACTAATACCACCATCTGATTCTGAAAAAACATGACTAAAGTCCCATTCAGTTTTGAGCTCTCAATGGTCTCGCCACCATTGATTTTCAACCTCATCACCAATCATTCAGAATTTGATTCCTATACCTCTTTAACCAAATGATCCAAGTCAGAAACCAACAGAATCAAAAGGATGCCCACTCCAACAACCTGGACCTCACATTCCAACAACATATTGGCAAAGACCAACATCAACTGCCACAAATCTGATTCTTGTTTCACTATCTGAGCATGTGATTTCTTATTTAAGGAATCTTCCACTGAATTTCCCTTACATGGTGTGTACATTAAGTAAAAATCAAGCATCTTGAGATATGACATCCATCCCCTTTTCCTTGAGTTCAAATCTCTTTGTGATAAAATTTAACTTACGCTCTTTTGGTCAGTAATCACTATAAATTTCGCACTAAAGAGATAATGATGCCATATATTTAAAGAATGAACCACTTCTGCCAACTCAAAATCATGTGTTTGGTAGTTTTTCTATTGCAACCTCAACTTCTGAGAGCCATATGCAACCAAATGACCCCCTACATTAGAACACACCCAAAAACAGATCATTATGCATCATAATACACCACACACCCTCTCCCTGGTTCAGAAAAAAACCAAGATTGGTGCTGATGCAATGTGACCCCTTAACTCTTTAATTAATTTCTAAAACTGGTCATCCCATTGAAAGGGATATTCTTCCTTGTAAAATATTTCTTTGGAAAATTCAATCAAGAGAAATTGTTAAAAGAACATCAACAATACCCAGTTAGACCAAGGAAGCTCTGTATCTCAAAAATGTTCTTTAGTGGTTTCGAGAAGGTAACAACATCTATCTTTTCTAGATCAACCAAAACACCCCTCTCAGAAATAATATGGCCATGGATGAAAACCTCCTGTATCCAAAAGTCACACTTTGGAAATTGTCAATACAACCAATGGTCCCTCAAGATCCCTAACAGGATCACCTTGTGCTTCTCATGCTCTACCCTTGTCCTTAAATACATCATTATATTATCAAAAAATACAACAATAAATAAATCTAGAAATCTCTGAAATATCTGATTCATCTATTCCATGAACACTGCTAGTTCATTCATTAGACGAAGGGGAATAACCACAGAGTTTTAGTGTCCATATCTACTTCTAAAATCTATTTTTGTGATGTCATCCTTCCTTACCCGTAATTGATGACATCCTGACCTAATGTAAATCTTGGAGAACCACTGAGCACCCCTCAACTGGTCAAAAAAATAATCAAGGTGTGGAAGTGCATACAGGTTCTTCATCATAACCTGATTTATTCTATGATAATCGAAACAGAGCCACTAGGTTCCATCCACCTTTTTAACAAACAAAACTACTGCTTCCCACATAGACGTGCTAGGCTGGATAAATCCTTTTTTCTATAACTCTTCCGACTACACTTTTAATTCCCATATTTCAGGTGGTACCATTTGGTAAGATGAAATTGAGGCAGGATTGGTTCATGGATAGAGATCAATCATAAAATACACTTATATAATTGGTGGAAAACTTGATAATTATTCAATAAATACATCCACAAACAGATCCACAACTGTTGGAAGAACACTTTACTAAACACCTTCCACCGATTCCAATGATAAAGCCTCCAAATGATACGAGATCATGCAAACAATTGGGAAAAAAAATATGTTCCACCTATATTTTAATTCTTCTCTCCTAAAATAATATGTTGAACACCATCCTCTATCATAAAACTAACTGTTCATGCCTAGCAATTGATGTGGGACATAAAAATAATCAACCAATCCATTCCCATGGTTATGTAATAATCATCCATATCAAGTAGTGAGAAATACCACATCAATTCAATGTCGTCCAAAACTAAGAAAAATTCCCGATAAAGGATAGATCGACAATATCTTTGACCCATAAGAGTTTGTAGTTTCAAAATAGAAGGCATAATTTCTACATATAAACCAAACAAATCAACGATGTGATAAGCTAGAAAATTGTGTGAAGAACCAATATAAAACAAAGTGTGAATAACTGTTGAATTTAAAATAATTTTACGTCGCTACATGGATAGTCATGACTGACCATCCATCATAGCCTACACATCTCCCATCAACTTTATACTTACCACACACTACTCATTATTACCCGGTTGAGGATTCATGGTGTTCTAAAAATCACCATCTACCACATTTCTCTACTGGTGAGGGGTATACTGTTGTCCCTATCCCATCAATGCATAAGACCCCTATGACCCCGTAGGAGTATCACAGACACATGTCCTCAGAGAATTACAAGAATAACACAAAAGATTCCAGATCTTCTTACAATTATGACATGCTCAAGGTTGTGTGGAACAATCCCTCTTGATGTGGTTCGTAGAAACACATTGAAAACATCCTGGATTACTCTGAGGCTTTAGAGGAAAATTCACTAATCCATCCATCAGATTCTATGACATACTCCCACATTATAAATAATTGTCCCTATTCCACTTTAACCCAACATTCGAGTTCCCACTATTCCCCATGGGTACAAACATACTTTCACCGCATGTAGCCCCCCAAAAGATCATGGACATCCACCCTAGCTCTATTCACCATTTTCATGTAATCATCTAGACACAACATTGATATCTTGGAATGCATTTCCTAGTTCAAAAAAACATTAAAAATTAGTGCCATCAATGATGTACAACCTGCCACCTCAGGTGAAAACCACCAAAAGTTCATAATCATAGCCACATATTCTGTTACTGAAAAATTCACTAGATTCAAACTGATGAAACCCATTTTACGTTAAATTCTAGACATTTGAGGGTAGAATTGTTTATTAAACAATTCCTCAAAACCCTTCCATGTCACACTTTGGTTCGTCCTGGCCTGGAACGATAGATCCCACCAATGAAGGGAAAGATCTTCCATCATATACGTGGCTAGTTTCACTTTCATCTCTACCGGTGTTCCCAAAAAGTCAAATATCCTATTAATTCTGTTCAGACACACTTCAACACTTTGTGGCTCCGAATAACCTATAATTATTGGTGGATTTCTTCCATTACAACTAAATTGCATGATCCACATTAATTGGTGCATCTTATTTATTCCCACTTTCCACATCTTGGAATGATTTCACAATACTCTGCACTAGTTGTTAGTTCACCTAAGGGTCTATTGAAACCACATTTTCAGCAGTATCCTCTAGTTAATCTCAACGACACCTACCTGGTTCCATTTATATCAACACCAAAACCACCATAAGTCCCACCCCCTTAACAATAAAGGGTATAAAATTTTCAAATTTAACTACATAACAACTATCCCAACCATGATTTCTAAAAGTTCACATTTCCCATTGTGCGCTATTCTGAAAAATCTACCATGTTTTGAAAATAATCCAATTTTCAAAATACCACATGTTTCCATGTTTCAAATCCTTCCGTTTAGAAACCCAATTTAGATATTACAAATCTAGTCATGCACATCTCACCATTGATCATTATACCCCAATAAAATATGAGTCATAGTGGGATGTCATTTCAAATATGCATGTTGTGCTCATCTCATTGGCTACATGCATGACAATGAGATACCCAATTCCTATAAGTGTCTCCAAACACCTGTTTACCCACCTCCCTCATAACTTGAAGATCAGTATAAAATTGTTAGATACATCCTTTTAGGCTATACATTCCACGTTCTGACAATATTACACCTTTCTACCATCCCGACTCAAGGAATAGACCAAGAAGGGATGTCAACACCAAGACCGATATCCAATGCCAAAGGACATAGAAACTGTTCTCAAATGAATGTAAAGGACCAAACAAAATGATAACACTAGTAACGTACTACCCCATATAATTGGATTTGAGAGGGAAGAGGAATGCTACATGGACTCAAGCGACCTTCCCAAGGCACCAAAGGCATGCAATAAATGATGGGGGATTTTAGAATAAATTGGGGAATGATTTTTTCTTGAGATAACAACAACCAACCAACCAATCCACTATCAACAGAATATATGATGCATGTCTACAAAACCACCAAAATCATACATTACCAAAAGAAAACCAATTATCCATAATAAATCACAAATACAAAAACAACCAAACAAAATTTTAGAGTACCATCGAAAGACTTCAGAAACACTCTAGAAGAACTAGGACACCATCCATAGTTTGACACCCATCTCTATGCTCCAAGCACTACAACATCACCCAAGAATCATGCCGAACCACTAGAAAAAATGAGATTCCTTACACTTACCTTTTTCATGGAACACATCATCTTCAAAATCCCAAAAGTTATAAGAAGGGGCGAGTAAAAATACTCAGTAGGATTTCTCCAAATTACTTCCTTACACATGACACTAGAATTAAACCGTTAGCACATTTATATAAATAACTTTATATAAAACATTAAGTAGTTCAACAATTACCAGTATTCTAAACACACCCTTTTCAAGTCAACTCACCAAACCGTGAAATCCAAGGGAAATCCAAAAAATCATGCCATAAGCCATTAAACCATTTCACATTATCACAACAATTTCCATATTGAAAAGCAACACACATCATGGAAACCAAAATGGTAGAGCCTCTATCCAACCCATTCACTCATTCCCAATAATGGTTCTTCCCGACCACTACCCATAATGGTGGTTCTTTCAACCACTATCCATCAACCTTTTATAGTGAGACTTTCCACCCACTTCCACACAACCAGCACAAGCCATTACACTTCATCAACCAACAAGCATAGAGCACCCAGGTTACTCAAAAGTACACCATCATTCCGATAACATGCCAATTCACTTCAATAAATCACATATTTATTGAAAATAACCTTTAAACAATTTTATTTTCCAAAGAACATTTCAATAAACATCCTATTATTTGAAATTCACCTTTCACAAAACATTTTTCAAAATTAGACACTAACTATTTTAAAATCTATATTTTAAAATCACACAAAAAAATCCTGTTTTTTCAACAATAAACAATTTTCCCCAAAATCAAAAAATCACCCCTAAATGGGTTTCCAAACTTATTTAGATATCATTATAATAATTAATTTCACGGAAAAATAATTAATTGAAATCGAGGCCACTAATTTTAACCAAGTTGAGTCAAAAGATAAGCCACCTTCCATTAGTGTTCTGATGAGTTCGAACCACACATAACAGCACCCCAATCAAGAAAAAGCACCACTGAAACTGTTCTAGACCTCCTTCCCTATCATCCAAAATCCTTAATATCACCTTAAATGGGAAAAAATAACCCTAAATCTACATGCAAAGGATTTAGCTCTAGAAAACCTAGGGAGAGGGAAGAGTAGATCTAGAGGAAACCAAAGAGAAACCAAGAGGAGTGACTTAATTGTGAGGAACAACCTTCAAACCCCTTACAATTTCATCCAAAACTAGTGGGAGAGCCACTCAAACCCTAGAGAACCAAAAATCTTTAGTGTGGATCGAGTTGGATGAAGTTTGGAGGGAAATAGGTCATGATTGAGGGAATCTGGATTTAAAAATTCCTTCTTTAAGTGGCCTCATGGTTAGACCTCAAGGTTTTTCAAACCGTGCGATAACCGTTCAGATGCCACTACCTAAATAGTAGGGGTCACAAATAGTAGTCTCGCGTGGTTTGGAAAATCGTGTGTAGACCATGTGAATCCCACTGTCTCCCCCTGGATAGTTACCTGGAGATCCTGCAAGGTTTTCCCTAACCTTTCTCAAACCATGCGACCTTATAAATTCTTCCAAACCAATTAAAACCCATTTTTAAATATCCCAACCTATTCTCGACAAATGAAAATCACTTTAGAAACATAAAAAGTCCTAAAAAGGCTACATACCTCAAACCAGTGTGCTTAATGGATGGTCACTAGAGGTTCCCACTTTATCGTTTGTCTTTTCATGTTCATCAAGACAAGGACCCTTCTTTGGCAGTAGTGTGGATATCTTTACCAGGTTTGATTCTACCTTTAATGAATCTCAATTTTCTTTGTGTTATTTGGACTTCATTGGTCCCTTCTTATGAGCTGATGATATGTGTGTTTGGATAGAAGACATGTTGACTGTCCATATCTGTGTCAAGACGGATTTTTCGCACACTCCCCCTTCCATGATTCCACATAGAGTTTAAGTAATTCATGTTTGGTCTCACTCTTTGGTGCTTCCTTCTCCGCCCAATGTTTTCCCTAACATCCACATACAAGGATATTATTCTCCCGAATGTCGTAAATCCAAAAATATCATGGTTTATTAAGATTATATGTTTCTTCCAAAAATCTCAATACCTCTTCTAGGGTAACTGATCCTTCTATAAAATCTAGGTTGGGATTTAGAGACGTAGGGAAGTGAGTATTTATCCCTCATTCCTCTAAGATTTAGGTGGATTATTCTACCTCTGTGAGATATACCTCGGTGGTTACGCATCATCATCCTTAGACATGGTTTCACTAAGTAGTCAAAGGCTTTCCTTCCTACCTATGGATTTCCAACCCCAGCCCCAGTAGTTAACATCATATCCCATGGGGCTTAATTTTTTATTTTAGGCTTCCCCATCCTTTCCTTGCCTCGCTATTAGGGAGATAGATACTGAGGATTTCCCAGATTCTTTTTTTGTAGGTATCTTTGTAAATGTTCATATTTCCTCCATAATAGGAGGATGAGTGTTACTTGTACCTATCAATATTTGATATCATACCTTATACGCGGAAGGTGTAGGTGCCCTGAAGGCACTCTCCTGCTTCTCAATCCTGTGTTTCATCTTATGATGTTTAGACTAGATCGTAGTCGAGATCAAATCCATGTCCATGTCATCAAAGAACCGTCAATGCCAAGAGTCTAGGTCCAGTTCTAGATGCCTCTTTCATCAATGACTAATCTCCTTAAATGAAATTTGTGTGGGATTTTCTCTCGGGTAAAATTGAATTTCAACTCTAGTGAACTTCTCAATAACTCTGACTCTACGTTTGGAAAGTCATAACCAAAGAAGGATTCTTCTAATGTCAATGATTTTTCTCATCGCTTTAGGGTGAAGGGATTCGTTATAGGTTCTACCTTTAATTATCATATCTATATTTTATAGAAGGCTAGGATTTCATGTGACATGCTCTCTTTGTAAGGTAAATTTATCAATATCTGTGTTTTTGGTGGGAGACACTACTTTCACCCTTTCTATTGTATATACTAAATGTGATACTTAAGCTAGAATTTACCTTTGGTAAGACTTATCTTACTTTTATCTAGGATATTTTTATTGAATGGTAGGTGGATAATTCAATATTTTGGTAATCTCAATGGAGAAAAAAGGAAGTTTTCCCTTCCCTATGAGGGAAATCATGGGAATCATGGAATTTATGGAATGTAACGAGCTTATGAATACTATTTTTTATGGAGATCTGTTTAAATGGTGTTATAATCAGAGTGGCAATAATTGTTCTTAGAGTTTTCTTGATCACTATCTATTGAGTTGAGCAACTCTTTCTAACTTTCCATTCATCGAAGTCTCTCACTTGGTAAGGGGTCTCTTAGATCACCCCCCCCCCATTATCCCATCCTATATTTTAGCAGTGTTATTGATGATTTCATTCATTTTTACTCCACCTCGGTGGGAAATAAATAATTTTTGGACATTGTGAGGAACTCTTATCATCTCTCTTTTAGAGGTAACCATTGGATTTAACTACATAATAATTTGAGGCATCTCAACGGTCAACTTCAATCCTAGATAAATTGTCTTCCCTCATGTGATCATGAACTTGTAGAAATTAATAGGGACATCAACCAAATCGATTTGATCTTTGGAAATTCTTGTGATGATGATGTTTTTAGCACCATGAAATCCAAGAAGTATTACACTGGATATTTGTTACTAAAACAAGAGCACATTACGGGTGAAAAAGTCATGAGTAATGTGGATATGTGAAGGTGATAAAAATATTGGTTAATTTCATGCATGTCTCAAAGAGAGACATAGGCACATCAATATCAACCTGATTATGGATGATGGTTCCTATAAATATGATAGGGATTTCACTGGTAATATTGAATATTCATTCATTAGGTCCCTCCTAGCATCCCCTAACTCGATCATGGCAGGGGTTATGAGAGTGGCTCTTCAGATCTTTCTAATTTGATTCCATTCATTGTTACTAAAGATGTGAATGATATGTTGAAAGATCATCATAGGGATGGAGAAATTTGTGATGTGGTTTTTGGAAATTATGTCTGATAGCATGCTTAGTATATATTCATTCCCTATTTTACTTTACAGACCTATATGGGATATAACAATGGGGAGTATAATCAATGCGGTGTAGGACATTTCCATGCTGTATAATTACCTAGTGTGTCATGTGATACCAAAATTTTTATGGTTCCCAAAGTTAATGATCCTAAACCTCTAATAAATTTCATAATATAAACTAGTTCAATGTTATTTACGATGTTCTTGTTGGTGTTCTAAGAGAAATACATTCCCATATCCTTCCATGTTGGGTGGATGAGGAACAACATGGGTTTCTGATGTCCATTTCTTCTGCCCGCGATTTGATTAGTGATATAAATCTGATGTCCATTGGTGGAAATGTGATAATAAAACTAGATATTATCAATGATTTCGATAGAGTTGAATGGGGATTTCTTATTAGGTCTCTTAGAAGAATGTGGTTCTCTTTGTGGGCTAATGATTCTCTATTCCTCTTTTTCAGCACTCCATGGGTGTCTACATCATTTATGGGAAAATGGTTTTGGATATTTAATGTTTTAAGAGGTTTTAGGAAAGGAAATACTCTCATCCTTCCCTATTTATCCTTTCTCAAGACTCCTTGAGTAGGTACATTAATCATTTCATTGATGTGGGCAAGGTAATACCCATTTATAATAAATATTTGACTATAGGTATGACACATCTCATGTTTACAGATGAAACCGTCCACTTTTCTAATGGGAGTAGAAGGACAAATAATGTTGTTAATTAATTTTTTTATGTTTATTGAATATTCAATGAACACATAGTCATCCAAGTGAAAATTAATTTCTTTGTCCCAAATAAATTACCTGAGATGAGAGTAAGGATGTCGGAATCTAGCATTAGCATGCATAAAGGATCATTCACTATGAACTAATGGGGTTCCCATATGTCCCCTAAATCTATTCTTATAATTCACTTTGATATGGTATTTGAGTAACTTTTGGGTCACATTATTAACTGGAAAAATAGTTTCTTATCATTTCGAGGGAGAATCACATTGATCAATTCTGTTCAATCCTCCATCCCTTTGAATATTTGGTCCACTCTATAGTTTCCAAATAATTTGACTAAAAATTTGAAAAAACTCTGATATCCTTATTATAGAATGAAAACATGGAAGGTATGTACCACTAGAATTCTTGGAGAGAACTTTCTAAACCTTTTAAGGAAGGTGGTATTAGAAATATGAGTATTTCTTAAACTATGAAAAGACTTCATGCCAAACTGGATTTGGATATTATTAAGAGGAAATATTTATGGGATAAGAATATGAAGTTCACTTATGGTGATGATTTTTCACAATCTATATCTAATAACTCTAGAATTCAGAAGATGACTCAGCCATATATACTTATTAGAACTAGAATTGTGTAGGAACATTTATTAGATTCCCATACTACCCATCCCCAAATATATATTTTAGGAAAGCTTTCAAACATCCTCTATTAATCAACATCACTTTGGATGACAATCAGACGTTTTTTCATAAAAACATTTTGTTGAATGATGGATGAGATGGATGTGTTTTTACTGGATCCACTGTATGTACTTTTATTATCAAATATTTTCTTACCAATTAATTAGTATGTTATGTCAAAGATCCACGGGGAGATACTTTACGGTACGGGGATCGCCTTTTTATGTCATTTTACCTATTGTGGTGTTTCTGGAACATGGACATTCCATCCAAGGAGGGAATTAAGTGGAGATGGATTAGCATTGCCAATAAATACCTTAGTAGTAGAATACTGAGCTATGAGTCCACGCTTCACAAGTTCATCAATAGAGAATGGGAGAATGAGTTATGTCATTTTTTAGTCAGTTTATATGGTGATCAAATGATTTTTCGTCTATTGAAGCCTTTGTTCATCTTTGGTTCCATGTTAAAGATAGACCAGGTCCTGAGAGGAAATCCATGAAGTTGATTTTCATAGTAGGGTGGTGGGTCCTTTGGTCATCTAGAAACACCAAATTCCATCTGGCCTCGCTGGGGAAATTCATATAAATCCTATTAAAAATCTGAAATTTAATTCTTGACTTAAGTAGGTTTTTCAATGAATCGGAGAATGGTGCTTCTCTCATGGCCCTACGCCCCTTACACCCATCATCATCAACGACATATATGTTTTGGGTAAATTGATAGATTGGAATCCCCCACTATTGGGGAACATGTTAAACACTAATGCGTAATGCTATGTGGGATTAATAGGCAGAGGTGGATTGATCAGATATCCAAATGACTAAGTTTTGGTGCATTTCTCACCTTCCTTTTGTTTTGGTGACTCTCTTATAGTGGAAGACCGTGATTTTCTCACCAGATTGTTCCAATGTGATCAATGGAATATTATGACCATGTTGGTTGAAACTGACTTGCTTACAATATATAAAGATCTAATTATAAAAGGTCCCATTAACTAGACTATTGAGTACTCCATAAGAAGGTACAAGTGGCTAATGAACAATCAGATGTCCATCCATCATACTTGGTTCCATGAAAATGTTGTTGCTGACTTCCTTTCTTCTAAAGTGTCACTAAATGATTCATTTTTATTTGTTTCACATCTTGGTTACTTTCCCTTAAGGGTAAGAACTTTTTTCAGAATGATGTACTTGGGTGTGATTATTTAATAACCCCGAAATTATTTCTGTGTAGGCTCTTCATCCTTCCCCTTTTAATAAAATAAAAATTCTTTTGGTGGTGGTAGTACGATTGTGAGGGCTCTTGTTAGCGGAGAATAATGATAGTGTATTGATTGAATGAGTATGTTTTAAAATATTTCCCTTATTAGTATTATCATAATTATTATGGAATAATTTATTTTTGAATTTAATTATTCCATAACATGTATATCTACTAAATGAGTCATGTTGGATAGAAAAATTTTTATCAATTTTTTATCAGTAAAATTAAATGTAACCAATCTAAGAATGACAAATTTGTTCTTTGAAAACATTTTTGGTTTTATATCATAAAACATTTAATTTTTTTCATCAACATGTGATAGATATCGAATAATAAAATAATGTGGGGATTATTTTAAATGTTTAATACAAAATAATGTAATAAATTTTAAATAATAAATTTTTCAGACAATGAAATTGCAGATGACCCCATCATTGATTTCATTAATAATTAATTTTTATTTTAATGGTTGATTATCTAGTATTTGGGATTACAAAAATTTTGATCCAAAAATTATTGGAATGAGTTTATTAAAATTATTTCTTGAAATTTGAACAAAATATTCATTTTTTTCAAATAAACATGTATTGTATAAATTATAATATACCAAAACATTATCATTGGATTTAACATAATACATCCATTATAACAAGTAATTCAATTGTGTATAATCTAATTCAGGTCACCCTATAATATCATTTCATTTTTGTTAAATGAGATATTTTGAAAATGTAAGGAATTGATTATATAGTATTGTTAATCGTATAATAAATTAAAAAATTAAAAAGATACGACATTATAAAAAATCAGTTTTCAATTCATAACATTGTTAATTAATTCTGATGCATATATTCCTTGTTATACTTAGTAAATATGTTGTGATTTTAGAATTATTAGTAATAAATTAATTATCTATCTTCATGGTAGAATTGAAAATTAAAACTGTAATTTATCATTAATTTTGTGACTTAATTTCCTTATCATAAACTACAATATTCATTAATGGGTGTTCATACATAGATTACCTCTATGAAAAACATAGAAGAAAAATATTTTATTCGTCATGATGGTGAGATATATTTTTTACTTCATGTTTTAAAAAATAAATTACATTTCATATTTCCTCCCAAATCATCACTTGAGGATCATATTTAATTCATTCAAAAAATTCCATTAAGGAAACATCATATTTGATGAAAACTCACAGATTACTTTTTTCTATCAATTCATTCGATGAAATGTTGTATATATAATAAACCAATTTATGCGATAAATTCTGAAATATAACTATAAATGATCAAGCTCAATTATAATGTTCTTAATTTTAATTTTTGGATGAGTAATTACCGCAATAATTATTTATTAATAATCAGGGGAATACCTCATATATTAAATTACATTGGAATGTCAGATAATGTAATGATATATCCCTAGATACTTTCTTCAGTGAGGTACATGAGACAAAATTTGATTGATTCAGTTATATAGTGTATAATTATTATATGGGACAATGTCTTTCAAGATATCATAGAGAAGTAAATTCTTGGGACCAAAAAATAATACAAAAAAATATAATTCACAACATCTCATAGCTCTATAATTTCTTCTTTTATGATGTGAAACACCTTTTTATTAAGTGGTTTGTAATAGATTATTACAAAATTAATAATAGAATGAAAAAAATTGAATCGTTATATTGTAGGATATTTAGTTAAAAAACTATTATTTTATTAGTAAATAATATACTAATATTTGGAATACAATTGATGTAATATTCTTTTTTGGGGGACATATACACCAGAAATGATATATTGAATTAAATGATAGAGAATAAAAGAGGGTAACACATAATTTTGATGACATAATAATATTTAGTGATTATTTATATTTTTTTTATAATAATGGATGATTTGACAATAAATTGATTCATAAAATTTAATATTATCCAATACATTGGATGATGTTATTTGGGTTTTAATCATTATTGAGTGAATGTAAATGTTTATGTATGATCTTGTTTAAGAGTACAATGAAATAGATATATTAATTTTATTCCCTAAATAATCTATATTTTTTTTTAAAAAATAATGTCACTACCACAGATTTTGGTATTCATAGTGCCACCCCTTTAACAGTGCTAAAAAAGTGCTCATAATGTGGTACCCTTTATCAACTCTTAAAAAAGCGCTATTAAAAGTAACCCTTTATCTGCTCATTTTTACTTGCACTGCTAAAGGGTATATATTAAAGAAAATTATTAAAAGTAATATATTAATATATTAATATGTAAATATATTGATATTGATAAAAATAATATATATATTTATATTTATTTATTTATTTGCTCAATTGTGTTTTAGATAAGGATAAATAGAAATCTAAAATTAATATATAAGATATTTATTAAGAAAAGATCATGGAATAATTTAAAATATAATTTTAGTTAATAATTTTGTGATTTTTATTGAATAATTGTCATTTAATAAAAATTTGAATATAAAATAAATAAATAAAAGATATAAATTAAGTTTAAAAAATAACTAAAACTTCAAATAGCCATAACATTTGATCACAATGTTTGTTTGAGCTCTACCACATATCAAATAAAGTTTTTCGATGATCTTTATTCCTCTTTGACTAGGGGTAACTGTCATTATAAATATTTTAGGCCAAAAAAGGCCCAAAAGGCCTCTAAAACTATGTTTCTATTCGACGTAGCCCAATATTTTAACATTTTTGGATTTTCAGGCTAATTTATGGGGGTCTTTGTTTAATTTTTTGGTGGGGACTAAATTTATTCACAAGTATTACATTTATATTGGTATAATGGTTTTAAAATTTAATCATTTTTTACAATGAACTATTATTTATAATAAAATTAATCACAGTATGTACATATTTTTTATATATTCACACCTAAAATTTTAATTTTATATATAATTAATTAAACATATTTACATAAAAAATATATTTAATAATATTTAGTATTTATCTAAATAGAAACTATTATACATTTTATCTAAAATAAAAAATATGAATATTTATATATCTATATAGTGTGTGTTTCTAGGTGTCTATATATACATATATATATTAGTGTGTGTGTGTTTAGGAAACTAATATACATTATTTATATATTCTAACAAATAAATAGACATATTAATATATAATAATATAAATATATAAAATATGTATAAATATGTATAATTAAACTTACATATACACATATATAATATATATATATATATATATATATGTATGTATGTTGAATATATTCATGTATTTATTTATTTATTTATATACACACAAAAAAATATTTTATAATTGTATTTAAAACTAATATTACAAATATATATTAATATATGAATAAATATATAACCAAATATATATTAATATAGGAATAAATATATGGATACAAAATATAACTATACAGATATATAAATATACATATATATAAATAAACATTAATATATGAATAAATATAAATATAAATATATTAATATGACTATATATGTATATTAATATAATTATAATTTAATATACAAATAAATATAACAATATTGATAAATAAATATATGTATCATTAAATTGAGAACAAAGTAAAATGGAGGAGTGGTAAAGTGTCTGGAACGTAGGAAAAAAGGTCTTGAGTTTGAATCCAGGGAGAAGAAGGGGCGTGAGCGCATATTCAGTTGGTCTAGAGCTGTTAAATGGCTTGGGAGGGTGATGTTAAAGGCTGGCTGGTGAGGGTGGGTGCAAGGGGGTGGGGGTGGTGAGTACAGTTGAGAGGGGGTGGTGGGTGTGGTAAAAAGGGCTCTCCATTTTTTTGATATATTTTTAAAACAATTTACATTTTTTTAATTTTATCTGTGCTTTTTTGAGCGCTGATAAAAGGGACCTTCATCAGTGTTTTTCTAAGCACTCATAAATGGGTCCCCCTATAACTTCAGCCAGATTAACAGCACTAGAAAATCACTATTAAAATATATTTCTAGTGTTAATAAAGGGATATCTATAGTAGTGTGTAATGAATTGATCTACTTTATATGGTTAGTAAAATAATAAAAAAATTCATTTAATAACATATAATACACTATAATAGAAACAAATACGAACATCAAATCCATCATTATTGTGTATTATATAAATTAATTATAGTTAATGAAATTTCATCACTAGGGGTATCTAAATACTACTCTAACCAAAAAAATAATCAATAACGTCACCAACCACAAAAAAATCAACAAAATTAAATTTTAGAGAAATGAAAATTATTTCATAATTTATTTGATCATTTTAAAGAATTATATTAAATCAAAATTCTAAAATTTTCATATTAGGACCAAAAAGTTAAGATTATTTCCATTTATCAAGAGGAAAGTATTTCTCACTCCAAATATCTACTCATAGAAGTCAAAATCGGGATGAAAATGTTAAATCCATGTGATGATGGAATGACATTACATTGATGATAAATAGTATTGAAAATGGTAAGTTTGAAATAGAGGGAAAATGACATTGAATACATGGATAGTAATGGAGTTCAATATGTCTGAACTATTGGACATACTAGAAAATGGAAAGGATGTCATTATAGAGAAGGAATAGAAGGGTCTTGACCTGTATGATCCCAATTAATTTCTTTTGTCCCATATTATGTTATGGAAAATGGATCATATATTATTAATATTCTCATTATGTTTTAAAAATTACATATCATTAATCAATTTTTGGGGAGTCACTATATGCATTCAATTGATTCCCAGTTTTTGAATTATTTCATTCCCAAAAATTGATTAATTGAAGAATAAAATCATTCTCCCTTAATAGAAGAATTGTCTTTTAATGAAAAGTATAATGTTACAAAAATATATAAAAACCTATTATTTTTCATATCACATTCACTATTCTACCATATGATTATTGGAATAATTATCATATGATTATGAGAAGAAGTTGTTTTTTGAATTACAACATACATGTATTTCTATTTACATAACTATTAATTCAATAATTTGTTTGAAGATTGTTGAAGAGGATGTCTATTTCCATTTTGGTATGATTATATTTCTAGTAAAAATTATCACTAATATTAAAGTAATCACATTTGAATTTATCATTTATCACGGGTTCAGAAATCCTTGAGATAGTGAATTATTTTCCTATGTAGGAACAATGTATCGCCTAATATTTTTATTAATAGGGTTTCTTCTTTCAAATATTAAATTGATGTTTTTGATTCCATTGATATTTTATGATCGTATATATGTCACAAAATAGAAGAAATTGTACATCACATTCTATGGATGAACTTGTTTCTTAATAATCTAAGAAATTATAACACGTTTAATACGATAGGCTAGTATATTGTATAAGAAATCAATATTGAAAAAATAAATCGTTATATAAAGCATAAATATGGTGGAGATAGGTTAAATTGTGAAAATGGTTCTCAAGGTACCATAACTTGAGTTGAATCATCTCTCATCATCCTAGTTATATGGTTACATGGAGGATTAAGACTAATTGAAAATCTTTATGAAGTCAACACTCATAATAGAATAGGAGGTGGAGATTTTATATGTTTTTAAAATGGGGGCATAATCTACTAGATTAAAAATTCCCAAAAATAAATTTCCTCGATCTATTAATATCACATTAATATTTACTCATGGAGGATGGTTTTATGAACTAATGTTAACCACATTGATGGATTACCACGCCAATGAAATTTCCATTGAAGACATATGGGATTTTACAAATGAACAATGGAATCATATATCTAATCTTTGGTAGTACATTTTTATGGATCCAATATTTGTTTCAATTATTTATTTAATATATATTATTTACAATATGAAAAATTAATTAATTTAAAAAAGGTTATTCATATAATGTGTAATATGTTTTGATAACAATGTTTTATAATAAAATTCATCGATTAATAATTTCCATAATAGTTTAAAGAAATAGTATGGGTTCATTTAGCATGTAATGTCTTTTATTTTTCACTAAATGGATATATATTCAAAAATATATTTTCTCTCTCGTTGGAATCATGAGAGAATCATATTACAAATCCATTGTGAATACATTCATATTGGTTGACGTATATTAGAATTATCAAACTACCAACTATATTCTGGTCAGTTATAATGTATAATGTCTAATACAGAAAAGGGTACATATTAAACTTTTTTTTAGATTAATAATATGTTTATTAAATACATATTTATTTAATATTATGAAATATGGTGGTTATTATTTTGGGAAACAAAAAAACTCATTGTTCAAAACATAGATAAGTATCACATCATGATAAAATTATATATTGCTTTGGTACACTATCTATATTTAGTAGAAATTAAAGGAAATCAATCCAAGATTAGTGATATAACTAGAAATTAAAATTTACATTCCTTCAAATCGATTGACAGAATATACTATTTTGATGTGTTTTTGTGTTTTTAGGTTCTTTTCCATTATATGTTGTCACACAGAATATTGGATCAGGAAAAAATTTACACATTGATCCCATGTAACAATAAGTCCTATGGATAATCTGTAATCACATCATATAAGAATATAAGGAATAGATAAAAATAATTGGGAATGTCTCTTCGAATGTAATTTATTAAATGTAAAGCATCCATGTAATTTAAAACACAACCATAAAAAATAACCAAGATTTAAGAAACAAAAAAAAGTCTAAAATTTAACAACATATAAAAAAGTGATGGTCAAATGAAAAAACCAACATGATAAAAATATCCCAAGTACATGATGTATGAGTTTCTAGACCCAACCGTTCAACTATCAAAATCTAAAAATTTATGGAATGAATACTTGTTATAACATGGACACACATATGTATAACATATACCCAGAAAAAATATTGTTTGCATATACCAAATTTTATATGCAATGTGTAATAAATTAATCCACATAGTGTACCACTATGACTTCCATTAGTAATCATTGAAAAAAACCAACTATTCTCATTTGAGGACATAAATATAATGAAATAATTATTATCACAATTTTTGTAAATGTGTAGATAAAAAAATTAATTTATTTAGAGAAACATGTTTTAATTTATCATTTAAAAACCAAGAATGTATAAATAATATGATTAATATATTTATGGAAATCATCTAATGTAAAAATAAATTAGTGTTTTTGACTTGAACAAATAGTTAAGAATTACATCTTCTAAGAACCATGTATTAAATCTATCGGGTATATTAGATATCATTCAACATGGATGTATCTCCCAAATGTTCTAAGAAAGGAACATCATGATTGATAGTGTATATGAAATGAAACACCATGATTAGAATAAAATTTAACACCCCATGACATTACAATATATTTATTTTTAAATAAATTCAATCTCTTTGATAGATTGCAGTGCACACAACAATGTGTTTAAAAGAAACAAGATAGTCTAATATGATATAATTATTCAAAAATGTCCCCAAAAACCTTTCCATTATGTTTTTGGATACGAATAGGACTAACTATATTATGAAAATAATGTCTTTTAAACTATTAAAAAAATCAACTACTATATTTTGATTATAAAGAAATCTTATGTAAGGAAAAGTAACATTTCTAAAATCTCTATTTTTTATAGAACAGTTTCATAATGTATTGAGAAATATATTTTAAAATAATTTTTCCCATATTTATAAAATTTATTTTAAAAAATAATTTTTTTTGAAATAATAATATCGATATTAACTAAGAATAGATATTTGAGAAATTTCTAAAAAAATAATTCTTTTATAAATAGTAAAAAATAATGATTTTTATTGAAAAATTCATTTTCATATAAATTATTTAAATATAATATTTATATAATAATGATTATGTAATGAAAAATTCTAACAATTATAATAAAATTTCGGCAAGTTATATAATTATGATTATTTTTATATTTAACTTCATTTATAAACATTTTATAACTGTTTTTTTTTTGTAAAATCATTTTTATGTCACGTCAATGAGTTTTAATTTTAATGAAATATTTACACTCATCTAAATTGAATTTGAAAAAATTAATTCAATATTTTGAATCAGAATTATCAATATTATAAAATAAGGTTAACATATTGTTTTACCATAATGAATATTGAAAACAATAAAAAATGAAATTCCACAGAAATGGTAAAATCTAATTTATTAAGGGGATAAAATAAAATAAAAAGAGTTACAATTACATGAAAATGTTCCCAAAAACAGTTTTCATGATATATTAATAACTTATAACCTCTATTGTTAGATAATATCACATTTTGGAGGATTTTGCCCTGATAAAAACGTTTTAACAGTTGATTCTTATGAAATATTCCATATTTATCCTCTCCCCTACTTATAAACTCTCTCATGATCATAACACTACCATAACTATTTTGGTTAGCCATATTCAAATATTATATATTCTTTTCATTCCCTAACCCTATCTTAGAGGTATTTTAATATCAAAATCAATATAGGAAGGATATATGTTAACCTTAAAGAGGCTTCTCAAAGAAGATTTAATTTTTTTAGTATTTATTTTATTTACATAGTATAAATAATTATAATATTATCAATATAATTTAGAATAATTAAACTGATATATATCAAATAATAATATTTTATTATGTTATCTAAATGAATTATATATATCAACTCTTCCATCAAATGGGGAACGAAACATTAGATTGAGTGTAAGAGGACTACCGTCTCGTGAACCGATTTAATTCATTTTCCATCACCACTATTCATTTTTTATATTATGATTAATTTAAAATATTAATGAAATTATTATACTTATATTATGTTTATATCTCATATACCTTATGAAATTTCATAATGTGGGTGATATGATAATGTTGCACATCTGTACGACAGACTACTGCCTCATGATGCGATGTGATTCATTTTTTATTTATACATTACCTGGATGGTACTAAAGATAATGTTAATGAATATATGTGATATATATTACCTAACTATACTTATAGAAATATAATATCACATATAACTTATTTCTTTCCAAGGAGAACAACAATTTCTCTCGAAAGTGCAAGTTGACTACCCCCTCCACAAGCGATGTGAAATGTTTTTCATTTATTTTTACATAGAAGGTAATAACGATGAATTTTATTAAAATACATTATACATATAACTTAATAATAAATTTTGAATTTTAGTCAATTTTTTTCCTTTTATTACATTCATAGAAAAAATGGACATAATGTTCATGCACATATATGGCTAACCGCCTATATTAATTGTACAGTCCATTTCATATACACAGCTTTTATAGTTTTATATAAATACATATATAATTAATATATAATATAATTATGTAAGGGTTATTATTCTATATATTATGGATCCATAATCAATGAAAAAGAATTAAAATTACCAAACTAAAACATAAGTGAATGAAAACCATTTATCACATAAAAATGATTTTAAAAATGAATTGTTAATAAAATGGTGATAAAAAATATAAAAAAAGTACAAATTTAGACAAATATTTTTCTATCATTTATTAAGAAATTTTCATTGATTTAATAGTTAATTCACTGGGTATATTCTTGATTTTATACGAATATGTCTTTATAGGATTCGATGGTAGATATGCAGAAAAATGAGCATTTTAGAGAGTACATGTTGTGACCAGTCCATACACATCGTGTTCTAGTAGTTCATAACTTGCCTAAGTGATGAACAAAGTTGTGTCCAAGATGCAATGCCAGCATAGGAAATAACCGGTTCACATCATAAAGGATCAGTACATTTCATGACACCAATCAAAACTGTTGAGTGAGAAACTCCTGAGAAATCCGTACAGAGGAATAGTAGGATTCAAATACAAGTCATGAACACTCCAAACACGACATATTGCCATTCAAACTTCCTAAATCATTAAGATACATGATAGTAATATGGGGTATCCAAAATATGTAGAAATCTATGTAGATCAACGATGCACAATGTGTACTTCTAGTACATGTAGTGACCACATTATACTATTTATATAGGGTTGCGGCATAGCATTTCAGAATTATTCTAGATAAGCTTATTCTCTGTTTTCATCACTTTCAAGTTCCCTCACCCCACTTCTCCTTAAAACTCAAATTCCTTCATAATTTTACATTTTAATTCAATTCAAGATCCATGGATCTGTTTCCTTCAACACTTTAAAACTTCCACTACATTAGTTCTCTTCATTCATCATCAATTTCCAAAAACACATGTGAGATCCCTTTCTGTTTCTTATATCAAGTATTGAATTATTAATATTGTGATTTACGTTTGTCAAACCTGATTTCATGTTCATTTAAAATTCAAAACTATTGTATGATTTTGAATTCGTTAAAACTGAATAACATGTCAACTTGAATTTCATTATTTCTTCAATTATATCTCCACCAACTATGATTAGATAAGACTATTAGGGGTAGGGATCAATATTATATGAATATGAATT
Source organism: Viscum album (assembly GCA_963277665.1). Lineage (NCBI taxonomy): Eukaryota > Viridiplantae > Streptophyta > Magnoliopsida > Santalales > Viscaceae > Viscum > Viscum album. The sequence continues at coordinate 1,551,165,416 of OY728129.1, forward strand.
CATAATTAATGTTTAATTGTAATATTTGAAACCCTGATAGATTAGTAATTAGGATAAAAATCCAAATTCTACCCCATTCATGCATGAATCCCTGGCCATAAGATATTTAAATAATAGACCCTATCCTGATTGAAGTATTTTAGGCTATGATCACTAGTATATGACACTTTATACCAACTAATCTAAACATAATTCATTTTGGATGTTACTATATCATGATCACATAATAGTAACTTCCTAGGTAGAACTAGTTGACTTTACCAAAGTAAAACTAGCAAGAACTATTTTCGTTTCGTCCTAAGCCTTAAGACCCTGCTAAGATTAGAATGAAGGTTATATTTTCTCTAGATTTCTGATATTGAACCTAAATCCTTCTTTATTACTTTATGTAACTCCCAACTGTAGATTTAGTACAAATACCAAACACCAATGTTACATTAAAGGACATCTATAAGGGTCTTAAGTTAATGACCCCCCTCGAAATAGCTTCATCATCCTGGGTTAGACCCCCCCACTTCTACCATATTATTTTCTTGTAGTTAGTAATGTTTGGGACACACAATTCTAAAATAACTTCCTCCAGTACAAAACAAACGACCCATGAATTTTCATCAAATGTTAGTGTCGTTTCCAGGGAGAAACACTATTTATTTTGGAGAACTCTGGTCTATGATCTATGATTCCCTTTACCTTGCCCCTTTTCATTCTTTTTGTTCAAAGATGCCATTTAATTTCTTCTTTCTACACCTGTGTATGTAACAAGGTGACATGACATGGTAAAAGGACCTTGATTTGAAATAAACCTTGACCTTCAATCCTGAGATCAAGTGGTATTTGATTAACCATCTCCAGTCAACAATGGAAAAGCATTACAATCAAGCGGGACCCATCCCACCAAACCACCATTAGATAATTCTGTGAGAAAAAAAATGCATCCCAAAAATACAATCATGGATTATGGATTTCAATAAATCCATGGCGCAAACCCAAGAATTCATTTTCTCCTAATTCAACACCACACCATCAAGATCAATCCTATCTTCACTCAGATGATCCAAAATATGGTAAAATCCAATGGTCTCTAGAGCGAAGACCCACATGACCACATTGCCAACCTCTTAGAAGACTGTTACACATTTCATAACCAGGGAGTTTCTTCAGATTCCATAAGAGAATGTTTCATCCCATTCTTACTGAGAGAAGAGCTAATTACTAGCTCAAAATCCAAGAATCTGAGTTAATTAGGACATGATATGATCTTGTCAAGATGTTTTTAAGCAATTATTTCCCACCAATCTGAACCTAGAACCTCCAGACTGATATTCAATAATTTACTCAAGTAGATGGAGAATTAGCATAGGAACCATCAAACAGATTTAAGGTGTCAATGAGAAAATTTCCACATCATGAAATTGATACATGGATTCAATTACATACATTTTATCAAGGACTCTATCAAATAGTGAAAACTCTAGTTGATATTGGTGATGATGTAGGACATATGTTTAAAACCCCAAAACTATGATGAACAATAGAGATAATGTCTCTCCCAATACCAACCTATGGAAAAGTTATCATGGAACACCACTTCGTGGTATCCACTAGGTAGAAGAGAGCACTATAATTGAAGCACACGTGGAGGCACACACAAAGAAGGTTGAATATTTTCAAATGCCAACTACACAAACTCAAACTCTACCCCCTCCTTCCCCTGTAATGGAAATTCAATCATGCGAGATGTGTGGTGGCCCAAACCTTTATCAATGTTGCAAGGAATTACTTGAATACCAACAAAATTGTAACTATGTTAATTATAATCAACAGAACCTTCCTTTTCAACAACAAAAACAATATTATCATTAGAGGCCTGTTAAGCAGCATCCTCAGAACAGTCGAGGGTATTTTCAACCATGGAGTGGTCAGGAAATATTCTACAATCAAGGGACACTAGGGTATCCACTAATGATCCATATTAAGATACAAAAACAAAATGAAACAATATTCCCTCCAATAACAACCCATTCAACCAAGTCCATAGAAATAATGACATCCACCTCAACCAAGATTGCACAGACCCCATCAACCTCCTTAATGTAACATGGAGAACCTCTTGGAAATTTTGGTTCAAAATTCATAACAATGAATGACAACTCAACCATTTGAAATACAAAACCGAGGATGTGATTTAAGAAATCATGAGATTCAAATGGGTCAAATCTCAATAACCTTGTCAAATAGATTCCCAACTACTCTTCCATTTAACCCTAAGATGTACCCAAGAAAATAATCCAATGTGGCAGTACTGAGAAGTGGGAATGTTTTAGAATTTGAACAGCCAAGTGGAATAGATGAATTCCATCAGGAAGATCCTAATAAGAAATTCGTAGCAGATAAAAAAGTTGATAAAGTTGGTCCCACCTGAACTCAAGTAGAAGTCCCGCCAAAGGAGAACGAAACTCCTAAATAGAAAGAGGAACGAGTTTCTATTTCCCCACCTCCATCCAAGACACATATTCTCTTTCCAGAAAGATAAGGACAAGGTATATAAGATGAAAAATACCATATATTCCTCAAGATGTTCATGAAACAACACATCAATATACCATTTTGTGAATCCATTTCTCAGATTCTAGTTTATGAAAAATTTCATAAGGATCTACTGTCCAAAAAAATGAAAATAGAAGATTTTTGTGTCCTCTCCTTAAATGAGGAATGCTATGATATCATCCAATAGAAAATCCCCCAAAATATAAGACATATTCTAATCTTTTCAATTAATCATGCTATATGAGAATGCATGTTTGGAATACCCTTGCGCGATCTTTGATCCAGCAGAAATTTAATTCCAATGACCATTTTCTACAAGGCCAGACTCCAAGAACACAAAACAACTAGAGTAGCACTGTAGCTAGTAGACATATCAGTAATGTCCCTCTGATCCATTCTCAAATATGTTTTGGATAAAGTTACAAATTTCATCTTTCTAGCAGACTTGTTTCTTCTGGTCATGGAAGAGGATGGTGACATACATATCATACATATAATACCATTCCTGGACATAAAAAGGAATTGGTAGACATAAATCAAGTATGACTGGTCTTTAGAGTTGGAGAAGAATTGGTGGTTCTCAACCTGATAGCAGCTACCCAAAACTCAGATGATTCTATTGACTGTAATTCCATCTCTATCACTAACAAATGAAATGGGTACATGTCCATTGATGGATAAAGAAAAGATTCAATATTATAAATGTTATCAGAGTATAATTTTTTAAATGTAAGATTCAATGAAACACTCACAAGGGACACTAGACACCCTTCATATACTCCATCATTCAACCACCTCGACTATAACTAAAACCTCCACCTAGTACACTAAAGTACTCATAAATAAGAGTGTATTCCTATTTTCCAATAATTATAAACTCTAAATTGACCCAGGAACATGAATAGAAATTGGTTTATGTTTTGAAAAGATATAATCAATCAATTCCATCGGGAGTGGCAGAACGTAAATGGATTAACCCAACTGAATTCACTCACAGAATCCTACTCGATGGTAATACAAAGCCAAAATGACATCATCAAAGGAAGATCACACAACCAATGATGAATGTTGTTAAAAAGGATGTTTTAAAACTCATGGATGAAGGAATCATTTTTACTATCTCAGATATTTAATGGGATAGTCCCCTATATATTCTGTTAGAGAAAGGAGGACTCAAGGTATAATGAACAGCTAAAAACAAACTGATTTCAACAAGAACCATCCCTGGTTGGAGAGTGTTCATGTATTAAAGATGTCTATATTCAGAACCCATAAAAGACCATTTTCTCGTACCCTTCATTGGTTATATTCTAGAATTATTTTTGGGACATAAATTTTACTGTTTTGTAGATGGGTTTTCAGGATTCTATCAAATTGATGTTTACAATACTAATTGGATGAAGACCACATTCACATTCCCATTCGGTACCTTTTCTTATAGAATAACTCCATTTGGAATGTCCAATTCTCCAACAACATTTCAAATATTCCTGACACACATCTTCCATAAAATGGATGATGATTTCCGCGAAATATTTAGGGATGATTTCACAGTTTTTGGGAGTTCATTCGTTTTCTATTTAAACAATCTCATATTATTTCTCTAGTGTTGTGAAGAAAAATGTCTGGTCCTAAATTTGTATAAATGAAAATTTAGGTACAAGTAGGAATAGTCCTTGGTCACAAAATTTATAATGAAGGAATTTATGTTTATATAGATAAAATCATGTTCATCAAGGATTTACAAGAACCCATAGTCGTTAAGGGAATTAGGAGTTTTCCAGGCCATGTTAGATTCTACAGACGATTTGTGATGGAATTTGCTAAAGTCACCCATACAATGACACATATTTTGTCCAAGTATTTTCCTTTATAATTCACCAAGGACTACAAAAAAATTCTAATACCATAATGAGAAGTCTGATGGCATCACCATTTATCATTTCACACAACTGGGATAATGAATTTGAGTTAATGTGAGATGCCACCGACTATTCTGTGGGTTTTGTGACATGACAATAAATTTTCAACAACTTATATCCCATTTATGATGCAAGTAACACATTATATGAAGCATAGGTCAGCATCATTACTATATATAATGATCTATTAGTCGTTGTATATAATTTTGAGAAATTACATTCATATCTAATTCTGACCAAATTTATTTTACACACTGATCATGCTGACCTCAGGTACTTAATGAGAAACAATTATGCAAAACCAAGGATGATGCATCATATCCACAAGATATGGTAATTTGATATAATGATCAAGGATTCAAAAGGGAAATAAAATTTCATTATAGATCATATATCCAGAATTCCTCAATCAATCATTAATGAAGATGAGGATACTGACATAGAAGTGGATATTCCTGATGAAACTCCATTTAGTATAAAGTCTCAACCATGGTTCTAAGATATGGACAATTATCTTGTCATAAGATTCAGACATCAAGACATCTCTTACCAACAATGAATTTTTTAGATTCAATGTATTTATAATGGGATGAGCCACTATAATTCAAGCATTTTCCAGATGGCTTATTGAGACACTAAATCCCTAAAGAAGAAACCCACAATATAATTGAGATGTGTCACAAATCTCTAACTAGAAAAAATCATAGACCTGAATGTATAGTGTCAAATATCCTACAAAGTGGATTTTTATGACCCACATTGTAGCACTATGAGAGGGGATTTTTCCAAATATGTGAAAGATTCTAGCTGACTGAAAATATGAGCAAGAGGAATAATATGACACAAAACCCCAATATAGAAGTCGAAGTCTTTGATATTTGGGGCATTGACTTCCTGGGACCATTTCATATATCACATTGGAAAACCTATATTCTAGTTGCATTATAATACATATCAAAATGGGTTGAATCTGAAGATACATCACATTACACAAAAATAGTTCTCATTAAATATCTATGGAAAATGTGTTTTCATGATTTGGATTCCTAATAATACTCATTATTGATCAGGTAAATAATTTTACAGACAGATCTGTGAGAGGAATGCTAGAGAGGTATGGAATAGGATACAATATTGGAACTCCCTACATCCCACAAACAAATAGTAAATTAGAGATGTGAAATAGGGAGGTGAAAGAATTCTTGGAAACGACTATGAAAATAAGAAGAATTTAATGGAGTCTCAATCTGGATGATGAACTATTGGAATATAGAACTGCTTACAAGACTCACATAGGCACCACCCCATTCAGATTAGTTTATAGAAAACCATTTCATCTTCCAGCAGAACTAGAGAATCAACCATTTTGGGAAATAAAGAAAATTAATCTAGATTCAGAACAAGATGGAGAGGACAAGTTGTTGAAATTAACTACTTGGGAAGAAATAAGAAGATATTTATATGACAATGTGTGAATCTATATGGAAAAGATGAAGAAATGGAATGATCGAAATATTGTAAGGTGTACCTTTGTACATGGGAATAAGGTTATTTTATTCAATAGAAGATTGAAAATATACATGGTAAGCTTAGTTCTCCTTGGTCAGAATCATTAGATTTAGGTCAAGTCTTCCCATATGGAACCATCTAAATCCAAAGAGAAGGTGGGCCACCATTCAAAATAAATGGTCAAATGGTAAATATTTTTCAAGAACCCTTCCAGGAAGGATTTTTCATCACCCTTAAATTCAATAAATATTTAATTGGGTCAATCTCCTGACTTAAAAGGAAGAACTGACTAGGAGGAAACCTTGGGTCGGACATATTAGGTTAGAGTAGGATCATCTTCTAAGAGCCTCAGGTAGTGCAGAAGTTGATGGAAAGGAAGGCTCGGGAATTGGAGTAGGAACAGTTTAGTTCACTTTCTGTAACTGTGGTTCATGATGTATACTATTTTCCCCAAAATTCCATTTTTATTATACCCGCACATGATTTGAACCACCATTACACATATTTTACTTGGTCAGGTATGTTTTATTAAAACACGGGCCATGAACAAATGGGTCATGACCCGTACACCACACACCCCAGGACCCTACATCTACCGCGACCCCCTCTCCTTCACCCAAACACCTGCACGAACCTCCCTCCCTTTCCCCCTCTCCTTTACCCTCAAACCTTCACACCCCACCCTCAATGCCTCCACTCTCAACTTCACACACAATAACCTATGACACCCCTCATCTCCAACAACACACATGCAGCTCATGCCTTCATAGAGCACACAAAAGGCCTCAACCTTCCTCATCCATATATTCCTCTACCTCTTCCATTTCCTCTGAAGAGAAACGACTATCCAAGAGCCCTTGTGATACACCTATCGAACATTACTCACCACCTGCAACCTACACAACACCATGTCCTCAGGATCACTAAACATCATCCTCCACTTATAGTGACAGCGGCATCAACCTGGACCTGATTCCTTGTTATTCTAACCCACATCAATGGGTCAATATTGTCAAGTTGGAGGTGAAGACCATGCCTAGAAACAAGATAATAGAAATTCACATTATGGTTTGGATGAATATTGCTGACGTAGTCCTGGACTTATTGGAGACTCTGAAAACATCTTCATCCACCTCATGAAGATGCTCTGCAATTGTGGCCTATGATAGCATGTGTCCCCCCGTCACCCCATTGACACTCTCCTCATGAAGTATATTGGGCTTCGGGGTCTGACATTGTGTATACGGGATAGTGCCATGGAACATGTATTTTTTTTCAAGGGCGTGACTCATTGCAACATCATCCAGGTGGACGTGTTGATTCTTGCAGTGGCTATGGCTGGTCGACCCTTTAATATGGCTTCATAGTTTTCCCACTACTACAAGACACATGCATAGAAGAAGTGTGGTACCTTGATGGGTGGCTCCTTCATCATTCATCTAGAGAGTCCCCTTGAGGTGTTTGATACAACAATTCCCCTAACCAAATTAGGACCTATCTAGTTTATTGATCATGTGATGCTACACAAGATGAAGAAGCTAGTGAGGGAGTAAGATGCTTACTTTGGGCGCTAAGAGTACATGACCCCTCATAATAGGAGCAATGGGACGAAGTAGTAGTAGACCCAACAGTAAAGCCACATTCCATCACCACACATATACCACCTATCCCACCTACCACCACTTTTCCCACGTCATCTCCCATTCCTACACCCACCCACCCCACTATGACTAATCTCTTGACCACTTAGTAGTGTATCTTAGAAATCCTTCTATATATGTCTACCAATCTCTACCATTCCTTCATTGATCTAACTGAGTTCACCACCCATAACCACTCACCCCATATATACCCTCATCTTCCACCATTACCCCACCCCCTATAGTCAATCTGGACCTACCTCTAGACCTTACTGACCCTGCTGCTTAGTGGAATTTCTTAGTAGAGCAGGTCTCATAGAGAAAGTGGCTAGCCACCGATTCCACCCCTGAGTCACCATTTTTAGATCTAGTTATCAGACACATGATCATTATTTGGATTGGTTCCTCTCCACCCCATCATCCAAAATACCAACCTCTACCATCCCACCCTCCACTGTTATCGTTGCCCCACTAACTACTATTTCTTTATAAGCTGACCCAGTTGGAGAGATTGCCTCTCCTCCTAATGGAGGGATGATGCTAAAGGATATCTTTGGCCTAGACACAAGATATTTTATTTTTATACCTTTTTGGGATTTTTGGACTTCTTTGTGGTCGAGAAGGATGTTAATTCTTGTCATCTTTGTATCCCACTTTTTTGTGACTATTGATATCTATTTATGTGCTTTGATTTTCACTTCCTTTTTCTTTTGATTAGAATATCTTTCTTGTTGTACAATGAAAAATCTATCTCTTTGGAATCTTATATGCTTATCGATGATCCAGTACCACCATCTATTTTGGAAAAAGGGTAATCTAGCATGTCATAGACATCACATATCAACTTGAGGGACTTTCCATATAAATCCATGCATAATAGCAGCCACCCAGAGCTATGATGACTTTCCTACCTCACCTCATTCATGCTCATTCGGTAGAACTTGATGTTATCAACCCAATCAATAGACAATGAGATCCCATGATACATCCTCTAGTAGTTGTACGAGGAAACAGAGAAACTGAGCCGATGGACCCACTGAATAATATCTTTGTCCATCCACCTGGATGGTGACATCTTAATAGGACATTATGGGGGGTAAAATATAGTTTATCTTATGTTTATTTTTATTTATCATTGTTTCGTCTTTTCTTTTTTTATTCTAAATCTATTATGTAACTACATTGTAGACATTGAAAGAAAATTCAACAAACATGCTTATCTCTACATACTCCCCTATACACTAGCCTATTATTCTACTGATACACTGATTTTACCTGTGGAGTCATATTTTATCCAGTGTAGGACTTTCCATCTATCACATTTTACAGGTGCCTAGACTTTTCATACTAATAGACCAAATTCCCTCATGGAATACCATTTCAATCAGGGTGCTCTTGATTCCCTCATTTAATTTTTTTCAAAATGAAATTTCAAATTTATTAATTTTTCATTTCTATAAAAATCCAACAAACATTCCATAGTGAGTGAAAACACTATCTATTTCTAAATGTAGTGGTGGGGGTCTCATGGGTTTCATGGACTATGCACTTAAATTATTGTTTGTTCTCACCTGTCTAAAAGACATTTATCGAAATTGTAATAATTCTTTCTAATTTGAATAAAATTATGTCGATGTAAAATAAAGAAAATGATATGTTGGAAAATTTTAGAATCCATGTTTTTTAATTTTTTAAATTTTTTTATAAGGACTGATGAGTTTAGAAAATGGAATCAAATACAAAATCATTGAAATTATGATTGATTAACCCATTATTTAAGAGTTATACCGATTGAAATTTCTAGTTTTTTATTTTATTCTCATTACATGAGAGAACCATATCCCTTCATTTACACATTCTTATCTGAGAATATTTCTTGAGAGATACCAAGGACACATCAACCTACTGAAAATTTCATTGATATCATATCGAAGCGATGACTAAACAAGTACATATTTAAAATTATTGAGGCGCTATTTGTTAGCAATTTTTTCTATGAACCACATTACATATATCCTTTTTGTAAATTGTATTTTGCATGTATGACCTTATAGAGTGAATCTTTTCCAATCATATTGTCCCTTCATACCATGTTCCTTTTATAATTCATGATGCGACTTTTGAACAAGTGTGGGGGTGACATTCAGAAGGATGACATTAATAAGAGGAGATGTATTTTGTGCTCATCAGACTATTGATTTTGGATCCACATCTATTTTTTAGTATTTCATAATATTTTTTTTCTTTAAAGAATACAAAATAAACAAATGAATTGATATGGTTTGAGTACTAGAAAGGTAAAAAAACACCATTTTTTATCGATAAATCCCTTAAAGGATCACATGTGGTTAGGGGATTGAGGTGACATCTCTCCTAGGATTGAATTTTATAAAATATAAATGAAAATAATAAAATGAAATAATAGAATCATCATTGTATACATACTTGACACATTAATGGATCTAACATGAGATGCTAGAGTATGGACTTTATTAGCATAAAATAGGACCTATACTAAACTTTTCTTGAAACTCATGCAGTATGATTCAGATCTTACCCTCATTTTGAGAATGATTTTCACTTCTAACCTACATACTGATAGCCTCAGAGTCATTTGAACCTTACTATGAAACCATCATGATTAAACTTTTCACATCTCTTTAATATATGGAGATGATATAACCAATGAAAGCATATGGTTAGGGACATGTACATTAGTATGAGAATTACTCCAATTTCATTTTATCCTGAGTGATGAGAGAATATTCACTGATAGTTCAATTGAAAATGGGTATATAACTCAATGAGTAGTTTAAATATTGTAATGAAAAGGCTAGAAATTGTTTTGAAATGATATACTATGAGGCATGACTCACTTTCTATGAAAGGCTACATCTCGAAGATGACCTTTTTATGCTTACACCAAATTTTAATTACCTAGACATAATGAATGATTATTTTTTTAAAAATTCCTTATTCTTTTTGGAAATAATTGTTGACACATATTTTCTTAAGGCCAATCATTTATTCAAGTGTGGGGGGATTTGATAAGAAAAATATATATATATACTTTTTACATTCATTGTTTTGGTGTTTTAATTGATTTACATGATATTTTACTTTTCATATGCTCATTTTTTTATAAATAAGGCTTCATAGGATTCCAAGGATGAAATGTAGAAAAATAATGATTTTAGACAGTACATGTCATGACCAGTCCATACACGTCATGTACTGGTAGTTCAAAACATTCCCAAGTCATGAGCCATGCCACGATCGATCCATGAAGTCGGTAGATTAAACATCAAATACATGTCGTGAAGGCTTCATACACAACGTGATGCTAGTCAAAACAGTTGAGTTAGAAAGCTACGAGAAATCCATATGGAGGAATTGCTGGTGGCCAGTACACATCATGAATACTCCAAACATGATGTGTAGTCTATCAAACTACATAAATAAACCAGATACACACAAGGCATGTGAGAGATCCAAAATATACTAAAATATACATAGATCAATGATAACTAATTTGTACCACCAGTACACATCCTCACCAATTTCTCCTCTATGTATAGGGTTGTAGTATGGCGTTTTAGAATGATTCCATATAGGATTATTATCTTTTTTTTATCCCTTTCATGTTCCCTCTCCGCTCTTATCCTTAAAACTCAAATTTCTTCGTTTTTTACATTTTAATTCAATTCAAGAGCTGTGGATCACTTTCCTTCAACACTTTCAAATCTTTGTTGCTTCAATTATTATCATTCATCATCAATTTCCAACAACACGTGTGAGATCCATTTAGGTTTCTTTTCCCATGTAAGAAAACTATTAATGTTGTGATTTATCATTTGTATACCTAGTTTCATTTTCATTTACAATTCCATTCTCTTGAATGATTTTTAATTAGTTAAACCCAAATTACATGTCAGACATGAATTTATTTATATCTTCAATTGTATCTCCACCCACTATGAGTAGGAAAACCTCTTAGGGGTACGGATCAAGAGTAGATGTATAAGAATTCATAATTAATCATTAATTATAATATTGGAAACCCAAATGAATATGTAATCAGGATATAACCCGTTATCTACCCTATTTACACGAGCATCGCTGACCACATGGTTTTTAAAGGAACAACCCTATCATGATTAATGTAAATTAATCTGTGATAACTGGCCTTGGATACCTTCTACCAAATAATCCAAACGTAATGAACATATGATGTTACTATGACCTAATCACAAAATTGCCACTTCCTAGGTAAAACAAGTTGACATGTCCAAAGTCAATCCAGAAACCATTGTTTTCTTTGCAGCCTAATCCTTTGGATGCATCCAAGATTATAATGAAAGGTAATACATTCTCCAGATATTCAAAATTTATCCTGACACATTCTTAGTTACTTGAGATCAATCCAAACTAGATATTTAATATAGTTACCAAACCTGATGGTATCTTGAAAGGAATTCTATAAGGGTCTCAAGCCATTGACCCCAATTAGAGACAATACCCTCCTTGTGGGTTCAACCGCATACTTTTTTTATACTACACCGTTTTAGTTTTTAATGTTTGGGACACACAATTCTAACCTGAACATCACCCATATGAAACTAAGGACGTTTGAGGGCATATAAATAACTAAATAATAATTGGTATGATAAATAGGCGTATGGTCTGCATTAGATGTATGACAAACCTGTATTTATTATACTTGTGGTTCTAACACATACGAAGGATAGCATACCAATAGTAAGTGATCTTTATCTCAATTTGACCTTTTTGAGACATATATCATGTTATACACCTATATTATTTTTCAAGGTGTATATACAGCCCCTTTGAAAATTAATATAATCATTTTATTTTTTATATTGATATTATCTGTTTCATTTAATCTTATTCTTTTATGGGGATTATGATTCAATTTTACCAAAGTTATAAGAGTTTCATATCCCACGTTAATATCCATGGGACATATACCATATCCACAACATATCACATTTTTGTGTTGTATATACTTCCCACATTAAATTATTTTTCCCGAAGTTCATTATATTCATGGTATTTAACCATTCTTTTGATTTTATTTCTTTCCTGGGTCTTATGATTCAAAAGTTACCAAGGATTTATGGGTTATATTACCATCTCATAGTTTATCAGGATTGTTTCTGCTTATATTTCCAATGATAAAATCATATGATTGTAAATAAATAAACAAATTAGTTTTTATCAAATATTTTATTAAAGATGTTTTCATGTAATAGAACCATTTTCATCTTATAGATACATAAATTTAGTGAGAAATTATTTTTTATGTACGGAAAAATTTATTTCTCTTTTTTATCGAAAATCCTTTTCACTTCTATGCCTATGATTTATTAAAAAAAATTTAAAAAATATTATATAATATTTATTAAATAATCATTCCCATGATTCAATTGTAGAAGTTTTTTTAAAAGGAGGTAACAAATTATTTTATGAAGAATGATCTTTTTGAAATTGTTTTCTAAAAAATCTAAAAGGAATAATTATTTTAACATACTCCGAATGTGTGGAATTCCCTACCTGCACAGAGAATAATTTCATTGAAGCATCCAATACATGAATACATGGTTGTGTTAAAATAGATAAATTTCAAAAAAATATTAAAATTTTAACTTTTTGAAATTGAATTTCAAACTCGAAGGTACATTTTCCTAATGATATTTTTAAATGATAACTTTATGTTATTTCAATACAATAATGGAAACAACCATTTTTTATGTATTCATCATTTGGAATATGTTTTAATGATACCGACCCTTATATTTCTCTAGATAGTTTATGATTTGTTTACTATTGACCTACCAGTTTAATACCATTCATACTAATCATGACGATTAATGATTATGTTTATTGACTAAGGAAATTTTTAACATTTCTTTTGAATGTTTTTTAATAAGAGAGTTTATGTTGAATATGTTTCACACCATTCATATGAGTAATTAAATTTACATAATAATTGATGGGTGGAACCTTATATATCAATTCGATGGATCGATTGGTCTCAAGAATGAAAATATCTTGGGGGTTTGGTCGTGTCTTCACAAATTTATTTAATAAATATTAACATGAGGCCTTGAAGGCATGTTGGTGATATATGACATTATGTGTTCCCTTTTTATGAGATTAGTCATTTATTTCCATGTGATTATTTTATTAGTTATAATATCCATGAGAAGTGTTAATTAATATGTGAATAAATATATATTATTATTTGATCATTGTTTATTTCTTCCATATTTTACTCATGTAATGAATAAATGAAATATGTTTTTAGTTAATTACTGGTCCGTATTGATTATGCATTATTTATTCATAACTTCCACCATAAATAATCCATTACTGATAATTTTATTTGTCCATTACTTGTGTTTCTTTTTCCATGATTCCATGATGTGTATTATTTTTTATATTTAGGGTAATGTGAAAGGGAATATTGTGTTATCAAATAAAAATATTTTTTAATTTAATTATTTAAAATTTAAATTATAATGTTGTATCTATCGATTTTTACATAACATCGAAAACATTTTTTCATTTAAGATGCTATTCCATATATCTATAGAAAATGTATGCAGGTAACCTGTTTCCCGGGGTTACTTGGGTCAGTGCCTTTTTAGTTCATAGTAGAGGATGCTTATTGAAACATTAGGAACAACATTTAAAAAACATTGTATATGAAATATTACCCTATGTATTCCTTTATGGATATGTCAATTCATAAGATAACATTCGAATATTATTTATGGTAGATATTATGTAGTTTTCTTTGAAACTCTTTCTTTATTGACACTATAACTGAATTTGGGTTTGGAACAGATGTAACTAGGTTTAGTAACTACAAGAAACGATGTGTTTGGATTGAATAGATTGTTACCTGGTATAAGACAAATATCTTTACTCCACACCTGGTTTGATACTCCCAATGGATATACTTTGGATAATTCATATTTTCATTACAAACAACTTAGAAGGATTTGAAATGATGATGATACATAATGACATAGGTAAATACAACTGAATCATAGATTTAATGGACTGTGTAATAATATAAAGATATTATATATAATTATAAGGTTTTCCCAGTACTATTATTCCTTTCACAGTATTATTTTTTGTTTTTTTTCAATGGATTGAACTTGAAGGAATTATTTCAACATTAAATATAAAGGACAATATAGTTACTATGAGAAAATAAATTTTATCATGAATAGAGTGAAGGATATTAATAGAATTACTAATCAGTTATCCATAAATATTATTAACAACATATAACTTATTTTACTCTTAGAATCACCCAATAATAGAAGAATGGAGTTTTCTAAGTGCTCAAGAGGTAGAAAGAATATAATAAGAAAGACTTGAAATAATTCATTAAATAAATATTTAATGAGACACCCAAGTATTTTCATAAAAGGAATATAAAAATGTTTTATGTGTGGAAAATATGATGGGGGGAAAGTAGAGAATTATAGAAGGAAATAAATTGTATCATTGGGATCCATTTAATATTAATTGTGTTAAATATGGAGAACGCGTGCATTATCCAAATCAATTTCCTAATCAAAATGTAAAATTATAGAATAGGGAGTGACATATGATGATGTAAATAGGTTTAAGAAAAAATGTTTTTGGATTAAATAATTAAATTATATGATCATTTTTGTAAATTTTATTTTTGAAACAAGTATCGTGAAAAATATAAGTATTGTGTTTAATTTTTTGGAGAATTTATTTCTATAAAGACATAATAGTTATGGATACCATTCTATAATCATGAGTTTAATGTTAATCCTACGTTTAATTTTTTATACATCCGTTTTTATGTAAGATGATATTGGAATTTATAATGGTTGGGAAAATTATAAGAGAAATTTACGGAAATACAAACCAGTGGTTTAGTATATATTACAATAAAAAAATATTTATGAAGGAATAATATACATTTGTAATTATAAGTATGTAGGTATGGATAGAATTTTGGGGTTATCTTTCCTTTAATGTTTATGAAAAAATGGGTTATTATGATTTGATAATTCAACAGTGACTATATTAATACAGTTTTATAAAAATGGCAGGCCAAATATCATGTGAAAACCAATTGCATCAATCCTATGAGGATTGAAACCACAATTGAAGGGAGATAATGGTGAAGCGACTCCGATTGGCATATGTGATGTTCAGGTAGATAAGAAATTATTTTAACTAAAATTGTTTTATGGATATATATATATATTAAATAGAATATTGATGGTGAACTTTGGGTGATAGTATTGAGGTTTATATATAAATGTATACAGAATATCATTTCAGTAATTTATAGATCTGATGGTCCATTGAAATTTAATTTTAGTGCCTTAGGGACAAAAAAAGTGATCTTCAATATTCATTTAAGGGAATATGAAGTTATATAAATATGGTCGAAGTAAAAAAATTTGTATTGTGACTAAAAAATAATGATATCAAGTATGAATACTTCCTAGGACTCTCCACGGAGGGAACTCTCTACAATCTTCTTCTCCTTTCCTATAGGGTTTCAGATTTCTCGATGGTGGTTTCTATTTTTGACGACGGTCTCCTTTTCTTGTGTCGGTTATCTGTGGTGTGATGGTGCTTGTGGTTTCTGTTGATGGGTTTTGTCGATCCGGTGGGATATCTGATCAGCGACAATGGTGATGTTGGTGGTTTGGAGTCGGCGACGTGTTTGAAACAGATGTTGTTTATCAGTGTTTTTTCATGGTGTTGATGACTCTAAGTCAGTGATGATCGAGATGTTTTTAGGATGGCGAAGATGACACGATGGTGTATCAAGGCGTCGTTGGTTGTGCAGGAAGTCGATGTTGGATTTTAGGTCGGCTGTGATGAAGCGTTGAGGATATATCCATCAACATTATCAAAAGGAGTTTGAATTGAAAATGGTGACCAATTAAATTCTTTTAAATCATTGATTTATTGAATTTTGGTTTTTAATAATCTCTGGATTGTTCACTTTATTTTTATCCTTTATATCTATCACTCTCTATAATAATTTATTCTTTTTCTTAAATGTTCATATTTTTCACTTACCACTAATTTTTTTATCTTTGGAAAACTAATTTTTTGTTATTCAAGATGAACTTTATACATAACTTTATCTCTTATCCATTTGATGTTTTATTAACTATTCTAAAATTATGATATTTCAGGAATGAAACATTTAAATGTCAGTCACATCAATACTGAGATTACAATTAAATTGTGAGGATGTAGTTTATTTAATGGATATTGAAAGTAACACCGTAATATTATTAAAAATAAAATCATGTATGATTGAATATATGAAATCAAATTCTCAGAATAGAATATAATTTTACACCCCTATTCATTTAGATAATTTTATTTTAAAATTAATTCAATATTTTTTATAGCTTGTGATGAAAACAAAAATGATTTTAAAAGAAACATGACACACTACTAAGATATTATTTTTAAATCATAGCATTTATAACCAAGAAATAATGTTGCGGTGAATGAATAAGAATAACTATATTATTAAAATTACTGTTTTTAAACATGTCTAAAATAAATTACATGGTATCATTTAATTATAAATAAAAATTCATTTGAATTAAAGAGAAATTTTTTGTGGAAAACATATTTTTTAAAGAGTGGATTTTTCACATTTTGAATAAATATTTTATATTTAATTTTTACATATTTAATAATTTTATTTGAAGATACTATCTTCATTTTTAAAAAATAATTTAAAAAATACATCATTTGAATAATTTATAATTTTATGAAAACATTACATTTCCAATGATTAGTGAAAAGACTGGTTTTTTTAAAAAAATTGACTTATCATTGAAATGATTTACAATGTTGAATTGCATTTTAAAATATTAATAGAGTAAAATCAGATCGATTATATTATATTTTAAATAATTTATGTCATTATTGAAAAATTTATGTTTACTTTCAATATAAAAACATTTTATACGTATGAAAACATTTCTTTTGAAAACAAAATTTGCATTGCATTTGTAGGGTTTATTTTAAAATAAAATCTTCCAATTATTTGAATTTATCATGGAAAATGTAATAAATAATTTTAATAATAAAAATTTATATTATATAATATGGAAAAAATATTTTTTTATAATAATCAATATGGAAAATAGTTACAAATTTTTTACTGTGGTTTTTGTAAATATTGATTTCTAGGGTTTTTATAATAAAAAGATATGTGTTAAAAGGACCTTAAATCTAGTCAAAATCCCATTTTATATCAAAATTTATAACTTATGTCCTATATTTCTTGTTAATAAATTATTTTTGTGTCTTATGGAATAATAGAAATGTGGGTATAATCGTTTTTCTAAAAATCAAAGTATACCCTCTCCCCCACTTATAAAATGACACCCAACACCCCCTCCCACTCCAAACTCCCAAATCCCATTTGATCACACATGATCATCCATAAAATATTACATAGTCCAATAAACACTTGATATATTCCTTTTTTAGATCAAAAATACAGTCTATTTGAGATATATGTTAAACCTTATAGTGGTCTCCAGAATAAGAGGTATTATTTTTAACTATGCATCATCGTTTTACTAATTCTTATAAATCCATATATTCTTAATAATCTATGATGATATAAAAAATATCTCATATAATAATATGTTATTATGATATGTTAATTATTTATATAAATCTCATCATCCTTTAAATGGGAAAAGAAACTGTCGATAGTTGGTACGGTAAACAACCACCTCAAGAACTGATGTAATTCATTTTCAATCACCACCTTTTAAGGATGGACATAACATTGGATTTAACATATATATAATATGTTTATGACATTATTATAGTTTTATAATTTTAATTTTTTATATTTATTCTTAATTTACAATTTATGGGGTTGTATTGTAGTTCCTTAAAACGTGTATTTTAGTTTTAAGAATCACTCCTTCCATGTGGTTTCCATTATATTTATTTATGGAACCAGTAAATTCCAACAGTTTTTTATCCAAAGGGGACCTTCTTTCCAAAATCAGGCATTCATTAAGTTTGAACTTCATGATACTTATGAATGTGCATTGGTTGAGATAATGGGAGGTCGGACTCATCACACCCTTTTGGTGAGAATTATTGTCTACTATGGGACTCTCTTTATAATTTAAGACATTTTCATGAATCCTTATTAATTCACCAAGTATATCATAAGAATCCCTTAAAATTTTCAGAAACTTATTTAGCATATGAAAAGTTTAAAATTATCTGTATGTATTCGAGGATCTTTATTAATGGATATATTCGTATGTATTCGAGGTTTTCCATCAATGGTATCCTCTCATATAGTACATAGACATTATTTTAATCATATTTATTAAGATTTCTATCTTTATTCCACTTAGTGGGGAACTCTAAAATTTATTGTCATCCAAGGAGATGAAGGTTTGGTTTGATATTGGTATCGTGCCCATAAAATGGGTTACCGACGTATCCTTATGAAAGCAATCAGAACCCTCATAGTTTGGTTCCACTAAATGGGACACATCAAACCATTTAAGGTCATGCGATAAGGACCTATCCATGTAGTTTAATGTCATGTTGTATGGACAACTAAGCGTAAGGTACTTAGTCAAAACATTGTGTGGGACCTATACTGAAGTAACTGAAGAAAATTTGAAAGGATATGGGTTTCTAAGTAGGATCAGAACCTATTGGGAATATGGCGCAAGGAGAACATGTTTGATTTAAGGTATTGGATTTGAACCTCAAGGTGGATTACTATGTATCCCATATAGATGAGAATCGAATCCCACATAGTTCGATAAGTCTCATAGGAGAGTATAGTCATTTGAGAGAAATGATTTTGGGCTTACTTACTAAAAAGGATGTCTTGGTGATATGAGGGTTTAATTTAGGGCTTATTCCTAAGGGTGATTCCAAAATTTGAGGAATTGGGGTTGGATTCTTGAAGAGGACATCATATGAGCTCAAGCCCTGAGAAGGTTTCCGACGTTTCCTGATTATGGTGGGAATTAGAGTTCTCGTAGTTTATTTAATTGTGAAAATATTATGACCATGAAAAATCACAAAGCCCGTGTGAGTCATGCTCAGTTTGATAAATAAGATAATGTCAATGATTTAACAAAAGCATCAACAATTTGCCTCTTCCACTGATGGAAGGGGGGGCACACCTATGGAGGCAAGAGGGTACGAAGCCTGAGTTGACCTAAGAAAAGGGTGACACGAATATCCCTACCTCTATTAAATTTACAATGTACAAGGGTACAATGAAAGAAAAAAGGTATGATAGTTAGGGGATTACACAAGGATGGCTACCCATGGTGACAATTCCAAAAGAGAGAGGGAAAGGGTATCAAAAGACCTTGTTCCCATCTCCCCTATGAAATTTGTCACCGAAGATGAAAGGATGAGCAATGATGCTACCTCTTGTAAAAAAATTTAGGGGCTTACGACAGGATGGTTGCCTTAAAATTGATCCTGGTGGGGGAGGGATACTTCTCATATGCATGTAGAAAATTAAGTGTGAACCATACCTTCCCATCTAGAGACCTGAGGTTCCGAGTCATCTCTTTCAGAAGGGAGAGGCCAGGACCCAAACACTCCTCCAAACTAGAACTTCCCAACACTATTCCTTGGAGAATGGTCTATGTGACTATGGATATACAAACACTCTATAAATTCCATGAATCCTAACCTCATTGTGAAACAAATGTGGGAAACCATTGACTATTGAAATACAAACCCAAATAAGAGAAACACTAATGTACCTTTCCCAAAGGTTTGTTAAGTCAGGAGGTTTTGGTGGTGGTCTCAACAGAATCCCTTTCAGACAAGGGATCCAAGGAAGAAGAAGAATCTTCATGAATTTATTTGACGAAGGCTTGTTGGCTTCTAATCCAAATAGAATATGTGAATCAAAAAGGGGTGCTCAAGTTGATAAGGGAGCATAAGTATGGGTGTTCAAGAATACTTGAGTGACATGATATTCACTTAAGTGATGAACAACCTATATGGTAATACATGGGTGAGACTTAGATCAGTCATTTAGGAGTATTCACAGGTGGAGCACAAGTGTTTCTGATTTATGGAGGTTGGGCGCTTTAGGCGCACTAGTGTTGTGGATTTCAGACACTAAAAGGAATTCTATCCAATGATCCTCATTCAAATCCTCTACTCATGGTGTTGAAGAACTCCATTGAATGTTTAGAAAGACTTGGGCAAAGCACTAGGGTGACCAGTTCAGCTTTGGGGAAATTGTTCCATACAAATGGAATCCCTAAGGGTCTATTTATAGGAAAATATGGGTCCTTGGGATAATGGAATTTGTGCATGCATGTAGGATACACAACATTTTGGGGCGCACAAGTAGGTTGTGTACCGAATCTCTTTTGGTCTGACTAAGGTGACCCAAAACTAATTCCTTTTTAAATCATGATTAACTTCTTGTATTTTACACTTTTCATTCTAAGGGGATTCCTTTTGTCATTTTTAGACTCTTTTATGGAATGGAGTGTCAACAACCCCCCCCCCCTCGAAATTGTATCCAAAATAAAAAGGGGATTCTATACTGAGGTTAAGTTATGAAGTATAATGAAAAGAGTACTGAGGAACACAATTGTTATGCGTGTTGAGAAACTGGTCACACAACTGTGCAGTTCTTAGGAATCTGGCACACAGGGTAACATGCGTAGCCTATATATAATGACTTCACTTCCGTGAAAATCCTCGAGACTTCTAAAATTTCAGCTCTCGGCACGAAATACTTCTTTGACTCAAATGCTTATATTTCATCTCACTTCTTCTGTACGATTTTTAGTTTCTCTCTATAAGTGGGGTTCCATACTTTCACACCGACTTATGATTCTGTCTCATGTTTATACTTTTGTTCCATAATGCCATTGCCAATTTTTTTTTGTAAAACAACAAAAATGAAGTTATAATAAAAGATGATTTATCTGTTTTTGAAGGTTTAATGGCTCCCAAAAGAATTGGAATTGTTGATGAGCTCGCCAGAAATAGGATTTATGACATGATGAATGTCATTGTCCATGATTACATGGATGTTTGCGACACCACCCTTCCAAAATTAGAAAAATACTTGAAAAAGTATCATTTCAACTTTCCCTAAAGAACCTACCTGCCTTTGTATAGCTATGGACATTTGTAGGATGTTTATATTCCAAATCCAAAGAAATATGTACCAAATTCTTGCTTTCAAGATTATACTAACATTTATTTGGCCAATGTTTTGGTTGGGGGATCATTTTCCAATGCTCGGATAGTATAAAAAGCTTATATTATACATCATAGCCCCTGTGCTCTAGATTTGAAGGTACACACACTAAAGCTGCAGCCACACTATTATTTATACATCATTCGGGATTCTCAGATAGATGAGTCGATGGGTTGGAAGAAATGTTTTGAATTATTCCCAGTAGGAGGTGTAAAACCCGTGTGGAAGTGGGCATACTGGGTATGTAAGACCTATGCAGAATTTACAGACGACTTGAAGGGCGCCGGGATTTATGAGTATTTTTGGGATGAAAAAACATATGTGAACAAGAATAATGATTTCGTTTTATAATTATTAAGTCAATGAAGCCCGAAGACTAATTCCTTCCATTTAACACAAGGATAGGTAGGCATCAGGTTGTGGGATGTTTACAAGAATTCTATAGCTCCAACACTTCGATACATGTATGATGATTTTATTCCTCCCAAGGTGACATTGAATGACTTAGAGAACACACCTGCTTTGGTTCATGAGTTGGAGAAAATATATAACAAACTAAAGAACACAACCACTATGAAATCTCTCACTAGGAGGGATTTTCATCCGGAGTAATGGATGAAAATATTTTTGATAAAGAGAAAGGAAAAGGCTCCCACTTACACCTGTCTGACTAGCTGTACAAGGGCAGAGAAGAGAGGTATCCCTGATACTTCTTGGCCAACATTGGATAAAGGAAAATTTGATAAATGGGGATATGATGTCAACCCAAAAATTCCTGCAGAGACACGTCAGGAAGGATTCTTGTCCATGTGGCTCAACGTGTATTTATTACCAGTCCAAGACTCAAAATGAGGTGTGATGCCATGAATCTTTGTTATTGTGGCTACATTGGTAGAGAAAAGGATGGTAGGGTTGTATACTCTTGTTTTGGCCAATCTTCATATGAGTTTTCTGCACATTTAAAAGGGTAGTCTCCCTTTAAAATAGCATGAACATTCCAAGTGTTGTGGGGATGGATATCTACTCACTTCAGAACTTATTCTATACCAATTGGAGTACAAGTTTTTGGAAGTTCATTCTGACTATATCTTCATTCTTTTTCTGATATTTCACCCTTGTCTATGAATGCTTACCACATCAAGGCTATATTAAGCATGCATAAGGATTTCAATTTCATTCATTATGGGAATATTCCTACGAGGAGAATTATTGATGATGGGATGGCCAATTTGGAATTGAGGGCATATATTCTAGCTCGTAGAGATGGCATGTTGGCCACCATAATCGACGGAGAAATCATATGTGAGGCCTAGGCTCCTTATAGACTTGTACGCTAATTCAAATGTCTACCACAGAATATGGTATCCCCTATTATGCATGTCATATTAGTGCAACACCCAATGGTTTTCCAATAACTATGGTTATTAACATATGCGGAGAAGATTGGGGCAATATTTAATTTACATGTCACTGATGCAGTAAACAGATTTACTATCTAGTATGCCGAAAACTAGGTTGCATCTTACCCTTAAGGGGTATTAAATCATTACATACCTTGAGGGGGGGTGAAAAGAATTAGAAGGAGGGAACCCCTTTTTTAGAAGATAATTCATCATCATCAAGGGCCGACTCCCAAGAATCTAAGGGTGGAGGTGCTGATGCTCCAAATTCACCGAAGAGACCTTATGCCAGATATAACCCTCCTTCTAGAATTAAGAGATCAACTCCATAAATCCCTAATGAGTTTGTATCGAGGAAATCTGGTCACCACCATTATGAAGAGTGGCGTGTTCCATTTTCTAATCCCTCGTTTCTAACTATGGGTGTTGGGAAGAAACTCAAATCCAAGGTTGCAGGATCCCCTTCACAACTCTATGACATTCTTTCTAAATATATCTGACTACATGCTATTCAAACATGGAAGATTCTGTACTGGGATGATGAAACCATGTAGATGGATCTGTTTGAAGGATTGCATAATCCAAGATTAGGGGATTTGGGGGCTTCTTTTGATATTATTTTTAAGGATAATCCCAATGAGGTGAGGACTTACATTCAAGAGCTATAAATGATCATATATTCCACTGATGAATCAATTCCTACAACAAAGAGGGTGAAGGAAATGATATATTGTGGTACCATCAAAGTCATTAATCCTTTATTAGATGAATAGTGGTGTGAATTTGTTGATCCTGAGGATGTAATATTCCTTTCTATCACATTCTATTCCATTTTTCAACTTGAATTTTAGTCAAAACATTGTTACTTAGTAGAAATATCATCTTAAATTACATTTGTGTAAAGGAATGAAAATTGAAGTTCCATGACATCAATATAGACCTGGAGGCACTGCTCTTGGAGCTACTAGATCACCCTGTTAATTGGGATAAATATCTCTAAGCCAATAGGCCAAGGAGGAGGAAATATAGAGGGTATTGGAATCCCCATTACCCGTATTTGGAAATGGTGATGCAAGACCTCCTATGAAGGAAAAGAGGCTAAATCATCGAAGAAATAGATCCATGGTTATGTTCTTTCTTACCAATGGTAAGTATCTTTGATAATCTTTAATTTTAGTACTTATTCATGAAAAAGTGTTTAAACTTCATAGGATTATAGGGGCTTCTTCTCTTTCTTATTTGAAGGAAACTAATAATAAGGTTCAAGGGCTCCCATGGGTGAGACTAACATGGGGTATAAGATATCACTAGATTAAATGATGAAAATTGGACATTCATTTGAAGAAATATTATTACATGTTAATATATCAAATTCTTTAGAATATTTTGGAGTTCCTTGCATAGAATCAACTGGAAATGAGTTCTCATTATTATTCATGTTAATATTCATATGATTAACCTTCCATCCTTGGTTGGTTGAAATATGCAGTTCCATCTAAATAAATTGCTTCCACAACAATATTTGAAGGAGGTTTTTATATTAATGTTAACACCACCATTGTAGAGACGTTGCCTCAAGTGGAACTTTAGATATAATATCTTCTTTAGATTCACTATGAAGATCCTAAGCATTTTAAAGATAGCACTCCTCATCAAGAGACATCAAAACAAATTGCTGAAACTGAGAATATTGGGGAGGATAGTTCTCAAGCCGTTGACCTACTATTATGTAAGAGATACTGATAGTGTGATTTCCTTAACATTTGATATCTCTTGAATCTAACCATAACCATACTTATTGATTTATTATATAGGGCTATCAACATCAATGGCTAGATCTGGAGTTGAAGCCTCTGCATCATCACAAACAACATTGGAAGGTGGAGAAGCCATTGTTCAGGAAGGAACAAAACATGGCACTTCTTTAAGTGCATTATCCCCAGAATATATCCCTCCTTATGACAATGATTTTGAATCGGACCTAGAACTTTAGAAGTCTCTTCATCTTGCATGCCGCAAGGCATGGAAAAACATCATGAATATAATATCTGGGATTCCAATTGAGGAACTACCTTCACGAATTCCAAGACATTCATATCTATTTTTCACGCTAGGATTTGGTGGTTTTGAATAATGTGATACTATGGTGAAAGAGATTATTCGAAGGAGGGAGAAAGAGAACGATCTTCGAAAAGAATTGATAAAATCCAAACTGTCGATCAATATTGAAAAGTTACAAGTAGCGATATCCCAGGTTAAGGCAAATCATACTGCAAAGTTGAAGGTACTGAAGAAGAAAATTGAACAAAAGGCTGCTCAATAGCCGCGCCTTCAACATGCGTTAGATATCATTTCAGGGGAACTTGACCAGCTCCATTGCTCATTAAGAAACATCTATAAGGATGGTGTAAAATCAATTACTGATTCTAGAGAATCACTTCATCATGTTGGTCAGAGCGAGGCTGGTCAAATAAACGAGATTCAACAGGCAGTTGTCAGGGCTCAAGATGGTTTCAAAAAAATGACGAATTATGTAGAAATCATTTTATAATTTTTTATTTTTAACATGAGAGAGACTCCAATTTGTGGATGATCCTCTGTGAAAAAGTTTTATAAATGAAAAATATTTTGTCTTTAATCATTTTTGTTTTCACTTTCGCTATCTAATTTTTTTAATCCATTGGGCCTAGTAAGAATAGTATTATTTTTATAGGGTTATATGGAAAACCCCACAAACTTTATATCTCTTGATTTTTTATTTCTCAATATTACCTAAATCATTCAAAATTGTACATTTAGTGAGCCGAGAATCAACTTTTGTTCAAAGTTCCCTTTCTGGGTTCTCAATCTAGTGAGTCCCATGTGTCTTGTTGTTGGCAGTTTAGAGTCATACATGTTGGACAATAAAGGGATAGTATTTAAGGTTGAATATCTTTGACAATAAATTTTGAAATTAAATCCCAAACAAGACTCTGTGGCTAAGAATTTCATTAATATTATTTAAATATTTCCAAGGGGAACCTTGAGTCATGATTTTTATGGTAACCAAATATAAAACATGTATCAACATAAGGGGAGTCCCCTCCAAGAAAAAATTTACCTTTATTTTGACAAACCTGTTATGGGGTGGTATTATCTAGGGCCAACTGGGGCATATGCTTCATAGCCAAATAGTGACATATTTTGGATGAAGATAATATAATGTAGGCAACTTATACAGGGCCACCAAAGGGCATGTACTGCATAGTAAAGCAAAAGAGCTCCTTAGGAATTTAACATTTTTCTATTATTAGATAAGGGGAAATCAAATTTGGGTGACTCAAGGCAACAATGGGTGGGTTTTCCAAGGAATAGAATTTTAATAATGAAGGGATATTTTATACCAACATATTTCATGAATAGGAAAATCATTTCTATACATATTTTGTGTATGATTAATGGTTAAAATTTATCCGAAAAGGGAAATTTTTTATATCATATTGTGCAGTTTTACGTCATGTTGTGAGGACACTGTACTGTGTAATTTAATTTCATGCAGTTAGGAAATTGTACTGAGCATTTTTAAGTCATTCAGTGAGGACATTGTACTGTGCAATTTTATGTCATCTAGTGAGGATATTGTGTGGCTTTAATTTAAGGTCCTTATCTCGGACCAAAGGTATGAGACTCTCCTAATTTCATGATATTTTGTTTGGAAACATACTATCATATTAAGTTATGGAAGAGAAAATGGTAAATATTGATTTTGGAATTTCTAAATCTAAATAATGATACAGAAACAGAGATAAAGGCATTAGAGTAAGACTTTTTCCCAAGAACAATGTTACCATTCTTTAACAAACCTGTTATGGGGGTTGTGTTATGCAGGGCCAACTGGGTCATATGCTGCATACCCAAATAGTAGCATCTTTTTACTGACATACCTGTTATATAGAAACTTATGCATGGCCACCTAAGGGAACATGCTGCATAGTCAGGCAAACGAGATCTCAAAAATATGACATCCTACTAATAAAGGTCAAAGAAAGTGTTTGGAGATTCAGATTTTCTGAAGCATAGAATTTGTTGAATGGATAAAGGTACCTGAATATGGAAATGGTATTTACAACCAAGATTTCCAATGAATTGAAGGAATAGTACTTCTATGAACGTATGACCCAAATGTAGGAGGTGTGGTATCTATTGTTTTAGGTCATAAAACTAGGACCATAAGTGGAAATAGTATGTGATGTGTGGCCATGTGGTTCCAAGTAATTTTCATATTTCATTGAACACATGGATAGAAAGATGTGTACACCATAGTCTTGAAGACATTCAAATCGAGTGAAATATAATGGGACAAATATACTAGAATGGATATTTTAAAACCAGTTCTTGTATATTACCATCAAAGTTTGGATGAGACAAACACACTATAACCAACAACAAGATAACAATTATTTGAAAAACCTGTTATGGGTGTTGTATTATACATGGCCAACTGGGGAATATGCTACATATCCAAACAGTGGAATCTTCTAACTTACATGCCCATTATGTAGGAAACTTATGCAAGGCCACCTAAGGGCATGTGATACATTTTTCGACAAAAGATTGTTTAAATATTAAAAAATTTGTCACTATAAACCTTAAGAAAGATTATCATGATCTAGAAATATTCAGGATTAAGAGTGAGAAATATGGAAGGAGGCTTTTCTCAATGTATATGATAAATAATTGAATTAATATCGGCCATGTGTTTGACATCCTTTATATAAATCTGACTCATATGTAAAATGGAAACTTTCTTTGTTTCTTCTAAATTAAGATTATGATTTAATGTTTTATGTCATGCAGTGAGTACATTTGCAGCCCCATATGGAATTGAAACACCTAATTTATATATAGAAGCATTTTACCAAATTTATAATCCCACTTGAGCTATGCTCGATGTGAGAAACAAGGATTAGTAAGGGTTTATTTTATAATAAAATGGTTACACGGGTGAACAATGGGGGTGATAGATTTACATTCAGTTTAACCTCATGCAGTATGGATGAAGATGAACTGATTTGAAAAGATATAAATATTGTAACTGGAATAAGGGATCAAACCCATGTGTCACTATGTGTCTTGCTGGGGAACGAATAAAGTCATATATAGTTCTTAAAACATTCTTGATGCTGGTTTGATTCTTATATAAGGAATAATGATTTTTTTTATCATGGTTGTGCCTAATATTGGCAATATAGGAATCTCTACATATCTCAAATAGATGTTAATCAGTGCGGGTGTAGTTGCTTGGATAATTATTCCTCATGCCAATCGAGTTTGACATGAATAATGGTGGATTTTGACACGTTCTCAGAGAACAGTAAATATTAAGACATAAAATTGTATAAGGACCAAATCATATATCATAAGGAAACAGTCTGTATAGATATGATTCATATACAGGAGGAGAAAAGAAAATAAGAAGATTTTGTGATTACGGTTGGGAGCAAAATTGGAGATTTAGGCATCTTTACATATCTCATTGAAATTGATAATCAATCCATACGTAGTTCTTGACTCAAGGTCCCTATGCAGATCTGACTCAGGCATAAGGAAGAGAGGGAATCATGTTCCACTAAGTATTAGAAATAATTTCAACGATGTTTTCTTATGTAAGGTTCTAAAATAAAATTGTAAAAAGTTTAGTCATACAGTTTAATGTCATGACACATGGAAAAATGATGTCATGAAGTTTAACGTCATGAGACAAGGATGAAGATGTTTCACATTTTAACGCAATGTAGCATGGATGCTTTTGGTTGTTATGCAGTTTAATGTCTTGAAACTAGGATGTTGTACTGTGCAGTTTTCAGTCTTGCAATGGGGACATGAGGGTTGTGCAGTTTTTAGTCTTGTAGCAAAGACATGGGGGCAATGCTGTTTTTAGTCTTACAACAAGGACATGGGGGCTGTGTAGTTTTTAGTCTTGCAGCAAGGACATGGGGGATGTGCAGTTTTTAGTCTTACAGTGAGGAAGATATATAAAACAAATCAAATGATTTCTTTATGAATCTCGCATTGTTTTGAGTTGTAATAATCTCTCCATCCATTGAGCTTAAGGAATAAGATAAATTTGAATAGATCTTATGTACGGAATAAGTTCCTTCCCACTTTGGATCAAGCATTGGAGGTTTCTCTCATGGTATAATTGGATTCCTAAGGACCAATACTAATTCTCCTTGAAGAAATGAACAGAAGAAAACTTTCTTGTTAAAACCTCATGCTATTCTATTCTGAGAGAATTCTAAATGATGCAAAGTATGAAATCATTTCACATCTAATCATTCCAACTAATGGAACCATTTCTGAGACCTCTGATCTATAGACAACTAATCACAGATTGCAACTATGTGTGAAGGAAATTTCATTTCAATTGGAAAAACTGATTCGGTTCCATATACCAATGAATAAGGTGTTTTTTGGGTGGTAGTACGAGTAGTTGTCCAATAAGGCCATAAAGCATTCAAAAGTTTATCAGACCATGATTTCTTATCTTTATCCACCATATTATGGAGTGTATTTGATATCGTTTTGTTGAAGGTCTTTATCTGTCCATTGGCTACCGCTAGATAGCGAGATGAATGGTTGGATTTGATATTATGCTCCTAATATAACTTATTTACCTCAATCAAACAAAAATTGGTTCCATTTTCCATCAATATAGTATGAGGGAATCCAAATTTGGTGATTATCTTAGTTTTCAAAAGTAACAATGATTTTGGATCCTACTTGTTTGAGAGGTATTTCCTCGGGCCATTTGGAAAATAGGTCAGTAGCAGTAAGGATATACTTGAACTACATAGATGTAGCAAGAGGATAAGGCCCTACTATATCCACTCCCCATGAGGAAAATATCCAGTAGTATTTATCTATATGTAGACACTCTATGGTTGATGAATGAAGTTGGCATGAACATGGATGGGGTGAAATTTTGTAGTGAAATCTGTGAAATCCTATATCATTGAAGGCCAAAAGTATCCAAGCCTTTAGACATGATTAGAGAGTCTATTCCTAGACTGCTGGGAAGAAAAAGCTGCTGAATGTACTTCTTTCATGAAAGCTACAGTCTCTTCTCCATCAATACATCTGAAGAGAATTACCTCAAAGCCTCTCTTGAAGAGGATCATTTGGTGGTTTGGACTATTATGAAGAGTAAAATTGGTTTCTCATCACCGGATATATTACTTTTCAGCCTTATTCAGTGGAATTAATCCATTTTTAAGATATTATACGATGACTATTCTCCATCCCTTGGTATGACCATATGGCTTAGAAATAGGGATAATTTCATTAATTTCCTCCATTCTGGTTTGAAAAAATGGCGTGATCACATGATGATTTTCTATTATAATGACTGTATCATCCCGATATAGATCTACCAAGGTTGTAACTACATTAGCTAGTGCATCATCATGGGAATTATGTGATCGTGGGATATAAGACAATGTCGCCTCTGAGGGAAATTCATCCATTAACCCTATGACATAATCAAAAAAAGGGATTAACTTTTCTTTTCTGATAGAATATTCTCCATTTATTTTCTTGATTACCAATTCTGAATCACCTTTTACGTTCAAGTGATTCATTTTAAACTGAAGTTCCAATTCCAAACCTACAATGACATATTGATACTCCACCTCATTGTTGGTTCCTCCTTCCGATAATATGAAGGAATAAGGAAATTATGCCTTTTTTAGGGAGATAAGGACAATTCCTAACCCAAAGTTTTTGAGTTTAGGGTTTTCCATTCTCTTCCCCATTGGACTTATGGAAGCACCATGAATGTATATTTTCCATGTTAGTGAATTATCCTGAATAGATAAGAACTCTTCATCATGATGTTCAGTATTTAATGAATTATCTTCTGCAGATGGATGCTCAGCAAGGAAGTCAACCAGATATTGGACTTTTATTTCCTTTTAAGGCACAAAATGGGTATCAAACTGTTTCAAAATAACTTCCCACCATTCCAGATGTCTTGTAATCATATGACGAATAAGGATAAATTTGAGTGGGTTATTTCAAGATACCAATAGGACTTCATGATGTTGTAGGTAGTGCCTCAATTTCTGAATTTCTAATATTAATGATAGGAAACACTTTTGAAAACATTAATATTGAGTTTCTGCATCAAGAATAGTTTGACCGAGATATTAAAGGCTATTTTCATTACCAAAATCTTTACATTGAGAAAGGAAGGAACCCAGTGATTGCTCTAAAGATATCACATAAAGAATAAACAGCCTTCCTTCAATATGTGGGATTAATAATGGAGAACTTAAGAGATATTTTTTGAGCGTATCAAATGATTCTTTATAATTTTCTGTCCATTGGTGGATGACTTCCTTATTCATTAATCTGGTGAAGGGTAAACACTTGCCTTCCAAATTAATGATAAATCACCGAATATAGGCCATGGTTCCTTGGAGTCCTTTTAATTCATTCAAATTTCGAGGAGGTGAAATAACAAGGATTTATTTTCTTTTCTCATGATCAACTTTGATACCACGATGGAATACAACGAAGCCAAGAAATGTCCTTGAGGTTACCCTGAAAGCACATTTCTAGGGGTTAACTTTAAAGGGTTTTGACAAAGATTATTAAATATGGTCTCCAAATCAGCCTAGTGATTGGAACATTTCATGATTTTGACCACCAAATCATCCACCTAACATTCAATAAATTTTCCTAATAAGGGTTCGATTATATTGTGCATGGCACGTTGGTATGATGTGCCTGCATTCTTTAAACCAAAGGGAATTACCCAATAGAAAAACACACATTCAGGGGATCTGAAGGCTCTAGATTCTTCATCCTCTAGGTCCATACAGATTTGGTTATACCCAATGTATCTATCAATGAAGGAAAGATCTTTATATCCAGCCGTTGAATCAATTAGAAGCTCTTTAATCAGAACTGGAAAATCATGTTTAGGAAAATTCCAATTAAGATATCTAAAATCAATGCAAAATCTAATTTTCCCATTCTTCTTTTTCACTGGGACAATATTGGACATCCATTTGGGATATTTAACATCTCTGAAAAAGTTAACCTTTATAAGTTTATCAACTTTATCATCAATTTTAGATGCATGAGTTGGGTGTGTTCTTCTTGTTGCTTTCTTGAATCCACGATGTTCTTCTTGCAAACATAAATTATGGGTGGCTACATAAGGATTATGTCTTGAAATTTCTGTATAATTCCAAGAAAATATATCTCGATGTTGCTTTAGAAATGGATTATACACCTCTTACGCATTTGAGGTCATGGACACACTAATTAGACTAGGTAGTGGATCCTCTTCTGTTACAATATTTATTTCTCTGATTTCATCCAAGGTGGTAGAGACAACTTCATCAAATGTTGGAGGAGAATCCCCAAATCTTCTTCTTATTCTTCATTATGTGTTACCTCTTCTGTTTTCACTAGAAAAGTAGATGACGATGAAAAACTCCCAAAGTTAGAGGGGGAGTTAGTATTTGAACATCATGAAGAATATGACACCATATCTGACCCTACTGATGATGAAGGTTCTTCCTATGGTAATAAATCTGACATGATGGATTGATAATCAATGTCATTTTCTTCCTCTAGAATTGCTAAAATTTATTCTACTTTGATTGACGAAGATGAGGCTTGTTGTAGTTCAGAAGATGAAATGAAAACATATCTATTTAGGCTTCCATTACTACATAGTGAATCACCAATCTCTCCCATGTTGTCAAGATGAATTTCCACAATTGACATTATGGACGTTATTGGATGAGTGCTTGGACTTGGTTTTTTCATTTCAATTTGGATTATGGGTATCACATAATCTATAATCAAATGTATGAATGGATTTTATGGGATCTTTTCCCATCCATTCGGATCATTTACTATGGTTATTTATTTTTTCATGGACTTTGTTCCTTCTGTGTGATAAAACTCTTCCAAAATATATATATATATATATATATATATATATATTCACATGTTTTGAATAGAGTCAGGTCACCATACAATGTCCCAATTTGACCATTAAAATATTACTTAAGAAATTGGTGGTATGACGAAGGTATGATTGCATGTTGATGTAGCCAAGGCCTTCCCAGTAGAATGTTAAAGGTTGTGTCCTGACGAACCACCTTGAAATCTGAATTAGGCAAAAGATCTCCAAACTGACTTCTGAGTTTATTCTCACCCAGAGGTTCTTTCTCATTCGTATCATAAGCATGATACATTAAAGTGGAAGGAGATAAGTTATATTCAGTCAGGCCCAATCGATGAAGTGTATGAATGGGAATGAGGATGATGCTAGATCCATTATCAATGATGGCTCATTGCATGTCTACATCATTGAATTTTCTAGAAAAATACAAGGGTATAATATGTCCATGTACAATATCATCTTCATCTTCATCTATAAAACGTATGACTGCATGACACTCTCTAGGATCGTTCTCTATACTGTAAACCTCAGCAGCAGAAAATTTGGTTTCAAAATCTTGAAGACTTGATAAAGCCCCAATGATTTTTTCTAGAATATATTTTGATAGATTCAAAACATCCATAATTGATAACTTGGCCGGTACATGTTCCAATTGTTTCAAGACATCTTAATTTTTTTCCATTGGTCTGCATTTTCCAGCATGGAAATGCAGTTTTGCAGGTGTTTTAGAAGATGATGCTTCTGAAGTTGATGTACTCTGTGTCACATAAGAAGTTGTAAATACTCTTGGATTTTTTAAATTAGACTGACTAGATCTATTCACTTGCTGATAGGAATATGGTGTGTCTTCTAATAATTCTTCCAAGATACTCATGTCATAACTGAGCCTATATTTCATAGAAGAAACTCCTTGTTCTTATTGAGCCTACAAAATGGCTCTTCCATGGGTTTCTACTGTATATATGGTTTCAGCATGGGTAGATTTAATATGGTGGTTTCTATAATTCCCACGTCTTCCCCTATATCCTCCACTCGGACCTCTTCCTCTGGTTCCCCTATTAGGTAAATGGAATTCTGGCTCATTATACTCAAAATCACCATTGGCATAAGGATCTGTTAAATGGATAATGTTGACATAAAAAAAATCAATTCTTCATCTGATAGAGATTCTGTCTGATAGGTAAATTCTGATTGTTCCATTTGGTGGGACAGTGCCCTTGCTTTTGAAACATATGGAATTAAATATTCCAGGGTGAAGGAAAAATTTGGCCTCAACATGATCTCATCTTCTTCTAACTTCTATTTGTCCTTATGATCACTTCTCTTCTTTGGGGAAAATCCTTTTTGATGAAGGTGGTTTTACTATGGAGTAAGTGGATGAAGACACAATCTATTGTTTCATCTATGATTATAAAATGGTAAGAGTCTGCTTAATCGTTTTCTTAATCATGCAATCATCATATTTCTGCACATTTTTTATTTGACTTCCAGCCATTCACCTTCTTCCTCTAGATTAGTAAAAATAATACATGCTACTTGAGTTGAAGAAATTTTCAACTTCACGTGTCTAGAATCTACCATCTTTTTTAAGAGGTCCTTTAAAGAAAAAAAATTCATGGATTGGATGCACTAACATCTATTGAAAGGGGCTATAATTTAGAATATCATCATCTCCTTCTCTATCTGGTTTCATCAACCTTGGAAACTGAACCAGTTTGTTATCTAGAGTTGAGATGAAGTAACCAGGAACTTGTTCATTCTAGAAAGAATAAACATTATTCATTAATTCATTGAACTATTTCCAAATTTGATCTATTTGATCATCTTGACGAGGTGGTCGTTGTTATTGATACTTATGGGTAGATCCCTTCGATATGATGAAGGTCTTGAAGTAGAGGCAGGTACCGGTTCCTACTTGAGTGTATCTGTAATAGCTTCTTCCATTCCTATCCTCCTTCACGAAGCTGATGGAATTACTTGAGTTTTAACCTTAGTTTATATAATAGAGTCTTCTATCATTTGATCGATTGAAGTAAGGTCTCAAAACCCTCATGTGTATTTCATAGGGATCAATGGTGTGTGTAACTCATCATGTAGATTTACCACTAAAATTGGCAACAACTCTTCTTGAGGGAGTGTTATACTTAAGGAATATGTTAATTCTTTTCATCATGTAATGTAATATGAAAATCATTCATTATCCCTTTTTTACAATTGGTAAGATAATAAATTATTGTCTTTGGTAGCGTTGAGCTAAATTGAAGAAGGAATTTATGACATAGATATTCCCATCCAGTAATTGATCGTGATTGTAAAATTGTATACCATACAAAAGATGGTCTTTGTAATGACTATAGAAAACACCTATGCTTTACTGTTTCTTGTTGTTGAGGAGTTCCCATCATGGGATCAAAACAAGAAACAGAAAATTTTAATTGTTGTTCTAGTTCTCCCAAACCATTGAATATTGGGAATGTGGTTTTTAAAAAATTTGGTCTGGGCAGAATCGCATCCGCCCATTCAGGGTAAGCTCTCTTTTTCAGCTGAACTAGTGAACTTCATCCCTTTATAGCTTATAATCAGGTCGTTAATACATCAATTATGTTCATAAGAATTTGGGTAAAATCTGGATGAGGTGGAACCTATGTAGGTATAGAAACTGGAGCTTGATCTTGTGCAATGACCAGCAAATCCACTAATGGTGGTGCTGATATTTTCCTTCGATAAACCACAGGAATAGGCCTATCAGGATGTGTTTTATCTTTCCATGATTGTGTACCTAGTGGAGGGAATTCATTATCTACATCTGTAGTTATTAAAAATCCTCTTTTCTGAGGAGCTGTTATAAGATTTTCAAGTTGAGGACCTGCATGTGGAGTACGTCTAGAGGAAATGTTGCTTTGAAGTAACTCTATATTGAGTCTTTTCAACTCCTTCATTTCCACTTCTTACCATGAAAATCATTCTTCAAGAGAATGCGATTGACCTTCTCCAATTGAAAAGTCTGATTCAATCTTACATTTTCCTTTCCCCTTGTTAGATTCCTTTTGGAGGTGTGAGAGTTTGTTACATGAAGGAATACCTAGATTCTAGGTAAGCCTCTGATTTCAGGTACACACACCTTCTTCATTTTCCATAGTGTGTACCGTATTATGGACAAGAACATCATATTCTGATTCCCTTAAACATGACTCATTTTTTGGAGGATCTTCTGCAGTGGTGTTAATGACATTCACGGACGCATAATGCATCTATGGCATTCTGTCAGTATTTTTGTAAGATCATATCCCTTTTTAACATCCTTGAGACTTTGTTCTCCTATATGATTAATTACCGGGAACTGTTTACAGGATATTAACCAAAAGGATTTCCTCGCATAGTTCAGTTCTATGCTCTCCTTGTGGCTTCTTCCCTAATCCAGAGAAAACTAACTTCTGTTGATGAGGGGATTGAATATCTGAAAAAGACCCCAGCCTTGTAGGCTGGGGCTATTCCTGTTCTTCTTCTTCAAATCATTGAACATTGTTTAATGAATTTGAAGGTTGAACTAAATGATCTCCCAACCTTGAAATCCAGGGTGATTCTTGAACTTTAATGGATGAAATTCGTGCAACTACTCTTCTATTTTTTTTTGAATTTTAGTTTGAACATTAGTTGGGTGCATTATGAAACAATGACTAAAATAATATGTTTTTGAAGATCGATTTGATATTTTAGACATTTTCATTCTCTAACGGATGACATCCTCTAAGCGGGATGCATTCTCAAGATTCTCAGATGCATTATGTATAAGTAACTTAAAAAATTCTTTTCTTTGGTCCTGACTCTGATGAGAGTAGGTTGAGGCTTGTTCTTGAGCGTGCATTTAATTACATACAAAATCTTTTGATTGTAGCTGACTGTAGGAAATAACATTTCATGATACCACTTTTGGTAGACATTGTTGATTCTCCATGTGCACCCCCATCATCTGATACGAACACTAGATAGTGAATTGGACATTAATTAGAAAAGCCTCTTTATAGCATTGAGCCATGTACGCTGAAGGATACTCTGCAATTTTTCTACCTTTTGATGTTGGGAAATTGAGTGAGACACCAAGTCAATTTGGCGTTATAACCCTTCTATTACCATTACATGATTTTGATATTCATCATATGGTAATACTTTTGGTTTCAAATGGCGTAGAGTCTTCCATAGGTTGTGGTGGATATCATGAATGCAATCTTCTGCAATCAATTCTGAAATGTTATACTGAGAATTTTCAAAAGGCCAGAACATGACTTGTACTTCTCCCTTAGAAAATTTTTTTCTCATGTTTGACACATCCTCATATTCTTTCACAAGTGGTTTCTCCACTTGGTCTGACCAAAGTGGATGCTCTGTATTATAATAAAAATGAACCAATGGAGGTTTGGAGAATGATTTTTCCCTTAAAATGTCTTCTCGTTGGGAAATTGTTTCACCTGTCAATGAAAAGACATCAGACATGACTGGCCTTGTGTTTTCAGGTGCCTCGAGGTATGAGGGCTTTCTCATTGTGTAATGGGTTGGACCCACCTGGTACATTACTTTTCCAAAACACGGCTCCACCAAAACTGTGGCACCGGTCATGGGGGAACAAGTTACGGTGGCCATGTGATGGTACCACCGTGTCCTCACCGAGCAGTCTTCATTCTTTTCACAGTTCCAGACTTTTTCCTCTCCCGCAACATATCTTTTGATGTAAAAATGATTTAATTCCCTATTTCAAATACATTTAAAGCCCATGAATAATATCTGAAATCCCCCAAGAGTTAGGAAACCCTTAACATAACAAAACATGTGGTTTTCCTCCGTGTCACACCTCTTCTTTATAGTTCTGTCCTATTGCACGATTTTCTCTAATTAAAGAAAATTGTTTAATGCACAACCGTTATGGCTACCACTCCGATGGGAATCATTAAATTAAAATTAATTCCATCGTGTATAACCACCCAACTATGTGGTGAAACCTCGATTCGTATTTAAATCCAATCATAATTCCATATCCCGTAATAATGGGATCTCATATTTATATCATGCTAGAATTTCTTCCTTATTCTTCTTGGTTGGTCTCTCTTTTTCCGTCCTTGTGCTCTTAGAGTCCACCCCCCTTCCCGAGGCAAGTGGTGCACCTGTGCTGGAGCTTCCCTTATCACCCTTGGAATCCCCGGAGATCCTCCCCTACAAGTCACGCATCCACATTTCTTGGAACGCAGAGTTTAGACATCGATCTTTGATCACCCAAGTAGGGTTCTTCCTTCGTCTATATTTACATTGTATCATGCAGGGTAGGTACGCTATTGTTTCTATGGGGATGGATGAAAAAAAAATTAAATGAAGATAATAAATGGACATTTAATGAATGAAGGGGGTGGGATCGGTGTTTTTGTGGTATTTTTTCTTATTCCTGATTATGTGTTGTGAATTTTACGGGCTCATGACCACTAAAAATCATAATCGTTGGTGGTCTTTCCTTGTGAACTAATGAATCTCTATGCTTCCGGATATTTACATGATTTAATGACTGTAACATGGACATCAGTTAATCTCCTAAAACCAGTTAGTAAAATAGAATCCTACTGAACATCAATCCTTGTGTGGTCACCCCGGTTAACCAATAGAAAGAAGAACTAAATGAATGACGTGGTTGAATATGGAAGTTTCCCCTACTCTGTTTTGGTTGTATGTGTGGTTGTTCTTCTTGATGCTTATGGGTTGAGATGGATGGGGATGG
The DNA here is from genome assembly GCA_963277665.1 of Viscum album. Lineage (NCBI taxonomy): Eukaryota > Viridiplantae > Streptophyta > Magnoliopsida > Santalales > Viscaceae > Viscum > Viscum album. Next base: position 1,551,204,461 of record OY728129.1, read on the forward strand.
GATCCTCTATTTTTGTGTGGTTGTTGGTTGTGGATATAAGGTCATGTGTGGCTGTATCTTGAGGCTTGGTTTGGTTCTAGTACATTGAGGTATCTCACAGATCCCTTTGTTGTTGTAACCTTAAAAGAGAATCGGGTGTGAATGCTTAAAAATGGTTGTTTGGCTGATTTTCCTTTACACAAATTGTGGTTATGCCTGTTAGTTTCCCACTAGTGCAGAATTTACTTAAATAGAATCACTTGAACATGAAAACAAGAATTGGATCAATGGGGAATTGGTTTTGGGAACGAGGCCTGACATGGTTGTGGCTGTAGTGTTCTTATGAATGAATATTAATGAGGTGTTTGTGTTGGGATGGTGTTGGGAACCCTAGGATGGGATGTGTTATTTATTTTTATATATATATATAATTGTAGATTTTATGTTTCTTATTTGCGCCCCACCCAAGTTGGGAACTTTGTTCCGAACACCCCCATTACATGGGGGAGGGTGTTTCCCCCAACACTCTTATGAGTGGCTGGTTATTATCTCCTTTCTACTCCCATTCCCAAGTATCCCAAGATCCTTCGGGTAGGCTGTGATAGACTAAGGTCCATTATATCATAATATTCTTCAGGCACAATAGTTTTGGTGGTTGGACATGGTGTGTACGGGCATGGAATTTCCCAAGTGTCTTCAGCGTGAGGCCCAGGTGTCTTCGTGTGTGGTCTTAGTTGTTCTGGCCCAGGTGCTTGCGGGCGTGGTTGTGTGAGGTTGTTGTGTCCCAGGTTTTTGTGGGAGGGAAGTGTGGTAGTGGTGGTCCAGGTGTGTTCAGGCGGGGTGTGGTGGTGGGATTGCAATGAGAATGGTGGGAGAGGTTCAATGCGTAGGATATCATTAATAACCAGTGGGAAAGTGGTGAGGGGTACCCAAACATCGACATGTTATTTCTATTACATTACTTTAATCTTGTGTTATTTGGGGAGTGTCCCTTGGTAAGTCTTGGGTGGGTAGTTTTCCTTGTAAGGTGCGTTGGTTGTCTCCTTTCTCACGGGGCATTAGAATGCCTCCCCACCTATGCATGAGAGTATTTGGTTTTCCCTACAGAGTTTACTTGTATACTCACCCTACGTATGTAAAAGTGTTTTTAGGTTTTCAGGAGGACTTTAGGGATCGTGCAGGATTGAACTAGTTCGAACGTTGGGACAGTTGTCGTTGCTATTTTTCTTTTATTTGGTACTTTCATTTTGGGGTTTTCTTGTACCTTGTAGAATTTACTTTTGGAACATGCATATGGGAATGGTTTTTTGGGATTTACTTGTGCATCTAATTTTGGTGTTGTTGGAAATTACTATCTTATCTCCAAATCCTATTAAATCTAAAGGATAATTCCTTCCATCTTATGTGTGATTCTATACCCTTGGTTCTAGTGGCCCCTTAGGGACCTATTGAAGTTGGGTCTCAGGGGTCATTATCTCTCCTCCAACATGAAGAATGAAGGGTCTAGCAGCCTGCTGTCCCCTCTCTCATCTTGGTGAAGTAGGGTCGTGACAGAATGGTATCCGAGGTAGGTGGTTGGGGGATATGATGGATTCTAGGGGTAGTCACAATGAGAATTACATGGGATGGTAGGGAAAAAGTGTTGGTTGATCTTAGTGTGTGAAATAGGCTATAAAAGACCAACTAGGACATGGGATTTTAGGGCCCCCGTGATCTAATGCAAGGACTCTAGGCCCACCAAACGACCAAGTAAGGCTACACTGATTGCATGGAAGAGACCCTAGGGAAGTTACATGTATCATAATGACTTGTGTTCTTGTGTTTCATGGGTATTTTGGGGATTCAAACTGAATAAGGAGTCTACGAAAATTTAAAATCAATTTTCTTCACTGCTCAGGCTTAGGAATTCCTTGTTTACCTTGAAACTATGTCACCCGGACGGTGACCAACGGTAGTACGGGGGATGGAGGCCCACAAGGTTTATTTGGAAGATCAATAGAGAGATGACCGAGAGGAGGAGGATGATCAGGGGCATAGGATGCTTCATGCCTTTTAGTGATAGACCCTCATGAAGTACGATGGAAGCATCTCAGACATGGAGAGAGAGAGAGCTGGCTAGTGGAGCTGGTGATATCCTTCCGTTTGATCCGGGCTCCGACGGAGTACTGTGTTCCTCTGGCTATAAGCCAGATGCGGGGAGCAGTGCGTCAGTGGTGGACGCTCTACCTTGGGGATAAGGTAGAGGCATAGGTTACATGGACTGACTTCGAGAGGGAGTTCTGGGTGGAATTACTCTCTTCCACACTGAAGGGTGAGAAGAGGAAAGGACTACTCTCCCCCCACCAGGGGAGTATGACAGTGATGGAGTTTGGGATCAAGTTCAAGGATCTCCTTCGCTTTGCTCCGGACCTCTATTAGGATGAGGAGTCTCGGGCGAGATTTTTAGAGGAGGCACTCCAACCTTCTCTTCTGTATGGGGTTACCCCTTTCACCCTACCAACGTACATTGAGGTCCAGAAGAAGGATGAAGTGGGGGAGAGGATGCACATGATGGGAGGTGTATCACGAGAGGGAATCCAGTTGGGCTTGTCAAAAGGGAAAGTCGTCAGCAGCAGGCCTCCAACGTCAGGGCCCTCTAGGTTTTGAACAGTAGGGAGTAGGCCTCAACAGTTCCAGTTCCGATCTCTTAGTCCTCGCCCTTTTCTTTCGGTGCCAGGACCGAGATGCTTAATCTTTGGTGGTTTTGGGAACCTTCGGAATCAATGCCTAGACCCTGTACATTACGGTGGGGGTGGGCCGGTACCACACCCACCCCAACTGCAGCAGTTTCCAGCCAGGCCCTTTCAGGAGTTGCCGGGATATCGAGCTCTCTCTCCTCTGAGGGAAGACATTGTAGGAGGAGGCCGACCCCATGGCGCTTATCAGGGACCTCGACCAGGGCATGGTCAGGGAGGCGGCTGACATCCGAGGAGAGGGGCGTTGGACATGGGTAGTTACTTGCCTCGAAGGTAGCGGTTCAAGAAGATCCAGAAGTCTTTCAAGGTACAATCAGTCTGTTTAGTACTCTTGTCTATGCCTTGTTCGATACAGGAGCTTCACACTCCTTTGTTACACCCAGTCTGGCCAATGATCTGGGTTTAGAAGCAGAGAGACTTATAGTGCCCATGGTATTGAGTACGCCAGTCAGAGATCAGACCGACTTGTCTTATGTTTTCATAGGGTTTAGACTGATGATATGGACACATACCTCTGGCAGGGATCTTCTACTGTTGCAGATACAACCATACGATGTCATCATGGGCATTGACCGGATGTCCTCCATATGTGTTGTTATTGACTGATTTTGAATAAGGATCATTTTTTTGGATTTGGGTGGTCAACATGTGACATTAATCGGCAACAGGGATTGTCGGGAGGGCAGTTGGTGAGTGGAACCCCCCCCCCCCACCCCATTCCTTGTTAGCTGAGCTGTCAGTGGAGTCAGTGGATACAGAGATGGCGTAAGTTCCGGGGATCGTCAGTGACTTCATGGATGTCTTTCCTGAATAGGTGGTGACTCTACCCCCTAGATGTAATGTTGAGTTCAGAATATACTTGCAACCCGATGCTCGTCCGATTTCAATGGCTCCCTACAGAATGGAGACTTCTGAGTTGTGGGAGTAGCGGATTCAGATTGACGATCTAATGAAGAAGGGCTTTGTTTGACCAAGTGCGTGACCATGGGGTGCTCCAGTCATGTTCACAATGAAGGCAGATGGTGGTCTGAGACTGTGCATAGAATATAAGAGACTGAGCGAGGTAACATTCAAGAACCATTACCCCCTCCCGAGGATAGATGATCTCTTTGACTAGCTGAGGGGAGCAGGTGGGTTCTCTAAGATCGATCTACGGTATGGATATTACTAGTTGAGGGTGAAGTAGGGTGAAAAATCGAAGACTGCCTTCAGGTGTAGGTATGGGCACATTGAGTTTGTAGTCATGTCATTCGGCATTACGAATGCACCAGCTGTGTTCATGGGGCTCATGAACTCTATCTTCCAGGAATACCTGGACTGGTTCGTACTCGTGTTTATTGACGACATCCAGATCTACTCAAGGTTAGATGAGGATCACGCTAAGCCCCTGAGAACGGTTTTAGAGGTCCTACGACAACACCAACTCTATGGGAAATTGTCCATGTGCAAGTTCTGGACCTGAGAAGGGCACTTCCTTTGACATGTGGTGTCTGAGCATGGAATAGCGGTGGACCCATAGAAGGTCTAAGAGGTTGATTATTGGGAAGAACAAAGAGTGTGGCAGAAGTCCATAGATTCCAAGGCCTGGAAGATTACTACCAGAGGTTCGTGCCCAACTTCCCTTGAGTTCCAGCTGTTGACGCTCCTTTTTCGTCACATTGTCTAAAAGAATGGAAAGGGATATGACTTAGCACAAATTGAATCATCCTTTGAAGAAAACATCAAAAATAGACAAAGCCATGAACAGGGCTTCAAATGCCCAAGGGTCACCCAAGTTCCATCACTGTTGTGCAAGTATACTTGCGCTCCACCTAATGGTCGTGCAAGTGACCTAGGCGCCCTAAACGATAACCGTCTGGGGTCTTCTCCAACCTATAAATAGACCTTGTGGACCCCCCATTTCGAGGGAATTTTTCCAAAATTCAGATACAGATCTCTGAACACCCAAGTCTCTTCTTCAGGTCTTCTGAACACTTCTAAGGTAATTCTTTACCTAGAATGGAAGGTCTAAATTGGAGGAGTAAGGTCTATGTGTTAGAATTCAATACAAATTGTGCGCCTAAGTGTTTTACACTTAAGGAAAATTAACACACATGCGTGACGCCCTACTTATTCACCATAACTTGCACGCCATCTTCTGGAAAGCCTCTATTGATGATTCTAAAGGCTTTGATCAAGGATCGCCCAAATATTACTCTAAGGGCTGAAAATCGTGCAAGTACTAATGTGCCACGTAGGTATAACTATGCAACCAGGACTTGCGTGCCCACGCAGTACCTGCGCGCCTACCAGGACTTGCGCGCCCCTACCTTTTTAGGTGCCTTTCCTACCCATTTTCACCACTCTTATGTCATTCCACCTCTCCTATTCAAAATTCATTTTTCAAGACACTCTTCAAAGCCATTAATGTCAAAATTTCTTGATTTGGATTCCTTATATGAAAGGAACACCATGGAACATCTCTCCAAATCTAGTTATTTACACATCTTTATGTCACTAAAGATTGAGATTTTATTCATTCAACCTCATCCTTTACGATGAGGGAATCCTTAACTTGGGACTCCTTTTCAGGAGTAAGCCCCAGTCCAAATTCTCATTACTATGGGCATCCTCTTTAGTAGTATGCCCCAAGTCCTCTAATCTGGGAATCCTCCTTAAGAGTATGCCCCAGTTTTAAAGCTCCCAAATATGGGCCTCCTTTTTAAGAGTAATCCCCAGATCCCCTAACTAGGGCCTCCTTTTCAGGAGTATGCCCCAGATCCCCTAACATGGGCCTCATTTTCAGGAGTAATCCCCAGTCATAATTCCCCAAATTTTGGGCATCCTCCTCATGAGTAAGCCCCAAATAATAATTTCTTTAACCCAGGCCTCCATTTTAGGAGTAAGCCCCAGTCTCAAATATGGGCCTCCTCCTCAAGAGTAAGCCCCAAGTCCCTTTAATTTTCAAATCCCTTTAACAAGGGACTCCATTTCAAGAGTAAGCCTCCGTCTTAATTTCCTTTTGATCTGGGCTTCCTTCTCAAGAGTAAAACCCAATCACAAGTCTCCTCCTAACATGGGCATCTTCCTTAAAATTAAGCCCCAATATTAGAGTTTCCAAATCTCCATGAAGCACATATACCTTTATGGACCCTGTTCTTGGATTTCCTCCCTAAAGTAAATCTTAATCCACATTTATTTTGGGCAGTCATACACACATAAGCCCCACATCATTGCATCTTTCTTGGCACAAATTGTCTGGTTTCACTAATACCTCATGTTTCTCACACCGAGCATGAATCACGTGAGCTAAGAGCGTAAATGTAATCATGACATCTTTCATGAGCCATCAATCATGCTTAATCGTCATACTCCTTTCCTCGAACTACGTGGGTACTGATTCCTTTTCCAAAACAAAAGATATGTAGGTAGCCCATCATCGGGTATGATCCCAACTCTAAAATAATCCATGTCCTCATAAATGACAATAAACATAAAGTTCCCCACTGAGTGTCTTTAAAACCAGTCTGGTCATAATAATGTCCAAGAGACTTTTATGTATTATTATGGATACCATCAACTAAGAATCTCTTACAAATACAGATGATTCATCCTCGATGAAGAACCTCGAATACATATAAAAGATTATATGAACTTCCTACATACCAATCATTGATTTTCAGACAAAAGGAAAGCTCATTTTATACTTGGTAATGTAATTAGGATTCACGAACATAACTTAAATATATAAAGAGAGTCCCGGAGTAGACGATAATTCCCCTCAAAATGGCGTGATGAGTCCAACCTCCCATCCTCTTGACCAATGAAAATTCCTTAGCCTCATCAGTCCATAACTAATGAGCACCTACCTTTGGAAAGTAGGTCCAAATGGATATGGAATCATTGGATGTTTCCGGTTCTACGAACAAACCTATTAAAACTGATTGGAATGTTTGAACCTTCAATCAACGAGGTCATCCCCAATTCTAGAGGGAAACAAAAAACGGTGAACTCGACGTGAATCCTTAACCGAGTTAAAATGATGTTTTACTTATTTTTTCCCCTATTTAAAACTCAATGGGAGGGACAACAAGAACAATAATTGATATTTGTGCTCATCCAAAAGAAGTAGTGGATGAATTTATCTTGATTACATCTATTATATCAAACTTGCACTGTTTTCCAATATTTTCTGCATTCTATGAAATGGATGCTCTCATGTTCACACTCGTGAATACATATACTGTGAAAACATTTACTGTGATTGCCACTACTGCTACTCCCACTGGATCATCGTCCGCTCTGAGGATGACATCACCTACTCAGCATCTTCAACTCTGGGTATCAAATATGATTGTTAAGGAGATCCGTCAAAATGGTACTATTCCAACTCTGGAGGCTGCATGACAAGCCCTCCAAGTGAACAATACACCCTGGTCGTCCGGACAGCAACGACCAACGATCAAGAAGCAGGCGGTACTAACTACCGTCTCCAACCATTTTGGTTCATTATCCCCAGAATGCAATCACCATTTGCTCCCTTATTCTAGGGAGGTGAATGAGCAGGTCCCTCAGGGCCTTAATTCAAGGAAGCAGGAGTCCTTCCCGAGGGATCCCATCAAACATCACTGCCAGACTCATGTGGCAGTGCACCCTCAACATGATGAGGGTACCGACTCTAGGCATTCGGCTCAGTTTCCTTGAACCCGAGTAGGCAAGATGAATCGCCAGAGGCGAAATCCGGTTAACAATGAGCATGTTCTCATCTCTTACATCACCAGAGAAGTCCACCAACCTAACTTGGTGGCAAGCAATGAGAGGGCACACACACCTGCCCGTTTTAATTCCACTGTCCAGCAGACTCACCTGGCAGCATCACGCCAATCCCACTAGGAAATTCCAGTGGAGTACTATAGGCAGAAACATACACCTATTTATACGTCATCAGCTAGTCAACAGGTTCGTCTGACTATATATGATGGATCTTGTCAACCACATTCGGCTATGTACAATCAGAAGGCACATACACCTGCTAGTATTGATCAAGCCTACCAACAGTCTCACTTGGTAGCACTCGGAGAAGTTAGTCGGAAATCTCCGGTGACAAATAAGAGGCAGACTCAACTCTCTTCCCCCACACATGAGTACTGTCAGGATTCACTAACAGGAAAAGGAGGACAGGAGCAGGAACACACACCTACTCCAAGCATGGAATGGTCGTATATCCCCATTCCGGCAGCTCAAGTCACCAAGAATATTTTATCAATAGTGAAGGAGCAGAAGAAAATCCCTCCTCATATTCTGGATGCTTTCTAGGATATTATAACAGCTTCAGCAACATCTCAGGGAAAGACACATAATTCTATCCTTACTAGGGGAGTGACAAATCAACAGTTCACTCCAGAACAGACACACACATCTCTTCCATTCCAAGAGGGTTGTAGGGCATATTCCCTCATATCATACAGACAACCAAGTCAGGAACATACACCTGATTTGAGTAGAGATCATCAGCCTAACCTGGGCATCTCTCCTGATTAGACACATACACATCCTCAGAGTAGCCACGTTTGTCAACAAGTGGTTACCAAGATTAGTAAGAAGGCGTCTAAGAAGAAGACCTGCCCAACATAGTCAAGATATCAAGAACCAATCTGTAACAAGGCCTTTCTCGATGCTGGAGTTCTTGAAGCCCTTAGACAGTTATCTATTGGAATCCAAGATTCTACTCCCTCAGTTCCCAAAAGTGGAAACATTAATTCCGAAGTTCTTCAATAGACAATTCCTCAAGAAGGCTTTCTTCATGACAATTCGGTCGATCTCGAAGTTTCATCTTCAAATAAGAGCTGCAATAACCCTATGTGTGTCCAGAAGACCAAGGATCAAGAGATCTCATATTTTGCTGTAACCCACAATGATGGTCTTCCCCATGATGATGAATTTCTCTGTGAAAGTCATCTCCGCAATAGTGATGCACATCGGCCGGAAAATTCTCCAGTGGAAAATGTAGTTCTGAGAAAGCCCTCTTATCTTGAGGCACTTGCAAATTCAAAACCAGTCACGTCTGATACTTCATCTCTAGCAGGTGAAATACTTTCTCACTCGGAAGATAGCCCAGGTTGTAGGTCATTCTCTGAACCCCCCCCCCCCCCCTAAGTCGTGCATCTTCAAGTTTGATCAGTGGTTTCTCTACCAATATTGTTGAATCTGATGAAACAACAAGTAAGTAGTAGCTCTAGTCAAATCAGGTAGAAGAATATTCATTGAATGATAAAGAGGAAATGTTGAACATGAGAAAACAACTGGCGAAGGGTGAAGTGCGAGTCATGTTTTGGCCTCTCGATGACTCTCAGTATGACATTCTAGAGATGTTGATGGAAGATGGGATTCATGACATTCATCTCAACATATGGAAAACTCTTAGTCAATTGAAAAAGAAAGTATTGTCTTATGATAAATATGAAAATCATGTTAAGATAATAGAAGGGTTACAACGTCAAATTGACTTGGCATCTCAATCGGTCTCTCAATATCTGAAGGCTAAAAAAGCAGTAGAGAGCCCTTCAACGTTCATGCCTTGGCACACTAAGAAGATTGCACCAGTTAATTTCCAATGCCCCATCTAGTATTCATGTCAGAGGATGGGGTGTTCATGGAGCACTACATTTCACTGTGATCTCCAGTCAGCAAAGCCCGTTGAAAATGGTCTCAGACAATGTTATTTCTCGTGGCTGGCCACATTCAATGGATCATTTTTTAATATAAGGCATGCCCAAGAAAATGCTTCAACTAGATCCTCTCAAAATCAAGAATATCGAGAAGAAGTTGTTGAATTACTACTGCATCAAGAAAACGAGAATATTGAACAGGCCTTTCGTATGGAGAAAGCACATCATCAAGTGACATAAGTGTCAGAAATCATATAATGGTCTTTCGAGCGTCGTGATAAAAGTGGATACAGGTTGATGCATCCAGCTAATTTCCAGACCAAGATCCTCAAGAGCATGAGAGTTTTTAAGAAAGTATCATACATAAAATGTCAAGAGCCATCCCAGTTTGATATATTAGGGACTCTTTTAAACCAACCCTCTGAATCAACAAATAGAATTCGAGGAGTTGAGCAGGAATAGCAGGAATTGTCCCAGTCCACCGGACTGGGGACTTTTTCAAATCATAAATCCCCTCCTCAGAGAAAGTCGGTCTTTTCTCGATTGGGGAAGAATCGTAAAGAGGAATGAAGAGCCAAATTATCAGGATATTCTCTCCAAATTAAGGCTGGTCAAGAAGTTCCCGAGGGATCGGATCAACAAAAGGAAATGTCTCATCAAAGACATGGAAGAAGACAATATCACAGAAATGTAGATAGAAGGGATGTGAAGCTTTATGCATCAATCAGTGTCATCATTGTCGTTGTTTCTGATCCACTAGACGAGGCTCACTCAGGGGACTCAGATGATGAGGTTCCTGCTTAGGAATTTGTACGCACAGACACAAATGAAGAAGGTGTGCATACACGAAATCAAAGATTTACCCCAAATCTGGGTGTTCCTTCAAATAACCCACTTCCATCTCTCCGAAAGGGATCAAAAAAGGGGAAGGGAAAGAATCAGGTTACATATCCTCCCTATGGAGAAGGCCAATCTCTCTCACTAGAGAAAATATTTGTGCAACAAGAGGAAGAAATGAAAGAATTGAGGAGGTTGAATGATGAACTACATCAAGGTATTATTCCTCCTATGAATGCTGGAGTCAGTCAGCAAAGGGAGTTTGTTACAGCTACTGAGATTGATCAAGAATATCCTACTTTATCAGTACACCCTCACTGGTCTAATCCTACGGGTCAAGTGCAACAACAATTGGCAGTGCTGCCATCGGTTGTAGTACCAACCACCACATCTGTCCATGCTCCAGTCAGTGCACCTACTCAAGTTCAAGCTCAACCAGCTATTTCTCAAAAGTTAATAACAACTATTGAGTCATAAATAGCTCGGTTGGAAGCTATGGAAGGGAAGCATGGCTGGTTCAACCAGAAAAGAAATCTTACCATGAATGGGTAGATTCAATCTCTCCCACATCAAATTTTGGGAACCCGGTATTCCCTATTTTCAATGGATCAAGCGACCCTGAATAGAATTTAACGCATTACGTGTCTTGTTGCGATCCTATGATGGGAACACCATAGTAGCAAGAAACAGTGAATCTCATATTATTCGTGTGAACCTTGCAAGGACTAGCTTTTGACTGGTATACAAGCTTGAAATCTCAGTCAATTACCGGATGAGAAGATCTCCATCAACGATTTCTTCTTCAATTCAGCTCAGCTTTTCCAAAGACAATATTTTTCGATCATACAAACTGTAAGAAAATGGAGAATGAAAGATTATTTGATTTCATTGCTCGCTGGAAGGGATTAACATATTCTCTGAGCTTAGAATTCCCTCATGAGGAACTATTGCCAATCTGTGTGGCAAATCTGCGTGACAAATTACGAACACCACTGATCCCTGTGAAATACACAGGAGGGTTTCGAGACCTTACCTCAATAGCTCAACAGATTGAATATTCTCTTATACAAACTATGGCTAAATCTCATGTAATTCCATCATCTCTAGGAAGGAGAATGGGTAAAGCAGAAACTACTACAATTATGTTTAAACACGCACATGTACCTTCTTTTACCTCAAAACCTTCATCTTTTCGAAGGGCTACACCTCCTGAGTGACAAAAACAAAGGCCATTTCATCAGGACGATCAAAGAGATCAAAGACGAAAACAATTTGAGTATTTGAAGAGAAAAACATACTCTTTCCAAAATGAACATGTTCCTGGGCACTTCATTTCGGCTCTGGAAAATAATTTTGTTCAGTTGCCAAGGCCCAAAAGGCCAGACAAGGAAGGAGATGAAGACCGTCCCAAATATTGCCCCTTTCATCAAATGTTGGGGCATCCCATCCGAAAGTGTTTTGTCTTCAAAGACCTCCTTAAAAAGATGGTCGACTCAGGAAAAGTCAAATTAAAATGTTATTCAGCTCAGTCTGGATGTGTTACTGCTACAGTTCCAGAGGAGGAAGGCGACTGGCCATATGTGAAGAACAAAAATGCACAAAAATATGATGATTGTATGGTCAAAAAACGATCAACCGATCCAATGATATTTTTCGAACGCAATTCAAGAAACCAATTGTACCTTCTGCCATGAATGCTGCAGAAAAAACCTCTTCATTAGAGGGAAAATCCTCAAAGAAATGGAATGATTCAAAAAAAGAAAAAGAATCAGAAGAATATGAGTACGTGTCAAAGCCTAAGTTGTCTTTGACCCTGGCAGACTTCATACCATCTACATCAAATCAATGGGCACCTTCCCACCAAATGACACAACGTAAACAGGCTAATCTGGAAGAGTATTCATCGGATGAAGAGTTGATTTTTGGTTCTGTTAATATGATTCAATTAACAGATCCATCTTCCAGTCGCAGTTTTGATTTCGATGAGATTGAATTCCCTGTATCAAATAGAGGAATCATAGGAAGTTCCAAAGGCTCAGGATACAGGGGAAGACATGGATATTTCAAAATACACTATTCCAATTCTACCCCTACTAGAACTGTGTACGCAGCAGAAACTCATGGTAGATCCCTTCAGCGAGCTCAGCAAGAACAACCAAGTTATTTTACCAATAACAAATTCAGTAATGGCATAGTTATTTTGGAGGATCGATTGGGGGTTCCACATTCATCCTCTCAACAAGTAAATAGATATAATCGGTCTAGTCTTCTAAAACCAGGAATATTGCCAACTCCTATCCCAATACTAGATGCATCAACTTCCAAAGCATCTGCTTCCAAGGAACCAGCTAAACTAGATGTTCCTGTTGGGAAACCAAGACCTCTGGATCAAATGTATGATGTATTGAAACACTTGGCCCAATTACCAGCCATGTTATTAATTCTGGATGATTTGAATCTATCAAAAGATCTTCGAGAGGCACTCATTGAGGATTTGTCAAGTGCTCATGAGTTTGAAACTGAAATTGCTGCAGCTGAAGTCTATCACATAGATAATAATCCTGTAGAATTCCATTCAATAAAATCTTTTACTGATGAAGATGAAGATGATGTTGTGCATGGTAATATTAGACCTTTGTACTTATTTGGTAAGTTCAATGTCATAGGTGTCCAAAGAGATTTCATTGACAATGGTTCAGGAGTCAACCTCATTCCCATTCGTACACTTCATTGATTGGGCCTCACGGAATCTTATTTATCTCCTTATACCATGATGTTACAAGGATATGATAAAAATGAACAAGCACCACTGGGCGAAGTTACACTCATAACTCAGTTTGGAGATCTTGTATTCAATTCAGATTTCATGGTTGTTGATCAACACTCAGATTTCAACATCTTTCTTGGAAGACCCTGGCTACATCAACATGCGACTATCCCTTGATCATACCATCAATGTCCCAAATATTGTTTCGATGGTCATGTTGGGACATTATATGGTGATAAGGCCCTGTTCAAGACATGTGAGTCTCAATACATTGAGGTGGAATTATATCACATGAAAGAAAAGGATAAATCCACAACAAAGGAGATTACCAATGTTAATGCTCCATATGGTTTAGAGAAGATTCCATTAAATCCATTTGCGCATGTGAGTAAAGATTATGTGTTTTTCTATCAGTGAAATTGACAGGATAGACCCAAATCAAAAAACTCTTATGGAAAGATACATAATGTCAATTACATCAATCAAGCTAGACAACATGGGAGAAATTGGTGATCTTCTAAGCAGTGATGAAAGCCCAAATGGTGATTTCTTCATCTCATCTGCTGAAATCCAACAAGTCTATACTTCGCCAATCATGCCAGAAAAAGTTATAGAAACATCGGAGGTGAACAATGATGTCGATTCTCAATCCATCATCTCCTCTTTATTTCCCAACGAAGAACCTTCATCATCAATTGGGTAAAAATGGAAGCTTCTTCATCAAGATGTTCAGATTTTAACATCTCTTTTGATCATGAAAATTCTTCTTTATCCTATAATATGCAAGTATAAATGGAAGAAATAACACATTTTGAAGAAGATGAGGAAGATCTTAGAGATGCTCCTCCAGCATTTGAAGAGGGTATCTCTACCACCATGGATGAACTCAGAGAAATAAATCTGGTTACAAAAGAAGATCCACGGCCCACTTTAATCAGTGCGGCCATAACTCTTGAAGAACAAGAGATGTATATTTCCTTTTTAAAGAAAAATTGTGGCATATTTGGTTGGAACTATATAGAGAGTCCAGGGCTTGATCCTGATGTTGCTACTCATCATTTGGGTTTATGAGAAGAAGATCGAGGATTTAAGCATGCCGCGAGAAGAACACACCCAACATATGCTTCCAAAATTGAAGTTGACGTGGATAAGCTTATCAAAGATAACTTCATCAGAGAAGCTAAATATCCCAAGTGGTTGGATAATATTGTCCCTTTAATGAAGAAGAATGGAAAAATTAGGGTTTGTATCGATTTCAGAGATCTTAATCGGCATTGCCCTAAGGATGATTTCCCAGTTCTGATTACAGAACTTTTAATTGATGAAAATGCTGTCTATGAAGAACGTTCCTTCATGGATGGATATTCCGGATATAATCAAATCTGAATGGCCCCAAAATATTAGGAATCCAAATCCTTCAGAGCCCCTCAGGGTATGTTTTTCTACCAGGTAATGCCCTTTGGATTAAAGAATACAGGTGCAGCATATCAGCGTTCCATGCATCGTATCTTCAAACCCTTTTTAGGGAAGTTTGTTGAATACTATGTGGATGATTTGGTGGTCAAATCCAAACAATGTTTTAATCACTTGGCTGATTTTGAAGTCATATTATGCATGCTTCGACAACATAATTTGAAGATGAACCCCTTAAAATGTGCTTTTGGGGTAACCTCATAAAACATTTCTCGGCTTTTTTGTATGCCATCGTGGTATTGAAGTTGATCCTGGGAAGACAAAGTCAATCCTTGGTATGTCACCTACTCGAAATTTGAAATAATTAAGTGGACTTCAAGGACACTTAGCCTATATTCGGCATTTCATCGCCAATTTGGTAGGCAAAAGTTTACCTTTCACCAAATTGATGAAGAAGGGATTCACTTACCAGTGGACTAAATAATGTCAAGAAGAATTCGATATTCTCAAGAAATACCTCTTGAGTCCACCGGTAACCATGCAACATGTTGATGGAATACCACTTATCCTCTACGTGACAGCTTTAGAGCAATCATTGGGTGCCTTTATTGCTCAGAAGAATGATGATGGGAATGAAAACAGCCTCTACTACCTCAGTCGGACTATGCATGAAGCAGAAACCCTATATTCAAGTATTGAGAAGTGATGACTATCATTAATCATTGATGTTCGGAAGTTGAGACACTACCTTCAACATCACGAGGTCCAATTGGTATATCGCAATAAACCGCTCAAATTCATACTTAGTCATCCAATGCTTACAGGACGTCTGGCAAGGGGGCAGTTATTTTGCAGCAATTCGATATTCAGTATGTGTCTCAAAAGGAAATAAAGGGCCAAGCTCTGGCGGATTTCCTAGCTGAACACCCTTCAGTGGAAGTCACATCTTCAGATATTGAACTCCCTGATGAGGAAGTCTTCTCTATTCAAGAAAGTCCTCACGCATGGGAAATGTATTTTGATGGTGCTTCCAGAAGTCCAACAGGGAGGAATATGGAAAATCCTAAATTCAACAATGTTGGCATAGGAATTGTGCTCATTTCTCTAGAAAAGGCAGTGTTACCTTATTCCTTCTTATTGTGGGAAGGTCATACCAATAATGAAGTAAAATACCAAGCTCTCATCGCAGGCTTTGAATTGGCACTTCAAGCACAAGTGAATCACTTAAAGGTGAAACACGATTCAGACATGGTAATCAAACATGTCAATGGGGATTATGCCATCAGAAAAGAAGAACTAATCCCTTTGTATGATTACATCAGAGAGTTAATGGAGGAATTCCCTTCGGAACCAACATTTTCTTATGTCTCGCGATCACAAAATGCTCAAGCTGATGCACTGGCTAATATAGCCACAGCTCTGGAAGATCCAAATCGGGACGAGACATCCATCAATATTGCCCACCATTGTGAAATTTCACCTTATGTTCGAATTAGAACAGAGGAAATTAATGAAATTATCCCCATTCCTAAACTGTATAGTCATACTATAGGATGGATGTCACCAGTTAGAGAATACCTTCAAAATGGAACACTTCCACCTGATAGAGACGAGAAAGAACAAATCTGGAAACGTGTGGTCAATTTTAATCTTTATGATATCCCATATCACCTAGAAAAAATTCTCTACAAACGTGGTTTTGATGGAGTTCTCTTCATAATCATTGATGGTGAAGAGACAATGGCTATCATGAAATAAGTGCATGCAGGAGTCTGTGGTGCCCACATGTCTGGACATAGACTGTCTAATCAGATTCAAAGGAATGGATACTTTTCGCCTGCAATGATACAAGATTGTGTTGATTTTACAAAGAAGTGTCATTCATGCCATGTAAATGACAACTTCATTCATCGACCTCCAGAGTTTCTTCATACAACTAAATACTCGTGTCCATTTGCTACATGGGGAATGGATGTGGTAGGACCTTACCCTTCAGCTACGGCCAAGCAGTTTAAGTATATTCTTACTTCTACTAATTTCTTTTACAAATGGGCAGAGGAAATACCTCTCAAGGAAGTCAGTTCTAAATGCATTGTTTTCTTCATCAAGTATAACATCATTACCATATTTGGTGTCCCTCATAACATATTAATGCACAATGGCACAAACTTCTGTTCATCTGAGGTGAAGAAATTGTATCAAGAATACAACATCAATTCCAACCATTCATCTCGGTATCTTGCAGCGGCCAATGGCTAGATAGAAGCCTTCAATAATACTCTATCAAATATACTGCAAAAGATGGTGGGTAAAGAGAAGAAATCATGGCCTAATAAACTCTTTCATGCTTTATGGTCTTATTGGACTACCACCTGCACTGCAACGCGATCAACTCCATATTCACTGGTATATGGAATGGAAGCCGTCTGGCCCATTGAAGTTCAATTACCCTCAGTTAGAGTATCCATTTTCGATCAGCCATCTACAGATGAACAATATCAAAAGCGATTGAATGAATTGGAACGGTTAGATGAGAAAATATTGTGCACTTTGCAACACTTGGAAGTCTTTCAGAGTCGAATAGAATGAGCTTTTAACAAAAAAGTTTGTCTTCATTCATTCACTCAGGGAGAATTGGTATTAGTTCTCAGAACTACAATGATACTAGGAAATAAACCTCGTAAGCTTGAGCCAAAATGGGAAGGACCTTACACAATACATATGGTCTACTCCAATGGAGCTTATTCATTAATCGCGATGGATGGAGAACTCATCACTACTCCAACCAATGCCAGATTTTTGAAGTATTTTGTATAAACAAAATATATATCATCATTGGTCCGGTATGACATTAAACTGCACCACCATCCAGCAAGACATTAAACTGCATAACCAATGGTCCATGCATATGACCTTAAACTATTTTTACATACGTCCAACATGAAGTTAAACTGTGTCCCCTTCATCTTCCTTGCTATATGACATTAAACTATACAGCAACGGTCCATACATATGACCTTAAACTATTTTTATTCCTTTCGTCTCACATGACGTTAATCTAGGATGTCCTAACTACATGATGCTAAATTGTACAGACGTCCCTTACATCCATCATGATGTTAAACTGCACCATCCAGGGTCCTTGCATACGACCATAAACTATTGGCACTTACGTCTAACATGACACTTAAACTGTATCACCCCTTTTTCATCCAACATGACGTTAGACTATGAAAAAGTCCCTAATACGTCCAACATGACATTAAATGGTGTACTCTTTTTTCCTCACTACATGACATTAAACTGCACAATCCTCTTTTTTTCCAACATGATATTAAACTGTGTTGTCCCCATCGTTCTAACTACATGACACTAAACTGTACAGAAAGTCCTTTGATACATCCTACATGACATTAAACTGTACTTTGTCTCTACTACATGACACTAAATTGTGCAGCACTTATAGTCCTAACTGCAAGACTTTAAACTGCATAGTCCCCTTATTTGTCCTAGATGACATTAAACTGTTCATGGTTAGGGTTGTTGCTACCTCCTGTTTCTCACACAGAGTATGAATAACGTGAGCTTAGAGAAAATTTCAACCATAACACTCTCTCTGGGTTACTAACCATGTGTAAGTCCAAACAACATCATTTTTTAGGTCGTTGTCCCCAATAACAACTTGATCATTAATTCATTTTTTAATTGAACTACGTGGACTTTGATCATTGCCTTCCAGTCTGGGTACGTGGGCAACCTCCCAAGGTTCAAGCCAAAAAACAATATCTCCACATCAGTTCACCTCAATCCCATACACTGTTGATTCGTGAAACCGCCCCTAGAATCAATATCTTTATATTGGTTCCCTTTTGTCCTCTCTATACAACGTTAAATTATACAACACTTTTGTCCAGTGTGAAAATAAACTATAACATTATTTGATACCCTCACCTGAGATGGAATCATTATTTACATTGATTTTAAATCATGTTTCATTCTAAAGACTACGTGCATACATGGAAATGCTCGAACCTTTTATCTTGGGTTAAACCGTCATTGCACTGAAGTCCCTTTTCACCCTTCACATGTACGAACCAAATTTGTACAGAGGGTACTTCTAGAACTACGTGGGCTTGATTCCCATCCTTATGGGATATGTAGGAACGTTCGAGTGTCCCTCGAATCCAGTCCCAAGTCGTTTGGGCCTAACCCCAAATTTCACTTTAATTCCCTTGGCTGAAAAGTCCCCATGAAAACACACACTGTGTATTTCTTATAATGGTCCAAGATCTATGAACCTAAACAAAGATATCCATTCCTTTTGTCCCACATGATGTTAAACTGTAGTTCAAGAACTACGTATGGCTTGATTCCCATCCTTATGGGATACGTAGTGAAGTACAACATTTCCATTCAGTACCCAGCCACAACATGATTATGGTTATCATTGATCCATGTATCTCTGCATACATTGTACAACACCCATCTTTATGTGTCATATTCCTAATCTAGAATACTTCTAGATCATTATAACCCTTTTTCCTGACTTCTAATCACAAAAGGCCTGAAATTCTGAGAGTTCTTTTGCCTGACCATGCAGCACGTTCTCTTAGGCGGCCTTGCATAAATAGTCTACATAAGGGACCTATCAGCCAAAAGATGGTATTATTTGACTATGCAGTCAATACCCTTAGGTTGCCCTGCATAATTCAACCACCTAATGGGTTTTTTAAATACTGGTTTCTTCATTATTGGGAAGAAAGCTACTTTTGTCCTTATTTTTCTTAATGACAATGTGTAGGGATCCGCAAAAATATCCATCCTTAACATACTTGTCCCATATCCTTTCTCATGATCTGAAAGTATTCAAGTTTATGGTTTATATTCCCCTTCCCTACGTTTGGGTCAGACCTTTGTAGAAGTGATATTCATCCAGTTCTTCGATAATCTTGTTAGGAAATATCTTCTCCATATTCAAGTACCTCTTTCCATTCAGCAAACTCTATACTTTGGAAAATTTGAATATTCATAAACATTCAATGGATTTTTAGCACTAGGAAAGTAAATTTCTGAGAGTTCTTTTGCCTGAATATGCAGCACATGCCCTTAGGAAGCCTTGTATAAAAATTCTACATAACAAACTTGTTAGCCAAAATATGTTATTTATTTGACTATGCAGCCAATGCCCTTACGTGGCCCTACATAATTCAAACCTCTAATGGGTTTGTTAAAGAATGGTAACTTATTTCTTGGAAACTAATTCTTCTAATTCCATTGATCTCTTTTTCATATCATTCATCAAATTCAAATATTAATAAGCCTTAGTTTACATATTTTCCTTCATACTTGAGTATGGTAATATGTTTTCAGATAAATTGTCAAGGAAG
This sequence comes from Viscum album, assembly GCA_963277665.1. NCBI lineage: Eukaryota > Viridiplantae > Streptophyta > Magnoliopsida > Santalales > Viscaceae > Viscum > Viscum album. The sequence continues at coordinate 1,551,224,226 of OY728129.1, forward strand.
TGAGTCAATTTTAATTCATTTCGATCAAAGCTATTTCGACCTTAAACATTAGCCTCTCTATGTCTGACGTGCATGACGTTAAACTGCCCACAAAAGACAAAGGAACTCTGAATAAAAGTCAAGTTACAGCTCACTAAACATAAATTTTTGTATGATTTAGGTAATATTGAGAAATTAACAGATTCAAAGTTTCTAGGGTTATTTACATTAATCCTAGTAAAAATCAAACTATGCTTACTAGGCACACTGGCATAGGTAAAATTTAAAGCATGTAGGAAAATAATGTAGGTACAAATGATTAAAGACGAAAGTGTTTTTCATTGATACACAAGAGATAGAAGGACGTCCACCGATTGGAGCCTCTTCACTTTTTCAAGAATTACAAGAGGCTTTCAACATAACTCTTCATTTGATTTATGGAATTTTGATCTTCATCAGAAACCCCCTGGAATTCATTCATTCAAATGGATAATATAAGAGATGCAGTGATACCAGCTCTTCTTGGAACAATTGTAAAAGGATGTTCTTGAATGAGGTTTGAGAAAATTTTCTGCTGATCAAATAGTGACTCGTTTTCTGTCCAAGAGACATGGAAGATGGATACATGGATTTGAGAATGCATAATTAGAAGTAAAGATCCATTTGGAGAGAGTACACTTTTTAGATATTTCTCTAATGCCATGTTTGTCTTCTCTCCATCAATCGGCTGCAGAAAACATTTCATCCCACGGGTTTTCCATTTTCATATCAGCAAGGAAATGACATGGAGGAAAAATTTGAAAGTTAAAACCAATGTTGTTGCTCTTAATGCATAGCATAACTGAAGTAGAGGAGTAGTGGTGCAGTTGCATCTCAGGAATATAGTTCTTTTCATCTGGAATAGTAACTTCTCGCAGATGACCATAGCCATACAAAGGCAAATAAATGATTTGGGGGAAGTCGCAATGATATTTCTTCAGATACTTAGCCAAATCTGGAAGTGTGATACTTTTGAAGGTATAATAATCGAGGCCAATTATGTTCATCATATCATCAATCTGCTTGCTAGCCAATTCATCATCTATTCTGGTTCTAAGAGCCATTTGATTATGTACAAAAGTTGAATAAATTAACTCTTAAGTAAGTTGATTTTTCATAAAATTTGTGAAGGAATTTCATAAAAATGGAAAAGGAATTAAGGTGTGAAAACCTAATCTTGGAGCACAAGTATGGATGTGTCGAACAAGTGTTAATGTGTCGTGCATGTTTTTGGAGTGCAAGTATCACTGTGCAAGTCCTATTACCATGACAACAGTGTGACATCGAAGAAATAGTGTAAAACGAGCAACATGCGTGGCGAAGGGGACCTGGGCGGTGAGAGCTCGAAAATCCTGAAATCTGATGATATGCGCGGAAAATAAACGTATATTTATAGGCCAAGATGCCCACCAGTGCGCCTACAACTAGCATTCTCCATCCAGGGCGCTCCATCCCTACGTGACTCGCACCTGCGCGACTCGCACCTGCGTTCCTCTTTCCCTTTGGTTTTCTTCTTTTCCTCAGAGACACATCCTTATTCTTTCAGATCCAACATTGAGGGGGGGATTTTTGTTGACACTTTTTTTTCACATTGTCTAAAAGAATGGAAAGGGAGATGACTTAGCAGAAATTGATTCATACTTTGAAGAAAACATCAAAAATCGACAATGGCATGAACAAGGCTTCAAATGCACAAGGGTCGTGCATGTTCCATCATATTCATGCAAGTATACATGCACGCCACCTAATGGTCGCTCAAGTGACTTGCGTGACCTAAAGGATAACCGCCTGTGGTCTTCTCCAGCCTATAAATAGACCCTGTAGGCACCCCATTTTGGGGAAATGTTTACGGAATTCAGATACAGAGCTCTGAACGCCCAAGTCTCTTTTTCAGGTCTTACGAACACTTCTATGGTAATTCCATACCTAGAATGGAAGGTCTAAATAGGAGGAGTAAGGTTTAAGTGTTAGAATTCACTAACACTTGCATGCATAAGTTTTTTACCCTTAAGGGAAATGAACACACTTGTGCGCCGCCCTACGTCTTCACCATAACTTGTGCGCCATCTTCTGGGAAGCATCTAGGGATGATTCTAAAGGAGTTGTTCAAGGATCGCCCAAATATTACTCTAAGGGATGAAAATCACGCAAGTACCCATGTGCCGCGCAGGTATACCTACATGCCTAGGACTTGCATGCCCCTACCTTTTTGGGTACCTTTCCTACCCATTTTCACCCCTCTTCATCCATTCAACCTCTCCTATTCAAATTTCAGTCTTCAAGACACTCTTCAAAAACATTTATGGCATGATTTCTTGAATTGGATTCCTTATCTGAAAGGAGCTCCGGGGAACATCTCTCAAAATCTAATTATTTACACATCTTTATGTCACTAAATATTGAGATTTCCTTCATTCAACCTCATCCTTTAAGATGAGGGAATCCTTAACATGGGCCTCCTTTTCAGGAGTAATCCCAAGTACAAATTCTCATTACATTAGGAATCCTTTTTTGGAGTAATCCCCAAGTCCTCTAATCTAGGAATCCTCCTTAGGAGTAAGCCCCAGTTTTAAAGCTCCCAAATATGGTCCTCCTTTTCAAGAGTATTCCCCAGATCCCCTAACCTGGGCCTCCTTTTCAGGAGTAAGCCCCAGTCATAATTCCCCAAATTTTGGGCATCCTCCTCAAGAGTAAGCCCCAAACCTTAATTCCTTTAACCTGGGCCTCCTTTTCAGAAGTAATACCCAGTCTCAAATATGGGCCTCCTCCTCAAAAGTAAGCCCAAAGTCCATTTAATTTTCCAATCCCTTAAACCTGGGCCTCCATTTCAAGAGTAATCCCCAGTATTAATTTCCTTTTGATCTGGGATTCCTTCTCAAGAGTAAAACCTAATCATACGTCCCCTCCTAACTTGGGAATCATCCTTTGGAGTAATCCCCAAGATTAGAGTATCCAAATCTCCATGAATCACATATACATTTATGGACCCTGTTCCTGGATTTCTTCCCTGAAGTGAATCTTAATCCTCATTTAATTTGGGCAGTCTTACACACATAAGCCCCACATCATTGCATCTTTCGTGGCACAAATTTCTAGTTTCAACGATACCTCTAGTTTCTCACACTGAGCATGACTCACGTGAGCTTAGAGTGTAAAAGTAATCATGGCATCTTTCATGAGCCATCAATCATGCATAAACATCATAATCCCTTACTCGAACTATGTTGGTTCTGATTCCTTTTCCAAAAAAAGGATACATAGGTAGCCCATTAGCAGGTACGATCCCAAATCTGAAAAAATCCTTGTCCTCCTGAATGAAAATAAACTTCAAGTGCCCCCCTGAGTGGATTTAAAACCAGTATGGTCATCATAATGACCAAGATACTTTTATGTATTTTTAAGGATACCATCAACTAAGAATCTCTAACAAATACAGATGATTCTTCATCAATGAAGAACCTCGAATACAGATAAATGATTCTCTGAATTTCCTACATACCAATCATTTATTGTCAGACTAAAGGAAAGCTCATTTAATACTTGGTAATGTAATAAGGATCCATGAACATAACATAAATCTATAAAGAGTGTCCCGGAGTAGACAATAATTCCCCTAAAAAAGGTGTGACGATTCCGACCTCCCATCCTCTCGACCAATGCAAATTCCTAAGCCTCATCAGTCCATATCTAATGAGTGCCTACCTTTGGAATGTAGGTCCAAATGAATATGGAATCAATGGATATTTTTGGTTCTACGAACAAACCCATTAGAAACCGATTTGAATGTTTGAACCTTCAATCAATGAGGTCGTCCCCGATTCTAGAGGGAAACAGCAGCACCTTTGACAGCCTTGACCAAGAAGGATTAGGCTTTCGTGTGGAATGGGCAATGTTGGTAGACTTTATCTATCTGAAGGGGAATTTGGGTAGTGCCCTGGTGCTGAGGTTTGCAGAAGAAGGGTTAGCGTATGAGGTGTTCTATGATTCTTCAGGGAAAGGCCTAGGGTGTGTGCTGATGCAATAGAAAGGGATGATCTCTTATGGGTCTAGGCAGTTATGTCCCCATGATCATAACTATTCCACCCACGATCTGGAGCTTGTAGTAGTTGTGTTCGCACTAAAGTTGTGGCGGCATTATCTAGTCGGGGAGCGCTTCATGGTCTTCACGGACCATAAGAGATTGATGTATATCTACTCCCAATAGGACCTGAATTTGCGACAGAAAAGGTGGATGGAGTTCCTCTAAGAATATGACATATAAATCAACTACACCTTAGGAAAGGGAAATGTGGTGGCTGATGCATTGAGAAGGAATTCATAGAAGGATGCGGTTTGAGAGTCGACAGATTCTTGGAAGGTGATAGAAGAGTTGGATGCTCTGCACCTGGATGCGGGGATGGGTGGTGTTAGAGGATGACTTTATCAGAAGATAGTGAAGTCTTATCTATTGTGACAGGTATAAGAATCTCAATGGGAAGACTCAGAGAGTGAAGTGATGTGTGATCGGGTTATCCAGGGAAATTCTCCAAAAGGTTTGTTGGATGACTGGAAGAATCAGATGTTGTTTCAAGGAAAGTTGTTTGTACTTGTGGTAATGTTCAAGATATTTCTTGGTGAGTTCCACAACTCACTCCTAGCAGTGCACCCAAGAGTTTCAATGATGTACCGGGGTCTGAGGGGTCATGTATGGTGGCCCAGGGTGAAGCGGGTAGTGGAAGAGTTCATAGAAATGTGCCTCGTGTGTTAGAAGGTGAAGGCCTAACACCACATTCCTGGGGGTCTGTTGCAACCTTTCGATGTCCCCGAGTTGAAGTGGGATGACATCTCAATGGATTTCATCACAGGAGTACCCAGAGTCCAAGGGGCTTGCGACATTATCTGGGTAGTGGTGGACTAACTGATAAAATCAGCTCACTTCCTGGAAATCAAGGATTCGAGTGTAGTGGATTCCTTAGCACTGAGGTACGTGGATGAGGTGGTATTGTTGCATGGAGTTATGAGGTCCATAGGCTGGGATCGGGATACCCGATTCACCTCACTAGTCTAGAGGGGATTACATCATGATTTTGGCACTCAACTACGTCTTAGCATTGCTTTCCACCCCCAGACAGATGGGAAGACAAAGCGCACCATCCAAATGTGGAGGATATGCTACGGGCTTGGGTTTTGGATTTTGGGGATTGTGGGTACGAAAAATGCTTCTAGTGGGGTTTTCCTATAATAATAGCTATCACTCTACCATTAGCATGGATCTTTTCAAAGATTTTTACGGGAGGCCGTGTCGCTCACCCATGTGCTGGATAGAGATTGGGGAAACAATTGTTCTTGGATCGAAAGTGGTGCATAGCACAACGGTGAAGGTTTAGCTTATAAGGGACAGGATGAATATGTCCTAGGACTGACAGAAGTCATATGCCGATAATAGGAGGATACCCTAGGAGTTCAAGTTTGGGACCACTTATTCCTAAAGGTCTCCCCTCGACGTGGGCAATGAAGGTACGAAAAGGGGAGTAAGCTTTCTCCATGGTTCATCGGACCGTTCGAAGTAATACAGAGGGTCAACAAAGTGGCTTATCAGCTAGAGCTACCACCGACGCTACTGAGAATGCATGAAGTCTTTCATGTGTTACAACTCTGATGGTATCTACACGAAAATTCAGACGTACTCGATTGGGGAAAGCTAGTTATCGAGGCCAACGTGAAGTTTGTAGAAATACCTGTGAGAATTGAGGATCATGAGGAGAAGGTCCTCTATGGATAGACCATTCCTTTGGTTCATGTGTTGTGAAGGCATGGTGGCCTCGAAGAGAGTACCTGGGAATGGGAGGCATAGATGCACGCCCAGTACCCAGAGCTATTTTCAGTTCTTTTCTATTTTATTTTATATACTTGTTGTGATGGAACACGTTACCTTGTTAACTATGGAATTTGTGGTTTTCCTTATTCTCTGAAAGTGTGTGAAGAGTCTTGACTATTGGGAGGGGAGGACCCGATCCCTAATCAAGATGCATTAAAGTGGATACGATTAAACCCATGTGGGAAAGTCAGTGATGCCCAAAGAAGATAGTATCTTGACATGGAGGAAGAAACTCCCTAATCTATATGACTTTAATGTTTGACCCTTGAATGTTGCCTAGATACTTGAGGGAAATGTGTTCCTAGATGTCAATGAGGTTTACTCCTAAGACGTATCCTTCAAGGTGTTTTTTTAGAACCCCATATTTTCTTCGGATCTAGTTTCGATTATCAAGGGCGAGAATAGTTTGAGATGTATCTAATGTAATGGCCTTGACCATCCTGGTCAATTACTTTTCCAAAATACGGCTCCACCAAAACGATGCCACCGGTCACGGGGGCACCGATTATGATGGCACCGTGATTGTGGCACTGTTAGGGTAACATTGTGACGGTGGAACCATGAGGGTGACACATTGACAGTGACACCGTGAGGAGACACATTGATGGTGGCACAATGAGGACGACACCGTGATGGTGCCACCATGTCCTCACCGACCAGTCTTTATTCTTTTCCCAGGTCCCGACTTTTTCCTCTCCCGAAACATATCTTTTGACGTAAAAATGAATTAATTCCCTCTTTCAAAGTCATAAAAATTGTATAAATAATATCTAAAATCCCCCTAGAGTCAGTCAACCCTTAACTTACCAAAACATGTGGTCTTCCTCAGTGTCACACCTTTTCATTCCAGTTCTTCCCTAATGCATGTTTTTCTCTAATTAAAGAAAATATTTTAACACAAAGACGTTATGGCCACCACTCTGATGGGAATAATTAAATTAAAATTAATTCCATCATTTGTAACCACCGAACCGCGTGGTAAAACTACGATCCATCTTTATATCCATTCAAAATTTCATATCTCATAACAACGGGATCTAATCTTTATATCACACTAGAATTTCTTCCATCTTATTCTTGGCTTGTCTCCCTTTTTCCTTCCTTGTGCGCTTTGAGTCCACCACCTTTCATGAGGCAAGTAGAGTACCTGTGCTGGAGCTTCCCTACTCATCCTTGGAGTCCTCGGAGTTCCTCCCCTACAAGTCACACACCCCCAGTTCTTGGAACGTGGAGTTAAAACGTCGATCTTTGATCACACAAGTATGATTCTTCCTTCATCTCTTTTTACTTTGTATCATGCGGGGAGGGTATGCTATTTTTTTATCCGGATGGATGAAACCAAACCTAAATTAATATAATAAAAAGACTTTTAAAGAAAGAAGGAGGGGGTGTGATCGGTGTTTCTGTTGTATTTTTTCTTATTCTTGGTTATGTTTTGTGAATTTTAAGGGGTCATGCCCACTAAAAAACAGGGACATTGGTGGTCTTTCCTTGTGCACTAATGAACCTCTTTTCTTTCGGATATTTACATGATTTAATAACTCTAACATGGAAATTGGTTAATCAAATAAACTCAGTTGGTTAAATAGATTCCCAGTGAATATCAATCCTTGTGTGGTCACCCTAGTTAACCAACAAAAAGAAGAACCTAATAAATGATGTGCTTGAATCTAAAAGTTTCACCTACACTATTTTGGTAGTATGTGTGGTTATTATTATTGATGCTTATGGGGTGAGATAAATGGGGATAAGATCCTATATGGTTGTGCGGTTGTTGGTTTTGGATCTAAGGTTGCATGTGGTTGTATCTTGAGGCTTGGTTTGTTTCCAATACTTTGAGGGATCTCACAGATCCCTTTGTTGTTGTAACCTTACAAGAGAACCAGGTGTGAATGCTTAAAATAGGCTATTTGGCTATTTTTCCATTCCACAACTTGTGGTTATGCCTGTTAGTTTCCCATTAGTTCATAATTTACTCATATAGAATCACTTGAACATGAAAACAAAAATGGGTTCAATGGGGAGTTGGTTTAGGGAACGAGTCTTGACATGGCTGTGGCTGTGGTGTTCTTATGAATGAATAGTAATGAGGTGTTAGTGTTGGGATGGTTTTGGGAACCCTAGGTTGTAATGGGTGATTTCTATATATACATGTATATATATAATTATAGATTTTATGTTTCTTATTCACGCCCCACAAAAGTTGAGCACTTTGCGATGAACACCCCCATTTCATGGGGGAGGGTGCCTTTCCCAACACACCTATGAGTGGCAGGTTATTAGCTATTTTATGATCCATTTATCGAGTATCCAAAGATCCTTTAGGTAGGTTGTGACGGCCTGAGGTCCATTATTGCCGAAGATTCTTCGGGCAGGGTAGTTGTGGTGGTTGGCCCAGGTGTGTGCGGGCAGGCTATTTCCCAAGTGTCTTCGGGATGAGGCCCAGGTGTCTTTGGATGTGGTGTTAGTTGTTCTATCCCAGGTGTTTTCGGGTGTGGTTTCATGAGTTTGTAGTGGCCCAGGTGTTCCTAGGTGGGATGTGTGGTAGTGATGGACCAGGTTTGTGAAGGCGGGGTTTTGTAGTAGGACTGCAGTGAGAATGGCAGGAGAGGTTCGATGCGTAGGATGTCTTCAATAACCAGTGGGAAAGTTGTGCAGGGTACCGAAATTTCAATGTGTTATTACTATTACATTACTTGACTCTTGCGTTATTTGGGGAGTGTTCCTTGGTGAGCCTTTAGTGGGTAGTTTTCCTTGTTAGGTGCTTTGGTTATCTCTTTTCTCACAGGGCATTAGAATGCCTCCCCACTTGTGCACGAGAGTTTTGGTTAACCCTACTGAGGGTACTTGTATGCTCACCCTACGTATGTAAAATATTTTCAGGTTTCTAGAAGGACTTCAGAGATCATGTAGGATCATACTAGTTCGGACGTTGGGACAGTTTCCATTGTAGTTTTTCTTTTCATTGGTACTTTCATTTTGGGGTTTTCTTGTACCTTGCAGCATTTACTTTTGGGCCATGCATATGTGAATGGTTTGTTTTGGCATTACTTGTACTTCCAATTTTGGTGTTGTTGGAAATTACTATCTTATCTCCGGATCCTATAAAATAAAAACGGTAAATCCTTCCATCTTGTGTGTGATTCTATACCCTTGGTTCTAGTCACAACTCTAGGACCTATTGAAGGTGGGTCTTGAGGGTTATTATCTCTCCTCCAACTTGAAGAAGGAGGGGTATGGTAGCCTATTATCCCTTCTCTCATCATGGTGAAGGCGGGTCATGAGACATAGCTACATTATCAACTATAAGAATGTGTTGACATTGAGAAATAGTATTGAAAAGAGGACTTTCATAGTGAATTACATCATGGGGAGGATCACCATGGTGGATTACAACAATGAATAACTATTCTCACACCTTGGACTTCTGTCCACATGAAGGGTTTCTGTGGATCTCATCCAATGATAGGCACTCTGAATTGACCTAATTTTCAGGAAGCAAGCCTTCCTGATGATGTTTCCATTAAGGATATTCAGAATTACTACTACCACTCTAATACTTTGGTAATGAGAGGATATTATCTTGAGATGAAACAGATAAATGTTTGAGGGCTTCAAGAACTCTAGCATTAAGAGGAGCTAAATCGTAGCTATACTCTTGATTTTTCAATAGTTGTTGGCGAGACTTCTTCTTGGATGTTATCCTATACAAAGTTGGGTCCACTTTCTAGGAAAAATGGTTATCATGGGAAAGTGCATGTGCCTACCTTGGATTAGTTACTGAAACGGACCAATTACATTCAATCGGAAAGGGTGTTTGGTCACGATCTTGTTGTTTGTATGATATGGGGGATTATGACCCATGACCCTATAGGAATTGAAGAGAGGTGTGTATCTGTTCTGTGAAGGAATTTCGAAGTATCATCCCATATGTGGGGACATATTTGTGTGTATGATTCCCCAATACTGCTGAAGTGGTTGTTATAATATCCTGGTATGCTTCTCCAATATGGGAAAATAATTGTGTTCTCACTTTCACCATTGATAATATGAGTTTTGTGACTTCAGAAGATAGAACGGGAATATATGTCAATTCTCTATTTGGAGTAGGTGTATGTGCCTACTCATGTCATCCCTTTCTTGTCAATTGTTGTTGACAGTACTCATGTATGGGGGTAGAGATTTGGGTCTTCCCTAGATTTGTTGTCGAAGCTTTTCGACTGACATCTCTGCGCGATACCAAACAAGACTGTTGGAATGCTTGATGAACATTGGCAGCTGTATGTTACATCTAGATGTTTCCTATCAAGTATAGTTGATGGAATTCCTTAAATACTTGCAGATGAGACTGCTGATCGAATTGGTGATGGTAAACAGGTGTATGTTCATGTTTACCAGTTTCCATCACATTAGATTGAAAGGATTCTTTAAATGCAGTCAGACGAGCCTGATGACTGGTTGATAACTTGTAAGTTGGTGTATGTGCCTGTTCATGGTACTCCACTGAATTTATCTGGTGGGATTGGTGTGTTTCCACTAGACGATTCTGCTGAGCAGCAAAATTAGGATAGACGGGTGAATGTGCCCATTTGTTGTCTTCCATCAAGTTAGGTTGATGGGATTCTCCAAATTGGGTAGAGGAAAGAACCTTCTTCTTGATGACCAGATTTTGTCCTCATTGGTTGTCTTGCATGCCCGGGACTGAGATACCTGGGAAAACATCCAAAGGAAACACCCTATCATGTTGGGGGTTTATTACCGTGCAATTCTGCTGATGACGATTGCTGTTGGGAGTCCATAGGAAAGACTCCTGCATTCATGAATTGAGGTCCTGATTGGCCTCTTGATCCACCTCCCTGTAGTACGAGAGGGATTGATTGTTGCGTTCGGGGGGTAACGACCTGAAATGGTTGAATATAATAGTTGGAACCATCTTCTTCTTGATCATTGGTCATCGTTGGCCGGATGATCGAGGATTGTTATTTACATGGAGGGCCTGTCGAGAAGCCTCAAATGTTGGGATGGTACATTTTCGATGATATTATTTTACCATCACATTAGAGACCCAACATTGAAGATATTGGGTTGGTGATGACATCCTTCCCATGGATGGAGATCCAAGTTGATCAGCGGGAAGGAAGTTCACAGATGTTGTCTTGAAGAAGTCCATTTTATAGTGAAGGGAATTTTGAGAAAAATATAAAAAAAATCAACAAACTCTATTAAAGAAACATATTTTAGATGGATACATGCATGATTTATTCCTTTGTCTATCCTTATATTATCAATTGTTAAGGGCCTAACATGTGGGTAGCATTATTAACTTAGTTAAGGATTCACGTCGGTTTAACCATTTTTGTTTCGTATTTCCTTGAAACGTGTATTCTACTTTTAATAATCACTACATCCTGATGGTTTCCATTTGATTTATTTATGAAACCATAAACATCCAATAGTTCTTTATCCAAAGGGGAAATTCTTTCCAAAGGTAGGAATTCATTCAGTTTGAACTTCATGATACTTTATAATTTTTGGGGATATAGTTTTCTCCATGATTGAATTTTGATCAAAGGTATCATTGGTTGAGATTTAAACCTTCTGGAATAAAACAGACTACATTTAGAAGCAGTTAAGGCCTTTATGAGTTCATCATGATGTAACTTATGCTAAAGAATAATCATTCCATTGTTCATCTTGATGTGTTTATTTCTTTGAATAACTTAATCGCATGTACTTTGATTAATTTGTGGTTTATTTTTTGGATGACATCATGGTGAACTCCAGGACTTGTTCCAATTAGGCCCATCATTATGAAAGAATCATAAGTACACAAAGAGTGAATTGTCTATATTCCATGATATCTAAGTGTCAATTATGGATTGAAAGTGTAAATTTATTAGGTCACATCATCTTGGAGAAAGGTGTGTTAGTTGACTCAATTAATTTTCACGTAGTGGTTTCATGGAAGCAGCCCGAGAATATTTATGATATCGAAATATTTTGGGGTGGGGGTTATTATCATAGGTTAATCTAGTAATTTTTATTCTAGGTAGTATCATATTAAGGATTGGTGAATAAGGGAGTTAAATTCAAATGTTCCATAGAAAGATTGAATATTTTCCATGAGTTGAAGAAGTGTTTGACTACCGTACCTACATTGATTATAACCAAGAATGGTGAGGAGTATACCATCATTTGTGGTTCTCATGGGATGGGATATGGAGTAGTGTTGATGTAGGGGGATGGAGTTGCAGCATATGGGTCATAGAAATTGATGAATCATGAATGAAATTACTCTATGAATGACCTCACGTTAGCTACAATGGTTTATTCATTAAATTTTTTCTGAAATTATTTGTTGGGTGAAAATTTTATGGTGTATACCAACCAAAAGATTATAATTTATATATTTTTTGGAATGAAACATAAATTTCTAGAATCATATATGGGTTGAGTATTTAAAATTGTTTGACTATGAACTATATTATACACCTTGGAAGAAAAAATGTGTTGATACCTCTTTAAATTGGATTACATATACAATGGAAGTTCAGGAGTCCTGATCTGATTGGATGATGATGTCCTTACTATCATGGATACAAGTTCTTGTTTTGAAGGGAAAGGATAAGACGATCCTCATATCAGTAATAGTGGATACAAAAATTTGAGATGGATTAGGGAGAGGATGTACTTAGAGATATATAGATTGTCCTTGAGGGAAAGCCTTGAAGGTGAGGATTCACCTTTTAATTCCACTATAGATGATGATGAGACCATCTATATATTGGACTATGTATTTTTACACAAACTATTGTTAAAAGAGATGATGCATGTGTTTTATACCTCGAAGTTGGAGGTACATCATGGTTTCACCGAAATGTACCATAAACTATTTCGATAATATTAGTTGTAGTGACTTTATAATGAGATAGTAGGGTTTATGAAATGATACTAAACCTTTCAACAAGAGAATTCTTGGCATCAAATTCTTGACACTTTTGTGGAACTGTTTATGGATGATATTCTAGTCTATTAAAAATATGAGAGTGAGGATGAAGGCCATCTATGTTTGGTTCTAGAAATTCTAAGAAGCAACAATTTGTATGGAAATATTTGGATATAAAGTTAGTGGATTCAATAACTGATGTTCCTAGGTTATAAGATTTATGAGAATGGATCATCAGGTGGTCCAGGGAAGGAGGATGTTATTTATTCATTGAAGCGACCACAAAATTTCATTGAAATATGGAGCTTCCTTAGTGTTGCTAAATACTAACAATGATTTATTAGGTGTTTATCTAAGATGAAATAACCTTTGACTACCCATACTAGGATTGAATTAAAATTCACTTGGGATATGAAGTTTCAGTCTTCATTCAGTTAACTGAAATTACATCTGACATCAGCTACTATTCTGATCTTACTTGATCTTGATAAGGGATACATAGTGTTTTGTGTTGCTTTTGTTGCTTGTTTGGGATGCATGATTATGTAGGATGGCCATATGATTGTTTACGACTCTCTTCTACATCAGATGCATGATAAAAATTAAACCATTGATGATTTATATCTTTATTAATTTATTCATGTGCTGAAATGTTGGTCAAACTATCTTTTTGGAGAGAGGTTCATGGTCTTTTCTGATCATAAGAGTCTGAGGTAAATCTTTTCACAAAAACAAATGAATATCAGAATGTTCTAATGGTTATAATACATATAGATGTTTTAAATCAATATCACCTACACATATGGGAAGTGAAATTTCATTATATATGTTATTAGTAGGAATGTACTATCGGAGGATGTCATAGAATCGAAGGAGGAGTGGAACATTGTGGGGATTTTAACTCAATTTCACCTAGATTCTCATGAGGATGTTTTAGGTATTGTTCTGACTAGTGTTTAGAAATCATCATCTCTCATGGATTCTGTTTTGTAGATCTAATAATAGGATGATGAGTTTAGAAATATTAGAGAAACCTATTATGGTGGGGAGACCATTTATGGTTTTTCACTTTCTTCAGATGGTATTCTCTACTTCAAAAAGTGGTTTGTCATCCAATCATCTAAAAAGAGTTTATTCTTGTTTAACTTTCATGAATATTCATGTTTCAACCATGATGGAACTATGAAGATGTATTCCTACATGATATAGTGATTTCATTGTCTGGTTATGAAGCATGACATTGCAATATATGTGTCCCACTATTACACCTTCTGGTGGATAAAGGCAGAGTGTCTGAAACCCAAGGAAAAAATTCTATATGTGTATTCATTGATCGATTTAATATGTCTAGTAATTTCATTCCGATCAAGGACACCACTATGGATGAAGTTCTGGGTAAGTTGTATGTGCATGAGATTGTGAGGATATATAGAATTACTTTTACCATTGTTTCATATGGGGATTTTATTTTTATCTCACTTTTCTCAAGGAGTCTCTAGGAGGAAATGGGAACTTAGGATAGGTTGAGCACAACATATCATCCATAGGTAGATGGTCAGATAGAGCACATGATTCAGATCCTGGAGGATATGCATCGTGCATATGTCTTGGATTTTGAGGGATCTTGGGATAGCCATAAGGGATGGGTTGAGATTTTTTTACAATAATAGTTATCTTTCATTGAAAATAATGAATCCCTTCAATGCATGCGATGGTTACCTATGTAGATCACCTATTTGATGTAGAAGGTGGGAAAAATATCTTTAATTGGTTCAATTTTGGTTCAGGATATGGTGAGAAGATTCAAGATGTACATCATCGTCTAGTTTCAACCTATAGTCGACATAAATTGTATGATGATTTTCAGAATCATCCTCTAGGGTTTTCAATTGGAGACTTGGTTTTCATGAATGTTTCTCTTTGGTTGGTTCACTGTCGATTTGTAAAACAAGGATAGTCGGTCTAAGATATATTAGACCATTTGAGGTCAATGAGAGGTTCAAATAGGTTTATTATTAGTTAGCATTTTTAGTTTAGTTAATGGGTGTATTTATGAGATTTTCCTCTAATCTAAATTCATGAAGTACTATCATAATCCCACTCACATTCTGAGTTGGTAATAAATTTAGTTACAACTAGTTGTTTTTATTTTGGAGAAACATTTTCTGACCATTGACTCTCTAGTGAATGTCTTGCATGTGAAGTTGATTCTCTTGGTCATAGTTCTATGGAAACATTGGTCATCCTCTCATGAGACTTGGGAACATGAGTCCTTGATGAGGGAGTAGTGGAGTCCTCTTTTTCTAGGGATTTTATCTTCTTCAAAACATTCGATGGATGGAAAGTCATTATGGTTGGGAGTTTGTAACATCCCCTTACCGATCTATCAAGAATTTATTTAACCACATAATGGTATTCCAATTTTTTTATCGGTATAAGATCGAGAATAAATTGAGAGGTTTCCTATATTGGTGAAGTCGAAGATTTTTTGGAATCTTAGATTTAACATTCTTTTAATGCAAAATGCAAGAGGAGTTCACACCCTATAATAAGGTTATTTAACATATAAGAGTTTCAAGATGAAATACATGAAAGAATTCATGCTGTGAGAGGATACATGATGTGAAGAGACCTTACATGTCATGAGTTAATAAAATTTTGGGTTTTTAATCTTAGGTGATATGTTTTCTAGTGAATGTAGGACTTTGGCGATTACACATCATGTAACCAAGGTGCACATCATGTAACACACAATGTACATTTTTTAAAATGGGCATGGAGATAATATTGTTTTGGTTCATGGAAATACTACATAGAAGGAGGAGGAGCATTAAGAACCAATTTATAAGGTTGTGTGGATACATATTCCCTCATGAGGCCATTTATTAGCAGGAATCATGAGGGCTAGTTCCCAAGGAAAAAAATACAATTCGGGTTATAACCAAAGTGGAAAATATAATGCTCGTGGGCTATACTAGGCCATTTCAAATTGTGTCATAGCTAGTTTTCATTTGATATTCCCACTAGGATGTAGATACCATCTATAGGGGGATTAAATATACCCCATATAGGAGGATGACCATGAATCACAACTTTATAATTTAGTGTGGATACATATCCCATCATGAGGACTTTTTTGGGGGATGAATGAGGGCCACATCCCAGGGAGAGGAAAACCATTCGGGCTAGGCACAATCAGACAATATCATGATCGTGGGTCGTACTAGGACCTTATAAGGATGACTAATAAGAATGATGTTATATGAGTAAGTGTGGATCAATTGAAAATAAGTATTCAATTTCATTCCAACCTTGGATTATTCTTTTGTGGATCAATTGGGATACATGTATGACTGAAAGATAATCTATTTCCAATGGGATCCATGGACAATAGTTTCAGACCTTTACTCATATTTCAGTTTTCACTTCTAGAAATTCTTGTACAAATTACTTGGTATATAGGTGATTCTGAATATGGATTTCTAGCCATATATAGATGGGAAGTTAGGACAAACTAAAAAATTGTGGGAGGATATGATATATGGAAGAATCATAGATTTTGGAGGGTCTTGGGATAATCACATAACAGTCATTGAGTTATCCTATAAAATATGTTTTTAGGATACAATTCAAAGTTAACTATATGAGGAACTTTATAATAGGCCATCTGGATAAAATCTACAATGGAAAGATATTGGTGATTTAGAGATTTTTGGATCGAGTATCATGATGGAGACATTGAACTAGGCTAGGATAATTAAAAAATGTATATATATGGATACAAGTAATAAAGAGTGATATGATAATCAACATCGATGACCCCATGAGTTGACAGTTTTGATCATTTGTTCCTTTGTGTGCCCCCTAGATTGAGTCAACATAGGATTAAAGGACATGGAATGTTGACACCATGGTTTTTCGGACCATTTGATATTTTAGAGAGGATTATATTAGTGGCATACCGATTAGACCATCTGTATGGTTAAAGATATATTCATGATTTTTTTTCATGTGTCAATCCTTCCAAGTATCAGGAAAAACCTTTTAATTTGATCAATGTTTATGATGTTGATAGTGAGTTATATTCCTTATTTGATGAGGTTCTAATTCATGTTATGGATCAAAATGAGAAATTTTTGTGGGGGGATACCATGCTGATAGTTTGAGTATTATGGAAACATTTTCATGTTCAGGAGGAAAAAAGGAGTTAAATTACATATGCAGGATTCATGGACCAATGTTTTTACATTAGAATATTAGATATTCTTTGGAGTATAACTCGAGGAAAATGTTTTTCATGGGATTGAGATTATAAGATACTATTTTTTCCACATGTGTTTTTTCTCATTTTTAGGTACTCATTTACATTTTCTTGAATATATATTTCTTGGGGTTCTATATGGGGGGTTGTGGTGAAATTAGGGATATTTGGAAGCCCAAAGGGATGTGCACGGTTAGGTAAAACCACGTGTATTAATCTATGAAATTGTGCTCTGTATTTTGGTGAGATAAGAGGTGGTGCACGATTAGTGAATGGGCGGTCCAAACCATGCGTTCACCTTCCAAAACTGTGAACCCTTCAATAGTGGGGGATTGAATGGTAGGTTTACTTTTTTATCTAACCCTAATACACATAGGAGAAACCATGTGAACCGTAAGAAGATTTTCAATATTATGAGGCATGGATTAGAAATCGATGTTCTCGTACCTAGGAAAAAAATGCTCACTTGTTTTTAATCCCGTGAAATTTTAATTAAAATTTAAACCCCTATGTTTTTAAAAATAAACACCCATATTCATCCTAATTTGGTTTCCAATCTTTTTGGAGTTCCTAGAGAGGATTTCAGGGTTCCTCAAACACTTTTCATGGAGAATCAATTATCTTATTGAAGGATCAACTCCACTTCTGATATGTAATCTATTCTAATTTTGATCTATTTCCCTCTCTTGTATTTCTCTAATATTAATTAACGTTCATTTTCTTTATTGGTTATGTATTATATCTTGGTTTTTATTTATCATAATCCTTTGGGTTCTGATCAGAAGTTTTGGTCTTAGATATTCATCACCATCGTGTGATTGATCATTCTGTATCAGTTTGGGGATTTTGTTTTCACTTACACCAGCCAATAACCTTGTCATAAGTGGTCTAATTTTTTATTCCCACATTCATGATTATAATTGAATTTATTTTATGGTAGAATTTAAATTTATATGTTTTTAATTCACATCTAGAAGTGAAATAATTAATTGGTTATTTAATTATTGGGATTATGGAATTGATAGATAAATATGATTATGAAATTAGGGACAATTATGATTCTGAAATGGGTGAATAATGTGGTAATGAAATTTATGCGTAAATGTTTCATGAATTTTATAGAGTCTCATTGGGTGTTCCAAAAGTATTTAATTGAGGATTTTTTTAATTAGACATGAATTATAAGTGGATGGAAATATAGAACCCTTTGATGTCATCATTATGACTGAGTTGTGGGACAGGGACTGTCAATCAAAAAATGAAGTGGTGTAACAATTCACTTTATATCCAATTATATATATTTATTTATTGTGACCATAATGTTTTTAGAAAAGGAATGTTATTCAAAATATCCATGGGGTTCTAGGATGATGTCCAAGGCCCCTGTTTTTTACAATGAAATTGCGACTTAATTAATAAATTTAAATCCATTATGAAATGTAATGTGTTACCCTTTATGGATGGTCTAGTATCCAACACGGACTAAAGAATGTATTGATGGTTTGGGTGTCATCATGATCCTGAGGATTAATGTGGCCAATTTTATAATAATTTTAATTCCAAACAGTTTAGTTATCATTTGGGATTTATTTTTTATGAAACTGCATACACTGTTACAGTTTGGATATTGTTTTTAACATCGTTGGTGGTGGCCTATGGAGTTTAATCACACCCTACATGATCTGTCTGATACATACATGAATTTAATTCTTGTTAATGTGATATGATATGGTAAAGATCATTATCTTAGATGGAATGTTTGGGATAGATCATAGATTAGAGAACCAGATGGGATATCTTGAACTTCTTGGGGAGTTGTAAAATGCATTTGATTTTTTGATATATATTATACATGAAACTTTTATGAAATGACATATATAATGTTTTAGTTTATGGTAATTTATCCCTGTTTTGGTATTATCTTTTAATGTTGGATGTCATTGGTTATGATATTATTTTTGTAATTGATTTTTATCATTTGGTTATTGTTTAATGTTATTGACTTGTTTTTTTTACTTTGATTAAGAGGGTATTTCTCCACACTTTTCATATTAGACATAGCTATTAGTTGATATCCTCAGGTTTATAAGTTTTGTTCCACATGTCATGTAACTCACCTACTCAGGGTGTGAATCTTTGGAAGATGGTTTGATATGTAATAAAATATTTTAGAATCCTTATTATAGCATTATTCAAATGAGGGTTCTGAGTTAAGTAACATAATCAATGAGCTCTATTAGGAGGATCATGGAATTAATTTAATGGTTTAATTAAAACTTATTTGATGCACATGTAACAAAAATTAAATTTTAATAGAAAAAAAGTGAAATTTGTACCACATAATGTTTCAGGAGATATCATTATATGTTTCAACAAATATGACTAGTTTTACCCCAAGTTTTCATGTATCCCTCATAATTCCCATGAATTATAGAATATATCTACATAAACTTTATGATATTATACACATCCTATATGAGAAAACAAACCAATGACTCAAATGATGTTGAGAGAGCTTAAAAAAATTATAAAAATGGGCTCATCGTCCAGATTAAAGTTAATGTTTTCTTAGGAATGGTGTTGTTCCAAATCATATTCCCTATCTTTTCACATGTGTATGAAGTAATAGGTACCCTACAATAATATAGAAGATTTATAATTTCATTGGTGTGTCTTGGTGGAAAAATAATAATTTACCAAATAAATTATTCTTCCTCTTATTTATATTAGAGACACCAGAATGGGAACTGCCTGTAATAGGAAAACAATGAATCATATTATTACACTATTTTCAAATTTCTACCAGTAGTGTATGACAAACCTTCTATGTATAGCTAGAAATATTCACCATGAAGTATAAAGAATGGATTTATGGTCCTACTCTCATAAAAACCCTCCAGGAAAATGGTTAACTATTCAATTAAATATATAGTGAGAAACATCCATGTTCATAATAGCATACAACACAACACATAAATGTTTGATCACCTTGTTGAAGATTATGTAAATCCATGGACATTATCATAGAAAAAAAATTTGGGAAAAAATAATCTGAAAAGATGGAATAGATTCTATTCAACATTAACTTCCCCAGTTGTTTTTCTAAATATACCATACAACACCATATCCAATATAGACCACCATTATTGAATGTTCTATGCTTCACAAAAACTATTTTTGGTGTTTCCATGAAATTTATGATATATTCAATATATTCTAGAATATGCTCAACTTTTTGAGGGTCACTTCTATTTTCAAAGATAGAATATTCTTATTGAGAGTCAGATGGTTACAATCTCTTCCTCTTTATTCTTATGGATCGACTTCTATAGAATTAAGTTCACTAGTATTCGAAATATATCTCATGACAGTAACTACAAACAACAAAAACACCACATGATTTCGGGAACTAGGGGATCAACATATCGAAAAAAATCTATAAACCATCCTAGAAATTGGAATGGAATATTCTAAGGGACATGGTACTGTATAGCATCAATGTAAAATAGTGAAAATAAATAAATGGTAAAATGACATGAATTAATATTTAGTATTTAATAAATTTATTAAAATCAGGAATATTATGTGACATAAATGTTTTACTCAAAAATAATTTTCTCCAACACCAAAGGGGTCATAGTTTTCATTATATCATAAGGTGACACATTAGTCACTCATACCCTTCCCATTAATCCCCAATAACCTATTTTCCCTTCTAAATGAACAAGTTTGTAATAAAAAACGATCCTCATTAGATATAAATTTATCACAAACCAACAAGGATCACCCATAAAAGTATGGATCAAAATACTCAAAAAACAATCCCTAAAAGGCATATTTGATCCCAAATTGGGTGGAAAATAATGTATGGGAAATTATTAACACCATTGGGAATATTGTTTCTCATTTATGAGAATAGTTTTCAAACATCAATGTACCATAAAAAAACTAACACTGATATTTTCAAAAACAATTCAATCAGAATATGATAAATGTTTAAAAATCCCAATGAAATGAAAATCCAAAATATATTAACCAACATCCCAACTCAGTGTAAAAAAAATACATGCATCGCATTATAAAACCTCATTCATCCCACAACCTCTAGTTGAATTTACTATTATCTCATACTGTAAATGTCTCTTTACCTCTACCAGAAGAAACTTTGTGTATATATACCCAATGTTATATGTGGTATATGAAAAACATAATCCATGTAGGGCCCGCCTAGTGTTCCATATAGAAACATTAAAATATAAATCAAGAGTTTTTTAGGATTTAAATACATAAAAACAATATTTGAAATGGTTTAGGTTAGTCAAATAGGGAAAAATAATTGAATATC
Source organism: Viscum album (assembly GCA_963277665.1). NCBI lineage: Eukaryota > Viridiplantae > Streptophyta > Magnoliopsida > Santalales > Viscaceae > Viscum > Viscum album. The sequence goes on from OY728129.1 coordinate 1,551,245,653, forward strand.
ATTTATAGAATCATGTATCAATGATTCATTTCCTCAACTAAGAGAATAAATAGTTGGAAAACATTATTGATGTGACACATCCTAATGGAAAAATAACAATCGGTTTTTAAATTCGTTAATAGTTATGATTATTATCAGACCACATGCTATATTCCTATGGAATTTCAGATCATGGTAATGTAGGATAATCACACCCATGTGATCAATCACATTACATGTGAATGATAAAACCCCCTAGGTATAGATAAATAGAGGCCAAGGGAATAATACCACATAGTTTAGTGTATTTCCATATATTATAATAAATTTTTTGTTAATTTTATAGTATACATCCATTACTAGGTAGATTTTAATTGTCCAATATTGCTTTTCCAAACATTCTATTTTAAATTACACGGTTCTTCTATTATATAATCATTACACAATCAATAATTTATTTTTCCACATAAAAAAACACATGAATTTCACCATTAATAAACCAATGCCCACAAAACCATGTTAACATACCATTGTTTTTAAATTTAATACCATTAGAAAATAAATTATAATTATGTATATACATATTCCAAAACACATCTCATGGTTGCATATAATTATATGATAATAATTAGGGAAAAATAATTAAAACATGCATACTAATCATGTATTTATAAATAAAATCCAATATATACAAACATCCATATCAATGATACTAACATTGAATAAACCACACCCACATTAAAAACATATATTGCCTCTCCCTCTCCATTATTAGTAAAAAATAATATGTAACGCCCTGACCCAGCTACCTAGAGTCGGTGCAATATTGCGTAACATTGGCATGATCACAAAAGATCAAGTCTCGAAAGACCGATTATTTTAGTGGCATTGGAAACACTAGATACATTCATAAATGTTACATTACATCATAAAGTGAAAATCTACAATAACAAAGTCTCCATAGTCCACACTCATATCCTCTTCTGACTATCCCTGCAGGTCATTCATAAAATACATCTTCACATCCTGGAAAATACTAAAACATTGAATGGGGTGAGCTCAGATGCTCAGTAAGGATAAAAATATTGCGGGAGCTTTCATAAATAAACATTAACATTTAAGGCAATGTATAACTAAAAAAAAGCCTTTTTAAACTTGAACTTCAGCATGATATGGCAAAAATAAAATTAAATAATGTCATTTATTTACTCACATGGATATTCTAGTAGTCGAATAATCTCATGCAATATCAATAACAACTTTCATAATTATGGAATTCATAATGCCAGACTATCATAACCATGTAGTCAAGGCCTCGTGCCAAGACCAAAAATAAGATTTTGTCAAGGCCTCATGCCAAGACACTAGTTTGTCTCATGAGACCTACCGATGCATGGAAAATCTATAGCGAGCTCCACCCGTCACTTATTAAGTCCAATGCATTCCTCATATGAATAGGTTTAAACATATCATAAACCATAAGATAATTGTATCACATAAAACAATCATAAAAGAAACATAACATTTCCACATTTCAATCACAAGATATCAATACAACACATTGATATAATAAAAACACTTTCAAAACCATTTTCAATACCAAAATAAAATAATGTTAATACTTTGTATTTATTTTTCATTAAAAAAATTTATGGCTTGTAGAGGAAGCCGAAACTCAAATAATGGTCACGAAGGTGGAGAATTCGTTGTCGTCCCATATGTACGAAAAAAAAAGCATTCCATTTTTGACGTTTAGTAAAACGCTTCGTATAAAAAAGATTCCTTTTGAATAAACGTAAAAGTCAAAGGGGTTTATACACCGTATAAAAGAAAGTTGTGTATAAAACAAAATATGCCTCAATGAAAGGAGATTGATACGAAGACCCTTACAAAGATCAATTTTTTTAAATAATGTATGTCTATTATGTGTATTAACTATAAGTACACATAAAAAAGTACAAATACAAGATAGGACATAATAATACCATGACATAATTTGAAATTAGGAGATTAACCCAAAGAATATAAATTGGGTTAAGAAGTTCGCTTACCTCGTGTCCGAATTCACTCGACCATTCTTTGATCTCCTGAATAATAAACTAGAGTTAATATCTACCTTCTTAAGAACCTTTTTCAAGTTCATTATTCCTTTTATATCACTTATTACCATGTCATGAACATTATTTAATTATTTATGTTTATAATGGTCGTTTTGTCGATCTTAGGTACTTGAGTCAAAAAAAAAACTTCTAATAATTACACTTTGTTCATGTGGTAAAATATCAATTATATCCATAATTATATTCATGATGTATATATCATATAAATAATATATATCTAGCATATACATTAATTTATAATATTACATAACATTTAGAGGTAAGAAATGAAATGCACCGTTCATGGAGACGGTAAGCCGTACGTACGCATGAATGCTACTTTCATTTCTATTTTTTATTTAATGAAATCATAATGATATAAAGGTATATTATAATTCCAGTATAATATCATATATAATATCATTTACTCCATCCTTTATACATCCCACATATGGGATTAACGATTCAAATCACTTTGAGGGGGCGGTAGTCCACAATTCCTAAAATGAAAATATCGCGTTTACCCATAATGGAAAAAATAACGGTATGCCATAAATGAAAAATACAGAACCTTATGTAAAACATAAACATATTATATATCATATATATAAATATAGTTACAACTTAATGGCCACCTTTGAAGGTGTTATATGAGTGTTGAACAATCATCGTTTCGTGAGGCAGAAATTCGCCATCCACAGAAACAGTATGTTCTTTAACCATTAGATGTAGGTGTGTGTAAGTGTAGCTCAAATACTCATTATAAAAACATCATAGTATATTGAGGATACTGGTGTTGTTACAAATTAAATGATTAATAAGAGTTTATGGGGTTGGAGAATAAAAATAAAACAAAATAACATAAGAGAAGACAGTACCTTAAAATCGGGTAACTCTTTTGATATGAGCCAAAGGCTTCCTTGGGAAGAATTCATCCAAAAGGAAGGCTTCTAGGAGTAAGGGAGGGAAGTTGGGAGAGTATTTGGGAAATGTTTGGCTGATCCAAAAGGCGTTTAATGTGTGAGTAAGGTGGTAGTGGTGGGGGCCTTTTATAAGTGGAGAGGTGGCGCACTCTTGGAAAGTAATGAAATGTTACTTTATTATATAATGAGTTTCGAATTTTAAAGGTCAAACAGTTATATAATTCTAGGATAAGGTGATAAGGGTTCGAAATATACTCATCCAATAGGTTTTTGACAAGTTTAAGCCTTGGATTTTACATTATCTTTTCATTTTATTTAAATGGTTAATTAATGAGGTAATCGCTGCATCATCATGGTGTCATAAATAATTTAATTTATTTAATGTCTAAATATTATAAAACAAATATCATTATTAGTAAATCTATTTATATTTCTAATGAATATTTATAGTAAAAAGTATGACTTGTATAAACCTATTTAAAAATTGTTTTAGTAAAACAACTTATGTTTGTGACATTTTTATTTTAACTTTAAATAAAAGTTATTTATGTCATTTTCCTACCAAAGTGGCTCCATGGGGTCCCCATGTTGACCCATGGATTGTCTTGGTCGTCCATGACACATCCAATAGGGGTAGGAAATGTGTAAAGGTATTTTCATATTTTTATAATATCATTTTTACCTTAAATTTCATTAATTACCTTTAATCGCGATTAATTAAACTTAAAAGTTACTATTCACCAAAAAATTATTTTAATCCAATTGAACCACATTTTACTTCCAAACGACAACCGTGAATTTTGGATTTTTTAAAATCAAATCATAGAAGTGGTAATGTTTCATTTAAATGAACAATCAGTTTTTTAACTACCACTTAGTGGTTTCACTATTCATCAAAAATTGAAGTTTTTCAGAACAATGTCAAAATTTCACCCTAAGATATAATTGATATTCCGAATTAAAAATTGATGTTTATTTTACAAAATTCCAAACATATAAGTTGCATTAATTAATTTTATAATTAATTCCCGCTGTCACAACAAATAGCATGTTTTTAAGAAACAATATATATCAAAAGATTGACAATTGTTTATGTGTAATTTCAAAGTGAAATTAATTATAATGAACACCATTGGATAAAATGGTAAAAATATATTCTAATTATACATTAAAACCACTCAATATTATAATTTGTCACTATAAATTATTTTGATTAAAAAAGTTGTTTTTAAGTATTTTTCACTATTCATAAAAAATTGGAAGTTCTCAGAAAATTACATAAAATTCATCTTAGGATAATTTAGATATTATGAATACCAAAATGAAGTCCATTTTTGAAATATAATATTTATATAATTTTAAAAAGTGGGTATTTCTATTCATAACGGCTACTTTGATTAGTCGCGGTGTGTTAGAACTCAAAGTTTTGTACAATGCAAGCTATTGCATTATTGAATGAGAAGCGTATCATGGAAGCTCGGGGTGTTACATTCTCCCCTCCTTCAATAAATTGTGTCCTCACAATTTGAAATTTTTCTTTGAAAATAAAAGGTTGAAAATAGAAAATACCTTTGTGGAAAACCCGCATCAGAAATAAGGTTAATAAAAATATAACATTAAAAGAAAGAAAGAGAAGTACAAAGGTCACCCGAGATAGCCCATACTAGGACTCTATGAAAATATGGATATGGAAGAAAAACAAACCATCAAGGTCTGATGGAGAGTCGTAGAAAACTGGATTAGGAAAAAGTTAACCATAAGAAAATCACAAACTTGTTATTGGTTAAATAGTCATTGAATCCCCAGTTGGAAAAGTTAACCGGAAACGTTTTTGTTTTAAGTTACCTTTTATAATGTTGATGAATTTATTTAGAAGATTTAATAAGAATGTAAGGGAATATACATACTTGTTATGTAGACTTTCATTCTTTAATAAATTTTTACCACAAACCCATCTTTCACTCTAAAAGTTAATAGAACTCAAAAAGATTGTATTTATCCTAATTGTATAAGGTTCCAAATATTGACTCATACCATTTAGATTAGTAAAACTATTTTTTAATAACCAGGGACTTCATGTAGGCTAGTGGTAGGTAATAATGGCCTGTCGCACTATGGTTGTGGGTTCGATTCCTGCAGCTTTTTCCGACGCGATGGGTTATGACCCACCATGCAGGTTGTCCTTTTCCTAAAAAACTAGTATTATAATATTCCAAAAATAATCTTCATAAATGTTATAAACTTAAACAATACTATCCAAAGTTCAACTTAATCCATTCCAACCTTTATAGTTATCCAAAATACCTCTGTCCAGACTTTCTCTAAAAGGCCTCTAAATTCCAAAATCAATTGTAACATCAGATTCCCCAAACAAAGTAATGTTCCTCTTATTGTCACATACTAAAAATATGATTTCCTTCATCATATTAAAACCTTAATGATAACAACATGTACTGCAGTACAATCCTTATATATATCACATTATTTTTATAACTAGAATATAATCCTTGAGTCCAAAAGCACCAATACATTAATTATTCCGCTTCAACTGTAGTAACAGAATAAGATTTTCCTTCATCCCTTGGCCTTTTCTGAGGTAAGTTTCCCTGACGCTTAGGACATTCATTTGCATAATGCCCCATTTCCCTACAATTTTAGCATTCAACATTGATAGCCTCTTTCTTTCCCTTGCAATCAAGAGCCTGGTGACCCTTTTCACCACATTTATAACAAACTCCCATTCCTTTTAGGAAAGTACCAGGGTGGTTCTTCCCACAATTATCGCATAATGGAAAATCCTTCTTTTCCTTTTTCCCTTTATCTATCTCTTGTTCCACCATTTTCTTCTTCTATTGCTTTACTATATTGTCATAAGATTTAGAGAATTCCTTTTCTGTCTTGATAGCACACGAGACAATATCTTCGTACGATGAGAAGGATTGTGATACTAAAGCTTGACAGAGAAATGGTTTTAACCCATCAAAGAAACGATCACTCTTAACTCTTGGGTTACGTATATAATCTGCAGCATGCCTCGCTATCCTTGTAATGTTAGCCTCATACTTTGGTACATTCTCATCCTCCTTCTGCCTCAGACTTAGAAATTACCTTTCCATATCTGCTCAATGGTCATGAGGAAAGTATTTTTCTAAGAAAATATCTTTAAACTCCCTCCATTACATATTCGATACGTCATCATCTTCCTTTGTGTTTTGAATTAATGACCACCATTGATCAACATCTCCAGTTAGGCGGTAAACTGCCATGATAACCTTTTCCCTTTCACTACTCCCCAAGGCGTGGAATATTTTCTCTAAGGAGATTATCCATTTCTCAGCTACTAATGGATTTGTACCCCCATTAAATATTGGTGGTTGTTGCCTCATGAAATGATCTAACATTGATCCTCCATGTTGCGGATCAGGGTGCTCCATACGAGTAATGTTATTGTTCATAACCTCAGTGATTTGTCCCAGTATGGTGATAAGATGATCAGCACCAGTTTTATTTCCATCTCCACAATAATTGTCTTGAGCAGGAGGGCAATCCCTACACGGAGTGCGTGCATTGATACGGTTTCCATTCCTTCCATTAGGCACCATTTCTATGCAATGACATAAACTAGATTAATTTATGAATCAAAATACATAATTCCATACTTGTAAAACACCTAACACTAATTGAACTATTTATGGATATAATCCATAATCATAAAAAAAGTTTTCTTTGAGAAAGTATATATTCATACCCTTCATAGTGTTTTGTAAAGAAAATGAGAATTATCCTAAGCATATCCCCCGGGAGTGTCGTAACCAAGAGTGTATCAAGGCATGTTTTCATGCACCAGTTCCCGTTCGAGTCTAGATCAAAGTGGTTTTTTCGGGTTTTACCCCTAGGTACATCTGTGCCAGAGCCGCCTCTACCTGATCATATCCAGACAGGGATGTTTTTCTCGGAAAACTCACAAAATCTCTACAACAAAAAAATTCTAGGAAGTTCTTATATACTAATCTTCAAAGCCTACCTTTGGGATATGTGCTCTAATCAGAGTTTATCTAAATCTAGCTTCCAAGGTCAGTACTAAACTGCCTCTGATACCAATTTTAATGCCCCGACCCCAGCTACCCAGAGTCGGTGCATTATTGCATAACATTGGCATGATCACAAAAGATCAAGTCTCGAAAGACCGATTAGTTTAGTAGCCTTGGAAACACTAGATACATTTATAAATGTTACATTACATCATAAAGTAAAAAACTACAATAATAAAGTCTCCATAGTCCACACTCATATCTTCTTCTGACTATCCTTATAGGTCATTCATAAAATACTTCTTCACATCCTGGAAAATATTAAAACATTGAAAGGGGTGAGCTCAGATGCTTAGTAAGGATAACAATATTGTGGAAGCTTTCATAAATAAACATTAACATTTAAGGCAATGTATAACTAAAACAAAAGCCTTTTTAAACATGAGCTTCAGCATGATATGGCAAAAATAAAATTAAATAATGCCATTTAATTACTCACATGGATATTCTACTAGTTGAATAATCCCATGCAATATCAATAACCACTTTCATAATGATGGAATGCATAATGCCAAACTATCATAACCACGTAGTCAAGCCCTCGTGCCAAGACCACAAATAAATTTTTTTCAAGGCCTCATGCCAAGACACTAGTTTGTCTCATGTGACCTACCGATGCATCGAGGAGCTATAGCGGGCTTCACCCGTCACTTATTACATTTAATGCATTCCTTATATGAATAGGTTTAAACATATCATAAACCATAACATAATCGTATCACATAAAACATGCATAAAGGAAACATAACATTTCCACATTTCAATCACAAGATATCAATACAACACATTGATATAATAAAAACATTTTCAAAACCATTTTCAATACTAAAATGAAAGACAGTTAAAACATTGTATTTTTTTCATTAAAAAATGTTATGGCTTGTAGAGGAAGCCGAAACTCAAATAATGGTCATGGCGGCAGAGAAGTCGTTGTCACCGCATATGTACGGCATGAAAAACATTCCCTTTTTGTTTTTTAGTAAAACACTTCGTATAAAAAATATTCCTTTTGAATAAACATAAAAGTCAAAGGGGTTTATACACCGTATAAAAAAAAGTTTTGTATAAAACAAAATATGCCTCAATGAAAGGAGATTGAGATGAAGACCCTTACAAAGATCATTTTTTTAAATAAAGTAGGTATATTATGTGTATTCACTATAAGTACACATAAATAAAGTACAGATACAATATAGGACATAATAATATCATGACATAATTTGAAAGTAGGAGATTAACCCAAAGAATAGAAATTGGGTTAAGAAGTTCCCTTACCTCGTGTCCGAATTCACTCGATCGTTCTTTGATCTCCTGAATAATAAACTAGAGTTAATATCTACCTTCTTAAGAACCTTTTTCAAGTTCATTATTCCTTTTATATCAATTATTACCATGTCATGACCATTATGTAATTATTTATGTTTATAATGGTCATTTTGTCGATCTTAGGTACTTGAGTCAAAAATAAACATCTTATAATTACACTTTGTTCATGTGGTAAAATATCCATTATATACATAATTATATTCATGATGTACATATCATATAAATCATATATATCTAGTATATACATTCATTTATAATATTACATAACATTTAGAGGTAAGAAATGAAATGCACCGTTCATGGAGACGGTAAGCCGTACGTACGCATGAACGCTACTTTCATTTCTATTTCGTATTTAATGAAATCATAATTATATAAAGGTACATTCATTTATAATATTACATAACATTTAGAGGTAAGAAATGAAATGCACCGTTCATGGAGACGGTAAGCCGTACGTACGCATGAACGCTACTTTCATTTCTATTTCTTATTTAATGAAATCATAATTATATAAAGGTATATTATAATTCCATTATAATATCATATATAATATCATTTACTCCATCCTTTATACATCCCATATATAGGATTAACGATTCAAATCACTTTGAGGGGGCGGTAGTCCGCACTTCCTAAAATGAAAATATCACGTTTACCCATAATGGAAAAAATAAAGGTATTCCATAAATGAAAAATACATAACCTTATGTAATAAATACACATATTATATATCATATATATAAATTTAGTTACATATTAATGGCCACCTTTGAAGTGGTTATACGAGTGTTGAACAATCATCGTTTCGTGAGGCAGAAATTCGCCATCCACAGAAACAGTATGTTCTTTAACCATTAGATGTAGGTGTGTGTAAGTGTAGCTCAAATCCTTATTATAACAACATCCTAGTATATTTAAGATACTGGTGTTGTTACAAATGAAATGAATAAAAAGAGTTTAGGGGGTTGGAGAAGAAAAATAAAACAAAATAACATAAGAGAAGACATTACCTTAAAATCAGGTAACTCTTTTGATTTGAGCCAAAGTCTTCCTTGGGAAGAATTCTGCCCAAAGTGAGGCTTCTATGAGTAAGGTAGGAAATTTTGTAGAGTATTTGGCCAGAGGTTGGCTGAGCTAAAAGGCTTTGAAATTGTGAATAAGGTGGTAGTGGTGGGGGCCTTTTATAAGTGGAGAGGAGGGCCACTCTGGGAAAGTAATGAAATGTTACTTTATTATATAATGAGTTTCGAATTTTAAAGGTCCCACACGTGATAAGTGTTCGAAATATACTCATCCAATAGTTTTCTAACAAGTTTAAGCCTTGTATTTTACATTATCTTTTCATTTTATTTAAATCGTTCTTTAATGAGGTAATCACTACATCATCATGGTGTCATACATAATTTAATTTATTTAATGTCTAAAAATTATAAAAAAAATATCATGATGTAGGAAATAGTTTTAGATTTATAATGAATATTTATAGTCAAAAATATGACTTATATAACCACATTTAGAAATTGTTTTTGTAAAACAACTTATGTTTGTGACATTTTTATTTTAACTTTAAATAAAAGTAATTTATGTCATTTTCCTACCAAAGTGGATCCATGGGGTCCCCAAGTTGACCCATGGATTTTAATGGTCAGCCATGACACATCCAATAGGGGTAGGACAAGTGTAAAAGTATTTTCATATTTTTATAATATCATTTTTTACCTTAAATTTCACTAATTACCTTTAATCGCGATTAATTAAACTTAAAAGTTACTATTCACCAAAAAAATTTAATCCCATTGAACCACATTTTACTTCCTAATGATAACCATGAATGTTGGATTTTTTAAAATAAAATCACAGAAGTGATAATGTTTCATTTAAACGAAAAATCAGTTTTTTAACTACCACTTAGTGGTTTCAATATTCATCATAAATTGAAGTTTTTCAGAACCATGCCAAACTTTAACCCTAAGCTATAATTGATATTCTGAATTCAAAAATGATGTCTATTTTACAAAATTACAAACATATAAGTTACATTAATTAATTTTATAATTAATTCCCACTATCACAACAAATAGCGTATTTTTAAGAAACAATATATATCAAAAGATTGACAATTGTTTATGTATAATTTCAAAGTGAAATTAATTATAATGAACACCGTTGGATAAAATTGTAAAAATATATTCTAATTATACTTTAAAACAACTCAATAGTGTAATTTATCACTATAAATTATTGTGATTAAAAAGGTTGTTTTTAAGTATTTATCACTATTCATAAAAAATTGGAAGTTCTCAGAAAATTACAAAAAATTCAACTTAGGATAATTTCGATATTATGAATACCAAAATGAAGTCCATTTTTGAAATATAAAATTTCTATAATTTTAAAAAGTGGGTATTACTATTCATAACGGCTACTTTGATTAGTCGCGGTGTGTTAGAACTCGAAGTTGCGTAAAATGCAAGCTATTGCATTATTGAATGAGAAGCGTATCATGGAAGCTCGGGGTGTTACATAATAACTATTCAATAATATTGAAAAATAAATATTTTTAAATGAAAGAACATATAATTAATTCCATTCAAGTATATAATAGTACATAATAAACTGTTATGGTGTATGAGAAAATAAATAACACATACAAATAAGCTATGGCATCCACATCCCTTGGAATTAGATAAATAAATATAAATAGGTTATGAAATCAATAATTTATTCAAGGTGCATAATTTTTTTAAGATCCTATAATATAATATAATGAATGGTGTATCCATGTGGAAATTATAATTTTTTTATGTTTTTTATAGTATTAAAACGCATTAGCATGGTTTCAAAACAAAATAATACAAATCCTAAACCAATAAAGTTATTATTACTTACTATTTCGGGATGTTCATTGTTTGTTTACATTGTTATATAAACCCAGATCCATCATTGAAAAATATTAATTTCCAAGGATTAATTTTTTATAGATGGTTTAACTGCAATCCAAAACTATATACTACCAATACAGCCCATCCTAAAATCAGTAACATGCCTAATAGTTTCATAGTGAATCACAATGTTTTAACAAACCAAAAACCATTGTTTATCATTACAAATACTCCCAAAAACTCTAATATACACCCTAATAAATAAAAAATATAATGGAAGGAATCATTTTCAGAAGAAGGTTCATATATAGATATAGGTTTAAATAGGGTGTGACGTCTCTAAAAAAATTAGTACCATTCTCAAAAACTATTCTATATATTATTTTGATAAAAAAAATAAAATCAATTTTTCTACTATTATTATTGATAGTTAAATCATCAAGAACAGATATTTAAAATTAAACAAAGATATATCATCACATATATGATGAAAATATCAATATTATTCTGGTAATTATTTCATTTATCGTTGATCATATTTATTGTACTATTTCAAATGGATGTTCAACAATAAATGGGGTTGAAGAAAAATATTCCATGATGAAAAAATATATTCTATTAATATTTTTTTCATTCAACCCCTTTTTTCAATTTAGAGTTATCTAGGGAAATTAACATTACTAATATTATCATTCAACACCTTTGGAATTATTAACAAATTATTAGTATTTTCATGTAAAAGTATACCCTTTCCCTTGACACTCGAATGTTTTGAAATAATACACTAACCTCTAATATCAATAGAAATTTTTGGTTATCAACTGATGTAATATAATATTTATTGGTGGAAATAATATTATTAGTTCATGTAGTGATTTTGTTTTCTTGAGGTGATTTCAATAATATTATATAAAAATTAATTATAGAGTTTGATTGATCTTCATATAATGGAATGATATTATTCGACCTACCGTTGAAAATATATAATATTCAAAATATTTTTTCCTATGATTCGTAGAGATTTTCTAATCTGAATTATGGTATATTATTACGATCAACATATGAGAATCACTAGTTGTGATTATAAAATGCATAAAATCATATTCCTCATGATTATGTTTTTAGAAAATTTGGAATTAACAACATTGTACAATTCCACCCATCAATTAGTAATGACTTTTATGATTATGAAGGATTTATTTTTTAATTTTTTTTAATCCTCATCATCTAATAAATTCATGAGTAATGCTTTTTGAATAATATAAAATATTTTTTTTCTATATTGGAGTCCCATGAGATTATAATTTTTATTAAGGAGCATTGTTTGACAATTCAATATATTAAAGTGTCTTCTTCATGTATGGGATGAATCACACCAATAAAAACCCCTTCCAAAGAAAATATATTTGGGATTATAAGTCTTTATTAAATAATTCAGAATTATTTTTAATAGATATATATTTCATAAACAAATAATTAGACTATGAAACATGACAATACATTATGTCTATGAAAACTATTTATAATACTACAATGGAAATTTTATATTTTATATATGAATAGATGAAGAATTATATTCTTCAAGTTAGGACTGTAAAAGTTCATATTTGGACATGGATGAATACTATTAAGAATATTATTCTACATGGAAAGAGAGAATCCACTAATTTATGTAGCATTTTTAAATAATTAGAGGATGATATGACAATCCCCAAACGTACAACTAATGGGTTATGTGATTTCTATCCTAAATAAATCATTGATAAAATATTATCTTAGGGAAATATATTTTTTTAACTCATTATTAGTGTTAGTAATAGGAATATTAACATCATAATGAAACATTACTCTAAATGTTGGGATCAGATTAGACAATAATGTGGTGGTTGTTTTTTGAAATTATGTGATATGATTTATGGTGAATGATAAATCGATAATTCCTTTCACACATAGATATTATGTATTGGGATCTATAATTGTTATCAATTATGAATATTTATAGATGTGATTATATATCTATCAATTGATTTCAAATAATTAATATCCTTAGTTGTATCATGGTTAGAGGATAAAATTCCATTTTTTTTATTTTGACTTAGGTAATATATTTTTTTTGCATATGTTCCTTATTTTTTTTATTTAATAGTGATGGTTTTTTCAAGTTATGTCTTGAACTATTATAGTTAAAAACTGAATATATGATCTTGAAATTTGATAAAAAACTGAAATTGAATGAAATGAAAATTCATAGTAGGATCAATAGTAAACATGGTGTTTCAAAAGGAATGCACAATATAATAATGGTAAATAATAAATGTGATATGTGGTGTCAATCATAACCCTTGGAATTTTTTCATTTTAATCAAAACACTAAACCCTAATGGTTATTACTCCAAATTTTACACATTATCCATTATTTAGAACATAATTTTCTACATAACCCTCAAATGAATGATGTCAAATACATTTTTCAAAATATGTAATGTTTTTTAACCTTCCACCACCCATTTTTATCATGTTTTACTCATTTCATTCAAAATACCATACCCTAATTGAAAAACTATTAATTCAAGATAAATTGTTCAATTTCTATTACTATTTCAATTAATTTCATTTAATTGTTTCCACAGATATATCCACTGAAAATATTTTCCATAAAAACCATCCCACACTACAAATAATTCATATTCATTAATGATGTAATGATATGGAAAGTTGATTAGTTTATAATGTTAATGTTGTATTTTATTTTAAAATATATATAATTATATATATACCAATGTTATATGTCTATAGGATGAGACATCTTAACCCTTTATTATAAAATGTCTCCTCATAATAAAAAATTATCCCAGAATAATATAGGAAAATATCATCCTTACTCTACTTTAAAAACAATAAATTAAATTAACTGATAAAATTTAGAAACCCCTTTATAAAATATTTGGTATCCTTCTTTCAGGATTCTAGAAATTCAATTATGTTTATGTATATTGAAATTTGGAATTGATTCCAACCTTCATATATATAAAGAAATTTGTATACCTACTGAGGTTGTTTTTATAATTAATACATCTTATAATGATCTCATAATTGAATTTTTTCTTAAATATAAATTTTTGGATTTTAAATAAAATAAATCCCCAAAACTAAATATTTAAATTGGTAATCTAATGATTTTCCAAACACCTCACCCATATCAGTGTTTTATGGGTATTTTCATAGATAAATACATTCAATATTTAAAATACTTTTTTGGTATTATTGATTTTTATTCCTTTATATTCAAGACTACCGGACTGTTGATTTTCATTGAAATAAAGTATTTAACCCTCTGAAAACAAAGACATAAAACCTAACCTATTATGTCAAATACAATTTTCATACATTTATGAAAACTATTTTACCACCAATATAAATAGATATATATGAATGTGAAGATGTTATTTTTCAATCTTACTTTTATAAAAAATGTAGTGTCACCAAATTTTAATTTATTTTTCCCCATATTATAATTGGATTTTTTTGAAGGAAAGATTTTTCAATATCTGTGGATTTAATATATTTTTTTAATATATTTTCAACTTTTGACACTCCATATTAGACAAATAATTCTACCCATAACCATTAAACATATAAACAATAAGAAAGATAATCATTCAAAAATGATATGGATGAATATATAATTTAAGGGGGTTTTGAATTATAAGGTTATTAGATAAATGAGGAATAACTCTACATGAGGTATGTATGTGACATACCATTACTAATGTTAGATAAAACCTATCCCCCAATACCAAAACATGTGATCTCGAAGTTATTTTATCCATTTATTCAACATCCCTCATCAACAACCCAACCTTATTTCTATATAGTTGACTATCATACCCTCATCTAGGATCAATATACCCATTATGAGTAGTTCGTAAAAATATATATGGAATTAATATGAAAATATGAACCACACAAGAAATTATATTAGTCTTTATTATTTCTATATATCCCCATACACACCATCTCTCAATGAGTTTTAACACAGAAATAAATTCCCAAACTACATAGATTAATTGATTTGAATTATTTTGATTTTGATTCATAAGGGTTGTATGATTAGATCATTAGTAAGATGTGTAAATGTGTATAAATATTTATTAGTAAATTTCATTATATGTTAAATAATACTCTTGTAATGGTTTAAATGATTGTAATTATTGAGGTTTCTATACAAGTTTCAAAGGGTATAGTATAGTACATGTAAATCATGTAATTAATAATTTCAAAGAATTGTTTGTGGATTTTGATTAAAATAATTATCTATAAATTGTTATTTAGATAATACCAACTAACAAATAATTTTTTGACATATGGGATGAAATCAAGAATCACATACCATGTGATAAAATAATATAGGCTTGTATATATTTAAGATTTTTTAATGTCACATGGATAAAATACCAATCCAATCAAGATAATATTTTATAAAAATAAAATATGTTTTGTTTAGAAATCACCACTTTAGAACTTAAGAGTCCCCCGTCATGTAAAAATATAGTCTTCATAATTAATCTAAATTTCTAATGTGTTTTAATAAAATTATACTCTTCAGTAAATAATGTGTACTAGTATAATGGTGATGAAATCAATAATTACCATAAGTATTAAAATGTGTTATATGGGTATTCATAGATGAACAAGTGTAGTTTTTCAGGATATAATATCCTGGATTTTTTTATCAATGTTCTTATTTTCATGTTTATAATATCTATTTACACATTCACTTAACAATGATCATACATCCATATATAGATGAGATATATTGGTAAGAATAAAATTAAACATAATTTTCCAATATTAAAAAACACGATCATGAGTAAAAGAGAATGAATATAGATTATAAACAAAGTCTAAAATTAGTAATTTGTTAAAGCCTTATATACACTAAAATTATATATATTAATATAGTCAAGATAAATGAGTCCCTAATAATCCCATGATGACATATTTCACTATTCCTCCTAACCATAGAGGTAATCATTCATGATCTTATATCCCTTGATAATTATTCTCCTTATTCTTAAATTAGTCATATAATCACCCATTATTCCACCATTTCATGAATAATTTAAGCAATATCTAAGGATATATATAACTAATTATATCTCATATGTAATATTCTTCTAATATTTTAATAAATAGTTTTATAGTAATATTTTTGAATCCTAGATAACCTATGCATACTAACCAATATTAATTAGTAAGATCAGAAGACAAAATTATTTTACACCTTAATTATCCTTAATTAGAAGTTATATCATAAATATATATTTATACACCATTTCCCAATTTCATGAAAATTCCCATATGAGGAAAACTTATAATTGTTAATATATTAATCTTTGTAATGTGGAAATCACATTATCTTCATTTACGCAGTCTACACACTCTATCACAATTGTTGATTTTACTAATACACTTTTGGTGGGTGTTGATTGATGATTGATGATAATTTGAGGGAATTTAAAGAAAACATATGATAAAATATCATTATAATAATGTATGTTTGGATACCGACATTATTAGTATTTTTTCTATATATTATATAATCACAAATAGTCTTGAGGACACATAATGATTGTTTTTATACGTTTGATTGTGTAAATATTCTGACATTGTCAACATTTCTAATATAGAATCCATTATCATTTATGGGAAAATATTAAAATGAATTTTAATTACCCATTTAAATATGGAATATTTTTCACCATTCATATATCATCTATATCATTTTTGGTACATATCCTAGACTATGTTTTTGAGGATTCTCTCCAAGGGAATATGGAATAGTAGTGTTATTCTATGAAAGTGTGTGTGATTGGTGACACTACAATACCCATTTTATGTTATTGAATAAAATATAGTAGAAAATCCAAAGTGAGGATAATAAAATTTTATGCCATCTTTTAGGAACACCCATTGTTATTGAGCATTCTAAAAATTATTCTGCATCTTTTATTGTATATTTTCTAAATTATCAATAATGGATGATAGTAATGTATATAAGTTAGATAACAATATCAAAATAAGTTAAATTGATTTATTTATATTACATGATGAAATATTTAAAAGGGAATACTTTACAAACTCTACCCCAAACATTGTATTGTCAATAGTTTTAATGTAACAAACATTATTATTGATATATATATTCAGGTAAAAAATCATCTATGAAACAAGAGAATGGGAATATGAAGATAATACCAATATAAAAAATTTAACATTTTTATTATAGCTATATCCATTCCAGATATTTTCTAATGAACATGATATTTATTGGTATATCATGTAAGATGTATATGTCAAACATTATATGTTATTTATCTTTTGGATTTTGAATTTTTGTGATTCTAAATAATTATAATGTCTTATGATTGAATTGGAGGGAAAATATTCCACCCAACATTATTCTAAGTGTATTAAAGAGTTCTCTTTATGAAAATTGATGGTTTATGAATACAAGTTCATGATTTGATCGTCCATCTGGAAATAGATTCTATTAATAGATATTTAGCTACTATAATATTCATTTTTATTATCTCCAATTATTGAATATTTACATTATGTGTATAATTCAGGAATCAATTATTTGGAATGTTTTATAATTATTTCCGTTATTTTGTTCAAAATATTTATTATACATATCATAGGCCATATATGGTAATCATAAAGAGAAATATTGTTTTCATTCTGTAATTTTAAATAATCATATTCATGATTAGTATATGTAATGATTTAGTAGTTTTCACTCTATTACATGTATAATTCATTCCCCTAGATTTTGAAACTACTTATTTTTTAGTTTCCCTTTAATTATATTTAGTTCTTATATGATAGGCTCAAGCTAAATTTTCGGTTTTATCTTGAGTGGTTATACATTTAATTGTAAAAAATTAGTAAAAACACTATATTGTTGTGAGTTATAAAAAATCATTCATTAAAAATAGTTTGAAACTATACAATTAGAGGTATTAAGATTGGAATATGAATGATTTATAACAAGAACACTTCACAAATGAACAAATATATGATAAATTATAATTAATATTGGGACTATTAAAAACCATTGTATAATAATACCTTTTACATTATATTTGTATATAATAATCATATGACTCATATTTATATTTTTTACCTCAAAAAAATTATTTTGATAAATTATAGAGTGATAGTCATGTATAGATCCAAAATTTGAGGTCATCAAGGGCTGTTTCAAAATTGGTTAAGTAATATAGTCAAACAATAATGACACCCATAAATGGATTCTTAGGAAGATGTTTTGAGGACTTTTTCTAACAAATCATTAATGAAAATATTGAAATAATTTATGAATGAGATTCACAATTAAATATATCTGAGGAACCAGAATAATAGAATAATAACCAAGTGCCCATCATTATTATAGGATTCAATGAATGGATGGTCATCCAGGAAGAATTTATCATGACCATATACTATTTGGCATATTTTTTTAATGAAAACCATAAATGATGATCTGAACGAATTTTGAATATCCATTAAATTTAAGGTACTTAATATGGAGATATGATATATATTTATTATTTATGAGAATAATAATCTGTTTTCATTTTCTCTTAATTATATTTTACATATTGTTTAAATTTTTTGAGATATCACACTAAACTCATTAAATTGATTTTTTTCAAAATTAAAAACATTGATTTGGAAGTTACACAATGTAAAGAACCATTAATATATTTTCATTGTATATTGTAATAAAAAATACTATGATATATATATATATATTAATTTTAACGATCCTAGGAAAAATATCATAAAATATTTCTACTATTTCAATGGATTTCAAATTAGTGTAATAATTTTTTCCATATTCATAATATATAATGAAGTTTAAATTTTCATAAATTATTATATAATATGTTTATTTTATTTGTTAACGAATCCCAATAAATATAATGTGAATCAATTAAATTTCATGAAAATCATGTAAATGGATATAAAAATTGAAATAAAATGAGGTTGATTTCAGATAGTTACTGGTAGAACCCAATGAACATATCACATACCAATTACATGATTTCATGGCCAGGAAAACACCAAATTCAAACACTATATTCAAATGGTAATCAATAAAACTTTACACACAATAATAACTTTTTTAACTACCCATGAACTTCGCTACAGATATTTTAGGGGATATTTTCATCCTAAAATAACTATCTCTTTGAAAACTCTATGGATTCCATCCAATAGTCATAAATGAACAGAAGTACCAAAAATAAAGAAATAAAAGCATAAAAATCCTAAGATTTTATTGTTTGTTATTTTAAATTGTATAATAAACATACTCACTGCCCATGTTTTCCATTTTTAGAACACATTCTAATAGTATTCCTGTATAGGTATGATGATGATAGAAAATAAATAACTATGGGGATGTGGTGTTGGTGTTTTATGTTATAATAATAAATGATACAGTAATTCATGAATAATATGATACTAAGGTTCTAATGGTGATAATATTTCCTCTTCAATAATTACATTAACATAAAATAGTTGATAATAAAAAATAGATTGCATGGAAAACCATTACTACTATACCCTCTTCCATTATAACAATTTTCTAAAATAATTCTTGGGGAAATTTCAATGTTTTTGTATTTTAGTTGTCTACGCTCTAGGAATCAACATATTGGAATTGTAAAAAATATCATGGGGATGTTAATCCCATATAAACTATAACCTCCATTTTCCTAGGGATAATAAATTTTTTTCCCTCTATATACAATGTACAAATAAAACCACTTCTACATGAATCCCATGGAATAAATTCTCACCAAATTTTAAATTCAATTTATTCCAATTTTAATTAATTTTATTATTTTCATTTAATAATTTTTTTAAAAAACTCCATAAGAAATATGTTATATATATTTATTTTGAAAATTTTCAGTCTTCATTTTATACATAATACTTTTGTTTATTTTAGAAACATATTGATTCAATGAGAAAATTTTATATGGATACATGTATATTTGGAGAGGTGTTTTTACTTGTTTATTTGTTTTCAAGTTTTATTATGTTTCATTATGTTTACAGTTGAAACTTTTTCTTCGAATTTATATTAATTTAGAATTAAACTTTATATATAATCAATTTTTAAGAATTTAATTAATTTTTATAAATATTCCATAATTTGTGAAAAATTGATTAAAAAATTTATTGATATAAACTAATTTTATAGATGATGTAACTTTAGAAAAATAATGGGGCTAAACTTATTTTTAAAACATATACCTCATTAAACAACTTTCAATATTATTTTTTAATCTTATCGAAGGAAATCCAAGATTCTATAGAGGTAGACTTATAAATCTTGTGCTAAACATGGGTACCATTTAATACATCACCTATATTACAAAAAATATATATAGATCAATTATTCAATTTTTTTTAAAAGTATTTATTTTTACATCAATAAGTCAAAATACAAAGTACATTTCATCTATAAAAATTTTCCACACATTTAACTATCATATATATTTCCCTTTAATTTCAATTCCTCAGAAATTGAAGAAACATTAGACCGGGGAGAGATAAATTTTTAAAAAATGGTGTATATATTCGATAAAAAAAATTTCCACGACATATTAAGATAATAATATGGGTATGATAAAATTTTCAAGGTAGACAGACATTCCCTAAAATAATAATATACAATAAAATATATATCAAAATTCCATTAATTATTATATAAGGATTATTACATAATTAGATAGCCATTATGTGATCATGGGAACATTAAAATGTACACAAAAATAAACATTCCAATTGAAGTTAATGGGTAATAATATAAAAATGTTTCCAAATGATAAACATGATACATTAATGTTTATATCAGCATGGTTCATCAAAATTATCATTATAACTTATTACATATATTTTTTTTCACAATGCATCATAAAAACTACTATAGAATTATTTTGATGTTTTATAAACATGTCATATCTAATGATTAATTATTTACCCAATGAATTGAAGTGCTATATGGGTGCACCCATCATATGCCTAAATAAATGTGTTCCACTTATTGTAAAATATACAAAAATCCATTAATAATAACGAAATGATAAAAAATTAATGATTATTATTTTAAAAGGTATAGATGTATCATAATGATATTAATTTCATTAATACCACATGTATGTATGATGATGTAAAGGTAGGTGAAAGGATTAATTCATGAGAATGATGGATTGTGATAAATATCATATTCATTAGTTAGAAAATGAGTTGTAATTAATATCATTCGATGTTTTAATATTTCAATGAAAGGGAATATCCAATTAAAATTTTCAGAATTATAGGAAAATATAATTGCATTAGGTAGCATTTTATATAGATAAATATAATCTTGTAGTAGTGAAGATTAATTTTATAACCTATTTAGATCAATTGATTTTTAATCTCAAAAGATATTGAAATAAATTATAATTTCTCATAAAGAGAATGTGATTTTTCCAATGTATATCTCCATGTAGTGTCAATATAGCTATGTATTTAAGACTCTTTGTTTGAAAACTAGTTGTTTAATTTTTTAATAAAATATAAACTGTGTTCGAGTTTAATACCCAGAGGAAAATTTATCAAATATCCTAATTATATATAATTATATCGAGAGAGGGTTTTCTATCCATTGAAAACCACAAACACATATATTGACCAATTTTGCATATGGTTTCATGGATAATAGAATGTTAAAGAATTATAATTCCATATAATGTTCATATAATGAGAAAATTTGGTGGAATTTTATTCATAAAAATTTATAATGATTATATCGATGATGCCTAATAACATTTTACATTGAAATTAAAATGAAAATAAAAATGATTTCAAATGTAATGTGAGTGGAGGGGTGACAAAACCTTATATCAACATAATTATGAATTCAGAAAATGATATATCATGAGTGAAATTTTGAATTATCAATATTAATATGATAATTAAATTATAATAAAAAATTTTCTAAAATCATTGTGCTATAAAAAGTTTATTTCAAGGAAAATATAAAAAAAGTAATTTACATGAACAAGAAATGATATGATTGAGGATGGATTTACATTTATTGGTCTCAATATCTTATAGAGGGGACATTAATACAATATAGAACATCAATATTGAAGGGATGCAAATTGAAGAGTATCCTTGAGGGATACATAATGACATAAAATTATTTTTTTATGGGGAAAAAATAGAGTTGTTGGGTATTATACTTGTGGAGAGTGTCGTTAAAGGTAAAAATAATAAAAATTTATTACTAAATCCATCCAAATTTGGGTGGAATTAATTTCATAATGTTTTATTTGAAATTTAAAATGGTTTCAAGGTCATAAAAAGCCTTAATTACCAATTCAATGGTGTGATTATTATGTATCTTATCTCGTTACCAATTTAACCTATTGTTTTATTTTACAATTATTTTATTTCTTCACATTTTATCTTGGTAAATTATCAATGTGACTAAAAAATAAATTTAATATGTTACATAGTATGACCATTATAATTAACAATAATAAACCTAGTTACATGATAAATTTAAATAATGAGATAAAATTTAATTCAGAAATAATAATTACATTATGTATATAAATGGTTTTCAAAATATACGTGACTTAGCTTCCAGAATATAAAACATTGTTTTATAAATTTTTATCAAAATTTTAAATATAATTATATAAATATTTAAATACTCTTATAAAAAATAAAAATTATATATTTAAATTAATATAATAATTTTAAATAAATGTTATGGATTTTTTTTAATATTTTCAAAAGAAATGCACACCATCCAAAAATAATGAATATTCACCTAATGATGATTTTGATTTATTGATTAAAAAATTAATTTCTATTATCAAATACAATTCAAAATGTTAAAAATTTTATATAGAGAAATATAATACATGAAAAAATCAATTTATCTTAAACAATGAATTCTTATTTTGTTACAAGTGGTTACATTTGTCTTTATTGTTACATCTTAATTATTTCAATATTGATAATATATCATTAATATAGTAAATAAAAATTACTTTTTATGAAAATAGTTTTAAATTTTTTCTTAATTTATCTTCTATATATCTAATAATAGAAAATATTTGGAGAAATAAAAATTATACAACATTATTATGTCATGACCCGTCTTCACCAAAATGAGGGAAGGGACAGCAGGTTCCCAGACCCTTCCTTCTTTATGTTGAAGGAGATATAATGACCCCTGAGATCCTCCTTCAATAGGTCCCAGAGTGGCGACTAGCACCAAGGGTATAGAATCACATGCAAGATGGAAGGCATTGCCCTTTTTATTTTAATAGGATCAGGAGATAAGATAGAGAATCCCAAACAACACCAAAAGCTAGAGGTAAAGGTAAAGCCGAAAGTAAACCATTCGTATATGCATGTTCAAAAGTAAAAGATAAAAGCCACAATAACACCAAAAGTAAGTACCATCAAATGGAAAACGACAACATCAACTGCCCAAACGTCCGAGCTAGTATGGTCCCACATGATCCCTGAAGTCCTCCTAGAAACCTAAAAATAGTTTTATATATGTAGGGTGAGAATACCAGTACACTCAGTTGGGAAAACCAAAGACTCTCGCACACAAGTGGGGAGACATTCTACTGCCCTGTGAGAAGAGAGATAACCAAAACATCTAGCAAGCTAAACTATACACCCAAGCCTCACCAAGGCACACCTCCCAAGTAACACAAGTCAAGTAACATATAGTAATAACACATCGTTATTTGGGTACCCCGCGCCAATTTCCCACTGGTTATTGAAGACATCCTACGTGTTATACCAATCCCTCCATTATCACCACAGTCCCACTGCCAACCCCCGCCCGCACACACCCGGGCCACAACCTCACAGCAATCCCACTTCCAAACCCCACCCGCACACGCCTAGGACACAATCACGCATCCCTCCCAAAGACACCTAGGCCACAACCGCCACACATAACCACACCCACAAACACCAAGGTTATATCAACTACTGCCACGCCCAAAGGCACCTGGTCCAGAAAGCTATTGTCACGCCCGAAGTCACCTGGGCCTCATCCCGAAGTCACTTGGGAAACAGCCTGCCCGCAAACACCAGGGCCAACCACCTGAATACCATACCCGAATATTTTTGGGCTAATAATGGACTTCAGGCCATCACAGCTTTCCCTAAGAGTCTTTGGATATTCGGGAAAGGGAGCACAAAGATCTAATAACTATCCACTCATAGGAGTGTTGGGAAAAAAACCCTCCCCCGTGAAATGGGGGTGTTCAGAACTATGTAATCAACTTGGGTGGGGCACTAATAAGAAACATAATAAATACAATATATATAAAGGTAACAGCCACTCATCCTAACCTAGGGTCTCCAAATCCTAAGCACAAACACCCCCATTATGATTCATTAAATAGAAGAGAATCACAACACTCACAGCTAAGTCACAACTCATCCCTAAAACCAATTCTCCATTTATACCATTCTTATTTTCATGTTCAAGTGATCCTGTTTAGGTGAATTCTATAATACTGGGCCACTAACAGGCATAACCACAACCTATAGATGGAGAGACAGCCAAACTGTAATTTTAGAATTCAGACCCGGATCTCTTGTAAAGTCACAACATCAAAAGGAATCAGTGAGATCCCTTGAAATACTGGAATCAAAGAAATCCTCAAGATACAGCACACATAGCTTCAAACTCACAACCAATGATTTCTCAATAGTAGACCATCCCACCCGAATTCCTGTCACAGGAAAGCAACCACACAACTATAGATTCGCAACCCACAATCATGCCACAATAAAGGATCTCATCCCTATCGAAATATTCTCACGAACATTAAACAGTACAACAAAATAAATACCAGACCACAAGGGGAATCTTCCAGGTTCAACACATCATTCCTTAGTTTCTTCTTTCTGTTTGTTAACCAAGGTGATCACACATGGATTCTTTCTTTAATGAACATCGATTCAACCAGCCATGTTTAAGTGATTAACCAACATCCATGTTATGTCATTTAATCATCATAGGAGACATCGTTCATTAGTGCACAAGTAAGGACCTCCAACGACCATGATTTTCAGTGAGCATAGGCCCGCACAATTCACAACACATATCAACATTAATGAGTATAGCAGAACAGCGATCACCCCCCCTTATTATTTAAGGGTCCGTTCATTATCTTCATTACGTTTGGCCTCATCAATCCCCACAGAAACAATAGCGTACCCACCCTACATGATACATAGAAAAAAAGAGACGAAGGAAAATCCCTACTTGGTTGATCAAGAATCGAATCTTTTTCTCCACATGCCAAGAATAGGGGATGCGCGGCTTGCAGGGGAGGAATTATGTGGAATCCAAGAGGTACCAAAAACTCCGGAAGAGGTACACCACAAGACAATATATGAGAGGAACTCCATACGCACCAGGAAGAATAAGGAAGTCGGCAGAAAGTAAGAAGAGGAAGAAGGACTTACTATGCGATATATAGATAAAATCATGTTGTTACAGGATATGGGAATTCTGAACGCCTGGAAAGTTAGATTGTGGTTTCCTAAGTGGTTTGGTAGCTACGCACGATGGTATTAATTTGTTATTTAATATTCCCCATCATGGTGGTTTCTTGTGATTTGTAGGTACTAAATATGGTCTTTAAAAAGGGTAAAAGAATTAATATACGTCAGAAAGATACATTATGGGAGAAGAAAAATCGGGTACTGGAAAAAGAACGAAGAGGACACAGTGCCACTGTCATGGTGTCACCCTCACGGTGCCACCGTCATGGTGCCACTGCCACGGTTCCACTGTTTTGGTGGAGCCTTATTTTGGAAAAGTAATAGTCCAAGAGGGTATGGGCCAATACATTAGATACCTCTCAAACTATTCTCACCCTCGAGAATCAAAAACAAACTAGAAGAAGAGGGAGGGTTCGAACAACCACCTCAAAAGGCACCTATCAAGAGTGCACCTCATCGTCATCTAGAAACACTTCGATCTCAAGAAACTAGGCATCATACAAGGGACAAACTTCCCAGTCATATGGGTTGGGGAGATTCTTCCCCCATGTCAAGATATTATCCGCTTTGGGCGGCATTGAATCACCCGCACGGGTTTAATCGCATCCAACTTTATGGGTCTTGATTAGAGGTTGGGACCTCCCCTCCCCATTGCCAGGACTCTTCACACACATTCAGAGAATAAGGAAAATGACACATTTCACATCTGACAAGGTAAAGCGTTCCATAAAAAACAAGTACAAATAGAACAAAAAAAACTCAAAACAACTCCGGGTATTGGGCACACATTTGTGCTTCCCATTCCCAAGTAATCTCCTCAAGCACACCATGCCACCACAACACACGAACCAAAGGAATGGTTCATCCATGAAACACCTTCTCTTCACAACTTTCGATCATCACGGGTCGCTCTATGAACGTTGAATCGTCCCCGATATCCATCCCTCCCCAGTCGAGGACATGTGCATCATCGTGCAGATATCAATGAAGCTGGGACACATGGAAGGTGTCATCTATCCTCAGTATCCGCGGTGGTAGCGCTAGCTGATAATCCACTTCTCCGAACTACTGCAACACTTCTAAGGGTCCGATGAATCAGTAAGAAATCTTTCTCCCCCTACCGAACCTCCATTGTCCACTCCGAGGGGAGACATTCAAGAACACATGGTCCCCGACCCTGAATCCCAAGGGTCACATCCTATTATTGGAATATGACATCTGTCGGTCTTGTGCTGCCTTCATCCTTTCCTGTATAAGTCGAACCTTCTCAGTCATGCTCTACACCTCTCTCAGGGCAAGAACACTCGCTTCCCCAACATCGGACCAGCACACGGGTGAGCGACATGGCCTTCCATACATGGCTTCAAATGGAGCCATACCAATGGTAGAGTGATAGATATTATTGTAGGAAAACTCCACAAGAGGAAATTGTAGCACCCACGATAACCCTGGGTCCAGAATACATTCCTGCAACATATCATCCAAGGCCTTGATGGTGCACTCTATCTATCCATCTGTCTGGGGATGGAAAGCAGTGCTAAGATGTAGATGGGTTCCAAAAGAATACTGTAATCCCCTCCAGATTCGTGAGGTAAACCATGCATCCCTATCTAAGACTATAGATAATGGAACGCCATGCAACCACACAACCTCATCCACGTACCTTCTTGATAAGGCATCCACTGCACCCGACTCCTTGATCTCAAAAAAGTGAGACGATTTCGTCAGCCGGTCCACCAATACCCAGATAGCGTCACAACCTCCTTGAAACTTGGGTATTCCCGTGATGAAGTCAATCGAGATGTCCTCCCACTTCCACTCGGGGACATCTATAGATTTCAACAGACCGCCTGGAAAGCGGTGTTCGGCCTTCTCTTGCTGACACACAAGGTACTTTTCCATAAAATCTGCTACTTCCCATTTCACCAAGGGCCACCAAAACTGCCTCCTCAGACCCTGGTACATCTTGGAAAATATCGGGTGCACTTCTATGGGGGAGTTGTGGAACTCACTAAGAACTCTCTCATGCATTGCCTCTGGAACAAACATCTTTCCTCAGAAAAGCCCCCGATTCTAACCATCCTCCGTCCACGCTTCCGGGGCATCACCTTGGTTAACCTGGTCACGCACCACTTCGCTCTCTAAGTCTCCCCACTGAGACTTGTCCACTTGCCGTAGTAGAGAATAATGCACTATCATTTGGTACAGGCAACCTATCCCACAATCCATCCTTACATCCAGGTGCAAGGAAGCCAACTCCTCCATTACCTTCCAAGCATCTGCCTACTCTCGAAACACATCCTTCTACGACTTCGTGCTCAAGGCATCAGCCACCACATTCCCATTTCCTGAGGTGTAGTAAATCTTGAAGTCATAGTCCTAATGGAAATCCATCCTCCTCCACTGCCATAAGTTCAGGTCCTGCTGGGAGAAGACATACTTCAAGCTCTTGTGATCGGTGAAGACCACGAAGCGCTCCCTGATGAGGTAGTTCCTCCCCAACTTTAGTGAGAACATGACCTCCGCAAGCTCTAAATCATGGGTGGAATATTTACACTCTTGGGGGCGTAACTGCCTAGACCCATATGAGATCACCCCTTGCCGCTGCATCAACACACATCTGAGGCTTTTCCCTGAAGCATCACAGAAAACCTCATATGCCACCCCTTATTCTGGAAACCTCCACACTGGGGCACTAACCATATTCTCATTCAGAAAATTGAAGGTCGCCTCACACTGCTCGTCCCACACGAAAGCATGGTCCTTCTTGGTCAAAGATGTCAAAGGTTCCGCAAATTGGGAGAAGTTGGGAACGAACCTACGATAGTAACCTTCTATACCAAGGAAACTACAAACCTCTTCCACGTTTTTGTGTGGTACCCAAGAGACAACCGCCTCGACTTTAGATGGGTACACTCCTATTCCCTACAAAGTCACTACGTGCCCAAGAAAATTCACTTCTCACATCCAGAACTTGTACTTGGAAAAATTCCCATAGAGTTTGTGTCATTGGAGGACCTCAAAAACCATTCTCAAGTACTCAGATTGATCCTCATATGATCTTGAGTATATCAGGATGTCGTCAATAAACATGACTACGAACCGGTCCAGATATTCCAAGAAGATGGAGTTCATGAGCCCCATTAACACGGTTGGAGCGTCTGTGATGCCGAACAAACTGACTACAAACTTGAAGTTCCCATATCTGCACCTGAATGCAGTCTTCGAGATGTCACTCTCCCTCACCCTCAGTTGATGATATCCTGGCCATAGGTAAATCATAGAGAACCACCATGCCCACTTCAACTGGTCAAAGAGATCTTCTATCCTCGGGAGGGGGTAATAGTTCTTGACCTTTACCTGGTTCAGTCTTTGATAGTCTATGCACAGCCTGAGACCTCTGTATTCCTTCTTTGAAAACAAAATAGGATCACCCAACTATGAAACACTTGGCCATACAAATCACTTCTTCATCAGATCGTCAATCTGGATCCGCAACTCCAGTACCTCTGAAGGTTCCATCTGATAGGGGGCCATAGAAATCAGATGAGAACCTGGTTGCAGGTCTATCCCAAACTCGATATCACTTTGAGGGGGGTAGAGTTGTAACCTCTTCAGGGAAGACGTCCAAAAATTCAATGACAACCCCTTGGACTTCCACCATCTCGGCATCCACCGATTCCACTGATAACTCAGCTAACAAGGATTGGATGGGTTCCCCTCACTTGCTACTTCCCTGGAAACTCTTCTCACTGATGAAAGTCACCCGTAGGCCACCCATGTCTAAAAACACAATCCCTTTTGGATGCAGTCAATGATGGAATATGTAGATAACAACCAGTCAATTCCTAGGAGGACATCTTGTGGTTGTATCTGCAACATTAGAAGATCCCTGACTGACTGATGTGACCCTATCCATAGTATGCATCCTCGAAAAACATACAAAAATTCGTTCTGACCTCCGACTGGTGTGCTCAGCACTAGGGGAACTGGAAGTCTCTCAACATCTAAACCCAGAGCATGGGCCAGACTGAGTGTAACAAAGGAGTGTGAAGCTCCTGTATCGAACAAGGCATTTTCAAAGGTACTAAACAAGCAGATCGTACCTCAAACGACCTATGGCCTTGCTGGAACTGCTGCCTCCGCGACGTGCAACTTCCCACACCCAGCTCCTATTCCTCTCGGCTATCGGCCACCTCCATGACCATGCCCTGGTCTAGGTCCCTGAGGAGAACCCTGAGGTCGGCCTCCTCCTACAATGTCTACCCTCGAAGGGGCGGGAGCTCACTGACCCTGCTACTGCGGAACAGGACCAGCTGGAAACTACTGCTACTGAGGTGGGCGCTGAACTTTCCCACCCCCACCATATTGTACTCTGTCCGAGAACTAGTTTTGAAGGTTCCCATGTCTACCACAGACTTAGCACCCCGGTCCCATGCCTGAAGGGAATGTGCGATGACAGGGAGATCAGAACTATAACTACTGAGGCATGCTCCCTACTGGTTGAATCCTAGGGGGTCCCGATGGTGGAGGCCTGTTGTTGATGGCCTTCCCCTTCGACAGGCCCAATTGGATTCCCTCTCATGATACACCTCCCAACGTGTGAATCCTTTCCACCACCTCGACTTTCTTCTGGACCTCTATGTAAGTCGGTAATGAAAAGTGAAAAACAAAACAATGAAGAGAAGGTCGGAATGCCTCCTCTAAACATCTCTCACGAGACTCATCATCCGGAAAGTGGTCCGGAGCAAAGCGAATGAGATCCTTGAACTTGATCCCCAACTCTCTCACTGACATGCCCCCCCCCCTTCTAGAGGGAGCGTAGCTCCTGCCTCTCTTCAACCATCATCATGGAAGGGAGGAATTCTGCATGGAACTCCTTCTCGATGTCATCCCACACAACCTCAGTCTCCCACTTCTCTCCATGATAAAGCTTCCAGCACTGATGTGCTGCTCCCCGCAACTGGCTGACGGCCAAAGGAACCCATTACTTCTTTGGAGCACAGATCTACCTGAAGGCTATCACCAGCTCCTCTAGAAATCTCTCCGTCTCCATGTCTAAGATGCTGACCTCGTACTTCCCGAGGGTCTGTCGCTGAAAGGCTAAAAGAATCTTCTTCCACTGATCATCCTCCTCCTATCGGTCGGCCCTCTACCGATCGGCCAAGTCAACCTCCTAGGCCTCGATCGCCCGCACCACTCATGGTCGCCTGCCAGGTGCCATAGCTTCAAGGTAAACAAGGAATTCCTAAGCCCAAGTAGTGTAGAATATTGTTCATAAATTTTTTTAGACTACATGTTCAACATAAATTCAAAACATTACCATGAAACACAATAACACAGGTCATTATGATGAATGTACCTTCCCTAGGGTCTCTACCCTTCAGCCAGTGCAGCCTCACTTGGTCATTCTGTAGGCCCAGAGTCCTTGCATCGGATCATAGGGGGCCCTAAAATCCGGTGTCCTAGACGGTCTTCCCTAGCCTATTTCACACACCATGATCACCCAACACTGTTTCCCAACCATCCCATGCAATCCTCACTATGCCTAACACCAGACTCCATACTGTCTCTCAAACCACTCGTCTAATACCATTCTGTCACGACTCGCCTTCACCAAAAGGAGGGAAGGGATATCAGATTTACATACCCATCCTTATTTAAGTTGATGGAGAGATAATGACCCCGAGACCCACCTTAAATAGTTCCCGGAGTGGTGACTAGCATCATATATATAGAATCACATGTACGATGGAAGGAAATACCCTTTTTATTTTAATAGGATCAGGAGATAAGATAGAGAATCCCAAACAACACAAAAATCTGGAAGTAAAGGTAAATCCGAAATTAATCCATTCCCATATGCTTGTTCAAAAGTAAAAGATACAAGCCACAAGAACTCCAAAAGTAAGTAACAAGAAAAGGAAAACAACAACATCAACTGCCCCAACATCCAAGATAGTATGGTCTCGCATGATCCCAGAAGTCCTCCTGGAAACCTAAAAATAGTTTTATATACGTAGGGTGAGAATACATGTACACTCTGTGGGGAAAACCAAAGACTGGCATGCACAAGTGGGGAGACATTCTAATACCCTATGAGAAGAGAGATAACCAAAACATCTACCAAGGTAAACTATCCACCCAAGCCTCACCAAGGCACAATCCCCAAGTAACGCAATTCATGTAATGTATAGTAATAACACATCGATATTTGGGTACCCTGCGCCACTTTCCCACTGGTTATAGAAGACATCCTACGTGTCATACCAATCCCACCATTCTCACTGTTTTCCCACTATCAAACCCCTCCCACACACACCTAGGCCACAACCATGCATCCTGCCCGCAGAAACCTGGGCCACAACCGCCACGCATAACCACACCCACAAACACTTGGGTCAGAACAACTACTGCCACGCCCGAAGACACATGGGCCATAAAGATAATGTCACGCCCGAAGACACCTGGGCCTCATCCCGTAGGCACTTGGGAAACAACCTTCCCGCAAACACCTGGGCCAACCACCACACTACCCCGCCCAAATATTCTTGGGCTAATAATGGACTTCAGGCCATCAAAACCTACCTGAAGAGTCTTGGGCTATTCGGTAAATGGAGCAGAAATGAGCTAATTTCCATCCACTCATAGGAGTGTTGGGAAAAACACCCTCCCCAAAGAAATGGGAGTGTTCAGCACTAAGTGCACAACTTGGGTGTGGCCCAAATAAGAAACATAAGAAATAGAATATTTGTATGGGTAAAATGCACTCATACCAACCTAGGGGTTCCAAAGCCTAAACACAAACACCCTCGTTACGATTCCTCCAATAGAAGAGAAGCACAACACTCACGGCCATGTCACAACTCATCCCTAAAACCAATTCCCCATTTATACCATTGTTATTTTCATGTTCAAGTGATCCCATTTAGTTGAATTCTACACTAATGGGCAACTAACAAGAACAACCACAAGCCAAAGAGGGAGATACAGCCAAAAGATAATTTAAGCATTCACACCCGGTTCTCTTGTAAAGACATAAAAAAAAAGGGATCAGTTAGATCCCTCGAAATACTGGAACTAATGAAAGCCTCTAGATACATCCCACACAGCTTAAAACTCACCACCAATGATTATTCAACAATAGAGGACCCCTCCCGAATTCGTGTCACAACAAAGCAGCCATAGAGCTTCAGATTTGCAACCCACAATTGTGCCACAACAGAGGATCCCATCCCCGTCCACATCTTCCAACGAATATTAAATAGTTCAACACAAAATCTATCAAAACATAGTGGGGAATATCCTGGTTCAACACATCATTCATTAGGCTCTTCATTCTTTTTGTTAACCGGGGTGATCAAACAAGGATTTTTGTTTTACTAAACATCTATTTAACCAGCCGAGTTTAAGTGATTAACCAACTTCCATGTTAACTCATTTAATCTTCAAATGAGACATGGTTCATTAGTGCTCAAGGAAGTTCCACCAATAGCCGTGATTTTCAGTGATCATAGGCCCACAAAATTGACAACACATATCAATATAAAAGAGTACAACAGAACATTAATCACATCCCCCCCTTTATTCATTAAGGGTCTATCCATTATCTTCATTAAGTTTGGTCTCATCAATACCCAAAAGAAAAATAGCGTACCCACCCCTCATGATACATATAAAGGAGAGATGAATGAAAATCCCTAATTGGTTGATAAAAGATCGAAGCATTTTCTCCACATGCTAAGAACAGGGGATGCACGACTTGTAGGGGAGGAATTTTGTGGACTCTAAGAGGTGTAGAAAACTCTGGTAGAGGCCCACCACAAGCCACGAGAAGAGAGGAACTCCAAGAGCACCCGGAAGAAGAAGGAAATTGGCCAAAAAAAAAGTGGAATAAGTACTTCCCATGCGATATATAGATAAAATCTCGTTATTACGGGATATGGGAATTTTGAACGCCTAGAGAGTCGGATCGTGGTTTCCCACGTGGTTTGGTAGTTACGCACGATGGTATTAAGTTGTTATTTAATATACCCCATAGGGGTGGTTTAGATGGATTTTTAGGTATTAATTATGGGATTTAAAAAGTGTAAAAGAATTAATTTACATCGGAAATATACGTTGCGGGAGCGGATAATTTGGGTAATGGAAAAAGAACGAAGAAGACATGGTGCCACCATCACGGTGCCATCGTGACCGATGCCACTGTCAAGGTGCCACTTTTTTGGTGGAGCCTTATTTTGGGAAAGTAATGGGCCAGGAGGGTCTGGGCCATTACAATTACATGGTTATATAAATGACCATTTTACTTCTCTAAATTCTATAATATCAATTATTAAGAACCATTTTGTTTTGATAATATAATATTATTTATATGAAAATGATATATATATATCATAATTTCATTTCATTTTGAAGCATGATATTTATCATTTTTTAAAATGAATTTAAATTTCAGAAGAATATATTATTTCTAAAATATATATGAATACAATTTTTATGAGTGATAATTCATCAATATAATTTAAGAAAAAAATTAAAAATAAGAATTTGAAATTTTCTATGTAACACTTGTTACAAATTAATAAAATTCCATCCTTATAGTTTGAAAAATTATTAATAACTTATTAAACTCAAATTCTAACAAAAATGTAATATTTGAAAAGGTAAAATAAAAACACCCTTGTGTTATAAATACTATGGGGTCATACTAGTTATATATAACCTAGTTTTATTTAGGTAAGATCTTATCCACCTAAGTCCCTATAAATAAATATTATGTATCATAATTCCCAAAAATAAACAAACTCTTCTAAAATACTAAATGAGGCATCCCATACCAAAATTTTGTGTGTGGAAGAAACACAGAAATTCTTACATCACATATACTATAAAAAACCCAACATATAATGTTTAATATCATTGAAAAAATGGAACATTATGATTATGGTGATGTAATAAATGTTGGATTCATATATAGAAATTCCTCTTATATATAAATATCATTTACTAATCCCTTTGGATGAAATTAATGTGAATATATGGAATCATAAAAAAGAGGGAAACTAAAATTCCTAATTTGGGTAAATATAAGAGATAACACTCAACGATCATTAAAAAATACATAATATAATCATGTGGGGATGAGAACATATTCATGATGTGAATGATATGACATAAATGAATCATTCCTAGTACAATATAGATTAATTTAATGAATTTTTATACAATTCATTCAGTGTAAATAAGTAAAATCATATGATCATGGTAACAAAATACTATTGAAAAAACATAAAACAGTGCGCAATTTTAATTAGAGGAATAAAATTAAAAATTTGGTATAAAATAATCCTTAGTCATTGAAAATAATGTCACAAGTTTTTATAAAATATATTAACAACATTCTACATAATTTTGTTAAAATATATAACCCTTTAATGGTATAAGGGGATTATTAAAATGCAATATATAGAGATTAATTCTCCACAGAACTCATTAGAGATGTATTAGGGTGAAAAAAGCATACAACTAAATCCATTTTTTTCACATATTTAAAAAAGATATATAAATTCTTCATTAATAATTACATGAAAAACATATTAGAAATTCAATGTCTTTCTTCTGAAATTATGAAATCATGGAGAAAAGTAAGAATCAATCAAGATGGTAATATATATTATATTTAAACAATATAGATAAATAGTATACGGGTTAGTAAATAAGATGCCCAATAAATTAATATAATGGTATCTAGTATAAAAACAAGAAATATGATGAATCATTCATGGGTATTCCTACTCGAATATCATTATAAGAAAAGTTATGCATAGTTAATGATAAGAATGAAAAAGTCAGTAATGGATTACATGGATTTTTATTCCACTATACAATGTGTACATAGGAACATGTACATGGAGAAGGAATTTAAAATCCCTAAGAATGATGAAGAGTAATATAGAATATATTTAATGGTTAAAAAATTATATCCATGTAAACCATTTCAATGGAAAAATGTGTCTATCTATGTTAATATATAATAATAAACATTACAAAAAATATCAAACTCAAAATTATTTTGGATATAATTGGTTAAAAGAAAAGTTTTCATATTTAGGTAGATAGTTATTTCATGGAATTACGATAACAAATGAAAGTGAATCTTAATCAAAATATTCTAATACATTAATATTAATTATAAATATCATTTGATTTATCTAAATAAAAACCCCTAGAGTGTCAAAACATGTTCCTAGTAGTTCTATTTTTCATTAAATAATTATTCATCATGTTAATACCAAATATGTAATTTTAGGGGCTTTCACCAGTTGTTGCATCGATTCTAGATATTATGTTAACATAATTGTATCTATAATGGGACATCCATTCTATAAAAACCAAACAAAAATTTATTGAAAAATTATATTGGTTCTACATATGCTGGTATGATCATGAATTTAAATGGATTATAAAGGGTTTAAATTTGATAAATAGTGATATCTCATTGAAAAATTTATATAGAACGTATAATAATTTTTCATCCAAATAGGTTCAGGACCAAGTGTTCTTGGTCCCAAAAAATGTAGAATATAAAAATAAGAAACATGATATATGGAAGGTTTAAAAATAAGGGTATTTAACTTAACCATTATATATGATTTCACAATGGTTTCACAATAATGTGAGGTAAAAAATGACTATATTGAACTCCTTTATAAAATTCAATTTTTTTAGAGCATATCTTCCATGAATTTTTCCTCATATAAGCGTTAGTTATGTTTAGAAAATTATCTTGAGATACATTGAGACATTAGATCCAATAAGGAAGAATTTACTATGGTAAACATCAGGATTTGTTTTTTAAATCATCTACAACCTACATTTTTTCCTATTTGATACAAAGTATAATCCTCACAAAGTGAATATAAAAATTAAATATTTCCATCGTTTCCCTCCGTTCAAAATCACACCCATGTCCATTTATATTGATGTGGTAAAGGAACCCGTTCATAAATCCACTATGCATGTGAATTACACAACCACAACATGAGGGACCCGGTGCACATGATGTCGTGTCATTAACATTAACCTTTATCCATGATGGGATTTAGTGAATCTATCTAGACACTATATGAATTCATAAAATAATTAAATGTGTAAAATAATTATCCATAAAACCTAGTTGGATGTTACATTCTACAAGATCCTTTTTTTAGATAGTCACAACACCATCCTGAATGGAGCACCTTCTGTCTTCAAACACTGTAGAATATTAGAGGTCCATGTATAAGATAAAACTATAGAATCCTATATCAGAAGTAAGTTATACAGTTACTCTCTATGTTCCTGTGTAGTTATGTGACTCAATATAGTAAACCAATCATGTCCCAATTTTAACGTGATTCTAAACATACTACCAAAGCCTGGATGCGTTCCAATAGTTAACAGAGCAGTGATGTAAAATTTATTTAGCTGGTATAAAGAGGTGGAACATAGAGGCCAACCGAGGACCAGATTAATCCAATAGATTATGTAGATGAAGCATAATATACCATGATTTCCATATAAGTAGATTCATTTTTATTAGAATTAATGGCGTCATAAATTTCGAATCCCATGAAAGAGTGTGTATATCATATGATAATTTTAACTGGTATCATTCTCCTTTATTAAAATTCATTTAAAAATTATATTTCTATATGATTGGGTTAATATCCACAAAGGAGTACCTATGGATGTCCAAGATGGTATATGTTTGGGTAATTTCAACAATATATCTAACACATTGATTGAGATACGAAATAGACATGTGTTTCCTTTGGTTATGAAGCTTCAAGACCCATCCATTGGCATGTCTGTCTATGGTTTAATTGAGAAATTCATTCATGGGTTACTAAAATACCATATTTCGACTAGGAAATTGTTTCATGATATGAAGATCTGATGTATATCGAGACAAAAGATGCAATACATTTAGAGTATCCATTACGGAGCATGTCAGTGAATGTGTCATTGAAAATTATAGGTTCTCACCTATTGATGTGATCAAATTCCATGTAAACTTTCCAAGGAGCGGTTCTTTGAATTTCCTTAGATCCTTAATACTCAATCCACCAATATCAATAGGTTTAGTTCAAACTTTCTAGCCCATTGAGACCAACTTGAATTTATTTATATAGTTAGTCAAAGAAAAAAGTCTAATCATGGTTTATAGGACTGTAATAATACTTATGGACCACATATAAATGGATAAAGCATGTATGGACATAGAAGTGAAGAAAAAATTTATCAGGAACACCCATATCACATTGGGTTTATTTTGCACTTTCCATTTGGATGGTTTATTAGTGATCTTGATAGATATGATATCTAAGTTAATAAATAAAAAAAATTAATAATATAAAAATTTTAAGATAATATAAATGATTAAAAATAATGTATATATATATAATATAAATAATAATATAATATAAAATAATTCAGTTACTTGAATCAGAGAGAGGAGTATTGTGGATCCCTAATGTCAATTGAGCATCATATTATAGAGTTGGCCCTATGAACCAAATAAAATTCTCTTTGATTGAACAGTCAGAAATGTAAGAGACTCTTTGAAGGGTTTATGATATGGGAGCTAAGAATTTTTTCATGGGTTAATTTGATGATAGGGTAAATTATAAGGGAGGTGATTAAGGGATAAAATCAATATTATTCTGTTATTTACGTTGACCACTTTGTTGTGGAATAAATTTCATTCAATATAGTTTGTGAATAATTTTTAATGTATTTGTTATGTTATTTATGATCCATAACGAATAAATTAATAGTTTTATTATAATGAATGTTAGACCATTATACTTTAATTTTAACATTATAAATAATGTTATCCTTATCGGGCTGACTCACTTTCTACCACGGTAAATTATTTTTGGGCATTAAAATACAACTAACAATGTTAACTAATGCAGAATTTATAATAGTTTGCTTGATCCCACTTTTATTTGATTAATTTATAAATTTTACAGCAACTAATTTGAATATAAAAAATTTATAATGAATAAAAACATTTTCTATAAAATATATGACTTATATTCCCAAACATGAAAAATAGTTTGGTAAATGAATATTATTATTTTCAAAATAATTATATCAACCTAGAAATAATAAAACGATCAATAAAAATGAATGAAAATTATAATGATATAATCAAATAATGATTTAGTCATAAATTTTATTGACTCTAAGAAACCATATTTTCATCCAATAGTAAACCCTATCAATAAAATCCTGAACAATAACCCTATGATAATATCAATTTGATGATTACAAAAATCAAGTAAATTTTATAAAATTAGCATTTTAATTATCAATTTTTTAATTAAATAATTTAATGAGTTGAATAGTTATTATTTTTCAAATAGTTATCCTTTCTACTGTTTTAAATGATTAAATTTATATGTATTATTACCTATTAGTTATTTCATTAATCATAGTTATTCATTAATAAGTTTAAACTACTTAATTATTTTGAAATTTTTTATTAAACAATTATAAATTTTCATCTCTCTATATATAATAAAAAGTTGATTTACTTATATTATATTTATATCTCATTATTATAATGTTATTTAAATGAATATTTTTCTTTTTTAAATTTTATATTAACATTTATTAAAATGTTTTTATGATTATAACTCACTTTTATTTATTTAAAAATAATATACCTTTCATAATTTCATTTTATTATGAAAGACTAAATTTTTCATTTTGAATGAAACTGTATTTATACTTTAAGGAATAATATTCAATCAATACTGAATATAAATTCTAAATTTATGAATGAAAATTTATATATATAATTTTAGAACAATATTATTAAAACAATTATCTAAAAATATTGTATGATTAAAATACATTGCTTTTTTCCAATATATATCATAGTATAATCAATTCATAAGTGTATTCATATAGTGTGTGTAATCTAAAACATGGTTTCATCCATCATAAATTATTAGGAGTTCTAAGACTTTTATTAGAATGATTTTTTTAATTCAATATAAAATCCAAGTTTATTTACTTTTGATATTATCAATTTCGTTTTCCATTATTATAACTAGTTTTGGAATAATATCCCTCCTAGGATGTGCATATTATAAGACTATTTTACAACCCTTCAATCAACATTATTTATATTTTAAGATTATTATTCATAATAGGTATTGGGGAACTAGATAAAATAATGAGTTATATTATACATGATCTAAGTTAACTGATAGCATAGGCATTGATTTATCATTTTGCAGATGTACTAAAATTCATCGATGTTATGGTACAATTAATTATTTCTTATTTAAAAAACAATAAAATAAAGATAATATATACAAATTTGAGAATGAATTTGATTCCATAATGATACTAAATTTTCTTACTAGTGATCATAATCTAATGGAATATAGAATTCATTATAGTCAAATAAATTTATTTCATTTTGTTCACATTGAGATATTTGGAAATTAATATATTAAGTGAATAATACTTATCTTCTATTTATTTTTTATGATTTATTGGATTAGTACCCTATGGGAAATTATATTGGGTGCGTCATTTGAGTGGTGTTTATATGATCGATCATTATTACTTTTTGAATTATTTATTATAGATT
Source organism: Viscum album (assembly GCA_963277665.1). Classification (NCBI taxonomy): domain Eukaryota; kingdom Viridiplantae; phylum Streptophyta; class Magnoliopsida; order Santalales; family Viscaceae; genus Viscum; species Viscum album. The sequence continues at coordinate 1,551,286,237 of OY728129.1, forward strand.
TTATAAAAATAAATGAAAAAAATTATTTAGACAATAATTTATTCCAATTGAATCCCCAAACAATGCTCTCGATGCCAACCATTGAAAATACTCATGATTATATCTTTGATTATTTATCACTTGTAGAGATAAGATATGATTTAAGAATCAAAATGGTATGGATTTCATAATTTTGAAAAGAAAATAAAATTGCACATATTTCAATAGTGATAGAATATAGATATAAGTTCAATGTATAGTAGGTTTTGAGAAATTGCGTGTGTGAATAAATGAATATGAGTGAATAAGAATTATAGGGGTTAATAGTGGGAGGAAATATGATTTCATAAATGTATCATGATGGATTTAATAATGAATTATATATTTTAAATCTTCTCACTATTGATTTTTTGTGTTTATATATATATATATATAATAATCCCCATGTGGGTAATAGTGTACTTTGGTTGGTGTGATAACCTGGAATATCATGGAAACAATTCACTATTAATATTGAGAAAAAATGTTTTTTCACTACTGGAAACAAGACTTATACCAATGGTTTTAAACTGGTGGTAAAGGCCAGAAAAACGCTGGTAGAAACTATACCAATGTTTTTCTGGACTGCACATTATTCCAATAGTTTTATCTCACTATTAGCATAACTTTATACCAACAGTTGAAAACTGTTATAAATTAAATAATTTATAACATATTTCAACGGTTCTGAAACCATTGGAATAAACATTTACAACAAGTTTACATAAAACCGTTGGTAAAGAATGATTACAGGTTCTATACAAATAGTATACTATCATTTGGTATATAGTTTTTTCTATGGTTTTATGTAAACCATTGGTATAAAGTAACATTTCCATGCATATACTAATGGTTTAAAACCATTGGTATAGCCGTAATGCAATTGTAGTAGCAGGCCAGCATGCATCCCCCTATGAAATCCACTATGCACCTACAAAGAATGTATATGTAGAACTCAATAATGAATTTAGAATTTCATTGAATTTAGAATTCACTTTTGAACCCAATCACCTTATGCAATACTGAACTCAAAATTGATTTCTCAATTAAATATATACCTAAAAAAATATGTACTGCATTTTGAATTATGAATGAATAACACATGAAAAATGAATTATGAATTACATAAAGAATTCTAAATTACATACATAATCTTGAATTATGTATAGTGTATTCAACTCTGAATTCCTGACATATAAAATTTAATTATGTATAACACATACAGAATACGGAATACAAAATAGAATTCAGAATATGGCATACAGAATATGGATAAAAGACTAATATAGAATACATAATAGAATATAAATAATATGGAATACAGAATAGGACTAAAATAGATACAGAATATGGAATACATAATATGAATTCATAATTGTATTTATAGCCATGGGTGATTTAAGATGAAATCAGTGTGACTGAAGATTGGCTAATTATTTTCTCATGTAATTTGATTTGAAAATGGATAAATGACATAGAAAATTTCATTTTCCAGGGGGTGGGGGTTGTCCAAGGGAGTTGGTTGGGGGGGGAGTCCCGGGGTGGGGGTGTCCGGGGTTTTGGGTGTACAAGGGGGTGGTGGTGTCCTGGGTTGGGGGTGTCTAGCTGGTGGGTATTTCCTCGGGTGTGGGTTGTCTATTGGGTTTGGGGTGTCTAGGGGGTTGACAAATGGTGTGGGGGTGTCCAGGGGGTGGGGGTCTATGCAGGGGGTGGGGGAAATATAGGGGGTGGGGGGTTGTCCAATGGGGTGGGGTGTCCATGGGAGGGGTGAATCAGTCACATATATTTAGTCACAGAAAATCATCAAGTCATGTTTTATTATTTATAGATAAATAAATAAAGATAATGATACCTACCTAATGACACATTTATTCGGGCACGAAAATCATCAAACACTAAATTTCAGTAATATTAGTCAAAAATGTAATAGAGAAATTTGTCCCTTATCACCATCACTATTATCACTTTCATCATCTGTGTTATCTGCATCCTCATCATTGTCCCAATCATCACCCCCTCTCCTCAAAAACCCCTTTATCACCCTCGTACTCCTCCTCAGCCTCTTCCTCACCCTCCTCATCCGCCTCAATCTCCTCTTAGCCCTCCTCTTTTACATCAGCCTCCTCTTCGCCATTGTCATCACCAGGAAGGACAACATCTCGACCAACACTAGAACTGCCACTTGGTGCACCATATATAGAACTACAAGATTTCACATATTCATCACAAGTTGTGTTTTCCTCTGGTGTAAGTTTTGGACATAAAACTTCCATCATTTTCATAAATGCAATGGTTTCCCTAGAATATTGTTCTTCCATCTCTATGGCCATTTTCTGCAACTTTTTATACCTCTTCCATAACCTCATGGAACTCGATGGCACTATAACATGTACGTAAAGTGGTCCAATACCTCAGAAGGACTATAGTATTCCAATGTTAGTAGTATACTCTTCTATGGTTCTCAGCCACCAACACCAATTGTAAGTGTTCATTTGGCAAAACATTATCAGGTTCCTAGGAATCAAGGGCCTCTAAATAATCTTGTTAAAAATATAAATAGATTATTTTTTAAAAAATATATATTAAAATTATAAATAGACAATGTAACACTTTTAATCTTCTTCTTAGTTATTTTTTTAACTGCACTTCCATCTTTTTTCCTTTCTGCCGAGAAAAATAGTTTTTCTCAAGGCACACATCTTTCAATAATCAATGATTTCATCTACAATAAAATTAAATTTAGGAAACTGTAATTAATAATAGGTCACTGATAATTAATTTCATAACTAAAATAATATAAAAACATTAGAAATCCAATAAATTAAGGAGGAAACAATAGAAAGTGCAAGTTGTAATGAAATATTTTAAATCGTCGAACCTTCTTCCTCTCATTATCTGATATCGTAGTATGTCCCAATGCGTGGAGTTATTTTTTAGCATTATTGTTTTTCATTTCTTATGGATGATTCCTAAATAGGATTTATTAATAAAAATTTTATTATTAAGTAAAAACATGAAAATTTTCATTTAAATACCTCAAATGTGATTAATACCTTAAACTAGATAGTCTTCCAATGAGTAATTATCTTCTGATACTATTCTATCAGAAAATCATCTAGGACTGGTACTACCTCTAAATCTATGAAAGAATCTATAATGATAGCTAATATAAAACTCATGCTTATAGGCTCTCCAAATATCACCTAAATTATAGCATCCTTCCTTTTTATCACATAATCATTCATTATATTTTACTAAACCGGTGATCTTTAAGGTTTAGTGTTTTGGAAACCAGGAACTTAAAACATGAAAACACGAAAAATTCTTCTTAAACACTTGAACGGCTTCTCCTCATGTTCATCCTAGGTTCATTACTGTATCTCATAACATGGGGACATACATCAAAAGAAAGGGTGAGCAGAAGGCCCAGAAAGGGAAACAAGGGAAACATTTAACATGTGAACATGAGATACATCAACTATGTCATGAAAAAGAATTTTAAGCATGAGAAAGAAATCATGTGGCATTTCATAATAAAAATAACATTTTTCATAACATTAAGATGTGGCTACATAATTTAACATAGACAATCATGAACATATCACCAAGGTCCATCCCCAAGGTGTCATTTGAAAATTACCAAGGTTATTCACCAAGATATCGTGAAAATTGTAATCTCTAGTGGTTACATAATTACCCAATGCATTGGAGCGCTATCAGGGCGCAACCTTAAATTTTCCTTTATTATCATGTGAGCCAAATATATCATCATAAACATTTCATAAATAACCAATATAGCATATAATAAATGGGTTTCATTTCATAATCATAACCTTTTAAAAAACTTGTTTTAAGACATGATCTTTAGGTCACTTTAAACCCACAGAAAAAGGAAATCGGGTTTCATGTGTGTAAATATCAGAATTTAAAATAGAAAATTTTGATATATATGAGAATAAAACTATAGAATAAACAGCTTTGAGTATTCACATAATAACATAAAATAATTTTGAGAAAAAGAGAGACATTTTGGGGCGAAAATTCTGCAGCATAACGGCTATGTTAGAGGGTTTTAGGAAACATTGAAAAGAGAGGGGACATGGGTCAAACATTCATAATTGACCCATAAAACAGTATAGGGACAGAATATGAAGGATATATGAACATTGTAATTAAATTTGGAAGATATACCATTTGAAATGAAGAACATGAAAGGAAGACGAAAATAAAATTTCTCTAATGAAAATTCAGCAGCCTAACGACATCACTTAAAATTCAACAAAAATGATTGGACGAGATCAAATAGGGTATCTAATAATATGATCATAAAAGATCAGTATGATAGATATATAGATCATACCCACAACATAATAAAAATGAACTTTAAATACTTGACATGAAAATAGAACTTGAAAATGATAAGGGTGAAAGAATCCCTTAAAAATTTGGCTGCCTAACGGCGCAACTTAAAACATCAAAAATACAGAATTGAAGAGCTCATATAGGGTATCTCATCATATGATCATAAAATATCAGTATAATAGATATAGAGATCATACCCCAACATAATAAAAAGGAACTTGAAAGACTTGACATGAAAGTAGAACTTGAAAACGAGTAGGGTGAAAGAATCTGTTACAAAAATTTCGGCAGCCTAACGGCGCCACTTAAACATTCATAAAACGAAATAATGAGAGTAAGAGGGGATATCTAACTATATGAAAATGAAAATGGAATTAAGAGGAATATAAAAGAACATCCTTTAACATATGAACATGGAGCATAAAAGAAATGACATAAAAGAGCTTATTTGAAAAGAAAGAGAGAGGTTGGATCCCTTACCTTAAATCGTAACTCTTAAAACTAAAATGTTTTGTACCTTGAGGGCTTGGGGGAACCTTGAGAGGACTCCTCGGGAGGTAAGGATACCATAACTTCGTTGAGGATGGTTTTGGAGTCGAATGGATGAGAGGAGGGCATAGAATTTTTAGGGAAAGTGAGGGGACAAGGCATTAATGGCCAAGTAACACCTCATTAGTGGTTTTGGAAAAACCATGGGCTTGCCCATGGTATTTGCCCATGATATTGGCCACTTGGGATACCTCACACAATAATTCATCCCCTTTAGTCGACCATCCCTTAAAATATCTCATGACATCATCATGATACAGTTATGATGTCATTAAACATAACGAAACCCTAAAACTGTATTTTTACTATTCACTGAAAATTCCACTTTTCAGAAAAATCACAAAATTTCACCTTTACCAAATATCAATGCTCTGATTTCATAAATAAACTCCTTTTTATAAAAAAAATTTCTAAATTTATTTAATTTATTTTTTAAATAAATACACTATTCACCGAAAATTCATTTTTTTCAAAAAAATCCCCAAAATTTACCTTAACATAATATCAATGCTCTGAGTTCAAAAATGAAATACATTTTATAAAATTAATTTTCTAAATATTTTTAATTTAATTTATAATTAAAAAAAAATATTCACCTGAAAAAACTAATACTTGAAGAATAATTTATGAAACCGTTGTTTAACCATTTTATGGAATCACATTATTTAATCAAGGTGCCTAGATTATATTAATACTTTCTTTAAGTGAGATTAATAATCCATCTAGTCACATTACTAATCCTAAGCATAAAATCACTATTCATAATTTACTATTCATAAAAAATTAAGTTGATCTTATTAGACTCTAAATTTCGTATTGAACATAATTGTAGAAGTCCATTTTTGGAAAATAATTATACATTTTTAATTATTTAAGGTTTACATAAACATTTTTTTTAAATATCCTTTTTGTAAAATTCATAAAATATATACATACTATATTTATCCAGTCATCTGAAAATTCATAAACTTCATCATAAGAAGAAATCCCAATTTTTATTTAAAACAAAGGATTACACAAGGCAGTTATGTTCTCCTTACATAGCCCTTTATCACACCAGCATAGGACCTAAGTGTAAGGTGTGCTAAGGTGAGAGAATCTGAGGGAGCCTCAGCCAACATCGCACAAGTTGTAATTTCTATCAGTTTGAACTTCTCGCAAAGGCGATTCCATTCTAGCTTCACACGATGAAGTTCGTCTTGGGTTTTGTCTAGAGAAAAGCCCAGTGGTGCTACCACCTTCCCATGTTCTATTAGATGGGCTTCGATCAGTCCAAGACTACTGGGTGAGGCCATCGAATATTCTTTCTATAACAATTAACCAAGATTACTTGTATTTATAGACAATAATCGAAACGTTTAGTTTAGAGCGGTCATATTGACCAATGGTCAAATAACAGTCAAAACCCAATAGTCTCATTTTAATTATACTCATGTTATCAAATGAAACATTTTTGTTGAGTATAAAAATAAAATAAAATAACACATAAAATTATGAAACAAGATTTATTCAAAAATTTCGGGTTGTTACAATCTTCCCCCCTTAGGAAATTGTGTCCTCGCAATTTTTAAAATTGGGTTTTGAAATTTAATTGAAAGTCCCACATCGGAAAAGGAGTCAGTAAACATATTACTTTAAAATAGAGAAAGGGAAGTACAAAGGTCACACGAGTTAACCCACACTAGGATTCCATGTAGGAAAACATGGACATGGAGGAGAAAATAAAGTGTCATGTTCTGCGGGAGAGTGATAGAAAACATGATTTGGAGAAATTTAACCATAAGAAAATCCCAAACTTATGAGGTGTGTAAACAGTCATTGATTACCTAGTAGGAAATGTAAACCAACAACGTTTTTGTTTTACGTTCCTTTTCAAAATTTTGAGGAATTCATTTACTACATAGAACAAAAACATAAGAAAATATACATACCTTCATGTAGAGTTTCATCCTTTAATAAGTTTATACCAAAACTATTCTTTTCTCCAAATGATGAGCATTAAAAACTACTTGGTCTCATCAAAACACAAGAATCATCATCTAGAGAATCACATAATCCACAAAACATTAATTGTCTATTTCTTCTATCTTTAAATATTATCCCAAAAACATAAAGGGTAAGGTAAAACAACTCTTCAAAAAGAAAGAATCCCACAAGAATGGAAAAAACTTTTAAATCTTCAAAGTTCCATGGTACTACCCAATGTTCATCCTAGACCATTCCATAAATAACGGTCCTTAAGATTCCTCAAAATAAACCAATCTATGATTGAAACCCAAATACAAGAAGGATTTGATAACATGGTCTTCGAAAATAATCTTCATTGTTCATCTCCAAACAACCTCAACCACTCCTAACATCTTATAACAAAAGTAGCTAACCTAAACATATTTTACCCAAGATAGGTTAATCATTTCCATATGTAACCTAAATAACTATAAGTCCACCTTAAATTCATCGATTCATCAAAATATAAGTCAACCTTACTCCTCAATAAAAATACCGTAGTAATCTATTTACCTCGATCATATAGGGTCCCCAAAATAGTGAACGTATTCCAAAATAATAATCATCTTTTAATCCCCTAATCATCTCTGTCAGATTAATATGGCAGTCATCACATTTCCTATCACATTGTTTGTTGGGACACGTTCTTCCATTTCCCACCATTAACTACGAAAAGAAAGTACAATTAGGGGCTTGAATAATTTGCCAATATTCATGAAAAGGAACTTAAATCATAAAAGGATAACTTGTAGAAGAGAAGTATACCCTAACTTGTGATCCCCTAGGTTCCAATCTAGGTTATCCATGATCGTATATTCTTATGTAATTCTTTATTTTATTTTATCTTTTTTCCTTTAAAAATGGTTCATACTAAGCTTATGAATTTACCAAAGCATATCCCACGGGAGTGTCGTAACCAATAGTGAAGCAAGGCCCATTGTCGTGTACCAGTTCCCATTTGAGTCTAGCTCAAAGTGGTGTTTTTGGGTTTTACACCTATGTACTTCTGTGCCAGAGCCACCTCTACCTGCTCGTATCCAGACAAGGATGTATTTTCTTGACAACCCATTACACAATACTCACCAAAATACTAGAAACATTTCCTATATATAAACTTTTCTATATGCTTCTTCCTAAAGTTTTCATATCCTAATTTACACAAATAACTAAATCATCCTTTGATACCAACTATATAATCCCTCCTTTTTATCACATAATCATTCATTATATTTTACTAAACTTAGGATCTTTAAGGTTTAGTGTCTTGGAAACCAAGAACATAAAACATGAAAACATAAAACATTCTTCTTAAACACTTGAATGGATTCTCCTCATGTTCATCCTAGTTTCATTATTGCATCTCATAACCTGGGGACATACATCAAAAGAAAGGGTGAACAGAAGGCCCAGTAAGGGAATCAAGGGAAACATTTAACATGTGAACTTGAGATACATAAACCATGTCATGAAAAAAACACTTTAAGGCATGAGAAATAAATCATGTGGCATATCATAATAAAAATAACATTTTTCAAAACTTTAAGATGTGGCTATATCATTTAACATAGAAAATCATGAACATAACACCATGGTCCATCCCCAAGGTGTCATTTGAAAATTACCAAGGTTATTCAACAATATATCGTGAATATTGTAATCTCTAGTGGTTACATCATTACCCAATGCATTAGAGAGCTATCAGGGCGCACCCTTAAATTTGCCTTTATTATCATGTGAGCAAAATATATCATCATCAACATTTCATAAATAACCCATATAGAATAATATAAATGGGTTTCATTTCATAATCATAACCTTTTAAAAAACTGCTTTTAAGACATGATCTTTATGTCACTTTAAACCCACGGAAAAAGGAAAGTGGGTTTCATGTATGTAAATCCCGGAATTTAAAATAGAAAATTATGATATATATGTGAATACACCTATATAATAAATATCTTTGAGTACTTAATTAATAAAATAAAATAATTTTGAGAAAAAGAGAGAGACATTTTGAGATGAAAATTCTGTAGCATAATGGCTATGTTACAGGGTTTTAGAAAACATTGAAAAGAGGTGGGACATGGGTCAAACATTCATAATTGACCCATAAAATAATAGAGGGACAGAATATGAAGGATATATGAACATGGTAATTAAATTTGAAAGATATAACATTTGAAATGAAGAACATGAATGGAAGACAAAAATAATATTTCTCTAATGAAAATTCAGCAGCCTAACGGCGTCACTTAAACTTCAACAAAAATGATTTGACGAGATCAAAAAGGGTCTCTCATCATATGATCATAAAATATCAGTATGATAGATATAGAGATCATACCCCCAAAATAATAAATAGGAACTTAAAATACTTGACATGAAAATAGAACTTGAAAATGATAAGGGTGAAAGAATCCCATAAAAATTCGGCAGCCTAACGGCGCCACTTAAAACATCAAAATACTGAATTGAAGAGATCAAATGGGGTCTCTCATCATATTATCATAAAATATCAGTATAATAGATATAGATATTATAAGGCCCTAGCCTTAAACCTTACTTAATCTTGAGTTATTACAAGATTACACATTGAGGATCTTTTCGGGTTTAGAGTTTTAGAGAATTAGATCATAAAACTTGCATTACATTCCACATATAAACAAAGTGGTTACAGAAAGATAGTATTCTTCATTCCCATAAATGGAAACACTTTTAAAATAAAACATGGATTATTTCTTGACACATCCTTGACTCTATCATCTTATCATGTACCTTTCCCTTGACCTGTGAAAAACATTTCAAAAACATGGGATGAGCATAAAAACTCAGTATGGGTTATAAAAAAAACATGGAAAGGAAACATGAGTTCATATATACATAAGAATGAAATCATAATTTACCCATAAAACATAGGCACTTTAACATACCTCATAAAATCATGAATAAATCATAGAATTCATAAGACATAAAGGTAACTTGAGGCATTCATAACATTCTTACGTAGGGAGTAACCCTCTTGGTTACGTTTGGAATACCCATCACAGTATATTCCCTAAAATATCTTCGGAGAAACCTTAACGTTTCACTCCTTCGCGTTACCCAATGAATTGGAGAGCTATAACGGGCTCACCCGCCCTTAGTTTATCACGGAACCACCCGTCTTCATAATAATGCCCAAGAACCATAACATAATCATATCACATAAAACATGCATAAAGGAAACATAAAATTTCCACATTTCAATCACGAGATATCAATACAACACATTGATATAAAAACATTATGAAAACCATTTTCAATACTAAGATAAAAGAAAAGTAAAACATGGTATTTATTTTTCTTTTAAAAAGAAGGTATGGCTTGTAGAGGAAGCCGAAACTCAAATAACGGTCACGACGGCGGAGAAGTCGTTGTCGCCGCATACGTACGACAAAAACATTCCCTTTTTTCGTTTAGTAAACGCTTGGTATAAAAAAGATTCCTTTTGAATAAACGTAAAAGTCAAAGGGGATTATACACCGTATAAAAGAAAGTTGTGTATAAAATAAAATATGCCTCAACGAAAGGAGATTGAGACGAAGTCCCATACCTCGTATCCGACTTGACCCGACCGTTCTTTAATCTCCTGAATAATAAAATTGAGTTAATATCTACTTTCTTATGAATCTTTTTCAAGTTCATTATTCCTTTTATACCATGTTATGAACATCATGTAATCAGTTAAGTTAATAATGTTCATTTTGTCGGTATTTGGTTCTTAAGTCAAAAATAGACTTCTTACACATACATGTAGTTAATTTGGTCAAAGGTTCGTTATATCCAGAATGATATTAATGATTTGGATAACATATATATCATATATATTCATCATATACATGTATTTATAATATTACATCACATTTAGAGGTAAGAAATGAAATGCACCGTTCATGGAGACGGTAAGCCGTACGTACGCATGAACGCTACTTCCATTTCTATTTCGTATTTTTTTTTGGAATGGAATCATAATGATATAAGAGTATATTATAATTCCAGTATAATAACATATATAATATCATTAACTTTATCCTTTACACATCCCAAATATGGTATTAACGAATCAAATCACTTTCAGGGGGCGGTAGTCCGCACTTCCTAAAATGAAGATATCGTGTTTACCCATAATGGAAACCATAAAGGTATGCCCAAAATTAAAAACACAGAAGCTTAAGGAAAGCATAAAAATATCATATATCATATATAAAAATAGTGACATCATAATGGCCACCTTTGAAGGTGTTAAATGAGTATTGAACAATCATCGTTTCGGGAGGCAGAATTTCGCCATCCACAGAAACTGTATGTTCTTTAACCATTTGATGTAGTTGTGTGAGAGTGTAGCTCAAATAAATCTTATAAAAACATCCTAGTATATTGAAGATACTGGTTTTGTTACAAAAGAAGTAAATAAAAAGAGTTTAGGGGGTTGGAGAAGCAAAATAAAACAAATGAACATGAGAGAATGAATTACCTTTAAAAGTGTAACTCCTTTTGATTTGAGCCAAAAGGCTTCCTTTGAAAGGATTCTGCCCAAAGTTAATCCTCTAGGATGAGGAGAGGGATGTGGAGAGAGTAAATGGGCAGGGTTTGGCCGAGCCAAAGGCTTGAGGAGTGTGTGAAATGAGGTAGAGGTGGGGGCCTTTTGTAAGAGGAGAGGAGGGGCACTTTTGGAAACTAAAGAAATATTACTTTATTTGAAAATGTGTTTCGGTTTTAAAAGGTCCCACATTGATATAATTCGTGGATAAGGTGATAAGGGTTCGAAATACACTCATCCAATTGGTTTTTTCCATGTGTAGTTCATAGATTTTACATGATCTTTCCATTTTATTTGAATCGTCAAATAAGGATGTCATCGCTGCATCATTATTATGTCATAAATAATTTAATTTATTTAATGTCTAAAAATCATAAAAAATACTATGATTTAGGAAATCTTTTTAGCTTTCCAATGACTTTTTATAATCAAAAATCTGATCTTTATAACCCCATGTAAAAATTCTTTTCGTAAAACATTTCTTGTTTGTATCATTTTTACTTTAACATTTAATAAAAAGTTATTTATGTCATTTCCAATCCAATGTGTCTCCATGGGGTCCCCAAGTTGACCCATGGCTTGTCTTGGTCGGCCATGACACAACCAATAAGGTTCGGACATGTGTCTAGGTCATTTCCTATTATTAAAGCATTATTTATACCTTAAACTACCCTAATTACCACTAATCGCGATTAAGAACTTAATAAGTTACTATTCACCAAAAAAATTATTATAATCTCATTGAACCACATTTTACTTCTTAATGAAAATCATGTATGTCGGATTTTCAAAATTCAATACACATTAGTTGAAAACTTTCATTTAACTGAAAAATCAGTTTGCTTGATTACCACTTAGTGGTTTCACTATTCATCAAAAATTGAAGTTTTTCAGAAAATTACCAAAAATTCACCCTAAGCTATATTTGATATTCCGAATTCAAAGATGAAGTCCATTTTACAAAATTCAAATCATATAAGTCACATTAATTAATTTAATAATTAATTCCCGCTGCCAGAGCAAATAGCGTGTTTTTACAAAACAATAAGTATCAAAATATTGACACCAGTTTAAGTCTAATTTCAAAGTGAAACTGATTCCAATGACCACCATTGGATAAAATGGTAAAAATATATTCTAATTTCACATCAAACCCAATTCAAAACATAATCTAATCATATAAATAAATTAGATTAAAAAGCAGTTTTGATGTAAAATGCAGTATTTTTCACTATTCATTAAAAAATGAACATTGTCAGAAAAATACCAAAAATTCACACAAGGTAAATTTTGATGTCCCGATAATAAAGGATAAGTTTATTTTGACAAACATAGTTTATAAAATTGTTAAAATATATATTCAAAAATGGTTTGCCATCAAAAGGCAGTAAAACAATCTTTTAAGAATATTAGTGTATTCCATGCATAAGATTGTATTTATTTTCATTTTAAGCCTCTATAACACTATCTTAATCATTAATAGGCATAGATAAAAATATCTATTATTCATTACTTACTTAGGATGTTACATCCTTCCCCCCTTTAGAAAATTGTGTCCCCGCAATTTATTTACTTATCGAATAAATGGGGGTACTTATCCCTCATTGCATTTTCAGATTCCCATGTTGCCTCTTCAATCATGTGGGTTTTCCACAAAACCTTTACCTGCTTAATCACCTTATTCCGTAACACTTGCTCCCTGTGGTCAAGAATCTGGACCGGTTGTTCCTCATAAGATAGGTTCTCTTCCAGCTGAACTACCTCTGGACTCAAAACATGAGATGGATCTGGCATATACTTTCTCAACATCGAAATGTGAAAAACATTGTGTACCTGAGATAAGCTCGGAGGTAAAGCCACTCGGTAAGCAACTGATCCAACTCTCTCTAGAATTTCGTATGGTCCAATGAACCTTGGACTCAACTTTCCTTTCTTACCAAATCTCATCACACTTTTCCAAGGAGAAACTTTGAGAAAAACATGATCACCTACCTCGAAAGATAGATCCTTCCTCCGGTTATCCGCATAACTCTTCTGCCTGCTCTGAGCTGTTCTCATGTGTTTCTGAATCAACTGAACTTTTTCTGCCATCTCTTCTACCAATTCTGTTCCCATCAACTTTCTTTCACCCACTTCATCCCAGAAAGCTGGAGTTCGACACCGCTTCCCATATAATGCCTGAAATGGTGCCATCTGTATACTGGAATGAAAACTGTTATTATATGAAAACTCAACCAAAGAAAGATGTTGGTCCCAAATTCCCTGATAATCCATAGAACAAGCTCGTAGCATATCCTCCAATGTCTGAATTGTTCGTTCTGACTGCCCATCTGATTGAGGAGCTATACTAAAATTTAATTCAGTACCCAACGACTTCTGAAGGCCTTTCCAAAGGTTAGAAGTAAACCTGGGATCACGATCTGATACAATGGAGAGAGGAACTCCATGTAACCTGACTATCTCTTTAAGATACAAACGAGAAAGTTGATCAAGAGAGAAAGTATCTCATATAGCAAGGAAATGAGCAGATTTGGTCAAGCGATCAATAATAACCTAGATTGCATTATTACCTCGAGATGTCTTCGGTAATCCAACAACAAAGTCCATGGATATACTCTCCCATTTCCACTCTGGCACTGGTAAAGGCTGAAGCATCCCTTTCGGTAACTGCCGCTCTGCTTTAACCTGCTGACAAGTCAAACACTTCACAGTAAAATCAGCAATATCTCTTTTCATTCCATCCCACCAGTAATACTCCCGCAGATCTCTATTCATCTTAGTACTGCCCGGATGAACTGAAAACGGAGAACTATGAGCTTCACATAACAACTCTCTCTTCAACTGTGAATCACAAGGCACACACAGTCTCTTCCCAAATCTCAAAACACAATCATTATCAATGTTGAATTCAGGCAACTTACCTTTCTGAACCAGCTCTACCTTTTTCTGCAACTCACTGTCTTTCTTCTATGCTTTCTTGATTCTATCTGATAGAGAAGATCTCACTGATACCTGAAACAAAACAGAAGGACTTCCTGCACCAACAACTTCTATGCCAAAGTTCATCAAATCGTTAACCAAAGGATCACGTTCCAAATGCAACATTGTTAATGAAGCATTACTTTTTCGACTCAAAGCATCAACCACTTTATTTGCTTTTCCCGGATGGTAATGAATTGTAAAATCATAATCCTTTATTAATTCTAGCCATCTCCTTTGTCTCATGTTTAACTCTTTCTGAGTGAATATATACTTTAAACTTTTGTGATCGGTATATATTTCACACTTTACTCCATACAAATGATGCCTCCAAATTATTAAAGCAAAAACCACAGCAGCTAATTCCAAATCATGTGTAGGGTAATTTACCTCATGAGTTTTCAACTGTCGTGAATCATAAGCAATTACCTGATCATTCTGCATTAGGACGCAACCAAGTACTTTCAATAAAGCATCACTGTATATAACAAACTCACCATTCCTGGAAGGTAGTGCCAAAACTGGAGCATTCACCAATCTTCTTTACAATTCCTGAAAACAATCATCACATTCTTTTGTCCAGATAAACATAACACCTTTCCGAGTTAGCTTAGTCATTGGACTAGATAACCGTGAAAAATTTCTAACAAACCATCGGTAATAGCCTGTCAAACCAAGGAAACTATGAATCTCTATTTGATGGACCGACATCTGCTGAAGTAGTTGCAAAGGATTTCACCACCCCTTTCTTATTGTAGTCTAACTGCTTCCCATCACTCAAGCTCTTTTCCGGACACTCGTTTGCATAGTGACCCATCCCATTGCACTTATAACATTTCACTAACTGTAAATCAAATTTGTTCTTACCTTCACCTTGATCCTTTTCGGTGCATTCACGAGCCTTATGTCCCATATTACCACATCGGTAGCACTTTCCAGAATTCAGAAGACATTCCCCAACATGCCTTTTGCCACATTTATCACAAACTGGAAACTTAGTTTTCTTACCATCAGACTTTTTTGAAGAATTCTTACCTTTCTCCTACCACCTCGGTCTCTTCTTCTGTTGGTTGTTATAGTACACTTGGTCATCGGCAAACTCCATTTCCACCTTCTCAGCACATGGAACAAGCTTTTCATAACTTTTAAACTCATGAGAAGCTAATGCCCTTTGATATTTTGGCTTTAATCCTGAGTAAAAACGATTGATTTTACTATCAAGGTCTCAGATAAAATTTGGAGCATACCTTGCCAATCGAGTGAACCTTTCTTCATAGGTAGCCACTGAGTCTTCCTCTTACCTCAATTCCAAGAATTTCTTTTCCATCCTAAGTCAAACAGCCTTAGGAAAATACTTCTCAAGAAACGTACCTTTTAATTCATCCCAGTCGAGAGCATCAATCTCATCAGCGTCCATGATATTTTTAACCATCGACCACCACTGATCTGCCTCACCCTCCAAACAGTAAATAGCAAGACTAACCTTTTAATTGTCTGAACACCCCATGACATCGAAAATCTTCTCCAGTGCTTTAATCCACCCTTTAGCTAGCACAGGGTTAGATGATCCTCTGAATGATGGGGGATGTTTCCTCATGAAATGTTCCACCACTGACATGTTCCTCTGCGGTTGATCTCGTGCATGGATACCACCACCATTTATCGCTTGAGTCAACTTCACCATTACTGCAAAAAACTGTTCAGTTCCAATTCCGACCATCTCAGGTTGTTGATTTGGAAGGTTGTCATCCTCCTGATGTCGTCCCAACATAGCTGCTTTGTTTCCTCTGTGGAAAACCATTCTGAACACAGAAATATCTTAGGCGAAGCAACATGGTAATCTGTAAATGCTATATTATTTCAATCATATCATAACTTAACTTATAACTTAACAATTTTCTAACTCCTAAAGTTGTCTAAACCGACCTCTGATACCAACTATAAGGCCCCAGCCTTAAACCTTACTTAATCTTGAGTTATTACAAGATTACACAATGAGGATCTTTTCGGGTTTAGAGTTTTAAAGAATTAGATCATAAAACTTTCATTACATTCCACATATAAACAAAGTGGTTACAGAAAGATAGTATTCTTCATTCCCATCAATGGAAACACATTTAAAATAAAACATGGATTATTTCTTGACACATCCTTTACTCTATCATCTTATCATGTACCTTTCCCTTGACCTATGAAAAACATTTCAAAAACTTGGGATGAGCATAAAAACTCAGTATGGGTTATAAAAAAACATGGAAAGGAAACATGAGTTCATATATACATAAGAATGAAATCATACATTACCCATAAAACATAGGCACTTTAACATAGCTCATAAAATCATGAATAAATCATAGAAATCATAAGACATAAAGGTAACTTGAGGCATTCATAACATTCTTACGTAGGGAGTAACCCTCTTGGTTACGTTTGGAATACCCATCACAGTATATTCCCTAAAATATCTTTGGAGAAACCTTAACGTTTCACTCCTTCGCGTTACCCAATGCATTGCAGAGCTATAACGGGATCACCCGCCCTTAGTTTATCACGGAACCACCCGTCTTCATAATAATTCCCAAGAACCATAACATAATCATATCACATAAAACATGCATAAAGGAAACATAAAATTTCCCAATTTCAATCACGAGATATCAATACAACACATTGATATAAAAACATTATGAAAACCATTATCAATACTAAAATAAAAGAAAAGTAAAACATGGTATTTATTTTTCTTTTAAAAAGAAGGTATGGCTTGTAGAGGAAGCCGAAACTCAAATAACGGTCACGACGGCGGAGAAGTCGTTGTCGCCGCATACGTACAACAAAAACATTCCCTTTTTTAATTTAGTAAATGCTTCGTATAAAAAACATTCCTTTTGAATAAACGTAAAATTCAAAGGGGTTTATACACCGTATAAAAGAAAGTTGTGTATAAAATAAAATATGCCTCAACGAAAGGAGATTGAGACGAAGTCCCATACCTCGTATCTGACTTGACCCGACCGTTCTTTAATCTCCTGAATAATAAACTTGAGTTAATCTCTACTTGATTATGAATATTTTTCAAGTTCATTATTCCTTTTATACCATGTTATGAACATCATGTAATCAGTTAAGTTAATAATGTTCATTTTGTCGGTATTTGGTTCTTAAGTAAAAAATAGACTTCTTACACTTACATGTAGTTAATTTGGCCAAGGTTCGTTATATCCATAACGATATTAATGATTTGGATAACATATATATCATATATATTCATCATATACATGTATTTATAATATTACATCACATTTAGAGGTAAGAAATGAAATGCACCGTTCACGGAGACGGTAAGCCGTACGTACGCATGAACGCTACTTCCATTTCTATTTCGTATTATTTTTGGAATGGAATCATAATGATATAAGAGTATATTATAATTCCAGTATAATAACATATATAATATCATTATCTTTATCCTTTACACATCCCACATATGGTATTAACGAATCAAATCACTTTCAGGGGGCGGTAGTCCGCACTTCCTAAAATGAAGATATCGTGTTTACCCATAATGGAAACCATAAAGGTATGACCAGATGAAAAAAACAGAAGCTTAAGGAAATAATAAACATATCATATATCATATATAAATATATTTACATCATAATGGACACCTTTGAAGGTGTTAAATGAGTATTGAACAATCATCGTTTCGGGAGGCAGAATTTTGCCATCCACGGAAACTGTATGTTATTTAACCATTTGATGTAGTTGTGTGAGAGTGTAGCTCAAATAAATCTTATAACAACATCCTAGTATATTTAATATACCGGTGTTGTTACAAAAGAAGTAAATAAAAAGAGTTTAGGGGGTTGGAGAAGCAAAATAAAACAAATGAACATGAGAGAATGAATTACCTTTAAAAGTGTAACTCCTTTTGATTTGAGCCTAAAGGCTTCATTTTAAAGGATTCGTCCCAAAGGGAATCCTCTAGGATTAGGAGAGGGATGTGGAGAGTGTAAATGGGCAGGGGTTGGCCGATTCAAAGGCTTGAGGAGTGTGTGAAATGAGGTAGAGGTGGGGGCCTTTTATAAGAGGAGAGGAGGGGCACTTTTGGAAAGTAAAGAAATATTACTTTATTTGAAAATGTGTTTCGGTTTTAAAAGGTCCCACATTGATATAATTCGTGGATACGGTTATAAGGGTTCGAAATCCACTCATCCAATTGGTTTTGGCCATGTGTAATTCATAGATTTTACATTATCTTTCCATTTTATTTAAATCGTCAAATAATGATTTCATCGCTGCATCATTATTATGTCATATATAATTTCATTTATTTAATGTCTAAAAATCATAAAAAAAATACTATGATGTAGGAAATCTTTTTATCTTTCCAATGACTATTTATAATCAAAAATCTGATCTTTATAACCCCATGTAAAAAGTTTTTTCGTAAACCATCTCTTGTTTGTGTCATTTTTACTTTAACATTTAATAAAAAGTTATTTATGTCATTTCCAAACCAAAGTGTCTCCATGGGGTCCCAAAGTTGACCCATGGCTTTTCTTGGTCGGCCATGACACAACCAATAAGGTTGGGACATGTGTCTAGGTCATTTCCTATTATTAAAGCATTATTTATACCTTAAACTACCCTAATTACCACTAATCGCGATTAAGAACTTAATAAGTTACTATTCACCAAAAAATTATTATAATCTCATTGAAAAAAATTTTACTTCTTAATGACAAAAATTTATGTCGGATTTTCTAAATTCAATACACATTAGTGGTAAACTTTTATTTAACTGAAAAATCAGTTTGCTTGATTACCACTTAGTGGTTTCACTATTCATCAAAAATTGAAGTTTTTCAGAAAATTACCAAAAATTCACCCTCAGCTATATTTGATATTCCGAATTCAAAAATGAAGTCCATTTTACAAAATTCAAATCATATAAGTCACATTAATTAATTTAATAATTAATTCCCACTGCCAGAGCAAATAGCGTGTTTTTACAAAACAATAAGTATCAAAATATTGACACCAGTTTAAGTCTAATTTCAAAGTAAAACAGATTCCAATGACCACAATTGGATAAAATGGTAAAAATATATTCTAATTTCACTTCAAAACCAATTCAAAACATAATCTAATCATATAAATAAATTATATTAAAAAGAAGTTTTGATGTAAAATGCAGTATTTTTCACTATTCATTAAAAAATGAACATTGTCAGAAAAATACCAAAAATTCACACAAGGTAAATTTTGATGTCCCAATCATAAAGGATAAGTTTATTTTGACAAACATAGTTTATAAAATTGTTAAAATATAGATTCAAAAATGGTTTTCCATCAAAAGGCAGTAAAACAATCTTTTAAGAATATTAGTGTATTCCATGCATAAGATTGTATTTATTTTCATTTTAAGCCTCTATAACACTATCTTAATCATTAATAGACCTAGATAAAAATATCTATTATTCATTACTTAATTGGGATGTTACAGATATAATAACCAACATAATAAAAAGTAACTTGAAAGACTTGACATGAAAGTAGAACTTGAAAACGAGAAGGGTGAAAGAATCTGTTACAAAAATTTCGGCAGCCTAACGACGCCACTTAAACATTAATAAAACTAGATAATGAGAGTAAGAGGGGATATCTCATTATATGAACATGAAAAGGGCAGTAAGAGTAATATAAAAGAACATCCTTTAACATAAGAACATGGAGCATAAAATAAATTTCATAAAAGATATTACTTGAAAAGAAAGAGAGAGGTCGGATCCCTTACCTTAAAACGTAACTCTTAAAACTCAAAGGTTTTGGACATTAAGGGATTTGGGGCACCTTGAGAGGACTCCTTGGGAGGTAAGGAGACCAGAACATCATTGAGGATGGTTTTGGAGTCGAAGGTATGAGAGGAGGGTTTTGTATTTATGGGGGAAACTGAGGGGACAAGGCATTAATGGCCAAGGGACACCTCATTAGTGGTTTTGGCAAAACCATGGGTTTGCCCATGGTATTTTCCCATAGTATTGGCCACATGGGACACCTCACACAATTATTCATCCCCTTTAGTCTACGATCCCTTAAAATATCTCATGACATCATCATGACATAGTTATGATGTCATTAAACATACCGAAAACCTAAAACTGTATTTTTACTATTCAATGAAAATTCAACTTTCTCAGAAAAATCACAAAATTTCACCTTAACCAAATATCAATGCTCTGATTTCAGAAATATACTCCATTTTATAAAAATAATTTTCTAAATATTTTTAATTTATTTTTTAAATAAATACACTATTCACTGAAAATTCATTTTTTTAAGAAAAATCCCCAAAATTTACCTTAACATAATATCGATGATCTGAGTTCAAAAATAAAATCCATTTTATAAAAATAATTTTCTAAATATTTTTAATTTCATTTTTAATTAAAAAACATTATTCACCCGAAAAAACTAATACTTGAATAATAATTTACGAAACCGTTATTTAACCATTTTATTGAATCAAATTACTTAATCAATGTTCCTAGATTTTATTAATACTTTCTTCAAGTGAGATTTATAATCCATTTGGTCACATTACTAATCCTATGCATAAAATCTCTATTCATAATTTACTATTCATCAAAAAATTAAGTTGATCTTATTAGACTCTAAATTTCATACTGAATATAATTGTAGAAGACCATTTTTTGAAAATCATTAGACGTTTTTAATTATTTAAGTTTTACATAAACATTTTTTAAAATATCATTTTTCTAAAATTCATCAAAAATATGCATACTATATTTATCCGGTCATTTCAAAATTCATAAACTTCATCATAAGAAGAAATCCCAATTTTTATTTAAAACAACGGATTACACAAGGCAGTTACGGTCTCCTTACATAGCCCCATATCACACCAACATAGGACCTAAGTGTAAGGTGTGCTAAGGTGAGAGAATCCGAGGGAGGCTCAGCCAACATCACAAGAGTAGTAATTTCTATCAGTTTGAACTTCTCGCAAAGGCGATTCCATTCTAGCTTCACACGATGATGTTCGGCTTGGGTTTGGTCAAAAGCAAAGCCCAGTAATGCTACCTCCTTTCTATGTTCTGTTAGATGGGCTTCGATCGGTCCAAGACTACTTGGTGAGGCCATCGAATCTTCATTCTATAATAATTAACCAAGATTACTTGTATTTAGAGACAATAATCAAAATGTTTAGTTTACAGCGGTCATATTGACCAATGGTCATATAACAGTCAAAACCCAACGGTCTCATTTTAATTATACTCATGTTATCAAATGAAACATTTTTGTTGAGTATAAAAATAAAATAAAATAACAAATAAAATTTGGAAACATGATTTATTCAAAAATTTCGGGTCGTTACATAAATCCTTTAGATGTGATGGTCGTGCACCCTCACCATCATGGGAAATTAAACCGAAACAGACACCAAAATTTTAATTCATATAAATACAAAAAATAATATATTGCATTAAATAAAAATTATTTCATTACTCATATCTCTTCCAATGAATTATCGATGACTTCATTTGGAAATTGTCTCCATGAGAGCGGGCAGACAGGGATGATGTCAAAGTATTTGGTAAGTGTTGATAAAAAACACTGACATTGATGCCCTAATTTTTAAATCATTTTATTGTATTCATTGTAGTCCATGAACAACTACGTGATGCAGTTCCACACTAATCACATGCGTGTATGCCCCCGGCCCACATCCTATCAGTATATGTATCATTTATGAAATAAAAACAAATTTTGTATCAATACATGTTATAATGAAAATAAGTAATGGTATAAAAATTTTCTAGGGTTTTATAAATATATCTGTGACAGTCTGATCAATGGGCACTGCTGGATCCACAGAAACTGAATGAACACCCTGTACATTTGGAGAGGGTTCCAGTGTATGCTTCACAGGGATATAGTTTGGCGGAGTAGGGGTCGAAGAAGATGGAATATAGAATATCATATAGAAGGAAGTAGATGTAAAAGAACATGAAACTGATGGGTGGGAAAATATAGGATGTGGATTGGGAATCATCATCGGATATGGTAATGATGGGTGAGGAGACTCGTATATAAAGTGTGGTGAAAACATGTGACTCCTAAATATCATGTGTTTCCCTAATGACACACTAGGATCAAAATGTGGGATATATGGTACATTAGTGTGAGGGGAAATGTCTAATCGGTACACCGACCAGATCACCTTGCTCTCATACCACACCCCTCGTACCACTAGCATGAGTAATGGGTCCACTACATAGATGCTCATCAAATAATTTTCACCTAATAGGTATATCCTGTAAAAACATTTAAATAAAATTCATCACATGACATTATATATTATTAAATATATATATTTAAAATAAAATACTCACTATAGGCACTAGTGGTTGAACACACATCTCATCCATGCGAATATTTTTTTCCATCATATTTTTCTGTTGCCTCTATTCAATTGGTTGAATTTCTTGCATTTGAGAACAAATATGGAAGTAATTAGAAAGGGATAAGTAATGTGTATCCCAAAAAACAAAATATATGATAGGTAGTTGGGGGATTAATATATAATTTAACTATCCATTATTTTATTTGAGCTTGAATGGATGTATAATAAATTCAAATAATCATACAAGATGTAATAATGAAATTTAATATTGAGTAGGATAGTAATTTACTGAGTGTCACCAGCCTATTAAAATCATGGAACATTGATTTTGAGGCTTTATTTTTCTCAACAACCAAGAGAGAGAGCATACTAAATTATGCCTCTTGAAAATTCATCATGGTATATATTATTAATGATTAAACCCATAAGATAGTTGGAAATGATGATATAAATATATAAACAAGGATAAGATA
Source organism: Viscum album (assembly GCA_963277665.1). NCBI lineage: Eukaryota > Viridiplantae > Streptophyta > Magnoliopsida > Santalales > Viscaceae > Viscum > Viscum album. The sequence continues at coordinate 1,551,309,635 of OY728129.1, forward strand.
TCTACCAGATGCATAATGAGTAAATCACTTGTCGAAATGAAGGAAAAATTTAATTTCCTTAGCCCAGGTAGATGATGCAGGATTCTATACATGTTTTGAAAAATAAGAGAAATTGTCATGTTCATTATATGGTGAAATGTTAAAGGGTGGTCTTAGACTGTGTTTAATCATTAATAATATATACCATGATGAATTTTCAAGAGGCATAATTTAGTATGCTCTCTCTCTTGGTTGTTGAGAAAAATAATGCCTCAAAATCAATGTTCCATGATTTTAATAGACTGGTGACACTCAGTAAATTACTATCCTACTCAATATTAAATTTCATTATTACATCTTGTATGATTATTTGAATTTATTATACATCCATTCAAGCTCAAATAAAATAATGGATAGTTAAATTATATATTAATCCCCCAACTACCTATCATATATTTTGTTTTTTGGGATACACATTACTTATCCCTTTCTAATTACTTCCATATTTGTTCTCAAATGCAAGAAATTCAACCAATTGAATAGAGGCAACAGAAAAATATGATGGAAAAAAATATTCGCATGGATGAGATGTGTGTTCAACCACTAGTGCCTATAGTGAGTATTTTATTTTAAATATATATATTTAATAATATATAATGTCATGTGATGAATTTTATTTAAATGTTTTTACAGGATATACCTATTAGGTGAAAATTATTTGATGAGCATCTATGTAGTGGACCCATTACTCATGCTAGTGGTACGAGGGGTGTGGTATGAGAGCAAGGTGATCTGGTCGGTGTACCGATTAGACATTTCCCCTCACACTAATGTACCATATATCCCACATTTTGATCCTAGTGTGTCATTAGGGAAACACATGATATTTAGGAGTCACATGTTTTCACCACACTTTATATACGAGTCTCCTCACCCATCATTACCATATCCGATGATGATTCCCAATCCACATCCTATATTTTCCCAGCCATCAGTTTCATGTTCTTTTACATCTACTTCCTTCTATATGATATTCTATATTCCATCTTCTTCGACCCCTACTCCGCCAAACTATATCCCTGTGAAGCATACACTAGAACCCTCTCCAAATGTACAGGGTGTTCATTCAGTTTCTGTGGATCCAGTAGTGCCCATTGATCAGACTGTCACAGATATATTTATAAAACCCTAGAAAATTTTTATACCATTACTTATTTTCATTATAACATGTATTGATACAAAATTTGTTTTTATTTCATAAAAGATACATATACTGATAGGATGTGGGCCGGGGGCATACACGCATGTGATTAGTGTGGAACTGCATCACGTAGTTGTTCATGGACTACAATGAATACAATAAAATGATTTAAAAATTAGGGCATCAATGTCAGTGTTTTTTCTCAACACTTGCCAAATACTTTGACATCATCCCTGTCTGCCCGCTCTCATGGAGACAATTTCCAAATGAAGTCATCGATAATTCATTGGAAGAGATATGAGTAATGAAATAATTTTTATTTAATGCAATATATTATTTTTTGTATTTATATGAATTAAAATTTTGGTGTCTGTTTCGGTTTAATTTCCCATGATGGTGAGGGTGCACGACCATCACATCTAAAGGATTTATGTAACGACCCGAAATTTTTGAATAAATCATGTTTCCAAATTTTATTTGTTATTTTATTTTATTTTTATACTCAACAAAAATGTTTCATTTGATAACATGAGTATAATTAAAATGAGACCGTTGGGTTTTGACTGTTATATGACCATTGGTCAATATGACCGCTGTAAACTAAACATTTTGATTATTGTCTCTAAATACAAGTAATATTGGTTAATTATTATAGAATGAAGATTCGATGGCCTCACCAAGTAGTCTTGGACCGATCGAAGCCCATCTAACAGAACATAGAAAGGAGGTAGCATTACTGGGCTTTGCTTTTGACCAAACCCAAGCCGAACATCATCGTGTGAAGCTAGAATGGAATCACCTTTGCGAGAAGCTCAAACTGATAGAAATTACTACTCTTGTGATGTTGGCTGAGCCTCCCTCGGATTCTCTCACCTTAGCACACCTTACACTTAGGTCCTATGTTGGTGTGATATGGGGCTATGTAAGGAGACCGTAACTACCTTGTGTAATCCGTTGTTTTAAATAAAAATTGGGATTTCTTCTTATGATGAAGTTTATGAATTTTGAAATGACCGGATAAATATAGTATGCATATTTTTGATGAATTTTAGAAAAATGATATTTTAAAAAATGTTTATGTAAAACTTAAATAATTAAAAACGTGTAATGATTTTCAAAAAATGGTCTTCTACAATTATATTCAGTATGAAATTTAGAGTCTAATAAGATCAACTTAATTTTTTGATGAATAGTAAATTATGAATAGAGATTTTATGCTTAGGATTAGTAATGTGACCAAATGGATTATAAATCTCACTTGAAGAAAGTATTAATAAAATCTAGGAACATTGATTAAGTAATTTGATTCAATAAAATGGTTAAATAACAGTTTCGTAAATTATTATTCAAGTATTAGTTTTTTCGGGTGAATAGTGTTTTTTAATTAAAAATGAAATTAAAAATATTTAGAAAATTATTTTTATAAAATGGATTTTATTTTTGAACTCAGATCATCGATATTATGTTAAGGTAAATTTTGGGGATTTTTCTTAAAAAATGAATTTTCGGTGAATAGTGTATTTATTTAAAAAATAAATTAAAAATATTTAGAAAATTATTTTTATAAAATGGAGTATATTTCTGAAATCAGAGCATTGATATTTGGTTAAGGTGACATTTTGTGATTTTTCTGAGAAAGTTGAATTTTCATTGAATAGTAAAAATACAGTTTTAGGTTTTCGGTATGTTTAATGACATCATAACTATGTCATGATGATGTCATGAGATATTTTAAGGGATCGTAGACTAAAGGGGATGAATAATTGTGTGAGGTGTCCCATGTGGCCAATACTATGGGAAAATACCATGGGCAAACCCATGGTTTTGCCAAAACCACTAATGAGGTGTCCCTTGGCCATTAATGCCTTGTCCCCTCAGTTTCCCCCATAAATACAAAACCATCCTCTCATACCTTCGACTCCAAAACCATACTCAATGATGTTCTGGTCTCCTTACCTCCCAAGGAGTCCTCGCAAGGTGCCCCCAATCCCTTAAGGTCCAAAACCTTTGAGTTTTAAGAGTTACGTTTTAAGGTAAGGGATCCAACCTCTCTCTTTCTTTTCAAGTAATATCTTTTATGAAATTTATTTTATGCTCCATGTTCTTATGTTAAAGGATGTTCTTTTATATTCCTCTTACTGCCCTTTTCATGTTCATATAATGAGATATCCCCTCTTACTCTCATTATCTAGTTTTATTAATGTTTAAGTGGCGCCGTTAGGCTGCCGAAATTTTTGTAACAGATTCTTTCACCCTTCTCGTTTTCAAGTTCTACTTTCATGTCAAGTCTTTCAAGTTCCTTTTTATTATTTTGGTTATTATATCTGTAACATCCCAATTAAGTAATGAATAATAGATATTTTTATCTAGGTCTATTAATGATTAAGATAGTGTTATAGAGGCTTAAAATGAAAATAAATACAATCTTATGCATGGAATACACTAATATTCTTAAAAGATTGTTTTACTGCCTTTTGATGGAAAACCATTTTTGAATCTATATTTTAACAATTTTATAAACTATGTTTGTCAAAATAACCATTTTTGGTTTAGTAGCCTTGGAAACACTAGATATATTCATAAGTTTTACATTACATCATAAAATGAAAAACTACAACAACAACATAATGTATCCATAAATCCACAGTCATATCCCCACATAATATCCCTGCAGGTCATTCATAATTTACTTCTTCACTTCCTGGGAAAAATAAAACATAGAAAAGGGGTGAGCTCAAATGCCCAGTAAGGATAACAATATAGCGGAAACTTTCATAAATAAGAATAAACATTTAAGGCAATGTATAACTAAAACAAAAGCCTTTCAAACATGAACTTTCAACATAGTATGACATAAATAAAATGAAATAATGCCATTTAATTATTCACATGGATATTGTACTAATCGAATAATCACATGAAAAATCAATAACCACTTTCATAATGATGGAATGCATAATGATGAACTTTAATTTCTTTGTCAAGGCCTCGTCCCAAGACCTTGGGGCTAACTGTAACCAGAACCCAACCCGGAGTGCCTCTAATAACCGGACACCAACCCGGAGTGCCTCTAATAACCGGACACCAACCCGGAGTGCCTCTAATAACCGGAGACCAAACCGGAGTTCCTCTAATAACCGGAGACCAAACCGGAGTTCCTCTAATAACCGGAGACCAAACCGGAGGGCTTACTTTTACCGGTCCCCAACCCGGAACATACTTGTCTAACACATTCATCTGAATGATAGTTTGAAATATAACATAAACATTTGGATTAAAAATAACTTATGAAATGTCAATACTTTAAACAAAAACCATGAGTGACATAAGAATAACGTATCCACTGTGAAAAATAACACAAAACCTTCAATAAAATATGGATGTTTTGTATCATAATAAATCAACTTCAGATAAGCGTAAAATCCATCAAAAGATGTTGACATAGATGAAATCAAAACTATTTTGGAGAAATATCACTTTTTTAAAATAATTTTAAAAGTAATATAATTATAAAATAATACATTCAATTTGAAAATATTTATATAAGATTTTAAGGGAAGCTTCGATGATTTTATAATGGCGGAAAATAACCGCACCCGCCGTATAAGTTAAAAAAACATTCTTACCTTAATTCTGTCGAAAAGGTTAAAAAGCACCTTGTTTGGAAAACAACGGCAAGATTACTTTATAAACCACTTATAAAAAGTCAAACAAGGGTATAAATGACTTTAAACCATATTCTTGTAAATAGTAAAAAAGTTTTGAAATACATTTTGAAGAAACATGGATGTGGATGATAAAGAGATCCCAGTAGATTATTACGTATAAACAACCTCGGATAATGAATAGATTGTGAAATAACCCTTAACAATTTGGTAACATGTGAAACATACAACCCATGAAAGAGGTATCATACAATTAATATGTAAATACACATAAATTAAAGTGTATTACACTAAGAATATAATTATGGGCAGTACATACACCACACAAAAGGTAATAGTGGCAATATGGCATGAATCTCACAGGAATAAGGAGTGAGATGAAAACCCCTTACCTTGTACTTTTCCTTGGATGGGGTAGGTTAACCTCCTGTATAATGGTGAAATAATTGTTATTAAATTATACAAGAATCATATATATATATATGATATCATATATGATCTTTTAACATTGATTTGTTAATAATATCTTAGAATTATCATCGTTTCGGGTGTTAACGTACTCGTTTTATTTTATATGTTTTGTTATATAAGACATTTTTTTAATGGATAGGTTGTATATTATTCATATCCATAATGATATCAAGTCCTTAAACATCATTTTTAAATCATAAAATGATAATTATACTTGAATGGATACGATGGAGAATGAATCTCATCGCGTTCGTGGAGACGGTAGTCCGTACGTACGCACGAGCGACAATATCATTCTTTTAATATTAAAATAATATATAAATGGATGGTATATCATATATAAAGAATCATTAACATGTTATATTTATTATTTACATGAGTTACACATCATTATTATACCCATCCAAATAATAATATATTGAATAACAATTACACCACGACGTGGAGACGGTAAGCCGTACGTACGCACGTATGGTGACATGTTATTCAAAGGGTGGATAGAATACTGAATATGGTTGTACCATATTTATAATAACATCACAGTATATGTAAGATACTGGAGTTATTATTTTAGAATGGTAAGAACATAGAATGAAGAAGTGGAAGAAGAAAGGAACTTGAAAAGGGGTGGTGAAAACATTACCTCTTCTTCGGGTTCTTCCTTTTGATTTGATCAAAAGGGCTCCTTAGTTTGGATTTATGACCAAACTAAGGCCTCTAGGTTGTATTGAGGGATGTTGGAAGAGTATTTGGGAAGTGTTTGGCCGAACCAAAAGGCTTTGAAGGTGTGAAGAAATGAGAAGGAGGAGTTCCATTTTATAAGAGGGGTGAGGGGCACCTTTGGAAAAGCTAGAAATATTAATTTATAATAAATTCATATTCGGTTTTTAATGGATCCAAAGTTGATTATTCAAAGGTTAAGTTGGGGATAGGTCGAAAACCACTCAACCAATAGAATTTATACAGGTTTGGGTACTTATATTAACCTTATCTTTAAGTATTAACTCTAAGTTAATTAGTTTCACTTTTACAATGTCTCTTTGTATTTTTATATAATATGGTTAATAAACTTACTATATACATCCAAGAGACCCAACAGTGGTCCCTTAATGATGAACCTATCATGATATAAGTCTCTTGGAAGAACCATAGATTTTTAGGAATTTAATATCAATTAATAATATAATATTTGTTTTAAGAACTCTTTTATGTCAATTTTGACACTATTCAATAGTTGATTTTTGTGAAACTTATAACAGATTGATTACTTCGAAAAAAGTCAATTAAATCAATCCTAATATATATTATTATCCTAGAAAATTATTTTAATTCATTAAAAGTTTCATATTATATTTATTTGGGAATTTATAATATCAATTATTTTAATTTTTCACTATTATAGTAATTACTGCATCATCATTGTGTCATAAATAAAATAAATTATTTAATGTCTAAAAATTATAAATAAAATATCCTTATGTAGTAAATCTTTTTATCTTTCTAATGAATATTTATAATCTAAAATCCAACATATATAACCCTATGTAACAATTGTTTTTCTAAAAGATATATGCTTGTGTCATTTTTGTATTCATTTTAACTTAATTAAAATAAAGTGTCATTATCACTTACAAGTGGATCCATGGGGTCCCAAAATCGACCCAAAGATGCCCATGGTCGACCATGTATCAACCAATAGGGTTAAGACACGTTTTAGGGTAATTTATTATTATTATAATATTATTGTTTAACCCTTATTTACCGGATTTACCCTTAACCATGGTAAATAAAATATTTACCGCAGTAATTATTTAAAATGTCTAAAAATAAAAGTTAACTATTTAAACAATTTGAACATCCTGATTCCAAATATGGAATCCATTTTTCTAAATTCAAAACACAGAAGTGGTAGAAATTAATTTAAAATTAATTCCCGCTATCAAAACAAAAAGTGTGTTTTTAAGAGATAATAACTATCAAAAGAATGACACTTGTTTATGTTCGGTTTTATTGTAAAATTATGTCCAATGACCAAAATTATATTAAATGGTAAAAATATATTATAAATATACTTTAAAACCACTCAAAGTCATAATTTATCACTATTAATTATTTTGATTAAAAAAGTTGTTTTTAATTAAAATTTAGTAATTTTCACTATTCATCAAAATATGAAAGTTATCCGAAATGTACCAAAATTTCACCTTAGGCTAAATTCGATATTCCGAATCCAAAAATGAAGTCCATTTTGAAATATAAAATATATATAATATCAAAAATTAGGTATTATTATTCATAATGGCTAGTTTGATTGGTTGTGGTGTGTGTTAAAACTCAAGGTTGCGTACAACACACGCTACTGTATTATTCAAAGAAAACGTATCGTGGAAGCTTGGGATGTTTCATTTTAAATTTTTGATGTCCCCATTTAGTCAAAAAGTTTAAAATATTGTATTTAAAAAGGGTTCACAATTAAAAGTTGATAAAAGTGGAATGCTGAAAATGAATTTGTTCTTGCATTATGTCTAAGATACTCATAATATGGAAAAATTATAAGGATTATATAAAGTTTAAATTTTTTTTAATACTATTCATAACCTCTTTTGAATGGATTTTTGGTAAGTCATTGTGCAAGTGAACTCAGTGTTGCGTGTAGTGCAAGTTATTGAATTATTTTGAAGAAATAACACATTATGAATTCTTGGCGTGTTACACCACCAAGTCATAGTGATATTGTAAATCATCTTTTTTATTTCCATTAACATTTAGAATGATCTAAAGCAACATTTTACATATATTTTTTTCATTGTGCATTACATTTAAGAAATTACATAAAAAATGGTTGACCAATAAGGAAAATCAGAGAAGATACTCCTCTTCTTCCAATTGTTTCATATTTCAGTGGAAACATTCTTTCTATTTCTAGATTTCATTTGACCCTTCCCAAATGAAAAACATAAATCTTTCAATTCATTATGCATATTAGTTCCATAAATACACTGATAGGGAACATCAATATTCATGGTATTGTCAAATCTTAGATGATTATTTCCATATGGATCATCCATTAGAAAGAATTTTCGATGTCCCCTATAACTGAAACTACAACAATGTTTCAGTCTTCTGGATCATGTATTCTTCGTAGAAATTGTACATGATAGTTTTCAATTTGGGTTCAATGAATACATCATTGCATACACATGAAAATAATTGATAGTCCACATAAGTGTGTCACGCATCTAGAATACGTCATTCAAACATGAATCATATATGCAAACACCCACATCACAAAGAAGTTTCAACTCTATTATTAAAGGTTTCATGTACACATCTATATCCTTGCTAGGATCAGAAGGTACAGATATCAGTATACTCATGAACGTGAAAGGTTTTTTTCATACACAACAATGGGGTAAGGTTATAAATTTTTATAAAAACCATCCATGTGCTATGTGAAGTATGAATCTTCTCAAACAGAATAACAAATTCACATGAAAGACTCATCCTCACATTAAAAACATCATCTACAAAACAAAGATATCAAACATCAAATATCTTCCATAAAAATCCATCTATAGGGTGGACCAACTCATAATTAGTCTTTATTCTCTAGGTATCACTCCATATCATTTTTATTGATATTTTATCAGACATTAAAAGATTCTGGAGTCTAGTGATCCATGGAATGTTCCACTTTACTTTATATGGCACAAAGGATGGTGTTCTATTAGCTTTTGGCTTCCATTGGGATGTGCCACATATTATACCATCATTTCGTTTAGCAGTTTCCTCCCATAATAAACTGTAATCTTTTGGGAAATCATGAATTTTGTTTCATAAAAATCAATGTTCCCCAACTAACATACATTACATAAAGTGGTTTGAGGTAATATCTACATCATCTGAAAGTAATTCCTTTAAGAAGGTATTAATTTTATCGATGTAAGTAATAAAAATCCCATACATAGTTTTCCCATGAATCTATTGGATTTAAAATTCCAGCTTTTTCATTTTACCGCATTGTCGGTATACTAGAGTCATGGAAGTATCATTCAATTTTTTCACATTGACAACATCATCATTTTTGTTAGACACATCTTGTGTGCCCATATTAAAGTCTTCTTCGGTCAGAATCCTTTCTTTTTCATGATGTTGAAGAAACAGATACCGATCATATTACAAATTCTTCAATATAGTCCTCTCATTTGGATCATTGGAATTTTGAGATTTCATTTTCTCCCCATTGTGATACCACACATAGTAGTTTTCATGGAAAACATATTTGGATATGTTGTAGCTAACTTCTTCATAGCACAACCAAGGACTTCCAACACAATTGAAACATGGGAAGTTTATTTGACCACTATCTGAAGCATTATGAAATGTAAAATCTAAAAATATCTCCAAATTGTTTTGAAAATAGCTTGAGATCCAATCGAATTCATACATCCTACTTCTATCCATTTTGTAAAAAAAAAATTATAAGTCATTTAGTAAAAAAAATTCAATATTATTGAAGATTAATTGAAAATATATTGAAGTAAATGAGAATTTTTTCACTTTATATTAAACAATAACTCACAAACTACTCTATATGAGAATCATAATATAAAAGACAAAAAATACTATATTTATAACAAAATACTATAAATTAATATAAATCCATTATATTTAATTCGATTATATATATAATACCATGATAGTTGTGAATATTGAGAGAAAATATATAATCTATGGGAGAATTTTTAGATTCTTATACATCTTGTGTCAATGAGAATGATAGATTTCCAATCCATGAGCCTTTGAAGGAGAAGAATCCCATTATTCTCAAGTATTCACTGAACTATGTAATTACATGACCATGTGTGATCTGGAGAGTGTTTTGAGACAAAAATACGTTCACGGAAGTTTTAGAATATCTTCGAGGAACTATACATTAGTGTAAAAGATCATGCACACTTGTGGAGGAGAATTATTCAGGAGTTAGTAAATTTTAGATCAAAGAAATTTTATATTCTAGTATATTATTTGATTAATATTTATAATATCTATTTTGAATAAATGGGAAATATAACATTAAAATGATGGTAAAATGTTCCTCAGGGATTGAAACATCATGGTCATACATGTGGATCATGATCAAAGAATGTTTAAATGGAACTAAGAGGATTTTGATGTCATAAGATGAATATTCTAAGGTGAAAAGAAGCATGATTCCATGTACATGGAGATTTCGAATGATGAGATTGAAATTTATTTTCCAAATGGGATAATCCATCCCCATTTTAGATATCCATAAAGAAAGGGGTTTCTAGTTGATGTATTGAACTATTCATGGGTCGATACCTTATCATTAAAACATTGTGATGATATAATAATTTAGTTATGTTTGCCTAAATTTGAGGGGAAATGTGTTTTGGATTTTCTTCATTTCTCACGTACAAGAGGACACCATGAACCCAATAGAACATTGTTCAGGGTATTAAAAAGTGAATTCTTCTCATCAAAGATATTGAATGTGTAAATAGTGTTTTTTAAATATTTTAGTGATGCAAAAAATGGAAATATATGTTAGGAGATTTCATAACACCCAACACAAAAAGTCGAAGTATTTGTTGTGTGGGGGTGTCTAGGGGTGGGTGTCTAAGTGGGAGGGGGGTGTCTAGGGGGGTTGTGGGAGGGGGATTTCCAGTGTGGGTGGGGGTGTACAGGGGGTGGGGGTGTCTAGGGGGAGGGGGTGTCTAGGGGGTGGGGGTGTCCAGGGTGGGGTGGTGTCTTAAGGTGGGTGTCCAGGGGGTGGGGGGATGTCCATCGTGGTGGTGGTTTCCAGGGTGTTGGGGGGGGGGGGGGTCTAGGGGGTTGGGTTGTGTATGGGGGGGGTGTCTAAGGGGGTGGGGTGTCTAAGGGGGTGGGGTGTTCAGGGGGTGGGAGTTGTCCATGGGGGGTGGGGGTTGTCCAAGGGGGTGGGGGTGTCAAGGGGGTGGGGTGTCTAGGGGTGGGGTGGTGTTAGGGGGTGTCCAGGGGGTGGGGGGTGTCTAGGGGTGGGGTGGTGTTTTAGGGGGTGGGGGTTCACGGGGGTGGGGGTTTTTTCCAAGGGGTGGGGGTTTCCATGGCGGTGGGGGTGTCCAGGGGGTGAGGTGGTGTCCAAGGGGGGGCTGTTTAAGGGGTTGGGGTTGTCTAGGGGGTTGGGGATGTCTGGTGGAGGGGGGGGGGGGGGGTGTCCAAGGGTGTGGGGGTGTCCAGGGGGTGGGGGTGTCCAGTAGAGGGTGTGGTGTCCATGGGTTGGGGGGATGTTTAGTGGGTGGGTGTCTAGGGGGTGGGGGTATCTAGGGGGTTGGGGGTATCTAGGGGGGGTAGGGGTTGTCCATGGTGGGTGAAGGGTGTCCAGGGGTGGGGGTGTCCCAGAGGTGAGGGGTTTCCAGTGGTTGGGGGGATATTCAAGGGGGTGGGGTGTCCAGGGGGTGGGAGGTATCCATGGGGTGGGGGTGTCTAGGGGTGGTGTGTGCATGGTAGTGAGGGGGGGGGGTTTCTAGTGTCTGAGGGGCTGTCTACGGTGGTGGGGGATGTCCTGGGGTGTGTCTGTCTCGGGTGGTTGTGGTGGGGGTGTTCATGGGAGGAAATATGTAACACCCCAAGTAAATAAAGAATATGGCATTTTTATATTTATCCATCTTTGTGAATAAAATATTAATATTACTTTAAAGAGGATGCTATGCTCGATGGCGTACCCAACACGCAACAACGTGTTTCTTGGGAATCTTACGTTGCACTCTAATAATAAAATAATATTATTTTAAATAGTAGTTAACGCCTAGCCGTTGTAATGGCGGGAATGAACAGAACTAACTAAAAAATGATTATATATGTTTGTCAAATATTTTTACTTTTTACAATAAATGTTCGAGGATTAAAAATGCAAATGAATCCAATTTTAAGCGTAAACATTATAATATTATTTAAAAGGTCGATTAACCTCCTTTTGATGGTGAACCTCTTTTAAATACAATTTTTGACAATTTTATGTGTTATACAAAATAAAACTCTTCTTTATAATTTGTACATCAAAATTTACTTTGTGTAAATTTTTGGTATTTTTCCGAAAAAGTTAAATTTTTAATGAATAGTGAAAAATGTTGTATTTTAATTCAAAACATATTTTAATATAATTTATTTATATGATTAGATTATGATTATAATTGTTTTTAAAGTGAAACTAAAATATATTTTTACCGCTTAATCCAATAGTGGTCGATGGAATTAATTTCACTTTGAAATCGGACTTAAACCAGTGTCAATCGTTTGATACATTTTGTTTCATAAAAACACGCTATTTTTTTTGATAGCAGGAATTAATTATTAAATTAATTAATGCAAATTATATGTTTAGAATTTTGTAAAATAGACATCATTTTTGAATTCGTAATATCAAATATAGCTTAGGGTGAACTTTTGGTAATTTTCTGAAAAACTTCATTTTTTGATGAATAGTTAAACCACTAAGTGGTACTTATAAAAACTGATTTTTCCGTTTAAATGAAATTTTTCCATCATTGTGTTTTGAATTTAAAAAATCCTAGATACATGGTTGTCATTAAGAAGTAAAATATGGTTCAATGGGATTAAAATAATTTTTCTGGTAAATAGTAACTTATTAAGTTTTTAATCGTGATTAGAGGTAATTAGTGTAGTTTAAGATAAGAATAATGTTTTAATAAACTGAAATGACCTATAAACATGTCCTACCCTCATTGGATGTGTCATGGACAACCAAGAAAATCCATGGGTCAACTTGGGGACCCCATGGAGCCACTTTGGTTGGAAAATGACATAAATATCTTTTTATTTAATGTTAAAGTAAAAATGACACAAACATGATATGTTTTACTAAAACAGTTTTTACATGGGGTTATAAAAGTAAGATTTTTGACTATAAATAATCAATGGAACGATAAAACTATTTCCTACATCATAGTATTTTTTTATAATTTTTAGACATTAAATAAATTAAATTATTTATGACATCATGATGATGTAGTGATGACCTCATTATTTAACGATTTAAATAAAATGGAAAGAAAATGTAAAATATAAGACCTACACATGTCAAAAACCTATTGGATGGGTGGATTTCGAACCCTTATAACCGTATCCTCGAATCAAATCAATGTGGGACCATTAAAATCCGAAACTCATTCTAAAATAAAGTAACATTTCTTTACATTCCAAGAGTTCCCCTCCTCTCCTCTTATAAAAGGCCCCCAACTCTACATCCTTGCCCACACTTCCAAAGCTTTTGGATCAGCCAAACCCTGCCCATTTTGTCTCTCCACATCCCTCTCTAACCCCTTTAAGCCTCACTTTGGGCAGAAGTCTTCCCAAGGAAGCCTTTGAGCTCAAACCAAAGGGAGTTACCCGATTTTAAGGTAATGTCTTCACTTGTGTCCTTTTGTATTATTTTGATTCTCCAACCCCCTAAACGCTTTTTATTCATTTCTTTTGTAAAAACTCCAGTATTGTAAATATACTAAGATGTTTCTATAATAAGGATTAGAGATAAAATTACACACACCTTCATCTAATGGTTAAAGAACATACTGTTTCTGTGCTTGGCGATTTTCTGCCTCACGAAACGATGATTGTTCAATATTATTTTAACACCATTAATGGTGGCCATTATGATGTCACTGTATTTTATATATGATATATATGGTATTTATGTTTACTATATGATTATTTATTTTATATTTAAACCATACCTTTATTCTTTTCATGTTTTGTAAATGCGATAATTTCATATGAGGAAGTGTGGACTACCGCCCCCTCAAGTGATGTGACTCGTACATGCAATACATGGAACGTATAAAGAATGAAATTATTGAACATATGTGACCTATATAACATATATATTATATTGGAATTATAATATATATATATATATATCATTTATTTTTAATTCCATTAATATGACAAAGAAAAAATGAAAGTAGCGTTCATGCGTACTTACGGCCTACCGTCTCCATGAACGGTGCTTTTTGTTTTTTATCTCAAAATGATATGGAATAGTATAAAATGAATATGTACTGGATATATATGATATTTTAATCATTAATATTATTCTGGAAATTATTTACTTATAACTACATGGAAAATCATTTTTCAAACAAGTTCATTTTTGACTCATGTACCAAACATCGGAAAAAACGTCTGATATGAACTAACATTATTAAACAATTATTATAACATTATAATATGTGATAGAACTGAATAATAGTATTTAAATGAGGAACATAGAAAATTATAAATTCACCAAAGTTTATTATTCAGGAATATAAAGAAATGAACAAGACAAGTTGGACTTGAGGTAAGGGATCATACTCCTCTCTTTCTTTTTATGTACACTCTTTTATGTCATTCCTTTTAATATCATCTTTATTATGATTGGGATGTTCATTTATATTACTCCTAATGTATTTTTTATGTTCATATGGTGAGAGGCCCTATTTTCTCTCATCAATCCATTTTGGAAGTTTTGAGTGGCGCCGTTAGGCTGCCGAATTTTTGTAAGAGATACAACCTCTCTCTTTCTTTTTAAGTACTCTCCTTTATGTCACTTATTTTAAGCTCCTATTTGTTATGTTGGGGGATGTTATTTTATATTCCTATTTTTTAAACTTTATGTTGATATGATGAGAGACCCTATTTCCTCTCATCAATCCATTTTGGATGTTTTAAGTGGCGTCGTTAGGCTGTCGAGTTTTCGTAAGAGATTTTTGATCTCACTTTTATTCCCGTGAGATTTATGCTACATTTGCCAAAATTTACTTTGATTGGTGTATGTACTGCCCATTATTTTACTCATTGTGTAATATAATTTCACTTATGAGTATTTACATCAATTTTGTATTGTCCTTCTTTCACGGGGTGTATGTTTCGAAAGATACCCATGTCGGTAAGGGAACCTTTCACCCTCCTATTTTTAAAAGACTTATTTTATTATGTCTTTTAATTAACATACTATTATTTTGGTATATGTTCTTAAATATCCTTATTGATTAAATTTTATGTCCATGTGATGAGATACCCTTTTTATCTCTCATCAACTCATTTTCTGAATTTTGTAGTGACGTCGTTATGCTATCAAATTTTTGAAAGGGAACTTCTTAACCCAAATTTGATTCTTTGGGATAAACATGTACTACTTGAATATGTCATTCTATGAATATGTGTGAATAACCTATGATTTTTTTACACTTAATATCCACTTATATTTGGTGTATTCATTTATCACACATAATTATGTAATTGATTTGTCCTTAAACCAAGGATACCGTCTTTGTAAGTGACTTCGTCTCAATCTCCTTTCATTGAGGTATATTTTGTTTTATACACAACTTTATTTTATACGGTGTATAAACCCCTTTGACTTTTATGTTTATCCAAAATGAATCTTTGTTATACGAAGAATTTTACAAAATGAAAAAAGGGAATGTTTTTGTCATACGTAGGCAGTGACAATGACTTCTCCGCCGCCGTGACCATTATTTGAGTTTCGGCTTCAACTACAAGACATAACATATTTTTGAAAGAAAAATAAATACCATGTTTTACTTTTCATTTATTTTGGTATTGAAAATGGTTTTCATATGGTTTTTTATATCAATGTGTTTTATTGATATCTTGTGATTGAAATGTGGAAATGTTTTGTTTCCTTTATGCATGTTTTATGTGATACGATTATGTTATGGTTCTTGGGAATTTTTATGAAGACGGGTGGTTCTGTGATAAACTAAGGGCGGGTGTGCCCAATATAGCTCTCCAATTCATTAGGTAACGCGAAGGATTGAAACGTTAAGGTTTTTCCGAAGAGATTTAGGGAATATACTGCAGTGGGTATTCCTAACGTAACCAAGAGGGTTACTCCCTACGTAATAATGTTATGAATACCTCAAGTTACCTTTTATTTCTTATGATTCCTATTATTTAGTCATTATTTTATGAGGTATGTTAAAGTGCCTATGTTTTATGGGTAAAGTATGATTTCATTCTTATGTATATATGAACTCATGTTTCCTTTCTATTTTTTTATAACCCTTACTGATCATTTTATGCTCATCCCATGTTTCTTTAAATGTTTTTCACAGGGCAAGGGAAAGGTACCTGATATGATGATAGTGTCAATGAAGTGTCAAGAAATAATCCATGCTTTATTTTTTTAAATATGTTTCCGTTGATGGAAAAAATGAATACTATCTTTTATGTAACCACTTTGTTTAAATGTGGAATGTAATGCAAGTTTTATGATCTAATTCTCTAAAAATCTAAAACTAAAAATATCCTCAATGTGTAATCTTGTAATTACTCAAGATTAAGTAAGGTTTAAGGCTGGGGCCTTATAGTTGGTATCAAAGGTCGGTTTAGATAACTTTAGAGGTTAGGGTACTCTTTAAGCATAAGTAACATAACCATAATGGTTAGGATTTCAGAAAGAGTCCTAGTTTTAGATAAAGTGAATGAGTAAGTATATCTTAGTGTTTATCATCCTCATTAGTACATGATGGTTTTGTTGATATACTCACACTGACCATTTTGGTTTTAGTAAATGGCTGGATCTAGAAGGCAAAAAAGTAATAGTGGATGTGAAGGAAACATTGACAGTTTTTTGAGAAAGCAACTGACTGATATGGGAGCGGTAATGAGAACTCTTTTGTTTATCCTCAACCAACTATCTAGTGTCATGATTCACCACCTAAACCTTGGTGATTTCTCTAAGGCATCATATATGCGTGAAAAAAATCCCTACGGAACTATAGGTAATAATCATAAAGGTAAGTGTGTTCAAAAACCTATGTGTCAAATATGTGGAACGAAACACCTAGGAAATTTTTTCAAAGGGATAGAAATATGTTATAGATGTGGAAATGAAGGTCATAAAGCAAGAACCTGCCATTGAAAAATGAAGCATCCAGTTGACTCGAGGAAAGGGAAATAAGGTCTTTCTGAGGGATCAATTGAATGTTTTAAATGTGGTGTGCATGGTCATTATGCAAACACATGTCCTATGAATAAGTTTCGTGAATGGGATCACCAAGATCATACAGATATTCGTTTACCAATACCTAATGCCATTCCGATTGAGGATGAAGAAACTCACAATGACCAATCAAAGGTATGGATTATTTCATAACTTTTGTTCTACTATTTTGGAATCTTAGACTATGATTCATGTTTTTGTATGTAGGAAAGAAGTATTTCATAATAAGTTGTAAAGGAATGGTTAATGGATCATGAATAATGTTGAGTGATTAAGAAGTCAATATATAAGGGCTTCAAGAGTTATGGTGAAATTCTTAGGTGTATTAAGTCTCTTTTGATGATGGGGTTACATTAGAAAACTATTTATAGTATGTGTAACCCTGATGTTTAATATATGAAAATTTTATTCAAGGAATAGTTTTCTGTTCTTTTGTGGACATAGTTATAAAGAACCATTTGGGTTTATATGATCCTTACTTTTGAGGTAATTATGGGTTACTATATCTTATGATGGATGTGAAATCCATGAGATAAAATTAATGTTAAATTATGTTATGGTTATTTTTGATGATTTTATCTCTTTTTGGGGAATGATTTGAGAATTATATAGTCTTGGAAAAAGGACAACACGCAGACCGTGTGACAACCCGTCGCGTTGGACAAAGATGTGGGAATCGAACCCACAACCAAAGTGCGACTGGTATTTATCGCCTACCACTGGACTACGTGAAGTCCCTGGTTAGTTTGACTAATTTGTTTTAGTTAGATGATTTTAGGAATCAAGAGTAAGTTAATTTTGGGTTATCTATGGAAATGATTAACCTATCATGGAGGATATGCGATTAGGTTATTTATTTTTCAAGATGAGAATTTAAGAGCAATTGATGTTATTTGGAGATAAAAGTTAATTTGTACCTTGGAATACTTTGTGATTAAATCATTCAAATATTTAGGTTTCAATCTTAGTTTGGTTTACTTTGAATAATTTTATACAAAAATTGTTTATCGAATGGTCATCGTTGAAATTTGGGTTTTGTTGGACAAATTTTGGAGATTAAGAATAGATTTTCTTTTTATAAAGTGTTATCCTTTTCCAGATTATCTGATCTTGTACTAACCTTTTTGGTTTCGGTTTTGGTTAAAGTCTAAAGACATGGGAATTATATAGTTATCTTTTGTGGATTAGGTGATTCTCTAGGTGTTTATTATAGTACTCTTAATGTGAACAAGTCTTCCAAAATACTCGCCTTTTGGAGAAAATATGAGTTTGTGTAAGGAATCTAATAAACATTGAATTTCAACATGATAAGTGATTATGTTTCCTTATGAATAAATTCCTCAATAAAAAGTAACTTAAACAAAAATTTTGTTTATTAACATTTCCTACTGTGGAATCGAATACCATTTAACCCATCACAAGTTCGTGATTTTCTTATGGTTAACTTTCTCCTAAACATTTTTTCTATCACTCTCCATCAGAACATGACCCTATGTTTTCTCCTCCATGTCCATGTTTTCCTACTTGGAATCCTAGTATGGGTTAACTCGGGTGACCTCTATACTTATCTTTCTTTATTTTAAAGTGATTGTTTTACCAACTCTTGTTCCTATGTGGGACTTTCAAGGATGTTTCCAAGCTCAATTTTAAAATTGAGAGGACGCAATTCCCATAAGGGGGGAAGGATGTAACACCACAGGTAAATAAAGAATATGAAATTTTTTTATTTATCCATATTTGTGAATAAAATATTAATATTACTTTAAAGGGGATGCTATGCTCGATGGCGTACCCAACACGCAACAACGAGTTTTTTGGGAATCTTACATTGCACTCTAATAATAAAATAAAATTATTTTAAATAGTAGTTAATGCCTAGCTGTTGTAATGGCGGGAATTAACAGAACTAACTACAAAATTATTATATATGTTTTTCAAATATTTTTACATTTTATAATAAATTTTAGAGGATTAAAAATGCAAATGAATCCAATTTTAAGCGTAAACATTCTAATATTCTTTAAAAGGACGATTAACCGCCTTTTTATGGTGAACCTATTTTATATCCACTTTTTGACAATATTATGTGTTATACAAAATAAAATTCTTCTTTAGAATCGGGACATCAAAATTTACTTTGTGTAAATATTTGGTAATTTTCAAAAAAGTTCAATTTTTAATGAATAGTGAAAAATGTTGTATTTTAATTCAATCCCTCTTTTAATCTAATTTATTTATATGATTTGATTATCTTTTGAATAGGATTTAAAGTGAAATTAGAATATATTTTTACTATTTAATCCAATAGTGGTCGTTGGAATTAATTTCACTTTGAAATCGGACATTAACTAGTGTAAATCTTTTGATACATTTTGTTTCATAAAAACATGCTATTTGTTTTGACAGTGGGAATTAATTATTAAATTAATTAATTCAACTTATATGTTTTGAATTTTTTAAAATAGACATCATTTTGGAATTCGGAATATCAAATATAGCTTAGGGTTAACTTTTGTTAATTTTCGGAAAAACTTCAATTTTTGATGAATAGTGAAACCACAGAGTGGTACTTATAAAAACTAATTTTTCCGTTTAAATGAAATTTTGCCATCTTTGTGTTTTGAATTTCAAAAATCCGACATACATGGTTGTCATTAAGAAGTAAAATGCGGTTCAATGCGATTAAAATAATTTTTCGGTGAATAGTAACTTATTAAGTTTTTAATCGTGATTAGAGGTAATTAGTGTAGTTTAAGGTAAGAATAATGTTTTAATAAATTGAAATGACATAGACACATGTCCTACCCTCATTGTATGTGTCATGTCTGACTATGAAAATCCATGGGTCAACTTGGGGACCCCATGGAGACACTTTTGTTGTAAAATTACATAAATATCTTTTTATTTAATGTTAAAGTAAAAACGACACAAACATGAGATGTTTTACTAAAACTATTTTTAAATGGGGTTATAAAAGTCCGATTTTTCCTATAAATAATAAATGGAAAGATAAAACGATTTCTTACATCATAGTATTTTTTTTTATAATTTTTAGACATTAAATAAATTAAATTATTTATGACATCATGATGATGCAGCGATGACCTCATTTTTTACGATTTAAATAAAATGGAAAGATAATGTAGAATATAAGACCTACACATGTACAAAAACTATTTGATGGGTGGATTTAGAACTCTTATCACCTTATCCTAGAAAAACATCAATGTGGGACCATTAAAATCCGAAATTCAGTCTAAAATAAAGTCACATTTCTTTACTTTCCAAGAGTGCCCCTCCTCTCCTCTTATAAAAGGCCCCACCTCTACCTCTTTACCCACACTTCCAAAGCCTTTGGATCGGCCAACCCCTGCCCATTTTGTCTCTCCACATCCCTCTATAACTACTTGATGCCTCACTTTGGGCAGAAGTCTTCCCAAGGAAGCCTTTGAGCTCAAACCAAAGGAAGTTACCCGATTTTTAGGTAACGTCTTCACTTGTGTCCTTTTGTTTTATTTTGATTCTCCAACCCCATAAACTCTTTTAATTCATTTATTTTGTAACAAATACAGTATATTAAATATACTAGGATGTTTTTATAATAATTATTAGAGATACACTTACACACACCTTCATCTAATGGTTAATGAACATACTGTTTCTGTGGTTGGCGATTTTCTGCCTCACGAAACGATGATTGTTCAATATTCTTTTAAAACCTTTAAAGGTGGCCATTATGATGTCACTGTATTTTATATATGATATTTATGGTATTTATGATTACTATATTCTTCTGTATTTTATATTTAAACCATACATTTATTCTTTTCATGTTGTGTAAATGCGATAATTTCATATGAGGAAGTGTGGACTACCGCCCCATCAAGTGATGTGACTCGTACATGCAATACATGGAACGTATAAAGAATGAAATTAATGAACATATGTGAGCTATATAACATATATATTATATTGGAATTATAATATATATATATATCATTTATTTTTAATTCCGTTAATATGACAAAGAAAAAATTAAAGTAGCGTCCATGCGTACGTACGGCCTACCGTCTCCATGAACGGTGCTTTTCGTTTTTTATATCCAAATGATATGGAATAGTATAAAATGAATATGTACTGGATATATATGATATTTTAATCATTAATACTATTCTTGAAATTATTTACTTATAACTACATGGAAAATCATTTTTCAAACAAGTTCATTTTTGACTCATGTACCAAACATCGGCAAAAACGTCTGATATGAACTAACATTATTAAACAATTATTATAACTTTATAATATGTGATATGAACTGAATAATAATATATAATGGAGGTCCTTAGGAAATTATAAATTGTCCAATTTTTATTATTCAGGAATATAAAAAATCAAACAAGACAAGTTGGACTTGAGGTAAGGGATCCTACTCCTCTCTTTCTTTTTAAGTACACTCTTTTATGTAAATCCTTTTAAGATCATATTTATTATGATTGGGATGTTCTTTTATATTACTCCTACTATAATTTTTATGTTCATATGGTGAGAGACCCTATTTTCTCTCATCAATCCATTTTGGATGTTTTGAGTGGCGCCGTTAGGCTGCCGAATTTTCGTAAGAGATCCAACCTCTCTCTTTCTTTTTTTGTACTCTCCTTTATGTCACTTCTTTTATGATCCTCTTTGTTATGTTGGGGGATGTTATTTTATATTCCTCTTCCTGTAAATATTATGTTGATATGATGAGAGACCCTATTTCCTCCCATCAACCCATTTTGGATGTTTTAAGTGGCGCTGTTAGGCTGCCGAGTTTTCGTAAAAGATTTTTCATCTAACATTTATTCCTATGAGATTTATGCTATATTTTCAACAATTTCCTTTGAGTGGTGTATGTACTGCCCATTATTTTACTAATTCTGTAATATACTTTCATTTAAGAGTATTTACATCAATGTTGTATTGTCCTTCTTTCACGGGGTGTATGTTTCGAAAGATACCCATGTCGGTAAGGGAACCTTTCACCCTCCTCTTCTTAAAAGACTTCTTTTGTTATGTCTTTTAATTCACATACTATTATATTAGGATATGTTCTTCTATATCCTTATTGATTTAAATTTTATGTCCATGTGATTAGATACCCTTTTTATCTCTCATCAACTCATTTTCTGAATTTTGTAGTGACGCCGTTAGGCTGTCAAATTTTTGCAAGGGAACTTATTAACCCATATTTGATTCATTGGGATAAACATGTACTCCTTGAATATTTCGTTCTATGAATATGTGTGAATAACCAATGATTGTTTTACACTTAATATCAACTTATATTTGGTGGATTCATTTGCCACACATAATTATTTAATTGATTTGTCCTTAAACCAAGGATACCTTCTTTGTAAGGGACTTCGTCTCAATCTCCTTTCATTGAGGCATATTTTGTTTTATACACAAATTTCTTTTATACGGTGTATAAACCCCTTTGACTTTTACGTTTATCCAAAATAAATCTTTGTTATACGAAGCATTTTAAAAAATGACAAAAGGGAATGTTTTTGTCATACGTATGCGGCGACAATGACTTCTCCGCCGCCGTGACCATTATTTGAGTTTCAGATTCCTCTACAAGCCATACCTTCTTTTTAAAAGAAATATAAATACCATGTTTTACTTTTCTTTTATTTTGGTATTGAAAATGGTTTTCATAAGGTTTTTTATATCAATGTGTTTTATTGATACCTTGTGATTGAAATGTGGAAATGTTATGTTTCCTTTATGCATGTTTTATGTGATACGATTATGTTATGGTTCTTGGGCATTGTTATGAAGACGGGTGGTTCTGTGATAAACTAAGGGCGGGTGAGCCCGATATAGCTCTCCAATGCATTGGGTAACGCGAAGGAGTGAAAAGTTAAGGTTTCTCTGAAAAGATTTAGGGAATATACTGTGGTGGGAATTCCAAACGTAACCAAGAGGGTTAATCCCTACGTAAGAATGTTATGAATGCTTCAAGTTACCTTTTATGTCTTATGATTCCTATGATTTATTCATGATTTGATGAGGTATGTTAAAGTGCCTATGTTTTATGGGTAAAGAATGATTTCATTCTTATGTATATATAAACTCATGTTTCCTTTCTATTTTTTTTATAACCCTTACTGAGCTTTTTATGCTCATCCCAAGTTTTTTTAAATGTTTTTCCACAGGTCAAGGGAAAGGTACTTGATATTATGATAGTGTCAAGGAAGCATCAAGAAATAATCAATGCTTTATTTTTTTAAATATGTTTCCGTTGATGGAAAAAATGAATACTATCTTTTCTGTAACCACTTTGTTTAAATGTGGAATGTAATGTAAGTTTTATGATCTAATTCTCAAAAATTCTAAACCTGAAAAGATCATCAATGTGTAATCTTGTAATAAATGAAGATTAAGTAAGGTTTAAGGTTGGGGCCTTATAAAATACATATATAATACCTTGAAAATTTCCTTTACCCAATCCAACCAACATCACAATTCCAATCTGTCATGCATTCAACAGCCAATTCATCCTCAATATCACTACCCTTCCAATTAATCCTGGAATAAAAACTATAAATTCATTATATAAATCCAATTTTCAACTAAACTAATGTCTATATAAACTACCATATAACCCCACTAAAAAATGGAAAACCACCAAAAACACTACACCCATCCATCCCCAATACCTTCACATAGACCATCTTTATATCCATTACCCACCTCGAGACAATATGACTAAACAAACTCTTTTGAGTGGGGATACATCTCACTAACACCTCTATTAGATAATATGGTTCACTAATTTTCCACAGAATGAGTGGCAATGAAGATTTCAAATAAATGTGATTCCCAAAATCATGACACCAGAAGTGTAGAATAAACAACATAAAACAAATCAATGTGTACTTATTGGGTATACCATGACACCCACTGCACAAACCTCTGGTTTAGGCCAAATCAAAATAGAAAAAATAGATACAGAACATTAAAACTAAGGTAGAACTTATAGATTTTAATCATAGAACTAAAACATTGATTGAATGAAGGAGGATCTATCAGGTGGAAGGGGTTTCATAGCCTAGGGTAAAGAGATAGCTTTGAGGGAGCTTCAGTTTAGGGATGAAATAGCATGAATGGGGGAACTAGATCTACTTTGTATTTGTGGAAAAACATTCCCAATAGTTTTAAAAATCTGTTGTGAAATATAGTCTATACAAACAGTTCTAAAAAAATGGTATACATTAGAAAAATGAATGGTTTCCTAATGGTTTATTCAAACCGTTGGGAAAGGATGGTTGTTAAAATAGTATACCAACTGTTTTTTCAGACCATTGTGAAAGGTTCATTGTTAAACCAGTATACCAATGGTTTCTTCAAACCATTAGCATAAAAGTATTGGGAAGGCCTCCATTTCCACCAGCGTTTGGAAAAATATTCCATTATATAATCTTTTTACATTAAACTCATTTCTTTCATTCATTATATAAAAAAATTAATTTTAAAATTTCTATTTAGAAAATTTTAATTGAAATAAACTACATTCGTATTTTGAAAATAACTTTATCTATATCGATATAATTCATTTTTATCATTATTATTTTGTGATCCATGTTTTACATTTATTATTATTATCAAACTATGTCTTGATATATTTTACACTATTCATGGCCAATTTTTACAGTTGATAATGAAATATCATTTTCCAAATCATCATTTTTAACTAAGAAGATTTTATTATTATGAAACATACAACAACCCAAATTCCATGAAAATATATTAATGAATTCCTAAACTATTGGTCCTATAGGTAGAAAAGAACACTTCTTATAAATCATCAATTATGGTGAATAAAACATGAATTGAGAATAAGATTTTGAATATAGTCAAATGTTTAAAAACTCTATATGAGGATCCAATATATCTCAATCCTTAAAAAAATGACCATTAATTATTGGTGATTTTTTGTTAAACTATATACTATCAAGATTCAACTATTTTCATGGACATTTTATACGAGGAAATACAACATTGGTAGGTAAGGATTCTATTATGATAGAAAATATGAATTCATTAATTATGATATATAGTTATATAAAATAATCTAATGGATTTGATATATTTTGGATCATATCTATGGTGTAGAATAATGAATTTATATATGAGCACATTCAATTTTTTGATGTCCTATATGGTGGAAATAATGTTCAAATTCAAAAGAAAAATTGGATTGAAAATCAGCCCTATGCAATCATTTTAATTATTATCCCTAAATACATTCATTGTTTCATTAGTATTATTAGGAAAATCAAGTAATATAAATATCCATTGGAAGAGAGAGAGTAGTAACAGGGATCTTTTTATCTTATATTCATTTTTTCATTATTGTGATATATTATTTTTTCATAATATAATGAGAATTTGTTTTCAATTTTTCTTTCAGGATCCCTATTTCTTGTGTTCAATAAATTTCTTGTTAACATCATGGAGTATGGAAATTATTTGATAAATTTAAATACTTTTACCATTTTAATTCCCATAATAATTTTTTTTATAAGTGAAGATTTTTAGGCTTTATGTCTCTCATATATTATATTCATCTTACATGATTTAAAAACTATTCCAAATTTATTTTATATTTAATTGGATTGGGTTGTCACATGGTAGATGAAAATTGAATTTATGGATGTATGGTTTGTGGATATATATATATATAATTTTAGAGGTAATGAAAAAATACTATATTGTGGTGGCGTAAAATATTTAATTAATTAATTATATAATGAAATTTCTAAATAAGAGCTATTTAATTTATCAACCAACCATGTTAAACGTTTTTCACTTCACACATAAACAACACCATAATAAAATATAATAACTGTGTGGATTGGTTTGAACCGAAATCTAATATTGTATTCTAGAATAAAATTATATATATTTTTCTAATCCCAAAATAGAAAACATTAATCATTGTGGACTAAAATTCATTTTTTGTTATTTTTGAATCATATTATGATGGAATCATATGAAGTCGTTTATTAATTAGTAGGACGAAGTATAAGAAAATATCAAAAGTTATTTTTCATGAGTGAGAATGGAGAGAATGAAATTTATATAATTGGGAGGGAATATAAGATCCAATATTTGAGATACGTATTTTTATATGTTCTATCATATAAAATATTTTTGTAAAATATGAGTTCAATTTTTTTAATTTTTTTTATATACCTTTTACTTATGTATTTTATAATATAAAAATATTTTCGTTGTATTGATCAAACACACTTTTATTAATTAAAAAATAATTCAATGTATAATAATATAAATTAAATAAATAGTATTTATAAAATAATAAAATTGAAATTAATTTACTCTTTAATTGTAAAAAATTATCCGATTGTAAGGAACCCTAAATTATAAAATGATATTTTCCTTATATTTCATAATATTTTAGAGTAAAAAGATAAGAAAAATGTATTAAATAACACCACATTATTTCATTAATATAGAAAATGATATATGGGGAATAAATAAATGATGTAAACTCAAAATATTTAAATTACTAAAAAAAGTGTTGTATAATTTTGAAATCTATTGGTTTATGGCCACCAAGAAATATCACACCCTTGTACAACACATTAAAAACATGAAAAAAATTATAATATGAAAGGAATTTTTTATGGGATAAAGATAAACCTTATATAAAACTATATGAATTGTGAATGAATTATTATATTTTGTATTTTAATAAAGTGTATATAAAATAGGACCTATGTAATATAAATTAGACCATTTAAAAAGTAATAGAATAATTTAAATACTAAGAAGACTATTTAGATAGTAATATTTCAATTAAATATTAACATAACAAATATAATCTTAAAATATAATTTTAAAAAACATTTACTTTGACCAAAATAAAAAAATTAAAATATAAAAGATGAAAAAAATTAAAAACATGAAGACAAAGTATAAGATAATATTTTAATTTAAGTGGATTTTAATTTTTTTTTATAACCCCAATTTATTTTAAAATATAATTATCAAATTAAATTTGTTTAAAAATTTTATTTAAAAAATATATTTCATTATTGAACGAATCATGTTGAATGTTTCTGTGATTTATTTTTAAAAATATTATATTAATAAATTAATCTCGTTTAGAATAGTAAAAAGTAAAATTTTTCAAATATCTCATGCATTATTAAATAATAATAATGGAATAATTATCCAATAAATTAAAATGATTTAATTATGGACATATTTTTATTTTTAAAGAAATTTAATAAATTTACAATGATAAACTAAATTTCAAAACCCTTAATTTTACTTCCAATGATTAATCTCATAATATGTACTCTTGATTTTTTTTCATATTATGTATTGTATACCCTAATAAATGCAGTCATACATTGGTTTGAAATATAGAGACCCTATCCTCTTACTCATATTAGTACAAAAATTTGAAAATAAATAACAAATCAAACAGTGTAACACCATGATCTTTATTTTCATTTTTGTACCCAGTTCTTTTAAAGGTTTTGATTTTTCTTAGAAGGACTGCGTGTGATAGGTCATAAATTTTGAGATAATAATTCCATTTATTCTTGGTCTAGTTTTTACCATATGGACTTATATGAGTTTTTGTATAAAATTTGTAATCTTGGGTCATAAAACATGAGGCATATTGTTGGTGCACGATTATTAGAAACCATTCACCATAGCCCTGGTAATCGTGTCACATGTTAGTGTTTTCAGACAGAAGATAGAACCCAAACTCTGCACGGTAATCCTTGACCTACGAACTAATATTGCGGTATGTTCCTCTTAAACTGATAGGGTTGCACAATCTCCACATGGTTTAACAAACGACGTGTGATGTAGAAATCATTAAAAACCAAAAATGACTGTTGTATCCCATCACGTTCTTATGCTAAATCCATCCATACCTTCCAAATTTTGTCTTCTTAACCATAGGAACCTCCCTTCCATTCTATAGGATCCCTTGGGTTCCCACCTCTAGGTTGATTTGGCATGATTACATCGAAGGATCTTTATGTAATTTATTTTCCTCTTTGATTTACACTCTTTTCTAGGGTTTATCTTCTTCTTAATTGGGGTATATTATTTATAGTGGGTAGGGTGGTCCCTTGAGAGTTGATTCTTGTTCTTTAGGGTTTGATCATGATGTTTTTGGATAGACCAATCTTTTAGAGTATTATGTTGTGGTGCAGCTGGGTTTTCACACCTATTTCTTGTTGTTTCAATACTTGATGTGGGTGTTTTGATGATTTAACATGTTTGGATGATTTTTTTGTTTTATTGATTAATTTTTACATGCCCTATGATTTATCAATGTGGTGAGAAATGTATTTTGTTTGGGTTTATAAATCATTTGGGATGGAAATGGTTTTATAATGGTAAATGGATATGTTTTTTCTGTACCTTATTGTGGTGTTTGGTGGAAGTGGTTCATGTGTTGTTTGAAATGATCAAATAATGTTTTCAAAGGGACATGAAGTGAAAATGTATTTGGAAATTAATTTGTTAAAAAAGAAAAATATTTTTATCTAATTTTGGACCACTTTTTGTGCATTATTAATTTGACTTATTAATTTTATAATTTTGTGAAGCATGTTTTAATGTGAAATTAATTTATATGTGATTTTGAAAGGGGGTTCACAAATGGAAATGGTTAAATTTACTATGGGTCTTACTTATGATGTTGTAAAACTATTTTCATGGAATGTGTGATTTGTGTGAAAAGTGTTTTTAAATAGTCTTTCTATGTGTAAAATAAAAGTGGGTTCTTTATAGAAAATTGTGGTTCTGGGTAGTGAATTTTGAAATCGGTGATTTCCTTAGAAATCATGGAATTTATTTGTGAAAGTGGGATTTGTGTAATGATATCACATGGGGATTAGTTGATTCATATGGGAGTAACCAAAGATATTAATTTATAACAACTCATACAAACTACATAAAAATGTAATATATATCATGTCTATGTACCATTCTCATAGAGATGATCCATTGATCTAAATTAATTGAGGAAACTAATATTAATTTTTTTTGATTTGATTAGAGAAAAGTGAAATAATAGTATGTAGAATCTTGAAATTCAATATAGGGTACATGCTAGGTTCAATTATTTTTATGTTCCTGTTACAGGGATTCAATTTATATAGATATATTCAGGTTTGCTGTCATAATTTGGATAGTAAAGATCCTTCATCTTGATATCCTACCCTAATAATTTTATTTCACCTTTGGAATGGACATTTACTTGTTGTAATCCTAGAACTAGTTGACCCAAAACAATGTTTAAACATGATCGGCATAATTTTCATAATGCTCACGTGCCAAATAAGCCAATTAATTGAAACAATAACTTGAAACACCTAAAAACACACAAAATTGTCCTACAATATGAAAATAAGACACGAAAAATAAAAAAAATTAATAAAAAATGGGTTTAAAATATTTATTCGTATATAATAAATTATTTTTATATAAGTATATTTATTGCAATATGAATATAATATATATTTTTTAAATATTTTTTATATACGTAGAAACAGACTATTAGATTTAATATATAATAAATATATTGAAAATGGAATTAAAATATTTTAAAAAATATTATTAAATAATAATTTTCTATTTATTTTCAATTAAAAATCATTTATTAACAATTTGAAGACACAAAAATTCAAAACAATTAATAAAAGATCTAAAATAAGTTGAAAATGTAACTCAAACATCAAACGACCATAACATTTGATTCAGGAGTCCGTTTGAGCTCTACAACATATCAAATCGAAGCCAGCGACGCACTCTATGCACTAGTGACCCAGGGAAAGCCTCTGTCATATTTTTCGAGCCCAAAAATTCCTAGAAGGCCTCTAAAACTGAGTTTTTAGTCGGGATACACTGATTTGTTAACATTCAAACATGTATAACGTCTGATCCGGATGTCCATTAGCCATGTACCACATATCATATCGAAGATTTTTTAATTTTCATCGATTTTACTGGTTGTGGAGTTAAAACAGGCTTCTGGATTATAATTTCTAATCACTTTATCATTCTATGGCATTTCAAATACACATATATATAGTTATGACTCATGATGTTTTATATATATGTGTGTGTGTGTTGTATATATATATGTTTGTATTTATTTATTTAATTATAAACACACATAAAAACATATTTCACAAATTTATTTAAAAATAATTTTATAAGTATATATTAACATACAAATAAATATACGGATAAAAAATTATAAATAAATAAATATATATAAATAAAGAAATATAAATATATATTACTATACGAATGAATATATATATATACTAATATATTAATAAATATATTTATATTAATATGAAACTATATCAATATATGAATAAATATAACTATATATATATATTTAAAGATATATCATTAAATAAAGAAAAAATGAAATTGCTTAGTGGTAATGGTGCGTCCACGAAAGGGGGAGGTTGTGGGTTCGAGTTCAGGTAGAGGCAGGGGTGGTGCGCGCCTGTGAGGATGCACAGGAAGGGCAGCGCGTGGGAGACCTCCTAGCATTGATAAAAGGGGGGTCAAGTGCTGATAAAATCATTCCCTGCGAATTATTGATTTTTTTTTATTTTTTTTCCATTTATCAGCACTTTTTAAAAAGCGCTGATACAGGCTTCTTTTATGAGTTCTAAAAAAAAGCGCTGATAAAGGGGTTTTTTATCATCATTTTTTAGCGCTGATAAATGTGGCCTTTATCAGCACTTTTCAGAGCGCTGATAAAAGGGACCCCCCTATATTAGCGCTGAGCTTTACAACGCTTTTTTAGTGCTATTAATGCCCGTTTGAGCACTAATATAGGCCGTTTTATTAGTAGTGATTGGTTTCACTTTTCCTTCTAATAGTCCCAGAGTGTCTTGTAAGAGATAATTATTATGAAATATGTCAATTTTTTATTATAGAATCATTTTTATTGTTCACATGTCACATCATTCACAATGTGTAAAGGGGTTACACATCGTTTAATTCCCCTACGAGTTTTCATCTGCATGCATGAATATTGCATGAATGTCATCAGTTGATTTGTGTATTTGACTCACATTACAACATGAATTGGAGACTCATGAGGTGTAATTACATTTTATTCTATGTATCAAATTTTATACATTTCCAATGTGGAAACTCCCTTTTGATCATGTCATGATGTATAATGTGATTAGATTAATTTTAATCAGCCTATTCATATTTTCAATATATGATCCATCTTAAAAAAACTAGTGTCACTCTACATTGATCTATTTTTCTTTACTCATGGCGCGAATTTTCTTTAAGCTCATAATTTTTCATCATTTTTTTCTTTTTGAAATATTCATTGAATCCTTCCACAGAACATAAAATATATCAAATATCTCCATAATTGGAAAGATTCATCATTTAAATACAAAACTCAATACATAAAACACTCCAAAATGCATACATGAAATACACTTATCAGGTAACATGTGAAAATTAATTTGATCACAAAGGTATCCTGCGTATCTAGGTGGGCCAAATATATCTTGTTTTTTAGAGATTCAAATGGGTCTTATCTTAGATTCACTTATCATGAGTTACACTATTAAGACTAACTAAAATATGCTGATGTTTGGATACCACCTGGCCCATGGGGTGTCACCTCCTACTGTCTCATGCACAAGAAAGGTTTTATTTTGGTTACAATACCACCATTCACTAAGGTATGAGGTTCTAGTCTCCCAGTCTAACTAGATTACTCATAGGGATTTACCAATGGTTCTCTCTTGTGACATGTGTCTTATATGATATAACGACATCCATTGGCATACACATCACCTTGAGTTCATTTCATTTTTAATAATTTTATCGATTAATTGTTTTAATTGAATGTTTTTCCTTGAAAATGGTTTTCTAAAATGATTTTATAAAAATGTTTCAAAGGATTTTGTATATTGTTAATAGTAATTCATTTTATAATGTTATAGAATGGAATCCTTTTAATTGGGTGGGATATTTTTGGGTTTTTTCTCACACCATACATACACTATTAGGTATATGTAGACCTTGTTTTAAGTTTGACTCAGGTAATGGAAATGTGTGAGGAGATGGTGGAACCGATTATTAGAGAATACATTTCTTGCAGGTGTTTTTGGTGGTGGCTCAAGGGAGATATCCCGCTTGTCACATGGAGGTTGATGACTCAATCTCATTGTTCCCTTTTTTATTATTGTCTTTTTAGTTTTTTCATAATGTTTTAAAATGATGAATGTCATAAAATGATGTACTTTTTTTGTTTTTTTAGTCTTGGTTTGATTTTACTCTTATGGAATTCTTTTATTCCTATATAAATGGGTGATATCATTCCCATGGAAAAATGTTGATACTAGGAACTATTTTCTGACATATGGGGACTGAAATTCCATTCAGTTTATGCCACAAACTGGGTTGTGGGTCAAGTTGGATGGTGCTCTGGCCTAGTTCATGAAAAAATAATACTAGAGGAGGCCATTCCCTATTGGGTCACATTATTTCGGAAACTGTTTGGGTATAATATGTATAGGATTTTCAGTAAATGATGGCTTGAATATGATTTGGGTTTCTGGTTAGACAACTTCATGATGAGACTTGATTTTCTATTGTAATTACAGTTTTATTTGGTTCCAGGGGTTTTTGTCGCTTGTTTTTTGTTTGGGAAAAGAAATGGGAGTAGGGATAATGGTCTCAATAAGCCAACTAGGCCTAGAAATCCATGTAGATGAGTAACATGGTCTTTAAATACTCACCACAATGGTGGTGTGATTGGCGTATGGGAAAAACCATATATAAAACCATGCATTGACAGTGGTTTTCCTATTTAACTTGTTTTGTGTCTTCATTGGTTCTAATTTTTTTTGAGAACCATTATTTTATAATTGTGAAAAATAACTTTAATGAAATAAAAATTTGATTTTTGGAAAGTGGAATGTGTATCTTAAAAATCATTTTCTATGATGATTTAGAAAAGCGTATTTTCATAAAATGTACTTTTTGTAAAATGAGGATTATTTAAATGAGATCAGTTTTTTATGATAAAAATTTGAGAGTTAATGAAATGGGATTTTTGTGGAAAAAAAATTGTTTTAAAAAGGGCTCTGGAAAAAAAAATTTAATAAGGGGAAAATAAATTTTTGTCAAATTGGATTTGATGGAATGAGTTTTTTTTCCTTCATGAAAATGTTTTGAAATGGAGTGAATTAGATTTTTGGATGGGATCCATGGAATTTTATTTTCAAAAAAGGTGATATGATTTGGTTTCTAGGATTTTAATGTGATTTTTGACTTATTTGGGGTGATCTTTTGGAATGTTTTATGAATTTATGAAAGTTGATATTGTGGGTAGAATGTTATGCTTTAGGGAGTGGAAAAAAAAATTCGACATTGGTACTTCGATAAGATACCTCATCTATAGGATATATGTGGAAAGGTGAATAAGATCCTAGTACATAATAACAATATGCATGTGTGAGATTATATGGAATATATTTGGTGAATGAGAAACCCACCTATATCGTTTTATTTTAAATTATTCAGTTATGAGAAAATTAGTTTTTTTGGTGACCAATGGTTTCTTGGTGTGTGTTCTAATGATTTCGCAATATTTTGTATGAGGTGTTTTATGTTTGATAACTCTTAGTTCCTGAATGGGGATTAAATTTTCCAATACATTGATATATTGGTTTTGAGATGATTGTTAGAAGGTTCCATTGAGATGTGTTTAGGAATATTTTAAGATGGTTCCCTTTGTGTGTCCATGATTTTTTTGTAGTGATTTTTTGCTGATGGACTAGTTTGAGTGGGTCCTCGATTTCCCCTATTTGAAAGTTCATTCCCCCATAATATTTCTATGGACATTTTAGTGTATATATGGGTGGGTTACCATTAGTGTACCATCTATATTATCAATGTATTGAATTTATTCTCATGTTTTGGAATCCAAATTCTACTGTATTTTATGGTTATTAGAATACTCTTTAAGAGGAAGTTTGGATAAGGTAAATTGAAAAGTGATTTTTTTCAATGGGTTCTAAGATTCATTAAAGCTATTTTTTACAAATTTATGACTCAACTAATGACCTGAAAGTTGTGTAGAGAAATTCCAGTAATGGAAAGAGGCCATAGGATGTTGGTTCTAGCCACAATCTTAAAATTTATTTAGATATTTCATTAGTTTCTTCTAATATAGGGATCAGGCTATGCCACACGTGTGGAAAATATGATCTTATGAATCTATTTTTTCCATTTGTATATGTTGTGTGCTATTTGGGGCTCAGTTAAAAGTCCCTTTCTTTGTAGGAATTTTTTTTTGTTAATCTTCATGTTCAGTGGTGTTTTATTTTGTCATGATTTATTTCAAATTAAATTGTTCATGTAGTGAAGTCTTTTTCGAATTTTTACTATAATTGAAGTATGTTTCTATTTCAAAAACATGGAATTTATTAATTTTAAATGGATCTATCTTCTATGTGTTTTTCCTTTATTTATCATCTGAGGTGAATAATGGATAATATTTGTACATATTCTAAGCCCTTATCTTGGTGGAAGTGCCATGTTGAGGTGATTTAATTTGAATGGAATGTTTTCATCTTTTTATTGTACCTATAGTTATATGTGTTCACACAAGAAACCAAATAAAGTGTTCTAGACAGAGATTTTCAATGCATAACTGTGAGGTAGGACATGCTTGAAACATCATAGATCCCTCATAGTCCCCAGAGTACAGCTGGAATATAGCAAGGAATCATATGGGGTGTAAGGGACCTTGGTCCATCTTGATCTCTAGTGTTGTATGGGGACAATTCCAAATTCCCTATTATAACTCCTTTATTTTGAAAATTTATCCTTTTGTGGATAGTGCAATGGAGGCCTTACTTTTCATTATGACTAGTATGGTTAGGTGCTTTTACTAGGTTATTAGGAGGAATGACTATATCGTTTTCTGGAATCTTAGTGTGGTTATTCTTGTGTGGTCAACCATGTAAATCAGTCTCAGTTTTGGTTTGTACTCATTTGGAAGTTGTCGTGTCCCATGGGGAATGGTGAATGACCATGCATTTCCCACGTAGTTTTTCATTTCTTCATTGATTCCCATATGGTGGGGGTTTTGTGTGTGAAAGAATATACTATGTTGGACCATGTAGGGTTCCCTTCTGGGCCAATACTAGTTGGTTATGATGGTTCGTTCTTATGGTGGCGAGACCCACCAAAAGTCTCCCAGGAATATCATTCGGAATAAGTTGGTGATATTTTCACTCTAATGGTGTGGATTCCATTCAGGCCTCATCATGTTGATCATATGGTCTCTTCTATGGAGTTTTTATCGAAGTGGGTAGTCTCATTTAGATCTATCTAATTATGAGTTCCTTCCATGAGAAAATATTGGGGTTGGAGCCGGCCCAACAGTTTTATTGATGTGAGGTTATGGAAGTATTCAACAAGATGTTTTTTGAATTTCTTCTCTCATTCACGATAAACGGAATGTGTCTTTTGGTAATGTATAAAGTTTTCTTATACTAAAATGTTGGATAATTCATTTTGAGAGTCAATTTTAACTTGATCGATCAACTAGATGTGTTTCATCTTTTGGGGGTAGAAGGTGTATGATAGTGAGACCATTTTGGCCTCCAAAATTAAACCTTGTGAACCTCTATTTCTAGTTGTGGTGTTATTATTTTTTTTCTAATTTGATGTATATTGGTAATCTCATTGATATGTGGAGGAGTATCAGAATTTATTTTGAGATCATTCCTTGTTGTGGCTTTCCTAGTTTGGAAAGCGTTATAGTGGGAAGAATTGTCATACTTGGGTTTTTATTTTTGTTTTTAGACCCAATTCTTTTACGGGTTTCAATTTTTCTCCCATGGACCTAGTGTGATGGGTATGATATTTAGAGATAATATTTCTATTTATTACAATTATTGTTTTCCACTAGGTTCCTCTATGTGTTTTTGGAGAAAAAAGGGAAATTTGTTTCAAACAACATGATGTGTACAGTTGGGGAACAATTAGTAGAAACTATGCACCTTGCACCGGTAACTGTGTGATGGGTTGGATTTTTCTAATATGAGCTACCAAATGGAATCGACACAATATTTCAGGCCATGTGTACTAACCATGAGGTTGGATCCTCTTAAATAGATAGGGACACACTATCATCGCTTGGTTTGACAAAAAGCATGGGATAATCATGCACGATGTCCAGATCATTAAAAATTCTAAAATGAAATTTTTTTCCTCTCTAGTTTTACCCCAAATCCATATATATCTTCTCCATTAGACCTTTTCACCCCTAGGTGCCTCCCTTCATTACTTTTATCTCCCTTGGGCTCTATCCTCTTTGTGTATTAGGCATGGAAACATCAAGGAATCATTATTTAAGTGGTTTTCATCTTCCATTTCTCCTCTTTTCTAGGGTTTCTCTCCTTCTTCTATGGGACTTCTTATTTCTAGTGGGTTGGGTGGTCTCTTTAGGGATGAATCTTATACATTAGGGTTCATTCTTGATGTTTTTTTGGATTTTTCCTTGATAGGTTCATGTGGTGGCACGGTTGTGGTTTCACAAAAAATTTTAGAAGTTTATATACATTCAGTTGTTGGTTCAATGTTATAAATTTTTTGGATGATATGATATACTTTATTGGATAATTATTACATTCTATTTCATTTATTTAGGTGGTGTTTTTTTGGGTGGTTTTGGAAATCCTAATTTTTTTAAATGTTCATTTTATAATAAAATGGATATGATTTTGTGTTTTCCCTATTGTTGTGTTTTCTGGAAGTGTTCATGGATTTCTTTGAAAGGTTATAATAATGATTTCAAAGGAACAAGAAGTAAAAATATATATAGATGTGAGTTTTTCATATATAAATAGATTTTTATGGCATGTTGGATTTTTTT
The DNA here is from genome assembly GCA_963277665.1 of Viscum album. Lineage (NCBI taxonomy): Eukaryota > Viridiplantae > Streptophyta > Magnoliopsida > Santalales > Viscaceae > Viscum > Viscum album. The sequence goes on from OY728129.1 coordinate 1,551,346,975, forward strand.
TGAACAATTAATTTGAATTGTGAATTATATAATGTCGTGAAGCATGCTTTAAAGTGAAATTGATTTCATTGTGATTTTGAAAGAGGATAAACCCACAGAAAGGTTAAAATTGACTATTTTTTTCCTTATGATGTTGTCAAATGGGTTTCAGGAAAAGTTCAAGAAGATTGAATGGTGTATTTCAATAGAGTTGACGTGTGTAAAATGAATGTGTAATGTTTATATAAAATGGTGGTTTCCACATAGTCATTTGTGAAATTGGTTATTTACAAGGAATTTGTAACATTGATTAATGAAAGTGGGATATGTTTAACATGTGAACATGAATTTGAGAACAAGGGTATCATGGGTATATAGGCGAGCTAGATAGATCTAGTACACAAGTGATTCAGATGTGGCTTGTCCCGGTTTCACTTAGCATTTTTAGAGATTATAACACTATCTAAACTATGATTATGTTTGGAGGCCACTGGGCCTATGGTGTGTCTCCTCATAGTGTGTTGTGCATGGGAAACCTGTGATTGTGGTTACTATTCTATATTTCAATAAGTTATGAGATTATATTCTACACTCGATCTATATCACTCCATGGGATTTACCCATGGTTCTCCCTTGTAAAATGTGGCATTTATGATATGCTTCAATCTATCATATATGGTGGACCTTGAGTACATTTAATTTTTAAGAAATTACATTGAGTAATCATTTCCATTGAATTTTTTTCAATTAATATTGTTTTTTAAATTAGTTCATAAAAAAGATTCAAAAGCATATTGTTTAGTGTTCTCATTAATTCATCCTACCACATTATAGTATGAAATCATTTTCATTAGGTGGAATCATAATGGGATTTGGATCACACCCAACATACACCATTGGGTGTATGTAAAATTTGTTTAATGTTTGACTCAGCAAAATTCAAGGGGTGAGGAGATGGTGGATCTAGTTGTTAGAGATTCTCATTCTTCTAGATATTGGTGGTGGTGTATTTGGAGAGATGTCCCACTTACTACATTGTTGTTTTTGATTTAGTCTCTTTGTTCCAATTTTGATTGTAGTATTTTTCTTTTTTGTTAATGTTCTAAAAAATTGAATCTTAAAAATTGTTTTTCTTTTTTTTTTGGTTTTTTTATTAGTCATGGTTTGTGGTTTTATCTTGTGGACTTATTTTAGGCATGTCTAAATGGGTGAAATAGTTCCCAAGGAAAAATGTTGAAACCCAGGCACTTGTTTTCGGCCATTGGGGATTGGGAATTTCATTCGGTTTATGCCACCAACTGGGTTAGGTTTTGATTTGGATGGCGCTTCAGCCTGGTTTGTGAAAAATGAAAACCAAGTATCAAAACTGATATTTCCTTTAGAATAATAGGTGAATAATTATAAAACATGGAAATAAAATAAAAAATAAATTTATTTATATCAATAACATTCTCCTAACACATTTTTATATCCTAAAACTGTATAGTATAACTTGGGGAATACATAGGCAAATTAATGAGCTAAAAAATTAGTAGTTGAATAAACATAGGAATAAATCACAACACATGGGTTTGGAAGAATAATAAGATGAAATAAAAAGGCATGAAACAGGAATAAACATGTATAATCATAAAATATATATCATGGGGACAATTTATCATGGAATCATAGGAATGGTGTAGCACCATATAACATGAAATAAACAAGATTCATAGTCAACTGATATGACTATAACACATGAGAGAAAATTTCCCACAATGGATTAGGTTCACTACCTAATACAATAAATGATATTTCATGTGACCTAATGTTAACCAATACATTGGAGTTATATCTAGGTGAACTCATCATAAAATTATCATGCATTTTTTCCCTCATGAATAATCAAACATAAATAATACACATAAGGGTTACTCATCTAACGAAATGAGTATCGTAATCGTGTCATATCACATAACCTATGAGAGTATCATAAGGGTGTCCAGGAAAAAAAGGTTTTAAATAATAAATGGAAATAAATAAGATAAAATAGTTGTAGATAATGATAAATTATTTCTAAGAGAAGTGAAATAATGTAAAACGAGTGTTGAATAAAAATTACAAATGAGACACTTTAAAGCGATTTAAGGAAACTATAAAAGTGTTTTTGAAGAGGAAAAATGAATAATTGTATGCATTAAACATTAAATGAACTAATATATTTTTTCATGATAAAATGTCTGGTTTTTTTAGAAATTATAGTGGATTAAAATAGTTTATGGAGTGTAATTTGAAATGGGTAAGGAACAGAGAAGTTCCCCTTAATAGTGCTTGCTTTTCAAGAGGATTTGATAAGGGATCCTTTTTAAATACTCATTTCCCTGTGAAGTAAATAATAATTGAGATCGATATATATGTTTTGAATATAAAAAAATAATATATAATAATTACATATGAATATTTAAGAGTTAATAAGATGAAAATAAATATAAAGCATTACCCAAATAAAATATGAAGGTTTGGAGAGACCCATTACCTTTTGTGTGAATGTGTTTTAAAGATGAAAAAATATACTAGATAATTAAATTTTATTAATTAATAATGTTATTCCAATCATATTTAATAAATATTTTATTTATATAAATTTATTAAGTCTATTTATGGTCATTTATTTGTGTTAAAATGTTTAATATAATTGTTTTGGGAGAGTTTGTTTTATGATTTTAAGATTGGTTCCCACGAATTAATTATGGAATTTATTGTCCTATAGACAAAAGACTCTAATAGTGGATTGATGTGTTATTAAAATACCTCAACAATTATAAATGGTCATATATATTTCAATTTAATTTTATATATGGGAATGACGCATTAGAGAAAATATTAATTTAAATTTGTTACTATAGGTTGGTTTTTTATTATTATTATCACAAACTAGTTTTGTTTTAATATTTGATATTATTTATTTATATTAGTTACATAACATGAAAAAAGATAATATATACAAATTTAAATATTATTTAACCATAAAATTTTTTATGACTATCCTTGAAGGTGGTAATGGGAAATGAAAACTCGTCATCCACGAAGTATGTTACTCGACACCTCAAGAGTGATGTTTTCATTTTTTAGAATAAAAGGAGTGGAGAAGACATTTGATGATGGATATTCCATTAAAAAATAAATTTATATTTTATATGTGATATTGGATTTAGATAGTTACTTTCTATATTTTCTGAAATGATAATGTTTAATAATGATTGAATTTTAGAAAGAAACGTGGACGATTTTCCTTCTTGAATATCATCTCTTTGAGAAACTCTCTATTGAACAAGGGTTTTGACTTTTGTAGTAACCAGAATCTATTGGGTTTTTAGAATATTATGGGGGAAGGGAACGGGGGATAATTTAAACAAACATAGGGATTATATGTTTTGAGGAGATGGGGTGGTTTGGAGTGGTATTTATAGAGGAAAGAGTGGTGTGTTTTGATTATATTATTAATTAATTTATTTTATTGGCTTAGAAAAATCAATAGTTTCAGTCCATATCACTAAAGACATAATATAAATAATGATGGTTTGATATAATGTTTGTAACATTATGCATATATCATTCATGACTCAATAATTCATGTATTTTTATATACCGTATATTATCATATATCACTATTCACAAAAAAATTAACTATTTTAGAAAAATCCTAAAAATTTACCCTAATTTTTTTGTCATTCAGATTTTAAAAATATTAACTATTTTGAAAAAATAATTTAATGAATAAGATATTTTAAATTTTTTTTAAAAATATTCATTTATTTGAAAAATACGGATTCTAATATTATAATTGATTTTTTGAAATATTGAAAATTTAAATTACGTCTCATTAATTTGTCGTAAAATTATAAGACAAAAAATATTAATTCATAAATATATTTTGGGAATATATTTTTTCTTTTAACTCATCATATTATTTATAATATTTAAAATAAACTTGTATATTTCATTAAAAATAACAACACATAATTTATTACATTTAAAACATTTCTTTACTTATTCCATGTTATAATTATATCATATTTCCATTTATAAGATAACATAATTTTATTTATACTTCTATAGAAGGGGTTAATATTATGAAATCCATATTACTATTCCTAACAATATATTTATTATTCTAACTATCAGGTCACTATACCAATGGTTATAGTTCAATTGCACATAGGGTTTAATACTTCAAATAAATACCTCTTATTCCTTTCATCGATAACTTCATATTTCCCTCAACGTTATATAAACATTAATAATTTAAATGAGTTTTTATTTTTTTTCTACTTCATTGTTTCTGGGTTCTTTCTTTATAGTGGATCATACATATCCAAATATTCATATTTTTGTGATCTTATTTTCTATTTATTGATCCATTGTAATATTCATAATTCATATCATCTTGTTTTATGACTAATGTATGATACTTCATCTAGGAGAATAATGTTTTTATTAGATTATTTATGTGATGCATTTTCGTTATACAACAAGAAATCATTATAAAAATTAAATTCTATTGATTAAATTCTATGTTGTTACATTCTTCATCCTTTATAAAATTTCACCATTGAAATGTTATTGTAAATACAATGTTGATTTCAGGTGATGGTACATAACTTTCATCGCTTCCTTCAATTCACATGTTAGAAACATTTATTTACAGTTCCACCATAGTACATTGACTAGGTGATTTATCCTATTGGGTAGAAATTTATCACTGTAGTCTAAGATATTCACTGGATTCTACTCATAATAGAGATAATTTTCCATATGTGGAACCCCTGAATTGTGTATATATGATAGATCTGGTGTTTTCTTAATCAAGAGGGATATGTAGAACACATACTGTACATGATTTATGGTTGGTGTGAGTTCTAGTTGATCGACCTCAACTCTAACTTGATCCAGAATCTTGAAGGTGTCGATGTACCTTGTGTGTAGCATAGAATTCTTCCAAAATATCATCACTCTATACCATTGATATATATGTTTAAATAACATGTCACCAACCACAAAATATAATTTATTTTGATCATTGTCGACATAGATCATTAGTCTACTTTGGGATTCCTTGATGCACTGCTAAATGTTTTTCACTATTTCTACCATTTCATTGCCCATTTCAGGTCTCAAAATCATAAATTCACCAAAATTATACCATAATGTTTATGTTTTACATATTTTCCTATATATTGTTTCATATGGAGCAATTTGGATGCTTCAGTGGGAAATAGTTTCTTAAGGGAACTCAATCGGTGGAATGTGATTTTCCCATCCTCCATTGATTCCCATAGAACATGCTCTAAATAGTGCTTCCAATGTCGAAATAGGACACTTAGATTGTCCATAATGTTATGTAAGATAAGATTTACTAAATCCCAACTCAGTGTTTAGTGCGCATTGGAGACATTTCTAGAAATTAGAGGTAAATATATGTTCACAATCAGATAGAGTATATATTGATACCCCATGTAGCTTCACCACTTATATGATGTATATCTAAGCATGTTAGTTGAGTTTGAAATCATCTCAAGTTGAAATATAGTGATTTCTTGTTGTAATATGATCTAATATAACCCATATACAATGATTTTATCTAGATCTATTTAGGAGTCCCATGAAAAAGTCTACAGTGTTGTTTCCCATTTCCTCATAGGTATGGTTAGTGGTTACTTCATCCCCTTAGAAAATTTTCTTTCATCCATCAGTTGATAAAAATATAGGAACATTGATGTATATTTAGATATCTTTATCTTTATAATGTCCCACAAATACTTCTCTAGGATATCTCCATACATCTTTGTGTTCCTCGGGTGAATAGAGAAGGTTGAGCTCTGTGCGTCTCCCGGAAGTTATTTCATTATTTACAAATGGGATGGTACATATAATCATGACCCAAATTATATGCCTACTTCTTCATAACATTTAAACTCTAAGAATTTCTCTTTTTTAATAACATCTAACATAATTATAATTTCCATATCATATCTCTGAGTATCCTTTATCATCCCTAAAAGGATGGTTGAGAAATCGTTTGAGAAAGGATTGATGATTTTCTATCCTTAATGATTCATAGGTCCATCATTTTCAAGTATGCTAATATTTAATCCTTCTCAGTTATCATCATTGATAAAGTTTCTATTAGATAATCTTCCACTTCATTTTCATTACCATAATGGTATTGGATTAAGCATTTATAATACAAGATAAACTATGAACATATTCATTGGTTAATATTATGATGCTCCTAGGTTAATATATATTTGATCTTATTTTTGATAATTATATATCTCATAGTTATCCACACAAATATAATCACTCTATATTTTCATTGCAAAGATCACATCCACTGCATCTAGATCAAGTATGGGATAATTTTTGTAATGAAATTTCATATACCTTTATGAGAGGGATATCACTTTATCCTTTTTCATTAGTATACAACCTATAAACTTATTTATTAATCAATACATACAAAACATATTTATCCATATGTTGGTAGTGTGACTAATGGTGAAGTGATAATAATCTCTTTCAACTCTTTGAAGTAGCATTTAAATTCACCAGAAAAGACAAACAATACTACCATGTGATTCAACATGGTTAGCGGGTTTGACAATCCTGATATGTTCCTCTAAAAATTATCATCAATACCCAACTTGACCGAGGAAACTATGGATATCCATTCTAGGAATTTCAATGGGCCACTCTTAGATTTCCTTTAACTAGGAATGATCCACTTATATTCATTTTCAAGTGATAACAGGCCCCATGAATGATACATCATCTCTCTAAAACTCACATTTATTATATTTTTCATAATTTATCTCCCTTCTTAAAGTTGTTATCACAATAGTCAAATGTTCATTGGTTTCTTCCTTATTCTTGGAATATATCAGAAATATCATTTCTAAACAATGCATCAAATTTTTGAGGTAATCTATAATTGATCTAGTAATTTATACATGAGGATTACTAGATAATTAGTCAGTCTAATGTGAATCACTATGAACTCATACTGTCAAAATATCATTGGGATGTAGGTATTGGTAATTTCATCATTCCAATCCTTTAATTGGTGATATCCCATACGACGGTACTCATTTGATAAATTTTGGGCCCCACATAGATGGTCAATAAATTCATCTATCTATAGAAAGAAAAAGTTGTTATTTATTCCAATTTTTTGAGATCATGATAATCATTATATTGCACATTGATCCATCCATATTCATGTTGAAAAGGACGGGAACACCCCATGGGGAAGCAAAAGAGATTATTAAACCCCTGTTCAAATTCTATTGTAACTACATCATTATTCAGTGTAAATCAACAGTGGACATTCTATAAGTATACACTAATTTAGATAGTGATGAAGTTATAAGATCAAATGAGAACTCACCCTCTACGTCAAGAGGAATAATAAGAAATTATTTAGGGAACACATCAACATAATCTGTCACAATGGGAATTTATTTTAACATGATCCTCTAATATTCCTCTATCATTTTGTCTAGACATTATTTCTCATAAGGAAATTATATCCATAATTAATAATATTATTCTAAATGAGATTCATCATCAACTTTACACTTATACAAAATTGAGGATTCCTTAGGATATGAAGAGTGATCATCCTTTACTGATATTATATGTTGAATTTCTATAAAGATAGTGAATTTATTCCTTATATTGTATCAAACTCTATAAATGGTAGTATGATGAGATTTTGTTTGGTGGTAGAGTCCAACAAAATTAATTATGGAATATTAATATACTTTAAGTTCAATAATATTCCCATTTTATATTTTCACAGATAAATCTACAGTCATATTTTGATGTGGGGTTTGAATGGATATAATATACTTACAAGATATGAAATAATTAATAGAACTAATATCAAAATGTATGTTCTACATTATCAAATAAATAACATTTGTAATAATCACTAAATCATTTTCATGATGCTCCATAGATGTAGTGATAACATATTTCCTTCCTTATTGCTTTAGAGGTTGTTATTGTTGATTTCATCTAACAACCCTTTCCTTAAGGAATTTTCACGAATAATCACCTTGTTCTTTACAATTGAAACAATGCACTAAAGGATGAGTATTGATCTTTAGTTTCTGTATTCTTTTAAATTAGTGGGGTTCTTCAAATCCCTTTGGTAAAAATTAGCATGGTGACCCCATCTTCCACATTTGACGCTTCGTTTGGTTCCCATTATGCAGTTTCTAGGAATCATCCTCCGACATATTTGATATGTGGGATTCTAGTTTTTCATTATTTCATAATATTTTTCTATTAAACCTCCCATATTAAACTCAATTTTATTCTTTTTATTCCCCTTCACATGAGACCACTGAGAGTCACCAATCTCCATCTCAACCATTAGGGTAAATTAGAAAATCTCTAAGTTGCTTTAAAATTCCAAAATCTCCATGGATTTTTATATTCCTGACATTAATTCAGTAAATAAGTGATCCATATTTCATTCCAGGTCCATAAGAAAGACAAAGGTTTATCGTGAAGGCCTTGAAAATTTTCCTCAATCACCTTGATGGATTCAACTTCTTTCTAGTTTAGTATAAGGAACTCCCTCTCCATATTAATATGGAGTGTTTGGGGAAAATAATTACTAAAAAATAGTTTCAAGAATCCTTCACAATAAATAGAATAAATTTCCACCATATACATTTTTTTGATCAGTTTCCACCACTAATTAGATTCTCTATAAAACTGATAATCTAATATCATGACTATTTCTTCTTGTGATCATTGTAGGACAAATAATATCTTCTCAGTAGAGTTAATACATTGGTCTATGATAAGGGGATTAGAAGATCCACAAAATATTGGTGTTCATGGTCTCATAAAGGATTATATCAAAAATTTATCTCTCTTAGGATAAAGTTGGCATTATGCATGAATCATGTTATTATTAATAACAAGATCTCGTTGTATGAAAACAATAATGATGTTTTGATCTCCCATTCTAACTATATTTAGAATATAATTAAGACAATAATCACATTGACAATAACATTACTTGTTGGCATGAGTCCTGCTATTTCCCATAATTAACTAATAAAAATTAATATAGTTAATGGGATTTAATACCTAGCAAATAAGAATACAAAAGGAACCCATGAACATATAAGTATAAAACTAGAAATGAAAAGTTAACTAAAACTCACGATTTCCTAATGTAAAATATAGGTTATCCAGGGTGATAAAATTATCCATAGTGTTCTTACTAATGTTTTCTATTCCCAATAATAACTAATAAATATTCCATGTTCTGATAAGAACTGTAGATACCCTATAATTTTACACATATTATTACATGATTTTAAGAATAATTATCCATCAAATTGGAATAAAGGATCATAAAGTATGGTTTCTTTGGAAGATAAGTTACATAATTAGAAAACATGAAACTAAAAAATTATTTATATAAATAAAGAGCTCATAACTCTCTTTGAGCTCCTAAAACCACATAGGACAACCTGAGGAACACATAGACAAAATATTTCAGCTAAAAATATTAGTAAGTGAATAATCATAGGAGTATAACATGATGAAATTAAAAATAATGACATATATAGCATGGGATAAAGTGATCATGATAATATATGAATGTTTCAGAAAAATATTACTTGGCATAAACATGAGTCAAAGCTAACTTCTAAGACTATATCACATGGTGTAAAATGACCCATAATGGATTATGTTTACTCTCCAATCCCATAAATTACATATTGTGGGACTAAATAATATAAAATGAACTTATTTTGAAATTATGGTGCACTCATCGTATCATTTTCATGTATATGTGTTTCATATGAAGAATCAATCACAAATAATACACGTAAGGGTTACCCATGGAAAGCGATTGGCATTGAAATCATGTAATACATAAGAACAAAAATGAGATTATCATAATGGTTTCTATGAAAAAAAGGTATATAAATATTACATGGAAGTTAATAATATAAAATTGTAATAGATAATAATAAATTCTGTACATAAAAAATGAAATCATGTAAAAAGAGTGTTTAAGAAACTTTATAAATGAGGCATTTTGATGCGATTTAAGGAAAAAATAAAATGTTTTCAAGTGGAAAATGAATAGTTTTTTGTATTAAAACAAAAATGAACTAAGATATTAATTAATTTCAAATTTAGTTAATTATTATAAATAATGGTTTATTAATATTTTTATGGAGTGTAATTTAAAATCAGTATGGAATAGAGAAGTCCCCATTAATTGGTATTACTTTCGATAGGAATTAAGAAGGGATCCTTTATGGGGATAGATTTATAGTCTTGGATAATACATATATGAATATATAAAAATTAGATAATAATATTGAAGAGGTAGCTTGAGGAAAATTGAGTTAAAGTGTTACCTAAATGAAATATGGAGGTGCATAGAGATCCATTAAATAATTCCTAAATGTAATCTTCAGTTTCACTTAATGTTATATATAATCAAATTAGATTCATTAATAATTTAATTTTTATCTTATTAAACTTATATTTCATTTATTATTATTTAATAATATTCATTTATGGTCATTTTTTTGAGTTATAATGTTTAATTTCATTGTCCAATGAGCATTTATTTCATGTTTTTTTTGATCATTTACCATGATTATAGTATGTGAGTTCTTGTGAAATGGAAGAAAAACTACAGAAGTAGAGGGAAAATCAATTAATGAAAAATAAAAATTCTTTGTCCATGAAGGTAGTTTTTCGACACCTTATTAACAATGTTTTAATTTTTTTTAGATTAAATGGATAAGATAAGAGATTTAATGATTAATATTCCATTAAAATTATAAAATTTTTATATATATATAATAATGGTGTAATAATGACACTTTTATATTGTTGGGGGAAAGTATTATTTTGAAAAATAAATAATATAGATGAGAATGGTGTAGGACTTTACCCCTTGAATATAGTCTACATGAGAACCTCATTGAGGAACATGAGTTTGGTGTTTTGTAGAGGACATAAGGTTTTGGACATGCGACGGAGGATTAGGAAGGTAATTGATATGAATTTAAACATTTTTCATGCCATGTATTGTTTGAGAATAAGGGGCGGTGAGTGGTCCTATTTGTTGGGGGATAAAAGGGGTGTTTTTTATTATTTTATTCATTAGTTTGTCATTTTGGATCAAGAATGTAAATAGTGTTGATAGTTATCACTAAATAAATTATATAATTACATTATTTTGAGATAATGGTTCATTAATCAACCATAAATTAGTGATGACTAAATAATTCATTATTTCATTAAATACCATAAATTATTGTAGCGCACTATTCCAAAAAAAATTAACTATATTAGAAAAAATACAAAAAAATCCAAACAATTTATTAATGTTTAGATATAAAAAATGATTGACATTTTTTCAAAATAAATTTCTAAATATGAGAAATTTATTTTTTATTGAAAATCAACATTTATTCACAAATATTGATTTTAATAATATAATATATTTTATAACACATTGAAAATTTTATTAATGTCTCATAAAATTATATAATAAGTATAAGAAAACAAAATATTAATTTAAGAATCTATTTTAGGAAAATAATTTTCCTTTTAAAATATTATATTAATTATAAAATTGTAAATAAACAGAATTATAATAAAAATCCCTTTAGTTAATTTATCATTATTGTATCATTTATTTACCTATCACATAATATAAATATATCATATTTTAATTTATAAGATACCTAAATTTTATTTTTTACTTTCATAGAATATGTTACTACTATAATCGCTGGATTACTATTTCTAACAGTCATACTACTATTCTAATGGTTAGTTTACTATTCCAACAGTATGATTTCATATGGTCATATGGGGTTAATACTTTATATAAATTCTTATTACCCCCATTCAATATTTAATTATATTTCTCAAAAAGTTTTACATACATTCAAATTTTAATTTGTAACTATGTTTTATTTCTACCACTTTGTTCATGAGTTCTATCATTCATGTTTATATAGAAGACCCAATTTTTACTTTTCTTATTATCTTATTTTTTATTTATTTACCCCCAATAATATTTATCATTATTATTGCATTTTTTTATAAATAATCTATCATTCTTATGTTATGAGAATAATATTTTCATTGTGTTCTCTATATGATGTATGTGCTTTATAATAAATGAAATAAATATAAGAAGGAATAATTCCATTGATAAAACTCTAGGTACATTTGTAAAATATCTCAAAATTATACACTTTAAAATAAGATATGTCAAATTTAAAATAAAAACACTATTCCATGTTTTAATTTTACATATTTTTTTATTTTTTATTTTAACAAATATATAATCATCTGATCAAGTATTAAAACCCATTATCCCCATTGTAAATCCCTTACATAAATTCATCTCATTCCCTAGACCTAAAAATTCATCATTTAATAAGACTCATAATATTATTTTATACATTGCATAGTCAAAAAAAAATCCTTAAAATTTATTCTCATTGGAAAGCAATAATCAATCATGTAATGGGTAATATTCCTTTTGTTTCCATTAATTTTCATGTTTTATTGATCAAAATTTATATATGACTATTATATACACATATAAAATTATATTAAATGTTATATTGTCATGAATTAAATCATATTAATATATCGTTTAAATAATTTTTAGAATTTATGAATTCAAAATCATTATCTATGAATCTATGACCATATGCCATTAACTGGCATTTTAGAGTCACGAAGGAAGATTCCAAATACATATGTGTTATTTAATATAATTTATTTAACATATATTATATATCATTAATAATAATTATTATAATATATAATGATTATAAAATATTTATAATTTATATTATTTACATATATTTTTCTCCTTTGACCAATTCTATTCATGGTCAATTAACCTCTTATTGGGGAGTTTTTAATACATTACTTAACAACGCCATTATTCATAGTCATCCTAAAATATTTATATTACAAATATATTAAAAATTTTATAATTTATATTCTTATAGTGTAAATGGATTAATGGATAAATAATATTTATGTGATGACATGAAATCCAAATAAAAATGTATATTTTAAATAAATACATCATTGACCATTTAATAATTATAAAACTATTAATAAATTAACTCTAATGGATTTAAATGATGATTTAAAATACTGATTATATTTAGTCCCTTTTGGAATTATTTTCAAATAAACTTATTTCTAATAATTTTTTTTAAAATGATTAATAAAATGGATCTATATTAATTTGATTATATCTTGATCCCATTTTTATATTTACATGTTTTATTTAATATCATTTTCAATGGGTTTTTACATGATAGTTGAAATATTATTATTCTTATTCAAATATTATGGTAATTTACATTTTAATCCTTTTAAATCAAATATAATAATGATCATGCCTAAACGTATAATGGATATAAATTGAACTCCCCTAACCATTACCATTGTGATTTGTCTCTATTTTCAACTAATAAATAAGATTTTATAAATTTCTTTTTTTCTATTTTTTCATCATTGTTTTTCTAGATGAAACATTTCAAAGAATCACAAACTATTTTAGTAAGATATAAAATTTAAATTCTTATGTGTTTCCTTATAATTTTCAGATGTTTATTCTTACCTCAATCTTATATCATGTGGTCAAATCTCACATTTTTTGTATAAAATGTATTAATATAACTATTCACATTAATTTTAATTCATCATATTCATTTTCAATTGAATTATAAATATTTAATTGTGTGTTTAATAATGAACTTTTGACATATAATTATATGATTAATGACTCTATAATGAAACAAATTCATTAATCATGGGCTTATTTTCACATTAGTGATAGTCATATAATTCATATATATAGTGTCTATTTTATTATGTGTATATTATGGTTTGATGTGTGTTATATAAATTATTTGTACAACTAATTCATTTTTTAATGTTGTATATCACATGATGTTATCATTACTCAATATTGTTATATCTTTATTAACATGAAATATATTATTCATTAAAAATACATTTGTCATGAACTTAGTTCTAGCTTTGTTAATATTCTATATTTTTCATGATGTGTTTCTAACATTAACCAATGGTATTATGATTTATTCATATTAATATTAAATATTACATTTATGCTTCAATATTTATCAATATTCTTATTATTCATGTCTGATGTCCAACCTATTTATCATCCATTTTCATAGTTTTAGATAACTATTTTCATTATTGTATGTCCCAAGGTGATATAAAGGGTTATGTATGATTTATTAAATATATTATATGTTTGTTAGGATGGATTTCCTAATGTTTATGTTTTATTTCATATAAGGTGAATAATAAATAAGTCCTTAGTTCCAAATGAGAGTTAACTATTAAATAAATTAATATTTAATGAAATATCTGTTCTTCTATTCAATATAATAGTATCTATATTTAACTCGATATACAATTGTGGTTCTGGGCCTCATCTTAGTATACTTATTAAACAAAAAATTACATCACTATCTAGATTATTGTAGGTTGGATAATTGTTTCACCCTGATATGTCTTATATATATATTATTTATATTATATTATTATATGTCATGATAATAAAAGTTTTCACATTCCATATTAATGTGATATATTTTTTTACATAATATTATATTAGGATAATAAAATATTTTAGTGACACAAAATATGCACTCTACATTTTATTAAACATCAATTTTGTTCAAAAATATTATTCTATGAGAGAGAATATTAATTGAAAACTATATAGTTGTAACTAAGGATACATCTAATTAATATATATGAGAAAATCTTGTGATATTTAAATCCCAAAACAATACAATGTGTTAGATTCCTTAAAATGAGAAACATAACATGATACGATTTTATTGGTTCTATAGTGATATTTTATATAAGGAAATAGACTTATGTGTGGTCTTAGTTGGAATATGTTCCACTCTATGAAAATAATTTATGAAACACCTAAAATGGAATCCATAAGTGTTAAGATAAATGTTTTTTTAATTTATCTATATTATGGATTTAGTTAATATTTTCATACTCAAATATATATGTGTCTTATCATATATTTTTTCTTAGCGGACTATATAAAGGTCTAATGACTAAGAGGAAATAAAACTATGATCATTTTATAGTAAAATATGGATTATAGTCCACTAATAAATATATATAATTTAAAATGGGGTATCGTTTTAGTGAGAAAAATTCTAAAAACCTATAATTAAATATTTTTGAAACAAGATAGTCATGTGGTATTTTTTGAATATTTATGGTGTAATCATCATCCAAAATGGAATGGAGATTGATAACATAAAAGGTGAATCATAATGACATGTTAAATCAATTATGATATATACATTTAAGAATCAATCTCAATAATGAATTCTGAACCAATTATTTCCTGAAAATTATATCTAGGAAACCTTCTAATTGATAATTCAGCACAAGAAGATAATTTGTTTTTATTGAATTTAGATAATTTTTTTTATTGAAATCAAAATATTTATTTACAAGGAGGTTGATAAAATTATTAAAAAATTATAACACCTTTTTTGGCAAGTTGAAGAAAAAAAATATTGGACATGAATAATTTACACATAGGAAATATGGTGTTTCTAAATAATTCATTGAGTTTATTTTTGTGGAGGTAAATCCATATAACCTCATGTACTAAAAATGTTCTGTCTTATTGATACATTTATGTGAATCGAATAACAACTGAGGTTCTATTTTCCCATAAAAATCATTATATAATCACATCAAGAATATTTTTGATAATTTATTGTGATTTAAAACATGAATGAGTTAATCATATGTTTAATTGATGTCATCAAAACATTAGGGATTATTTTGTTTGATCGTAATGTTCCAAAAATGACAACAGTGATGAAAAAAAAATTCTATAGTAAATATTTTATTCTTTTAGGAAACTATGGGTGTTTACGGAGTGTCCACCCAAACATCTAAAGTAATTAAATGATGATATATGCAAGGGAACTTTCAATTTTTTTGGATTACTATACATTGGAGGAGAATTTTCTAGATTAAAAAACTATGTGCATGAAACTTTTTAGAAAACTGATATATATTATTTATGATATAAAATCAATTCATTAATCTTGAATTTTATATGATACCAAATATAAATGATTCATTTAATTAAATACATTTTTCATATAATGAATCACCAAGGAAAGATGGTTAGAGGAACAAATATTAAATCAATTATTTATTCTTGGGGTTAATACCCATGGTGGTGGATGTAGTGGATCATATTAATTATATAGTTAATCACAATGACATATATATATCATAAGAATATTTTTTTATATTTGATTATTTTGTTTATTTAAATATTATATGTTATAAATTAATGTTATTTTTGTTCTTATATAGATGGTTATGATTGATAATTATAAAAAAATTCATCAAATAATATTTTTATTATTGCTGTTATATTATATAGAAAATATATTTGTAAAAAAATAGTCGAAAAAGTTCTCACCAGCCAAATAGTGTTATAATTCACACTATGATGACTTTTTAGAATACTAATCTAAACAAATTAACACTACATATGATATTGTGAAAAGAATTTTTTTTATTCCCACCAAACAATATATGTTATATTTTATGAATAATAGAGTTTTAATTTCATAGCCAAATATTTTTTTATAGTGTATGGATTTTGATAAGGTGGTGGGAGTATGAATTAAAATAATACAATTCTGTGATTAAAAATATTAATATTAACTATATTAATTTAAATGTATGGTAACTTCATATCTTATCAAAGATTACGGTATTTTCGAAATAAAGATACATTATATTAAAGTGTCATAATACGAATCCAATAGATGTCAAGGAAATATCTTAATGGGAATATTAAAAGAAGAAGACGATAATCTAGAAAATGTTCTTAATAGATATAAATAGCAATTAACAATGAATATTTAGTTATTGTGAGAAAATATGGCTGTCCAAAAATTTGAATGATATTAATATTACGAATATTATTCTTAAATCTCACCATATTAAAAAAATATCATTCAATATGGTTGTTAATCAATTGACAAGTTTAGTTTGTGGTTTTAGTAGTTTAGAATATGATTATGTGGGTTGCATTTCATAGGGAAATTATATGTTTCAAATCCCCACATGTCCATAAAATATTGAACCATTCTACTCATATCTCCAAATTAACTTTCCTATATAGAAACATATTTAATGTTTTTCTAAATACTCAATATGGTGTTTATGTTCATTAATTTTTTTTCTTATGCATAAAGTTGTCCCCATATTATAATTCATTAATTGTGGATGCATATGTTTTGTGATGTGCAGTAATAAATAATATCTCAATATATGATATTGAGTTCTCACAATGAAATAACTTTATAGAAATATTAAATCACTTTATAAAATGTTGTTGTTCATATGGTTAGTATTTCCTATAAATATATAGAGTATTTGTATCACAAAAAAATATGGATTCTATATTTGTTGAAAAATAAAACACACACCATGGAGTTTCTCTGAAAATTTCATTCATATTAAATGAATACATTAATCATATATATTCACTATATCATAGGTAATAATGAAACCTTTCTTGAGATCCCTAATGAAGGGATTCCCATATTTTAAATGATATGAGGATATGGTAATAAATAAGTTATTGGGTATATTTCAAATATTCTCTTCTACTATGTAAAAACAAAAATATTATTATTAAAACCATATAATGAAATAATATGTAATTCTGTTCTTAATATTAATTTTTGATGTCTATTTTCTATAAAACGTTATGATACATGTGATATGAATATCTATATAGATGTGGGTCTATTCTTTTTCCATCATCCTAGGTGGATGGCCAATGATGGGTTCGTAATTTTCCATGGAATAGTCCTTGTATTGTGATACATCTATTTGATATGGATCACAACATTTTACCATGTAGATTTAGTAATATTAATTAAATATGAAAGGCCATTATTTGTTATAGTTTTATGTCGGGTAAATAAAAGTAATTGAAAACTCTACATAGTAATGTGGGGTTACTCATTTTTGTTATACGAATGATGAATATGTTTTTATATTTTTTTAAAAAATAAATTAATAGAACCCCTGAATTTGGTTTATGTGATAATCTAAAAATATTTTGATGATGTTTTAATTGTATTATATAATAACTATATTATTATGGAAATTATCATTAAATTTCCATAAAAGAGAACTACAGTATATTAAAATAAACATTTTAATATTGTTTCAAAAGGTCATTAATTTTTTTTATTATATAAGGAAAATATTTTTCATGTTTATGATTATTTACTAAAATTAAATGATGAATAAAATATAGTGTAATAAAACTGCCACATAGTGGTGGTTTAACATCATAATTCTGTCTATAAAGGGTTTAATCATATCATATGATGGATTAAATTTCAAATTATTGTGTATAGAGTTTGACATCATATAATATATCATATTGATTAAGCTTATTCTTCTACAAAATCTATCATACAAGGATTTGATCAACACAATATGATATCATAATGAGTATGAACTAAATGGTTTTTATGATCAATTGGAACAGAATGAAATAATTAGATGAAAATAAAATCCCTCTTTCCAAAGGTAAAAAATCCTTTAATCAAAATCCAAATATATATAAAAATTGAATAAACTCAAGAAACCAACACCGAAGAGATAATGATGTAGTATGTAATAGAGTTTTTTTGCAAATATCCCTATGATTTAACCTGTGGACTCCATACTCTATGATGTATCCAAGGGTAAACTAAATCATTTTTTCTCATGTGGGTCTCGTTATCATCCATATAATGCTAGTAACTATTGATTAAAAAAATATTACATCGAATGAGAATTTTAGGTATGTGTGGGAATTTATAACAGGTCATGAATTACCAAAAAGAGAAATATTCATGGATATTACCTCTATATATATAGAACAGAAAAAAATGATAACCCATGAATTAAATCATATATTTTTAATTTCTAATCTAATTATTTACATATAAATTAATTTTTCATATGAATTATTTGATCTTATAATGATTTGGGAGAAATTATATATCTATAATATTAATAGATTATTAAATAGATACATGGATGAAAATTAATATCCTTTTTATTCCAAAAAATCATATTATCCAATATTAATCATATTTTATTATGTATATGCCCTACTATAAAACACAATAATACTCCACAAGTGCATTTGTTAGTGAAAAATATTCCATCAAAATGTGTATGTTTTATACTAACACACTCATATAATATCACATAGTATATTATAAAATCATCATATATGTTGTTTTTATTGGAGAATATTGTGAAAAATATCACTATTACAAGAAATATTTATAGATAATAGTCTATGTAACCTTACATGATATCATATATAAAAAAAATTAAACCCAAATCAAAATGTTCTTTTGGAAATATTTACAAAAAGTTCCTAAAATAAAATATGAACAATAGTATTCATAAAATCATATTCAATTCCATGTTAATTCCCATTAAAATTACCTTTTCAAGAAATATAAATTTCCATTAAATATTCTCACAATTTAAAACCAAATACTCATTTTATCAACCACACTGAATGACTAAAAGTGGATTTTTAGCTTTGGAGAAAAATAAGAAATTTTGAATTCTATAATTATCAAAATAAAATCATTTAGAAAAGAATTTTTTATCCTAAAGAGTGAAAAGCATCCAGGGTGTTCATAATCATACACACGTATCTATATAAGCATTTCAAAAAACTATAATACATGAAAACATTAATTTTAAAATGATGTGTTGGATTTACATATCATGAATCCACATGAAATAGTGTATGTCAATCCCATACATCCACCCCTAGTTTCCCAACACTAGTAGTATTGAGTGAGCATGTCAACTAACACATATCATATAATTCAACATAATGTATGAGTACATAACATACCTGTAACTTTATATATACACCATTATCATTTTTTATATAGGTCAGAAAATACACATCCTCTGTTTAACCTAATTGAGGACCCAAATGTGATACATTTTATACTAGATGATAAATTTCATGATGAATAAGTTTTAGATTATGATATCTTCATGAAACACATTAATCCTATCAAATCCTTAATGATTATTAATGTATTCTATCAATGTATGTGAGGTATATGATATTTATCACACTATCCTAAAAAATTTGGGAATTATAAATATGACCAAATAAACCATAGTATTTAAAAAATTATGTATTATACTCCATTTTTTTCGAGTGTGGGTTATGTTTTTCCACATAACCATTTTTTTCATCATGATAAATTCTATTTCACAAAACCATAATTCCACACACTCAAATATTATATATTAATATTAATGTATAATAAACCATAATGATAATCAAATATGGACAACTACAATAAAAAATATTACTGATAAATTTTCATTTTAATTTATGTGAAATTTACATACTATGTGAATAGATAATAATGTATAATGTGACTTTTTATAACATGATGCAATTTATGTTCTTAAATTTTATAGAGAATATTTTTTAAGGATAAACATTGTAAATTTACTCATTATATAAGTTACGTCAATTGTAGGAATCCTCTAAAACCATTCCATCATCTAGTCAGTCACATGGCCTCAAGAACAACTCCCTATACACCAAAGGATATTGACTTGTGGTGAGGGTCTAAAAGATGTACATTGAGGATATTATACCATATAGATCAAAAAAAAAATACATTGGAAGCATAATTAAATGAATAATAGGGGAACACAATTGAGTAAATATCCATTCATGGGCATGATATTACTTAAATACAATGAGATAAAACAAACACAATGTTCATAAAAAATTTTGGCATAATAAAGGAAAACATAATCCCCATAGGCTATTTACATGAGAATCATAGCTCGATCCTATCATTATAAGATCCCATGTATATATTTAATTTGATGTTTCATGATCCATGGTTCGTAGTCTGGAAAAAGATGATATCTATTAAGTTATCAAATGGTATGCCCAATAGGGTAATAGAAATATATAGCTATCTACCTAAAAAATTATTAATGGATTCATGTCTATGAATAAAAAATAAGAATTGTGAATGTACATCCAATTATAATGAAATGAGTGAAATATTACATATAATCATGTCAGAATTAGGTTCCTTGGAGAAACATATCCAACCATAACAACATCGGCCTATGTTTGAATGAATATGAATTATATCCATCAAATATATATAAAAATATTTGGATAAAAGTATATAAGTACATATGAATAGATATACATGCACCTATGAGGGCATGTGTCCTAGTTCCCATACATCCATATAAGGATCTCATAATAGCCACATTATTAAATATTTTGATGTGATATTGTTAATAAAAATATAATTAACATGGTTTATTCAAGTTATTCATGACCTTATAGGGTAAATCCAACTAATTGTACTAATAAATTTATCATGTATAAAAGGTTGTGAGTGTAATCCTCTAGATGAATCCATTTCAATCCTCTATAAAAGATTTTAATCATGTATGGGGTGTCATGGACAATGTAATATCATGATATGAATGATTTGGTTCCTAATGGGGTTAACCATGGAATCAAATGTCTATGGAAATTATGATTAAGCCCATGATATAATATATGATTTCAAAATCTGATGTGTGAATGTAAATTTTTAGTAACACGCCGAATCATTCACATATAGATTAAACATTGAGGAATACCAGATGTGGTATATCTCATAGTTTTCATACCAATGAATTGGGGTTCTCTCCTATCAGTGGTGAACTAATTACCTCTAGAATCTATGTATGGATTATGTATGGAAATTCCTTTAATAATAAAACGTCCTAAAAGATATGGCACCATGCATTTAATATAAAATAAAAGGCCATGGAAAACATCCATACCAATTCAAAATTCCATATCGTTTCTTATTTCATTTATAAATTATAATGAGTTTATTAATGCTCTATGATAATTTAAAAATTCATATACATAAATATCACTTCCACTTAGTAGTGGAAAGATTGTACCCATGAATTTATAAAATAAAACCATTTCATTAGGTGTATCACTCAAAAGTGATAACTTCTCATGAAAGAAGACAATATTTTTTATAGTTAAATTATTTTGTTTTATAACATTTAATCAATTTAATTTTTCATAGGATTGAAAAAAATACCTAAATATTATTATGGTTAATTACACCTAAAAAAATAAGAAAAATAATTTGTCACAATGAGAGGGGTGTCCCACGTAGATGGTAGAGCCTCTAACAATTTAATTAGGATCTATATGATATCATGTGTTTGGTAATGGAATTGAATTTATCATGTTTCGTAACATATTATAGTCAACTAATAACATAGTTACACATCAAAATGAAAACTAATTATTAATGATGTAACACTGAAGGGAAATCATATAGACCACATACCTCAATCTTATGTTGTTGTACTCATCCATTATCATTCATTGATTCAATCCAGTTTGACAGAAATCAAATTAACAGTCAAATTTCCTAAAATTATGGAGAAATATCTACTATGGATTTATCATCTGATAGGGAAATATAAAATGATATAATAATCAATGTGATCATTATGATTTTTTAGGGAAATCCAATGTACACTATAGTGATCAATTCTTAGATTGTACGATGAAGAAAACTCAAAGACCATGTTAGGAAGAGTGGGTTATCTCCACAACTAGGAGGAGTTGTTGTGTGAATGAGAGGATAAATTAAGCGATTATGTTTCAATTAAAATATGAGAAATGTTAATTTCACTCCTTTATATGAGGGGCATGGTGTGGCTAAAATGAACGCCAACCATGTGTACCAACTGGTTATGTAGCACATTGATTAAAGGATAGTTTTATGGTTTTTTTAACAAATAAAATATCATGAAGATTTTAAATATAATTTTATAATTATGCCTCACATATCCCTATAGACAATGGTTCATGGTTTTCTAAAATATAAGAGACCATAAAATACTCACATGGAAGAGGTTCATGGTTATCACTAATCATTAAATAACCATTCTCCTCCCTTTGGATTTCAAAAAACTAATTTTAGGAAGAATGATTCTCTCAAAACGTAACTAAAAACCTAAGACAACCCTCATGCCATAAAAAAATTCTAAATATACATTGAAGCATTCCAACACTCATAATTCCATTCTAATTATATTATAATAATTTTTAATATCTACTAAATGTAATATTCAAATTTATTTAAATACTACAATAGGTCTAAAACTCCGGACCACTTAATATCCCATGTGTTATACTACATGATTATAAATATTATTGCTAATGTTTGGGTGATTTTATACCAATATATATATATTTGTAATTTTACTAACATGTTTAGGTAAATATAACAAACTGAAAATTTAGGAATAAAATTCCCTTTATTTTAATTAAATTTATTATGGTTATAGAAGATATGTGAACATATTTTATTATATAAAAATGGATGTAAATGATCGTTATGTGTCTTTACTATTGATAATATATCTATTGAATAGCGATCACATGACTTGTATAAATATAGGGTTTTAAAAAATCATTTTGGCCCAAACAAAGGAAGTGATGGACTTAATGAGTATGATCATTCCCTATGAATCCCATTTATAAGAGCTTAATATAGAGAAATAAATTTTTGAGATTTTCCCTAGACCAGACCAAAGTCGAAATCAAACAACTTAAGTATGATAAAACCCATTTATATGGGATGTTCAAGCTAATTGAGCTCACGACCCAAACCATGTTCACCAAATGATCTCATGAAAGCCACACCATCGCACACTTTACTCTTAGAGTTTATGCTGGTGTAATAAAGGTATATGTAAAAAGACCCTATTATTATTATTATGTACATTATTTTTAGACATAATAATGAATATATGCTCATTGTATTATTGTTACTTTGTAAATGATTTTTAAATCCCAAATAGTATTTTTGGAAAATATTCATATTCAATTAAGAAATATATTTTAAATGAATTAATGGATTTTATAAATAAAAAAATTCAAATAAAATATTATAATCAAATTAATTTTATTTAATATAATTTATCATATATTTTTTATGAAGTCAAATTTATTATTTGTTATGTTTTTAAGACTATTTTTTGTCAAAAACCAGTCAATTTTCAATAAATGCCAGTTTTTTTAAGTGAAGATTTCCATTTTTAAAAAATTATTTATATAAAATCCACATTATTTTTGGAATTAGGACATCAAAATTATTTAATGGTGTGTTTTACATAATATTCTAAGACAGTCGATTTTTTTTTGTAAAAATTAAATACTGTATAAATGTACAATGTGTTTTATGAAATCATAATGTCCCAATAATGATGTAATATTTACTATAAAAGGGGTATTCTTAATACTTTAATGTATTCCTTTAAAATAATGTAATTTTATGTTTATTTTATTAATTTTATAAACCCTTAGTGAATCCTCCAAAACATATAATATATTTTATGATTTTAAAATCATTTCCTAGAATGTATGACTCACCTCCACATAAGAAAGAGAAATATTTTGTTATCTATGGCCCATATCCTTATAAAATAATGTATACCACCCCCTATACTATAATCCATGGGAAAACACAATGGTATATTTTGTGGTTTTGAAAATATTATTACGTAGTGTCCAAAACCAAAATAAAAAACAAATCCCCCTCTTTTCCTATATAAACCAAGTCAAGATCCCCTTTATATTCACTAATACTTTTTGAAGCTCAATAACCCTATTCCCACTACTCCCTAGAGTCCACCAAAGGCACCCCAAAGCTCCTATTAATTCCTATCCCCATCTTTATATTCAAACATCCAAGTAAGAGATCCTCTCCCTCCTCTTGTCTTTTTAATAAAGGAACCTTGTTTTAAATTAGTCATCTTAATTTAAATTGTTTATATTTTCATCCTCCTATAATAAATTACCTACTATCCATTTAATGTTATTTAAAGTATAGATCATTTATCCTCCACGATTTTGTCCCATACCTAATCTGTTACCATAATAAAATTTTGTAAGGAATTTCTCACTTCTCATTTCCATTCAACTACTTCTTTTATATTATGCTTCTTAAATTCCATTTATATAATATGGGTTATGATGTTCCATAATCATAATACAATAAATTTTATGTATAAATGATTATTCATTCCATTCACTCTCATTAATTCCAACTATGATCCTTTAAGAACATACTTTATTATACTGAATATTCTGTAAGGGATCTTTCACTTTCTTTATTTATCAAGAAATCATTTCTTGATATGCCTTTTAATTTCCAATTACATATATAGGGATGTGTTCATAAATAATACACATAATATAAATTCTGTTTATAAATATTTATAATTTCTTTCAACTCTCATTAATCCATTCACGATCCTTTATATACACCTATTACCATGTTGAAATTCCGTAAGAGATTTATCTCCCCTCATTTTTCATTAATGAACTCTTTTAAATTATGAATCTCAAATTCCATTTCATATTTTGGGATATTATGATCAATGATCCCATTAGTATCCATTTCATGTATATTAGATGATATACCCCTTCTCTCTCATCAACCCATTTTATGAATTTCCATATGATGTTGTTATGCAGTCGAAATTGCACCATGATTTTCAATACCAAAATAATCATATAGAGAATACCATAACCATTACTCTATCAAGGGTTTTAAAATTTATACATATATAACTATTGATTCAGTACATATAAATATTTATTCCATATTCCATGATTGTGGAATAAATGATGATGTTGAATGAATCTGTGTTATATGATATATGTGGCACCCTTAAGGATGTGATTGAAATTATTATGTAGGGTGAGCCCAAATAGCAATCAAATGAATTGAGTAATGATTGGTATCATGATACGTTATTTCAGTATAGGGGGTTAATATATTCCATTATGGTACTTTAGTCCACCAGCTTTGGATAAGGGTTTACTAAATTCCATTTTTTATGACACAATGTTTTAAGTTGTTTCCACATTTCAATATTATGATTATTTTGCAATATAAAGCCTTTATATTCTTGTTCCTTCACGACTCATTGATATTCTCTGTCTAAAATGTATTATTATCCTAATTTTATGGCATTTTTATTCCGCTATTAAGGTTTATATCTCATACCTTTCTTATTTACATCCTTAGGTTATCCTATGCACTATTAAGTACGAATGAATGTCGTGGTCATGTAAAATAAGATTTCAATAAAGATGTTGTATTTCATATTTTAAGTTGTTATGGAATGTACCAAATCCACAAGACACTAGAACTATCATTTATCTATGTTGTATTAAGTTCAAATCTATGCAATAAATCATGTTTAATTGTATAATAATGATCAAGGTTGTTATAGTTTTTATCAGAGGATAGGTTTAGTTATTTTTTGGATTAGGATTAGAAAACCTTAGTGAAAACCCTCAGGTATAAGACTATGTATAAAAAAATCCATAATTTTTTTTGGGTATAGTGTAAGTGGTTTATCCTGAAAATACATCCATGTC
Organism: Viscum album; assembly: GCA_963277665.1. NCBI lineage: Eukaryota > Viridiplantae > Streptophyta > Magnoliopsida > Santalales > Viscaceae > Viscum > Viscum album. Next base: position 1,551,373,643 of record OY728129.1, read on the forward strand.
TAGATATGAAAAAGCGGGTGTTGCTCAGGGATAGATGTATCTAGTGGTAAAATCTCAAAAGACCACTTTAAGTTAGGCTCGAATGGGAATTGGTACACAAAAACAGGCCTTACTGCACTCTTTTTTCAACACTCCTAGGGGATTTTTTTGTAAATTCATAATCACATTACAAACCATTATTAACAGAACATAAAAAAATCCCATAAAATTATATGTTAGGAAGTAGATCATGGATAATATACACTGAAGCCTAGAAACTCATATCTTTAGAAGATAAATGTAATTTACAAGTTATCCCTTTAATTTCATTAGATTCCAATTTATGTGTTTAACTATTTAAGATACTAATCACTATGTTTATACTGGATGTGGTAGAACCAAAATAAAAAAGTTAATGGAAGGTTTATCTTATATACAACTACACATTCTGTTATATCACAGAAGTTTATTGGAACTATTGAAACATCACCACAATGAATGGAAGTAGATATGTCGGTGAAGAAAACAATTGGGGAAATTATTGTATCCCATGAATATAACCCTTCCCTTGTCACCAATTGTGGATTGAAAATCAAAATGAACATTTTTATTTTTACCTTGGAGGAATTTGATGCAATTCTGGGAATTGTTTGGATTTCCCAATATAGAGCCATCATAAATAGTGTAATGCCCCGAACCCAGTTACCCAGAGTCAGTGAATTATTTTAAAAAATTGGCATGATTACAATGAATCAAGTCACGAATGACCGATCACTTTAGTAGTCTTGGAAAATAGATTACATACAAGAATGTTACATTATACATTCGAAAATAAAACACAACATAAATGATCCTTTGAGAATGCCTTTAATCCCCTTGAATAACCCTACTTATAAATCATAATACACTTCTTGGAATCTTGAGAAAATTAAAACATAGAAATGTGTGAGCTCAGATTCTCAGTAAGGATAACAATATAACAGAAACATTCAGAAATATGCACAAACATTTAAGGAAATGTATAGGACTAAAAAAATCTTTTTAAACATAAACTTCATCATATTATAGAAAATATACAATAAAATAATTCCATTAACTTATTCTCATGGATATTCTACTAGTCGAATAATCACATGTTATATCAATAGCCACTTTCATAATGATGGAATGCATAATTCCAGTCTTTCATAACCACAAAGTCAAGGATTTGTGCCAAGACTACAAATAATTTTTTTTCCAAACCCTTGTGCCAAGACACTAGTTTGTCTCATGAGACCCACCGATGCATCGAGGAGCTATATCGAGCACCACCCGTCACTTACTATGTCAAATGCATTCCTCATATGAAAATGTTTAAACATAACACAAACATTCGTATTTAAACTAGAATATGAAATGTCAATAATTTATCCATAAACCATGAATGGTATAAAAATAACACATCCACAATCAAAGAAATCGTAAAACCTTTAATATAATATTGATGTTTTGTATCATAATAAATCAACTTCAAATTAGCTTAAAATCCTTAAATGGATGTTGACAAAGATGAAATCAAAAATATTTTAGAGAAATATCTCTTTTTTGAAATCATTCAAAAGTCACCTAATTACAAAAGAAAACATTAATGTTCAAAATTTATTTATAATCATATGAGGGAAGATTCGATGATTTTATAACGGCAGAAAATAGCCACACCCTCCGTATAAGTAAAAAAACAATCTTACCTTAATTTTGTTGAAAAAGGTTACAGAGTACCTTGTTTGGAAGACCACGAAAAGATTTCATTCAAAACATATAAGGTAAAATAAGGGTATAAATGACATTAAAAAATAGTAAAAATGTTTTGAAATTTATTTTTATGAAAACATGGATGTGGATGATAAATAGGTCCTAGTAGATACTTACGTAAAAACAACTACGAATAATAAAGAGACTGTGAAATTAACCCTTCCGTTTCACTTTACTTTGGTCAAGGGTACGTTTAACCTCATTTATTATCACCATTTTATGTTAGTAAATTATAGAAGAACCATAATAATATTTATTAAATCATACATGATTCATTTATGAATTTATACTACCCATTTAATAATTATTTTCATGCTAAATTAGCGTTTCAGGTAATAATCGCTTTCTTAATCGTACATGTTTTAACTTGTTATTCTTGATCGTATCATTTAGATCATGATTTATATAATTCCAAAATATAAAACTTTATTTATATATAATATATATTTTTAATATAAATATTTATAATAGATACATATATGAAATGGAAAACACCATTTATGGAGACGGTAGGCCGTACGCACGCAGAAACATTTTTTCTGTTTTCATATCGTACTGAACGGAAGTGAATAAGATATATGTAAGTACATAAATACACACACACAAACACACACACACACATGTATATATATATCCAGTATCATTATTATGTCACATATTACATACTTATTAATAATATATATTTTTATAATCATCGTTGAATGGTGAACGTTGAAATGAATCTCATCGCGTCTTGGAGACGGTAATCCGTACGTACGCACATGCAACAATATCATTATTTTGATATTAAAATCATATATAATTGGATGTTATATCATATATAAAAAAATATAATGTTATATTTATTATTTAAATCATTTATATTCATTATTATACCCATCCAAATGATGAAATGTTTGAATAACAAACTACACCACGACGTGGAGACGGTAAGCCGTACGTACGCACCTGTGGTGAATTTTCATTCATAGGATAGATAAAAATAACAAATATGGTTTTAAATTTTTTATAATAACATCAAAGTATATATACAATACTGTATTTATTATTTTAGAATAGAAAAAACAAAGAAATAAGAAGTGGAAGAAGAAAGGAACTTGAAATATGTGATGAAATATTTACCTCTTCTTCAGGTTCTTCCTTTTGATTTGATAAAAAGGGATCCTTAGGACTTCTTTTTGACTAAATTAAGGACTCTAGGATGAAGTTATGATAATTGGGAGGATATTTGGTCAGGTTTTGTCCGAGACAAAAGGTTTTGAAGGTGTGAATTTGAGATAAGGGGAAGTGTCGTTTTATAAGAGGGGTGAGGGGAACCTTAGAAAAAACAAAACATATTATTTTATAATAAATTCATAATCAGTTTATAATGGCTCCAAATTGATTTATTAATAGGATAAGGTTGGGACGGTTCTAAATCATCTCAACCAATATGTTTTAGACAGGTTTAGGTCACCATAACCTTATCATTTTGATTTAACTCTTAGTTAAACAGTTTGACATTTACCATGTCTCTTTGTATTTTTATATTATGTGGTTAATAAACTTACTATAAACTGCCAAGATAACCCCAAGTGTTTCATCAATTATATATCTATCATTATATAAGTCCTTTTTTCCTAACCATATATTTTTAGGAATTTTATATCAATTAATAATATAATATTTGTTTAAAAAACTCTTTTATGTCAATTTTGACACTATTTAATAATTTATTTTTGTTAAAGTACTAAAAACTTTATTAATTATAAATAAATTCATTTAATCAATACTATAATGTCATATTAACCGATATAATTCTTTTATGGCATCAAGAAGTTCAAATTATATTTATTTTACCTTTTATAATACCATTTATCTGAATCATTCATTAATAAGGAAAATACTGCATCGTCATTGTGTCATAAATAATTTTAATTATTGAATGTATAAAAATTATAAATAAAATACCAATATATAGGAAATATTTTTATATTTCTAATGAATGTTTATATTCTAAGATATATCCCATATAACTCTATGTAAAATCTATTTTACTAAAAGATATATGTTTTTTCCATTTTTGTATTTACATTAATTTAATTAATATAAAGTGTCATTTTCACCGGAAAGTGGATCCATTGGGTCCCAAAAATGACCCAAGGATGCCCATAGTCATACTTGTATCAACCAATAGGGTTAGGATACTTTATATAGTAATTTAATATTATTATTATATTATTTTTTACCCTTATTTACAGGATTTACCCTTTAGCCATGGTAAATTAAATATTTACTGAAGTAATTATTTAAAATGTCTAAAAATAAAAATTACCTATTTAAACTATTTGGACATCCTTATTCTAAATATAGATACTAGTTTTCAAAATTCAAAACACAGAAGTTGCAGAAATTAATTTAAAATTAATTTTTGTTGTCAAAACAAAATGTGTGTTTTTAAGAAATAATAACTATCAAAAGATTGACACTTGTTTATGTCCAATTTCCAAGTGAAATTACTTTCAATGGCCAAAATTGGATTAAATGTTAAAAATATAATATAATTATACTTCCAAACCATTAAAATGTATAATTGAACACTATAAATTATTTTGATTAAAAAGTTATTTTGAGTTAAAATATAGTATTTTTCACTATTCATGCAAATATGAAAGTTATCAGAAAAACACCAAAAATTTATTAAAACTAATTATTTATGTCCCAATTATAAAGAAGAAGTTTATATTGTCAATTTGAATATATAATAGTTTCAAATATTGGATTTAAAAAAAAATCTCCCCTAAAATGCGGTAAAATTTCATTTTTTGAAAAATACTTCTTTTATCTAAAAAATGAATTTTTTCTTACATAATTTCAAAGAAACTCATAATATAGATTTTAAAATTATAAGGATTATATAATGTTCAAAATTCCGTTAATACTATTCATAACCGCTTTTGAATGGCTAGTTTGGTAAGTCATGGTGCGCTTGAACTCAGTGTTGCGGGTAGTGAAAGTTATTGAATTACATTGAAGAAATAACGTACTATGAAATTTTGTGGTGTTATATTCTTCCCTCCCTCAATAAGTTGTGTCATCACAATTTGAAATTGTTTTTCAAAAATAAAAGTTTTAAAATAGAAAATACATTTGTGGAAAACCCACATCCGAAATTGGGTTAATAAAATTTAGTCTTAATAAGAGGAAAATGGAAATGAAAGGGTCACCAAAAAATTTTGATCTCGATTAGGAGAAAATCTGTGGAAATAAAGACACATAATTTGAGGAAAAACATAAATATTTATAGGGAGTGATTCAGGTCATCAATCAGAAACAATTGTAATATTGAGGGCCTCAAATCCACCAATCTACGATGATTTAAAATGCCATCGGTTCAACAAAACATAAGGTATTAGGATAACACATTTTTGGTTTTAATAAGCATTCCCTAAAGTATTAAGAATTAATTTCTTCCTAGAATAAGATAAATTTATATATATATATATACACTAATCAAGTAGAGTTTCATCCTTCAACAAATTTCTACCACAAACTCATCTTTCACTTAAAAAGATAACAGAAAACAAAAATATTCTGTTTATCCTAATCGTATAAGGTTCCAAATATTAACATATACCTTTTAAATGAAGAAAAATATTTTGTAATAACCAGGGACTTCCTGTAGGCTAGTGGTAGTTGATAAATCTTTATCGCACTTTGGTTGTGGGTTTGATTCATGTATCTTTGTCTGACGTGATAGGCTATCACCCGACCTGCAGGTTGTCATTTTCCTAAAACTATAGTATTATAATTTTCCAGAAATAATATTATGAAATGTTTTAAGATTAAAAAATACTACAAAAACTTCAACTTAATCCATTCTGGCCTTTATAGTTATCCAAAATACGTCTGACCAAACTCTCTCTAAAAGGTCTCTAATTTGAAAAATCAATTGTAACATCAGATTCCCGAAACAAAGTAATGTTTATCTTATTATCACATACTGAAAATATGATCACCTTCATCATATTTAAATCTTAATGAAAACAACCAGTACTTCAAGACAATCCTTATATATATCACATTGTTCTTATAACCAGAATATAATTCTTGAATCCAAAAACACAAATACATTAATTATTATAATTCAACTGTAGTAACAGAACAATCATGAACATGATCCCTTGGCCATTCATACTGTATGTTTCCCTAATACTTAGGACATTCATTTTCATAATGCCCCATTTCTATACAATTGTATCATTTAGCATTGACAACCTCTTTCTTCCCCTTATAATCACGAGGTTGGTGGCCTTTTTCACTACACTTGTAACAAACTCCCATTCCTTTTAGGTAAGTACCAGGGTGTTTCTTCCCACAATTATCACATAATGGGAAATCATTATTTCACTTTTTTCCTTTATTTTTCTCTTGCTCAACCGTTCTCTTCTTCTCTTGATTTACTTTATTGTCATAAGATTTAGATAATTCATTTTCTGTCTTGATAGCACACGAGACTATATCATTATACGATGAGAAGTATTGTGATACAAATTCCAAATAGAGAAATGGTTTTAAACCATCAAAGAAACGATCAATCTTAATTCTTGGGTTACTTATATAATCAGCAGCATGCCTTGCTAACCGTGTAAAGTTATCTTCATACTTTGTGACATTCTCATCCACCCTTTTCCTCGGACTCAGAAATTGACTTTCCATATACACTCGATGGTCACGAAGAAAGTATTTTTCTAAGAAAATATCTTTAAACTCCATCCATTCCATACTTTACTCTTCTTCATCATCCTTTGTGTTTTGAATCGATGACCACCATTGATTAGTATCTACAGTGAGGCGATAAATAGCCATGAAAACTTTTTCCTTTTCACTACTCCCCAAAGCATGAAATATTTTCTCTAAGGAACTTATCCATTGCTCAGCTACAGATGGATTTTTAGTCCCATTGAATGTTGGTTTTTGTTGGTTCATGAAATGGCCTATCATTGATCCTCCACATTGTGGATTTGAGTGCTGCATACGGGCAAGGTTATTATTCATAACCTGAGTGAGTTCTCCCTGTATGGTGATAAGCTGATCAGCACCAGTTGCATAACCAGCACCACTATAATTATCTTGAGTAGGAGGGAAATCCCTACATGGATTACGTGCGTTGACATGGTTTCCATTCCTTCAACTAGGCCCCATTTCTAAACAATGGCATATACTATATTATTTTATGAATCGAAATACATAATTCCAAACATGTAAATCCCTCAATATAAATTAAATAGTTTATGGATATAATCCATAATCCTAAAAATATTTTCATTTATGAAGTATATACTCACAAACCATTTATAATGGTTTTTAATAAATATTAGAATTATCCTAAGCATATCCCTCAGGAGTGTCGTAATCGAGAGTTCAGAAAGGCCCGTTGTCGTGCACCAGTTCCCGTTCGAGTTTAGCTCAAAGTAGTGTTTTCAGATTTTACCCCTAGGTACATCTATTTCAGAGCCGCCTCTACCTACTCATAACCAGACAGTGATTTATTTCTTCTAAAACTCACAAGATCTCTAAAATACCAAAATTCTATGAAGTTATTCTATACTAATACTCAATGTCTATCTTAGGGTAATGTGCTCTAATCAGAATTTTTCTAAATCTAGTTTCCAAGGTTATTTTTAAACTTCCACTGATACCAATTGTAATGCCTCGAACTAGTTACCCAATATCGGTGCATTATTTTAATACATTGGCATGATTACAAGGAATCATGTCCCAAAATACCGACTAGTTTAGCAGTCTTGGAAAATAGATTACAAACATGAATGTTACACTACACATTTGAAAATAAAACACAACAGAAATGATCCTTTGAGAATAAAATTAATTCCCTAGCTTAACCCTCATTATCAATCATAATACACTTCTTGGAATATTTATAATATTAAAACATATAAAGGGGTTGGCTCAAGTGATCATTAAGGATAAAAATATAGCAGAAACGTTCATAAATAAGCATAAACATTTAAGGCAATGTATAAGACTAAAACAAAAGCCATTTAAACATAAACTTCAAAATAATATGGAAAAGATACAATAAAATAATTTCATTTACTTATTCACATTGATATTATACTAGTCGAATAATCACATGAAATATTAATAGCTACTTTCATAATAATGGAATGCATAATTTCAGACTTTCATAACCACATAGTCCAGGACTTGTACCAAGACTACAAATAAATTTTTTTCCATGGCCTTGTTCCAAGAAACTAGTTTGTCTCATGATACCTACTGATGCATCGAGGAGCTATAGCAGGTTCCACCCATCACTTACTAAGTCCAATGCATTCCTCATATGAAAAGGTTTAAACATAACTTAAACATTTGTATTAAAACTAGCATAAGAAATGTCAATAATTTATCCATAAACCATTATGGTATAAAAAAAACATCCACAGTCAAACATATCACACAAACATCAATATAATATGGATGTTTTGTATCATAATAAATCAACTTCAAATAATCTTAAAATCCACCAAAGGATGTTGATATAGATGACATCAAAAATATTTGATAGAAATATCTCTTTTTTAAAATCATTTAAAAGTCACATAATTATAAAATAAAACATTTATTTTGAAAATATTTTAATAAGATTGTAAGGGAAGCTTTGATTATTTTATAACGGCGGAAAATAGCCTCATCGGCCGTATAAGTTAAAAAACATTCTTACCTTAATTTTGTCGAAAAAGTCACAATGTACCTTGTTTGGAAAACGAAGGAAAGATTCCTTTCAAAATATATATGATCAAATAAGGGTATAAATGACTTTAAACCACATTAAAAATATTTTGAAATTTATTTTTATGAAATCATGGATGGGGATTATAAAGAGATCCCAGTAGATACTTATGTAAAAACAACCACAGATAATAAAGAGAATGTGAAATTAACCCTTACCTTGCACTTTGCTTCGGACGAGGGTACATTTAAACTCATGTTAATGACCATTTTATGTTATTAAATTATACTAGAACCATATTCATATTTATTATATCATATATTATTCATTTATGTCTTTATACTACCCATTTAATAATTATTTTCATGTTAAATTAATGTTTCAGGTAATAATCGCTTTCTTTATTGTATGTGTTTTAACTTTTTATTCTTAATCGTATCATTTAGATAATGATTTAAATAATTCCAGAATATAAACCATTATTTATATATCATATATATTTATAATATAAAAAGTTATAATATATAGATATATGAAATTGAAAACACAGTTTATGGAGACGGATAGTCGTACGTACGCATAAACGTTGTTTCTGTTTTCATATCGTATTGAATACAAGAGAATAAGATATATGTAAGTATAAAAATACATATATATATATATATAAAAGAATTATTATGTCATATATTACATACTTATTATTAATATATATTTTTTAATCATCGTATAATGGTGAATGTGGAAATAAATCTCATCGTGTCGTGGAGGCAGTAATCCATACATACGCACGAGAGACACTATCATTATTTTTATAAACAAATGGTATATAATTGGATGGTATATTATATATACAGAATCATTATAATGTTATATTTATTATTTACATCATTTATATTCATTATTATACCCATCCAAATGATGAAATGTTTTAATAATAGACTACACCACGACGTGCAGACGGTAAGTCGTATGTACGCACGTGTGGTGACTTTTAATTCATTGGATAGATAAAAATAATGAATATGGTTTTACCATTTTTATAATAACATAAATGTATATAGAATATATTAGTGTTATTATTTTATAATGGAAACAACAAATAAAGATGAAGTGGAAGAAGAAAGAAACTTGAAATAGGTGATAAAATATTTACCTCTTCTTTGGGTTCTTCCTTTTGATTTGTTCAAAAGGGATCCTTAGGTTTCCTTTCAGACTAAATTATGTCCTCTAGGATGATGTTTGGATAGTTGTAAGGATATTTGGGAAGGGGTTGGTCGAGGAAAAAGGATTTGATGGTGTGAATTTGAGAGAAGGGGAAGTGCTTGTTTATGAGAGGGGTGAGGGGCACCTTAGAAAAAACATAAACTATTATTTTATAATAAATTTATATTCGGTTTATAATGGCCCCAAATTTCTTTATTTCTAGTATAATGTGGGGAGGGGTCGAAATAATCTCAACCAATAGGTTTTAGATAGATTATTCCACAATATTAACCATATCATTTAGATTTAACTATTAGTTAAGTAGTTTGACATTTACCATATCTCTTTGTATTTTTATATTATATGGTTAATAACATACTATAAACTACCAAGAGAACCTCAAGTGATTCATTAATGATATAAATATAATTATATAAGCCCTTTATACTATCATTATATTTTTAGGAATATTATTTCAAATATTAATATAATATTTGTTTTAAAAATCTTTTATGTCAATTTTGACACTATTTAATAATTGATTTTTGATAAAGTCCTAAAAACATTATTAATTCGAAATAAATTCATTTAATAAATCATATCATGTCATATTAACCTATAAAATTCTTGGATGGCATCAAAACATTCATATTATATTTATTTTAACTTTTATAATACCATTTATTTGATTCGTTCATTAATAAGAAAAATAATGCATCCTCATTGTGTCATAATTAATTTTAACAATACAATGTCTAAAAATAATAATAAAAATCCCATTATGTAGGAAATATTTTTATATTTCTAATGAATATTTATAGTCTATGAGATAACTTATATAACCTTATGTTAAAATTGTTTTACTAAAACATATATGCTTTTGTTATTTTTGTATTTATTTTAACTTAATTAATATAAAGTGTCATTATCACATAAAAGTGGCTCAATGGGGTCCCAAAATCGACCCAAGTATGCCTATGGTCGGACATGTATCATAAAATAGAGTTATGAAATGTGTTACGGTAATTTATTATTATTATAAAATAATTTGTTTACCCTCATTTACCGGATTTACCCTTTAACCATAGTAAATTAAATTGTTACCGAAGTAATTATTCAAAATATCTAAAAATAAAAGTTACCTATTTACACAATTTTGACCTCCTGATTCTAAATATGTAATCAATTTATCTAAATTCAAAACAAAAAAAGTGGCAGAAATTGATTTAAAATTAATTCCCGTTGTCAAATCAAAAAGCGTGTTTTTAAGAAATAATATCTATCAAAAGATTGACACTTGTTTATGCCCAATTTTAAAGTGAAATACATACAATGACCAAAATTGGATTAAATGGTAAAAATATAATCTAATTATAATTCCAATACATTAAAATGTATAATTAAACACTATAAATGTTTTTGATAAAATTTTCTTTTTTAGTTCAAATATTGTATTTTTCACTATTCACCCAAATATGAAAGTAATTAGAAAAACACCAAAAATTTACTGAAACAAAATGTTTATGTCCCTATTCTAAAGAAGAAGTTTAACTTTTCAAATTTAATATATAAAATATCCAAATATTTTATTTAAAAAAAGTTCTTCATTAAAAGGCGGTAAAATTGCATTTTCTGAAAAATACATCTTTTATCTGAAAAAATGTATTCGTTCTTACATTATGTCTAAGAAACTCATAATATGGATTCTAAAATTATAAGGATTATAAAATTTTCAAAATAAATTTAATAATATTCATAACCGCTTTTGAACGGTTAGTTTGGTAAGTCATTGTGCGCTTGAACTGAGTGTTGCGTGTAGTGCAAGTTATTGAATTACTTTGAAAAAATAACGTACTATGAAATTTTGGGGTGTTACAAATTTCCACGAGAGGGAAATCACTCTCTATATGGAACATAGACCCCTGATTCTATACATGTATAAGGGGGAGGATTAATCTTCTCTAGCACTATCATCTCAAGAATTGATATTATTTCCCTACGAGAAAGCGTATATCACTACAGAAAAATTCACTTTTCGCGGCACTTATTTTTGGTTTTAGTGGTGGTTTAAACCGCCGTTATATGATTCTATGGTGTTTTCTGAAAACTAACACTAAATTTTGTGTCGGTACACTATTTTCGGCAGTTATATACATTTTGCGGCGGTTTTGTAACACCCCAATCTTCCACGGTACGCTTCTCTTTCAATAATGCAATAGCTTGCATTGTACGGAAGTTCGAGATTCTAACACACCGTGACCAATAAAAGTTTCCATTATGAATATAAATACCCACTTTTTGAATTAAATAAATTTTATATTTTACAATGGACTTCATTTTTGGATTCCAAATATCAAAATTAGCCTATGTTGAATTTTTGGTATTTTTTCGAGAACTTCCAATTTTCAATGAATAGTGAAAAATACTTAAAAACAACATTTTTAATCAAAATAATTTTTAGAGATAAATTATAATATTTAGTGGTTTTAATGTATAACTATAATATAATTTTACCAATTTACCCAATATAGGTCATTAGAATTTATTTCACTTTGAAATCAGACATAAACAATTGTCAATCTTTTGATTGATATTGTTTCTTAAAAACACGCTATTTGTTTGGTCAATGGGAATTTATTATATAATTAATTAATTAAACTTATATGTTTGTAAATTTCTAAAATAGACATTATTTTTGAATTTGGAATATCAATTATAGCTTAGGGTGAATTTTTGGTATTGTTCTAAGAAACTTCTATTTTTTTATGAATAGTGAAACCACTAAGTGGTAGTTAAAAAACTAATTTTTCATTTAAATGAAACTTTACCACTTCTGTGAATTTAATTTCAAAAATAAAAAATACATAGTTGTCATTTGTATTTAAAATTTTTTTCAATGAGATTAAAATAATTTTTTTGTGAAAAGTTACTATTAAGTTTTATTAATCACGATTAAAGGTAATTGGTCTAATTTAGGGTAAATATAATGTTATAATAATATGAAATTACCTTTAAACTTTTCCTACCCTTATTTTATGTGTCATGTCCGACCATGAAAATCCATGGGTCCACTTGGGGACCCCATGGAGCCACTTGGGTAAGAAAATGACATTAATAACTTTTTATTTAAAGTAAAAATAAAATTGTCACAAACATGTGATGTTTTACTAAAACAATTATTAAATGGGGTTATATAAGTTACCTTTTATACTATAAATATTCATTTAAAATATAAAACGACTTCCTACATCATAGTAATTTTATTATAATTTTTAGGCATTAAATATATAAATTTATTTATGACACCATGATGATGCAACAATTACCTCATTAATGAACAATTTAAATCAAATGAAAAGATAAGGTTAAATCTAATACATACACTTGTCTAAAACCTATTGGATGGGTATATTTCGAACCCTTATCACATTATCCTCTAAATATATCATTTTCGGACCTTTAAAATCCGAAAATCATTTCATAATAAAGTAAAATTTCATGACTTTCCAAAAGTGCCCCTCCTCTCCACTTATAAAAGGCCCCCACCTCTACCACCTTATTAACACCTTCAAATCCATTTGGCTCGGCCATACTCTTCCCAAATACTCTCCCAACATCCCTCTATTACTCATAGTAGCCTCACTTTGGGAAGAATTCTTCCCATGTAAGCCTTTGTCTCAAATAAAAAAGAGTTACCCGATTTTAAGGTAATGTCTTATCTTATGTTCTTTTGTTTTATTTTCCTTCTCCAACACATTAAACTCTTTTTATTCCTTTATTTTGTAATAAAATCAGTATATTAAATTCACTAGGATGTTTTTATGAGATTTATTTGATTTAAACTTACACACACCTTCGTCTAATGGTTAAATAACATATTGTTTCTGTGGGTGGTGAATTACTAATTCACGAAACGATGATTGTTCAATATTCTTTTAACACCTCCCATGGTGTCCATTAAGATGTCACTGTATTTCTATATGATATATATTATGTTTATTTTTTCCTGTGCTTCTGTATTTTTCATTTATGGCATACCTTTATGATTACCATTATGGGTAAACGCAATAATTTCATTTTAGAATGTGCAGACTACCGCCCCCTCAAAGTGATTGGAATCGTTAATGCCATATGTGGGATGTATAAAGGATGGAATAAATGATATTATATATGATATTATACTGGAATTATAATATAACTTTATATCATTATGATTTCATTCTATTAAATACAAAATAGAAATGAAAGTAGCGTTCATGCGTACATACGGCTTACTGTCTCCATGAACGGTGCATTTCGTTTCTTACCTCTAAAAGTTATGTAATATTATAAATGAAGGTATATACTGGATATATATGATATATATGAAAACTAAATCATGAATATAATTCTGGATATGATGAATATTTTACCAGATTAACAACTGCTAATTATAAGAAGTTTATTTTTGACTCAAGTACCAAAGATCGACAAAACGACCGTTATTAACATAAATAATTATATAATGTTAATAACTTAATAATAAGTGATATAAAAGTAATAATGAACTTTAAAAAGGTTCTAAAATAATTAGATATTAACTCTAATTTATTATTCAGGAGGTTAAAGAATGATCGAGTCAAGTAAGACACGAGGTAAGGGACTTCTTCTCAATCTCATTTCATTGAGGCATATTTTGTTTTATACACAACATTATTTTATACGGTGTATAAACCCCATTGAATTTTAATTTTATTCAATAGGAATATTTTTTATATGGAGCTTTTTACTAAATGACAAAAGGGAATGCTTTTTTGTCGTACGTATGCGGCGACAACGAATTCTCTGCCACCGTGACCATTATTTGAGTTTCGGTTTCATCTACAAGCCATAAATGTTTTTTAAATGAAAAATAAATACCATGTTTTTCTTTTCTTTTATTTTCGGATTGAAAATGTTTTTATTATATAAATGTTTTGTATTGATATCTTGTGATTGAAATGTGGAAATTTTATGGTTTCTTTTATCCATGATTTATGTGATACGATTATGTTATGGTTTATGATATGTTTAAACCATTTCATATAAGGAATGCATTGGACTTAGTATGTGATGGGTGGAGCCCACTATAACTCTTCGATGCATCAGTAGGTCTCATGAGGAAAACAAGTGTATTGGCACAAGGCCTTTACAAAATCATATTTGTAGTCTTGGCACGAGGCCTTGGCTACGTGGTTATGATAGTCTGGAATTATGCATTCCATCATTATGAAAGTGGTTATTGATATTGCATGTGATTTTTTCACTAGTATAATATCCATGTGAATAAGTGAATGGAATTATTTCATTTTGTTTTTTCCATATTATGGTGAAGTTCATGTTTAAAAGGCTTTTGTTTTAGTTATACATTTCCTTAAATGATTATGTTTATTTATGAACGTTTCCGCTATATTGTTATCCTTAATGAGCATCTGAGCTCACCCCTTTCTATGTTTTATTTTTCCCAGGATGTGAAGAAATATTTTATGACTGAACTACAGTGGTAGTCTTAAGGGGATATGAGTGTGGTTATTGAGACTATGTTATTGTAGTTTTTCACTTTATGATGTAATGTAACATTTATGAATGTATCTAGTGTTTCCAAGGCTACTAGACTAATCGGTCTTTCGAGACTTGATCTTTTGTGATCATGACAATGTTACATAATAATGAATCGACTCTAGGTAATTGGGGTCAGGGCGTTATAGTTGGTATCAGAGGCAGTTTAGTACTAACGTTGGAAGCAATATTTAGATAAACCATGATTAGAGAACATATCCCTAATATAGACTTTGAGGATTTGTATAGAAGAACATCCTAGAATTTTGGTATTATAAATATTTTGTGAGTTTTCCGAGCAATACATCCATGTCTGGATACGAGCAGGCAGTGGCAGCTCTGGAACAGATGTACCTAAGGGTAAAACCTGAAAACACTGCTTTGATCTAGACTCGAACGGGAACTGGTGCACAACAACTGGCCTTGCTTCACTAATGGTAACTACATTCCCAGGGTATATGCTTAGGATAATTCCCATTTTAATTACAAACCATTATGAAGGGTTTATGTGTATATAATTCTCAAAGAAAACATTTTTATGATTATGGATTATATCCATATACTGTTCAATTTATGTTAAGTGTTTTACAAGTATGGAATTATGTATTTTGATTCATAAACTGATCTTGTTTATGCCATTGTTTAGAAATGGCGCCTAGTAGATGGAATGGAAATTGTATCAATGCACACACTCCATGTAGGGATTTTCCATATACTCAAGAAAATTATAGTGGAGATGGTGATACAACTGGTGCTGATCATCTTATCACCATACTGGGACAACTCACTCAGGTTATGAATAATAACCTTACTCATATGTAGCACCCTGATCCGCAATGTAGAGGATCAATGTTAGACTGCTTAATGAGGAAACAACCACCAACATTCAATGGGAGTGAAAATACCTTAGTAGCTGAGCAATGGATAAATTCCTTAGAGAAAATATTCCATGCCTTGGGGAGTAGTGAAAGGGAAAAGGTTATCATGGCAGTTAACCGCCTCACAAGAGATACTGATCAATGGTGGTCATTGATAAAAAACATGAAGGAAGATGAAGAAGTATCAAATATGGAATTGAGAGAGTTGAAAGAGATTTTCTTAGAAAAATTATTTCCTCGTGACCATCGACCAGATATGGAATGGCAATTTCTGAGTTGGAGACAAAAGGAGGATGAGAATGTGTCAAAGTATGAGGCTAACATTACAAGGTTAGTGAGGCACGCAACAGATTATATACGTAACCCAAGAATTATGATTGATTGTTTCATTGATGGGTTAAAAACATTTCTCTGTCGAGCTTTAGTATCACAATATTTCTCAACATATGAAGATATAGTCTCTTGTGCTATCAAGACAGAAAAGGAATTCTCTAAATCTTATGACAATAAAGTAAAGTAAGAGAAGAATAGAATGGTGGAACAAGAGATAGATAAAGGGAAAAAAGGAAAGAATGACATTCCATTATGCGATAATTGTCAGAAGAATCACCCCGGTACTTGCCTAAAAGGAATGGGAGTTTTTTATAAATGTGGAGAAAAAGGTCACCAGGATCGTGATTGCAAGGGAAAGAAAGAGGCTGTCAATTTTGAATGCTACAATTATAGAGAAATGGGTCATTATGTAGATGAATGCCCTAAGCTCCAAGGAAACATACCTCAGAAAAGTCCAAGGGAGCAAGGCCAATCTTAAACTGTTACCATAGTTGAAGTGGAATAATTAATGTATTGGTGCTTTTGGACTCAAGGATTATATTTTGGTTATATGAATAATGTGATATATATAAGGATTGTTCTACAGTACTTGTTGTTTCATGAAGGCTTTAATATTATGAAGGTGATCATATTTTTAGTATGTTACAATAATAGAAACTTTACTTTGTTTGGGGAATCTGATGTTACAATTGATTTTGGAATTTAGAGGCCTTTTCGAGAAAATTTGGAAAGAACTATTTTGGAAAACTATAAATGTTAGAATGGATAAAGTTGAACTTTGGATAGTATTGTTTAAGGTTAAAAAATTTCTGAATATTATTTTTGGAATATTATAATACTATAGTTTTAGGAAAAGGACAAACTGCACTTTGGGGGATAACACATCGCGTCGAAAAAAGCTATAGGAATCGAACCCAAAACCATAGCGTGACAGGACTTTATTACCTACCACTAGCCTACATGAAGTCCCTGGTTATTACAAAATAGTTTTCCTAATCTAAATGGTATGTGTTAATATTTGGAACCTTGTACGATTAGGATAAATATAATATTTTTGAGTTCTATTATATTTTTCAATGAAAGATGAGTTTGCAGTAGAAATTAGTTGAGGGTTGAAAATCTACTTGTCAAGTATATATATATATACCTCTCTCTTATTCTATGAATAAATTAATTCTTAAAATTTATGGAAGGGATATTAAAAAAAACTGTGTTATCCTAATACCTTATATTTTGTTGAACTGGTGATATTTTCATCATATATTGATGGCTTTGAGGCCCTGAATTTTACACTTGTTTTTGATTGATGACCTCAATCAATCCCTATATATATTTACATTTTCCTCTAATTATGTGTTTATAATTTCCACCAATGTTCTCCTATTCAAAACCCTAATTTGGTGGTGACTTTCTCATTTCCATTTTCCACTTATTAAGGATAAAATTTTATTAACCCTATTTTTGATATGGGTTTTCCACAAAGGTATTCTCTATTTTCCACCATTTACTTTCGAAGAACAATTTCAAATTGCGAGGATGTAGTTTATTTAAAGTGGGGTGAATTTAACACTCCAATCTTCCACGGTACGCTTCTCTTTCAATAATGCAATAGCTTGCATTGTACGCATGTTCGAGATTCTAACACACCACGACCAATCAAAGTAGCCATTATGAATAGTAATACCCACTTTTTGAATTATATAAATTTTATATTTCATAATGTAATTCATTTTTGTATTCAGAATATCGAAATTATCCTTTGTTTAATTTTTGGTATTTTTACGAGAACTTCCAATTTTCGATGAATAGTGAAAAATACTTAAAAAACAACATTTTTAATCAAAATAATTTATAGTGACAAATTATACTAATTATTTGTTTTAAATAATAATTAGAATATAATTTTACCATTTTACCCAATGGTGGTCATTATAATTAATTTCACTTTGAAATTGGACATAAACAATTGTCAATCTTTTGATTGATATTGTTTCTTAAAGACACGCTATTTATTTTAAGAACGCGAATTAATTATAAAATTAATTAATTCAACTTATATGATTGTAATTTTTTAAAATAGACATCATTTTTGAATTCAGAATATCAATTATAGCTTTGGGTGAATTTTTGGTATTGTTCTGATAAACATCAATTTTTGATGAATAATGAAACCACTAAGTGGTAGTTAAAAAACTAATTTTTCGTTTAAATGAAACTTTACCACTTCTGTGAATTGAATTTCAAAAATCATACATATATGGTTTTCATTAGTAAGTAAAATTTGGTTCAATGAGATGAAAATAATTTTGGGTGAATAGTAACTTTTTAGTTTTATTAATCGCGAGTAAAGGTATTTAGTGTAATTTAAGTTAATATAATGTTATAATAATATGAAATTACCTTTACACTTGTCCTACCCTTATTGGATGAGTCATGTAAGACCAATAAAATCCATGGGTCAACTTGGGGACCCCATGGAGCCACTTGGGTAAGAAAATGACATTAATAACATTGTATTTAAAGTAAAAATAAAATTGTCCCAAACATGTGTTGTTTTACTAAAACAATTATTACATGGGGTTATATAATTTAACAATTTTACTATAAATACTCATTGGAAATCAAAAAAAATTCTACATCATGGTAAATTTTTTATAATTTTTAGGCATTAAATAAATAAATTTATTTATGACGCCATGATGATGCAGTGATTACCTCATTAATGAACAATTTAAATCAAATGAAAAGATAAGGTAAAATATAAGACTTACACTTGTCTGAAACCTATTGGTTGGGTATATTTAGAACCCTTATCACCTTATACTTGAAATATATCATTTTGGGACCTTTAAAATCCTAAAATCATTTCATAATAAAGTAACATTTCATGACTTTCCAAGAATGTCCCTCCTCTCCTCTTATAAAAGGCCCCCACCTCTACCACCTTATTCACACCATCAAAGCCATCTGGCTCAGCCAAACTCTGCCCAAAGACTCTCCCAACTTCCCTCTCTTACTCTTAGATGCCTCACTTTGGTCACAAGTCTTCCCAAAGAAGCCTTTGTCTCAAATAAAAAAGACTTACCCGATTTTAAGGTAACGTCTTCTCTTATGTTATTTTGTTTTATTTTTCTTCTTCAACCCATTAAACACTGTTTATTAATTTATTTTGTAACAAAAACAGTTAATTAAATAAACTAGTATGTTTTTATGAGAAATATTTAATTTACACTTACACCCACCTTCATCTAATAGTTAAATAACATACTGTTTCTATGGGTGGTGAATTACTACCTCACGAAACGATGATTGTTCAATATTATTTTAACACCTCTCATGGTGGCCATTAAGATATAACTATATTTATATATTATATATATTATGTTTCTGTTTTACTTATGCTTCTGTATTTTTCATTTATGGCATACATTTATGATTTCCATAATGGGTGGACGCGATAATTTCATTTTAGGAAGTGCGGACTGCCGCCCCCTCAAAGTGATTTGAATCTTTAATTCCATATGTGCGAAGTATAAAGGATGGAGTAAATGATATTATATATGATATTATACTAGAATTTTAATATACCTTTATATCATTATGATTTCATTCCATTAAATATGAAATAGAAATGAAAGTAGCGTTCATGCGTACATACGACTTACCGTCTCCATGAATAACATAAATAATTACATAATGTTTTTAACATGTTAATAAGTGATATAAAAGAAATAATGAACATGAAAAAGGTTCTTAATAAAGTAGAAATTAACTCTAGTTTATTATTTAGGAGGTTAAAGAACGATCGAGTCAAGTCAGACACGAGGTAAGGGACTTCATCTCAATCTAGTTTCATTGAGGCATATTTTGTTTTATACACAACTTTCTTTTATATGGTGTATAAACCACTTTTATTTTTACGTTTATTCAAAAGGAATATTTTTTATATGAAGCGTTTTACTAAAATAAAAAAGGGATTGTTTTTTTTCATACGTATGCGGCGACAACGACTTCTCCGCCTCCATGACCATTATTTGAGTTTCGGCTCCCTCTACAAGCCATAACTTTTTTGAAATGAAAAATAAATACCAGGTTTTAATTTTCTTTTATTTTGGTATTGAAAATGGTTTTATTATATCAATGTGTTGTATTGATATCTTGTGATTGAAATGTGGACATGTTATGTTTCCTTTATGCATGTTTTATGTGATACGATTATGTTTTGGTTTTTCATATGTTTAAACATTTTCATATAAAGAATGTATTGGACTTAGTAAGTGATTGTTGGAGACCACTATAGCTCCTTGATGCTTCAGTAGGTATCATGAGACAAACTAGTGTCTTGACATGAGGCCTTGACAAAATCTTATTTTTAGTCTTGGCACGAGGCCTTGGATACGTGGTTATGATAGTCTGGCATTATGCATTCCATCATTATGAAAGTGGTTATTGATATTGAATGTGATTATTCGACTAGTAGAATATCCATGTGAATAAGTGGATGGAATTATTTCATTTTATTTTTTCCATATTATGATGAGGTTAAAGTTTAAAAGGCATTTGATTTAGTTATATATTGCCTTAAATGTTAATGTTTATTTATGAATGTTTCCGCTATATTGTTATCCTTACTGAGCATCTGTGCTCACCCCTTTCTATGTTTTATTTTTTCCAGGATGTGAAGGAAAATATTTTATGACTGACCTATATGGATAGTGTTAAGGGGATATTAGTGTGTATATAGAGACTATGTTATTCTAGTTTTTCACTTTATGATGAAATGTAACATTTATGAATGTATCTAGTGATTCCAAGGCTACTAAATTAATCAGTCATTTGAGACTTGATCTTTTGTGATCATGTCGATGTTACTTAATAATGCATCAAATCTGGGTAACTGGGGTCGGGGCATTATAGGTTTTTAGAAACAATCATATAAGGCCAACTTTGCGCGAAATATGGGCCACTATAGCGGCGGTTTAAACCACCGCGAAAATTAGTGGTGCTTATAACCTTCATGAATAGAAAAATGATGATATTTAGCGGCAGTTTAAACCTCTGCTAGTTAAAAAATGATGACATTTAGAGGCTGTTTAAAACGCCGCTAAAACCACAATTACAAGAAAAGAAACTTCTACAACTTCTGTACTAGTTCCCTGAAAAACAATTACAAGAATATAGCATCCCCATGGATAATTTTAGGAACATGAAAAAAGTCATGGCTATACACACTAACATTGTAGAGTCACATTTCTGTAATATAGCATCCAAACATGTCATATCGGTAGGGGTACATGTTGTATATAATTTTAGGAACATGAATAAGGTGACAGATATACACACTAACTAACCTTGTAGAGTAACATTTCATGTATCATTGGATAAAACACCATATATATTGGGATAACATGATTGTGTGTATCAAAGATACATTTCTAACTAAATCATAGGTCCCATAAATTGGTCATCCCAGAAGGACATACTGTTGAGGTTGACTTGACACTATAAGGACATGGATATTGGAATGTGAGTAGTCCATTCGATGTGTTTTCCATATATATAACAGTGTCATGATCCTCTTTGGAATTAGTGGTGAAAATTTTATAAATTAAATAAATTTGTGTTCTTTATCTCTACAGGTCTAATGAACAGGTTTGGGCAAGATGATTAGAGAATACATGGGGTTGGTTTCTCCCATGGCAATGTGTAGATTATAAGGAATGGGTAGATGACCCTCTATCTCCCACACACCATGATATTTCACCACCTACACTACTAGTAGAAGTGACCCTTTCACCCTCCGCATCCACTTTTTCCACCCCATCTGCTTCCAATGAGTCCCACTCCTTATCCAGAAAATATAAGGGTTTTTCCTCGCAGGAACATCTACACCCATTCCATTATTTCACTACACCTAATCATCATCCTCACTTGGTCCACTTACAGGATAAGTTTATCCATACCAAAAACACATTGTACCTTGTCGTGCTCATGCACATTCACGCGCATGAGGAGGTATTTTAGTTATTGGACCGGATGCACCAATCTATCATCATAGATGTCTGATAGAAGATGTTTTAAGAGAAATTGCTTGAGTTTTTTTCCACATTGAAGCTTGATGTGATTCATTCCACCTGCTTCGTTGGTGGTAGGCCCTGGGAGCTAATCTTGGGTGACTTCAGCATTAGACTCGATATCTACATTGAGAAATTCATTTTCTCCCCTACCTACTTTGACATGAGACTGGACCCAGCCAAGGGCCCTACCTTCTTATATTTCTCTAAGGTTCCCACGATCGATCCGACTACCCTATGTATAGGCTCAGTATGAATTGGAACCTCTCCACCTCTATCCTCTACCAAGACATCTTCCAGCACCATGAAACCTATCACAACAATCAATTTTCTATCCCATACCTCCATAAATGTGACATATTTTACATAGATTCTACAGACCCCCACTATAATAGAATTGAAATATGACACAAAGGTCAGAGAGAATGCCCCTTATATTTAGTCTTTTCCATATACCTCTCTCTTATTGTACACAATTTGGGTGTCTATTTACATATCTCCATTTTATATTATATTCACGGATGTCTCATTTCTTTTATATATGGATGTGATTAAGTTTTTACTTAAATACTTGAATCACTTATTTTCATTTTAATTCTATATATGGATGTTATGTATAATAAAGTAATTAAGATATATGAGAAAACACTATATAATATGCATACCATGACATTCCTCAACCCTTTCATTCCTAATTGTTTTCCCTATTCTTCACTATGCTAAAGATTTTGGAAAGAGAATGGTTGGTTCTGTTAATGCTTTGGATGAGGAATGATGCAGGCTGTTGTCTCCTAAATATGAATACCACACTCAATAAATCACAACATAAAAGGAAACACCAGAAATCAATAAAATATATAAAGGAAACATGAAAAATCAAGAAAATGTTAGGTCATGAAAATATTTTGTGGCAACTATGTGCCACACATGATACATATACAAACCGATGATGAACACATATCATCATTGTCTCCACCTCCAACATATCAACAATACAACTAATCAATGTCCGATGATGAACACATATCGTCACCCTCTCCACCTCCATCTCCACTTGCAGCTACCACATTTAAGAACATTATATTTAAAATTAAATAGTGTTTCATATTTATATTTAATCATAAAACCAAAAAAAGATTTCAAACAAATTGATTTTGAAATTTTTTGATTTACCTGCTCACCACCAGTCGATACAGTACCATCGGGGCCATATCTTCTCATCAGCTGATGTATTTCTGTCAACTCTTTATGCAACACGGATATCTGATCCCCCTGCTCTTGAACTGTGTTTCGTAGAGAAACAATCTCTTTATTAGCATCTCCGGGTATGGTTTGACTACAACCAAGAGTAGATGATGCTTCCATCCCTGGCGGCCTGCTAAAAACGTCAGATGGTACGGGTCTAAAACCCATCCCGCTCACTCTCCCAGGATTCTCCTTCGTATGGACTTTAGCAACCGGGTCATCCTTGGAGACTGAGTCAGACTACCCATGATTGGCATGCCATAGTTTTATTTTTTCCTATAAATCATATATCAATATATATTAACATAGTAAAAACTATTAATAAGTTATTATATTAAAAAATTGACTTCATACCCCAACCTCCTTAGCAGGTTCATTAACAAAGGTTCCATCTGATTTTTTTGTGGACATCCAACCATAGTTCAATTCGGGATGCATCATGCCCTAGACTCTATGACTACATTAAGAAAAGATATATAAAAAATTAAATATATTAAACAGATAATATTTTATTATATAAATTTAAACTAATTAAAATATTACTAGAGACAATTGGCTTCAAGAAAATCTTTTTGAGCCTGCAGTGTGAGGGATGACTTTCTTTGCCCGGCTCGATGCATTATTTATTGAGAGATCCTGAAATAAATAAAATGCAATTTAAGAGTAGTGTATTCACTATCATCTCCTCTTCATATACATGTATAAATTTAAAATAAGGATAATATAATAATATATATTTCAATACCCTCCACATCTCATCACGATGTCTGTCAACAAAAAATTTCCATTGTTCTTTGAGTAACCCACTTTGTAGCTTCTCATACAATTGTTGCATGGTAGATGAATTATCATTGACATCACACCAAAATATCCATTTGAAATATTTCCATTTCATACCAAGATTTTTCAACGTCAACTTCCGTGTTATCACATCAGCAACTGTAAAGTGGAAGAACATCTGTATACAAACAAACATTTTGAACATATTAGTAACATGACATTCAATTAAACCATAATGTAATAATATTACCTTTCTTTGGGAATCATAAACTTAATTTTTCCTGCTTGGAGGCATATGTCTGAAATAATCATAAGAAATAGGAAGGGAAATGGGCTTCGCTGCAAGCTGGCTTATAATCTGGCCAAGTAACCCTAAGGCTTTATCCGTAGGGACCCCATAAGAATAAAATGGAACGACTATCTTCTTGCCATTCATATTCCAAACATCTGAAATTTTTATTTTTTTCTCTCCATGGTTTTATTGTTTTCATCTTCAATGATCAAACAATTAGTATAAAAAATGCAATAAATTTATTTAATTTAAATTTGTACCTATAACAGTGACCCTCCAGTATGTCCATGATGAACTGGAAGTGGTGCGCCGCCACTCGACTGATCAGGCTGCTGAAGTGGGAGTCGAAAACTCATATTCTAAAGGGATTCTCATAGATGGTGTGAGAGATGGGTCAAGGGGAGATAGTGTAGGGGGAATGTAGTTGTTGGATCAGATGCTGTAGGGAAGGAGACTGATGGATCGTCATTTGTCGTAGTAGTGGATGAAAGAGTGTATCTCTTCCCCCTAAGCATTCCTGCCATTTAATCAAATAAAATTATGTTCAGAAAATATATTTCAAAAATATTATGCAGAATAAAAATTTAAAAATGATAATAGATGCTCAGTACGAACAAAAAATATATACATAACAATGATTATGAATGACTACTTAAATGAAATAAGTGGTTGCTGAATGAATAAATAACTATTCATACAATAATTTTCCCCCTCAATCATATCTATTTCCTACTCTATTACTTCATCCACTTCATTCATCCTTACTGGACTAATACATTCAATATCATGAAGGACAAATAATTCTGCTTCTTGTTGTTGATGAGATTCGGTTTCAGAGGTCAAATCTTCCACTTCATCACCCATATAATAAAAATCTATTTATATTACATGGGAAACCACACTCCACCATTAATCCAAAATATCATTCACATAATATACCATTTTTCTTATGATGATAAGATATATGGATCATGCAGTTCACGATCACCAACACCAATCATGCAAGAGAAGTTCACAGAAGTAAATTGCAAGGAATCTCTTTTAACACCTCTGATAAAATCGACCCAATTGAGTTTGAATAAAATAATGAAAAATTTCCATGGTAGTTTAATTAAATAAAATTTGTTAGATTTCCATAGTAATCCACTTCATCAAATGTAAATATATGACTATTCATTGTTTTCAAACCCTCTTCCCGATCGACTGTAAAAAATATGAAGCCATTCACGTTGTAAGCGTCGAACATTCTAACTTGTTTTAGAGGACCTCAAGAAAGAAACATCGAATCTTCTAACACCTATACTCGAGTACCAATATTCATGATCTAAAAATGGAAATATAATTTATTAGATTTACAAAATATATGTGTCAGACTAATATTCATATTTATTTCAATATTTAGTAACTTACACGTCGTGAAAACCATTCTACAAGATCATTGTTAACAGCTTTCATTATGTCATTCTCATTTCATGTTCGGAATCTCATTGGTGTCTTTGTTTATATACTCAACTCTTCAATAAATGGATCCGAAATTTCACTATTCAATAGCACATATCAGTGTGCCTATAATAATTCCAATTCTCTTAGTGTCACATTTGAGGTCCTCCCAACTGATCAGCCAATAATATGAAATATTTTTGATTTCAGATGTATTTGAGACTGATTCAAGGTGTCATCAACACATCCAACTTGATTAAGTCTTGTCTCAATATAATCAATGTATCTAGAACAAAATTTAAGACACTCCTTATCCAATTAGCCTTCAGTAATAGAGCTTTTTGGTTGAGCTTTATTTTTCACGTATGATTTCAAATGCCCAAGATATCTGTGAAATAAAATAAACATAATTAATAATTTAATTATTTACCAAAAATTGTTTAAATAATTTAAAAACATATAAATAATGTACCTCTCAATAGGATACATCCATCAATAATGAACGTGCCCTCCTAATTTAGCTTCCTCAACCAAATGTACAGTTAAATGCATCAATCCAGTGAAAAAAGAAGGAGGAAAGATCATCTTCATTGCACAAAGGGTCAATACAAACCTCTCATGGAGGTTTTCAAGCTAAAATGAAAGTAGATATTTCTCACATAGTTGTATGAAAAATGTGTATAATTGTAGTACAATAGCAGTAATTTTTTCAGGTAATAATGTACGCAATTCCAATGGTAGTAACTGATGTAACAAAATATGTGAATCGTGACATTTCAATCCATTTAAATTATTATTCTTCAATTAAACACACCTAGAAATGTTACATTAATACCCATCAGATACCTTAACATTCTTTAAAATTTGAATGAATGTATCTTTATCCCTATTTTTCATTGAAAAATTTTCCGGAGGATACTTTTCATTCTCATCTGGACAGAGATCACGTTTTTATGTTCATTGATTATAAGTCTTTGAGAGAATTGAGATGATCCTTCAACTTTCCAGGCTCATTAAGCAATGTGAAAATCAAATTGGCATAGATATTCTTCTTAATATACATCACATCAAGATTATGTCGCATCAAATTAAATTCCCAATATAGAAGTTTGAAAAATATTCTTTTTTTCTTCCATTTTTGTGTTTCGAGTTCTCTTGATGATGCACTTCGAACCCATCTCCCGCAATCATTCAAATGAAAAACCATCCCAAATTCTGTTTCTGAATTTCCAAGTTGTGTCAATATTTTAGAACCAGGTAAAAACATTGAGGGTGGTCTACGATCAATGAAACTGTTAAACTTTGATCTGTTCAGCTGAAATCTATGAGATGCATTAAGAAATCTTCATGGAACAAGAAGAACCATTTTCTAATATGAGGTAGCCTTTTGGGCTCAAAATCAAAGTTAAAATAGGAAAATCTAGACCTATGTACGTCTTCGAACCAGATAAATTCCCAATCCCAGGGAAGTCATTAATATTCTACATTAAAGAAGCGTGCATTTTGAACATTATCTTAGAAGAAGCATCAAATTTATCAACACTGTTTCTCCAAAACTACTATAATTATTCAATTAAAGGCTTCAAGAATACATCAATATCATTTCCAGGAATTTTTTGTCTAGGAATAATCATCAAAATTATAAAAGATTTTTTTTTCATACACATCCACGGAGGAAGATTGTAAGGGATCGAAACAACTGGCCAAATGCTATAACTGATACTCAAAGTCCCAAATGGGTTGAATCCTTCGGTAGCCAATCCCAATCATACATTCCTAGGATTAACTGAGAAATATGGATGTAATGAATCAAATTTTATCCATGATTTTTAATATTGTGGATGTATCACTAACCCATCATTTTTATTATCTACAGAATGCCACTTCATGTGTTCAGCGGTTTTCTATGACATGAATAATCTTTGCAATCGAGTCTTTAAAAGAATGTAACATAAAACCTTTGTAGGTGTGTTCTTTTTCTTCTTATTCTTGAAATTATGTTGATTCACACTTCCAACATCACCCATTAACTTCTATATAGAAGAATAATATTTTTGGCAATCCTGTCTACTTGAATCCTCTCATCAATAAAGCATACAATCATTGGCACACGCGTGTATTTTTGTATAATTCAGAACAACCCTGTTAATAACTTTTTTCATGTCATAAAAAGACCCGGGGATGTTTGCTTCAGGAAATGCATCACACAACAATTCTAATATCATGGACATTTCCTTATTTGTAATTCCATATAGACATTTGATATGATACAACTTCAGCATAAAATAATGTTTTGAATATTTCAAACATCCATTATACAACTCTTGATTTTCATCGTCAACTAAATAATGGAACATATTTTCCTCAATGATGTTTTCTCTTATATTATTCTCCACATAATCAAGAGGACGATCCACTGATATGTTACAATCTTGATATGGTTGCCTTATAGTCTCAAAAACATAACTTGTCTCATTGCTATTTGTAGCAACCTCATCTGGTTATTCTGATATGTTTTGATGTTGATGGTGGTCTCTAGCAATGCCGAATGCATCATTTATAAGTTTTTTCATTTCATTTTTCATTGCCGATGATGTTGGGAGGTCATTCTGTGGATATAAATCAGTTCTCAACCTTTCTGTAACATTCTATTCTCCATGCCAAATCCAACGAAAATATTGAACAGGGAATTTCATCAATATTAAATGTTCATAAACTTCATCTCTCTTCAACATATTCTATATTTACAATTAGGACATTGACATCTTATTCTCCCTTCAACAGATCGATTGAAAATTTAAAATCTAAAAAATCACTCAAACACTTAATATACTAAGCTTATTTCCTCGGTAATGTGATCCATCTTTTATCCATGTATATCACAATGTGCCTACACAATAATAGAAAAAATTAAAAGACATAACAATTACAAAATAGGGAAATAAATTCATATATACTAGTTGAAATTATATATAAATATGTTACATAAGGTTTTCAAATATCAATACATATGGTAAATCATCCACTAGAAAACCAAAGTACATATGTGCATGCATGTGTATTCTTATACACATGTCATTACAAAACCGATGATTTTCTTCTCCAAACATAGGAATCAAAACCATATTCTATTATCATGATAAATATTCATTAATACTGGGTTAATTGACCACTAAGAATTATAAATGTAGCCTCTTAATTATTTTATTATGGATGTTGGATGAACTACCCATTCATGGTCTTATATCACATCATTCATATCCTATGAGAATCCTTGAACTAGGTCATTACTTCGAAATTATTCTTGCACCCTAGAAATTCAGGATCATAATCTTGGATGGAAGTCCCATGCTCCACTAAGGTAGAAGTGATTAATTAGAGAGATTAGGATATCTTCTATTGGATTTCATATTCACCCATTAACCGATAAACTAACATGATCATCAACATCCAATATATATCATATGATTTCTATTGATGTTTGTATCATTTTATAAGAATAGTATCTACTATATTTATTCAATTACAATATCCAAAACATGCACATAATGTGTCATAACTCATGAAAATAAAATAGAAAAATAATTTCTAACAAATTGAATTCATTCACATAATAAATTACATCTCCTTTCCCTACATCTTTGAGTCAGGACATTAATGAATTTTCTATTAAAGTAAAAAATAAAAATCTATCGATGTCAACAAGAATTATTGATTTTTAACTAAACACGTAGCACAAATTTATAGAAACATCATCATGTTAAGAAACATCTTCTCAATAAAAAAAGATAAAAATGTAATAAAATAAAAAACTCGAACAAATATGAACATAATCCAATGAAAAAAAATAAAAGTAGCTTTTTGGTCCTAAAATGTAAATTTTTTAAAGAGGTTTACCTGAGCACATGTAGTTTTAATAAGAATTCCTCCAGACTTTTTCATGTTTGGATGATACATTACCATTGATATTTTTTGTATTTCCATTTATATTATTAACATTATCTTTCATTTGGTTATTGAAATACTCTTATGATGAATGTAGGGGATATTTCAATTAAAAGAAAATTAAAATTCAATTAAAATGTTATGGGTAATTAATTACTTGGTCTAAAACAATGAAACTCCAAATGCAATTAATTTAATATCAAAATTTTGTGAAAATATTGTCATGCATTATTAATCACTCGATCTACAAAAAAATACATCAAATTGATTCATGCAATGATTCAAAATTATAAGTGCACAACAATGCCTTCAATTTAAAAAAAAGAGTGACATTTGAAGATATTTAGGAATGAACAAAAAATTATATCAGTTTGCTACCCTTTTATACAAAAAAAAATACCATTTCCAATCATTCTTGAATTCATCATAATAACTCATGTTAAACGGAAAATAGATAAATTCCATAAAAACATCAACAAATACAAAGATAAGTTACAACACAACAAGCCCAAAACAATCATGATAAAACCCAAACAATTATGTCATAAAGAATCCACAAGATGAAAACAAATAAAACCAATGAAACAATGCACCAATATATCAAAACCATGGAAAAACCTAATCTTATAGATGATCCAACCCTCAACATTAATAAAACAATGATGATTACATTATATACACAAGTTGAAATAAAAATCTAGTTAACAAACTACACAAAAAACAATTCTCAAAAAAACAAGATGACCTAGGGTAGGAAATTGACAGGGTCGGAGGGAGAAAGAGGCATCACGAATGTCGGGGGGAGAAGGGGGGTCAGCAGCGAAGGACGGTGAGGTCCATGGAAGCACGGGAGGGGATCATATCTAGGTTTAGGGCTCATCGGGGGAGAAGCATCGCGGGTTTGGGGGGGGGGGAGAAGAGTGTTAGTTCGGGTGGGGGTGTGAAGTGTCCCCACTGTGAAAAAACTATATGGGTTTCACGACGGTTTTTAATAAACCATTGCTAAAAAACCGCCACTAAAGGAGTTTTATGTTGTAGTTTATAGATCAAATGATTGAGTCTATGGAATGAACAATTCAGGAATACATGCTTATTGTGAGGGAAATCACTGACATGTTTCTTACAGAAATCTCTAGTGTTCCTCCTAGAAGAGATGCTGAATTATTTGTTGATATTATACATGGGGCATTGCTGATATCCAATACTCAAAATAGAATAGCTATGGGAGAACTTGTTAAACAAGAAACAACTATGGGAGAATCTGGATAAAGGGTTTCTAGGCCCAAGTGATTCCCCCTGAGATGCACTAGTACACTTCATCAGAAATATGTATCGGTCAATGCGCCTTTGTATTTATTATTATGACCTAAAAGAAATCACTATATAGAAAAAGTATCCTTTTCCAGAAATTGATGACTTGTTCTACCAGGTATATGGATCACAATATTTCTCCTAGGTGTATCTGTGGTCTAGATATTACCAAGTTAGGGAATTGAAGGAGTAAATCCCCAAGACTTCTTTACACACATGGTATGGGAATTATGAGTTCATTTTGATTCCATTCAGTGTCATTAATACTCCAATAATATTTTATGGACATGATGAATAGATTCTTTAGAGATTACATTGAAATGTTTTAGGTGTCTTTATAGACAATATTCAAATATACTCCAAAACCATGGAGGAGCATGAAGAGCATCTAGGCACTGTGATTAAGACCATGTGAAAGGATAATATCTATGAAAATTTCAACAAGTGTGAGTTCTGGATTAAATAAGTATCATACATTGGGAATATCTTCAAAACCAATGAGATATATTTGGATCCATCCAAGACAATAGAAATTGAGGGATGGATAAGGTAGACATCTATGATGAATATTATTAGCTTCTTTGGGCTATATTTATATTATCACTGACTTCTGACAAATTTATCATGATTTTAAAACTCTCATATCAATATTACTCGAAAGGGAGTCATATTTTATTGGAATTATTAATATGAAAAAAGAAACATGGAGTTGAAAAGGTGGTTTATCATTGAACATGTGCTCTAACTAGCCACAAGTGGAGGTATTTTCATTTTATTCAGTGATTCTTTGAAGAAGGGCATGAGGTGTGTGTTGATTCTAAAAACAAATGCATACCCTATACCTCAAGATAGTTGAAATTTCATGAGCCATGATATCCAACGCATGATATGGAATTAGAAGCTATGATCATTGTGCTATAAAACAGGACACATTATCTTTTTGGGGATAAGTGTGAAATATATAAGGATCATATAAATCTAAAATATATATTGACACAAAAAGAGGTGAATATGCACAAACTATGATGGTTAGATCTTATCAAGGACAACGACTGCTCAATCCACTACCATCATGGAAAAGTGAACAAGGTGGTGGATGCTCTATGTAGAAAGGACCCCACAATTTTATCATTTGTGAGAATTGAGAAGAATCCAATATTCGTAGATGTGATTATTATGGACCTGGGAATAATAAAGAAGGGAAAATCACCCATCCGTTCAGAAATTATTTCTCAACCATCTCTTTTGGAAAGGTTAAAGTATGCCCAAAAACATGAATATGAAATTTTGAAGAATATGGAAACTATAATAAAACAGTAATCGTCAATGTTTATATTTAATGAAGAATGAATTGGGAAATTTGGGTTGAGGCTATGTGTTCCATAAAATCACGAGTTAATGAAATATGTTTTGGATGATGCAGAAAGATCAAGTTTCTCCATTCCCCTAGGAAACACAATGATGTCTTAAGATCTCTGGGATCACTATTGGTGGGAAAATATGAAGAAGGATATCACTGAATAAACATCGAAGTGTCGGGTATGTCAGTAAGTGAAGGCTAAGAGTAATAAGTCTAAGTGGATGATGCTACTATTACACATACCAATGTTGAAATGGAAAAACATCACCATGTACTTTCCCACCAGAAATCTGAAGACATCCAAAGGAAATAATCTTATCTGGGTTATTTTGGATCGTCTTAAAAATACTGCATACTTCAAAATGGTTCGAGGTGATTTATATCTATATCAAAATGCAAAGATATACACCAAAGAAGTGGTAAGGCTTAATGGAGTTCAACTATCGATTATGTTTGATCGAGATCCATGATTCACCCATTAGTTTTGGAAAGGTCTCCAGTATTCTCTAAAAAATATGTCAATTTTAGTAGGTATTATCAACATCGAACTGATGGTAAATTTGAAAAGACTATCAAAACACTTGAGGACATGTCGAGAGCTTGATCAATGGACTTCAATGTCATATGGGACTAACATCTGCCTTTGGTGGAGTTATTTTACAAAAAACCTATTTCCAATTAAGCATCCATATGATCTCGTATAAATCCGATTATGGGAAGAGGTGCAGAACATCGACATATTGGGATGATGTTGGGGAAGAAAAACTTCTAGTTCTGGAAATGGTTGAAGAAATGGTGGAGAAGGTTAAGACCATCTAGTATCACATCAAAGATTCTCAAAGTCAACAAAAGTTCTATAAATAAAATCATTTACGTGACCTATAATTTGTTGTTGGAGACATGGTATTACTTAACATATCTCCATAGAAGAGATTCATGATATTTGGGAATAATTTAAATCATATTCCAAGATAAATTGTCCCTTTTTGGATCCTTGAGAAAATCAGAGAAGTAGCATATAGACTATCACTCCCACCGAACATGTCTCATGAACACGATGTATTCCATGTATCCCTATTAATAGAGTACATACCAGAACCAACACATGTACTCAATCCAGAGGTGGTATTGTTGGATAATGACCTTGTTTTAGGTTCAGCCAGTGAAGATATTAGGTTGTAGAGAAAAAGTTATATGAACTAAATCAAATCCCATCATGAAAGTGTTATGGTGAAACCACAATATTAAAGAAGAGATTTGGGAATGGGAGGAAGTGATGAATCATAACTACCATTATCTTTTTTAGTGTGGGAAAATTGAATTTCGAGGGTGATGTTTCTTAAGTGGGGAATGTTGTAAAGACCTGAATATTTATGAATAAAATCCCATATCTTTTAATTAAATGTCTTCTGGTTATAAAATACATGTGCAATTATTTATTATATCTGATTGGATTTAAATGAATGTTAATTATCTTTACAATTGATAATATTTCCATTGAGTAGTGACCATATTAATAGGATAAATTTTGGGTTTTAACAAATCCTTTTGGAATAGGCAGAGGAAGTGATGGCCTCAACTAGTAGGATTGATCCCTATGAAGCCAATTTATCTGGCCTTCATAGGGATATATCATTTCTAGGCTATTCCCTAGACCAATCCCAATATTATATCCAATAACTTAAGAATGAGAAAAACTGTTTACGAAAGATGTTCTAGCCCATTGAGATCATGACCCAAAACATGTTCACCGAACAACCCCATAAAAGCCCCACCATTGCACACCATACTCTTAGGGAGTATGTTGGTGTAATAAAGGGATATGTAACAAGATCCTAGAATTATGATTATGTACAATATTTTTTTTTATTATAATGAATATAATTTTTTTATATTATTGTTACTTTGTAAATGATTGATAAAAAAATAATTTTTTTGATTAATATTTAAATTCAATTAAGAAATAATCTTTTATTCAATTAATGGATTTTTGAACTAAAAAAAATTATAATAAAATAATATTATGAAATTAAATTTATAAAATATAAATGATCATATGATTTTTATGAATTCCAATGTAATTTTTATTAAGGTTTATAAAATGTTTTTGTCAAAACCCATCAATTTTCAATAAATATAGGTGCTTATTTTAAAATTAAAAATTCGCATATTTATAAAATTATTTATATAAAATTTATATTATTTTTCGAATCATGGAGTTGAAATTATCCAAGAGTAAATTTTTCATATTTTTTTGAGACTATATATTTTTGGGTAAAAATTAAATATCGTATAAATATAGGGTGTGTTTTATGAAATCATAATGTGAAAATATTAATGTAATAATTAAAATAAAAGGGTTAATCAACCAAATATATGTTTTTTCCATAAAAAAATTAATTTTTATTTTATTTTATAAATCTTTTGTGAATATTTGAAAAAATATAATATATTATGTCATTTTAAAAAAAATTACTTTAAAGTATGACTCACCTCCTCTCAATAAAGGAAAATATTTTAATATCATCATCCCTTATCCTAATAAATTAATTTATACAAATCTACTTTTTATGAAACCATGGAAGAAACCATGGGATGGTTTGTGGATTTTAATATTTTATTGCCTATTGTCCTAAACCAATATAGTAAAGAAATACTCCTCCATTTCTATATAAACTAACCCAAGATCCCATTTATCTTCACTATAATTATATGAAGCTCGACTACCCACTTCCCTCTTCTCTATATAGTCCTCTCAAGGTTCCCTAAATCTTCTAAGAAGGTTCTCCCAAGCCTTTGGAGTCACACATCCAAGTAAGGGATCATCACCCTCCTCTCCTCTTTTCAATTCAAGAACCTTGTTTGAAATTAGCCTTCTTAATTTAAATTGGTTATGTTTTCATCCTTTGATGATAAATTACTTAATATTAATTTTCTTTTATTTCAATATGTATAATTTATCCTCCCACATTTGGACCCATACCTAATATGTTACAATATCAAAATTCCATAAGGGGTTTCTCTCTTCTAATTTCCATTCTAGAACTTATTTTCTATTATACTTCTTAAATTCCATTTTTATATGTTGGGTTATGATTATCCATAATCCCCAACTATCCATTTTCTGTATAAATTATTAGTTCATCCATTCACAATCATTAATCCCCACTATGACCCTTTAATCACACCTTTTATTATACCGAGAATTCTGTAAGGGATCTTTCACTTTCCTCATTTATAAAGCCCTATTTTTGTGATATTCATTTTAATTTAAATTTTGATATGATTTGATATGTTCATACATGCTTCGCTTACCATTCATTTTTTTATAAATAATTAAATCATTGTTCCACTCTCATTAATCCATTCATCATCCTTTATTTACATTTTTTTCCATGCTGAAATTCCCTAAGGGATTTCTCTCTCCTCATTACCATTAAATCACTTCTTTTATATTATGAATCTCAAATTACATTTAATATTTTTAGAGATAAATTCTGATTATCACTTCACTATCTATTTCATGTAGAAATTATGAGATCACATTTCTCTCTTATCAAACCATTTTATGAATTTTCATATGATGACTTTATGCTAGAAAATTTACACCACGATTTTACCTGCCAAAAACATCATGTATTAAATACCATACCCATTCCTCTATCAAGTTTATTCACATTTATGAACATATAATTATTTACTGAGTAATAACTTGTTTGTATTCTAAATTCCTTGATGTTGGAATAAATGAAGATGTTGAATGAATTCAGGTTATATGATCTATGTGTAATACTTAAGCCTGAGATTGAAATGACTATGAATGGTTTGCATTGATAGTGCTATAAGGAATTAGGTAATGTTTTGTATCATGATACGTCATTTTGGGATATTGGTTAAACTAATTCGTTTATGGGAATTTTTCCACCATTTTAGTATAAGGGTTTACCTGATTCTTTTTTGTTTTTGATGTAGGGTTTTAAGTTGTTTCAACTATTCCATGTTATAATTGCCATGATATATCATGACATTATATTAATTTTCATTTATTCTTCATAGATATGACTTTTCTTACATGTAATATTATCTTGATGTTATGACATGTTTATTACCTTAATGGGCTTTATAGCTTACCCATTCTTATATAAATCCTCAGGTAATCCCATTTACTGTTAAGAATGAAGGAATTTTGTGGTAATGTAAAAGATGTTTTCAATAAAGATGTTGTATTTGATGTTTTATGTTATTATGTAATGTTCTTAAATTCCCCAGACAATAGACAACTAGATCATCTAAGTGTCGTTAAGTAAAACTCGATTTAATAAATCATATTTAATTGTGTAATAAAGATCAGGGTTGATATAGTAAAAATCATATAAAAAACATAAACTAAAATTAATAGTGTCTATTTTCACTTATAAAATATTTTTCTAATAATAAAGAGACATATAAAACTCATTAATAATATTAATAATTTTGGAAAAAAAATTCATACGCCATTCTATCATAATATTGAATGTGATGATGTTAATAACATATGTTTACTATATTGATATTTTTAATGTTAATCATCATCATAATCCTTGGAAAATTTATATAACCAAATGTTTTCCACTAAATTATTTAGTGTCATTTATATAATTTTATTCCTTTTTCACTTTCTAAAATTTATGTAATTATTATGTCATATAATGTGACACCCATGTTGTATTTTTTCTCACATAAATTATTAATTTTTACCTTTGATCTTCATTAAATTAAAAATATTCTTATTTACCTTGTAACCATTATATAATACACTAAATATTATGTAAAGATATAGAAAATTAATTTTTTATAGAAATTAGAAAAATATACTTTCAATTTATTATTAAATAAATAATAAGTTTTATTCTTATATAATATGGTATTATATGTTTTCGGGAATTAATATATAATGGTTAAATTATTCATTAAAGTATTACAATTATGGGTGGGGGTACTATTTCCCAAAATTTTTAACAAATATCACCAATAAAAATTTTATCCAAGTTAAACCAAAGTTATAATTATCTTCTTCTCACAACATGTTATGAAAACTAATTAATCATAAAACAATGTGAATAAAATGTATCAATTCATAATCCTTATAAAATATATATATTAACAAACAAAAAATTTTATGATATAATATAAATATGTTAAAATTGAACATCCTTTTTTTGGAATTATTCCATGCCTCAAATACAATATTTAATTTTAATTACATGATTGATTAACCCTTTCAATATTATTTGATATCAAAATATATACTATTTTAATTATGAAAATGATTTTGAAATATGATATATTTATATATATAATCAGAAAAAATATTGTTGCTATAATATATCCTTTAACAAGAATGAATATTTTCTATTTCAAAAATACATGAAATTGAGATACGATGTTGTTTCGAAAATCCATCCATGTATAATTTCAAACTGATTCCTCGTAAATGATGTAGAATGGGATTAGGCCCGACTATTTGATTGTGTGTGGGGGGGGGGTTGAATGCCCAAAACAATCACTCACATATGTTTTAACATTTGTTTAGTCCTCCCTAGAAACTCTCCATTGTTCCTATATACATAACATGTTACATACCCTCTTTCAAATGGCAGGTGGCCCATTGAGGTTTCATACACAATGATTCTTAGGAACTCACATTGGTCAAAAGAATGGTAGCTTGGTCTCATCAATCTCTTTTGGAGGGAATTATTTCCAAATACAAAAATTACTTTTAGATTTGTGATATGTTCATGGAATCCTTTCTAGGCCCTGATATGGGACTGGTTACCCAATTTCTTATGCCTTGATTAGAAACATGTATTGATAGGAATCACTGTGGGAATATCACAGACTCTTCATCATTATATAATTTATTTATTTGTGATGGATGGTTTTGATACCATTTTTTGTGACATTATATTTTATTATTTTCTAGGGGAGTGGTTGGTGGATTGGATATACTATTAATCTTCTATGAGGAATCCTGCCTATCATAGGAAAATATGATTCAAAAATAATGTAGTACATTCAACATAGTATAAAATTGGGTGATTGGGTCCATTCAAGAAGTTTAACATCCTGTGGTAAGGATGTAAATTTTAGGCTCATGACTCGATGAGGTGTCATAAATATCATTTTTGTTAATGGATATAGAGTATATGTAGTTCTTATACATGAATCAACATTTTGAGAGAAACAACCAAAGAGGCCTTAGACAGGACTAATGCATATGTGACATCAATGTATTTTATTATTGGGAGTATTCCCCTTTGATAGAGAATGTGATATAGTCATACTTACATCAAATGAAAATCCCTCTTAGGAGACTCTCACCGTATTTTGGTACAATCACCACCAATACCTTTTACCTTATAAGTCATGATTGTTGCGAGAAAAAATACATAGCAAAAGACTGGACATAGTGTATGATAGAATTTCTGATTGGGGATTACAGATAAAAGTTTCCCAATGAGAGGTAGGATTACTGACATTTTAGAGGGTATTTTATAGATCCTGGTCCATAGCGAGGCATCATGCATGTCATGTTTTATATCATGAATTAAATTCATCATAGTTTGATTCATCTTTACCCCCTGATGAGTTTCAGCTAAATGGGTGAATTGTTAGGGATTGTAATTAAAATGATTACCATGTATGATCTCATAACTCATACACTGATTCATGGAATTGAAAAATGGTAGACATATGTGAGATAATTGGGTCTCAATGGTTAAATTATCAGAGAAAAGAGATTTCATACATATAAGTTTATTCCAATCGAATATCAGGCCTTAGGTAGGAATCCTATATATCTTATTTGGATACGAGTAAAAGTTATCGTAGTTAATTTGGATCAATATTCAACTGGTGGATGAGGTATAACCAACCCCTGAAAATTATTTGGTCCCGATGGTTGAAATGTTAGAGACCAGTGGGGACTTACACTGAAGTGGAATACTAAGGGAGATTGGGCCTTAGGATGGCATCCATCACTTCTTGTTTATGTAGTGATATGAGTTTTTATAGTTCAGTTGGATTCTAATTCTGTTGGTGGATGATTTATAATTAACATTACTTGGGAATGATTGGGTATTTATGGTTTATATGTTGGATATATGAGGGGTCTTACACTGAAGTTGATACCCATCAGATATTGGTGTTAGTAATGAATCCTACATATCCTATTTATACATGAAAAATTGTTCTTATAGTCTAATTTCCCTTTAACCCATTTATAGGGTAATTTGGGTGATCTTGGATGGGGAGATTTTTTTTATCCTCGAGGTTTCAGGAAATATAGGGGTTATATCTTGTTGGATGGCCTATTGATCATGGAGTACACAATGAGGATTCCTTATTGATCTGGGTTAACACTTAGAGACCAACCTATTGATCTAGTATTACACACTAAGGATTCCATTTTTATTAAGTATTGAAAAATATGTTTTTCTTATTGATCAAGGGTTCCAAATTAAGTTTTACCGTTTTCATACCCATTCTATATAGTCTAGAAGATTAAAGGGAGTTGATGATGACCATGAAAGCTCTATCAGATATGCTTGCAATGACATAGAGATCCCACCAGATATAATGACATAAATATGGTTTAATGTGTGTATAGTCCTATACCATTAAGTACAAATCCATTATAAATAGCGAATGAAAATGAATATTCCTAGCTGAGGTCCACAGGGAATGATTCTGAGTGTTCCTACTGGATGAAGAAGACATGTCTTAGGGAAATTTCCTACAAATTCATCATTGCTCACTAAACATGTCTTTATTGTCTATGTGGCATATTTGGGGAAAATATATGACCCAAAAGACACATCTAAGGTTTTCTTCCTTGTATATCCAAGATTCTTCACATGATCAATTGAGTTGTCATGTATGACATCATATGACTGAATCTGTCATGTATAAGTTTATTTTCAAAATCAAAGAGACATGTCCACTGTCTTGTGCATTATTGAAGACAACCATACATGTCATTGGGCTCTCACACGAAAAAGTTGACTTGCTGACATTTTAAAAAATTATCATGAGATAAACCTAACTTATCTGGATCTTATGTTTTGAAAACGTAGACATGTCAAGGAGATTTATCTGGATCAACATGGATGGTATTTAGGCTACCACATGAAAATTATGACATTTTAATTTGTTGTCATGAGATCAACCGGAATTTTCCCAGGATTTTAGTGTGACCAACATGACTTGTCCATGATCCACCACATTATTAACTAGTATTTTCCACATACTATCTTGTGATCAAATTGTTTTTTCCAAGTCCAAATAAGGGAATCATGAGACTAGTGACGAATCATGTGATCAAATTTCCTGGAGAGAGTTATGTGACAGGGTCTCATGAACATTTCATTCACCTTGTGTTGGATCAAATGTTAAAGTTACATTCCAAATGGTAGGAAACCTCGTGAACACATGGATAATATCACCATAACAATGAATTTCATAGTTACTTGGTATATTCCCCAGTCGCACCTCCTATGTAAATCATAGAAATGTTAGTGTTTTCACAAGATTTCTCATGTGTATCTATGAAAAATACACATTTTAGGGAACCCTGAAAGATGGTTATTCATGGGGTTTCATTGTAAATGCGACTTGTATAACCAAAATGAGATTTTGCAATGGATTCTACAACCATGTGTGAGCCTGTTTGTTGATACTACACACATGGGTCAAGTGCATTTTCATGATAAGGGTGAATTACATATGGTTCGCATGTCCTCATTGTTTTCGTAACATAGAGATGGATTCCATCATGATCTAGTGTTTTTTTGAGTCTCTCACATTATTGAGGTTTATCATGCTTCTATTTTGTTTATATGATTCACATGGCATCAAATGGGTCTTAAAATGGGCTCTTCTACCATACCAATAACCTGTCAGGGATGTTGCATGCCAAATTATCCATGTCCATGGATTCAATAAGGCACTAAAAGATAGAGGGCTCATGATAATCATGATATTAGAGGTTGGAATGTTCACTGGAAAGTACATACAAGAACTAGTATGGGTGCAATGTATATTCAAGGGCCTGTATTATTGTATCACATTATTTTTGGTCACTCATGAAATCATGTGATACAAGTAAGTTCATGTAGGAGTTCCTGTGAATGTGTGTTGGGGGTGGACACTAGGAAAGTACACACCGAACAAATTCATACAAGGTGATGTCATAAAATTAGTGGATGTATCATGTGATCACGTGAAAACCCAAAATTAACTAGGAATTTTTTAATTCTATGTTCATTATATGATCATCTGATCTCCATGATATCATGTAACAGGTTCTTATGATGACTTGAGGGGGTCACTACTAGAATTCTCATTTTTTGCAATGGGCTATTTGCGGTGGGATCCCGTCGCAAATAGCCTTTTTTGACATGCCCCCATCACAGAGAGCATGTTGTAGAAAACGATGTCGCAACAGATATTTTTTGCGATGGGCCCATTGCAACAAATATGTGTTGCGATGAAAATTTTACCCATCGCAAAAAATATCCCGATTATATACATAATATACCCAAAAACGTTTTGCGACGGGCCCATCGCAATTTGTTTTTGTGACGGGGAACTTACCCATCACAAATAGCCTTCCTATTATATACATTATATACTCATAAACATTTTGTGAAAGGCCCGTCACAAATACTAATTACGATGGGACCGTTAGGTCGTCAGAAATACTAATCATAAAAAATCATTTATTTGCGACGGGGCCCCATCGCAAAAGACCCCGTTGCAAATAATAAACATAATAAAAAAATAATAAAATTTTGATTAATGAAAAATTTATATTATTATTATAAAAATAATAAAAAAATAAAAAATATTATTATTATTATTAAAATAAACAAGTATTAAAAAATATAATACAAAAAAATATATTTAATAAAATTATGATTAATAAAAAATTAATACTAATATTATTAAAATAATAAAATAATAAAAAATTATTAAAAGTTTCCATATTTTCAAAAAAAAATAAAAAAAATCATAAAATATTATTATTATTAGTAAAATCAACATAAATTAAAAAATATAATACTACTAATAAATAATAAAATATAAAAAAAATAAAATTATGCAATATTTTCACCAATATAAAATACAGAAACTATAAATAGTTAATATTATTACACAACATGAATTCAAATGTTTTTAACGTAAAAAAAATCACTGGGGGGGTCGTCTGGAGGCTGTGGAGGAAACTCCATCTCTAAAATATGAGTCAGACGGTTCATGTACTCCATCTGCTCGTCATACTCATGATATTTCCGCAGATCCAATCGACACAGCTCCTCCTCATTTTGCTGCTCCTACTACTGCTGCCACTGACACATCGCTTTATGCTGCTTTTGCAAAGTCTCTATAAGCTCAGCCTGAGTTCGCAAGTGCTCCTGATACTGTGAGCCAGAAGATGATATCTCTACACTATCTCCTCACGAGCTGGACATCGACATCACAATAGTACCATAATAAGTACCAAGAGTCAAATGAGAGCTGATACCAACTACATGGCCCTTCTCAAAGTCATACTGAGTCGCCTGCATCCATGCCACCTCATCGAAATGGTGATCATTAGTCTGCTCAGTTGACTCATCCTGGCCCTCAGCCTATGTCTGATAGGTTGCATCCTCATATGATTCCTTCAATTCCAATTTAAAATTAAAATTGTGAAACTATTATATGCAGTTAATTGTCAAACTGAAAAATTAATACTAACAACAATCTGACTTTGGCGATCACCTCTAATCACTCCAGTGGATGGATCACTGTACATCCTCCAATAAATGTATTACTCCGTAATATCAGGATGATCGAATGCCTACAAAAATATAAAATAAACTGTTTATATTTAATGTTATATAAAATATTTAAAAAATATACTTACCAGATTCTCTCTATGAGAATTGAATGTACGACTACCAGATCGATGCTTCACCTCCTATCTCTCCCGGTTCTGTCATCCCACACACAAAATCCCATCTAAAATCCACCACCCAACCACTGTAAACATAACCCATCCCAAACGTGAGATGAAATGTACTCGGGTCGGTGGGCTCTACACGACTCATCAAATTCTGTCACTACTACATGTTTAATGGATGTCCTTCTCAAATTGTGCAAAAAGTGACAGAAAAAGTCACACATAGAAACCTTCCATGCCTCATGGATAGCGTCGCGCATGATATCATCGATAGGATACCATAAACCCTATAAATAATTTATAATATCATGTTATTAATAAAATAATTTTATAAATAAATATTATTTATTTACGTACCATCTAATGATGGAACATGTCACACCGTACATCAACGGTAATCTGTTCCCATGTGATCCATAGCTGAGAAAAATAATTGTGTATGATAGCTCTCCCCTGTCAAATAGCTACATGTGAAAAACTGTGAAAAATGAATAAATAATCAAATGATTAGTATATATATAAATAAATTAATGAAAGGTAACTAAAATATACATGTTACCATACCTCCATGTGCATGAATTGAATCCAAGATGTGGACATCACTTGGGGATAGGTTTAGGAATCATAAGTCTTGCAAGACCATGCCCCCTCC
This sequence comes from Viscum album, assembly GCA_963277665.1. Lineage (NCBI taxonomy): Eukaryota > Viridiplantae > Streptophyta > Magnoliopsida > Santalales > Viscaceae > Viscum > Viscum album. Next base: position 1,551,418,223 of record OY728129.1, read on the forward strand.
GCGTACCCCCTGAACCGCTACTAGGCTAAGGGTCAGATGATCCAAAATCCAAATCATCTATCGGTAAGTCAGCCTCTTGTAACTCGCGATATAGATTAGGGTACATCTGAAACACAAAATGATTGTTGTTAGTAGATAGCTGAAAATAACTATTATATATAGATATATTTTAGTTATGATTATAACCAGCATTTAACTGTGTCAATGTTCATCTTCATCCCCTTCTCCATAGCTATCAATGTCAATGTCCTCATCTTCAAACTCAGCATCATCAATATCCATATGAGTTTTAGTTTCTGGATCTTATATCATTTCAAATCCATTTGTAACATCATTAACATCTTCATCACCACAGATCCTTAATTGTGGGGTGTCATCATCGATATTTACGTCTTTTTGTGAATCAGTTGAATTTTGAGAAGTCTCTTGAAAAATTTCAATTCCTTCCACTTCAGCGGAACCACATTCAGTTTGAGTAAACATATTTTCCCAAGATTTCATTTTTATTATGCTCCACCAATCGCTCAAGTCTCTTTAAGTATCATAATACATTGCATAAATAATATGATGTGCTTGTTCTGCGAGTAAAATTTTTTCATTTACTGCAAGAAGACTTTTATATTTAATATCGACGATTCTATGAGTCGGATGAACACACAAGCCTCTCTCAGTATCCCACCACCAACATTTAAACATTGTTATGTAATTTTGTCCTAGATAACACAGCTCAATAATTTCATCCAAAATTCCATAAAAGTCAACTTCAGTTTCTCTGTGATGTGATCCTTTCAAGCAAGCACCATTTTTCATTGTTTTTTTGAGTCCCTGTATGCATGTGTAAGAAATCTAAAACCATTCACCACATATGCATTACAAGATTTAACCATTTTGGATGGTGGGTTACTCAATATACACAGTCTCTTATCAATTTTATCAGCATATTGAGAAACCTGGAATTTTTTAAAACAATTATCAATATAATAAATAATACAAGGAATTGATGTTATACCATCAATAATTTATGTTACTAGTTTTTTAAACCATTGAGATCTTTTTTTTGTCTGCGTTCTTCAAGAGCAGCTGCTATAATTTGCTGAAGTTGTTTCTTGATATGATTATCATATAACCTATAAATAAAATAAGTTTAAATATTGTAGCATAAATTATTGAATAAGTGATATAAGCACTCACAGGACAAATGATTTCATTTATTTACAGTTGATCCAAACATATGTATGAGCTCTGTGATGTTAATCATCTGAAATCCATCGTTCATGAACTCCACCGAAACCAATATTTGGATGATTATAAACTGCTAATTGATTTTCCATTTCTTCATTAACATTCCCCTCATTTCGCCACACATGATTACGTTTTGAGAGATATTGAGATTCAAACTAATGAGAGTAGAAAAATGCAATTTCCTCTTGAAAACAAGCTTTAACAATTGAGCCTTCAACTGATGCTTTGAAACATCATTTTTTTCTTCAATTTCTACATGCATCTTTTTAATGGGTACATCCATAGAAACTGTACTGGACATCCACATTTAGCTTCATGTGTAAAATGTAATATAAGATGTTCCATTGAGTCAAAAAAATCCAGAAAAAATATTTTTTCCAGTTTACACCTAATTACAACAACATCATTTTCCAGTTTTCATAGTGCATCGTAGTCTGTTGTCACTACACAAATGTCGCCAAAAAAATATGATATGTTTGTTATCGTATCCCAAATCATAGAATTCAACAATCATCTGAATCCAATCAGCCTAATTCTTTCTATTATAACATGACAATCATGACTTTTTATTCCAGTAATATAACCATTCTTAACACATCTTTCCTAATTGGAAGCATAGCCATCTGTATGTCCCAAATCTGCAATCCACTGACAAAATAATAAGCGACTCTCTTTGGATAGTGTATAAGCTACTTTTGGATTCATTATCCATTGTGTTCTGACCTTTTCAAATAGTTTAAGTTTTGGTCGCATGGAAATTTCAGCAGGATCTAATCGAGCCTTTACAGTATCTTTGGTCTTACCTAGTGTATCCAAAATTAAATGAAATAAATTATCAAAACAGTTCTTCTTAATATTCATAACATCCAACATGTGGCAGACAAACAAATCAGACCAATACGGAAGATCCCAAAAAATGATCCATTTTATCCAATTATATTGTTTCCCAAAGAAAAGAATTTTATATTGGTTTACTGTTGGTCCAAATGTGATGGGATGTAACGCCCCAACACTAGTTACCCAGAGTCAGTGAATTATTACGTATCATTAGCATGATCACAAGGTATCAAATCCCAAAAGACTGGTCAGTTTAGTAGCTTTGGAAACACTAGATATATTCATAATTCTTAAATTACATCATAAATGAAAAAAAACTACAAAAACATATTTCCTCTATATCCCCTCATACTATTCTTGTAGGTCATTCATAAAATACTTCTTTATATCTATTGAAAAATAAAACTTTGAAAGATGTGAGCTCAGATGTTCAGTAAGGATAACAATATAGTGGAAACATTCATAAATAAACATAAACATTTAAGGAAATGTATAACTAAAACAAAAGCCTTTTAAACATGAAATTAAGCATAATATGGAAAAGATAAAATGAAATAATTACATTTACTTATTCATATGGATATTATACTAATCTAATAATCACATGCAATAACAAAAAACACTTTCATAATTATGTAATGTATAATGCCAGACAATCGTAACCACATAGACAAGGCCTTGTTCCAAGAATAGAAATTATCTTTTGTCAAGGCCTTGTGCCAAGACACTAGTTTGTCTCATGAGACATACCGATTCATCGAGGAGCTATAACGGGCTCCACCCATCACTTACTAAGTCCAATTCATTCCTCGTATGAAAAGGTTTGAACATAACATAAACATTCGTATTTGAAACTAGCATACGAAATGTAAAAACATTATTCATAAACCATGAATAGTATGAAATAACACATCCATAGTCAAACATATCACAAAACCTTCAATACAATATGGATGTTTTGTATCATAACAAATCAACTTCAAATAAGCTTAAAAACCATCAAATGATGTTGACATGGATTAAATTAAAACCATTTGAGAGAAATATCACTTTTTTTAAATCATTTAAAAGTCACGTAATTATAAAAGAAAACCGTTAATTTGAAAATATTCTTATAAGCTTTTAAGGGAATCTTTGAGGATTCTATAATAGAGGAAAATTGCCACACCCACCATATAAGCTAAAAAATACATTCTTACCTTAATTCTGTTGAAAAGGTTAAAATGTAACTTGTTTGGAAAATGATGGAAAGATTCTTTTATAAAAATATTTCAAAAAGTCAAAAAAGGGTATAAATGAATTTAACCCATTGTATATTAAATAGTAAAAATGTTTTGAAAGACATTTTTATGAAACATGGATGTGGATGACAAAGACGTCCAGTAGATACTTACGTAAAAACAACCTCGGATAATAAAGAGATTATGAAATTAACCCTTAACTTGTAATTTTCCTTAGTCGATGGTATGTTAACCTCATGTATAATGGTGAAATAATTGTTATTAAATTATACAAGAATCATATACATAAATATGATATCATATATGATCTTTTAACATTGCTTTGTTTATAATATATTATTATTATCGTCGTTTTGGGTGTTAACTGATTTGTTTTCCTTTATATGCTATGTTATGTAAGACATTTTTGTTATATATAGGTTGTATCTTATTCATTTACAGAATGATATCAAGTCCTTAAACATTATTTTTAATTATAAAATGAGGATTAGTCATGAATGGATACGATGGGGAATGAATCTCATCGCGTTCATGGAGACGGTATTACATACGTACACACGAGCAACAATATCATTCTTTTGATATTAAACTAATATATAATTGGATGTTATATCATATATACAGAATCATTATCAAGTTATATTCATTATTTATATCAATTACACATCATTATTATACCCATCCAAATAATAAAGTTTTTAATAACAATTACACCACGACGTGGAGACGGTAAGTCGTATGTACACACGTATGGTGACATGTCATTCAAAGGATGTATAGAATAGTGAATATGGTTGTACCATATTTATAATAGCATCACAGTATGTAGACGATACTGGAGTTATTATTTAATAATGGAAATAACAAATAAAGAAGAAGTGGAAGAAGAAAATAACTTAAAATAGGGTGGTGAACTCATTACCTCTTCTTCGGGTTCTTCCTTTTGATTTGATCAAAAGGGCTCCTTAGGTTGATTTTAGGATCAAAATAATGCCTCTAGGATTAAGGGAGGATAGTTGAGAGAGTATTTGGGTATGGGTTGGCTGAGCCAAATTGCTTTGATGTTGTGAATTAAAGAGAAGGGGGAGTGCCCTTTTATATGATGGGTGAGGGGCACCTTAGGAAAAGAGTGAAATATTATTTTATAATAAATTCATATTCGGTTTCTAATGGCTCCAAAGTGACTTGTTTCGAGGATAAGGGGGTATGGGTCTAAAACCACTCCACCAATAGGTTTTAGACAGGTTTGGGCCACTATTTTAACCTTATCTTTATGTTTTAACTCTTAGTTAGTTAGTTTGACATTTACCATGTGTCTTTGTATTTTTATATTATATGGTTAATAAACATACTATTTACTTCCAAGAGAACCCCAAGTGGTTCATAAATGATAAACCTATCATTATATAGGTCTCTTGGACGAATCATATATTTTTAAGAATAGAATATCAATTAATAATATAATATTTTTTAAAAAAAACTATTTAATGTCAATTTTGACAATATTTGGAAATTGATTTTTGTGAAACTAATAACAGAATTATTACTTGTAATATTTTTTATTAAATCAATCCTAACATGTTATATTGACCTATAAAATTAGTGTAATTCATATAGAGTCTCAAATTATATTTATTTGGGTATTTATAATATCAATTATTTTAATATTTCATTAAAAAGGTAATTACTGCATCACCATTGTGTCATAAATAAATTAAATTATTTAATCTCTAAAAATTATAAATAAAATATAATAATGTAGGAAATATTTTTATATTTATAATGAATACTTGTAATCGAATTTATCTTATTTATAACTCTATATTAAAAATGTTTTAGTTATTAAACATTTATTTTAACTCTTTTAACTCTTCTTTGAATTAAAAAATAATAAATGTTCTAATCTAATCCATGTGGACCAAATAAGTTCATATTTTATTCCTTAGGTTGTTTTTGGTCAAATTAGGATTATACAATAGAATTTGGACATGTGTTAGGGTAAAAATAATATCATTTTTACCTTTAATTTCCCTATTTACTTTTAATAATGGTAAATAAAAGTAAATTTTTTTACTATTCACCAATAATTATTTAATCTCATTGAACCACATTTTACTTACTGATATCAACCATCTATCTCAGATTTTTGAAATTCAATTCACAGAAGTGGTAAAGTTTCGTTTAATGAAAAAGTTAGTTTTTTAACTACCACTTAGTGGTTTCACTATCCACCAAAAATTGAATGTTTTCAGAAAAATACCAAAAATTCACCCTAGGATAATTTCAATATTCCGAATCCAAATGTAAAGTATATTTTGAAAAATAAAATTTATAAAATTTCAAAAAGTGGGTATTATTATTCATAACGGCTAGTTCGATTGGTTGTGGTGTGTTAGAACCCGATGATGCGTACAATACAGACTATTGTATTATTCAAAGGGAAACATACCGTGGAAGCTTGGGGTGTTACATTCTCCCATACTTCAATAAATTGTGTCATCGCAATTTGAATTTTTTTTTCAAAAATAATAGGTTGAAAATAGAAATTACCTTTGTGGAAAACAAATATCAGAAATAGGGTTAATAAAAATTAGTTTTAATAAGAGGAAAATGGAAATGAGATGTCACCACCAAATTGTGATCTCAATTAAGAGAACATTGGTGGAAATTAGAGACGCGTAATTAGAGGGAAAATGTAAATATTTATAGGGAGTGATTGAGGTCATCAATCACAAACAAGTATAAAATTGAAGGCCTCAAAGCCATCAATCTATGGTGATTTAAAATATCATCAGTTCAACAAAACATAAGGTATTAGGATATCACATTTTTGGTTTTAATATCCCTTCCCTAAAGTTTAAGAATTAATTTTTTCATAGAATAATAGAAATATATATATATTTTTGGAAAGTAAAGTTTCATCCTTCAACTAATTTCTACCACAAACTCATCTTTCACTCCAGAAGATAATAGAACTAATAAATATTATATTTATCTTAATCATATAAGGTTCCAAATATTATCACATACCATTAAAATGAAGAAAAATATTTTTCAATAACCAAGGACATCATGTATGCTAGTGGTAGGTAATAAATGCTTGTCGTACTATGGTTGTGGGTTAGATTCCTGCATCTTTTTCTGACACGACGGTTTATCGCCCGACCTGAAAGTTGTCCTTTTACTAAAACTATAGTGTCATAATATTCTGAAAATAATCATAAGAATGGTTTCAACCTTAAACAATACAATCCAATGTTTAACTTAATCTATTCCAAACATTATAGTTATCTGAAGTGCCTCTGTCCAGACTCTCCGTAAAAGGTATCAAAATTCCAGAATCAATTGCAACATTAGATTCTCCAAACAAAGTAACGTTTCTATTATTATCACATACTGAAAATATGATTACATTTTTAATATTTAAACCTTAATGAAAAAAAAATTACAACAGTACAATCCTTATATATATATATCACATTATTCTCATAACCAGAATTTAACCCTTGAGTCCAGAAACACAAATACATTAATTATTCCTCTTCAACTATAGTAACAACACAAGTTTGGCCTTGATCCCTTGGCCTTTTCTGGGGAAATTTTCCTTGGCACTTAGGGAATTAATTTTCATAATTCTATATTTCTTTACAATTTTAGCATTTAACATTGACAACCACTTTCTTTCCCTTGCAATCACGAGCCTGGTGACCTTTTTATCCACATTTATAACAAACTCACATTCCTTTTAGGCAAGTACCGAGGTGATTCTTCCAACAATTATCGCATAATGTAAAATCCTTATTTCCTTCTTTCCCCTTATCTATCTCTTTCTCCATCGTTCTCTTCTTCTCTTTCTTTACATTGTTGTCATAAGACTTAGAGAATTCATTTTTTGTCTTGATAGCACACGAGACAATATCTTCGTACAATGAGAAGGATTTTGATACTAAAGCTCGATGGAGAAATGGTTTTAACCCATCCAAGAAATGATCAATATTACTTCTTGGGTTATGTATATAGTCCGCTGCATGCCCCACTAACCTTGTAATGTTAGATTCATACATTGCAACAATCTCATCCTCCTTTTTCCTCAGACTCTGAAATTTTCTTTCCATATCCGCTCGATGTTCATTGGGAAAGTATTTTTCTATGAAAATCCCTTTAAACTCTCTCCATTCCATAATTTATACTTATTTATCTTACTTTTTATTTTGAATCAATGACCACCATTGATCAGCATCTAAAGTGAGGTGGTAAATTTCCATGACAACCTTTTCCCTATCACTACTCCCTAAAGCATGAAATATTTTCTCTAGGGAATTGATCTATTTCTCAGCTACTAGTGTATTTGTACCCCCATTAAATGTTGGTGGTTGTTTCATCATGAAGAGATCTAACATTGATCCCCGACACTGTAGATTATGGTCCTCCATACGGGTAAGGTTATTATTCATAACCTGAGTGAGTTTTCCCAGTATAGTGATAAGATGATTAGCACCAGTTGTATCACTAGCTCCACAATAATTATATTCAGTAGGAGGTCAATCACTACATGGGGTCCGTGCATTGATACGGTTTCCATTTCTTCCACTATGCTCCATTTCTAAATAATGGCATAAAATAGATTAGTTTATGAATCGAAATACATAATTTCATACTCGTAAAACAGTTAACATAAATTGAACAGTTTATGGATATAATCCATAATCATAAAAATGTTTTCAATGAGGAGGTATATACTCATAAACCCTTCATAATGGTTTGTAAAGAAAATGAGAATTATCCTAAGCATATCCCCCTGGAGTGTCTTAACCAAGAGTGCATCAAGGCGCATTGTCGCGCACCATTTCCCATTCGAGTCTAGCTTAAAGTAGTGTTTTCAGGTTTTACCCCTAGGTACATCTGTTCCAGAGCCGCCACTACCTGCTCGTATCCAGACAAGGATGTATTGCTCGGAAAACTCACAAAATCTCTATAATAAAAGAATTCTAGGAAGTTGTTATAAAATATTCCTCAAAGTCTATCTTAGGGCTACGTACTATAATCAGAGTTTATCTAAATCTAGCTTCCAGGGTTTATTACTAAACTTACTCTGATACCAACTATAATGCCCCCACCCCCGTTACCCGGAGTTGGTTCATTATTACGTATCATTTGCATGATCAGAAGGGATCAAATCCTGAAAGACAGATCAATTTAGTAGCCTTGGAAACACTAGATATATTCATAAGTCTTACATTACATCATAAATTAAAAAAACTACAACAACATATTTCCTTCAAATCCCCTCATACTATCCTTGCAGGTCATTCATAAAATCCTTCTTCATAGCCTAGGAAAATAAAATAGAACGGGGTGAGCTCAGATGCTCAGTAAGGATAATAATATAGAGGAAACTTTCATAAATAAACATAAACATTTAAGGCATTGTATAACTAAAACAAAATCCTTTCAAACTTAAAATTCAGCACAATATGACAAAGATAAAATTAAATAATTAAATTTACTTATTCCCATGGATATTCTACTAAACGAATAATCACATGAAATAACAATGACCACTTTCATAATTACGGAATGCATAATGCCAGATTATCATAACCACATAGTCAAGGCCTTGTTCAAAGACTAAAAATACGATTTTGCCAAGGCCTTTTTTCAAGACACTAGTTTGTCTCATGAGACCAACCGATGCATCAAGGAGCTATAGCGGGCTTCACCCATCACATACTTAGTCCAATGCATTCCTCCTATTAAAAGGTTCAAACATAACATAAACATTTGTATTTGAATCTAGCATACAAAATGTCCATACTTTATCCATAAACCATGAATTGTATGAAATAACACATCCACAGTCAAGCATATCACAAAACCTTCAATACAATATTGATGTTTTGTATCATAATAAATCAACTTCAAATAAGCTTAAAATCCATCAAAGGATATTGACATGGATGAAATCAAAACTATTTGAGAGAAATATATCTTTTTTAAAAATCAATTAAAAGTCATGTAATTGTAAAAGAAAACCTTTAATTTCAAAAAATTCTTATAAGTTTGTAAGGGAAGCTTCGACGATTCTATAATGGTGGAAAATAGCTACACCCTCCATATAAGTTAAAAAATACATTCTTACCTTAATTCTGTCTAAAATGTTAAAAAGTAACTTGTTTGGAAAACGACGGAAAAATTCTTTTAAAAAAATATTGTAAATAGTCAAGAAATTTTATAAATTACATTAACCAATTTTATATTAAATAGTAAAAAAAATTGTAAGACATTTTTAAGAAACATGGATGTGGATGATAAAGAGGTCTTAATAGATACTTATGTAAAAACAACATCGGATAATAAAGATATTGTGAAATTAACCCTTACCTTGTAGTTTTACATAGTTAATGGTAGGTCAAAATCCTTTATAATGGTTAAATAATTGTTATTAAATTATAATAGAATCATATACATAAATATTATATCATATATGATCTTTTAACATTGCTTTGTTAATAATATCTTAGTATTATCGTCGTTTTGGGTGTTAGCCGATTCGTTTTCCTTTATATGCTTTGTTATGTAAGTCATGTTTTTTTGGATAGGTTGTATCTTATTCATATACAAAATTATATCAAGTCCTTAAAAATTATTTTTAATTATCAAATTAGGATTAGCCTTTAATGGATACGACGGGGAATGAATCTCATCACATTCGTGGAGAAGGTATTCTCTACGTACACACGAGTGAAAATATCATTCTTTTGATATTAAAATAATATATAATTGGATGTTATATCATATATACATAATCATTATCATGTTATATTAATTATTTATATCAATTACACATCATTATTATAACCATCCAAATAATAAAGTTTTGAATAAAAATTACACCACGACGTGGAGACGGTAAGCCGTACATACGCAAGTATGGTGACATGTCATTCAAAGGATGGAGAGAATAGTGAAAAGGGTTGTACCATATTTTTAATGACATCAAATTATATATAACATACTGGAGTTATTATTTTATAATGGAGATAACAAATAAAGAAGAAGTGGAAGAAGAAAAGAACATGAAATAGGGTGGAGAAATCATTACCTCTTCTTCGGGTTCTTCCTTTTGATTTGATAAAAAGGGCTCAATAAGATGGATTTATAAAAAAACTAAGACCTATAGGTTGAAGGGAGGATAGTTGAGAGAGTATTTGGGCAGGTATTGGTCGAGCCAAATGGCTTTGAAGATGTGAATTAAAGAGAAGGTGGAGTGACCTTTTATAAGAGGGGTGAGGGGCACCTTAGGAAAAGAGGGAAATATTATTTTATAATAAATTCCTATTCTGTTTATAATGGATAAAAAGTGACTTATTTAGAGGATAAGGTGGGTATGGGTAGAAAACAAATCAACCAATAGGTTTTAGACAGGTTTGTGTCACTATATTAACCTTATCTTTAAGTTTTAATTCTTAGTTAATTATTTTGACATTTACCATGTGTCTTTGTGTTTTTTTATTATATGGTTAAAAAACATACTATATACTTCCATGCGAACCCCAAGTGGTTCATTAATGATACAAATATCATTATATAAGTCTCTTGACCTAACCTTATATTTTTAGGAATAGAATATCAATTAATAATATAATATTTGTTTTAAAAACTATTTTATGTCAATTTGGACACTATTTAGAAATTGATTTTTCTGAAACTCATAACAGAATTATTACTTATAAAAAAGTTAATTAAATAAATACTAACATTTCATATTAACATATAAAATTAGTGAAATTCATAAAAAGTCTCAAATTATATTTATTTGGGTATTTATAATATCAATTATTTTAATATTTCATTAAAATGGTAATTACTGCATCACCATTGTGTTATAAATAAATTAAATTATTTAATGTCTAAAAATTATAAATAAAATATCATTATGTAGGAAAGCTAATTAGCTTTAAAATTAATATTTATAATCTAATTTATCTTATGAATAACCCTATATTAAAAAAAATTAGTTATTAAACATTGATTTTAACTCTTTTAACTTTTCATTGAATTAAATAATAATAAATGTCCTAATCTAATCCAAGTGGACCAAAGAGGTTCATATTTTATTCCTAAGGTTGTTTTCAGTCGAATTATGATTATCAAATAGAATTAGGACATGTTTCAGGGTAAATATAATATCATTTTTACCTTTAATTACACTATTTACTTTTAACCATGGTAAATAAAAGTAAAAAGTGACTATTCACCAAAAATTATTTTTCATCTCATTGAACCACATTTTACCTACTGATATCAGCCGTGTCTCTCAGATTTTTGAAATTCAATTCACAAAAGCAGTAAAGTTTCATTTAATGAAAAATTCAGTTTTTTAACTACCACTTAGTGGTTTCACTATTCATCAAACATTGAAAGTTTTCAAAAAAATACCAAAAATTCACCCTAGGCTTATTTCGATATTCTGAATCCAAAAATGAAGTCCATTTTGAAAAATAAAATTTATAAAATTTCAACAAATTGGTATTACTATTCATAACGTCTAGTTTGATTGGTTGTGGTGTGTTAGAACTAGAAGTTGCATACAACACATGCTATTGTATTATTCAAAGGGAAACGTACCTTGGAAGCATGGGGTGTTACATGGGAGGTTATGAAAATACAAATTATTATAACTTTTTAGTTGAGATCATCTATGGAGGTTCATCCCTTTCAATTGTATCTTTTCTAAAATGAGATTTGTTCCTCTGAAAAGGATGATTGGTTGGATGAAATATATGGTGAAAATCAAAATAAAAATGTTTTTTCCATTGACGATCATAAAGGCTTGTTATATTTCATATAGTATGGAAATGATTTCAGACCATGTGTACTTCAACCAAATAACAAGCCATATTTCAGAAAGTTAGTAATTGTCCACATCAATGTAGATTTCAATATGAAATTTTGTTTCGTAGCAACATCATATGTATTAACACAATCAGTCTACAATGAATTTAACTCATCAATAAATGGATTAAAACAAAAATCAATATTCTTTTTCAGATGTCCTGGGATTAATAGAGTCAAAAAGATATAAGGCTCATTCATCAACATCCATGGAGGCAAATTTTACGGAGTTATAAAGATAGGCCAACATGAATACTGACTACCATAAGAACCAAACAGATAGAAACCATCAGTAGAAAGACTCAATCGCATGTTTTGGGATTATATAGAAATATATGGATGTAGACGGTCAAAATGATTCCATGAATCACCTTCGGATGGATGATTCAAGATTTTATCAATCTAAATCTTGGTTTTTTTCCATGAAATCATTAACACTGTGTTCTGAGACATAAATAAATGTTGAAACCTCGGTGTAAGGGGGAAATATCTCAACTATTTTACTGGAATTGATCTATACTTCCTTGGTTGAGATACTTTATACCTCTATTGTCCACATGTGGGACAACTATCCAATGACTCATTTTTGACAGAATATAAGATGCAATCATTTGGACATGCATGAATCTTAGGATAACTAAGACCCAGAATACAACCAGCCTCTTTCTCTCATAGTAATTTGCAGGCAACACATTTCCATTCAGGTAATAGTGTTTTAAACAAAGAAAATATATGATCAAAATAGTTGTTTGACATTGCATTATCTGATTTAACAGCCATAAATTTTGTAACCGCTTCTAATTTTCTTATCTTGAAAGAAGGATATAATGCATCCTCAGCAAACCCCAACAACTCATAAAATTTGAATGGTTCCAACTCAGGAGTTAAATAAATATCATCACGAGTTTCAGTTTGTTGAACAGATGGACCTACAACATCATGTACTAAATTTTGAAACCGTGATGGATCTGGAATCAAGTTATTAGTTTCATCTATGGAACTGTGTTCACCATGTTGATACCAAAAAAACTATTCAGGTTCAAAACCAAACCGCAAAACATGTCCCCCAACCTTGTCAAATGTGTCAAATGTTCTCAGAGCCCATTTTTTACAAGGACACTTAATTGTGTCGTCTAAAACATATTCTATTTTTGATGATGGAAATGCAAAGAAATCTTCAACACCCTCAATATATACAGGATTTAAACCATAACAATTTGGATTTTTGTGCTGACTTATCCAAGTGTAATCATCTAATAATGACTGATATCGACTTCCTTGTTCCATATTTTTCTACATAAAATATAAAATCATTATAGTTTTTTTATAATTTGAATTTATAAAAACACGATCTGAAAAAAGAAGATAAATAATTACAACTACTTCTTAATAATTACCATTAATTAAGGGTGACACAATTTCCAGTGGATTGACAGCTTCAGTAACGACCCAGTGTTTCATGAATGGAAATCCCTCTTGATCTAATTAAATGTATCTTAATGTTTATAAAAAATGTCAACTTCTTTGGTTTTATGTTAATAATTTTTAACGTTGCTAATATAGCCGTTGAACAGTGATCAAATGAGTAGTATAAATATAAGGCTTTAACAAATCCAAATTTACTCAGATAAAGGAAGTGATGGCCTTATCCAGCAGAATTTCCCCATATGAAGCCCATTTGTTGGAGTTTGGAAAAAGTGGTGGCTTCCTTAAGCTTCACTCTTGACCAAGCCCAAGATGAGCTTCATCATGTCAAGCTCGAACGAGACCGTCTATGGGAGAAGTGGAAGTTGATAGAAATTACCACTCAAGCGATGTTATCTGAGCCACCCCAAGAGTCTGTCACCGTCGCACACCTTACCCTTAGGTCTTATGCGGCTGTTTTAAGGGGTTATGTAACAAAAAAATCTTACTATGTTCATGTACATTATTTGTTTTGTATATAATAATGAATATACTTTCTTGTCATTATTGATACATTGTAAATAGTTTTTAAAGTATAAATAATGTTTTTAGTTATTATTTAATTAAGAATTATATTTTATTAAAATAAGGGGTATTTGAATTAAATAATATTTTAATAGAATATTATTATTATTATTAAATATAAATTATCTTATATTTTTATGAATGCAAAAGCAATTTTTATTACGGTTTGAAAGCCATTTCTGTCAAAACCCTTGAAATTTTGAAAAATTTTGGTTTTTATTTTAAAATCGAAATTTAACATATTTAAAAAATTATTTAGATAATATAAATGTTATTTCTGGAATCAGGATGTCGAAATTATCCAATGTTGAATTTTTCATAATTTTCTGAGACAGTCAAATTTTTGGATAAAAATTAAATTCCATTTAAATATATAATATGTTTTATGACAACATAATGACTCAATAGTGATGTAATAAAATACTATAATCTTTATGATCGTCCAATATATGTTTTACCATTAAAACAATGTGATTTTGGGTTTTTTTGACTTACTTTTCAAATCATTAATGGACCCCTCAAAACTTATTAAACATCTTGCCTTTTTAAATTAATTTCCATGGGAGTATGACTCACCTCCACGTAAGCAACCTAATTATTTTTATATGTTCGGTCCTTGGTCTTATAAAATATAATTTTAATCTTCCCTTTTCCAAAAACCATGGGAAAACACCATGGGATGGTTTGTGTTTTGGATTAATTTAATATAATGGGTCCCAAACCTAAATAATAAAGAATTCCCTCACCTTTTCGATATAAACCCACCCAAGATCCCACATTCTCATCACTCAAAGACTTTGTAGTTCATCCAACCTCTACCCTAATCTCTCTAGATTCCTCCCATGTTTCCCCAAGCTCCCAAGAAGCCTCTCTCAAGCCACTCCCAAGCCTTTAGCACACTTCCATGTAAGGGGTTTTTCCTTCCTTTATCCTTCTTGTCCAATTTTCATTATGTTGTTTTCCGCTTTTAATTTAAATTATCAATGTTGAGGTATGGTTTCTCACCTACCTAATACTTCCCTATTTATGTTTTAATGATGGGATACCCCTTTCTCTCTCATTAAATGCCTCCCATGTAGACCCGTTACTATGATGAAATTCGGAAAGGAACATCTCTCTCCTCATTTACATTCAAGAAATACTTTTGTATCCTGAATAAAATTTTTTATACAATTGTTGGGACATGTATCTATATGACCTCCTTACTTTCCATTACATGTAAATATGATGATTAACCTCTTTCTCTCTTATCAGCTGTTTTTATGAATTCTTATGCCACGCCATTACGCTGCCGAAATCGCACCGATTTTCTAAGCCAATGCCATTGTGTAGTGAATACCATGCCCCTTTCTCCATCAAGGGTATTCACCTTTATAAAAATTTACTTATTGATTATAATGATTCAAGTATGAATTCCTCATTCCATTATCATGGAATAAATGATTATGTTTTATGAATCCATGTTTTATGATCCATTTGGCACACTTATGCATGAATTGAAATGTTTAAGAAGGGTGCGCCCTTATAGCGCTCCCATGCATTGGGTAAAGTATAGTATCATGATACGTCATGTGTAATGAGTGTTGACTCATTATAATTCAAGTGAAACAAGGGTTTACTCGTGCTTCATGTGCAATGAGGATTTACTCATGCTCCATGTGCAATGGGTTATGGCTCATGCTAATTCCATGTTAAGTGTTGTTTCCACATTTCCATGTTATGATTATCATGATTTATCCTGCCTTTATGTTCATGTTTCTCTTTTTATCTTTTGATATGCCTAAAGTCTAACATTTATTGTACTTCTCATGTTATTCCATGTTTTTTCCCTTACTAGGCTTTACAGCTCACCATTTTCTTATGCATGTCCTCAGGTTATCCCATGCAATCCTAAGTACGAGGGAATGTAGTGGTCATGTAAAGGAAGTTATCAATAACGATGTTTTATTTCATGTTTCAAGTTTTTATGTAATGATCCTAAGCCCCAAAGACACTAAACCTCTCGATCGTCTTTGTTTTATCATGTGACGTTTTATGTAATATATCACATTTATGTTTGTATTAAAAAGCAGGGTTGTCATAGTTGGTATCAGAGGATAGGTTTAGTTATTTTTGGGATTAGGATTAGAAAATCCTAGTAAAGCCTTAGAGACAAGACTAAGTATAATAAAAACATCCCTAAGTTTTGGTAAGTACTAATTAATTGGTTTATCAAGAAAACGCATCCCTGTCTGGATACGAGCAGGTAGAGGCGGCTCTACCACAAATGTATCCTAGGGGTAAAACCCAAAAACACTACTTTGAGCTAGACTCGAACGGGAACTGGTGTGAGACAACGGGCCTTGCTGCAATCTTGGTTACGTTACTCCCGAGGGATATGTTTTGATAAATTCAAAAGCTTAGTATTAACTCTTATTAAGGGAATTAAAAAAATGCCTCTAAGAATATTTGTTAGAAGGTAGATCATGAAAAGCCTAGATTGAAGTCTATAGACTCATGAGTTAAGGGGAAAAAAGTTTATTTATAAGTCATCAACTTTTGTCTTTGGATTACCCTTTATGTGTAACCCCTAATATTCGTTTTATTCCAGCCAATGTCCAGTAATAGGAGGACTCGGGCTAACAACCAATGTGAAGATCAGTGTGATGACTGTACTAATGAGATGCCCATTCTAATGGGAGCAGGAATCGAGAACTTTGTCATGCTTCTCTCTCAGCTAACTCAAGTTTTGAATAGAAACACTGGTCAAGAGGAACGTTCAACCCCCCCCCCCCTAAGAAAAAACAAGTTACTATCGAGAGATTCATGAGAGAAAGGCCTCCTACTTTTAGTGTATCATCTGATCCCACGGTCGCTGAACAATGGATCAACTCCATTAAAAAGATCTTCTTCGCCCTTCAATGTTCTGAACAAGAGAAGGTTCTCCTGGTAGCTTATCATATGGAGGGTGAAGTTGATCAATGGTGGACATTGATCAAAAATATGATGCCTGAGGAGGAGATTGAGGTGTCGGTATGGAAGGATTTCCGAAAGATGTTTTTCGATAAATAATTTTTCTGCACTCTCCGGCTTAAGATGGAAAGGGACTTACATTCCCTCAAGAAAAAAGACAATGAATCTATTGGAGTGTATGAGGAAAACTTCACAAAGCTTGCACGATATGCTTCCGACATTTTCGTTTCCCCAGAATGCAAAGTTGACCACTTCTTTGGGGGGTTGAAGCCTAGCCTACGGAAAGCATTAGCAATCCGTGACATTGACATCTATGAGGAAATTTTCTGATGTGCCCTCAAGGTCGAAATGGAGATCGAAGAATCACAGGGGTATCATGGGAATAAAAAGCGTAAGCATGACCACAATGTTGGTGGTCCGATGGATAAATCTAGTGGTGCTAGAAGATCCAGCACCCCACATGCCAAAAGTGCGGAAAGAAGCACCCTATAAATTGACTTAAGGGGATGATGAAATGCTTCAGGTGTGGAAGATAAGGGCACCAAGCTGTTAACTGTCGGCAAGAAAGACCCGTGGTCATGACAGAGGAGAGGAACGCTCCATTCAAACCTCAACACGTTGTTCAATGCTACCAATGCAATGAACTTGGTCATTTTTCAAATCAGTGCCCTAATCCAAGGGTTTTTCGAGGTAACCAACAACCTCCAAGGCAGTAGGGAAGAGCTTTATTCATCACTTCTGTTGAAGTGAACCCCGAAAACGAAGTGGTGACAGGTACGCTATTTATTCATTCAAGAATAGAAAACGTACTTTTGATTTAGGTTCTATGCATTCTTTTATATCTCAAAAGTTTATTATAATAATCCCAACACCACCACAAATCATGGAAGTGATGATGTTGGTTAGTACGGAAAATGGGGAAATCATTGCATCCCATGAATATAAGTCATCCCCTATTATAATCGGTGAATTCAATTTCCCAGCGAACCTCGTCATACTCCCTCTGGTGGAATTTGACGCAATTGTTGTCATGGATTAGCTTCCCTTATATAGAGACAACATAAATTGTCGGGAGAGGGAAATCACACTCCATATGGATAATCGACCCCCGATTCATTACAAGTGTAAGGAGGAAGATGAATCTCCTTTAGCTCCATCATCTCAAGCATGGATATTACTACACTATGAGCACGTGTATCTGGCTCAGATGATTGAGTCCAAGGAAGAAACCACCCTTGAGGAAATTCCTATTGTGAGGGAATTTTCTGAAGTGTTTCCCAAGGAACTGCCTGGTCTTCCTCCTAAAAGAGACGTTGAATTCTCAATTGAACTTATACCCGGGGCATTACCAGTATCCAAGACTCCATATAGAATGGATGTTGTAGAGATTGAAGAACTAAAGAAACAACTATAGGAGAATCTGGATAAAGGGTTTATACGCCCAAGTGCTTCACCATGGGGTGCACCAGTCCTCTTCGTCTTGAAGAAGGATGGGTCAATGCGTCTTTGCATCGATTATCGTGAACTTAACAAAATCATGATAAAGAACAAGTATCCTCTCCCACAAACTGATGACTTGTTCGATCAGCTGCATGGAGCACAATACTTCTCCAAGGTGGACTTTCGGTTGGGATATTATCAAGTAAGGGTGAAGAAGGAAGATATCCCCAAGACTTCTTTTCTCACAAGATACGAGCACTATGAATTCGTAGTAATTTCTTTCAAACTCACTAATGCTCCAGTAATCTTCATGGACTTAGTGGATAGAGTCTTTAGAGACTACCTCAAAAAAATTGTGGTATTCTTTATAGATGATATTCTAATATACTCCAAAACCTAGGAGGATCATGAGGAGCATTTAAGAACTGTACAAGAGACTTTGCGCAAGGAGAAGATATATGAAAAGTACAACAAGTGTGAGTTCTGGTTAAAGGAGGTATCATTCTTGGGACATATCATCACATGCAATAGGATATATGTGGATCCCTCCAAAACATATGCAATTGAGGGATGGTCAAGGCCAACATCGGTAACAGATATCTGTATCTTCTTGGGGTTAACGGGATATTATCGAAGATTTGTGTGAAATTTCTCATGCTTGTCCAACCCTATTACCAGGATAACTCGAAAGGTATTAATGTTCTCTTGGAGTGATGAATGCGAAGAAATATTCAAGTAGATGAAAAGGAGGCTTATCACTGCGCTCATGCTCACTTTACACACAAGTGGGGAACCTTTTGTGGTTTTTAGCGATGCTTCAAAGAAGGGCTTAGGCTGTGTGCTGATGCAGAATGATAAAGTTATATCCTATGACTCAAGGTAGTTGGAAATCCATGAGCGAAACTATCCAACACATGATCTGGAGTTGGCAACGATGATCTTTACTTTGAAAATCTGGCGGCATTATCTCTATAGAGAGAAATGTGAGATATATACTGACCACAAGAGTCTTAAATATATATTCACACAGAAAAGATTATTATATTCCAGAGAAGATGGATAGAGCTCATCATGGATTATGACTGTTCAATACATTACCACCCAGGGAAGGAGAACAAGGTGGCAGATTCCCTAAGTAGAAAGGACCCAGTGATTCTATCAATGATGAGAATTAAAAAGGATAAAATCTTCTTAACTTGATGAAGATGGACATGGGAATCATAAAGAAGGGTACATCATCAATCCTTTCACAAATGATTTCTCAACCGTCTCTTTTGGAAAGGTTAATGGATGCTCAAAAGGATGATGTGGGAATTCAGGAAAAAGTAGATGCTATAAAAAAGGGGAAATCCTCAGAGTTTAATGATAATGAAGAAAGAATTGTGCGATTTGGGAAAAGACTATGTGTTCCATCATGTCCGGAGCTGAAGAAGGTACTTTTGGATGATGCACATAGTTTAAATTTCTCTATTCACCTAGGGATCACAAAGATGTATCGGGATCTCCGAGATAACTTTTGGTGGGATAATATGAAGAAGGAGATCACTGAATATACATCAAAGTACATAGTGTGCTAGCATGTGAAGGTAGAGAGGCAGAAGTCAAAGGGGATGTTGCAACCCTTGCCCATACCAGAATGGAAATGGGATAACATCACCATGGACATTGTCATCAGACTTCTGAGGACATCTAAAGGCAATAATTCAATCACGGTTGTTGTGGATCGTCTTACAAAGACTACACACTTCATTGCTATTCGGGAGGATTTCTCTTTGGATCAACTGGCACGGATATATATCAGAGAAGTGGTAAGGCTTCATGGAGTGACACTATCTATTGTTTCTGACTGAGATCCAAGATTCACCTCTATGTTTTGGAAGAGTCTTTAACATGAACTGAATACTGTACTAAACTTCAGTACGACCTATCATCATCAAACCGATGGCCAATCCGAGTGGACTATCCAAACACTTGAGGACATGTTGAGAGCATGCTCAATGGACTTTAAAGAAGGATGATATCAAAATCTTCCTCTAGTTAAGTTCTCTTATAATAACAGTTTCCACTCGAGCATCCAAATGGCACTATATGAAGACCTTTATGGGAAAACTTGCAGAACACCGGCGCGTTGGGATGAGGTTGTTGAACGTAAGCTACTTGGATCAGAAATGGTCGAGGAAATTGTGGAGAAGGTGAAAACCATTCATCATCATATCAAGGAATCCTAGAGTCGATAGAAGAGTTATGCAGATAATCGTCGATGAGACCGTGAGTTTAATGTTAGAGACATGGTTTTTCTACGCATATCTCTATGGAAGAAGGTCATGAGGTTTGGAAAGAAACAGAAGTTAAGTCCAAGGTACATCAGCCCCTTCAAGATTCTGGATCGTGTCGGGGATGTGGCCTATCGACTATCACTTCCACCTAATATAGCCAAAGTACATGATGTCTTTCAGGTATCCCTCTTAAGGATGTACATACCGGACCCTTCTCATGTACTCTCTTCTGAGGTGGTATAATTGGAAGATGATCTTTCTTATGAGGAGAAACCAGTGAAGATCTTAGATCATAGAGAAATAGTTATATGAAATAAGACCATTCCCCTCATGAAGGTATTGTGGAGAAACCACAAGTTTGAAGAAGCGACATTTGAATCAGAGGAAATGATGAAGCTGAGTTACCCACATCTACTTTAGTGTGGGAAAACTAAATTTTGAGGGAAAAATTTCTTAAGGGGGGAATATTGTAATGAACCAAAGTTTCAATCATGGAAATCCCTCTTGATCTAATTAAATGTCTCTTTATGTTTATATAAATTGTCAACTTCTTTGGTTTTATGTTAAGAATTTTTATCATTGCTAATATAGCCATTGAACGGTGATCACGTGATTGGTATAAATATAGGGCTTTAACAAATCCAAATTTACTCAGACAAAGGATGCGATGGCCTCATCCAGTAGAATTTTCCCACAGGAATCCCATTTGTCGGAGCGCAGAAAAGAGGTGGCATCATTGGGCTTCGCTCTTGACCAATCCAAAGCTGAGCTTCATCATGTCAAGCTCGAACAGGACCGTCTACGGGAGAAGTGGAAGTTGATATAAATTACCACTCGAGCAATATTATCCGAGCACCCCAGGAGTCTGTCACCATCGCACACCTTACCCTTAGGTCTTATGCGGCTATTTTAAGGGGTTATGTAACAAATAAATAGTATTATCTTCATGTACATTATTTTTTTCTATATAATAATGAATATACTTTCTTGTCATTATTGATACATTGTAAATAGTTTATAAAGTACAAATAATGTTTTTAGTTATTATATAATTAAGAATTATATTTTATTAAATTAAGGGATTTTTGAATTAAATAATATTTTAATAAAATATTAATATTATTATTAAATTAATGTTTATTAAATATAAATGATCTTATAATTTTATGATTGCTATTATAATTTTTATTAAGGTTTGAAAGCCATTTCTGTCAAAACCCGTGATTTTTTTATAAATGTCGGTTTTTATTTTAAAAGTGAAAATTAATATATTTAGAAAATTATTTAGATAAAATAATTGTTATTTCTAGAATCAGGACGTTGAATTTCCCAACGGTGAAATTTTCATAATTTTCTGAGACAGTCAAATTTTTTGGTAAAAATTAAATACCTCTTAAATATATAATGTGTTTTATGACATTATAATGACTCAATAGTGATGTAATAAAGTAGTATAATCTTTATGTTCGGACAATAAATTTTTTACCATTAAAATAATGCGATTTTGGGTTTGTTTGACATTCTTTTCAAAGCATTAATGGACCCTTCAAGACTTATTAAACATCTTGTCATTTTAAATTAATTTCCATGGGAGTGTGACTCACCTCCACATTAGAAACCTCATTATTTTAATAGGTTCGGACCTTGGCCTTATAAAATATTATTTTTCTCTTCCCTTTTCAAAAACCACGGGCAAAAACCATGGGATGGTTTGTGGTTTGGATTAATTTAATATATGGGGTCCCAAACCTAAATAATAAAAAATTCCCTCACCTTTCATATATAAACCCACTCAAGCTCCCACTTCCTCCTCACTCAATGCCTTTGGAGTTCATCCTACCTCTTCCCCACTCTCTCTAGAATCTTCCCAAGGTACCCCAAGCTCCCAAGAATCCTCTCTTAAGCCCCTCTGAAGCCTTTGGAAGCACACTTCCAAGTAAGGGTTTTCTCATTCCTTTCTCCTTTTTGTCAAATTTTTTTTAAGTTGTTTCTACCATTTTAATTTCAATTATGAATGTTAAGGTATGGTTTCGCACCTCCCTCATAATTCCCTCATTATGTTTGAATGATGGGATACCCCTTTCTCTCTCATTAAATGCCTCCCATATACACCCGTTACTATGCCAAAATTCGGAAAGTAACTTCTCACTCCTCATTTACATTCAAGAAATACTTTTGTATCGTTAATATAATTTCCATTACAATTGTTGAGACATGTATCTATATGACCTACTTACTGTCCATTACATCTAAATATGATAAGGAACCCCTTTCTCTCTCATCGACTGTTTTTATGAATTCTTATGTCACACCGTTACGCTGCCGAAATCGCACCAATTTTCTACGCCAATGCCATTGTGTAGTGAATACCATGCCCAATTCTCCATAAAGGATATTCACCTTTGTGAACATTTACATATTTATTATAATGTTTCATGTATGAATTCCACATTCCTTTATCATTGAATAAATGAATATGTTTTATGAATCCAGGTTTTATGATCCATGTGGCACACTTACGCATGAAATGAAATATTTAAGAAGTGTGCGCCCTTATAGCGATCCAATGCATTGGGTAAAGTATAGAATCATGATACGTCATGTGCAATGAGTGTTGACTCATGCTATTTCAAGTGCAACGAGGGTTTACTCATGCTTCAGGTGCAATAGGGATTTACTCATTCTAATTTCAAGTTAAGTGTTGTTGCCACATTTCCATGTTATGATTATCATTCTTTATCATGCATTTATGATCATGTTTCTTTTGTAATCTATTTATATGCCTAATGTCTAACATGAATTGTACTCTTCATTTTATTCCATGTGTATTCCCTTACTGGGCTTTATATCTCACACTTTTCTTAAGCATGTCCTCATGTTATCGCATGAATTGTTAAGTACGAGGGAATATAGTAGTCATGTAAAGGAAGTTTTCAATAAAGATATTGTATTTCATGTTTCATGTTTTTATATAATGATCCTAAGCCCCAAAGACACTAAACCTCTTGATCTTCTTTGTTGTATCAAGTGATGTTTTATATAATAAATCATGTTTATGTTTGTATTAAAAAGATGGGTCATCATAGTTTCTCTTTTGTCTGATGGCTCATTTACTTGTATCTTTCTCACACTGAAATCACAGTGAAGAATATGGTCCGAGGAAGGCATATTCATTCTCGTATACGAGAATGAATATGTGTACCTCAGACTATATTCTTCAGTGTGAGAAAGATGCAAGTAAATGTGTCGTCGGACAAAAGAGCCATATTTTCACTGATGAATCGTCTTCTTCCAACTATCACCACCTAAAAACATTATAAAAAATATGATCCTACGAATGCATATCCAATCCCTTGCATAAAAGATTGAATATGTCTACGTAGCAGCACATTTTTCATAATTTTTTGATATAGTGAGAGTTGAAAGGAGAAATTTCTTTGAGAAAAAAGGAGTGCCATCAATCCACTAGAAATTGTGCCATGTTCTTATATTTTTTTAAAATTTATTAAAATTTATTAAAATTTATTCCTAACTCTTCCTAATTGTTCCTAACTAATAATTACTAATTATTCCTAAATATTCCAATGTATTCCTATATATTCATATTTATTCCTATATATTGCTCATTATTACTAATTATTGCTAATTATTAATAATTATTGCTAATTATTACTAAATATTAGTAGTTATTACAAATTATTACGAAATGTCACTAATTATTGATAATTATTACTAATTATTGCTAATTATTAATAATTATTGCTAAATATTACTATTTATTTCTAATTATTACAATTTAATGCTAATTATTACAATTTATTACTAATTATTACAGTTTATTGCTAATTATTCCTATTTATTGCTAATTATTCCTAATTATTGCTAATTATTCCTAGTTATTTCTAATTATTGCTAATTTTTTCTAATTATTACCAATTATTTCTAATTATTTCAAATTATTTCTAATTATTTCAAAATATTTGTATTTATTTCAAATTATTACTAATTATTACTAATTATTACAATTTATTACAACTTATTACTAATTATTACAATTTATTAAAAGTTATTAAAATGTATTACTAAGTTTTTCAATTTATTACTAATTATTAAAATTTATTAAAATTTATTAAAATTTATTACAATTTATTACAATTTATTACTAATTATTACTAATTATTACAATTCATTACTAATTATTACTAATTATTTATAATTATTTCCAAGTATTACTAATTCTTACTAATTAATCATTATTATTGATAATTATTCCTAATTATTTCTAATTATTCTTAATTATTGCTAATTATTAGTAATTATTACAAATTTGTACTAATTATTATTAATTATTACAAACTCTTACAAATTATTACAAATTATTACAATTTATTACAAATTATTACGAATTATTACTAATAATTACTAATTATTACAAATTATTACAAATTATTACTAATTATTACTAATTGTTACTAATTATTACTAATTATTACAAATTATTACAAATTATTACAAATTATTACAAATTATTACTAATTATTACAAATTATTACAAATTATTACAAATTATTGCGAATTATTACTAATTATTGCAATTTATTACAAATTATTACTAATTATTACGATTTATTACTAATTATTACTATTTATTACGAATTATTACAATTTATTATGAATTATTACTAATTATTACAATTTATTAATAATTATTACGAATTATTACTTATTATTACTAATTATTACTAATTATTACTTATTATTACTAATTATTACTAATTATTACTAATTATTACTATTTATTACTAATTATTACAAATTATTACAAATTATTACCAATTATTAATAATTATTACTAATTATTACAAATTATTACTAATTATTACTAATTATTACAAATTATTAAAAATTATTACTAATTATTACTAATTATAACTAATTGTTACTAATTATTAATAATTATTAATAATTATTCCTAATTATTACCATTTATTACTAATTATTACTATTTATTACTATATTTACTATTTATTACTAAATAATACAATTTATTACTAATTTTTTTAAAAAAATTCTATTTATTACGAATTATTACAATTTATTATTAATTATTATAATTTATTAAAAATCATTACAATTTATTATTAATTATTATAATTAATTACTTATTTATTACTAATTATTACTATTTATTACTAATTATTACAATTTATTACAAATTACTACTATTTATTACAATTTATTGCAATTTATTATAATTTATTACCAATTATTAAAATTTATTACAATTTATTACAGTTTATTAATATTTATTACTATTTATTACTATTTATCACTAATTATTACTACTTATTACTAATTATTACTAATTATTACTAATTATTAATTTTTTTACTAATTATTACTATTTATTACAATTTGTTACTTATTATTACTATTTATTACCAATTATTATTAATTACCACAAATTAATTATATACATGACTAATTATCACTAATAATTATGAATTACTACTAATTAATAAGAATTACTACTAAAAATTTCAATTTATTAGTACTAATAAATACTCAGGACAAAACAAATTAAATTTAATTTAATTACAACTAATCATCAATAATAAAAATCAAGATAAAAAAGTAAATTAAATAAAACATAAATACCTTTAAACTTGATCTTCTATTGTTGTAGACGGCTTCACAACTTTTTCGTGAAAAAAAAATTAACTTAAAAAAAATTTCACTCTGAAATTAGAGTTCAGAGAGAAAGAGGATCTCAGAATGGAGAGGAATGTGAGGGAAAACGGATGGGGTTATATATAGGTTAGATTATTTGTGGTGGTAATATTTGCGACGGGTTACCCGTTGCAAATAGTATCTTTTGTGACGGTGCCCGTTGCAAAAACCTACGCGTTCATTAATTACTCTCGGTGGTTAAAAAGGTATTTGCGACGGGTCCCGTCACAAATAGTTCCTCCCGACTTCTTTTTTGCGACGGGATGACATCCCATCAGAAAAAACTATTAACCGCCACCAGGTATTGGAGACGGGCCCTGTCAAAAATAGTGAGGCATTTGTTATGGGCGGATCCACCCGTCACAAATAACCTTCGTGAGGTTTGGCAAAAACCTCACTATTTGCGATGGGGGGATCCACCCGTCTCAAATAGGTTTCGCGCGGATTGGCGCGCAAGTCATGCTATCCTTTTTTGTGACGGGAGATGAAATCTCGTCACAAATGATTGGTTATTTGCGATGGAGAAATACCCCCGTCGCAAATAACTTCATGGATAGGTTATTTGCGACCGGAATAAATCTTGTCGCAAATAACCTATCGCAAAAAGGTGTTTTTTCTCGTAGTAGGTTCTCTGTGGATGATTGGTAGTATTCTTTGTTCCTATGCTTTCTTTCTCTATTTCACCCTCTCTTATCCCACATGTCTTTTATTTTGAAGGGTATATGATTATTTATAGGTTTACAGTGTCCAATATTTTTACTACTTATCATGGTGGTCATTTCACTTGTATCAGATGAGGCAGTGGAGACTTTGAAGGATCGAAATCACATAGACACAAGATGGGTTCCCTTGAACTTCATTCCTTCATCTGAAAACCCACACGGGATTGTGTGATGGGTTTCTCAGGGTTGCATTATAGACAACTATTTTGGAACAACATGTTCTCATATTTTCCTTGTAGTTAACATATGGACAATTTCCAAGGGAATCACATGACATCTTGTTCTTCATCGCATGATCACTTCACTAATAATCTAATTCTTCAGTTTTATTATATCATGCCTCATGAAATATTCTAACATTTTTTATTTAATTAAACCAATAGATCTTTCAAAATACGGGGGATTCTTATGACCATAAATGATATGTGATCCATGTAGTGTCAACAATGCATCATACAATCATCACCACTCCAATCATGTGATTTTCAGAGACTCTCATGATGGATTTCCCATAGTTGTAGGATCATATTTCTTTGATAATGTATAGAGATCGTGTGATGGAACTAGTGATCATCAATATATCCTTTAGATAGTATTGTATCATTCCACAATGGCTTAAGTTCTTCTTCAATTGATCTGATGCATCATTTAACATCTTGCAATGGACACTTGGGAAGTGAAATTATGGGAATGTCTTGCGTGTTTAATGAAAATTATATGGTCTCTGTATTGATCAACAGAAGGATTAAGTGGTGTTCATAGGGTTCTCATGCGAGAAAATTGATGCTACATCCCCATGTCAAACAAGTTGTGTGGGAGTTTAGGGTACAATAAGATGGGTGGGTTTTTAAATACTATTGTTTCTCAATGCACATGATCATCCTATTTTGAATAGCCATTTTCATGGGATTATGAGATCCAAAGGGTGTAATGTGGAATTTAATTTCACATTCATGATCACATCGATGAAACATCTCTCATTATATCTAGGGTTTTAATTTATAGATGAAAAATACCATGACATCCCGCACAACATCAATATCCCACTACACCATACCTATGATATATCAGTGAAACTATGAACATTGTTTGGTTAATCCAGCAATGGGTTTCATCTCCCCCACCACCTACACGCACAACCAACTGGGTTGCAAACTTGTAGGATCCGGACGCATGCTATGTGAACCTTTAGGATGGATCACTACAATCTATATAAAAATTCTTTTTCCACTCCCTATAGGCACTATGTCCCTCTACCATCATCTGGTGGGCTCTAGATGGCTCCCACTAGGAGTGGTTGACATCGGTCCCACATGTCCCTATGGTTTATCCTTGGATTGGTTGGCCAGGGGATAAGCCATTTTTTTGATAAGGGGAAAATTATATCCATAAATTCACAAGGTCCATCAAATACCATTATAGATATATCAAAATCCCAATCTAATTTTTAAATGATACATCATTCGCGTTCTTTCATAAAAAAATAGTAGTAGTTTTTCGTCATTGTTTTCACATTTCTCAAATTGTCAAGGGAAAATTGAATATCACACAATTAATGGTGTTAACTATATTTTTCATCCAATGGAATCAATTTCATTAGTTATATATATCACTATTTGGGTTCAATTTCCATTAATATGTACATTCATAGAAATAATTGGAATATAAAAGTAATTTTTTATTCTATTTTGAACATTTATTCATTTGTTTTTCAAATATTGTATTAGAATCTTGAATACATTGGCCCCTGTTCAATAATAATAAATTGTTTTAGAGGATATTATAAAAATATTATAAGCTCATTTTTATAATAATAAAATTAAATATGATGAATCCATAGTGAATAAGTCACTAGAACATGCCTTAATATAAAACGTCATTCACTCAGATCCATTGGTATATTCAATTATATTGAATTTATCAGATTTGATTAAATATTCAAATATTAATTTTTAATGTAATTAGTTTCAAACCCATAGTTAATATTTATATGATTCTTATAAGAACATAAATTCATTAGTGGAATAATTTAAATAGTTATTTAATTATTTATTTTTTCATTAACACATATGATATGAAAATTATCATTTCATAATATATATGTATAAAAAATGTTCCTCTAATATATATATCCTCAATATAAGAAATCAATAAAAATTTATATCATGAATACTATAATGAAATAAAATATATATAAAAATTATTTGATATATATTTGTTTATACAAACATTTAACATGGAATTTTGTTAAAATATTTCTAAACAAAATATTGAAAAATTTTAGATAAAATAATTTTCATTATTGAGAAATAGTCAATATTGGACTATTTAATGAATCAAAATAAAAAACTTTATACCACATTATTATTTAGGCATGAGTTAATTTATATTTTATAACATATCACCCTTGGATGGTTTTGATGGAAACAGTTTATCTAATTGAATATATTCAAAAAACTAATATTATTCATATCTTATCCTTCCATTAGGTGTCCATGTTATATTTAACAAACATAATTTAAAAAAAAAAATTGGAAAAAATTTTATCTTCTCTCAATTACATTTATTCCTTAAAAAATATATTTTTATGGAGTCTTACATTGGTAGAACCTACATGGTTGAATATTCACCACCATTCCAACTAATATAATAAAAGAAATATGAATATCCATATAGAGAAGTGGTATACATATCTCTACCTTATATCATGAATTCCCATTAGATTAACACTTTAATCTATATATTTAGTTTGGATTCATAGACTTTTTTAATTATTTTCCTTTTGGAACAACATTTAAGTGTTACTTGATGAAAAACTGATTTCATGCATTACTAACCCAAACTGAAAGCAATATATAGTCATGTAGAATAAAAAAAATATCATTCATAAGGAATGTAAAAACCATTTATATAAAAGAATAATACCTTATAAAAACAATCTAATTAAAATTATGACTTCATAAATCAAATAGTAACCCCAAAATGTCTTGATAAGGAATAATCATATAGGATATTACAGTGATGCATAATTTTCATAGATGGAAATTATATATTTTAAATTAATATTCCATACATTACACAAAAATATTCTTCAGAACTATAATGGTTTACTATCTTTCCAAACGTTCTGAACAATAATCTAATGTGGCGAATATTTTCAACATATCCAACAATTATCGTCCCCTTTATTATGCTTGAAAACCACACCCAACGACAAAAATTTCTTCATAACATTGTGAATGGAGACATAAAAAGGGTGAGATAAAATTCAGAGTAAGGATGATAAAGTGATATTTCAATAATCACATAACCGTGATATGAGAATAAGGGTATGAGAACTTGAGAGTAACATTTGAAAACCATTACATACATATAACAGTTCAGAATATTGAGTTAAATAGTTATTATTGGAAATTCATAAGACATGAATCATTAAGATATAAATGAAAATGAACCATATGAACATAACATTTGAATAATATATAGAATTATATCATAAATATAATAATATAAAATCATTTCTATTATAGTTATGGACCGCTTCTAAGGCTATCATAGTAGAATGAGTTCACGCTCTAAACCATCAAAGTACTCGATTTTTCCTCTAAAGACCATCACAATGGAATATGTCCCTTACTAAAGCTCTTTCACTTCCCATTATATTCCTTTATATATAATGATAAATGAATATTTTCCTAATTAATTAGATGTATATTTTTTCTCTACTCATAATAAAATGAAACTCATTTGTATATGTTCCATAAGATCAACAAAATTCATCATATCATATCCCATTAAATGTAATGGGTTTAATAAAAATTTCATTATATCATAATATTTTTAATGGGATAGGTTTAATAATCATTTCAACTTTTCATTAATGAATAACCCACGAATATTGTGTCTTTCTTATATTTCTCTATGGTATAACCCCTGGAAGATAAATAGATTTCATCAACATCATTCCACGATAATCATAAACTATTCTATGAAAGAATAAATTTTTTATCCTTTAATCATATACCAATTAATTAATAGGTATCAACTATAAATGTCATCTAATATGAAAAATTATTTTGGAAGATCATTTATTAATTTTCTTGATAAAAATTACATTTCCTCTTAGACAAATAGTTTTTTAAACATAAAAAATATTAAAAATCCATTTATTTGAAAATAAATATGAAGAATTATAGAATGTAATTTATAAATAATTTAATACAATAATTTAGTAAAATATACTTTCCACAGTCAATAAATATTATTAAACATAAAATTTTTCAAAATCATTTTTATTGGAAATAAACTTATTAACATAAAACGAATATTCCAATATCATTTCAAATATTTCTTGAGAAAAATATATATTCTTTTTTAAAAACTAATTTTTAACACATAAATAATTTTCATTAAATAAATCCTTGAAAACATATAAAGGAAGCATCAAAGTAAATAATATTCATGATATTGGAAAATTGTGGTCATCTCCTACATGTTAAAAGAATTATTCATTTCATGTTTTATTTAAAATCAAATTTGGAAGTATATAGAAAATTAAATGAAGATTACTTTCAAAAAAATATGCATATACATTCCAATAATAAATTATTTTAATTTTAGTTTTAAATGATAACACATCTTTGTTAAAAAATAGTGATAAAAAATGGTTTTCGATCGAATAGATAAATAATGATAAGATTCCTTAAAAAATTCATTTAAAATCAGGTGTAAAGTATTAGAGGAAACATAATGGAAAAAACCTATTCTCGTCAAAAAACTTATTTAGAATAATTTTAATGAGTTTCTTTTGATATTTTTCATAATATTTCAAAATTTAAATCAAAATCATAAACATTCCCGACAAATGATGAGATTACAACATAAAAATATTACAATTTTTATAACTCGGAAACATGATTCACATTAAATAATGTTGATAAATTAAATAGATAATATCAATATAACAACTAAATTCATGAAATCAAATTTCAAAGGGGACTCATATACACTTCATAAAATAAGATTGGTGAATTACATAAAAAATGTATCAATAAATCGAAATTGAGATAAAACCCTACCACTTATGTAAAATATTAACAATAATCACAATAAAAGAGGGATCATAAAAGGGATAAAAATTAAAAATAATTTTCAGATGTATAATAGTAAAATATATTCATGGTAATTTTATACACTACATAAAAAAATTGGGTGGTAAATATTACACTTGTCTCACAAAAGTAAAATGTGAGATGAAAATCAATTACCTTAAATCACGACATCCATAATACACATTAAATCCTCTTATATAATAAATTTAGTTTTATTATACATATCATAATATTAGAAATTTATAAATATAATAGTATATATGATTTACTAATGACCATTTATTACCAATTTATTGACAATTCCTTGCTAATTTCACGTTTTGGGCAATAACTACTTTTCATTTTCATGATTTTTTTTGATGGGTTATTTTGTGTACTATTAATATGATTGTGGTTCATGATATAAATAATTTTAAATATAATATATATATAACAAATATACATTTTCAATTTATTTTTATTTACCCATACATATAGGATATTGAAAATGAAATACATTGTTTATAGAGACGATTGATTATACATATATAAGAACATAGTTAATAGTTACCCATATTGAAAGGAAAAAAAGAAAGGTAAAAACATATTACCATTATAGAATTATTTTAAATCACATATATGACATATGTTTATTTATCCCATCCATATCATCTTCAATTTTATGAGTGAATGAATTACAATACTTTGTGAGTCGTTAGTCCGTCGTGCACATGAACATCATTATCATAATCCAAAAAATGTAAAGTAAGAAGGAACATGTGATATCATGAATTAGCATGCATAATATTATAGGAAACACTATATATGAATAAAAATACATAATTGTATCAATCCTTTAGAAGAGGTGATGGTAAATTAATCACATATGTTCGTGATTCGGTTGTCCACAACACACACAAATGATGATTTCATAACCCATGTCATGGAAGAGGGTGATGAATTATGTTTGTTAGTTAAAGTAAAAACATATTAGTATATATTAGATAATAGTTTTATTATATTTTAATGGTTAATATGTAATTTAAACTATAAAATGGTTATATAAAATGAAGGAGGTTAATGAGGACCATTACCTTCTCTTAAAAGAAGCTCTTCTTGATCTATTTTTCAGGACCCTAGTCTTGGTCATTTAGGGGACTATCATCTCTAGAACATGGATATGGATGTTTGAGTTGGATTTTGTATGTTATTTATATAAAAATTGTGTGTTTATTGTTCTGATTAAGTAAAGGTTGGGTATGGATTTGTATAAGATACATGATGGAATCCACTTCCAAATTACTTGGAAATTCCCAAAAATAATAAAAAATAATATAAAAATTACGAAATAAAATAATAAATATAAAAAAACATAGAACTCGGTAATTATAATTTCTTATATTTCCATAAAATAAAAAATTTACTAGTTTTATAGCCATTTTAACAATTATTTTCTATGTTTTACTCACGAAAACCTCATTTTTTACCATATTAGAAGTAATTATTTTATTAATTTTTTAACCACTCATTATGGGAAAAAATTAATTTCACCTTAAAATATAATATAAATTATTTTTTTCAAAATATGGAATCTATTTTTAAAAATTTCATTCAGTGAAGTTGAAAAGTTGTATTTACTATTAATCTGAGAGACGTGATGACAAAATAGTTTCCCAAAGGGAATACATTAATAATTTTAAAACTTTTTTATAATAAAATTAAATATGAAATTTACTATATTTACCTAAATTGGAATAATATTTATCTAATTTAACCTTTTTTTCTTTTAAAACCATGCTACACAATTTTTATGATTTTAAATCCCATAAAAGTCATAATAATTCCTCATAAAATGTGTATTTTTTTCTATTTATCTAATATCTATCTTCTTATAAAATTACGAAAAATAAACCACAACATAATTTTTGCATGATGTTTTTAGAAAAAAAACATCATTTTTTTGAATAAATTTTATATAATGGAGGAAACTTATTTTGAAAATAACTGCACCAAAGGAAAAAAATTATTTCTGAAAAAATACAATTGTAATAATAAAATTGGATTACTTATTATATATTGTCTATAATACACATGATACCAATATAGAACTTGTGATTGAATATATAATAAATAAATTTCATTAGAATCATCAACCAAAAGTATGTTTTTTACTATATTTGGATAAAACAATTTTGTGTGTCTAAAGATAGTTCTTCAAAGTAAGTTTTAATTTATTTTCAAGTAGTTTTTATATTTTTTAACATATTTTTCACCAAAGAATTAATTTTATATACATGTTTAGACCATATATTTTCAAAATTTATCTAATAATATTCACTACCAACATTAATTTTACTAGGAAATTAAAATAATATAAATTATTAATATTTTGATATTATGTCATGTTTCATTCAATCAAGGTGTTGTTTGTAACACTACAGAAACTATGTGTTATGTTCAATGAAAATAAACTCATAGAATTTTATAATGAGAAAAATCCTAAAGATTGTATTTATTTGAAGAAATGTTTTAAAAAATGGCAGGTTTTTATAGTATACATCAATAAAATGAGTTTAACTCTTGAATTTAATCACATTGGAAAAAAATAATGATAAATATACCCTTTTACATTCCTAATTTCTCATATAGCTTCCTCTATCTTGTAGATTTTTCCCAAAAAATTGACCATGGGAGTGGTCTTTTTTCATAGAACATTCTCTATTCGATCCAGATTCTCTACTAGTTGTTCCTTATAAGAAATATCATGCTCCAGTAAGATGATTTCTAAGTAAAATACATTTAGTGTATTTATCAAGTACTTACTTAGTATAGATACATTTAATACATCATGAACATGAGATAGTTTTAGTGGATTACAAAATCAATATTCTATATTATTTATATGATCAAGAATTTCAAAGTGATCTATATACCAAGGTTTTATATATCATTTCTGTCATTAGAAAAATTTCAACTTTTATTATTAATTCAATAAATTTTCAATTCACCTCTTAGTCCATAAGATCAAGATTATTTGTTTATTTCTGAATCACTAACACATCATAGGTCCCATAATGGTATGTAAATTCATTCCATATATTTATATTTATAATAAATTGGTTAAATTGATTATCCAATGTCGATAAATCTTCATATGGTAAAGTAATAAATTAATATAAAAAGTCATGTCGAAAGCTAAACTTATAAATTTCATATATGGTTATCCTTATTACCCTAAATGAATTATAAAATATGAAAATTCTATAATAAAATCACTAAATTTCCAAAAATAAACTTATACTTTATCCCCCTAATCAAAAAGAAGATTCTCATAAATTTCATATACCAAACTACTAAATACATTTTCCATGTATTCTTATAAAACATGGAAATGAAATTAATTACAAATTTTTTTTTAAATAGACATTTTCCCTTTTTAATAAATAAAACATAGATTATTAGAGATATTAAATAAATCCAAAAATGTTGTAAAATTCAACAATGAATAATTAAACATTTAATCAATAAATAAGAAATTTGTTCCAGGGTAATTAGTATTTTCCATGTTACATGATCCATATCAATCATATATTTATCCACACAAAACACCAAATATTTATCATCTAGAACATATTATATGTTATATTTCATCAAAATGTGTTTATTATAAAATATCAAATCTTGGTTAAATTGATTCTCTAATTCATCAATAACCTTCATTTTTTTAAATACCTAATTAGTAAAAAAATCCATTTATATATAATGATTCATATAACAGAATTGTGGAATTACAATAAAAAAGAAAACATAAATTATTCCACATCATCCTTAATCCATTATCTAGACTTGATCATCATATTTGGTACTACCACATTCCTATCATATTTCATTCATAGTCTATTGAACATCGACAATAAATACATTGCTCATGAATTTTTTTTATTATTGTAATGTTCCTTCCCCCAAAGAAATGGTTTTTTTTAAATGTGAATTTTTTATAATTATATAACAATCAAAAGTCTATGATACCTTATAGAGACCATTATTCAAATATACTACTTTATAAGAACATTTCGTTTTTCCAATTTCATGCTTTCTATCCTTATTTTCAACACCTAAAATATCATCTGAAGCACCTAACACATTCCCCAGTGTTATTCCTACTACATTGTTGACATATAAGAAACTTAATATGCATTCCTTTGTAGTATTCACTAGTTGAACTCTTAGTGTACTCTGTCATTATCTTTATTGTTGATTACAAGAGTTTTTTATAGTGCTTGTTGTTAATCGTGATTCATGACAAGTGATTAGTGATAAAAATTTATCCTCCACTATAGTCAATTCCCAATTTGGTTTCTGATAAAAACATTATATACCACATTTAATGTTAGTGTTGTTTATTTTGGTTCCCACTATTGATTAAAAACTAAAATCTTATTAGGAGAAATAATAATCAAGGAGGGGAACTACATATTCATAAAAAATAAGTGATATAATTTTTAAATCATCACACCTAATTTTTAATACAGGACACATTTGGTTTATCTCAGTTAATTCAAATTCATCATCTATTTTAATATTTTATTATGGGTCATAAAAAGAATTTGAATTACCAATGAATGTACCCCATTAGTGTGAATCTAGATTTATAAAAATGACTGATTTCATACAAAAAATGATGATCATTTCCATATAAATGAACCCTTTTCACGTTTATTACCCTTAGGTTGGAACATCCAATTTTAGTATCTAAATGTGGATGTAATTTACTTGAAAAAAAAAATTCTATCATTTACCAAAATTCTAAATACGTTTCCTATACATTGACATATATTCAAACATATTCATAGAAATATTTATAGGTACTCAACAAAATATTGTTATTATAGTTTCCAAAGGATATGTAATCCTATTCAATTATTCCAACTATTTCGATCTAGGATTTTCATAAATAGATATTATGTCTTTTTAGATAAATATTAAGAACATTATAGAAATAAATGAATGGGGACTATAATAATTTAGTGCCTTTTGAAACTAGGTTCAAAGTTACATAATTTGGTGAAATATCACCAATATATCCATTGATTATCTTCCCCTTTAGTATGGTATACAAACATACCCTATTTAAAACCATTATTAATTATATGTGGAATGGAATGAAAAAAATGACATCTTTAGATGCTTAGCAAGGGTTTAAAAGTGGGATATAAATGATTAAAAATAATTATAGGAGATTAGGGGTATGATAACATTATAATAAATTATTTAATCTAATCCATACTCATCAAAGATCAAAATGTTCAGTTGTGGCATAATGATTAGAGGTTCATAAGACATGAATCAAATTTTTATAAAAGAACAAGATCAATGAGGGACTAACATTTCAATAGTATAAAGAATTATTGAATACACAAAAGAAGATAAAATTTTTCCCATTTTAATCAAGGATCAATATAATGGAAATCATTGTGGAATGGGTTCACAACCTTGACCTTCATATTAGTCAAGGTTCATTCCCAAGACCATCATTACAGATAAATTCCCTTACTAAACCAGACTCACTCCATGTTCCTCTAATCTTAATATCATGAGATATAAATATTTACACAATTTACTTAATGGGTATGTAGTTCCCACCCATTATATAATGAAAATAATATGTATGTGTGCCACAAGAAAATAAAAAATACATCATATCATAAACCATGAAATGAAATAGTTTTTAGAAAAACTTCATCATATCATAACATGTAAAAAAGAAAATGTTATCATAATAATTTTATTATTACATAATAGAATAAATTTAATGGATAAGTTCTCTCTGGTAAATTCCTCGACTGAAATATTGTATTTGGGGTGTTTTTGGACTTTTTGGTGACTTATTCCAACACTTTATCAACATTTCCAGTTTCGTGAATAGTTTTCCAAGATGATTGCTTCTTCCAATGTTAGATGATTCCCACAGTTTCTCTTTCCAACCATTTCAAAGTCCAATGGTCCCTCTTTCCATTTGATAAGCATCCATTTATGACCCATCCAACGACGACGACTCCAAAGATGACTCGTTCCATAATGAATCATTCATTGGTGACAAGTCCAACAACGACTCTTCCAATGCTGATAAGTCCAACAGTGACTCATCTAACAATGAATTGTCCCATAGTGACACATCCAATGGTGACTTTTCCAATTTAGACTCATGGAATGGAGATTCATCCAACAACGACCCTTCTAATAACAACACATCCAATGACGACTTGTCTATTGGTGACTCGTGAATAATATTTTGAGCTTCCCACAGTTTCACCGCTTTAACGTTGTATTTGAGGTAAAATGATTTTAATGTTTTTAAAGGGATTTAAGGTCGATTAAAATCCCATTACTCATGTATTATTTTTATTAAGGGCCTCAGTGCCATTACTCGGTCAAAATGTGTGAGATTAACTAGATCCACATTTAATGGAAAATCCAAATAATATCTTAAACCATTACTCTATTTAGATTTTTGAAAGGACGAATATTGTTTTTCCTACTCTATTTTCCCATATAATGAGATTCTTGATACCTATCTTCCCCGTGGGAGTCATTAATTATGATTTATGCTTCAGATTGTGTTTTCCCTAGAGTTTCTTCCTACTCCACGTACACCCCATGTTTTAGTACAACCTAGAAGTGTCGATCTATCTTGGATATAGGGTATGTTGCACCTATGTACTTCTAGGTTCCATGATCTGGTTCCACCCATTTCTCATTTCTATGTGATGGAATGTGATCTCCATGTTTTTAATGGGGATTTCATGGTTATTGGTTAGTGAGGTTTTGTCATGGCATCCTCTTGTGGATGCAGTTGTTGTGGGATAAGTGGTCATGATCTGTTGATTTGATATATTCTATTACGAAAAACATCTATAAAATTTTTATGTAGGGGATTCGCTACTTCTCTAATTATTTACATGCAATCATATAATTATCATGGCTAGGACCTTAGATCCCAATGGAATTGACCTAATAATTACATAAGCAAGATTAAAGAAATTGATATTGATCATGTAATGATGTTATTTCCTCTTGTTTTTCTAGCTAGTGTGATATCTATGCATTGTCTTTTTTAGAATGTCCTTGATAGAAATTGGTAAAGAACATAAACACGGAATTAATCATGAACTTATTGTCATAAGATAAAGAGATGTGTATATTCAATATAGTTATCGTTATACATTGATGACAATCAAATGGATGTGGTTATGAATGTTTAAATGAATTAGTTAATTAAATATGGAATAAAGAACTAGTTGTACATTAAAAATAATTCCTTGAAGGGTTCTAAGTTACCCACTTGCTTGTAATGTAAATGTATCTTATTCTTTGGAGTGGTGAGTGATCATTTTCTGTGAAGGTAGAATGACATATTTAGGGCCATGAGCCAAGTTTCTATGTTATCTGTTTCCTACTACTTGTGTTGTGGTTTGTGGGGTCAATGAGTTGCAGTGGTTGTGGTATATTTTGACACCTAGATTGGCGTGATGCGTCATTTTATGAATGAGGGTATCAATGAGG
Source organism: Viscum album (assembly GCA_963277665.1). Classification (NCBI taxonomy): domain Eukaryota; kingdom Viridiplantae; phylum Streptophyta; class Magnoliopsida; order Santalales; family Viscaceae; genus Viscum; species Viscum album. Next base: position 1,551,458,200 of record OY728129.1, read on the forward strand.
ACCCCATGGATGAGGAAATGGGTTAAATTTGGTTTTAACCATTGATATAAAAGTGGTTTTATTGAATCTGAAAATTTTTTATCTTCTTTCATTTCACCATTTGTTAAAGAACATGGTCCTTTTTACCCTCCATTCCATTGAGGAAAACACACATGTGTTTCTCCATGTTCATTCCAGGTTTATGTTCTCAATGATGAATGAGTCTATGATCCTATTAAATATGGAAAAGACTTGAAGTGGTTCTCATCTAATCACCATGTTGATCCCCTTGTGTTTGGTATCATAGAATCTTTTCCAATAATACATGGATATATGGAAATTTCAATTCTTATAATAAATGAATAAATGATTTTAAACCATGGGGATAGATCTTGCTGGGATGCAATGTTGTGGTTGTGTTTTTCAAAATCCATGGACTAAGTTTTTTTATGTCTGGAAGACATAAAAAGTTTTTGTAATATTAATGGAATGTGATATGGGTTTTGATAATGGTTAATTAATGGTTAAATAATTAATTAACATAAATTGGAACACATAAAAAAGGATATATAAGTTAATGTAACTCATTAAATGGTTGTGTTCTCAAAAGATATCCAGCCATATTAGTGGAACTTGGGAGTCCATGAGACGTTAGCAACATATGATTTCAAGACTAGGCATTTCCCATAGTGTGGTTGTGAGCTATATTATATCCTATAATTTCTGTGTTTCAATAGGCTACTCCTCCATTTTTGTTAGGAAAACAAACACCCTGAGGTTTCTAAGCCATAGGGGTGGGGGTTTTTTCCCCAACAGCTTGATGGGAGGATGGATGGATGAAAACACCCTTTAGCCCCACTTTATTCACATGGTAGTTACATGTGCTGGTATGAAATAAAATTAATTTTTCCCATATTTTTGTGTATAAGGATATAATGGCTTGTGCTTATTTCCACAATATATTATGGATATAGATGACAGGGGAAAATTATAGGTATAATGTGTATAAGCTGTGATGGCTTGAGGATACATACTTGGTGTTTGGGTATTAATGGATTGAGTTATTATAACTAACGTTTGATACTCGTTATGTGAGCTGTAGTGGCTCCCAGATAATATTTGGTTAAATTTGGTTGTGTGGATGGTGTCGTGCTACTCCCAGGTTTCTTTGAGTTATTATTTTTGGAGAGAGATTCTTAGGATGTGCGACGTTGGTGAAAATTGAAAAACTAGTGGGGAAGTGGTAGTGGGGTACCCTTGATATTTTTTATTATATTATATACTCTTGTATGTTATGCATTATGATAGTTTCCATGGTGTGGCTACAAATATAGTATAAATATTTAATAGACGGGTTAATTTCATGTGTGGTTCACTGTGGTTATATTGCTTTCATTACTTTTTCACAAGAGTGTCGGGGGAGGACCCTAGTGAGTATACTATTATACTCACCCTACATTATATAAACTATTTTTCAGGTCACTTGGAGAAGGTTGAAGATCAGGCTAGTTACTACAATCCATGGGTTGTTGGAGCAATTTCGGCTTCGTGGTCACTGTTGTTTTATTGTTTTTTGTACTTAAATTTTACCCTTTTATTGGAAGTAGTATTTTCATAATTTTTCATATATGTACATGGGATTATTTTGTTTATAATCTGAGAAGCATTTGGTTAGTGTCTATTTTATTTCCCTATTTTTTATGTGTCATATTAGAGGGTAATGCCTCCCATTTTTTTGTTTACTATATGTTGGGTGCTAGTCGCCAACCTGGGGCCTACAGTAGGTGGGACTCAGGGGTTTCTATCTCTCTTCTCACGTTTTCAGCCTAGTAGGGGTAAACTTTGTGGGGAGGGGATTGTGAAAGTGTGGTATAAATGGTCTTTTTGAGGGATATAATAAATATTGGAGATACAAACTGGTGAGGTTGTATGGGTTGGTAGGGAAATGATGCTAGTCCAGTTTAGAAATCACTGTAAACACTGGAAACCAACTGAGGCATCTTTATTTAGGTACCCCTATGATCTGATGCGCAAACCTTTTTTTACAATACCTAATAAACGAGGTGATTTTGGTTGTAGGGTTTTGTCCTAGGAAAGGATCATGTATCATTCTTCTTTGTGCTTGAGTTTGAATGGGTAGACCTTGGGAATGGACAACATAAAATGAAAAAATGAAAAAATTAATTAATGTCAATTTCTTCCATATAACAAGATTAGGAGCTCTAAATGTTTTTTATTTTGTGGGTGTGGATCCATTTCATCTTCGTCATATGTTTTTCATGGATGATGTTCAGCAAGATTTGAAAAAAGATCATCGCTAAGTAAAGGTTTAAGATGATGACACTTGGAGGAGGAAACTATGAGAGTTTCAACACCATAGTCTACAGGAGTATGATGTATTTTTTTCAGATGAAATCATGAAATAATGGATATAGGAGGTTGAAATAGCTTTAAGTTTGATCCGTTCATGGAATAATCGTGAGGTGTCATTGGTTGTGATGATGTTGTGTGGGGGTAGTGAGGCATTGGTTATTCTTGTTCTTTGGGGATCTTAGGGATTTAGAATTATCATGGGAGGAGCTATGATACTAGTTAAATGTTGATATTCTATAAGTCATTTTGAGGCAGACCAATCTCTAGGAGCTACTTATCCTTTTATTGGGGAGATCCATTGTGAAAGAATTTATAATCCATTTGAGGAAATTTTTGCGATATTCATTAGACCTATTTCCAGAAAAGGAGGATGGGGAGAGGTATTTTTGCAAGGCATTGAGTCTAGAGATCCAACACCAGGTCACCCCATTTATGGTGTAGACCTATCTTATGGTGATAGTGAGGGAAGATGTCATCGAGAGGAAATTATCCAAAACTAGATCATCATGAGAGGGGATTCATCAAGATTCTTCATGATGTATAGCAAGGGTCTGGGGTTCTTAGTTTATAGGGGAGATAATTTTCTGTTCAACTGGGGGTTGTTCTTGGCCGTTACTATCTCATTTTAATAGGGGCAGTGACCCTCAAACCTATTAAAAGGGATCATGTTCTTGTTTTTATTATTGAGGATGAGGCCATAAGAGGTTAAAGTGCAGGAACATTCTAAGAAGTTAGCATGTATCATGTGTTCCGCTTCAGGTTCCTCTGTTGTGTCAGTTTAAGCCATGGAAACAGTAGCAAGTTGCACTAGTTTTAGATCAGTAGATATCATATTGGGAAGGTGGAGGAAAACACTAGGATGCTCATCATTCTAAGAGTGTATATAGATGCCACGGTGGTGGCCATCTACATGGTCAGATAGGCTATGGATCAGGTCCGGGTCAACTTCATGATTTAGAGTTCCCAATGCCAGGCGATCCACACATTATTTGAGGTAGCCTTTGTTTTTTTCTACATGGGTTCATCACTTTTTTGATTCTAGAGAGACCCAATCCTTAAAATAACCTACCATTTTCCATTCATGGAGACTTGAGGTTGAGAGGCTTCGAATTCACTTTTCTTTTATTACGCCTGTTAGAGGTCTAACTGACTTGTTTTAAATATGAAGAGATTTTGAGCTAGTGTCAGGGAAGCACCACTCTTGGGAAGATTTCATATATTTATGAATTCAAGTATATGATATCATCTGTATCATGGATTTTTTGTATTCCGTTTAGGGTATCATGGATTTATTGAGAAGGAATGTGGTGTTATTAGATGCTGATAGATAGACAGTGGCGTTTGTCGGTGAGAGAGACCCACAGATGGGTCAGAGGCATGTTCCATCCTTTTCATCCATGATTGATGAGCTGATTCTGAGTTTCTTAGAGGTTAAATAGTTTGAATTTCCTAGGGTCATAGAGGATTAATCTGATGTCTTTCTAGAATAGGTTGGATCGATACCCCTTTATGAGAGATCAAGTTCGGGATTGAGCTATAGCCTGGCGCGTCTCTTATCTCGATGTCTCTATACAGGATGTTGCCTTCGGAGATTTGGGAGCTACTTATACAGATCGATGGTCTGTTAAAGTGAGGTTTTTTAATCAGAGTATGTCACCATTGGGTGCACTAGTTTTTTTTGTGAGGATGTTTGATGGTAGTTTGTGGTTGTTAATTGATTACCATCGCTTGAACTAAGTGACAGTGAAGAACCGCTATCCTCTTCCGTAGATTGATGATTTAGTTTATAAAATTAAGGGTGATTGTTGGTTTTTATGGATATATTTTCTATCAAGATATCATTAGATGCATTTTATGGATGAGGATATCCTGAAGACTTATTTTTTTATCTTCATGTGAATTATGAGTTCGTTGTGATGCCATTCGGTGTGATGAATGATCAAGATATGTTCATGAGGATGATGAACCCTATGTTTTGTTAATTCATATATATGTTCATGGTGGTATTCATTGATGAAATCCTTGTGTAGTCTATATATAAGGAGGAGCATACAAAGCATCTGCAAGACAATTTTGGAGTTCTTTATCAACAATGGATGTTTGGAAAATTTTCGAAGTGTGGGTTTTGGGATCGAGAAGTCTGTTTTTTGGGTCATGCTATGTCCTAATAGAATGTAGATGTTGATCTTTCAGAGATAGAATTATTTGTGTCTTGGTGAACCCCCAATATATTAGAATACGTTCAATGTTTTATTAGCCTCACATGCTATTATATTAGTTTCGTGGCTGGTTTTTCTAAGGTTCCAATTCCTCTGATAGTGTTGACTAGAAAGGATCAGGTGTTCAAGTGGACTAATTAGTGTCAGGTAGATTTTGAATATCTAAAAGAGAAGTTAGTCGATGGTTCAATTCTATTTCTACTAGTAGAAATATTTTAGTTTGAGGTATTATGTGATTCTTCACATCATCATTTAGGTTGTTTTGTGATGCGGTATGGATCGATAATTTCTTATGGGTCTCAACATTTGTTCCCCCATGAATGGAACTATGCCACCCACGATCTTGAGATGGAGGCAGGGGTGTTTGCCCTGATGTTTTGGATTCATTACCTCATCAATAAGTGTTTCATGATCTTCAGAATTCATTAATTCCTATGGTTTCTTTTCTCCCAATATGACATGAACATGCAACACCATTGGTGTATGGAGTTATAATAGGATCACAAAATCAAATTTTATATAAATATAGAAACGTGAATGTTGTAGCTGGTCATATATGAAGGAAGTTGTTTAGTGATTTTTTGAATGAATCAGGTGATTTATAGAGAGTGATGGAAGATCTTTCAGCATGATATCTTGATAGGGGAGATGTTGGGGGATTAGGTAGTATTTTTCTAATGATAGTGTAGTCATATATAGAGCAGTTGGGGGAGGAATCTTAGTTGGGGGATCTTTATGTGGAGGTTTGGAGAGACAAAGTTGTTTTCGCTGGGGCCTGTGATTGTTGGTCTGAGGATGAAAAACACATATTTTTTATTCATGGTAGGGTTTTTTTCATTTGGAGATGCATGAGATGGTTCTCATAGAGTTCCATAGTTTCCACATAGTGGTATATACTGAAGGGACAAAGATGTACCGAGAAATGAGGATTCACTTTTAGTGGCATGGGTTGAATCAGGAATATACAAAGTTTTTGTACTGATTTTTTGTTTTATAGAAGGTGATGGATGAGCACTGTGTTCCCGTTGGTTTTCTCCAACCATTAGATTTTCATTAGTGGAATTGGGAGGACATCACGATGGAATTTATTACTAGTTTACCTTGATCTCTTAGAGGATTTGATGATATCTGGGTATTAATGGATTGTTTGATGAGATAATCCTACTTTTTAGAGATCAATGATTTGTGCTTAGTGGAGGATTTGTCGAGGTAGTATCTATAGGTGGTGGTGAGACTCCACAGAGTCCCATGGATGATCATCTTTTATAGATATTCTCATTTTCCCTATAGGGTGTGGAAGGGCATCCATCATGCTTTTGGTTCATTGATATTACTTAAAACCTCTTTTTCATACTCAAATGGATGGTCAGACAGAGTAAAACATCTAGACTCTTGAAGAAATGTTTCTATCTTTTTCCTGGACTTTGGAGGATCGTGGATGAGGAACTTACCCTTGCTAGAGTTTTATTACCACAATATTTTTTACTCCATCATTGGTATGGCTTAGTTTGAATCCTTTTATGGCCGACCTTTCAATTCTATGTTGGGCTATACTTGTGGGGAGAGTCCACAATTATCAAGCCATTACTTGTATAGAACAATACCGAGATGGTTCATGTAATTTGTGAGCAGTTAAAGGAAGAAAATGATCGTCATAAGTCATATGCTCATCATGGGATAATACCTCTAAACTTTTAATTTTTTGGATCACATGTTTCTGAATGTGACTACCCATCATGCGAAGAGATGGTTTGGTCTTGTTAGTAATATTTATGCTTGATTTTTAGGGCCATTTGAGGTGTTGGTACCTGTTGGAGTTGTGGCGTATCAGGTATCACTTCTACCATAAATGATCCGAATAAAGGATTTTTTTCACTTGTCTAAGATTCATCATTATCGTCACGATGACTCTCACATCATTGATCATGGATATATCTATGTTGATGGTGATGTGACCATCTAGGAGTATCATTTAGAGATCTGGGAAGAAAAGAAGATGGTGATTCATGGGCGTGTTATCCCATTGGTTCTTGTTTTTGTGGTGGAATAGTGTCGTAGAGGAGAGTACATTGGAACTTGATTCACAAATATGTGTTCAGTACCCTATTCTATTTTATTTCTATCTCTTTTATAGTAACGATGTTGATTTTTTGGTTGTAGAAATATCTTATTTATGTTATGGGTTTATCTGGTTTCATATTGTGGTTTTCTCTCTTTTTAGAGGAATCTCCCCCAAAATAGTGTTTAGGAGATAATTGTGGTTACAGTGTGTTTTCGCATTGTTTCTTAGAGGATGCGGTTGATCTCTTAAGGTGTAAAGATCCTTGAGATTTATCTATAAAGGTGGTCATTCATACCCATGTTTTTTAGTTTCCTCTCCAGGTTGGGTTTGGATTTATAAGGGTGAGGATGTTTTGAGAGGTTTTGGATGTGATTGACAAAAACTCTCTGGTGAATTCCTCTTCTGAAATTTCGTGGTTGAGGTATTCTGGGAGGTCCAAATGACTTATTCCAACCCTTTTCGAAAATTTATTGTTTTTTGAATAGTGTTTCTTAGAAGGTATCACGTTCCAATGATATATCATTCCAATGGTAGGTTATCCCAACGGTGATTTCTTCCAACATTGGCTCGTTTGACAATGACTCACGAACAATGTTTTTTGCTTCCTACAGTTTCTCCTCATTTCCATTATCATTGATGAAAAAAACTTTAAAAACCTTATTTGAAGGGATTTAAGGCCTATTCATATCCTATAACTCATGTCTAATTTTTACTAAGGGTCCATATGCCTTTACTCAGTCAAAACACATAATCTTGACTAGATCCTCATTTGATGGAAAATATAAACCATATCATAAATTACTTCACCATTTAGATTTACCAAAGTATTTCCCTTGTTCTTCCTTATATATTTTCCTAATGAATAATATGCCCCAAAATTTTCTTTCCCATGGGCATTGTGAGTTATTCTGTAAGCTTTGGAACTTGTTTTCCATAGAGTTTCTTCCTGCTGTATGTTCACCCCTTATTTTAGTTCAACTAGGAATTATCGATTTGTATTCGATATAAGGTATGTTTCACCTATATTATTTTGGTTTCCTTGATCTATTTTCTCCCATTTCTACTTTCCATGTGATGGCATGTGATCTTGATGTTTCTAATGGAGCTTTATCAATTGTTGGTTGGTGTGGTTGTGTCACAACATCCTCAGTTAGATGCAGTTGTTGCAAGATATGTGATTCTAATCCATTTATTTGATCCATTCTAGTATGAAGAATATAATATACCTTTTGAGTTAGTGAATTATCTAATTATCTAACCATTTTCATGAAATTGTAGAGTTATCATGGTTATGCCATTAGATTGCAATAAAATTGATCTAATAATTATATAAACCAACATAAAGAAATTGGTATTTATCACATAGAGATAATATTACTTACTGTTTTTCTAGATAGTGTGATATATATTTATCGATTCTAATGTTGTTTATTATGGAAATTATTAAAGAACATAATGTCGCGATTAAACATGAATTAATTGGAAAATTATAAAGAGGTGTGTTTAATGAATCTATTTGTTGTTGTTGTCGTGGTTCGATGATAATCAAATGGATGCATTTATGCTTGTTAAATTTAATTTTTTTAATTAATCATGGAATAAAGATCTAGTTTTGTGATAAATATGATTCCATGAAGGGTTCTGTGTTACACTATTTCTTCTAAAGGCCAATAAAATTATTCATTGGAAGTGTATGTTCTCATTGTGTGTGAAGGTTGAATGAATTTTTTAGGGATTAGAGCCCTGTTAAAATTTTTTCTGCTTCTTGTTTTTTTATGTGGGGGTATGGAGGCCCAGTTGTTATGGAATTACTTGATTCCTGAGTGGAGAGATTCATTTTTTTATGAATTAGTGTGTCTGGGCGGACACCATGGATGATGGAACAGATTGATGCTAGGATTACTCATTGGTAAGAAAGTAGTTGTTGTTGTATCTGATGTTCATTAATTTGATTTAATTTCCCCACAACATAAATAATATGGTCTTTCTTACCCTCCACATAAAATAGGAGTATATGAAGTATTTTTCCTACTTTCTTTTTGTGTTTAGCTACTTGAGGATGGAAGGGTATATGCTCATCCAATTGGTGGAACAGACTCTACGAGTAGCTCAACAACTAACCATGGTGATCCCCTTTAATTTGGTAACATTGAATGTTTTCTTAGAATAAATGAAAATATGTAAATGGTAATTCTATTAAATAAATGAATAAAAGATGTTATTCCATGGGAATTGGAGCTTAGTGGGATGCAATATTGATGTGGTGTTTCTGAGAAGTCATAGACTTGGTTTGGTGAAGTTTGGAGGACGTGGAACTTTGTTGTAATGTAAATGGAATGTGATATGTGGTTTTATAATGGTTAATTAATGGTTAATGAATTAATTAACATAATGTGAAACTAATAAAATGGGATAAGGTAAGTTAATGGTTATCTTTAAATAGATATATTCTTATTGGATATCTAGTCTTAGTATTGTAAGCTTGGAGTCTGAGAGATATCAGCTGCATATGAGTTTAAGACTTTTTTTTTCAGAGTTTGGTTGTGAGCTATATAATATCAAGTACTTTTCATGTTTTTATATTCTAATCCACCCTGTTAGTTATGAAAACTAACAAACTAGGTATTTTGAACCCAGGGTGGGTGTTTTCCCAAACAACCTGATGGGAGGATGGATGGCAGAATACCTTCTTCAGACCCACTCTATTCTCTTGGTAGTTACTTGTACTAGTATGCATGATGGTTAGCTTTCCCCATATTTGTGTGTAGAGGGTTGTAATGGATTATTTTTTTTCACACACATATAATTTGGATATATATTCTTGAGGACTATTATAGGTATAACGTGTATAGGATATAATGGCATGAGGATCCTTACTCGTTGTATGAGCTCTAATACCTTGAGGTATAGTACCCGACATTTGAGACATGTTATGTGGGTTGTGGTGGCTCCTGGAAACTACATGGTTACTTCTTGTTGTGTAGATTGTGTGGTCTTACACCCAGGTGTATGGTGGAAGGCCTTTTTGTGGCACAAGGTGTATGTTGTGGTTATACGCCTAGATATCTTCATGGTAGAATTTTTGGAGAGTAATGCTTAGGATGTACGACATTGGGGAGAAGTCAAAAATCAATGTGGAAGTGGTAGCGGGGTACCCCTGATATTCCTTATTATATTATATAATATTGTATGTGATACTTGGTGGGAGTATCCATGGTGATGCTGGTAACATATTATACCTCTTCAGGGGATGAGTTAGTGTCACCTGTAGTTTGTTGTAATTTAGTATGATTTCTTTACTTTTACACAAGATTATCTAAGGAGGATACTTCTAAGTATACTATTATACTCACCCTATGTTATATAAACAAGTTTTAGGTCTCTTGGAGTATGTTGGAGATCAGTCTCCTTACTACTAGCTTGGGGTGCATGAGCTATTTGGGCTTTAGGGTTTCTACCATTTTACTTTCTTTTTATACGTAAAGTTTTTCCATTCAATTTTAGTAGCCTTTTCATGAAATTACAAATATGTAGTTGTGGTTTCTATTATATTCTAATTTGAGCCATAGTCGGTCGGTGTATATCTTATCACTCTATTTCACATGTGTTGTCTTAAAGGGTAATGTCTCCCATTTCTATGATTACTATATCATTGGTGCTAGTCACAAACTCGTGGCCTACTGGAGGTGAGAATCCGAGCTCATTATCTATCTTTTCACATTTCCATCCCAGGAGGGGTACACTTTGATGTGAGGGGGTCATGAGAATAATACCAAAAAAGAAGCGTATTTCTTTATCATTTCCAATGTGAATAACCAGTAAGGGATAAACCGGTTTCATTAACATCATGCCATCGAAAACATAATCTATTAAAAGAAATAATAATAATTTATTCTTAGAATAATATCACTAACAATACATAGGTTACATCATAATATGTCATAATTGTTTTAAAATTATCGACAAAGATCATTTTAATCATTTATAAAGGATAATTTTCTTCCCTCGTTGAAAAATACCTTGTAATAAATAATAAATTTACAATAACCATATAATTTTATATAACATATATAATTTACGATGGATACTTAAAATAAAATAAATTTCTTAACTGAATGAAATTTTATTCATCTCATACTCTTTAAAACAATGATACCATTCAAATTTTTTGTACATGATAAATGGGTATGTTCAGAATATGAACATGAGATTATATTGAAATAATAATTTAAAAATATTATTTAATAAATATTTTTAAAAATTTTAAAATCCGATTTTAAAATACTTTTTCAGAAAACATGGTTTTATAATATATACGGATTTAGACCTAGGATAAAAATTAATAATATTTTCATTGGAAAATTTATTTTTAAATTTTGAGGACATAAAGAGAATAAAATTACCAGAAATCATGTATTTTGATAAAATCACTGGAGGAGAATAAATATCATTATATTCATGAGAGTTAGATCATATGATTTATTCATTAGAATCATAATCATAAAAATACAGATAAACAATGAAACTGTATAAAAACTATTGCAACTTTGGTTGTAACATCCTATGATTTAAAAAATATCTTATTTTAGAATAATTAAAATTCATTGAAATCGTGGTTTTCATGAAATGATTAGTTTATATAGTGTTATAATAAATAGAATGATTATATTGTGTAGAACTCAACATCAACATTCATTGATAATCCATGTTACATGCAAGTCCATTTTTTATGGAACAACATTATACTATTAATATTTAATAAGATAGATATCATGTGTTTTTTGTAATAATGGGAATGAGTAACATTAACAAAATTAAGAAATTAATGTATAAAAATGCTTATAAAATGAATTCATTGTTTTCCAACTAATTATAAATGAAAATAAATACCAATTTAATAAAAAGTATTTTTATTTATAAAAAACTCTTATTATGACTAGAGTATCATTTTTTCTGAATATATTAAACTAAATGAAAACTAATGAAATATATTAAAAAATATAATATATATATATATATATATATTTAAAAAGCATGAAATAATTTTTATAGTATTAGGATAAGAATAAATCAAGTTTTATTGATAAAAGACTTTGTATTTTTAAAATGTAATTTTACTACCTTCTAAAGGAACAATTGCTTTAAAACTAAATATTGAAACTTTTATCAATTATATTTGAAAATTAAACATAATTATTAAAATGAGAATATAAAAATTTATTTTGGGTGAATTTTTTGTTGTTTTATTATAACCTTCATGTTTTTGATGAATAATGAACAATAAAGGATTTTAATTGAAAAAAATAATCTAAATAAATTGTATGGTAAAAATATATATTTTTTTTAAATATATATATTGATAAATATTACATATTCTTAAAAACTAAGGATATTTGATTCAATATGACCTTGAAATTGGATATAAATTTTTGGTAAACATTTGAGCTTTTTTAGTTCAATAACCCACTCTTTCATTTTATCTCCATGATTAATTCTAAATTAAATTATGTCACGTCTATTATTGGAATTTAGAAAATTTGATTCCATATTTTTATTCTGAATAATATATAATTTCTTGTATGTTGATGTTTGTTTTTTTTAAAAAAATAGCTAAATAAATTATAATTAATTGTAGAGGTTGTAGAGAAAATGAGTTTACTTAATGGTTAAACATTAATTTTAAGGGTCCAAATAACCTAGATAATTTTCCTAAATCCATAATCTAAAATTATTTAGACCATATAACCACATTGATATAATTTTTTACATTATTGGTGAAACATTATGTAAGTGATACCTCACAATTATTTTTACCATTTTATATCTATAGGAATGTCACTCATCCACTATAAAAAGGAACTCACCCTCACACTTCTTCAAACTTCTCATGCCATTTTATATCTAAACAACCATTCCAAAATAAAGTATGAACATCCCTAACCTCATTATTTAATTATCACATTAGAAATAAGGCCATTAAATAATATATTATTCTATAAACCAAAAGGATTTTCCCAAAAAATAGGTAACATCCTTCAATGAGATCTTCAACATTAATTCACTCTATTCTCCTTCAATTATTATTAAATATTTTTTTATAAAATATCCGTAGTATGATAAATATAATTATATTTTTTATTTTAATATTATTAGGCACACTAAAATGTAAGTCCATCAAATGGGATACATAATCCTCATTTGAGTGTACGTTGGACTACCACCTCGCGAAGTGATGACGTTCATTCATCCATCTACACCATTAAAGGTTGGAAATAATTATGGAATTAATATTTTATATGAATTAAATGATATTTTTTTATTAATTTATTCTTTTTAATTATTACATAACGCATACCATCATTATTTCCTTTTTGTGGGTGTTCGATAGCATCTTTGTGGACATGTTGACTACTGCCTCCTTAAAGTGATGTGATTCATTCACTCCTTACATGGATTGTATTATGGATTGGATAAATAAAAAATTGTTATATAAAGTACATATATATGTTATTCATGACATAATAATATGTTATAAATTATAATATATCAATTTTTTTCATAAATTTTCACACATTGGAAATGTTATAACGTAGTTTCTAGACATGTAGAATATCGCCTCCTCAAAAAGATAGGGTCTTATTTTTTCACCAAAACCTCACATGAATGACATATATATTCATGTATAACTAAATAAAATTTTATTTATGCCATAATTTTCATTATCAAAAAATAAATTTCAATTACCATTATTCCAAAATGATGATTGAAAGTTGGGAACTTTACTCAAGAAAATGTATGCCCTACCTTATTCATGATTGTAATGTTGGATCTTTTTTCTTAACTAAATTCTGGGATTAGCTATAAAATAATACTTTAGGTATAAATATGATCATTATTTCATGATTATTATTTTGGTTAAGTTTAAATAATGACCTAATTGACCTTAGTCGACTTATGAGTGACAGTTTTAACACATTCAAACTATTTTCAAAACATCATGCATAAATATTATTGATTATGTAATTTTTTATAATATTAATATAAGTGAAATAAAAGATCACGGGGCATGGGTGAGTTGGTTAAAGGTAGTGGCGTCCTGACCCCAAGGTTCCAGGTTCAAGTCCTCGCAAGGAAACACACACTATATGCGAAAAAACCTCTCGTGGGCCCCTCTACCCCATTGGGAACTGTCATAAGCCTAAGGGTTGGCCACCATGAGCCTCACTGGGGATGTGTAGAGCGCAGGTGGGGAGGCCACCCCAATACCTCATTACCGAAAAATATTTCTTTCCTGTGGGTTACAGGTGAGTTGGTTAAAGTCGGTGGCATCCTGACCCCGAGGTTCTGGGTTTGAGTCCTCATAATGAAACATACACTATATGATATCAAAACTCTCATGGGCCCCTATACCCATTGGGAACTGGCCAATTACCAAGGGTTGGCCACCTTGGGCCTCACAGGGGACATGTAGTGCATAGTTCGGGAGGCCACCACAATACCTCATTACCCAAAAACACGTTTTCATGTGGGGAAAGGGTAAGTTGGTTAAAGGCGGTGGTTTTCTAACCCTGAGGTTCCAGTTTCGAGTCCTCATAGGGAAACATGCACTATATGCTAAAGAACATCTCGTAGGCCCCTATACCATGTTGGGAACTAGCCTAAGACCAAGGGTTGGCCTCCTGGGGCCTCACTGGGGACGTGCGGTGCACATGTGGGGAGGCCACCACAATACCTCCTTACCCAACAACATGTTTTACTGTGGGGCACATGTTAGTTAGTTAAGGGCGGTGGCATCCTGACCCCGAGGTTCTGGGTTTGAGTCCTCACAAGGCAACACACACTATATGCTGGAAAACCTATCGTGGGACCCTTTGCCCCATTAAGAAATGGCCTAAGCCCAAGGGTTGGCCACCTTGGGCCTCGCTGGGGATGTGTGGCACGCAAGTGGGGAGTTCAACCCAATACATCATTACCCAATAACACATTTAGCCTGTGGGGAATAGGTGATTTGGTTAAAGGTGGTGGCGTTTTGACCCCGAGGTTCCAGGTTCGATTCCTTACAAGGCAATGTGGACTATATTCTAAAAAACCTCTCGTGGGCCCCTCTACCCCATTTGGAACTTGACTAAGACCAAGGGTTTTCTATCTTTGGCCTCAGTGGGGACGTTCGACGTGTAGGTGGGGAGGCCACCCTCATACCTCATTACCCAACAACACGTTTTTCCTGCGGGGCATGGGTGAGTTGGTTAAAGGCAGTGACTTCCTCACCCCGAGGTTCCGGAATCAAGTCCTCACAAGGAAACACACACTCTATTCTAAGAAACCTATTATGGGCCCCTCTACCTCATTGGGAACTGGCCAAAGCCCAAGGGTTTTCCACCTTGGGCCTCGCTGGGGACGTGCGATGCATAAGTGGGGAGGCCACCCCAATAGCTCATTTCCCAACAACACGTTTTCCCACGGGGCATGGGTGAGTTGGTTAAAGGAGGTGGCATCCTGATCCCAAGGTTTCTTCTTTGATTCCTCACAAGGAAATGTGCACTATATGATAACAAACCTCTCGTGGGCCCCATATACCC
Source organism: Viscum album (assembly GCA_963277665.1). Taxonomy (NCBI): domain Eukaryota; kingdom Viridiplantae; phylum Streptophyta; class Magnoliopsida; order Santalales; family Viscaceae; genus Viscum; species Viscum album. The sequence goes on from OY728129.1 coordinate 1,551,473,412, forward strand.
CTTTGGGAACCGTCCTAAGCTGGGAATGTGTGACACGCAGGTGGGGAGGCCACCCCAATACCTCATTACCCAAGAGCACGTTTCGCCAACGAGCTTGTACCCAAGTGGTACAAGCTCCTTCTTGGCATCCAAAAGACTGATGATCAAATTCAGTCAGTGAAGAATGTCCATGGTACTGTAGCAACGGCAGAATTGTAGGAGCCGGGGGCACTGTAGCTGTGGAGGCACTGTAGCTAGGACTGGAGTAGCACTGTTCATCGAGGGGTCCTTTGGGCCAAAACATGGGCTTTCAAGCTTTGTACTTAAGCCACTTGTCCTTAGGCCTTCGTGCTATGTAATGGTTCTCCCTCTACTAAGTATAAAAAGTGGTCTTTGCTTTAATAATAAATTGAGGCTTTGACCCTAACCTACAAAAAAATAAGGGAAATAAAAGTAATAATAATCATTTAAATGGTTATGAGTATATTAAATAAAAAACTATTTTTATTATTTAGGATGATAGAGTACATTCATGAAAAAGTAGTTTCAAATTAAGTGATTCTTGTCTCACTTTTATTTTTGTGAGGTAGACACCATTTTTATATCTTATTTTTTGTTGTGTGGTGTATATACGGACCATATCATTTTATATGTCATGAATATATTATTATTCATGGTATATAAATTTCAATTTTAATTAATTTATTTAATGATGATTATAATTCAAAAGGTACTAATGTAGTTGTGTGTTTTCATATCGCTTTTTAGATTAGTGATATAATGGTCATATTATGCACATACATATTTTGTGTGGAGTATATACTATGCCTTCTAATATATAATATCATAAATAATTTTCTCATAATTATATATATATATTTTATATAATGAATATTAATTTTTTGGATTCCAATTTAATTTTTACCATAATTATAATGAAATTTTTGGTTTAACATTAATTTCTGTAAGACATAATACATATTTACCACTTTTTTATTTTTTGGGGGTATATACTACCCATGAATTAATTTTATGATTATTAAAAAATAATTTATATGTTTCTATATATCTCTTTGAGCATCCATATTTTCATGGGTCTGTGGATTCAATGTACATGAGAAGTAAAATAATTTTGTCACAATTTTCCTTCATTTAAATTTTTGTTATGTTATACAGCTATGTTCAGTTATGAAGTTTATATGATTCTACATTAACATGTTATATCATAATTATCTTTATTTTTATGATATTCAAATATTCATTTAATGTTATTCCTTCATGGGGAATATGTTTCAAATGATTCCAAGTGGTGTGGGATACTTTATATTCTTTAAAGACCATTTTCCTTACGAATGTTTTAATTATATTTTAATAATATTTCTAATATTTGACATAAAACGCTTTTTTTACTTATCCACTACTGGGGATATCTCGTATTGACAAAATAATCATTATTTTTTGGATAGATTAATATAATTTTTAATATATTTTATTGGAACCTATTTCTTTTCCATGGGTTAATCATGATTCATAGTTATTCTTATAAAATCCATTTCTATTCCATTGGTTAATCATGTATTGAAGAGATTTTTGCAGATAATATTCTTTTGATGGGTTATTCATGTTTCCAACATATTTTAATTTAACTCATTTTTTCATGGGTAAATAATTTTTGAAAGTGAATGTTTCAGAACCAATTTCATTTCCATGTGTTAATAATGATTCAAATAGATTTTAATTGAACCAATTTCTTTCCCATCGATTAATCTTGGAAGAAAAAGATTATTACATAACCCATTTCATCTCAATGATTTAATCATGTATCAAAGATATTGTTATGGAACACATTTCTTTTCCATTATTTAATAATTTTTTAAATTTATTATTATGGAACCAATTTCTTTTCCATGGGTTAGCCATGATTCAAAGATATTATTTTGGAAACCATTTCTTATCCATTGGATAACCTAGTTATGTAATAGTTATTGGTTGATCCAATTTAATTATGTTGAATTTCAAGATTTTTTTCATTTTAATTTTTTAATGGTGCATGTAAATTTTCTGGGTGGTAAAGTTATAAACAAATAATGGGTGGTTCTGTGAAAAAATCAATGTTGGGTGGCACCATGAGAAGACCAATACGGGTGGTTAGATAATAAAACAAAGATGGTTGGGTCCATGATATACCTCTAACACATTGGGTATGAAAGTAAAATTTATATTCACTATATCTTATAATACATTAACATTACATACCATTTGTGGAATACTTAAAACAATATACAAATAGACACCCAATGATCATACCAATCTAGTGCCTTTGGAAACATGGTATAAAAAACACTGATACATAAGTGAGCTACATTATCTCCAACTAGGTTATTCTTGACTAGATCCCATATTCGATACATCAAACATAATATATTTCATCATAACATGGGGAAGGAAACTAAAAAAATGGGTGAGCTCAAATTCTGAGTAAGGGTTATAAGGGGAGATATGTAAGCATAATCATGATTATAAAAGTATGATAACATGATCAGGAAGATAAAATTTCATACCATTCATATCAAAGATCATATACATGACTCATGGAATAAATCATGGAATTTTATAAGACATCAATCATAAGGATATAAATAACACAATCCATGAAATCATAACATAGGAATAAAACATGGAATTGTGGCAAACACATAAGCATATATAATGATTTCTATAGTAGTCAAGGCATTAATGTCGAGAAAATAATAGTGGTAAAAGTCCTTTACTGAATCGGGTTCACCCCACATTCCCACCCAATATTACTTAACCGAGTTCACCCCTCATTCCAACCGTGTATTACTAAACCATGTTGATTTCCCATTCTATCCATTTAATACAGAATCAATATTATTTATCATTCCAACCTTGTATTTATCAAGATATATAAATATTTACCTTATGAATTAGATGGAAATATAGGTCCCACCAATCTCATAATGAAATCATACATACATGTTCTAAAGGATCATAAATAATCATATCATAACCTATTAAATGATATGGGCATTATAAACAGGTAATCATAATATAACATGTTGAAAGGGATATGTTTCATAATAATATCATCCTGAACATAACCCGTGGAAACTAGAGGGTTTAAAAATAACCTAACTTCTGGAAGAAAAATGGGTTAATAATTCATATATCCTATGAAAAGTAATTGGGTTAAAAAGCATATAACCCATAAATGTGAAAATGGTTCCATAAACATCATTCCATCAAAAAACAAACCATTCATTGAAAGAAAATGAATAGGAAATATTAATAATTTCATCATAAAGATAGTATTAACACCAATTGATGTTATCTTATATAGGAAATAATTTTGAAATACATTTAAAAACATGTCTTGATTAAAATATGTTTTCTATATTCAAAACCCATTTAAAATCATAATACTTTATTGAAAAAAAAATTCATTGAAAATAAATTCGAAAACATATAAGAGAAGTATTTAAAACTATAAAACATTTTTAAAATACTTTTTCATTGAATATGGTGTTCTAATATCTATTGAAAAAAGTTAAAACATTTTTGAATACATTTTTTTAAAACATAGTTTTTGAATACAACATGCTTCCGACTGGAGGGAGAGACAATAAGATTTCACTTAGAAAAATTATCATAAGTACCAAAGAGTGGAAATTTGTACTAGTACATGGATATATATAGAATAAATATAATATAAAGAAACTCATTAGTTATATTGAGATATATATCATAATAATTCATCATAGGAAGCATAAACATAAACAAATCGTGCAAAATGATAAGATTATTTCAATAAACACTTATAACATGGTATCATGGGATCATATTCTCTATGTAAGAAATAGAAATTAAAATAAGAATAAAATATCATTAAAATAATTAAATTCATGATATAAAATGTAAAATTTATGTATATACACCTTTAGAAAGAGTTTGTGTGCATAACAAAACATGATTTTAAAAGAAGCAAAATTGAGAAAAAACTATTTTACAATTTTGGTATCTTTTGAAACATAAATCACATGAAGGATGTATATTAAAATGGGTATATGAATATACATAATTTTAAATATATATTACATATAATACAATCATCATAATTACATACACAACATAAAAGGAAAGTGTATCAAACATAACATGTATCTCGGAAAAATAGAAAGTGAGATGAAATTCCCTTACCTTGTGTGTTGAATCTCATAATAGTCATTTAAAACCCTATATAATAAATATACATTTTCTATAAATCTTTTAAATAACCATATTCATAAATATATGGTTTCATTATGACCATATATTACCCACTTTATAACAATCCTATGTTTCACTTTTAGTGATATTCATTTATTCTTCAAATGTGTCCTAATTTGTTATATCGTGGGTATATGTACATTATATCATGATTTAAATAATTTAAACCATGATATAAATATCATATATATAAATTATTGGTGTATTATAATGATATATAAAATATATAAGTATTAAATAGAATACATTATTCATGGAGATGGTAGGTTGTACTCACGCATGAATGCTATTTTTGTTTAATTGTCTTGTTGAATGAAAGAGAGTAAAATAAATATATGTATATATATTTATATATGTTTATTATTGTTAAATTATATTTATGATATCATATATTTCTTTTATATTCACTAAAACAATATTTATTATAATCCATTTAGTGTATGAATGAATCATACTGCATTGAGGGAGAAGTAGTCGACACATCCTCAAGTGAAATTATCGTATTAACACAAAATGGAAATTAAAAATTATATGTGTTGTAAAATGAATAAAGAAGAATAAATAAATAATATATGTTATATATAACATATTTAAACAATTTTTCTTTGATAATGTTTTCCATGAGAGGCTATAAAGAAAATTGAACAATTATCGTTTAGTGAGACGATAGTTCTCCGAACACATAAACAATATCTTCGTTATCCATTATATGGAAATGTGTGTAAGTGTAGGTTTAAACCCTAAAATTAAAATATCATATTATATTTTGGATACTGGTTCTTTTATATATTCATGGAACAAAATAATGTGGAGGGGTGGTGAAAAAAATAAATGAAAGGACTTGAGAGAAGGTGTTACCTAGAAATCAGGTAACTCCTTCTTGTATGTGACAAAAGTCATCCTTGGATTTACTTATTCCCATTGAAAATATTCTAGGATAAAGGGATGATTTTTGAGAATTTTATTGGGCACATATTTTTCGAACATAAGAGTTTTGGGAGGTTTTAGGAAGTGGGAGAGGTGGTGGCCTTTTATAGGGGATGAAAATGACTCACTTGGAATTTTGGAAACAAGTAAGGTGTACACATGTTACTACCTAAAAAAGTCCTAAAAACGAAAATAAGTAAATAATTGAAGTTTTTGGAAGAAGAATATCCATAAAATGGGTTTCTGAAAAGTGGATAGGTCATTTGGACCCCAAATATTAAGGATCTGTCCATAATTAAGCTTAATTTGACCTTAATCTTTGTGATTAATTTTAATCACTTTTACTAATCATTTGCCTCAAAATTAAACATGAAATAATTAGACTATAATTATTCTTATAATTAATATTTTTATTTCTATTTTTCAATATTCAGTTCACAAAAAGAGTAAAATTTTTTATTAATGCTAATCCCATAGAAAGGACGAAATTACTGGTCTTTAAAATAGGAAAAAATTCAAATAGTTTTTATGTTTATATATTAAATTTCAATGTGAAATTGATTATAATGAACTAAATTGTATTAATATATGTATTAATTATCTATTTTGACATAAAAATATAAAAAATAAAAATGATCATTAATTATTATTTAATCGAAAATGTAGTTTTTAACCAAAAAATAGTATTCTTCATTATTCATCAAAATTTAAATTTCTTAGAAAAATACAAAAAAATTACCATAACCTAATTTCTCCATTATAAATTCAAAAATTAGGTTTATGTTATCATATTTAATTTCTAAATGTGTTTGAAATTTATTTTATTATTTTTCGCAGAAGGACATTAAAAGTAGTTCATTCGAGAAAGAGATATTATTTAACATAAAATGACATTACCAAAAATCATTTCTTACATCATTAATATGTTTTATTTATATTAAAAATATTATAAAAAATATTTTAAAAGTGGTTATTACTATTCATATGTCTATTTTGAATGGCTATGTTATAATTATCTTGTTTAAATTATTTTAATAATAAAACGATGTTTCATAGAAACATCGTTGTTGCATGTAACGTACGCCACTATTATGTTGCATGTAACAGATGATGAGTCAACAATCCATATGAAGATTTTGTGTCATGTAACATATTCCAAGTTGGTTCCATGTGAAGGACTATTTGACATAGTTCATTGCAATAAATAAATGAATATTTAATTTATTGTAAAAAAGGTCCATAAAAACACAGGGTGTTACATTCTACCCCCCTCAAAATGAATTTCACCATCAAAATTCATTACTCAGGTTAAAAAAATAAGGATAATTATTTTGAATCATATCTTCATGTTCCCAAATAGTCTCCTCTAACTGGTTATTTCTCCACATAACATTTATCATGTGAGTGGTCTTGTTTCATAGAACATTATCTGTGTGATCAATACTTTCAATAGGTTGCTCCTCATAAAAAACATCATTCTCCAATGGTATGAACTCTGAGATCATTAAATGTTAATGGTTAGGTATGTACATCCTCAAGATATATACATAGAAAACATCATATACATGAGAGGTGTTTAGAGGAATTTCCAAGTGATATGTTAACATCCTGATACAATCCACAATATCAAAGGGACAAGTATACCATGGGATTAGGTTCACTTTCTTCCTGAATCTCATAACATTCATCTATGGTAGGATTTGAAGAAACAATTTTTCACCAATATCAAATTCTAGATCATGTATAAAGTTGTTAGTCTAACTTTTCTACTGATTTTTTTCTTCCTTCACATAGTGTTGAGTGTTTTTAATGTTCATGAGAATTTATTCAGAAATCATATGTCCTAATTTATTTCTATCTCCAACTTCATCCCAACATGTTGGAGCTCAAAATTTCGTTATATATGGGGATTAATAAGCTGTCATCTAAATTCATGTGTTAAATATATTATTGTATAAAAAATCAACTAGAGGAAGGCGTTGATCCCAACCACCTTTGAAATCTAGAGAACAAGATATCAACCTATATTTTGGTGTTTGAATTGTTCTTTTTGACTAACCATCTCTCTGAGGATGATATGTAGTGCTAAAACTCAATTTTATGTTAGGTCCTTTCTGAATACATAACAATAATACTGAGGTAAATCTCAAATCTAGATTTTATATAATAGAATTTGGTACTCCATTCAACCGTAACAATTATTTTTTATATATCCTAGCAAGCTGATCTAGAGAGGAGTCTCCTCTGATAGCAATGTAGTGTGTTGACTTAATAAGACGATTGACTAACATCCATATAACATTAACCCCTTTAGATTTTTTGGGTTCTCCCATGATAAAATCTATTGTGATGTTCTTATATTTCTATTCCGGTATGGGTAATGGATGAAACATACCCTTTGACATTTATCATTCACACTTAGCTTATTGGCATACCAAGCACTGAGATACAAACTTTGTGATATATCTCATCATTCCACACCACCAGAAGAATTATATCAAGTCTTTGTATATCTTTATACTTCTAGGATGAATAGAGAATGAAGAACTATTTTCTTCATGTAATATATCCTTCTTCAAATTTTGTGTGGAAGAAAAATACACATGGTTCATAAACCTCATCATTTCATCCCGATAAAGGTAAAACTCAGGAACATTTCTAAAATTCTTCTGTATCTCTTCATCATCCATTTTTCACCATTAATCTTCACTATGATATAATTTTGAAAATTAATTTGGGAAAGATAGGATTTATCCCATTCCTTTAGTATTTCTAGTTCAAGACATTGAAAATTTATAAATATTAGATCTTTTATGATCCTCACCATGGATAAGATAGCATTATCCTTTTGACTAAAATCATCAACTATCTTGTTCTCGTTCCTAGGGTGGAAATGTATTGACTAGTCATAATACTTTATCAACTCTAACAATCTTCTCTATTTCATGTTTAACTCCGTATATGTGATTATATTTTTCAAAATTTTATCATCAGTATATATAGCACAATTTTCTCTATAAATACAATGCCTCCATATCTGTATTGAAAAGAAAATAATGTTTCTAACTCCAAATCATTATTTGGGTAATTTTTCTCATGAATCTTAAACTTCCATGAGGCATAAGAATTTACCATGATATTAAAAATAATAACACATCTCAATCCCATTTTGGATTCATCACTATAGATTATAAACCCTTCTCCACTACAGGGTAATGTACGCACAAGTGCACTAACTAAATTTCACTTCAGTTACTTGAAATTTTCCACACATCCATCTATATAAGTGATCTTCACACCCTTATGAGCTAACTTGGTTAGAGTATTATATATTCATGATACATTATTCACTAGCCATTAATAATATCTAGCTAAAACATTAAATATATGGATCTTAGTCACTGTGGTTGTTCTAGGATTGCATTCAGTAGCTTCTTTCATTGATGGATCTACTACTATACCATATCTTTAGATTATGTGACCCAAAAAGTAAAAACTTTATTTCCAAAATTCACCCATTGTACATTTTTCTAAAATATTCTCTTTACTTATGGTCTTTATTACAATTCTAAAGTGATCTTAATTCTCTTATTTAATCTTTGAATATATAAGAATATCACCTATAAAGACTTCCACAAACTGATCGAGTTAATCTCGAAGGACTCTATTCATTAAATATTTGAAGATAATATGGGAACTTTTAAGACCAAAAGGCATCAATATATGTTCATAGAGTCCATACTGTGAATATAATGATGTCCTGTATAGAACCACTTTCTTGACCCTCAATTGATGATATCCAGAACATGGTCAATCATGGAAAAGTATTGAGCTATGTATAGTTGATAAAAAATCATCAATATGAGGAATATGATACATGTTATTGATTTTGATATTTTTTCAACTCTAGATAATCAATGTAAATTCTAATTGGTCCGTATTTCTTTTTCAAAAAACTAACTGGTGCATCCCAAGGTGACACACTTGGATGAATGAATCCCTTATCAAGGTTATCATTGTATTTCTTCTTCAATTCCTACAACTTAATTAAATCCATTCTATAATTAGTCTACGCAAATGGTATAGAAGAATGTATAAGTTCAATTGATAACTCAACATCAAAATTTGGTGGAATATTGGAAACTCTTCCAGAATGAAATCCTAAATATCCTGAAAAATAGGCATATCATCAATGTTGATTTTAACCCCAACCATTTGAGATAAAAAATCCTTCTGAATGGGAATTAATATGCTTAAATTGGATGTAATATCCACAATAATTTCTTTATTATCATCACCAGGATAGATTATCATAGGGGTGATTGAAATATCAAATGTAACTTCCCTTCCATGAAAATTTATATGATATCTATGCAGAGAAATTCATTAAATTCCTAAGATAAAATCAAATTAAACCAAAGGAAGAATGAAATGATTTTCAGGAAGCACATTCCCAAAAACAATAACCAGGGAGGAATCATAGACTTTAAATGAAATCATCATACCATTAGGGGTTTCACTACTAAATCCATATCTAATTGATTCCAACAATCTTAACACCCTTAGAAAATTATTTATATATTAAAGAGTGGGTTATCATGAATAAAATATAACAATATTAGATTTAGAGTAGACGGTATGTCCACCTTTCATCGTGATGTTATTACACCCCTCATCAGAAATAACAATTTCATGATATTTCACCTTATCATATTGCTTAAGAGGTTGTTGATGACGGTCATCATCACCATTCCTTGGGTTTGGGAAGTGGTTATCATAATTCATGTTCTACATACACTTGTAACAGAAAATCATGGGAGCATCGTTCATCACTTCTTTTTCCCTATTCACAACATTAGGAATATTTTTCCCATCCCATCTGAAATATAACACTATATGATCTTCCCTTAGAAAATTAAAAAATTTATTATCCCTCTTAAAGATATTTCCATAGTGCTTCTTCCCACACTTTGATCATAAAGAGAAGCTCATATTCATCTCTTCAAGGTTTTTAGATTACTCTATAAACACCTTCTTCCCCTAATTTTCAACAACATGAGATTGATAGGTGACTCCAAACTCCATTTCCATATTTTTTTCTAAACACAAAATCACTTCATAGTTACTCAGGTATCATATAGTCATGACCATTATATGAAATTGTTTTAAGGAACTGAAGAACCTATCAATATTACTTGCAGGTTGGATGATAATTCATGAAGTGTACCTCACATGTCTAGTGAAATTTTCCTCGTAGGTGATGACAGATTCATCATACCATTTATTCAATATACGGAACTTTTTCTCCAATATTGTAAGAAGAATATGAGGAAAGTAAATATTTAAAAATAAGTTATTGAACTCATCCTAATCAATTGATGCAGTCTAACCTTTCTTCCTCGTATTATTGATTAGAGTCCACCACTTATGTACTTCTCTTCCTAATCATTAGACAACGAAAATGACATTCTCATTCTATGAAAACTGGATAATGGAGAATATATTTTCATTAGTATGGATATATTGTTATTTATCAAGTGTATTAGAAGAATATCTAAAAGGAGGTGGACATTTCCTCCTGAAAGACTCAACAAAATATTGTTCATTCATTTTCCCATTCAAAAGTCCACTCAGATTCGTACCTTGAGAATGTTGTGTGATCCTAGAAATGAGGTTATATATTCCAGATCCCATAGAATTTGGTTTCTTTGGGGGAAAATATTTTCATTATACCTCATAATCACCACTAACACGGTTCCTTTAGGTTCCATCCATTAACTAAAACTATAAGCATTGAGTAAGAAATAGTTATCAAATCATGGAACCACATAATCATTAGAATTCACTTTTAAGATGTATAATTAATAAATCTATCTTTAATATATGAAACATTAGGTTCATACTAGGATATTCACTTCCATCTTCTATTTTAATCCTTTAAAATGGTTCGTGATGATTTTGTGAATTCCAAAACCATATCCCTTGGGAGATTCAAACTAGTTGGGAAACAAGGCACATTGTCATGTTCCATATTGTGCAAATTCATGTCTCAAACATCTTCTAAGAGAGGTTACCCTAGTTACATCTATTCCAGATCGACATCCAAATATATTATCCATATAGGGATAAATTTCTAGAAAATCACACACTTTATAATTTTCTAAAATTAGATGACATTTTCCTATAATTTCCTTTACTCTTAAAATTATCCATAGACATGTCCTTAGGGTTATGACTATGGTTTTATCATCCTAGATTCCACTAGTTAACTATCCATTTTCCTTGAAACCAACTATATGGATCATATCATTCCATAAATTAATATTATATAACATATGTGGAATAATTAAAACATTATACAAAAAGACACCCAAATACAGTACTATTCTAATGCGGTTGGAAACATGGAAACATAAACATAAATACAAAACTTATCTATATTATCTCTTAAAGGGTTATTATATACTAGAACACTTCTAATACACATGAAACATAATACATAACTTCATAACATGAGGAAGGATATATAAAAATGGGTGACCTAAAATGCAATGTAAGGGTAAATAAGGGAGATATGTAAGAATAATCTTGAACATGATGTTACAAGAACATGATCATGAAAATATAAGATCACAAACTACATATAAAAGATCATATACATGAATCACGGAATATATATTGTCAGTTCATTAGAAATGAATCATAAGGAGATAAATAATATAATCCATGAAATGATAACATAGGAATAAAATATTGGATTATGGAAGACATATAAGAATATATAATGATTTAAATAGTTTTAAAGTATTTGATGATGTGACCCTCATAGTGAAAAATTTCATTTAATAAACTAGGTTTACACCCTATTCCATCCTTGCATTACTAAACTGGGTTCACTCCTAATTTTGGCCATGTATTACAAAAAAAATTATTTCTTCTTCCAAACATATAATATAGAACCCATTTATTTTTCTCATTACATCCATATATATATATGAGGAGAAATAAATATTCATCCAATGCATTGGAGGGAGATATATGTCCCACCCATTTCATAATGAAATAATACATACAAGTTCCACAATATCATATATAATCATATCATAACCCATGAAATGAAACGATTATCATAAACATGTAATCATATCATAACATGTAGAAATAGAAAAATTTTGTAATCATTTCATCATGAACATAACATGTTAAAATAAGTGGGTTTAAAAATCATATATCCTATAAAAGTGAAATAGGTTTTAAAATCATAAAACCCATGAAATGGAAATTGGTTTCAAAATCATATAACCCATGAAGTAGAAATGGGTTTCATAAACATCATGTTATAAAAATATAAACCATTCCGAGAAAGAAAATTAGTAGAAAAATTGAATAATTTCCTCATAATGTAATGATTAACACCAATTGATATTATATTATATGGGAGATAATTTGTAAAGACCTTTTAAAAATATTTCATTTGGAAAATATTCATTCTTCAATGAAAAGGATTTTAAAAACCTAAAACATTTTTTGAAAAATAATTCATTGAAAATAGATTTTAAATAATATTAATGAAGAATTTAAATCTCTAAATATTTTATAAAATCCATTTTCCTTGAAAATGGTCTTCAATGATCTTTTGAAAATATTTTTTAAAACATATTTTGAAAACAATAGATTTCTGATCAGAGAGATAGAAAATCAGATTTCAAATAAAATACTTATCTTAATTACAAAAGTGTATAAAATGGTCATAGTACATGAATATATCATGAATAAATAGATAATAAGGAAACTAATCCATATTCTTGAGGTATGGTTAATAATATTTTATCATAGGAAGCATAATTGTAAATAATGTTGAAAATGGATGAGATTTTTTCAATAAAGAATTATAATTTGTTAACATGGGATCATATTAGCTATGTAATAAAAGAAAATTATATTAAGAATAAAATATTATTAAAATAAGTAAATTCATGACATAAAATTTAAAATGGAAGTATATACATCTTGAAAAAGAGTTTAGGTACATAACAAAACATGTGTCTCAAAGGAGGAAAGTTGAGACAAAACTATTTTACATATTTTGTAACATTTGATACTTAGAGCTCACGAAATAGAGACAAAAAAATTAATATGTGAATTCTAATAAATTTTAGTATAATGTACATAAAATACAATCATGGGTATTATATACAGCACATAAAAGGAATGAGTAGCGACATAGCATGTATCTCAAGGAAATTGAATGTGAGATGAAATTCCCTTACCTTGTGTCTCGATTATCATCCTACTCGTTAAAAACAACCATATTATAAATATAAATTTACTATAAATCTTTTATATCACCAATTTATTATATATATTTTTTGATTATGACCAAATTTTATACACTCTTGTTAACAATCCTATGTTTCACTTCAGGTAAAATTCACTTTATTCATTGCATGTGTCTTAATTTGTTATATCTTTGGTATTTGTACATTTTATCACGATTTATAGAATTTAAAACATTACATTAATATCATTTATATACATTATAAGTGAATTATAATAATCTATATAATATATAATTATGAAATGTACTACACATGTTCATGGAGATAGTATGTCATACATACACATGAATGCTATTTCTCTTTAATTATCGGGTTGAAAGAAAGAAAATAAAAGGAATATATGTGTCTATATGTGTATATATATTTATTACAGCATATTTATGATATCATATATGTATTTATATTAACTAAAACTATCCTAATTAAAATCAATGTAGTGTATGAACGAATCATATCACTTTGATGGGGCGGTAGTCCATACATCCTTAAACAAAATTATCATATTAACACAAAATGGAAAGTAAAAAAGATATGTGTTTTAAAAACAATAGAGATGAATAAAGAAATAATAGATATAATATATAACATATTTAAATAGAGTTTACATCATAATTTCTACTATGATAGGTGGTAAGGAAAAGTGAACAATCATCGTTTAATCGGGAAACTCCTTTTGGTTTGTGGAAAAAGGATACATTGAATTACCATATTCCCAAGAGAATGCTTCTAAGAGGAAGGGGGGTTTTTGGTAAGTTTATTTGGAATATATTTTCTTATTTTAATAGGTTTTATATGTGTGAGGAAGTGGGAGAAGTGGTGGACTTTTATAGGGAAGGAAAATGACTCAATTAGATTTTTTGAAAACATGTAAGGTGTATACATGTTCTTTCCTACCATGATTCATATCAAACCAATATAAATCAATAATGGAAGTTTAATGGACTAAAAATTCCAATAAATTGGGGTTTAAAAGGTGTATATTTAATTTGGTCTAATAATATTAAGGATTAGTCTTGAATTAATCTTAATTTGAATATAATCACTATGAATAATTTTAATAACTTTTACTAATCATTTTGAGAAAAAATAAAGAAGATACAATTAGAATCCAAATATAATAATAATTAAAAGGTATTAGGTAGTTTTCTAAAATTTATTTCACATAAGATAAAAAAATAAGATTAATGATAATCTCGTAGACGTGATAAAATTACAGGTCATTAAAAAAGAAAAATGTATCAAAGCTTGTTAAGTATTCATATACAATTTTAAAGTGAAATTAATAATAATGTCCTAAATATAATTAATATTTTTATAAATGATATAATGTGACCTTAAATTTTTGAATTTTTAAATTAAAATTAAAAATTAAATAATCGAAAAGGCATTTTTAACCTAAAATCAGTATTTTCCACTATTCATCAAAATAATGAAGTTTCTCAGAAAATTTCAAAAAATTGACCAAAAGATATTTTCAACATTATAAATTAAAAAATGAGGCATATATTATCAAATTAAATTACAAAAAATGTCTAAAATTAGTTTTATTATCTTTCATATATTGACATTAAAAGAGTTCATTTGAGAAAGTGATATTTTTAAACATAAAAGGAATTTACAAAAAATCACATATTTCATTACAAATATGTTTTTATATAAAAAAATTATAAAAAATATTTTAAAATTAGTTATTAATGTTCATAACACAATGTTTAATAGTTTGGTTATAATTACCACATTAAAATAATTATGACAAAAAAATGATGTTTCATAGAATCACCGGTGTTTCATTTAACATATGCCAATTCTGTATTGCATGTAACATACCCTTAGTCGATGTTCTATATGGAGAGTTGGTGATGTGTAACATATTTCATATCATTTCTATGTTAATGGGATGTTTTACGTATTGTATTGCAGTAAATAATTTAAATTTTAATTTATTATAAAAAAAAACCAAAAAACCTGATGTGTTACATACCATATGGTTATTCCATTTGTGGGAGTGAATGGAAGTGTGAAGTGAATTTGTTGTCACAAGAATATAGATTTTTTGTTAATTATTTATATAGATTTACAATGTGTTCAATGATTTATTTTGATATCACATGGCTCTTTATTATTGATTTAGATGACTCTTTACTTTTCCATGATTTCATTTTTGATTTTCTAGGTATGGATGGGTATGATTTGTTTTATGATTTTCTCTTGAACTTTTATTATGTCATCATACCCTTTAGCACTCTTATTATCATTGATGACATTCAATTTTTAATAGTTATCCCCCCCACCAAGCATCTGAGTTCACCCTTAATATGTTTATTTTTTCCCATGTGAAAACTAATTATGGTGATCAATATATCTATATAAAGGACTTCACATAGATGATGTTGATGACCTATTATAGAATAAGAAACGTTGGATTAAATTGGTGAAATGTTTGTTTGATGACTTATGATTTGTTTTAGGTGTTTTCCCCAATTCTCTATGATTATAAACCTAAAATTTCATATATAATACACGTGATATATGTTTTACATTTGAAATTGTGTGGTTTAGATGAAAAAAATGAGTCACAAATATCGATTCCAATTCCGGGAATCTAATATAATTTATATCATCACAGGATCTATGACTGTTGGTTCTGGGATGTTATATTCAGTATGAAAAGACATTTTCGATAACTTTAGATATTTGAATGTACTCATGTAAGGATATATTTAGGGTTATGGGTACCATCCAAGGAATATAAGATTATGTTTTATAATAAGTTTAGTGGTTTAGACACCCCATTTAAGGATTTTAAGTAATTGTTTTGAGGTTATTAATTACTTTTTCAGAGATGTTTTATATATTTGGTATATTTATAACCCATTGGATCAACATGAAGTATTTTTAGGGATGAATTATTTTTAATAAATAAAGAAAAAATGGGACAACAAGTACACTTGGTGACAACCTATCCCATCAGATGAGGAATTGGATATTGAATCCATGACCTAAGGGTGATAATGGTTTCACGCAATACCATTGGCCAACACAGTTTCCTATTTAGAATTCAATGTTTTTAGATGTAAAAAATATGTTTATTTCAGAAAAATATTGGATTTTCTTTTTTGAATAATGTTTTATTTGTATTTGAATAATATATGGTCAAATAATTCTAATAATTTTTTATAAGCATTGTATTTTGTAGATTAATGTACGATATGAAGAGTTATATACATATAATTAGTTATCGTACCATGTGATAACCATTTTGGTCTTACATAACATCTAAATATAGGTGGATTACTTGATTTTCATTGTTATGGTTTGCAGTCATTAAAATTCTTATTTTAGTGCTTTAAGAATTAAAAAATCATTTACAATTCTCATCATTTGGAGAAGAAGATGATATTTTGATGGATATTTATTAATGATAAAACTATACTCATCAAGTAAGAATTTTTCCTTTATCCCTTTTACTTAGTCAAGATGAAAATATAATTCATTGTCTATAGGAAACGAATATTGATACAAAAGTATTAGACTATTACCTTAAATTATGATCAATTGATGGTATTTTAGATCATCATATATTTATGTTTTTTGGGACCCAATAATTCCTTGATCATTTACTATTTTATGACCATTACCACACTCACTCTCTATATTTATTTATTTTTCTCATATATTCCCACTTATGTTCCCCCTATGTTGAATCCATGTCATCTATAACCTTTGGGGAAGATAATATTTCTAAATTTTCCACTTAATCAGGAATTTTTATGAACCATTTTTATAATTATGGTTTCAATAAACCAATTCTAAAAATGTTAATCTTTTGATAGAAAATATGTATTTTGAGGGAGAAATTAATTTGTGGGGGTAGGTTGAAATATCTTGAGATTTTATCACATATCATTATTCAAATTATTTTAAATTCATTGAGAGATTGTGTTACACAAAATGAAAAATTTATATTCTATTATACACAACACCAATAACATATTGAATTTCACTCAACAAAAAATTTCATTGAAAACACGTGTTTCACGCATGATTGAGTTTTATGGAAAAAAAACTATATTATTATTATTTAATATGATATATATCACATATATATTTGAATAAGGGTACTGAATGAGATTAAATTCCTTATGAAATTATATTTTAAACATGTTTATACTATTATTTCATTGCTTCCAAATAAATTATATATGAAAATAAAGACTAATTGAATATAATGGATGTGTATTTATGAAAAACTATTTTTCTGAGAAGAAAGGAATTTTTTTCATAATGTATTTTACAAACCAATATTAGCGGAACATATTTAATGATTTTATATTTTATATATTTAGTAAATTTTAATGAATAATTAATCGAATTTTAGGAAATAAAATTTATATATTTGTAAAGAAAGGTTTACCGCCTTTTAATGGTGTGCTTGTCGTAAAATTAATGTTTTATTCTTTTAAAAAATATATTCAAAAAACTGACAATCATTTTTGAAACAATATTTTCAAAATATATTAAGGGTGATTTTTTGGTATTTTTCTATGAAAATTCTTGTTTTGTTGAATACTGAAAAATAATGAATTTTAATTAAAAACTAATTTTTTTCTAAAATTATTATAGTGTTAATTAATATTGTTAGATGGTTTTAAAATATAATGACATAAAATTAATATCATTTAATCTAATTTAAGACATTTAAATAAATTTTATATTGAAATTGTATATAAAACATTTTAATCTTTTGAAAATTTTAATTTACATCCATGCTCTCCCATTTCATCTAAAAAATTAATATTAAATTAAATTATGCCAATTTTGTGATTGGAATTTTGAAAAATGGATTCCATATATTTAATAATAATTATACATAATTTATATTAAGTTCAACTTTGTTTTTTTCAATAATATTAGTGAATGAAGCAATGAAAAATTATATTTATTAAGGTAAAAATGAGTTTACATGAAGAGTAAACATTAATCATAAGGGGAAAATGACATAGAGACTTGTAAAAACACCCATTAAATTTCTATATTTCTAAAATAAACTCAATTTTATCCTCTTCAATCCATTATTTGAGTAACAAGATTTAAAGGATACCTCTAAATAGTTTTATAATTTTTTATTTTTATAAGAATGACAGTCTGTCTCCATTATAAAATGAAAGTCACAATCAACACTTATTCAAACCAGTAATTAATATTTGTCCCTTAAAAACCTTAAAATAGACTTAAAAAATATATAAAATCATTATAGAATCCAAAAGTAGGGACCAAATCCATCCAAGGAAGACGTTTGGTATAAACCAAAAGGAGTTACCTGAAAAAGAGGTAACATTATTCAATGAGATATTTTGATTTGTATCCTTATGTACTCCTTCAATTATTCATATATCATATTTATATAATAACCTCCAAATCCAAATTATAATAACTTTTGGTTATTTATATATTATTAAATATTCCCATACACACTTCCAACAAATATGGTACACATTCATCGTTCATGTATACGGAAGGCTACCACCTCACGAACCATTGTTGTTCATTCTTCCATTTCAACTTTTGATATTTATAATTAATTTACAATTTAGAAATTATTATCTAACATATAACATAATTACTTACATTTCATGAATTATGATGAAATCGTTTGTTGATGTGTGGACTGCCACATCCTCAAAGCAATGTGATTCATTCACGTTTTACATGGAATGTATTAAAGATGAGTTTAATATGTTTATATAATATAAATAAAACATATATATATATATATGATATTAATTAAATAATATTCATTATGATAATATGACATATCACTTTAATTCTTACATTTTTACACACCAAACAAGTGATAATTTTGTTTTTTCGGTGTGTGGACTACCACTACCTCAAAGCGATTTTATTTTCATTTTTCACCCCCACAATAAAAATGTTTTATATCAGTATATATAATTAAATAAAATTTTATTTATGACATAATTGTAATTCTAGAAATATAAAATTTACATACCTTCTTTCCAAATTTATCATTGAAAATGAGAATGTTACTTCTGTGTTGGTACGACCTATTGTCTCCATGATTGTTACATTGGTTCATTTTTCATAAAAATAATCCATGATTTATTATAAAAAAATTATTTATATATAAATATTATAAACATTTAAGGATTATTATTATTTATATGTTTAAATAAGGACCACATTGACCTTACTCGACCTATGAAAGATTGTTTTGTCACATAAGCTGAATATATTCAAAACATCTAACATAATCATTATTGATTAATTATTTTATATAACTTATTTATAATTGAAATAGGATTAATAATAAACATGGAAAGAGTTTTTAATAATATAAATAATTAATATATGTTTATTACTCATGAAAATATTGGGAAATCATTAAAAATCATACTCAGGGTAAGTGGTTCTTGTCTCACTATTACTTCCATGAGGCATACATCATTTTCACCACTTATTTATTTTTTGTAGAGTATAAACTTCCAATATAGTATTATACATCATAAATAATTTTAAATTAATTTAATTTAATGTTTTATTTGATGAAATATATTTTATGGGGATTATAATTAAAAATATACTCATGTAGTAGGGGATTTTCATTTCACTTTTTAAATATGTAAGATACTGGACATATTCACAGCATACTTGTTTTATATTGTTTATTTAATTCCCATATCAATATATTATACCATGAAGTATTTTATAATAATGTTATTTAAATTTTTCGTTTGATGATTATTACATTTTTAGGATTTTGATTAAGATGTTACCACAATTGTAATGGGATTTCTAGTGTTGCTTTTATTTCGGTGAGACTTATTCTATATTCACCGCTTCATTTTATTGTGTGGTGGCTATAGTTCCCATGATTTTATTTTATGATTCTTATATTTTTTTGATGTTTTTACATATTCATTTTATTATCTATGTTTTATTATCATTACATTTTCAATGTTACCAAAGTGGTAATTAATTTTAATCAAAATTTGGTTATTATGAGATGTTTGTTATGTTATAGACCTATATACCATTATGAGGTGTATATTATTTTTTTTGATATGTTTTATATAGAATATAATTATAATAATGATACTATAAGTTTAATTTAATGTTATTCCTTGATGGGTCTTACGATTCAATTGATTCAAAATGATATAAGACAATTTGGTATGTTTAATGTTTATTTTAGTCAAGAATATTTGAATTGTAATTTAATGGTACTTATATTAATCAATATCCAAAAAAATTGTTTTTAATAATCCTTCAATGTGGATATTTTTTATTGATACAATCCTCATTTTTTAGGATCGATTAATATTTTGTCAAAGATACAGTTATACAACACATTTTGTTTCGATGGGATAATCACGTGTCAATGATATTATAATGGAACCCATTTATTTTATATGGTTAATTATGTTTCGAAGAGATTTTTTGTGCAAAAAATTTATATTCAATAGGTTAATAATTTTTAAAAGATATTTTTGTTGAAAAAATTTCTATTTCATGGGTTAATATTGTTCATAATATATTGTTATAGAGACAAATTCTTTCCTATGGGATGAACATGTTTCAAGGAGATTTTTATTGATCACATTTATTTATCTTGGGTTAATAATGCTCTAATGTTATGGTCATGAAATAGTTTCTTTTCAATGGCTTAATCATGTTTCAAATATATTTTTATGGAATCTATTTATTTCTTATGGGTTAATGATTTTTGAAAGTTTTTTATAGAACCCATTTATTTTCCATAAGTTATTAATTTTTTAAATATATTACTATAGAACACATTTCATTTATATAGGTAAATTACGTATTCAAAGGATAACTGGTTGTTCTAATAATTTGGTGATGAAATAAAAGTTATATTTATTTTTATATCTTAATGGTACATGAAATTTTATGGGTGGATATGTTATAAAACAATGACATGTGGTTTTGTGATAAAAGTTTTTTAGGGGGTTTTGGGATTATCCAGTGACGGTTGGTTATGTTATAAACTAAAGATATGTGGGTCTATGATAGATATATAATGCATTGGGTATGGCTGTTGACTGTATGGTTTATATATTTGTAATATTGAATGTAATATTGAAGTGAAGATGATATCCCCAGTACGTACATGTATTCTTCATGCCTTTAATGGGTTAATATTGTTTTTGATGATCAATATTGATATAACACGGATTATTATTGTTGAATATAATGATCATATGTATTCCATGTTTTAATTTTTTATGATCTTGGTATTGATTTTAATGAGTTTTTTTCAATTATGTCATATACTTCGATTATTTCATCATACCCTTATGCACTTTTATTTTCATTGATGACATTAAATTGTCAACATTTATTTTTATTATTTCAGAGAATATGAGATCCACCTTACAATATTCTAATTCCCCCATTTTATAAAGAAATATTTTGAATTATTTTTGACTCTAAAGGATATCACAATGACAATTTTGATCAGATGTTGTCGAATAATAATAGATGGGATAAATATTAGAATTATTCAATTGATAACTTGTTAATTTCTTATGTAAGAGTTTGTCTCAATACTCTAAAACTATAAATACTATAGATTATATATTATTAATGTGATCCATGGTTTCCTTTTTGTTTTTCAGCCTTAAATGGAAATAATTTCATCACAATTATCATTATCAAATTCAAGAGTGTAATGTTTTTCAGTTCATTATAGGTTCCAGTATTGTGGGATCAATGCTATTATATTGGTAATATTTAATTGTAGAACCCATGATAGAATAATGATTATTTAAACATATATTATCATTATAAAAAATATATTCATGATATTAAATTTCAAATGGGCCTTATATACACCTCATAAAATTAGATAGGTCCATAACATAAGAAATTAACCAAAGAAGGAATACTGATTCAAAAACCACCTTCTGCATCTATAAATTTTGTACAAAAAACACTTGAAATAGATATCCTCAAATATATGATTAAGTCATCCTTATTTCTAGGATAAATGTATTAGAATAAATTTATATGAAGATTATACACCATAGTATTGAAATATTTTGTGAATATGGAATGTGTCTCATAGAAGTAAAATGTGTGATGAAAATGCCTCAAAGTAAGTCTCATATTCATTTATACACATTTAATACATATTATAAAAAAATTATTATTATTAAAATTCTATTAATTAACCATGAGTATATTTTTCATAATATATATGATTTACTTAAAAACATTTATTTCCCATTTATTAAAAATTCAATGTTAATGTCACCTTTCAAGAAATAAACAAAATGTTTTTTTGTGAATATTATGATTCATTATTTTTAGTCCTATTAAGTTTTTCATGGTTAAATAATATCTAGAATTTTAAAAATTATAAAAATATAATATATATTAATTGTACATATATTTAGATATATCCATGAAAGATACCGATTGAAAATGAAGGACACCATTCATGGATACATTATACCATACGTACATATATATGTTATTTCCATTTCATGAAAGAGGAAAGAATGGATGGAAAATAATATATTATAATAGTAGAATAATTTTTATGTCATATATATAATATATTTTCATTAAATAGATCCTTATTAACATCTATGTAATGCATCAATTAGTCACATTATATCACGTGATGATAGTCTATCTTACACACAAACAATATTATCATATTCCCAAAGAATTGAATATAAAAAAGAAAATAGGATATAATGATTCCAAAAGAATAAAAAAATTAATATCTTATATAATCACTAAATACATCATTATATTTAGATGTTAGAGTTATTGATGGAAAATTAATAACATTTTTTTGAAAGACCACTATAGTGACCCACCTTTTTCTTTCAAGACTATTACATAATTTTAATGATAAAAAAAATAAAACAGTTAGAAATAGGATCCAATGGATTAGTATCATGGTAAATTTTAGACCATACATAAAATTTATTTAATAAAAGTATAAAAAAATTATTACCATCTTCCCTAGATTCTTATTACTCCACATGTACTCCGTAGTACAACTAATCACCCGATGATATACATAAATAAAAGTGGTGAGCTAAAATCCTAATAAGATGATATTGAAATAGATTCATAATTATAATGATGGGATCAAAATTATTATCATGAGAATAATAATTATATAATGGCATAGTATGTGAAAGTTAAGAGAAATGAATCATCATGTCCTAGTGGTCAAATACCACATATAGTTATGAACAAAGCTAGCATTATGTTCACGCATAAAATTAGTGCATAATAATAATATTAACATTTTAAAAAATAGAATAATTTCCACACATATTTTATATTATCTCATTGGATACATCAGATTACCCAATATATATTACCACATTATACAATTCTGGGTGCACCCATCACATCATAATATTTAAATTAGCATGAATGCCACATAGAACATATAATAATACTTTCTACAAAATTATCCAGGGATAGGAAATGGGTTTCATGAGAATTTCATAATGAATACACTAAAGGATAATATTTTGGTCTCTAAAAATAAAAATGGAATAACATACTCGGTATAAGAATCATCAATCTTGAGTGAAGAAGAAACTATCTCAGTAGATTTAAATGATATATTTTTTATAAATAGGAACTATTTTAGAAAAATAATTCAATTTTTCAAAAAAAATATGATTGATAAAATGTATACAGTAGAAAATATAAGGTAATAAATATTTTTTTTCCAAATATAAAAATGGAATCAATACTTAAATTAGGCATGAACTGGGAATAACCCAAAGAAATAAAATTTGGTTCAAGATTCACCTTACCTTTTATATGAATGATTTATTTGATTTAACATCCTGTATAATAAAATTATATTTCTGGATTACTAAATAGAGAACCTCTGATAAATTTATTTAATTAATTATAATTTTATTATGTTTATTTATGGCTATTATGAAGAGTTATAGAGTATAATTTCATCATTTGAGAGTGGTCTTTTTCTTTGTTTTCATCATCGGTTCACCTGTATACATGTGTGTAATATCATCTAAAATTAGAATAATTGTATAGACATGAAATAATATATTATTAATGATCCTAAATAATTCAAAATTTTCTTATATATTTTTCTCAAATATGATGATAATTCATTAGATAAAACATTAATGATTATCATTTATTTTAATTTGGTGGTTTTTCGATCATCATGAACTTTTTTTGTTTTATTATTTCATAATATGTATATATGATATTTTAAAAACATAAAAAGGTTATAAAATCATTTAAAAATATTTTCATACCATTATAACAGTATTATAACCACCCATGAAATAAGTGAAGGAAAACTAAAACCTTTCATCCTCGTAGGTGATAAATCATCACCTTACTGACGATGCTTTCATTTTTTAAATAAAATGGAGACATGACGAGGTTTTTTTATGGATAATTAAAATAATGTTATGAAATTATAGTATATATATGAATCTGGAATTATCATTTCTCTTGGAAATGGGTAGGTCTGTATATAATAATAAATAAAAATAAACGGAATAGAAAAAAAAAATGAAAGAGGATTTTACCTCTTGAATAATTATCCTTGAGAATGTTGTAAGGGACATAGAATATAGTATTATGTTGAGAACAAAATCTCTTAAAAATGGTGGAGAGGATTGGGAATAGTATTGCGAATAGCTTTTACAGTATCCATACCTTGGAATGTGTGAAGATAGTAGGTAGTGTGAGGTAGTACTTGTAGGGGAGGAGAAGGGTGTTTTTTGATTATTGTATTTATTAGTTTTTTATTTTTTCCCAAGACTATGAGTATATTTAATTAAAAAGACTAAATAAATTAAATAGATAATGATAGTTCTAGATTATAGTTCTTACCTTAGACATGACTCAAGACATAGTGGATTTAACTTATAATGTTATAAACCATAATTTACAATTTTTTAATTTTCATAAAAATGAAATTATATTAAAAAAATAAAAAACTTTTGCCCTAACCATTTTTAGAAATTTATAATTAAGAAATTATATCCAATTTATGAAAATAATATTTTAAATATTATTGATTTAATTTTTAGTTAACATTATTATTTATTCAAAAAATAACGATTTTAAATTATAACTTACTTTATGACACTTTGAATAATTAATTATGGTCTCCTAAAACTATCTTGTAATCATATTAAAACAAAATATTATGTTATGAATCTATTTTATATAAATAAATTTTGATTTATATTATTTAATAAATAACTTATTTTTTAAATAATCTTATATTTTTTACAAAAATACCAACATTTAATTTACCATTTTAATATATTTATTTAATAATACTATGATATAACTATGTCTAATTATCATCTTTAAGATTACCATATTTAATTTCTACCTTTATAGGTGATGTTACTATTCTATTGGACGGATTACAATTCCAAATGGTCATGTTACTAT
This sequence comes from Viscum album, assembly GCA_963277665.1. NCBI lineage: Eukaryota > Viridiplantae > Streptophyta > Magnoliopsida > Santalales > Viscaceae > Viscum > Viscum album. The sequence goes on from OY728129.1 coordinate 1,551,499,415, forward strand.
TTCAAGGTTCAAGTTACTATTCTATCCGTATAGGTTTCTTAATATTTATGAATATAATTTCTCTTGTTATTATTTTATGAGAAGAATTTATTATTTGGAATCTATAAGGTATGAATGTGTTTTATATGATGTAAAATAATTATACATAGGGAAATGCAATTGATAAATTTTTGGGTTATTAAATTCTCCCACCTTTTTGAAATTTCACCCTAAAATTTTCATTTTATATAAACTGGTGACTGTATTTATCCTTCATTAATCAATCAAGTTCCCATGACGCCTCATCAGACATATGGTTATTCCCCAACACATTGACATGATAGGTCTTTTTTTTTTGCTTAAAACCCTATCTATCTGATCCAAAATCATTACCAGCTACTCCTAAGAAGGGAGATCATCTTCATGCGGTACCAACTCTGAGTTCAATATATGTGAGTAATCTGTTATGTACTTACCGAGGAGAGATAAATTAAACACATCCAAAAATTGATCCATACTTGGTAGAATTTTCAGACAATAGGCTACTTCTCATGTGTGATCAAGGATCCCAAATGGTGGAATGTACCTTATTCTTAGCTTCTTTTTTTAAAACCTCGTAACTCTCTTCAATGATGATTTGGAATGAATAAACAATTCTATATATCATAGTCCAATTCCCTTTGATGGCTGTCAACATAAATATTTTCCTGACCCTGAACAACTGTTTTATGTTACAAGATGTCTTTAAACATCACTTTAATCCCTTTCATATGATGAGGTCCAAGTAGAATTCATTATCCAACATTATCCCATCATATTTGTTTTCTCCATCGCTTTCCATACCGAGATTATTATAGTGCCTTCTGAATACTCAAGTAAAAGTGGTTTTTTAATGAGAAATCAAGTAATGGGAGATTCTAATCCCATCAACCTTTTTATTGCATATATAATAATCTTATCATGTCATCATGTTTTTGAAGAGTCCTTTCAGATTTTCCATTAGTTTCATGGATATAGGTTGCACTAAAATTCAATTTGGTACACAAATAATGTTATATAATTCTCAATAATTTTGATGTGAACCTATGGTCATGATTAGAGATGATCGAAAGTGGAACCCATGCCTCCTTACCTAATATTTCACATTTATCACAGTAGGTTGTTCTAGTGAGAGATATATCTGAAGAGTGGTAAAGTTGGAAGTCCTGGTGAGTTGATACACCACAACCCATGTCACATTGTGTCCATTTGATTCATTTAGGAGACTGGTGACGATGTTCATGGTGATAGTCTCCCATTTACACATGGGTATAGTTAGTGGTTACATCATTCCATTAGACATCTGTTACTCTGATTTCACTTGCTAATATATTAAACACCTTTAGATATACTCTACAATCTTCTTCATTATGTTATCCCACAAAAGTTTTTCTCGAAGATCACAATACATCTTGGTAATTCCTTGATGGATATAGAAAGTTGAGCTCTATTCATTATCCAATTGATTATTATTTATCTTAGGTGATGATGGCACAAAAATACTCATTGAAAATTAAATCATTCCATCACCTTCGATAAGAAACTGTTTCTTCTTCCCTTCCATTACATCATTCAGATTATTTTGAATCTCTAGACTATCCCTTTTGGCCTCTTTAATCTTATATTTGATAGATGGTTATGAAATCATTTATGAAAGTTATGATTTATTCCCCTCTATTATGATTACAAATAAATCTTTTGGTTATCCATGAAGATATGGTGTTTCTCAATCCATATCTTGGAGAGGGTAGAATATAATTTTCTACTAAGAGAATCATGTACCTTGTTTTCCTTCCCAAGATGATAGTGAATAAAGAAACCATATCCCTTGAATAGATCTAACCACATCCTTCGACGCATGTTGGATCTTTAATGTAAATAATTAATTTAGACTCTTGTGATTGGTATATATTTCACACTTTGTTCAATACAGATATTTCATATAGATTATTAAGGAAACAATCATAACATCTATCCATATATCATTCTTTAGGTAGTTATCCTCATAGATATTCAAATTTCGTGATGAGTAGGCTATCCAATTATCATTATGCATTAGTACACAACATAATAATTTATTATAATCCTTTTTTTATATCTTAAAAATTCCCCCACTTCTTAGTTGGGTGTGTACAAGTGAAGTGATTAGCCTCTTCTTTAGAACCTTGAAGGTTTCGTCATGTTATTCCATCCATAAATACATTACTCCATTCATTATAAATTTTTTTAGAAGGATATAAAATCATGAGAAATATCATACATAACATAGGTAGTACCATTCTATGAAATGAATACGATGTATTTCTTTGACACTAGTGTGTCTCAGCCATTCCAAAATTAGCATTTCCTTAGTAGGGACCATAGATATTCCCTCACTTATGCTCACATGTCCCAATAATTCATCTTTTCCTATCAAAAAGTCAGGCTTTCTGAACTTGTTTTATAATTTATTGTTTTTTTATTCATTCATCACAATCCTTATATGTTGTTCACGTTATTCATTCATATCAGACTATATGAGAAAATCATCAATAAAAACTATAAAAAATGTATTGATGTGGTGTCTTAATACTCTTTTATTGAGATTAATGATTATTTAAGGGGAATTAATATGTTAGAATAGAATCACTAAAAACTCATAGTGCCCATACCTTATACAGAAGATATTCTTATAAATATCTTCTTTGTTTAAATTTAGTTGATGATATCTAGAACTGAGATCCAACTTTTAGAACGGTTGAGATCCTCATAGATGATTGAACAAGTCATCAATCCAAGGAAGATAATAATTTTTCCTTATAATTATCTTGTTTATATCATGGTAATCAATACATAGTTATGTTGATCTATCGTTATTCATGATAAATATAATTGGTTCACCCCAAGGTGATTCCCCAGGGAATATGAACCCAATGGAAAAAATTCTCTTGTACATACCTCTACAACACTTCTAGTTCAATTGGGGACACCTTGTAGGGTCATATTGATATAAGAGTAGCTTCAGGTATGAGTTCAACTGAGATCTCTATGTCATGATTTAGGGGAAGTCCATGTAACTATTCAAGAAACATATCACTGTGCTCAATCACTATGGGTATTTCCTCTAGGTTGATACCTTTAATTGAATATATTTTTTGAGTGAGGTATTTTTCTTTATAGTACATCATTACCCACACTGTTGAAGTATTTTCCAAATAAGTTTTTTTTATCATAATGGAATTTTCAAAGGAGTATGAGATAGTTCAGAATTTGAAAAGAAATTTCATTTTCCTAACATTTTATGTGTTCGATATATAATGAGAGATAATTTATTACCATTATAGTGTTTAATTCCATAAAGGAATGTATCATGGGATTCTCTATAAGAATATTCCATAGAACTACAAAATAATAAGATTCCAACACTAAAGATAAAATGATTGAACCATTAGTTGATTTTTCACATACCTCTACATCAATGAATCAATGAATTGAATCAATAATTCTAGAAAACATAAAATCTATAAAGGAATTAATTGAACAAGAATTAAATAATAGTTTTTCTATTCATGAGTGAATATGAAGTTTACATTTTATGACATTATTTTATTTATCCACATCCGCATTAGTGATGGAATAATACTTCCCTTTCTCCTTTGAATTTATAGGTAGTTGACCTTGACTAACCCCAAGGAATCCTCATTTAGTGCACTCCCTCACATAGTACACTTTCTCCGAACACATTAATCATTAGACCGTGTGTGGTTCTCTCCATTCCTCCATCAAATTCGCTTGATTATTTGTGTCCCTATGACATTGATTAGATTAGTGGCCTTATATACCATATTTCATTAATTTTCCCATTATTTTTAGGAAATCCCATTGATGCTTCTTACCATATGTTTGACATTATAGTTGTTGATAATTCATTCCACCTTTTTCATTATATCCTTCAGTAAGATAATTCCATATTTAATATTGTATCTCCATATCCATGAGACCATTCTCCAAACATTATCTCCAATTTGAGATCACATCAATTAACTTTATCATAATGCCCAAAGATAATGATATTTAGAGCCTTTTTAAGCTTCAATTTTAAACCACTGATGAATCTATCTATTTTTCTATCATAATTCATAAAAAAAATGAGGCATAACATAAATACCTTATGAAATTTTCTTAAAATATCATTGTAAATTCTTCTCTTTTTATTCATCAATATGAATTCTCTCTCCAAATATTTATGAATTGATGAATGTAAATACTTGTTATGGAATATTTTTATTACGTATACCTACTCCATAGGTTCTATTTTCTCATTTATCTTGGTATTATTAATTAACGACTGACATTGATTGATCTCTCCACCTAAATGATAAAAATCTAGAGTCACCTTGTCTGTATCAAAACAGTATAGAAAAAAAATATATCATCTCCATTGAGTTTACCCACTATTGTGTGACAAGTTGATCAGGATATCCACTAATCCTCAGTGGCCATTTCCCCATAAAATAATCAATAGAAATTTTTTCCATCTTAGTGGAAGGTGGATGTCTAACATTATTTAGGTTATTGTTTATATCCAAAGATAGATGGGTATGAATCACCATGAAATTTTTAACTGCACCTCCTAAGTCATTAGGAATGTCATTAAAAAATTCATTATATTGTCCCTTTAATTAGTTGTTGGTATCATTTCTCCTAGCTTCCACCACTTTATAAAAAACAAAATTTTTTAAACAACATTATTCAACAAGTCATGGATAAATAATTTACTCCATTGTAAAAATAACTCTAAATGAACATCTTATGGGATCCATATAGTTATCATTTTTATAAAACAATGTTTATTAGGTTATTACATATACATAGTCTCATACTAATTGTTTTTATTATTGTTCCCTAGTCCTAATTCCAAAATATACTAAATTGTGCTCTGATACCCACTGTAGTGACCTTAATTTTTTTTATTAAATCATTTTAATGATAAATTACATGATGGAATTAAAATATTAAGAACCAAAGGGTTAGTTTATTGGTAAAATTTGGACCATACATGAAATTTACATTACAAAAAAGAATAATTATTCTATTCTTTCATCTCTAGCTACAATGTGTCCAAAATTTAGTTTTAAATATATGTATTCACTTGAGGATATAAATCAAAGAATGGGGTGAGAAAAATTCCCAATAATAGTATCTAGAAATAAATTCATAATTACCATAATGGCATCATCATCAAAATAATGGGAGGAATAATTAGATAGTGTAATGGAGCATGGAAATTAATAAAATGAAACATCATGTATTAGTGGTCACATACCTCACATAGTTGTGTACAAATATACCATATTGTGCATACATAACATTTATTCATCAACATAAGATCATCATTGTGAAATTAATATTACATCATGTTCTTGAATATTGAAAATCATCTCATGAGTTACATCACATTACACAATTTATTGTATCACTATTTAACTCATGTTGCACCCATCACACCATTGGATTTACATAATCATTCATTCCGTATAGAGTATTCAACAATCTTGAGAATAAAATAACCCATGGAAAGGAAATGGATTGCATGAGAATTTCATAATTAATACATTTATGGATATACTTTGGGGTTAAAAAAATAAAATGGAATAACACACTAGGTATAAGAATCATCATTCTTGAGTGATCAAGAAACAATCTCAAGATAATCAAAACATGTATTTTTTTAGAAATAATATTTCTATTCAAAATTATTTTCATTTGTCTAAAAATAAAATTGGAAACATGTATATCTAAAAAAACAATTTTTATGGAAAATTAATTTATATTTATGAAATATTTAAAGAACAAACACATTGAAATTTGTAATGAAGGAGGAATAACCCAAAGAACAGATATTGGGTTTTAGAACTCCCTCACCATATATCTGAATTTGTTATTCACATTAATATCATGGATTATAAAATTAAATTATTTATTTAATAAATCTATACCCATTTACACATGTTTTTTATTTATTATAAATTTATTATGTTCATTTATGGCTACTAGGGTGAGTTATATAGTTCAATTTCATCATTCGGGAGTGTTCATTTTCATGATTTTCATGATCTATTTACTTGAATACATATATGAAATATCATGTAAAATGAGAATAATTATCCATAATTATAATTATATGTTATTAATTAACCTACATAATTATAAATGCTACTAAATATTATATTATTTCTAGATGTGAGGATAATTTATTAGAAAAAATGTTAATGATAATCTTTTATATTAATTTGGTGGTTTGTTTGATCATCAAGAAGTAGTTATGTTTTAATATTTAATATTATATTAATATGTTTGTTAAAAACATAAAATGGTTATAATAGAAATTTCATAATCTGTTTCATATGTTATAATTGTTTTATGGCCATCTATGATGGTGGAAATGTAAAAAAGAAAACATATCTTCCACTAAGGTGATTAATGAATACTTAACAGGCGATGCATTAATTTTTTTAATAAGAGGGAGAGGAGAAGCCGTTTGATAATGGATTAGTCCATGAACATAATAAAATTCTAGTATACATATGATATTAGAGTTATCATTACACTTAGATAATGGGAGTTTAGGATTCAAGTTAAAATAAAAATGAACTAAAATGAAATTAAAAAAATGAATGAAATATTATTTTACCTCTTAAATACATCTCCTTGAGAACCTCCTTTGGGAAATTCGGTTTGGACCTTTGTTGAGAACAACAGTTCCTAGAATTGGGGGATTTTATTTGGGAGGGTATTGGAAAGAATATTGAAAATCGTCAAATCTTGGAATGTTTATGGTTAATATGTGGTGTTTATAGTGAATTTACCTTATAATGTTATATACGGTAAATTATTATAATTTACTATTCATAAAAACAAAAATATTTTAGAAAAATCCCCAAAATCCACCTTAAGTATTTTTTGATGTGTAGAATTCAAAAATGAACACCATTTTATAAAAATTATATTCTAAATACAGGAAATTTAATTTTCAATTAAAATCATATTTTATATGAAATATTAATTTTAAAATTATAACTTGTTTTTGACACTCTGAAATATAATTTAAGGTATCATAAAATTATCATATAATAATATGACACAAAAAAATAAACTTATGAATCTATTTTTAAAAAAATAAATTTAAGCTACTATATTAATTATAATATTGTAAATAATTATTAATGTTTAACAAAAACATTCTTTTAAGATAATATATTGAAAATTGTTGTTTTATTAAGATAGTCTAATTTGTTGGAATATTCTGGGCTAATCCAGGTTTGGAGATCAATTTTCCCAAACTGTGCATCGACTCGGCATAAAACATATAGAACCAAAAGGGGGGGGGGGTTCATGGTTTGTGCATGGACCGAAAATATTTTAACACACATATTATAAATTATGCACAGCATGATAGGGGTCCATATTCAGAGAACAATGTTTGACAAACCATGAAGACCTTCCTAGTTAACCATGTAGATAGTAATATTTTATTCAAAAAATTATTTTAAAAATTAATGAACACCAATTTCTCCACCCGATGAACCCTAACTCAGGATTCAAAAAAATAACAGAACCTTTATGATCTCAGGATACCCTTTTTCATCCTCTAAACCCCTCCCATGGTAGATCATGTCTTGGCGAACAGAGTTTGATTACTCTCTAGCAAGTGACCTTCTCTGGTTACTTCTCTTGGGATGACTTCTTATATTCTCCATAGGTATTTTATCTAAATTTTTTGTTGTATATAAACTCATTTTTTGGATCTTGAATCCAGTTTCAATTCCATTATTTCTGTTACCGTCATTATTTTTTGGAAATCCTCATTTTGGGCATTGTGTTCCATGATCTTTGTGATAAAGGAAGGTGGTTATATTTTTAATTAGACAATTTCATTAACCTTTAATTTCATGACTTTTTGAAATTTCATTCAATTATATAATAAAAAAATAAATCAATTGGAATTTGGAGTCAAAATTGATTGGGAATGACATTTTTGTGAAAACCTTTATTTCCAATGGAATTAGAAATTTAGGTTCAAATTTAAAATTTATGGAACATTTGAATTTTAATTTTTAAATTATTTTGTGAAAAGTGAATTTAATTGATTTTATAAGAACCTAATATATTTTTATCATGAAAACAGAATGAATGGATTAAAAAACATTTTCTTGGGTTTTAATGTGATGTTGGAATATTGAAACTAGTAATAGTGTGGTTGTATTTTAAAATATTTTTATATAATCTTCACATTATTGAATTATTGAATGATCACATGATACCCTAAGTAGTTAGTCTGTTATTTCTGGAGAAACATTCTTGGATGGTAATATCGTAGAATTGGATTGAATCTTTACAACTATAACATAAACAAAGTTTGGAATTTATTATCCCCAATGGGATGTTGATGGGTTTTATTCAACCTATGTTTGAGGAATGTGTGTATACATTTTCATGATCATAGATTGAGTGTGTTAGGATCTCATCAATAGAAAGTAGAATAACTCTAAGAATATAACCATGGTTCTTATTTTTTACATTTTTATTATATTTTCCATTGATTATGAAACTGCTTTACTCATTCCTATTGAATTATATAAACTGTTTGACGTAATATATTTACATCAACCATTGTTTGAAAATTTTCCCTCATTCTAATTAAAAAATAATTTTTTATTTTAAAAATGGAATTTTACTACCATGGATGTTATATTAAATGTTGATATCTATATTTTTTTAATTATTATGGATTCCTAATATGGAACACTTTGTGAGACTATACTCAGATTTTAAGTCACATAAAACATTGTCCATCAAGAGTATGTATATTTTTTCTATCAGGAAAGATCAAGGGGAATGTTCCACAAGGATGTGGTGGTTGTTGTTAATCTTTTGGGCATGGAGTGTTGTGTTTTATGGGACTTCAGTTATTTATATTTTCTATTCTGTATACTATAAGGATGCACTATTTTGTTTATTGTTTTAAATATATCAAATTCTAGTACAATTCACCCTTTTTAGAATTACACTTTAAAAACTAAATTGTATGTGGTTATTATAATATTTTTGTGGAAAAAATAATTCCCTCTTATTTTTTATGATTCCATGTTCTTGTCCCTAACCCTCGGTGATCGAATAATCCATTCAGCCCATGTCAGTACCTGCTTAGGTATCAGGGTACCAGGGTATCCAAGGGAGTTTTCTACGCATCAATTAAAGAACTATAATTATATATATTTTACAATATAATATATTTTTATAAAAAAATTTACAATATTTATTAACAATTCCCTACTAAATTCATTTTTGGTGAAACAACTACTTTGTTTTTATTATGTGTTTTGTTTTTTTGGTCCTATTAAATTGATATTGGTTTTATTAGGTCCACTAAGTCAAATATCCTGAGGGCAAGGTGTGGGGGGGGGGGGTTGAATCAGGGTGTGATAGATTAAAAAACCAACACATTTGATCTTGTTTCATTTAAAAAAATCTTCTCTCTATTTCCAGTATAAAGGTATGAACTGAAATTAAATCATCTACATGACCCAACAATTTTACTTGGTTTATCATCATCAGGATATGTCAAAGAAGTATACATTGAATACGTGTCGATGTACCAAATCTACTAAAATCACACTAATGTTTACAATGTTCGGAGTAGACTCATTATCCCTCCTAGTTTACTACCAATCACAATTTGAAATCTCACTACTCTCTCAATTGAAGTGTGCTCATTGCCTATTCATAAGATCAAATCACAGTTTATAAACCATTTTCCCCCATCATGATCTCCAATGAATGCATACTCCATTGTATATTGATTCTATATTGACGTCCCACTTTCACCAACTAATGAATAAAACATTACTACATATGTAGTAAGAAACTCCAAAACATTCATGAAACCCTAAATACGCCTTGTGTGAAATTTTTATGCCTTACATTAAAAGCCTCCTATTATGTGAAACATCAATCATAAATGAAACTCCAATATTACGCGCAACATTCATAGCTTGTGCGAAACTCAAATTCTGTCATGAAACTCCCATTCATTGAAATTCTGACACGATCCAAGGAATAGATTCTCATTAAGTGTGGTTCTTATCAAAATTATGGGGTCACCTCTTATTTATAGTCATCGTCTATCCCTACATGGAATATTTGATGTGTCACACATGTTCCCCTCTATGCGCGCAAAACCCAATTTGACGTCACATTGGGCACGTAAGCCTCTTTTATGAAAACTCATCTTTCATACACATATCAAAATCGTTCATGCACTTCATGAATTTTCCTAAAACATATCATGAGACATTCCATGTGTTCTAGTTTCCAAATCACCTTCAAACCTTCTAGAAACATCCTTTTCCAGAAAAAAATTTCTCTATTTTCTTGTTTTGAGGCCCAAAAATTTGGAAAACACAGATATACGACACCAAATTGTGTCCATTATTTTGGTACCACTGATAGATCATCCATTCCTTCTTCATGGTTCTATATCAACTTTGATTTTAAACATTATCTTTGTAATGTGACAATTCACTATGGAAGTCTATTTTTTCAACCAACACAACCAACCCAAAAATGATTCACTGTTACCGTGAGGGATTTTTTCCCAAAAGGTTCCATAATCTCTAAAATGTGTACCAGGATATAAATATCATATATAGTCATTAATAATTTTTTTATATTAAGCCAAAAAATTTAGATATAAATAAATAAATACATTATTCATGGTGACGGTAGGTTGTATGTACGCATGATATTTGATCAAATATTCTTGATGGATAGTAATAATGAAAGGTATGTAATATATTACCATTTAAGAAAAAAATTTATTTCATATATGATTTTTTACTTCACACATCTTTATTACCATCTATGTAAATCTTGAACAAATCAAATCACTTTTCTATGAGGTAGTGCACTATACACATAAATGGAATTTGCATACTCCTCCAGAATAAAATATATAAGTAAAATGAGATATCATGGTTCTAGAAGAAAAATAATATAATTTTGATCACATATAAACAATAAATCCATCAAGATATATAGTCATGGTATGTGGTGATAGTAAATTAATAACATTAGTTTTCAAGGTAGTAGTCCACAGTGCGCATGAATGATGATTTTGCAACCAATTTGATGTAAGAGAAGAATAATTTTGGTATTATAAAAAATAATAACTTATTAGTATATCAGATATAATTTTTATATTATATTACATGTGTTAAGATATAATTTAAGGTGAATAAAGATAAATTAAAATGAATTATATGAGAAAATAAAATTATCTTGGATTAGAAGAACCTATTTTAGATCAAATATTAATGACTCTAATGTTATCCTTTTGGAGGAAATATAGCTCACGAACATTGTTAATAATGATGGGGATGGGTTTGGATGATCTATATGGATTTATAAGTTTCAAAAAGTGAATGGTGGTGGTTGACTTTTATAAGTGTGGAATGGAAGCCACTTGGAAACTATATGGAAATTTCTCAAAAGAATATCGTTTAATAAACTCATACCTAATAAAAAATATTCCAAATGACAATATTTTCTTACTTGGGAACTAGAATAATCAAATATGTACATAAAATTTGTATTTGAAAAGTGTGATCATCATTATAACCCTTATTTTATTAGCTTAAACCCCTTGAATGCACTATTTTTACCATAACCACAATAATTATTTTTTTACTATTTCCACTATTAAATCAACATGAAATGTAATTTGAAATTTAGATTTAATATAATAAGATGGATTGGAATAGAGTATCCAATAATATTGACTAGCCATTGTGCACTATTTCATTTGACTCCTATAGCTTCACAAATGTGGTTGTAGAGAATTCTCATTCCAATCCTACTGATCCTTATACCCCTCTAACATTGGAAATCTTCCTTTAATTGAAGTAGATACATAACAAAGGACATGCAGACATATCCTTTTCAAAATAGGAGTTCAAAATTATTTCTTCTAATCTATGATTATTTTCTTTTTTGGATATTCTTTAAAAATTATCATTCATTAAATAGCCTTGGGAACTCGATTAAATCCATTGGATTTGTGGATTTTGAGATCATCATTCACAACTAATTGAATGTTATGATGTGTTTTTAACTTTTGAAGAATTATTATCTTTGATGATCTAGGGTTCTTGGATTTTTTTAGGATGTTCAATTGATGTTTTAAAATAGTCTCCTATGTTTTATTTCAACTCTGAATCCCATATTTCACCAATCTAGTTAGGATTTCCATGATTTTCAATACACTTATTAGAAAAATAATCATATTCTATATTTATATTCTAATTCATCACACATTTAAATTCATGTATAATACTCAAAATAAAAACAGTACTTCGTTTGAGCTTGTCTATGTTGATTTTGACCTTAATCAACCCTTTACAAAATTATGTAATTTCGTAGTGCAAATAATGGTTTTTCTGTTATGTGGTCTATGAAAATGTACCATGATTGTAATCTAATTATATTCACCTTGGATTCCCTCTTGATTAATTTTTCTCTTGTAAAGACCGCAAGAGTAATCATAACATTGGAAAATTCCACCCCTACACATAAGTGATAATCAGTTCGGGTTGAGAAAGAAAAATTGTTACCTAATAAGAAAGATGTACCCTCTGGTGCTGAAGACCTGGTGATTTTTTAATCCTCACCAACTCCTAGAATAGCTCATCCCTTGTTTATACAATTTGATATTTTATCTGGGTTATTAGATAGGGATAACAATGTTCCGTATATTATGGGATCCTCATGATCTATTCCAATAATTCAAAAGGTAGCAAAAGAGAATCAGTCTATTTCTTGGGAATCTATCCAAGATAATCTAGAACAAGAACACCAAAATGAGAATGAATATCTATACTCAATCAATAAAATTGTAAAAATATTATCATTGACTCATATGATTTTATCACTCCCCATCTAATGAAGACTCGAGAATGAATTCACTACTCCAAGTTAGAGAGAACCATTGTTATAAGATCTTTAGCGTTTTAACTAGAGAAATAAACCATCTATTAATAGATGGATTTTAATTAAGATACCTTTACATTCGTTTTTTAATAGGATCCCTATACAACCAGTGATGAAGGAAATTCCACCTAATTATTAGATAATTGGGATCAATAGGATAAGATTATGCTTAATAATTGAACTTGTGTTATTAAGGAAGGGTAAAAGGAAGAATTCTATTGTTGGATTTAGAAACATGAATGGTGGTATTTTGGAATATATCATAATAAGTAGATACTATTTGATGATAATATAGGTACCATGGAGCAAAGTTTTTATATATTTTAATTTTATATTGATCTAAATCCCAATTTTGATAATATTCTTCTTTATTAAGAATAGCTCTTATATAGGGGAACTTATGGTTGATTCAATGTTGGAACCCGGTTATGAATTGATTTCTATATTTATGATTAGGAATTGGTTTCATGGAATGCATTTGAATTGAATAAATTTTCACTTCAATTTGGACTACTCATTGATTGAGCAGTTGATGGATCTCTCCCTTGATTATGTTCCTTTTTTCCCTGGAGTCAATGTGGTTCTAAAAGGATATTTGTGGAGTAGTGAGGAATATATAATTGATGAATATGGTATTTTTGGATGGTTGTATATGTCAAAATATATTTTTACTCCAATGATTGGATTTCGGGATATGGGTATATAGTTGAAGGGTGATCCTCAAATCCAGTGAAGGTGGATTGTACTGTTATAAGATTATCTTCTAGATTATTCTACCAAATTATTTACTTTTTCATTCTTGGAAGATAATGTTTGTTTGTATGAATTTTTATTTTCAATGGTTTACTATGAATGTGATGGCTTCATATCCTACAATTCATTGATTAATATTTTTTTTGTAATGATTGTTTAATTCAATTCAATGAGTCTTTGTATTCTATTGGGAAACATTCTCTGAAGCTTCTTGAAGATAACATAGGTTGTTATATTTTTTGATAGAATCAATCCTAAATCAACGGGTTTCCATTATGATATTATAATAGAGTATATATGAAGATAAATAAAAAATTGATCTATGATCAATGATTGATGTTCAGATTATGGTGGGCTTAACAACTCATGGATATCATAACACAGAAAATTGATTATTTTGATTCCTCTTCCGCATTAATCTCTGATGTGTTTTATGTCATAAAAAGTTTCTTATAATATGATGTTCTAGTTTATAGTGAATGTTTTTTGGGTCCTATTGTGTTCTGATTTCTGCATAGGTTATATGCACGAGGAATGAGATGATTTATGTGATCAACTATTTGACTCTCATCACACACTAATAATTTCCTGATGAAAGATTCATTTTGGCTAGGTTATTTGTAGTACCAATTATTTTGATGCTTGTATGTAGGGGTAGTCTAAAAGAGTGAGAAAAAAATTTACAACTCATGATTAATGAAAAAATGAAAACCCATTTATATATTATCAGCGAATTCTTGGTTTCTGGTTTTTTTCTTTAGTATTCTCGTAATTACTAGTTGCTGCAAACAATTTTTACCCTATGTATAAACATTATAACATTGATTTTTATTTAAAAAATGACGGGGGAGTGGGTTGGGTTACAAACTCAGTCTTGATACATTTTAGTATAATATAAATTATTCTAATTCCAAATATGGAATCAATTTTATTAAATTTTTTTAATATTAGTAGAGAATTTAATTAAAAACTAATCATGTATATGTGATGAGAAAGTGGTTTTCCAAATAAAAAATGATGAAAAAAATTAAAAACAATTATACATAAAAATTAAATAATAAAATGAATTAAATGACCTAAACTAGATTAATAGATATATTAATGAAAAAATTATTATTTCAAAACCATATTAAAACAATTTTATGGTTTTTAAAAGTATTAAAATATATAATAATTCGTCTTAAAAGCCAATATATATCAATTTTCATTGAAAAAATATTTCTCAGAAAAATATCAAAAATAAACCTTATGATATTTTTTACATGCTGATAAAAAAATTAATTTCTTTATAAATATTTTTTTCTAAAGAGTCAAAAATTAATTTTAAAATAACTGTGAAAAATGATGATATAATGATTTTTTGAAAAATACAATTTTAAATGAAAAAATGATTAAATATAATTTATTATCTAGAAAAAAAAAGAATATTTTTAAAATTTTTATGGAATATAATATATATATATATATATATCATTTAAATTACTCAACAAAATTTATATTTTTAATTTATTGATGTTAAATGTTTTTTGTACATAAAAATAGTTTTTCAGAAGAGTATTTCTTTTATATTATAATATTTTTTATTTTATTTTCTAATTAATTTATAACCAAATAATTAATTTTATATTACTATGTAGACCATATATTTTAAAATTTTATTTAATCTTATTAATACCCACTATTACAATTTCTAGGTGACAACTATCAGATCAAATTAAATTTTCTTGACAGTCTGTCATGTGTCTCATGAACTAATAGTTAATTATAACACAATATAAACTCATTGTTTCTTGTAATATAAGATAAAATCAATGTTTCATGTAACAGAAAATATTGAAATTTTTAAATTTTTTCGAAAGTCATTTTTACAAAATCATGGGGTATTACAGATAGTGAACATTCCAACATAAACTCTCTCTGCCTAAAGATACACTTCAACATAAATACCTCAATTAAATCTTAGTTATAATACCTATTATTTTAAACTAGATTTGAATAATTCATTTAGGAAAATATTCTATTAAAAGGATACGTCAATGTATATTATTTTTCAATAATTTCTTTTATGAAGTATAATAACGACATGGTCATGTAAGCCAACTAATTGATATAGTTTAGCATAAAAAATAGTTGATACATCAACTCAAGAATTAAAAATTATATTCATGAATATAGGGGGATTAATTTAATTTAATGAACAATTGACTAACTTATACAAGATAAAACAATAACAAACAAATCATTGATATTTAATTTATAAAAAGGATAAACTAAAAGCAAGTGTTAGGGGCATGTAAACATTAATAAATTAAATTTTATTTAAATATAACTCATATATAAATGTATATAATATATAAATCTGTATCGATATATGACATATAAAAAAATTAAAATTATACAATTGAATTGTTCAAATATTACCTAAATATTCAAAACATATTAAATTTAATATAATATGTGATCCTTGGCCATATCATATATAAGTACGGTTTCTTGATATGATTTAAGTATATAATAAAATAAGACTTATATTTTAATTTAACTAATTAAAGTAAAATATTAGGAGAAATTGATATATTAAATATTAATCCTTATATGTATTTATTTATTAATTCATTATATAGACATTAAAATTCAAAAAATATAATTTAATTATAATAATTTCATATTAATATTAATGGTAATGAAAAATAATATTAAATTGGAATTAATATATTAAATTAAATATTATCAAATATTTTTATTTATTATTGTTCATAAAAATTTATTACATGACTATAATGGTTTTAAAATTAATTTATTTAAAAACATTTATATGTAAATAAAATAATAAAATAATTATTTTAATGAATGAAACATATTTTATGAACTGTATAATTTAATTTAAATACTGAAATTTTCACAAAAACACTTTCATAGGTATTAAATGAAATGATGTGTTATATATCATAGTTAGTGTCTTAGAATACTATCTACAATATTTTATATCATATATTAAAACTTTGATGAATATACTATGAAAACATGTAATGAAAAGTTGATGATATTAATCATATATCTATTACGATATAATTTTTGTTTGTATGCAAGAGTTATCATGATCACCTCAAATGAAATACCATATCATTTGATGTGAAAAAAATCAAATTGTTTAAATGAGTCATCTTTATGATATTTTATATCATTTATAATAATTCATTCATTGATTATGAAATCTATTATTATACATAAAACCATTTATCATTTTCAATATCATTTATAATTATATAAAATACTAACACCACATGAAATTCATTCACATAATTGAAATGAATTAAAATTCATAGAAAATCAGTTATACAACTGAAGGGTTTTCTAATGGATTATTAATAATTACTTCATAAAATAATAACTAGTAGAAATGGAATTCCCATGATTATACCTATATGAAACCAATTCCATGAATAAATAGTGAATTCAAAACTCATTTATCTTTTACTAAAGAAGATATACTATAATTTTGATTACATTAGTATGATAAAATACCCTAAGGTGAAACTATACTTACTGGTTTATCTAGATATCTGCTCGATCAACTACTTCTCTTGTGGGACTATAATTCCCACATAGTGTCCTAGTACATAATGGTATAAAAAATGATGAGGAAACATATGATGACATGTGTAAGAGAATCGATAATAGATTAGGAAGACCTAAATAATCACTATTATATATTGGTTACCTCCATAAATAATCATTAGGGATGTCCCATAGTATCCCTATATCAACTAATACTTTTTATAATGCATGAGTTAATGTATCATCTATATGTGAATTCATCATGGGAATGATAAAACCCTCCTATGTGTTTTACATATGAAGCCTTTATGTTTTTGAATGATTGTGAAAGAGATACCTAAATCATAACACTTATTATTGAGTAGTAACCAAATTAATGAATTCAATTTTATTTTTTTCCATATGTTTCATTATATCATACGATATAACCCAATTGTACTCTAAAATTGTCATATATGATGTAAAACTATCCATGTGTATTAAAAATGTCATATCATATGATAAAAATATCATGACATAAAAAATATGATAATCATAACTTGTATTTTTATGGATTCAGGGAATATCTCCATCATTACCATCAGATTAAAAAAATTAGACATTAATACAATATCAAAAAATACATAGTACAGTTTTCCAAATAGTTTTATCTCATGAAATTATTTTTGATATATTTATTTTTTACTGTATAAGTATTTGGTTTTATTTAATTATTCAATGATAATATATATAAATAATAATTTCATTTATGGTTCGTTTGCATATTTCTAATAAAAAACAAAAACAATTAGGCCCATTATATGAATCTAACAATTTATATTTAAACATAATGAATCAATAAAATAGTGAAGAATTTGGTATCCATGAAATGAATTGTGTTCTTTATATTTCCCATGGAAATGCATATAATTAATGTTATGATCAGTAACTTCATAGTATACTCTATTAATTTCATGATTAATAGATTGGATTTAATCATATAAATACTGAAAAATAACATCATTATTCATTAATTTTATCTAATCAAATAGGAATATATCTTCATGTGGCCAAAATAATTTTTTTATGTTTTCCACTACATTTATATAACTATTACCCCATCCAAAAACCTATTATTGGGAGGAATTTTTTATATTGAAACCACTATTGTTTCTATCTATAAGTCTCACATAATTAATCATTGGTCTTCCTAATGATGATAATATTTTTTAGACTGATCTAATATATTATTTATAATGATACTATTTAGTATAAATACAAAAACAAAAAAAATAAGATTAAACATATAGTTTTTTACTCAGTACATGAATTTTTTCCTTTCTCCAATTCCACCTCAATTTTCTGTTTTATAATCTATTATTTATATCCCATATTTAAACAATCACTTCAAAATGATCCATGGTCAATCATCCCAATAACATGGTAGGAAAACAATAAATTTAATGGAATGGATAGACTTTATGAAATAATGAAAATATTATGACATTGGAAATTATTCATAAAGAAAAATAATTACTATTTGAAAAATATAAAGCTAATAAATAATTAACATTTATAGTATTATTGAGAAAAAATAATGATTATGATACCCCATGAAAATCCACATTACTGTTTTTCCTAATTACTCATGTTCCCCTCCATGTTATTCTCATCATCAAAAATTATTTTTTCCGTAACATAATACTAGATTATACTTATTTGAAATGATTCATTATTACAGTGAATTAATATATAATATTTATATCTTTCACTTATCAATTACATGAATTATTATTTTGAGCCTCTTTTATTCAATATTTATATATTTATATTTCAGTATATAAGATTTAATCTATATTAGAAACTTCATAAATTCCTTAATTCTTATTAAATCTGAATTATGAATGTAAATTATTATGGTAACATAGTTATTTCATATAGAGATATCATTATACTGTAACACCATTAGGTGAAATGGATCACAAATTCATCTTTGTCTTTATAAATTTTATCCTCGTAGGAATGAAATGATCTTTCAAACCCACTTTTATTTTATATTTAATTATTATTAATTATAACATGTGTACAGGTATTTTTGGAGGCATGGTTTAATTATTTTTAACATGTTAAATCATGTTTTGTGGAAAATATTGGTAAATGTCCCAAACTTTTTTTTCTTTATGGGAAAATATTATATTATATTTTTCTATATTATTATTTAGATTGAAGACAATTTTATTGACTATTATTACATAGTTTCTTCAGAATATATACTTAAAAAGTAATATATATTTATATATATATTATATATACTCTATTTTAGAATCATTTTTCCATCATTTAACTAATTAAACTGAAAATTCTATTTTCTCAATATTAGGTCACACATCTCCCATTAAATTAATTTTAAACAATGTATTACAAATCAACCAGGTCTATGTTATGTGGCTTTTATCTCCCTCAAATATTTTATTGTAACCGTTTTTTTGTGACCTCTTTGGTGATTCAACTCTCTCAAAATTTTCACTTTTTACCTTTATTAAATATTTAACTAGTTAGAGATGTTTTATTTTTTCATTTCAAGGATATGATGATTATATTTTATTGATGATATTGATTTAATTTCATTCATGGTTCATGTCTAATAAAATGAATATTTATATAAACATGTTAAACAAGGTAAAATAATAAAATAATAAAATATAAAATAAATAATGAAAATATTTTAAAATATATATATATAATTTAAATATGAAAATATCTATTATAACATCAAAATAAATTTATTCATGTGTGAAAATTATTATAAATAATTAATAAATGATTTATGCAAAAAAATTCCCAAAATAAATATTATGTATATTAATTTTAAAAATAAATATACAAAACAATCAACTAATGTATAATTATATATATTTATCTTCATTTTCAAATCCTATAAACTTGTCAAAAAATATTGAAAATTAGTACAATATTTCAATGATCATAAAATTCCATAATCTATTATACATAAGTGGCCTTTTGAGAGGGGATCCTTGTGAAAGATCTTTGTGGAACATTTTTTATATTTGTATATTTAATTTTATATATTTTTATCTGAATATGTGATTATCTTACTTTATTATTTGGTGGTTGTGTGTTAATATTTTTTAATATAGACTATTGTGAAACTTCACATCACAGTGTGAAATAATCATTTTATTTAATAAGTACTATTCTTATTCCATATTAAAAATTCTTGATTAATGTTCCATCACATTATTTTTCTTTTTTAAATCTTATTAATATCTTAATAAAATATTTATGAATATCTGGATAAACTCATATTTTCAACCTCTATACAAACTCAAACAATTTCATAACACCCATTCAGTTCTAATAATTACAATATTGTTTATTATTATTTTAACTATTTCAATTGTCGTTGTACCAAGTATTGATTTTTCTTCCTAAACTCATTTTTACTCATGAATTTTTTTTGGTTATTAAATTAGGTATTTTAATTAGTGAGGATTCATCATTTCCAATAATGTTTAACAAATATCTTATACCATATGATGACACATTCAATATTTTCCAAAAATATAGTTCTTATATAATATATATTTAATGACCCTATTGAATGATAAAAAGATGTGGTTCCACAGGGAATCATGTGAACTTCTAAAAAAAGCGTGTTTCCCCTAGTAGTGATGACCAATGAAATATTGTGGGCATATTATCACAATTTAATCAATTTTTATTAAGAATATAAAAAATGAATGTTGTAATAACAAATATAGACTACAAGGAAATTTAAGGGTGACTATCTCTATAAATAAATCACACTATAATAGAAAATGACTATATGTTAGTAATCTATCAATATTATAATGTGTTCCCATAGGTAGTGTACTAGTACATGAATATTTTATGTTAAAAATATTAAAAATAACAACTATAAAAAAACCATAAATCAATTCATCACCTCTATCCTAGACTATATCAACCTATATAGTAGTATGATATGTGGACTTTTCTATTTTTGGATATTTTGTTTATTAAATAAACATTCACACATGGGTTTCTATATATTTTTTAAAAAAACCCCAATATGTCACAACTAATGGGACCATAGAATGACTACATTAGATATATAATTATATATGAGCATATAGAAATAAAAAAATCATGCACACGTCATTATTATGCCATAGTCCACAAATAAGACCACTATTAAATAAGATCCTGCATTATTCAAATCCATTTTATAGTTTGGTACATCTTATTCAATAGAATAATTTATTAGCATGATAAAAAGGATCTCAATCTATGAATATTTACCTACTAGTACCCTAAAAAACACTCTATTACTAATGTTTGGTCACACATCATCATTAATGATCCATAACCTTCTTACTTATGGAAGGCTTATAAACACAATATGATTCTAATAACCACTCTCAACTAAAGTGGTTATATCAGTGAATCACTACCCCCCATCCTCTCACTTGTGATTTTCTCACACAGCATTATCAATGGATATCATCTTCATACTCCTGATATCAACACAACCTAACCAATTCCATAAGTGAAATAAAAATAATTATAGGTTTCAATACATTAAAAAAATCAATGTGGTACTCTATAAGTCCTGATAGGAAACCAAAAACAAAATATTGTGTAAATAATATACCTATTTCAATTCCCAATAACTCCCCTTTTGGCCTACGACAGTAGCTATTTTTTCGTACACTACATTCATGTTTAATGAAATTATTCACTGAAAATAATTCATTTTTGAAACAATATACCGAACATAGAATAAATCGTAATAAACTCCGAAAAAATCAAAAATCAAAGTGAAAAAACTACCTTAGTGAATGATATAAAGAATTTATTTATTATCAATAGTTTAATTCCAAACAATCACCCATATTGTAGTTTATTATATAACCCCAAACACACTCATAAACATTTATATCCATCATAATTTGTTTTACCTAAATTTGTAAAAAATAATTCTTGACAACGCAATCAAAAACATGAATATTTTGAAACATGGTATGATTTTCATACCATATGATAATGGGATCACAATATACCATCAAAAAACTATTCCATGATAAATCAACTAGAATACAATAACATTTCAGAATGAATTCAAAATATTTTTTACTTATAGTTGAAAATTAAAAGTTATAGAATATGTGGATATATGGTTCAATGGAAGTAATAAAAGGTAAATGAGATAGATCAGTACATGAAATTTTTCAAATTATAGCTAATAATTATTGGGGTCATGATGAATTATGGGAAATTGGATTAATAGGGGGTTATGGATGAGGTGTATAGGGTTTTTAATAAATTTTAACTACATTAATGAATTAATAAATTTCTATAAAAAACAACATATGTTGTTTTTTAGGACATGGAATCTAAGGTTATCTAGAAATACCCTCACTAGTGGTAATATTTTTGTATCACCTAATATATCACTATTCAATAACCCTCTAAATTATAGTGGCTATGATATAATATAAATAACTATAGAATCAAAACATCTGATATTAGACCACATTGGTTAAACTACAAATATATTAAAGAGAGAAGAATTGTTCTTATGCTATAGTTAACAAACACACCAAACTATCCTCCATTAATGTAACTCCCTATTTTGTTACAAATTTATTTCTTTAAAAAATTCATAATCGAAATATAATCAACTCTTCACTCCATTAATATTGGTAAACAATAAACACCATCAACAATGAATAAATGAGAAAATATATAATATTTAATAAAATTCAAATTAAACACTCCTTGATGTTTGAGAACAACACTAAATTATTCTATTAAATAAACATTAAGAAAACACATTTGTTGTTTTAAATAAAATTTTATCCATGATCTATTATTTTTTTAGATGAAAGGGAAGTAATATGAAATATTTTATTACTTATAATCTAAATAAAGAATTTAAAATGAAATTTTTATATCATAATTTATTAATAATTACTTTTTCATTAACATACTTATTATTAATTTTAGGAATCTATTTAATTCAGATTATTTCTCTAAAACATAAAAGAATTAATATTCCTTAATTTCATAGTATTTTAATTAATTTATGATGTTGATTAATTTTTTAAAAAAATTGTGAAAAATAAATATAGTTTCTCACATTATAAAAAATATTAGTATTATAGAAACACCATACAAAAGAAATATTAATATCAGTTTTTCCCATATTTAATGATTTTTATATTGAATAACCTAAAAAATAAGTAACCCATTTTTCACTGTAAATGATCTATATGCATAACTTACCCCTATTGTTTAAGATTTTGAATATGAATATATTGATTCTTTTTTGTAGAGTTAAAGTGATTTCATATTTAAAAAACCAATGCTCCTTAATTTTAAATATATAATATTATTTTTAACATTCCATTCATCCTTTCATGGAAATAGAGTGAATTTCGATATGCGAAATAATTATTTAAAATAATTAATCAATCATTATAACATTTTATTATGTGATATAAACTCATTAAATCTATAATATTTCTATCAATTATCAATTGAAATGATTATTTAGGATGCTATATAATGATAAATAGTTAACCATGTATTCATAGTATTTAAAATATTCTATGAAACTGATTTTTTTATTATAATTTAATGTCATAAATTGATTTATTTTTTCACATTTAAAATTTTTATACAATCAATAATAATTAATAAGTTAAAAATGTTCCTACATTAATTCATTACATGATACATCCATGATCTAGGAATGTTGTGAATGAATAATATGTGTTTGAATTATTTTTAATTCATACACTGTTTCCCCAAAATTGTAGGCATTAGGAGAATATCTTAGCATAACAAGGAGTGGAATGTTCAGTATATATAGTTGAATGATAAATTTCATGCATAATAATAAAATAAATGTATAATGATGGTAAAATATGGGAAAAAATACCTAATTTTGTTGGAAGGTATAATTCATTCCCTAAAGACCATGATTAATTTCTATAAACTTTAAAAAATACCCCTATATACAACCCAAAATCATTATGACCAGGAATTAGAGTCTATCATCATCCTGGTATAAATATTTTTATATGATGATTTTATATGTTTTCAATTTTAATGAAGGATGTGTCTTAAGGGATTGAAATTAAAAGAAATCCATGATTGGATGAATGATTTTAGTGCTTCTAATTTTTTTATATTATTCTCTTTCACCGTATTATTATTATCATTATCGAATATTAACATCCCAACAATATTATCCTAATTATTTCCATGAAATAGAATGCATGTCATCATTCACCAAAATGATACAAAATCTAGAGAATCACTAAACCCATGTATGAATCTCTATAATCTTCAGTATTTTGAAGTACAAGGAAGATGTAAAAGGTGAAGGTTGGAGGAAAATACACTATGATATAAATGATATATAATATAGATAGAAAAATAAATCAATAGTAAACTCATCATAAAATAGTAAAAAATAAGATAAAACAAATTTGTTGTAGTGAAAATATTTATACAATCATAGAGCTAATATATGCCAATGGAGGATCACCCATATTCCAATAACATAAATACATATCAAAAAATATCAAGAAAACGTTTTCCTCCACAAAAATTTGTTAACATTCCATATTTGAATCTATTGCTTCCACATCATGAAATAGTCTAATAGTAAGTCAATTTCCCTCACTTATGTCATGAACCATAAATAAATCCTATGTTCTGGGTATCTTCTTCTAGATTAAAGTGTAATAATTATATACCAACTTCAATATAATCCATATGTAATTACCATACATATATGATTGTATAAATATTGAAATTTATATTAAAAATTATTTTCATACAATCTGTTACAACAAACTATCATGCATCCACATATGGAAACGATGGTATATTTTTCATTTGTCAACCAATGATGATGTACCCACATTCAATAAAAAACCTAATTGATTTGAATTCATAACCCATCATCCCATTACCTATAAAAAAATTAAACAAATTCCCAAAGACAATGGGTAAATGTGGAATCAGTAAACCATGATCCAAAAGGATCTTACTCACTTCCTAGATCAACACCATATTCAGTTTCTATATATGGGGAGTAAGTTGACCCTGTATCCCCTTACATCAAAAAAACATTCTGCACAAAAAATTCCACACTTGAAGAGATTTAAACTAAAAATGGGTATCATAATCACCCATCAACTAAAATAGACAGTTATATATCATCAATACACTGTTTTGATGGTCAAAACCATCATCATAATCAAATCATCATAATATGAAACCATCACAGACCATGTTTTCATTTCCATATCAATGACCCATAACACTATGGTCATAACCCATGCAGACACAACTCAATCAATAATGGAATCATTAATATCTATATTTCGTGAATATAATGAATAACCATATTCACCAACATTATTTTTGGTCATCACTACATGTTATGTACCATGTCACCATTAGAATACAATCCCAAATCACATAAATGAAGAAATATCTATGAAAAACATTAATCATTCTATTAGTATCATGGCCATAAAATATAATCAGCTAATTCGAATCTGATCTGAAAATTGTGAAGATAAATAACAATTATATGTATATTTTTGTGGGAAATCACCACAATATCAAAGAAACATGAATTAGACAACATAGGTCATAAATCCCAAACTACAGTAACTATTAAAGAGTGATATCATGATAAATAAGTATAAAATAGATGACATCACATAATGGGGAATATGTTAATGAGATAGGGGATTGGAGTTCATTTTTTTTATTAGTGGAAAAAATGACACTGACATTCAATTATATATAGTAAAAAACATGAATTAAATTAAATTATTTTTCAAAATAATGAACCATATTCAAATCATATACCATGTCACCTTCTACCAGGTACCTACTACGTATTCAAATACCCAATGGCCACTATGTAGTCAGTATTGCTCGTATAGATACATTAAAATAACTATGGTCCTCTATTTACATGTTTCAACTCAACATGGTACCAAATGAATTTTGTATTCAATAACAAATATACAACATCTGGACTATAATTCCAAAAAATACATTAATGCCTCTATAGATCCTATATAAACCTCTTACAAACCCAATTACACATATATAGGATAAATATATAATCATATTACACTAACTAAATACTAACATAATTTTAACCTCCCCACTATGGAATATCTCGTCCATGATAAAACATAGCCCATAAAAACGAGCCAATGAATATAAAACTACAAAATAAAACTCAATACATTACTAAAATAACATGAATATATTGAATACATCAATATAGTGAAAATAAAAATCAAAATTGAATATGAAATATTATTCAATCCTAAGGTATACCTAACATAAGTTTAACGAACCCCATCACATCATTAACATGATATATAGACTACAAAATCCATCATACTTACCATTATATAGAATCACCATTGAACATATAGATTCTATGTCACATGGAATCATACATTATTCTAGTGAATCATGATGTTTATATTTATTACCATATCTATATATTCTAATGTTTAATCAGTACCAATCAGGAAAATAAGAAAAAAAATTATACTAACATAATTATAACCTTCAATAGAACTATTTCATAATAAAAAATATTCTATAGTCAAGTGAAACATCACTAATATCTATCCTCATAAAGTCTAACTTATATGATGTGTGGCACACATTCTTTATAACTTCTCCATCTGATGATCTCGTTTTCCACTACCATGGAATATCTTTCCTAATAACCAATTGATATTTCCTCAAAATACTACCCCATATCCATGGTCAAATTATTAAGTATAACCATACCCCTTACCAAAAAATGACTATGAGATAATGGAGAAGAAACCCTATAGATCCCATTTAGCATCCAACATGACACTCCATCAATATAAAATCTCAATATGTTGAATTTTATATTTATTCCCATATAGGTATCATCATAATGATGAGCCACTAAAATGTGGGAATGAAAATTACATATTATAACCTTCAATGTGGGTCTCCCCACTCTAGAATAAATTTCTTACTAACACCCCAACTACAAACCTCATTCAAGACTACTATCGATAAATTTATTCTTCCATATGACATGTTTAACTACACAATTAATTCTTCTTTCCCTATATTAGATAGAATGGTCAAACTATAGTGACACATATTTTTCATACACAATTATTTTGTCTTATTATTTTGATAAACATTACAAAACATAACATCACACTCTATAATCATATAGGTGTACTTTCCTCAGAATCATGAAAACATATGAAACATGTTTTAGAATGTATATAAAATATATCACACTAATTTTAACATAACTAGGTCCCTTATTACACATATAATATATAATACCTTTCTTCAATAATAATAGTACGTAAACATATAAAAGTATGAGCTTAGATTTTCTATAAGGTTAACAGGGGAGATTCTAATGGTCACATAAACATAACAAGATAATAGGTGTATAAGAAGACGAAAATTTATTTTTAAAACCATTATTTTCACATTATACTTCATTATCCTATGTAAGGGAATAATTCATTTATGTTTATAAGACATTAAATATAATGGAATTAATCAACATGATCAATGATGGAATAATTATAGAACAATACATATGTTTTTGTTAGACAAAAAAATAATAAAACTCAATTAATTATAAGTCAAGGATCATTGAAAATAGTATCATAAATTGTTTGGTTCACTCCTCAACCAATTTTAGTAGTCATGGTTCACACTAATGACTATCATAGTATAAAATTTCCATTATTTAACTAGGCTAAATCTTAATTGAACTTTATTTTCGCTGATGATATATCCATCCTTGCTTAATTCATTAGAGGGGTATAAAATTTATGGAATATCCCTCACATAATTAAGATTATAAATATTTGTTTCACAAAATCATTAATCAATCATCAAATCATATCCCATTAAAATGAAATTAATTTCATAAAAATTTTATCCTAGAACAACCCATGGAGACAAATTGGCTTTCATAAAAAATTCATTATAATAATAATTAAAACTCTAGAGAATAAATCTGGATTTCATAATGGTATTGTATCCCCTAAAATTCATATATAACATCAAAGGATTTTATTTTATATTAAAATTATTTTAAAAGAATGTTTAGAATATTTCTCAAGGATGATACACCACTAGTGTAGAAAACATTTTTTACATCGGTTATTTTTCATTTTTTACATCAGTTTATAGTCGACGTTAATAAAGAAGATGTTGTAAATATTTTTTTATGTCGGTTATTTGAAAACCAACTTAAAAACATATCATAGTGGTGTTTATATCATCCGTTATTTAATAACCGACGTGAAAAACTAGTGGCGGATTGTTTATCAAGTTGGTCATTAAATAAACGACGTGATAAACCATTTACCATTTGTTATCACGTTAGTAATTCAAATAACGGACTTTATAAAACCATTCTATAGGTGCTTATCACGTTGATTATTAAATAACCGACGTGATAAACCGCTGGATAATTGGTTATCACATTGGTTATTTAATAACCGACGTCATAAACCAGTGCGGGGAGTGTTTATCCTGTCGGTTAATAAATAAACGACATTCTAAACCATTCCATAGGTGTTTATCACGTCGATTATTCAAATAACCGATGTGATAAACCCTTGCATATTCCTTTATCACGTCGGTTATAAAATAACCGATGTGAAAACCCAATTTTTTTTAAATAGAATGCAGTCCTCTTCTCTCCCCATAAACAACCAGAATCCAAACCCAGAATTCGTACCAGAAAAAAAAGTAGACCAAAACAAGAACCAAAGAAAAAATAATCATTCACATTGATAAAATTTAAACCTTACCCCACTGGGATACCCTTTTCTCTTCCCAGAAATCAACCATATTCTCTCCCCAGAAACAACCATAACCAAACAATGAATTGGACATCCCCCACCACCCCCTGGACAGCCCCCCTCACTCCACTGGACAGCCCCACCATACCCTTGGACACCCCCCACGACCTTGGGCTTCCCCCGACCCACTGAACAGCCCCAAACACCCATATACATCCCCACCTCCCACTGGACACCCACCCCCACACACCCTTGGACAACCCCCACCCTCATGTATACCCCCACCCCCTGGAGAGCACTCCCACACCCCTGGACAGCCCTCCAACACCCCTGAAATAGACCAAAAAGTTACCAAAAACAGACATGAACACCCTCATCCCAGTGGAAAGCCCCCACCGCACCCCTAGACACCCCCACACCCTTGGACTACCCCCACCTCCTAGGCATCCCCCAACACCATTGGAAACCCCCCCCCCCACCCTCCTAGACACCCGCCACCCCTGGACTTCCCCACCAACCCCTGGACAGCCCCCCCCCCCCCCCCCCACACCCATAGACAACCCCCACCCTCCTGTACACCCCCACACCCCCGGACTGCCCCCACCCCAGGAATTCCCCCACCCTCCTGGACCCCCCCCCCCCCCCCCACACACACACACACCCACACACACACCCCCATGGAGTGCCCCCACCCCCTGGAAGCCCGCCACACCTTTGGACAACCCCCACACCCACCTGGACAACCCCCCACACCCCTGGACTGCCCCCACGCCCAAGACTGGCCCCACAAACCTGGACACCCCACCCTGCTGGACACCCCCTTGGGGGGAACATTGTTGGAAGGTACTCATCACTCCCACATGTGAAGCTTGAGCTGTCAAAATGTTTCACATGTGGGAGTGATCAGTACCTTCCTGCGGCGTTCAGCCCCCCGAGGAATGTCGGCGCCTCCTCTCCCACCCCCTAGACAGCCCCCCCCCCCCCCCATCCCCACAGAAACCCTGGACCCCCCCCCCCACTGGATAGCTCCCCCACCCCACTAGACAGCCCTCCCACACCCCTGGAAACCCCCTCACCCCACAAGACACCCCTACACCCCTGGACAGCCCCTGGACAACCCCCCACTCCCCTGGACAGCCCTTCCACCCTCCCGGAAACGTTCCCACACCCTGGAATTCCACCCCCACTCTCATGGACACCCAGTACACCCCCCACCCAACCAGACAGCCCTCCCACACCCCTGGACACCCCCACCACACTGAACATGCCCTACACCATTGGAACCCCTCCCCTAGACTTGAATTTATACCAGAAAAACCATCATAAGTAGACCAAAACAAGAAGTAGATAAAAATTAAACATTCACATATATAACAATCAAAACATACACTGTTAACTTAAAAAACTAAATCCAACATAAACTACTACCAAATACACAATTACGAGGACAATATTTAAAATTACATTTTACACTAAAAAAAAATAAAATTCAATCAAACCTGTAAAATAAATTAACCATTCCACTTGTAATTGTTCAATGTTTTGAGCATTATAGGGTTGAGGGTCATCAAATAGCTACAAATTAATAGGATAGTAGTTAACGTGTATAATGAATAAATTAAATTGAACAATTTTGGAAATGTTTAAAAGGAAATATTATGAGGTAAAAGTTCACAACTGTCCCAGTTGTTATTATTTCATACATAAATCTTAACATATAATATCCGCATTCGATGATGCCTTGTCGTTCATGGAAATTCTGTTTAAATGAGTAAAAAATTAATAAATTATTTTTATGTAATAAATCAAAAAGTAAAAATTATACATTGATATTTACCTTCACTATTACATATTTTATCTTCACACTCCTTTCCATTGTGTTTTTTCAAAAGTAGACACATCCCCTATTAGAAAATAATACGAATTGCGTAAATTTAAAATTCATTATATATATAAAACTATTGAGAAACTGAAACATAATTATCTAACATTTTCTTAAGACTTTCCCCCACATCATCATGGACAGAGCATATCCATTAAAGTGTTTTCTCCCTTGGGAAAAAACCCCTAACATCCAATGATCACTGATAAAAGAAAATTTATGGTTAGTGTTTTTTATGATAAAATATAATGAACTACTTGAGAGATATGCATTTCATTCCTCTCACAAAAAGGCATCATCCAACATTGTGTGCCTATATTTTGTTCAAGTCTTTCAGTAATATAGAGCATTCTTTGTTACTCATCCAATGCACATGCTTTAGGGGAAATCAATTGTGGGTCTATGAATGCATATATATCTATCTTCTCATTTTTATCACAGATGTTATAAGGATACCTAACACAAAATAGATGTAAATATACATTTTTAATAAATATAACATAGGGAAAATGTGTTAAGACTTACATAGAAATAATTTGTAACACATTGATGCCCAAATTATCTCTAGTAACAAGCTCCTTGATATCGGTTTTCACAATCCCCACTGTTATTGCACATCCACCAACATGAGGTTCCATTGGAAACTCATAATGACCCGCCAAAAAATTTGAATATCTTGAAAATCTTTCAAGACAACTAGAATTTGTATCTGATGTCATATCCATTTGTCTTTGTTGTTATCTATACAGTATTTCTTTACCTTTGAAGTATTCCTGTAAAAATAAATAGAAAATATATTAGTTTTCAAATGATAAAACAACATTAATAAATAAAAAAAATAAAATATATAACATACATACCTCTATTGTAATGAGTCGAAGTAGTCTGGATGGCCAAATTAAAAAATGGCTGATACTGTGTCCAACTATCGTCACCTCATCTGTAGGTAACGGTACTCGGCCTGATCTATCTATAATATCCTGTACAGTGACCCTCTAATTATCTACCTCTAATTTTTTATGATGAATTGTATCTCATATACAATATACCAACCCATATGAGACTATATGATGTGGAGGATCATCACCATAAAACTCGCAATAAGTAGGAAGTTGTGGCGGAGGAGTAGGATAAACAATTGGATCTGCAGATTGAGGTTGGGGAGTGAGAGCTACTAGCAAAGGTGGAGGATAAATAATGGGGTTTGTAGGGGGAGCTGGGGAAGTGGGAGTTGTAGTCTAAAATTGTCTTTGTGTGTTTGCAAACAAAGACTGTATCGACGCTCTAATCGTTTCCTCCATCTTCGCATTAATATTATGAACTTTAGCCTCTAAGGACTCTATTATTTTATAAACACCCTCAATGTTAGAAGTTTAAGAACGTGGAAACAAGTTTCTTATTGATACACCTTCCAGATATACTCATACACGACCCGAATGGTTGCGCTTTCCCAATGCTGCATATAAAATATCTTGCCTCTTAGTAGTTGTAAATACCCCCTGTGAGCACTTCTCTTCAATATAATCCTGTATTAATTAATTGAACATTTATGTAATGATTGATATTATATGAAAAAAATAGTTAACTTAAATTAATAAAATAGATATCTTACAATCCTCTCAGCTACAATTCTCGATTCTTCTGAAAGATATTTCCCTTTTTTCCCATCCAAACTCTCTTCCATTTTTCATGTCTAGATGGAGGGGATGGAGGGGCCACCTCTCCAGAGCTTGAAGACTCATCTCTTAGTTTCTGTAATTTTTTCGACATTATTTGTTCTTCCAAAAATGCATACCCTCCCCGAGATAAACTATGAGAGTCTACATTTTTTAGATTGGATATCCTGATGATATTTCCTTGTTTTCTGTAAATTAAGAATAAGAAATCATTAAAAACATTAATAAGATCATTTTTATATAAGAAATCTTATAAAATTTTACATTTCCCTTACCAAAAAATGACTCTTTTCTTCAATTTTCAACAAATTGTGTCCTTGTTTCATCATCTATAAAAGGATATATACGACATGGATTTTCATGACTCCTATGACCAAAAAGGAAATCAGATGAGAGGGTTTATTTGAAATCCCTCCATCTCCTGGAAGCCATCGATAAGCATTTCATCCTGACTCCTCTAGTGTTAGGAATATCAAATTTCATCTGATAAGGAAGAGTTTAAACATATTATATATACTAGAAAAATTTAAAGAATAAGAAAACAATAGCAAACTATCTTTCTAAAATCGTCTCCCACAACTGAGAGATAATCACTTTAACCACACGTCTCTAGTCATCATACAAAATGCTTACTTTGGACATACCCTGAGTTTCTACAAAACTCTTAAAATATATTGCATTTGGACCTCTAGGAATATCATCCTCATCAAACTCAATGAGTATCCTCTAATCCTGCATACGAGAAAGTAATAATTTTGGTAAACATGTGCACCCATGTTTACCAACTCCTGAACTCTTTTTCGTAATAGGTCCACATGAGGATGATTGGGGTACATCAAGAGGAGCATGTGAATGTTCCTCCCTAGAGGTATGGCCAATATGCCTATCTCTAAAATCATGTGGTTGATCAACTGATTGATCTTTCATTATCCTTCAAATCAATAAAACAAACATTAGTTCACAAATATACAAATTCAAATATTTTAATACTACTATAATCAGAAAATAGAAAATTGTACTAATTTATGTAATAGTAAACATGGTTAATATAGTAAGCATGTTAAACAATGGTAAATATAGTCATAATGGTAAGCATGGTAAACATGGTAAACCTGGTAAACCTGGTAAAGTAATTGTCACTGAACAAGAATAATAGATATATAATTTATGTAATGGTAAACATGTTAATGTTAACTAAACAAAAATAAAACATGGTGAACCTAGTAAACCTGGTAAACGTGGTAAAGTAATTGTCACTGAACAAAAATAATAGATATATAATTTATGTAACGGTATACAAGATAATGTAAACTAAAAAAACATAAAATAAACAAAATCATATACTTATATTGTTTTAATACATGTTTTAATAAAGAAAAAACATACAATGTCTGTCATTTTATGAAAATATTAAATATAAACAAGAAATAAAAAAATGTTTCCTGTAATTTTAGGAATGTACAGATGGATTTTTTTCCAAAATTCCTTCATCGTGATCATTCCTTATGGCACAAACCATGTCTTCAACATGCTCATCATTGTGTTCTGATAATCTTTATATAGATGTAGGGATCTAATATAAATCAGAATCTTCATCAACTTCATCCTCACCAACATATTGTTTTTTCCCTTGTAAAACTACCTCCCTCTACAAATCTGATTGATCTACTACATAGAAAATTTTTTTTTCATGTGTTTCCATTATAAAAGAATCAACTGTGTCTTCCAATCTATTCAGATTAACAAGTGTCATTCCAAATGCATCGGGTCTGACACTGTTGTTACCGATAAAACATTTACAGTTAAAAACCGGAACATTAATTTTAAATTAATCAACCTCACATATGTCTTTAATCACTCCATAATATGAACTTGATACAGAAATTGGGTTTTTGTCCTTTTCACTCAAAAAATTCATTGCTTCTGCAAACACCAATACACCACTATTCTAAAATGCACTTCTGTTGTCCTAATAATTCGTATGAAATGTGTATCCATTAATGTCATAACCGGACCATGTTATCGCATTTAAACATGGACCACCCACTATCCATTTTAATGCCTCTGATATATCTGATAAACCAAGAAAAGTCTTTTTTAACCATGACAAAAATGTTTTGTTGTGCTCATTCAAAATCCATATTTCTTTCTTCATTGGATGAAATTGTTTCATCTCATTAATATAAAATGTGATATACGGTTGAGAATCATCTATGTTATTCAAGATGTATGATTCTAACTTCTTCATCTATTCAGATGACAACGATTTGAATTTCAAGCCATGAATCCCCTTCCCCTCATTATTAACTCGTTCATGGAGAGATGGAGGCAAACCTATGTGTTGCGCCATATCCAAGTAGCTCGTACAAAACTCTATACCCTCCTCAAAAATATAATTTTAAATAATGGAGCCTTCAGGTAGATATGGATTCTTAAAATACCCCTTCAATATTTTCATATAACTTTCAAAAGGATACATCCAACGAAGATATACAGGTCCAAAAATCTTTATTTCTCGAACCAGATGAATCATTAAATTCACCATTATATCAAAAAAAGTTGGAGGAAAATACATTTCCAATTGACAATGTATAGAAATTACATCCTTTTCCAAAATGTTAAAAGCATTCACTTCAATCACCTTATTAAAAATTGAATTGAAAAAATAACACAACTTCATTATAGTCTTTCTGATAGGGATGTGCAATATTCCACACAATGCAACCGGTAGAAGTTGTTGCATCATGACGTGAAAATCATGATATTTCATACCGATCAACTTCAAGTCCTTCAACGAGACAAAAGTTTTTACATTTTAAGAATAACCTTGAGGCACTTTGATATCTTGAAGACACTGACAAAATCTAATTTTCTTCCTCTTTGATAATGTATGACAATACGGGGGACGGAATTTTCATCTTCTATTAGGAGTGGGAGCTAACACGAAACGTATTCCCATTGATAGTAAGTCTAATCATGCATTCAACCCATCTTTTTTCTTTCCTTTAATATCTATCAATGTTCCAATCAAACAATCACAAATATTCTTCTCCACGTGGATAACATCAACATTTTGTTTAACTTTTTTATATCTTTAATATGGTAGCTCAAAAAATATTGACCTTTTCTTCCAAATATGTCTATCATTACCAGATTTTTGTGTCTTTCCCAATATCCCATCAAGGTTTTTTACCCTCTCAAAATACAGATTATGGGATAACAGTTTTGGAGAAATATTAAATTCTTGCGATCCATTGAAT
The DNA here is from genome assembly GCA_963277665.1 of Viscum album. Classification (NCBI taxonomy): domain Eukaryota; kingdom Viridiplantae; phylum Streptophyta; class Magnoliopsida; order Santalales; family Viscaceae; genus Viscum; species Viscum album. The sequence goes on from OY728129.1 coordinate 1,551,535,467, forward strand.
TCCTTTTTTAGTCTTCTATATGAGTGATCCATAGGAAAAAACTTTCAATGACCCATGTACACTGTTTTCCTCCCTTGATGCAATTGAAATTATGATGTCTGTTGTTCACAAATTGGACATTCTTTATTCCCTTTAACATTGTATCCAAAAAAAATTCAATATGTGGGGAAGTCATTTATAGTGAACAAAAGCACTTCATGCAGTTTAAAATATTTCATTTTATAAGAATCATACACCCTAATAACATCCACTAATAAAGTTTTCAAATCATCAATCAACTGTGAGAAGTAAACATCAATATCATTGTCAGGTGGATTTGGACCAGAGATCATTTTACTCAACATTACATATTTGCGCTTCATAAAAACTTAAGGAGAGATTTTGTAAATTATCAATAAAACAGGACATGAACTATGTGTGCTACTGAGGGTTCAGTATGGATTCATTCCATTTGTGCACAACCCTAGTCTGAGATTTCTAATTTCATTTCCAAATGTAGAATACTACCCATCAAATTTCTTCCATTGTGGACAATTGACTGGATGATGTATTTTTCAATCACATAACCGCTCATCAGCATGCCATCTTAACCTTTTTGCATCATGTGAATTAGAAAATAAACGTTTCAAATGATGTATTATAGGGAGATACCAAAATACCTTTGAAGGGATCTTTGTAATATCTACATCACCCGGTGATTTTTCATTCACATTATACAGTGATGTCCCACATTTAGGACACTTTGATAGTAATTAATATTCCTTCCTATATATCATATAGTCAATCAGATATGCATGTATTTTCATGTATCCCAATCCCATCAGGAATAATATTTTCTTGGCCTTATAATTTGAATCTAAAAGATCGTTCTCTTTTGGAATAATTTTTTTAGCATCACCATATAGACGCGCAATTGTCTGTTCTATCTCAATTTGTTCTGCTGCTATATCTTGAATCATTTCTTCAATTCCATCGGAGTTACCATCTTGCAAATCATCATCATCTTTGACATTCCTTCCATTTTCACCATGCCAAATCCATGTTCTATAACTCGGATTAAAACCATTAAAAATCATATGATCTTTTATCTATTTACTTTTCAACTTCTTCATATTCAAACATTTCAAGCATGGACAGAAAATTGTCACTACGTTGAAAATTTTGTTTAGAAAATTCCAAAAAGGCATCAACACCTTCCTCATATTCATTGCTCTTTCGATGTGCCGTAATCCAACTATGAATCATTATTACCTATAACAAATATCAAAATTATAAAACTATTTAAGATAATAAAAATATATGTTTATATGAAAACAATCATAATTTTAATGTAAAACAATTTTGAAATATAAAACATATTAATGCGTATTAAAAAAAAGAAGCTTGAATATGATTTTAAAAAGAAAATATAGTAAGATATAACAGGTTTAAATTCCATGGAATCAATGAAAACCATGGGGCCTCCAATGGTTGATAGAAAATTGGAGAAAATGGAGTAAACCTGAGAATCAAATAGAATCATATTGCGACACTAATATCCATGAAACAATAAAATCATCATTTCATAATCTCAAAATCCATGATGCAATAGTTAATCCCAACTGACACTTATGCACCACCCCCTTGGAAACCCCCTAGACACCACCACCCCTGGACTCTACCCCCACCACCTGGACACCACCCCCACCACCTTCAACACCCCTGTACACCACCACCCCTTGAACAACCCCCACCCCCTGGACACCACCCCCACCCCCTTGGACACCCCCTAGACACCACCACACCTTCGGACAAACCCCACCCCTCAAGACAGCCAACCCCCAAGGACACCCCCCATTGGACACCCCCACCCCTCCTGGACACCCCCACCCCTCCTAGACACCACCACCCACCTCTTACCCCTTTGGACACCCCCGAGATACCCCCAACCCTCTAGATACCCCCCCACCCCCCGGACAACCCCCAAACCCTATGGACAGTTTCCCACCCCCTTGGACAACCCCCACCCCCTCAAAAACCCCCACCCCCTTGGACACCCCTCCCCACACACCACTAGACTGCCCCCCCCCCCCCACCTCCATGGACACTCTGGACACCCCACAACCCTCTGGATATCCCCCTGATCCCTCTTGACACAACCCCACCCCCTTGGACACCCCTGGAAACCACCACACTCTTAGAGAGCCCCCCACCCCTCAAAATAGCCCCCACCCCCTGGACAACCCCCGCCCCCCCAACCCCTTGGACACCCCACCCCTCCTGGACACCCCCACCCCTCCTGGACACCACCACCCACCTCTTTCCACCTTGTAAACCACCCTGGACACCCCCCCCCCAATCCTATGGACAGTCCCCCCCCCCCCCCCGAAGAACCCCCAAACCCTCTGGATAGGCCCCCACCGCCTTGGATATCCCCCACCGCCTTAGAAAACCGCCACCACCTTCGACCCCCCCCCACAAACACACACCCCTGGACTGCCCCCCCCCCCCCCCCCACCCACATGGACACCTTGGACACCCCCCATCCCTCTGGACAGCCCCCGAACCCTCTGGATACCACCCCCACCCCCTTGGACACCCCATAGACACCACCCCCTGGACATCCCCCACCCCTCTCGGCAGCCCCCACCCCCTTGATATCCCCCACCCCTCTAGATAGCACCTCCACCCCTCCTCAAAACCACCCCCACCCCCACCCCCTTGGACACCCCCAGCCCTATGGACAACCCCCACCCCTTCAGACAACCCCCCAAACCCTCTGGAGAGGCTCCCACCCCTTGGACAACCCCCACCCCCTTAAACAACCACTACCCCCTTGGACCCCCCCTCCCCCCCCCACACACACACACCCCTGGACTTCCCCCCCCCCCCCTCCATGGACACCCTAGACACCCCCAACCCTCTGGATAGCCCCCGAACCCTCTGGACACAGCCCCCACCCCCTTGGACACCCCCTGGACAACACCACCCCCTTGGACAACCCCCACCCTTCTCGACATCCCCCCACCCCCTGGACTGCCCCCACCCCTCTAGACATCACCCCCTCCCCACCCGTCCTGGACAGCACCCACCGCACCTGGACACCACCCCCACCCCCTTTGACACCCCCAGACACCCCCAACCCTCTAGACAACCCCCCACCGCCGACAACCCCCCAATCCCTCTGGACAAGCCCCCACCTCCATAGAAAGCCTGGACAGCACCCAACCCTCTAGACAGCCCCCCGAAACCTCTAGATAGTCCCCGGAACCCTCTAGACAGCCCCCAACCCCCTAGACAACACCAACCCTCTATAAATACCCCATAACCATTCGAGTTTAACCTCAAGGTACTAGTTTTTTGCATATCTAGGTATTTTAACCACAATCTACTAGTTTTGGTATCATGCCATTATTCAAAATGAGAACCATGAACTGTATCTCCTACTAGTCTAAAATGATCTATTATTCAATGAATCTGTTTTTAATAGCATATGAAGACTTATAATATTTCACGAAAATAAGTGACGTAAATAGTTTATGGAACAACAAAAATTGATACCCAAAATAGAAACAACAAAGGATCCAAAACAAACATTCCACCATGAAAAACCATATATACTTATAAAATAACTCACACTTGTACACGGAATGGGTGTATCACAATGTATTAGATATAAATTGGATGAATATAGGTTAATGAGATCAATAGTTTTCTATGACAAAAAATATTACCACAAATGTAAGGCATCCGCAAAACAAAAACAAAAAAATAGAAGTAGGTGAGTCTTACATGAATATTCTAAGTTGGTCTAATAGATATGGTGATAATAAATAAGATGATGATGGAAAAACGAGGTAAGAGGGTTTGAAATCAAACAATATTACATAGTTTAAACAAAAAAATCAGAAAACGTAAATATAGACTATCCGAAAAAAAAACGAACGAAATAAATTCGTGGGAGGCTTACCTGAGTGTTGTGAGTGGAGATGATAAATCTGAGGAGATTAAAGGTGATAAACGATGATGAAAAAATGAATTTAATGAAACGAGATTGAAGAGTCGATTCTATGTTTTCCACATGAGAGAGACGAGTCGCAGGTCCGTCGATCAAAAAATCAGAATTACAATCTACGGGCGTGATAAATTATTTGAATCTTTTATAACATTGGTTATTTAATAACTTATGTTATAAACTATTTTATTACATTTATAACATCGGTTATTATAAAAATCGACGTTATAAATGTATCAGATACCACATTTTTTACGTCGGCAATTTTATAAACAACCTAAAAAAATCCACGTGTTGGTTTTTTACGTGGGTTATAGAATAACCGACGTAAAAAACACATCAGAACCCACATTTTTTACGTCAGTTATAAAATAACCAACCTAAAAAATTTCGTCTGTTGGTTTTTTACATCGGTTATAACATAATCGACGTAAAAAATTCTACAGGTTGGGATTTTACATCGGTTATCAAATAATCGACATCAAAAAGGCCTCAGATGCCGCCTTTTTTACGTCGGTCATGAAATAACCGACGTCAAAAATTTACTCTTAGTATTTTTTATGTCGGTTATATAAAACCGACGTAAAAAATTGTGATGTCGAAAACATTATCTGTACTAGTGCACCATTCATTTTTAAATCACATAATTTAAATATAATAATTGTTAAAAATATTATTGAAGAAACTCTCATTGAAAATAATCATGAAAAAATATAAAGGATGCCTCAAATTATCAAATGGTCATGATAGTAGGAAATTCCATTAATGAAATATAATTTAAGAGAAAATATTCATACATACCCATGTATAAAAGGATATAAAGTACATTGTTTTTTTAAAAGAAGAATATTCCTTTTAAAAAAATTTGTATAATGTAAAGAGTTGGTAAAAAAGTCAATAAATAATCACAAATGAATAATAAATCCCCTACAATGGAGGTGTTCTATATTCATAAAATCGTAGTTATAATTTATGATTTCTATCTTACCTAACCATATTGTTTAGTATTATTCATTCTTGGACATATGGTATCAGTTCTTCTTTATGTTTTCCCTTGACACGTATAATTAAATGGCTAGACTTGATGGATCTCCTTCATTAAATGTTTAAAATTCAGGCCTTGACTTTACGTCTTAAGTGAATTTATTTAAATGGATCTTATTATGATGGTATGACCATGCCCCTTGATATAGTTAATTAACCATAGTTTCTAGGAATTTTTTCATTGATATGACTTGAATATATTAAATGGAATGCTTAATGGGGGTTGAATTCCTTGATAGGAATTGATTTTGGTGGTCTAAACTAAATTCAATTTTTTATGATTTAATTATTCAAATTACATTCAATATATTTGAGCATTCCCACCTACCACGCATGACCAAATAAATTTATTGATCCATATTAAATTATAATTTCCCATTTTAATACAATCTCTTGGATCCCTTTCTGTTTATATGCATGGATAATAAGACCCACGATAACCCGATTGGTGTACCACCCTTGGATGTTATTAATCTTTTCTCGATTTGACTTTAATTACCTAAAACAAATTAAATAAATTGTTTGATATTTTTTGAGAATTTTAAAGTAGAAAAATTATTAAAATTTATGATTTCTTATGGTATAATCACCTTGGATAAACATTTTAATTAATATATTAATGACTCAAAGTCAAAATTATTAATTAAATTTGGTTGATATTGTTATGATGATAATTATGAACCTGGATTAAAGAAATTATTTGGTTTCATAAAAGGAAATATTTATAGATTGATCATTGTTCCTTAGGATCATAAATATGAATGATTGATACTATAATTTTGATTCTGATTTCTTAGATTTTGAGATTATGTGATATTGATTTGATTAATACCATAGGGTATGATACTGAATGGCATTTTGAGTTTTTCGGGAGACGAATCATGAATGGTGTTGTTTCTTCGGGGTTTAGTGCATGTTTTCATACTGCCTAAGGACTAGGCGCACTGGTATTAAATGCCTAAGGGAAGAGTATATGATTATGTCAGTTGCCTAAGGGCTACTAAATTCTTAAGGGAGGAGTATACAACTTTGTCAGATGACTGAGGGTCAGATGAAATGTCACAGGATGCTTGAGAAAAATATTATAGTTATTCCAGAGGGTGAGATTTTGATTCAGCTAAGGGTAGAGGCCATATATTTATGGAATATTCAGAGTGATTCATCATCAATAGTATAATCTTACACAGAATTTTATGATCCATCCTAATGTAGGAGGATCATACCATGGACATACATACCTAGCAGGGTTCTGAAGTAGGTATAACGACCAAGTGTCCCTTAGGAACCTAGGGAAGTTGTTGTTTATTTATTCGGCACTACTTTTTATATTTTCCTAGATATACATGCTCACTACATTACCCTAAATATCAAGTAATTAATTGGTTTAAACACTATGGGTTCTGAAATTCTAATATTATTGTTCCACACCTTACTCAATAAATGTTTGGAACCTAATTACACATTCTTTATCATAGGTATTTCAATTCATTTCTTGCATTTTGTACTATACATGGGAGGTGGGGATCGCAGGACTGAGATATTTCTCAAGATACTCGAGGAGTTTACTTTTGGAATTTTCATTACCTTTTTTTATCTTGTATTTATTGAACCTTTTGGTAAATCCTGGCATTACATGTAGCCTTATATGGAAATTTAGTTTGTTATTTTACATTTATTTAGTAATATTATTCTTCTGTTGCTATCTATCTTCAATTTATTATACTACTTCTTCGTCTTCATTATATTTATTATCTGATAAATTTTTTTCTTCTCTAAAATTAGGGTATTGTCTCCCCCCAAATAACCTCTTTAGACCCTCACTTCTAGTAGTCACCCTTTTACGTAAGGGGATGCCGACTTGAGGACTTGTGACTGACTGTTCAATCCAACGTCTTAGTGGTGAACCTTGTTGGAATGTTATAATATATAGGGGAATGTGTTTAGTGATTTCTCTCATTATAAAAAGAAAGAATACAAATTTACCTCTATCTTTCCAGACATGATAAAATATAGTGTTTCTAATTATTATTTTTGTCTACATGGTATTAATTTTCCAAGGATACTCATCAATTTTGATGAATTTAGTGTAAATTAATGAATTTAATTTTTTTAAATCCCATGATTGTCACATGGTGATGAAAAAACATTAAATAATCACATTAAACATTATATTATTGATACCTATTCGAATTACAATCATCTAGTTAATTTGATTCTTGAAACCCACTTGTAAATACTACATTGAATAAAATCGGTAAGATTTTTTGGAGAATGAATATCCTCTCAAACATTTAAAATTAGAAATGAATTTCACACTATCTTTTTGAACTGAATAGTTCATCAGTTGATTCATTTTTTGAAAGGGAAAAGAATTTGTGCACCAATTTATTTACATTAGATATATCATTTTTAATGATTTGGGAAAATTTTTAATATATTTATTAGAAATAAAAATATATATCATGTATTTATTATTTAATATATATATATATATATATATCAATATAGGTAATTGGTTTCCATATTTTTTATATGAAATGGAATAGATCTAAAATGCACTGTGTTGCATTGGTTGTCAATGAGGCATGATGTTGTCATGGAATGAATGGATGTCAAGGAATGTCAAGATGTGAATGACAAAGGATGTGATGGTGATGGTGATGAAGGAGAATGGCCATGGTAAAAAGATGCATGTCACATAGGAGATTCACTAAGTGACATAGGATGTTGTGGTTGAAATATTCTCCATGGATATCAGACGATTGTAGAACTGATCTTAATGTTTCAATACTTGTATCAAGGTGATACTAAGTGACAAAACTTGAAGAATGAATGATGATGGAACATCAGACGATTGATGAGCTGATCTTCATGTTCATAGAACTTGTATCCTGATGATACAATGTCACAACAATGTTAGAAGACCATGCATTGTTAAGACAATGCATGAGGAGATGAAGATGATCCATCCACACCTTCTAAGTGGATGAAGTGAGATGAAGAAGTCCATGCACTATCACTTAGTTCATGTGAATTAGAAGATGATCCAACTTAATCTATGATTGGATCAATGAAGAACATATTGAAGAATTATTTGATTCAGTAGCTTTGGTTGAAGATGAACCTTCAGGAATTCGATATCCTAAGTGAAGATCATATGAGAGGAGGATTGATGAATTATTAAGAAGAAGGGAGAATTAATTAGAGGAAGATGTGGCATCTGGAATTTACCCTTGGGTTACTTTGTTTTTATACAAAGTCCCGAGTCTCTAACTCTAGCAAAAATTAAGCCACCAAGGGCCAGCCTTAAGGGTTCAACCCAAGGCACATGTGGGACTAAGTCACCACGCCCAAGGGGATCCCATGGGGCCATCCCAAGAGGAGGTCGGGGCCGTGTATAAGCCTTCGGGCCACGCAGGGGATCAGGCCTGTGCAGCAGGGGCGCGAGGAGCGTGCCCGTGACAAGCATAGTGGGTGCCAGTGGCGCGCCCGCAGGGAGCAGAGGTGGGCGCAAGAGCGCGCCCGCAGAGAGAACACGGTGCGGGGCGGCACCGTGGAGGGGGAAGTTCAATTGGAGAGTGGAAGGGAGTGCTAGGTTGATAAGACGCGGAAAAACCGCGCTTCATTTCGATGTGGGACGCGGGATTTTTCTGCGGAGCGAATCCTGGCTGCTCGATCGATCGCACGCCAGATCTCGACCGCACGATCGGTCCCGCGCGAGATCTTCTGATCGCGGCCGTCCAAAGATCTGATCCAACAGCCTGCGAGGTGTATCCTTCCTCGAGCCATGCCGAGGCCTCCCCGTGTGCCTCCGTCGAACCAGGAGCAACCCGAGCACCGATTTTGAGCTCCCGGCTATATCTCTCGAAGCTGAAGGCACCTTCGAGTTCGTCTCTCCGTGAGGAACTCATCCATGCATAAAAGTATACATGCATATGTGAAATGGGAGATTTCAATGAATGCCGAGGCAAACAACGTTGCCGAGGAATCAGGTGTTCGTGCTTTGCATGAATGGGCCTAAACAGAGGCCATGCACATGTTAAAATGCATGCACGTGAAAAAGCCGAAACATAAGTGAACCCGCGTGAATAGAGAGAAGAAAACAAGATTTAAGGAAATCGTGAAATCCCGAAATCGTCGGGAGATTAAAAATATCTCACGTGGAAGATGTTTCACTGCCTCTGCCAATAAAAGGAGAGCCCGAGGAGATGGATATGCTTGCTGAATATTTGAGGAGTCCCGTGAGAAGCACTCTGTGCCTCGTGAAGTCGAAGCCCCGCACAGCACCCTGCGCGGCAGTGAAGCCCGGAGCACCCCTTGCTCCGTGAGGTTTCTTTTTTCTCACCTATTGCGCGAAAGAAGAGAAATGGAGAGCTCCCTGCGTTCTTCCCTTGTGTGACAGGAAGATCCCTCACTGCCTGCATACTTGCGCGGCAGGAGGTGTTTGTGAGGCCGCTTGTTCCCTTGCACTTGTGCGCCCACAGTGGTGTTGCACCCTGTGCGCTTGTGGTCTTTGAACCCTGCGCGTCAAAAGCCACCCAAGAGCCTTGCATTCCTTGCACCCACTGACACTTGTGCGGCTTCATTGCACACAAGGAGTTCGGGCTGTGTGTTCAAAAACAGAAGAAGGCAGTGTGTGTGTGCCAAGTGGAAAAGAAGACACGAGGCCTTAGTGCCTTGTGTGAAGTGAAAGAACACTCCCTAGTGGTGTATGTCCAAAACAAGAAGGCCGAGGCTTACACCTAAATGAACTAAAACAAAATGGGTTGTGGGTGTTAAACACAAGAGAGGAGGCCAAGCTCAAGTGTGTTCCAAAGTGAAGAAGTTGTGTGTGCGAAGAGTAGAGGCCGAACCTTAGTGTGTACAAAGTGATGTGCACTCTTTGAAGAAGAACAAGACCCACACTAAATAACAACACATTTGTGAGTGTGTAAACAAAAAGAACAAAGTGTGAAGAAGGAAGAAGGTTTGTTTGCAAAAAGTATTTACACCCATTGTGGGTTTATCACACCAAGGAGAAAAAGGGGAGTGCATGCTTGTATGCATGCACGTGCACACGTGAACAAGCTCAAATCTGGTTGTGTGCATTTGAGTTGTCCAAGACCAGAAGATCTTGAAGAATTTGAGAAGCCATGCAGTCAATGCATGAGGATGCAGAGATGCCATGCACTCAGTGCATGAAGTTGATGTGAAGTCAGACTGAGCCAGACTGAAGTTAAAGAGATTAGTTGTCTGAGTTTTCAGTGATTGAGAAGACCCTGATCAACAGAAGTGATCAGAAGTTGTGAGCAAGACCAACAGACCTTTTCATAGGCTGTTGAAGATTCTTGAAGAGAGAGGCCAGGTCATCCTTAGAAGAAGGAGATAAAGCCTGAGCAAGACGAGAAGACCTGATCAACTCAAGTGATTAGAGGTACAGAGCAAGGCCAGCAGTCTTTATCCCAGACTGCTGAAGATACTTGAAGAAGCTTAAAGAGAAGAATAGCTACTCGTGTGACTCGAGGAGCCAGGAGAAGCCCCCTGTGAGACTCAGGGCGGAAGAAGTCTTCAGTGGGATTCTGGAGCAGGCCAGTGGGACTCTGGTAACACTGTGGGACACAGTATAAAGACCCTCCTGTGGGACTCAGGAGAGATACAGTGGGACTCTGTATCGACCATTGTAATACTAACCGATTATAATGGAGAAACCATGTTGGGGTGTATAACCAACATGGAAAGGACGTAGGCCTTTGGTGCCGAACCTTGTAAATCCTTGTGTCCTGTGCCTTTACATTTATTGCATCACTCGAGGAAAGGCTGAGAGATACAAGAAGAGTGGATCGAGGCTTTAACCAGCCATAGAGGTTTAATTGATAAGGAATCAATTAGTAAAAAGTTTTAAGGGATCACTGATTCACCCCCTCCCCCTCTCAGTGATTCACACTGATCTGGGCACTTCAAGATCTTTAAGACTATATATCAACATTTTATAGTTAATGGTTAAGTTTGAGGGATTTTTTGATTAAATGATTATCTCATTTAATGTAATGAACTGAGGTAGGACCATTTATATGTTTTGAACAACCTAGATATAGTTTAACTATATATATAATCACATATTTTTTATTGATGGTAAAATATCTGATATGAAGTAGATAATTGTTGATGATTTAGTGTAAAAATACTTTTTATACAAGTATAAGAGCATGTAGGAAAGAATATTTGTCTCCATTAGAAACATTGAAATGGTTTTCAATAGAATCAAATGATTATGTGATTGGATGGTATAATCTTGATATTAATGGTGATGCCTTTAACAAAAAAATATAATGATGTGAAGAGAACCATTCAAATTACTGGGGTCATGGTCATCGTAGAAGAATTAAATTTTTCCAGTGGAAATGTTAATAAATCATTTTTTTGCATCAACCGCATATTTCGGAGTCATTGTGTATATATGTGAAAATTACAATAATAAGTTTTTTAGAAATATGATTATGTAAAAATTGGATGATGGTGATAGTAGGGGAAATAATGTTGAATACATATTTTCACATGTTGATTTGAAATGATTTAGTCACAAAGGGGAATTATTTAACCCTAAGACACATGAATGTTAGATATTTTATGTTTTTAATCCATCATAAGATTAGTGGTTTTTTGGATTACAAGGAAAAACTATTTGTTTTCTTATTGAGGATAATTATGTATTTTTTTGACTTATATGTCGTTTCTTCTTCTATAATGTGATTTATAAGTGATAAAAATGATTATAAGGTAGATGTAGTCAATGCTATGTGAAATGAACATGTAGCAGGTACGTGATAAAACACTATGTTTCCATTGTAATGATAATGGTAACTATTTAGATTTTATTAATTAATTTAATTTGGATACATAAAAACTATATTTTTCATAATTTAGTTGATAATATATATATATATATATACATATATAAAAATTCATTACTTTAATTATTTTTAGTAAATTTTCTTATACAATAGCTCTAGTAAATGATTTTTTATTGAAAAACCTAGCATATATCATTATGTTATAGTAATATTTATAGATATAAATTAACATTTCTATGTCCAAGATATTTAAATTTATGAATTTTGACCATTTATATCATTATTTAATTAATGTGTCTATCTATTAGTCTTTTTGTGTAGGGTTTTATTAGGAATCGTGACATAATTATTTTCTATAAAAATTACTAAAGTGTGGATATATTTTATTACATACATGTCTAGTTCTAGGTTTTCTCTTTTATAGTAATGTGAAGGAATAAAAATTTAATTACATTCAAATTTTTAATAAAGAGAAATAGAGAAAGTGGATCATTTACTGAGTGTCAAATTCCTTTCTTTCAAATCTTGTAACCATGTTACTTTTTCATTATATGAAGCGGTGCTGCATTCTATTATAAAAAATCATAAATTTTTTTATAGAAGTAAAATATTTATTTTGTATACAATTATTTGTAGTATTACAGGTGATCCTCTTATGGTGAGGGTCTTCTTATTCATTTATATAGATCATAACATCTATATTTGGTAGATATTTTTTAAAAAATTATCTGATAAATACCATTTATCATAGAGAAAATCAGATAAATTTTAGCATTAATGATAATAATAACATTTCTCCCCCAAATGAAGAAACTTTTAGTAGTTATATCACTATGAAGTGTTGTTCCAAGATTACCATTTTATATCCTGATAATATGTCTATAAAATATATGACTAAAGTTAATATGTAGGAGCACATAACTGTAAAATATATCAATTGATTTATTTATTACATTGATCATCAATAATTATATATTTTATATTAGAAAAATTCATTAATTTAACTTACAGATGAAATTCAACTTTCAAAAATATGGTCGTAATATAGAAAAGGTGTCTATATTTAGTAGTAGATCGACGGAGAGATTTTAAACGAAAATTGAAAAAAAATTCATGTTATAGAATGAAAACCCTTGGATAGTGTATTACTATGTATATTTAGATATAATCACTAATTTTATTTACAAATGACATTGTTAAGAATTAATGGTCTGAAAATTATTTTATATAGTAAAATTTATTACGTATCACGTAACTTCTAATTCGGTTTTTTTATATTAGATACCTACTTGAGATCTCACTAGGAGATATAGCTTCATAATGTATAACCTTCATTGTTTATCACATTGAGGGGTCATTTTTTGATCATAAATTGATTCATGAAAATTTTGATTAATTAATATCTATATACAATAGTTGTAGAGAAGAGGTCCATTTTATTTCACTATCTCCAAAAACACTCTATAAAAATGGGTAAGATTTGAATTTTAAAAATTAAATGAGTATCATATAGATCAATTAAGAAATGTACCTTGTTGAGTTTTGTGAAATTTATTTTATTTTTCATGATTATTTGAATTTTTAGATTATTATCACATGTTTAAAATTTTATATTTCACTTCTGGAACAACATAAAGAGAATTTGATAAAGGGTCCATTTGTCCCAATGGGTTGGATGGATATTCATGATACTATATTATGAATTTCAGAATACCCCAGTCATATAAAATTATGTAATGGGGAGTCAATATTAAGAATATTGATTCCATCAAATTAAAAAATAAATGTTTGAAGAAATAAATTCAATAAATGTTCAAATTGAATACCCAAAATAGTCCATGGTATTCCAAATTGAATTATGTTTACATGCCATGTTTAAAGATATCACAATTCAGTCCCAACCACTGTTTTAAACCTTGATCATAAACCTCCTTATTTTGACCTGACCAAATATTATGTTCTACATACTTTTGATACCCATGTGAATATTTTAGGTTATGGAGTCTCAAATATTTCTATAGATTATATAATTAACAATCTTATGTAATTTAATCATATAATATAATCTGTAAATTATATTATGAATCATAATTATCTCATGTAATTTATTGTTGAGGAGGTTACTAGAGTTGTAGATTTTAAAGGTTATTGTTTAATCTGGTTGGTTATCAATCTTGGTCACCAGACATAGGAGGTATTTAGTTTCTTTTAAATTATAAATTACATTATATTGAAAATTACTTATACATTTTTATTATATTTAATTTATATTGGATTATCTAAAACCAAAATAATAAATACAAGAGTAACCAATGGATCTAGAACTAAGAACTTTATACGCATCTTATATTTTTGTAGTCATTTAAAATGTTAAAACAAGATATGATGGATATTTTTGTTCTTTATATTCTCACTTTACATGTGTTTTTTTCTATATGATATTTTATAATTCATTTTTTATTTATCTAAATAAATATGACATGAATTCAGTTAATTTAAAACCTTTTAAATTATGTATCCCAAAACTCTTTTTATTAGAACTTATAATACTGAAATTTATAGTTTTTTTATTACAAAATATAATTTAAAGGATATAAAATTGATAAATATTATATTATAGTTTCCTATATATTTGATAGAATATAAAATTAATGGTTTTGGTGATGGTTTTATCCATTACTTGGTGGGTAATATGACTAATATAAGCATAAAGTAATAATAATAATAATTCCATAAGTTTTTATATTTTTACATTTTAGTGGTCATTGGATGTTAAGTGTATTATTTCATCATGAATGAAAATTATATTGGGTTTTATGTTTATTAGGTGGAGATCATAACAGTTTTATAGAATTGTTAAAAATGTAAATTTTAAACCTTTTTGTGAGTAATTAAATATGTATTAATCTTATTATACATGTTTTGTTAGATTGGATAAGAAAATTATGGTTGTATGGGACGTTAAGAAATGATCACTTGCTGATACAGGATCTAAATAATATTAAATACACGAAACTAATGGAAATTAAATTTTATATTGGATAATATTATTATTAATATATATAAAATTATTTGTATTTTATGTTAATATTCCATTTACATTATTTCATCATTAAAAGGAAATTTGGGTTGTGTTTACTATGATTTATGATTCACATTTGATAGAATTTCATCAATGGAAATGAATATATTTAATAAAGTTAGTTATATTAAATATTACACATTTTATATCAAAATAATTTATTTTTTAATCATTTAAAATTCATTATTATTGTGTATTTTCAGTGTACTGTATTATATGGTTGATGGTCTAACCCACCATTGAATTTGATTTCAAAACAATTTTTTATATATGGTTGATAAAAGAAATTAAATATGATATGTCTCTATTTTAATTAAATTTTAAAAAATTCGTATTTTTATATATTTATAATGTTCTTATTTTTTAGGTTCGTAGTACAGAGAAAAAATTTCAAAATGTCTTGACACATACATGTTATTCTATTATGTAAAAATATTAAAACAATATATGTATGTTTTTATTATAAATAGACATATAATCATACTGATAGGGCCTTTGGTCTCTGGTTTTCCCAAAAAATGTTGTTAAATTACATTGTCCATATCATTTTTAAGGTCATACCCAATGACAAACATTTCTCAGATTTTTATGAGTCTTTCCAAATGTATTTCAGAGAAAAAATGTGGAAAGATGGATTTTAATGTAAATTTTGGTTAAAAACAAAATTGGATGCCAATATATGTTTTTATGGTTTTAGACATCCATTTTTATCCAAAAATATATTGAAATAAAATTTACTTGTATGTTTTAGGTAAAACCCGTGAAAAATATTGTTAATTTTTTTGAATTTCTCCAAGTTGGGTTTTTAGAATACTAATAGTGATATGTAATTTTTTTAATAGATTTAAAAAATGTTGAAATCATAACACCATTATGGAAACTAATATTCATAGTATATTTTTAGAAGAAAATAACATTTAAATATCAGTTAAATTAACATTTTATTTGAGGTTTAGATCCTGGTTTTATTTAACCAAACTCATGACAATTGTTTTAAAAATCTCCATCATCATCATTATTTGAAAAGAAATATTGAAAATTTAAAAAATTGAAATTAAAAATTTCCTTCCACTACATGGAGATCAAATACAATGAAAATAGAATTATATAATTTAATGGTATTTTGGTGTCCGAAGAAAAATTACATGGTGATCTTTTCTCGTTTCCAATATTTTAACAGAAATGGTTGAAACAAATACTTATCCTTATTTCTCTATTTCATAACTTACTACAATACCAATCTCTAAGAAACATAAACAAGAATATCTATCTTTATATAGTCCAACCAAAACACTATTTCAAATCTCAATACATATTCATGTATACAAGATGAATAACTAATAATGCACTATGAGACTCATCCACCATTTCCTTTAGAAAATATTTTATGAATAGAACAAACACATAATATCAAAACCCTATCATTCCTTCATAATCAATTATAAATTCAAAAAAAATTACATTCTTATATAATTCATATTCTTCTATAGGTGCCTCCTTAATCCTTAAATGGATTGATCATCGAAAATTCAACAGGTAAAGATATGTTTTCTCCCCTTAATTATTTATAGATACATCTATTGAATACCGAGAATATTAGATCATTTTTTTATCTTTATTATATGTAATGTAGCGTGATCCCTCCAATTTAGAAAATTATATACATTTTCCTATTTCTTAAGTGGAAATGAAATAAGCATTTATAATCTTTAATAAACATTATAAATCATCTTCTACACATATTTATATCTTTTTATGTGAAGATATAATTTAAGGTTTCATAAATAGAATATATGAAACACATTTTTCATTCAAAATAATGATTCTATATCATAAATTATAGAATTATAGAATCTCATTTCAAATCGTGAGTTGATTAGTTTTTCTCATAAAACATCAATTAAGGAGAAAAATAACATATCACAATATTATTCTATATGAGGATTCATCCTACCCCCTTCTTCAATTAATAAAAATAGATTAAAAACCCTTCTCCAATATATTATAATGTATTAAAAAGTTCACGAAATAAAAATTTCATAGATTCTATCAAAATATCATCAAATTTAACTATACTAAGGATCTTGTTCCATTCTATGATTAATTTTGGAATTGATTATACAGTTGTGGGAAATTATCCATAATGAATTGATTACATCCCCTAAGATAAAGTGAAATATGGATCTCAATCATAGAGTTTGTTTCAGGATAAAGATCATTATCCACTATTATTTATGGATGCACTAATATACCCTTACATGAGATTATATAATCAATACATGATTTTTTTTCATAATTCACAGTTTAGAAATTGTTTATACACCATCTGTTTTCAAAGGGTCTTTATTTAAATATTCTTTGTTTGTCTTCATTAACTTATGTTATATTTGTATAGATTAGAGTATAATCTATAATGATTACCAAAAACAGATGAAGTTAAAATAAAATGTAACTCATCATTAAATACATGAAGATTGTTGGGGAATTAGTAAGACAAAATTTCATCATTATGCATTCATAGTGTCTTTAACTTATTTTTATTTTATTCCTTCGCCATATCCTCCATATTTGACATCAATTGATGATATAAAGAATGATTATAATTAATTTAAATGTATTAAATACCCCATGGTTTATAAAACATGTCATCAATACAAGGATGAATAAATTTATTTTTTATTTTGAACTTGTTATGTTACGGATCATCATGAAGAGTCCCAATAATCACTAAATATTCTTAAAAAAAGAATATTTTCACCCAAAGGTGTTGAAATTAGACTTATAAATCCCATCTCATGGTTCCCATGGAGTTTTTTTATCAGTTCATATATATCAAACATGTTAGTTATTTATAATTTCTTTGAAATTGTTTTAGTTTTTAGAATGAGTTATATTGAGAAGTCAATATTATTATTCTATAGGTATATATACATATCTTCTAGAAAGACATCATAAATCTATGACACAATACGAATATCATTTATGTTGAGCTACACCCCAACCAAAATGAGATAAAACCCCTTTTTAATCGTAATATAGATACATACAATGTATTTTTTACATCATATGATTAGATTTATCATCATGATAATTAAAAATCATAGGATGGTTCCTAATATCAAATATTACTTCCATTCTATGAAAATTGATTTGGGAATTATGTAGGGAATTCCAATATATTTATAAAAAAAATCAACCAGTGGGTGAATACAGATATGTTAATGAAAATCATTCCAAAATATTCAACCAAACAATAATCAAAGAATTCATATTTGATCCTCATGAAATTAATTCTCTTCATATGTAACTAAACATCGAACAATTAGGGAGGTATTTTTTCACCATTATAAAATTATTTTGAAATAAAATATTGGAATGATCCATGTTCAAGTACAACATTAATAGTTATAGAGTGTTTGATAGTTATATATTTCACCATATCATCATCAAATCCATCAATAGATATATTTATTACATTTTATTTTCATTTTTCAGTTTTATTAATATGTTATTGATGATAATCAGCATCCATAACCATCCTATTTGAGAATTGGTTACCATAATGACCATAATTATTTTCATTTAAATATAAGAGTATGGGTGATGCATTCAACGGAGATTACTCACTATTAACAACATTAGGATGCTTCATCCAATAATTTCATCATTTCATTTCCCATGGAACTTACATTCCATACTAAATATATTTTTATATCCCCAATAGAAAAGTTCCTTAATTTTTACTTCCACACATAATGAATAAAAGAAATATTCCCTTCATCTCCTTATGATTTTACAAATTTTAATTTGAGAAAAATGATTAATTTTTTATCTAATCTATTAGATAGATAGTTAATTCCAATATTTATTTCCACCATAATATCACATCAAAAAAATAATACTGATATTGAATCCATTTATGTTATTCTAGATTTAAAATCATGGTTTTATGTATTTTTAGATTTGATAAACAATACATTTAAGATACATGATAATACCAAAAGAATAGTTATCATTAATATCAAAAAATTATTTATAGGTACCAATATATTCATCATCCTTTTAACGTAACCCAAGGAATTCCTTCTCCATTTATTGAAATAAGAGTATGAGTAATGTACAAAATGAAAAATAATATCATTATTTCATCCCACCATGTTTTCTCAATATCTTCATCATGACTCGTATTATATATTATAATCCACCGTTAATCTACTTATCCATCAAAATTAAGAAAATATAAAATGTATATTAATGCAATGAATAATATCTAATTAAAAATAACATGTAAATGTCATGAATCCATTGCTCAGAAACCAGTGGATCAACCATCCAACTATATTATGGTTGATTTATCCCCATAAGGTAATCAATGTAACATTGTTCCATAGTCTTATAATTTTTATATTCATATTCATTCACATTATGATAAAAAACTATATGCATAGAAAAATATTCTTGATTACATATACCATAATTTTTGGTTGATCCTGAGGGAAATCCTTACATAATCCATAAAATTTGATATTAACACCTCTACATTAGGATCCATCCATTGAAAATAACCAAAAATAAGAGTGTAAAAAACAATAACCAATGTGGAATATAATATAATTATTAAAAATCATTTATACGATTTCTGAATAATGAAAATTTATATTCCGTCAATGAAACTATAGGTTTAATCTTTGATAAACATTTTAATTGTATATTTAGATCATTCTTGTTGTTTGGTAATAAAATGTGAATTAACATAATAATAGTAATTATTAGTGTCAAAACGTGTTTTTAGTAGGGGAACACTCACCGTGCAATAGAATTATGGCCATGGTATACTCATCTGAGTCATATATTGTGCATACCACTGGATGAATCTTTTCAAAAACCTTGTCTAAATGGACTTTCATGAAATATTTTATTCTCTAATAAAACCACACGCCATTACTAAAAATAAATTGGGATCTTATGCTATATATATGATTATTCAAAGGGTACGTACTAATTTATTCTCAAATTAGGTTTTAAATGTAACTAAACCATTCTATAATACCAATTATAGCATCCCATACTTTTCATACTATGATATTACATCTTATTTGTTGAGGGTTCATTAAATAACATAAATACCCTCATGATAATTCAATTTATATAAAATATTTGTAATCATGGAATCAAAATAATGATTTTCATGATATATCTTCATCATCACCCACTATGTACTTGATAACTAGCACACTTCTTATACATTTAATACTTAATTATTTCCATTTAAATAAGGAACAGGTAACATAATTAAAGGTGATCTTATATTATTAGTGATGGAAAATAATTTTTATTTCAATGATCCAATAAAAATAACATGATCATAATGGTATGATAAAATGAGTATAGCATTTGAAAATAATACCCTATATGTAAAAGATCATAACCATGATTCATATAATAAGGTAAGTTACATTAGAGAATATGGCGGGTATAAAATCATAGAACATAATCCTTGAGGGAATAAATTTGGCATAAATGTTTTTAGAGAATATAAAAAATCCTATAAAATAATTTACTTAGTATTCTACACTCATTTCCATAACTGTCATTGTGGATTAGGTTCACACATTAAATCATTTTAGTAGTCACGGTTTAAACACCAAATTATCAGAGTGGAAAATGTCATTTACTGAATTGTTTTCACATCTTATTCAATTATAATTTTTTTGATTAGATTTCTATCCACAGTTAAAGTATTGGAGGTAAATAAAACTCAAAGATCACATGTCACATAATGATATCCACAAATATGTGATCTATAGGATCATAAATCATTCATTATTTCGTAACCCATGAAGGAGTATCTAGTTTCATAAAAAATAATTAATGGAATCACTTGTGGTAAAGAAATAGGTTTTCATATATATTTAAACATCATAATCACAAGCCATCTATAGTAAATATAAAAGTGGAATAATTTCTTATTATCTCTAATAAATCATAAATAAGTTATAAGAATTAATCTTAGATGAAAATTAACAAAAAAAATATGAAATGTGATATTTCATGTGAAAACTACAATTTTCACATCGAAATCACATCAGGAAAATTTAAAACTTAAAAAAGGTTATGGAAAAATATTCCTTCAAAATAATAATGGAATATTTTAAAATATTATTTAATGTATGTAGTGGTTATGATGGTTTTTATTCACTCCATGTTGAATAATTTAATGGAAATCATTCATTTCAGGATATTGTAAAAATGTTAACATGTTCATCATTTGGAAAATGACAGGAAAAATGCATTTAAAACATTCTTAAAAAGATCAGTGATGGTTAAAAATAAAATTAAACAACCCTATAATAATATTATATGTTTTCTTGAGTAAATTTAAAAAAACATAAATATATGAATAAAATGGAATTTCAATCGAAGAAATAAATAATGAAATATTTCTTTAAAAATATTCATTTAGACTCTTGAGATCATAGTGGGAAAAAATGAAATGTAAACATCTATTACTAGGTTAGAACTAATAGATTACAAAATGAAAATTACTTTTTTTATTAGGATCATATACATTCCTCTATTGAAATTCAATCATATATATTCCCAAAAAAATTGATTGAAACGAAAATCCTCTACCTCGAGTTCAACTTCCATCCAATGCACTCTGACATCATGTATACTGAATTTTTATTTATTAGAATTATATAAAAAATTTATTAAAAATATAATGATATTATATATGACCCACTTTTAACATTCCAACTCTGATTTATTAATTATTTCTTATTAAAATAGACTTTTTATGGTGAAAAAAGTTATGTTCTTCAAGAAATTTCAATTCATAAGTTTCAATCATTGTATATTTATCATGGTTCCATCACCTAAAAAAATTAATCAATATATATATATATATATATCATATATATTTATTAAAAAAATACTTTTACCCAACTATTAATGAAAGAGATAGATGAATGGATTACACCGTTTCTGGAGACGATAGGTCTTATGAATGCAAGAATTCCCTTTTTATTGTTTGATGGATAAATTTAAAAAAGGACTATAATAGTTAGACATTAAAAAATTAATACTATGTCATATATATAAACATATATATATATATTTCAAGAACCATCCCACGGGGCCCGTGTCGTGACTACCCCAAACCCACCTTCCATAGGCTAGGGGTTGGCAACTAGCACCGAAAGGCATATACCTAAAACCGGGAGGGAATTTCCTTTAAACCTATAAACTCACAAAAACTAAACACATAGCAAGATACAAAAACATGGTAATGTATATAGTAAACAAGGTGTGTGCAGTAAGTCAAGGGGTCGGAATACAAGCCCTACTGGAAAGTACAAGTAAAACTGGAAAGTATAAGTAAAACTGAAAATAGCTCATGTGTACACCTACCAAGGATCCTACCTTGGAGGTTGGTACAGTTCAAAAATGGCTGTCTCTGTGGTACACCTCATCTGAGGTCCAACTCCATGCAACCTTCATTCCTGATACCCTCATCCACAACTAGTGTTTTTCATTGTCTGAACAAGACACAACAAGGTGCAAGTGTAGCCTGTGAATGGGTGATAATAACTACACTTAGTGGGGACCCCAAGACCCTCATCCGTCTACTATAGTTCCACAAAGGAATAACCACAAAGCACGAAGTAATAAGCATCAACTCTACATAGGTATATTCCCATACATATACATAAGTTATCAAGATATACTCATCTTACACAAGAGGTAAGAATACCACAAAGGCAACACCACGAAGGTATAAGGAAAACCTAGTTTGAAGACTCAAGTCACACCAGATATAACATAAGTACAAAAGTATATAAGATTAGTCTTAAAGCTTGATAATCTTATTCTGTTAAGTAGCACTACTTCTGAAACACACAAGATCGATAAGTAACTAACCCTCGCTGACCCACATTGGATCGATAGGTACTTAACCCCTACTGACCCACACAGAATATGACCAACACAGTATTGGTATGCGCTGACCCACATAGGATCCTGGAGCGCTGACCCACACAGAATCGGTATGGACTGACCCACAAAGGATCGATGTGCGCTGACCCACATAGGATTAATGTTCTTCCTTCACGTTATAGCCTTCCACAAGATTCCTCGCACCTAGTGTGGTAGAGTTCTATAGAATATGTATCTCGTTATTTTAGTCATACCTCGACCACCACTATGATCCACCAAAGGTGTAACCAAAAGGACCGCCATGTAATAATGGTTTCAACGCGACAAACAGTGTGTTAGTCGGACTCATGGTTTGTGAGTTATTAGTGTTTCCATTCAGAGGGCCAAGTTGAATTCATGTTCGATCCAACATGGACATAATCCAACTTTATAAAAAAACTCATCTGGATTATTCCAAAATTACCTTATTTATTCAAGTATTTCGGCGTCGCAAATGGTTCGTCAAACGGATGCCCGATTCTCAAGATATGGCCACAAAGGTGTATCGGGGTCCAGATGGGCCCGGGTCCGGTACGACCCAGTCAGATCGACCCAACCTGACCCGGCCAGATCTGACCTAGTTTGAGTCGAACTGGCCTGACTCCGTTCTAGCTTGGTTAGTTTGGGCGGTGGTGGGCCCAGCCCGCTGGGCCACGGACTAGCCCGACCCACTGGGCGTAGACCACTAGGTGCGGCCCACTGGGCCAGGCCCGCTCAGTTGCGTGTGGTCCACCCGGCTGGGTGTGGTCCGCCCTAGCCACCACCCAGGGGAAGGAACCCCTCGTTTTCCAAACGGTCTGTATACTATTTGGCTAGTGTGATGGACCCACCAGAGCTGTCCCGCTAGGCTAACGCGGCCGACCGGAAAGGTCGGCCCTCCTTCCAGCGATGCGGATGCCCGCCGCTCATCCTGTGGTCGGCCGGTTTCTGGCCACCTTGGTGTGCCACCGCGGCCGATTGGTCGTGACCTTCTCCTCTTCCGGAGGCATGGATGAGCATGTCTCCTCTCACGGTCGGCCGATTGCCGGCTGACTTGGTTTGCCGTTGCGGCCGACGGGTTGCCGAATTCTCCTCTACCGGCATCACAGATGCACGCCGACCCACCTCCTCATGGTCGATCAGCGTGTCGGACGTCGTCCTCCCACTACCGCGGCCGACGGGCCACGACCTCCTTTTCTTCCGTTTGCACGGACGTGCGTCGCCCCAGTTCCATTTGGCTAGCTGGGGTTCTAGCTGCCACCTTCTTTCGCCGCGATCGACAAACCACAGACTCCTTTGGAGGTGCGGTTGTGTTTCCACTGTCATCGTGACCCGTGAAGAACATGTCAAATAAAGAGGATTATGGAGGGATTGGGTCGTGTTTGTTTGGCATGCACCCTCCGCATTAGAGAGATAGAATGTGGTTAAAGTTATTTAAATCGACATTAAAACCATGAAGAATAGTAAACAAATCCCTACCTTGACATTCGTAGGAGATGTCACGAGGAAAGAGAAGAAGATATCGATGTTCGTTTCTCCCATTACACGCTTCCGATCTGAGCTTGTGCATCATCCTCATTCTTGATATGTAGGACGTTCTTCATTGAAGAGTTTCTTCGTTTTGAGGATCTCCATTGTTGGAGAATGTTTCTCGAAATTTGTCCCAAGGTTCTCCAATTTACAATGATTCTCTAACAAGAAAATGAGGAGCCAAGATTAATTAAATTATGCTAATTAAGCCAATTAACTTTGGCACATTTATTTGGGTGAATTACATGGTTTAACTCACAATAAAGATGGATTTCAAGGGTCAGGTGGTCCCCACCACTAAATTCAAATGGGAGGTTTCAAGCTCGGGTGGTCCCCAACACTATATTTAAAAAGGCAGTTTCACAGAGAAAAATAAAATGGTGTCGACTTATTTTATTTTTATTCTTTTAACTCTCTCACGAAAACTCTGAAAATATAACTTATACTCTCAACCTACTGTGGTCAAGGTGGAGGTATCCATAAGCGAATATCGGCACTATGAGTTCAATGGTGTCCGAGGATTCAATTCTGATCACCGGTTCATAAGTTACAAAACATCACTCTCGCGTTCACTGAATGTACCCGAAAGAATATTCATAAATTCATTCAAAGAACATCGGGCCTCAAAATCACACGCCGTCAATTTTTATGGACTCATAAAATTTCCACATAATTAAAAAAAATAAATAGAAAAATACAAGTGTTTAAATTCTCCCCACCTCAGGGCTTTGCATCCCCGAAATCCACAACACATACTAGGAAAACATGTTGGGGTACGGTGCATGAATATGAGCCTCCCACTCGCACGTGCTCTCCGGGAGGTTCCAGTAATATCATCGTACCGAACCTAGAGGTATCGATCGCCCACGTAGGAATCTCTCCTATCAATCATCAATATCTACTGGAACCTCTGAAAACATCGCCCCATCATCGATGTCCAGCTCTCTATGTTCGATGATGTGCGAAGGATCATGTACATATATCCTGAGCTGGGATACATGGAAAATTTCATGCACCTGGTGGAACTAAGGTGGCAGAACTAAGAGGTAATCCACCTCGCCAACAGTACTAAGGACCTGAAAGGGTCCCATGAACCTCAGAGATAAATTTCCACCCCGTCCAAATCTCTGCAAACATCATCGAGGTGAGACCTGTAGGAAGGCATGGTCACCATACTCGAACTCCAGAGGTCTCTGACTCCTGTCATCATAGGACTTATGTCTGCTCTGTGTAGTCTTCATCTTCTCCATGGTGATCTGCATCTTCTCTGTGGTAGCCCATACCATCTCTGGTCACACGAGTGCTAACTCCATTATGTCAGTCCAACACTGACGTGACCTTCAAGGATGACCGTACAACTCCTAGAATGGTGACATACCGATAGTGGAGTGTTAACTATTGTTGTACGCAAACTCCACCAAGGTAAACTGATCCTCCCAGTTATAGCTGAAATCAAGGATGAAAGCACACAACATGTCTTCAAGTGTCTGAATTGTCAACTATTTCTGACCATCCATCTGAGGATGGAAGGCAGTGCTCAACTGATGTTGTGTCTCGAACACCTCCGGAAACCCCTTCCATAACCGAGAAGTAAAACATGCATCATTATCAGAGACAATCGTAGATGGCACCCCATGGAGCCGTATAATCTCTTGTACATGGAGGCGTCTCATTCCCTCTACTAATTCAAGCGCTCTGATAGGTAGGAAGTGGGCCGACTTGGTGAGACAGTCAATGATCACCCATGTGAAATCATGTCCCTTAGATGTGAATGGATGTCCTATCCCAAAGTCTATGGAAATTACAACCCACTTCCACTCAGGAACCTCTAATTTCTGATCTATGACAGCTAGAACCTGATGCTCTGCATTCACTTGCTGAAAAGTGAGGCATCCTGAGACAGACTCTACTACTGCTTTCTTTATTCCCGGCCATTAGTGCTGATACTGAAGGTCCTGTTACATCTTTTCCATTCATGGATTTACCGCTATAGGGGATTGATGGATGTCCCTCAAAACATACTCCCTTAGCTCCACCGGTACCATAGTACATCCTCTGAAGAAGATTACGTGCTCCTCTTCTTCAGAAAATACATTAGGTGCTTCCCATGTGGATATCTAAGCACGTTGATCCTTGCAATCAGTGACCCCAAGCTGTGCCTCCCTGAATCTTTGAAGGAGTGGGGGAGTGACTATCAGAGACTGAAGATAAGCTGCTCTTTCTCAATCCATGTAGGATTTCTGCAAAGTGGATAGCTTCTTCATTGCCTCACTCAACAATTGTATACCAGATTTCCTATTGAGTGAATCTTCTACTATGTTCCTCTTCCTAGGAGTATAGACTGTCTCGAAGTCATAGTCCTTGAGGAACTCAAGACAACGCCACTATCTCAGGTTCAGGTCTCTCTAAGAGAAGATATACATGAGACTCTTGTGATCAGAGTAGACTGTAAAAAATTCTCCCATAAAGTAGTGTCTCTAAAAATTCATGGCGAATACCACTACTATAGACTCCAGGTCATTGGTAGAGTAGTTATTCTCATTTTGTATCAACTTTTGATAACCATACGTGATCACTATTGCTCCTTCATTAGGGTACATCCAAGTACGGTCCCTGATGTGTCCTAGTAGACTATGTACCCAATGCCCTCCTCTGGTAACCTCAATATTGGGGAACTCTTAATTCTATGTCTTAGCTCCTGGAAACTCCACTGGCATATGTCTGACCACATGAAGGGTTTACTCTTCTTCATCAATGCTGATAAGGGTGTCGCTACTCTGGAAAAGTCATGCACAAGCCCTCGGTAGTAACCATCCAAACAAAGGAAACTCTGCACCTTTGTCACACTCTTGGGTGGCTCCCAAACAAGAACAGACTCAATCTTTGTAAGATCCACTACATCTCTATCCTCCGAGATGGTCTATCCTAGAAAGTGGACTTCTCATATCCATAACTCACACTTCAAGAGATTACCATAAAGCTAGTGCTCTCGGAGTGTGTCCATAACTATCTGCAGATGATAAACTTTCTCCTCCTCTGTTGTTGATTATATCAGGATGTCATCGATTAAGACTACCACAAAGTGATCGAGGTATGGCTGGAATATCATGTTCATGAGTCACATGAACACTTCTGGGGCGTTTTTCATGCTTAATGGCATAACCAAGAACTCATAATGGCCATACTGGCAACTGAAGGTCGTCTTCTACACATCCTCATCACATACCCTGAGCTGGTGATCACTTGACCTGAGGTCTATAAACAAAAACCATTGTCCTCCCTTCAATTGATAAATAAGATCGTCAATCCTCAAGAGTGGGAACTTGTTCTTCCCATTTACCTGATTCTTGCACCAATAGTCCACACAAAGTCTCAAACACCCATCAACCTTCTTGGTGAACAAAATCATGGTTGCCCAAAGAGAAACACTGGGCCTAATGAACCCCATGCTCTGGAAGTCCTCCTTCTATACTCGCAGCTCTCGAAGCTTAGCGGGTGCCATCCAATATGCTAAAGTAGATATCAGTGTCTTCCGCAGGTACATGTCAATATAAAATTCCACCTCTCTTTGAGGTGGTAGACCGAGAACATCATTAGGGAAAACATCAGCTTACTTATCCACAACTAACTGATAAGTTGGACTCTCAACGTCAACCGCTCCAAGGGTAAGGCTAGCCAACTGATGTGTGATCGGATACACCCTCCTCCGGGTAATTCCATCATGTGTTGCAAAGGTTCCCTTCTAGGTGGTAAAGAAATCTTGGTCCCATCTGTGCGTACACACCACACATTGTGCCTAATACAGTCGATCTGATCATGGACTGTGGATAACCAGTCCATACCCAAGATGGAATCTTAAGGCCTCGACGGTGCTACTAAAAGATCCCAATCGAATCTCTCACCTCCTATAGTAATCTAACACTGCCTGAACTAGTGCGTAATTGTGGAATCCACTCCCATAGGTGTCTCTAGCCATAAGGGTTGAGGGAAGGTCTCCATCAGAATCTCCGATCTCTGAAAGAGGGTCGTGGAAATAAAAGATGGAATGGAACCTATTTCTATAAGTGCTGAA
This sequence comes from Viscum album, assembly GCA_963277665.1. Classification (NCBI taxonomy): domain Eukaryota; kingdom Viridiplantae; phylum Streptophyta; class Magnoliopsida; order Santalales; family Viscaceae; genus Viscum; species Viscum album. Next base: position 1,551,563,975 of record OY728129.1, read on the forward strand.
GATAAGGTAGAGCAGTCACCAAATGTACCTCGAATCATCTTCAGAGTGCCATGGTCCAAAGCCTCAGATGCCTGAAGCTGAGCTCATCCCTGTCCACCTGTTTCCTATTATCGAGGTTGACCACCTGGTGGTGGTGTCTATAGAGCCTCGAATCGCCACCCACCACCTACATCATGGCCTTCTCCTCTTCCATATCCTCCTCCTGCCTATATAATTCCTCGAACGAATCGTTTCCTCTTCCTAGGCAGTCCTTCAACCATTTTTTGGTCATCCATACAGTGGGTCGGGCAGTTGCAATCTATGTGACCCTGCCAGCCGCACAATTATCACAACATGTTCCTCACATGTCCTACTCTGTCTCGAGAGCCCCGCACCATTGACCCTTTATCCTACGGTCGTTCAACTATAGGACTTGTCCTCCGGGACCTCTACATCATCTGTCTACTGCCAGCTGCATATGTCTCTGCTACATAATGTCTGGTGGTGGGTCTCGCTTTCAGTGACTGCTCTGCAAGAGAGATCTCCACTAAGAGTGTTCGCTCTAACACCTCTTCCTATGTTCAGATGCTGAGAGAAATCATCAAAGATTTAATCTCACTTATGATACCATGCTCAATGGTTCAGTTCCTGAAGAAAGGATCATGCACCGTGTCAATGGAGTAGCATGAGAGGTCTATTAACCATGCTAAATACTGAGCCACGATCATGCAACCATGGTGTAAGTGGAGAAGATCCTATATTCACACTGAGCGTAAATTCTCTGGTATGAACTCTTCCCTAAAAATCATCTCGATGTCGCCCCAGATGAGAGTGACCTCATTGTGAACCTAAAGAATCATAATCCACCATCTACCTGCTGCTGCCTGAAAAAGACTTGCAGCAAGGACCACTATGAGATCAACTGGTGTCACTACGTGTCGGAAAACTCTGACCATGACATCCATTCAGTCCTCAGCCATATGTGGATCCATCTCATCTCGGAACCTTGGTGGCCTCTGGCACTAGAACTCATTAAATGAACCCTAGTGGTGTGCACCCTCTACTATTGGGGTTTGTGGAATCAGCTTCCCAGCAGGTAGTGGTTCTACTGGAACACAACCAAATGGTACAACTATCGTAAGTTGGCCCTACACTAATGCCTCATCACTCGGTGGGTTGTTATCATCAACTCAACCTTGAACCATCGATGTCTATTTGTGTAGAGGCATCCTTAAAAGAAACAGGTGTTCCACATTCAATAAGTTGTAAATGGTGAGCTGACTCAAAGAGATCACAAGGAAAACTTTCCAAAAAAAACACACACAATTTCTATTTTTGTGTACTGAGTCGGAAATCAGAAGTCGAGGTACTGGAGTATGGATACGTTGGCTGCCACACCAACATAGAATTCCTAAAATTGATAAACACACTCATAACACTTAACACTATTTCTGATTAAAATATTAGAGTCCATGTTATTCGGTAGAATCGACCCCCCTAATACAAATTTGTCACGACCTGTCCCCCGGGGCCTGGGTCGTGACTACCCCAAGCCCACTTTCCATAGCCCAGGGGCCGACGACTAAGCCCAGAAATATATATCCCTAAAACAAGTAAGGCATTGCCTTTAAACCTGTAAACTCACACAAACCAAGAACACAACAAGATAAAAGCACAATGTAAACTATATAGTAAACATGGTGTGTACAATATGTAAAGGGGCTGGAATTCAAGACCAACTAGAAGTTACAAGTAAAACAGGAAATTACAAGTAAAAATGAAAACAAATCCTATGAACACCCACCACGGATCCTATATGATGGGTATATATAGTTCTCAAATGATTTTCTATGCGGTATGCCTCGTCTAAGGTCCACCTCCAAGCAGTATATAGTCTTGGTACCCTCTCCCTGAGTTAGTGATGTCTATCATCTGCATAAGACATAACAAGGTGCGGGTGTATCCCATGAAGGGGTGAGAATAATGATACTCAATAGAAACCCTAATACCCTCGTAGGTCTCCTAGAGTTCTGCAAAGGAAAACCCATAAATCATGAAGCAATAGGCATCAACTATACATAGGTATATTCCCATACATAAAAGTAATTTGTCAAGATATACTCATCTCCCACAAGATGGAAGAATACCACAAAGGTAACACCATGAAGGTAGAAGTACCACACATGTAAAAGACTCAGCTCACACCAGATATAACATAAGTTAAAAAGTACAGATGATTATTCGTAAAGCTAGATCATCTTATTGTGTTAAGTAGAACTACTTCTGACCCACACATGATCGAAAGGTAACTATCCCCTTCTGACCCACACATGATCGATGGGTAACTAACCCCCACTGACCAACACAGGATCTGACCCACACAGGATTGGTATACGCTGACCCACATAGAATTGCTGAGTACTGACCCACACATGATCGGTATGATCTGACCCACATATGATCGCTATGTGCTGACCCACACATGATCAATGATCTACCTTCATGGTACATCCCGCCACATGATTCCTTGCACCCGACACGCTTGAGTTATATAGAATCTATCTCTAGAGATATCGGTCATACCTAGATAGCCACTAAGCTCGAGAAATGAGTGACACAAAGGACCTCCATGTTGTAAGGGTTTCAAAGTGATAGACGTTGCGTCAATCAGACACATGGTCTGTGAGTTATTAGTGTTTCCATTCTGAGAGACCGGTTGGATTCAGGTTCGATCCAACCTGGCCATAATCCAACATTATCCAAAACTCAAGTGAAGTATACAAAAAGGACAGTATTGATTGAAGGATCATGATTCCATATATGGTTTTTCAAACGGGGGCCTGGTTCTCATGATATGGCCAAAAGGCGTATCTAGGTCCAAATGGGCCCAGGTCTGGTCTGACACTGTCGGACTAACCAGACCTAACCCAGCCTGAGCCAATCAGACTCATCCCGGTTCTGGTTGACCTGTCCTGACACGGGTTCAGACCGATTGGGTTGGTTCGTCGTGGGCCTGTCCATCTGGGCCACTGATTAGCTAAGCGTAGGGGCGCGACCGGCTGCGGTGCGACCTGCTTGGCTTGGTGCGGTCCGCCATGATGGTTCTTGTCCGCCCTTTCCGCCACTCAGGGGAAGGTGCCCCATAGTTTTCCAAACGGTCCATGGATCGTTTAGCTAGTGTGTGGGATCCGCAGGAGTGGCCTCGCTTAGCTGACACGGCCGACCGGATACTCCGACCCTCCATTCAGCAGTGCGGACATGCGTCGCTCCTCCCGCGGATGAAGGGTTGTCAGCTGCCATGGTACGCCACCACGGACGATGGGTCGCAACCTTCTCCTCTACCGGCATCGCAGACGCGCACCACTCCTCCCGCATCCATCCAATTTTTGGCCACCTTAGTGCATCGTTGTGGCCGACGTGCTGCGGCCTTCTCCTCTACCGGTGGTGTGGACGCATGTCGCCCCACCTCCATGTGGCCAGCTGGCATGCCAGCCGTCGTCCTCCCACAGCTACGGCCGATAGGCCACAGCCTCCTTCGCTTCTGGTGGCACAGACGAGTGCCACCCTAGTTCCAAGAATCCGTCTGGGGTTCCGGAAACAACCTTCCTTCACCACGGTTGAAGGACCATAGACTCCTTTGGCGAAACGGTTGTGTCGTCGCCGTCATCGTGATCCGCGAATAACATATCAAATAAGGAGGATTGTAGAGGGATTGAGACTTGTTTTTTTGACCCAATACCTCAATGTTAGACTGATCGAAGGTGGTTAACAAGATTTCAGTCGATGGATAAACCGTGAAGAAAAATATACAAATACCTACCTTAACGTTCGTAGGAGATTTCACGAGAAAAGGGAAGAAGATGCCGACGTTCGTTACTCCTGCACCACGCTTCTGATCTAAGCTCGTGTGTCGTCCACCTTCTTGATCTGGAGGACATCCTTCGTTGAATAGGTTCATCATTTGGTGGATCTCATTTTTTGGAGAATTTTTCTCCAAAGCACTCCCAAAGTTCTCTCGTTTCTAACAATTCTCCAACAAGAAAATGAGGATCCAAGATTAATTAAGTTATGTTAATTAAACCAATTATAGTTAGTATATTTAATTCGAGGGATTACGAGGCTTAACTCACATTAAATATGTAGTTCAAGGGTCGGGTGGTCCCTAGCACAAAACTCAAATGAGATTTTTCAAGCTCGGGTGGTCCCCACCACTAAATTCAAAAATGAGGTTTCACAGGGAAAAACAAAATGTTGTTGTCTTATTTGTTTTTATTCTTTTAACTATCTGACAAAAAATCCAAAAATCTAACTTCTACCCTCGACCTACTACGGTCGAGGTGAAGGTATCCTTAGGAGAATATCGGCGCTTTGAGTTCAATGGTGTCCTCCGATTTTAATTCCGAGCACCAGATCAAAAGTTACCAAACACCATTCTCACGCTTACTGAACATACCCGAAAAAAAGTTCAAAAATTCATTCCGGTCACACTGGGCCTTGGAATCACACGCCGTCAATTTTTGCACACTCATAAAATTCCCATATAATTAGAAAAAATAAATGAAAAAAATCTGGGTCTTTAAAATATATATATTATTCATTAGATCTATTTTTAATTAAAGTCCTATAAAATCTACATGAAAATAAAATCACATTGTTTTGTGGCGGTGGTATTCCCACATACACATGACGGACATTATGGTTATCCAAAAAGATTTGAAGGTAAGAATATTGGAATTATATTATAATTCAATAAGTATATTTTTTTCATTAATAACACATATATTTATTATACCAATCATATTAACTATCCCTAATAGGTGGTGATGGGAAATATTTTATATTGGTTCTAGGAGACGATAACCCATAATTAAGCACAAGTGATACTTTCACATCCATTTGATTAGAAATAGGGTAATAAATCTGGTTTAATAATTATAATTTCCATTTATAATATTAAAATTTATGAATTTAATATTATATCGTTAGGACCATTGATTTATAAGAGGTAATGATGAAGTAAAAAAGAAGTTGATTAGTAAATGTGTTAACTTGAACTTTGGAATAACTCATATGGATCTCATCATATAGACCATATCATTCCACGTGGGGGGAGATATGTACCAAATAATGTACCTAGGGATGTTACGAAGATAGATTTCTAGTATTAGGTCAATATAGAAGCCTCAATGTGTTGTTAAGGTGAGGATGGAGGGGTGTCCATTTTTATGGGAGGGAGATAACACACTTGGAATGTCATAAAATATTAAAAACCATAAAACTGTTTGCAAAAAAAATTCTCCCAAGTGTCCATTAATTATACAACAAATAGTTTACGGTATAAATAATACCATCTAATTAATTTTAGACTATTATTTCTATCAAATTAAACCTTTTCATTTTTATTATCCCCATTTTCAATCATTTCTTACCTTGAAATCAGTTAGATCTATTGAAATGTTAACGGTTAAATAATTTTACCATAAATTTATAAATGGATTATAAAAGGATCATGTATGATATATTCATCCAAATTATATTAACATATATTGAGATAATACTTTTATGATTTTTTGACAATTTAATTAAAAATTATTTTATAAAGAAATATCAATATTTTCAAATTTAAACTATTCAATTAATTTAAAATTATAGACACCATGAAAAATATTGAATTCAAATATTGTTCATTATATATAAAATAATATACTATAATCATCCATAAAATTATTTATCAACGATATTTTACAAGAATTTTCTTAGTTTTAATATTCATATAATCATTTATTTTATTTTTCTACTGATTGAAGATTTATTGTTTTGGTATTCCATAACAGTTCAATGTAATTATTCAATAACTAAAATAAGAAATAAATTATTGTGAAAAAAATAATTTCAAAATAACATTTATAACAAATATTTCCACATTTTCCTTAATAAAAAATTATTAAGATAATGATGTCAAGAGGGTTCTGTTTCATACAAATTTTATTCCTTAACTATAATAACCATTATATTTAATGACAAATGGAACCAAGTGTCAATATATTCATGAAATAGATTGACATGTCTTTAATATAGCCATGAAATATGATAAATGAATGATATCGATATATTTTAATTCCTTTTACTAATTTTTATCACTATTTCACCCATTTTACCCTTAATGATGTGTTAAAATTAACTATGGTTACTACTCATATAGTCCAAAAATAAAAAGGGAATATTTAATAATTTTTATGCTGATGATTAAAAATATTAAATCAACTTTTCATTATTCCATTCTATAATTAGAATAAATTTGTTTTTATAAAATTCTTCCAAACCATAATTAAAAATTGGTTTTAGATAAAAATAAAGTTATAAGAAAATTTTTTGATATATATTATTATCTTAAGAAATGAAAAAAATATTAGATGAATTTTAAAACATTGAATAATTATATAACGTATAAATTTATTTATAATAATTCAAAAATAGTATTAAATATAATTTATTAAGATAAAAACAAATTGTATTCATAAAAACATTTTTTTCCAAAAAAAAGTCATTTACATAAAGTTGATTGTTATATTAATTTTTAATCAATTTAAATTTAATGAAATGATTTATACCAGTAAAAATCATATATATTTCCATGATTATTTAATTTTATTTAAAAATTAAAATTTAATTTCTATGTAATAATTTTATTTTATATTACCCTTCATTTTGAATCACTCTTTCATGTATCACAAGAATTCAAAGGGAATAAAATTATTTGAATGTAATATATGATAAAATATAAAGGTTTTATAAAAATTAATGATACTCACATGTAATTTGATAGAATAATGATTATATTTTTAAAATCAACACACATTTTTTAATTTAAATTCCATAATAATTTTTAAAAAACATAATAGATCGATGAAATGAGTAGCATAATCAATTAAATGTGACACCCATGTTATCAAATGAATGAATTCATATTCAAATATTTCAATTTGGCACTATGTAAATATATCAACTAATGAAATAGAAGACTAATTATTTCCATGTTATCTACTAGTGTCTACCTTCTAGTATCTTCATGTGCTTTCATGGTTTTTATAATCCCTTTAGAATGTATAATGGTACAATTTCATTGCTCCATAAAGATATTTGAATATAATTAGAGATACATTGTAAAGACAATATCATAAAATCAAAAACATTGGAACTTACCTCTGCCTAAAACAACAGGTTATGTAATGGAATAATGCATAGTATCACATATTATATATATATGACCAAAATTCCGATTTTCCATAGACAATATTATGAAGGACTAGTATCAAATTAATTGAAAATGATCATAAATTAGCTGTGATAGCTCACAAAATTCTCCATATAGCAGTTATATATTAGAAAAAATCTATATGGATAATCACCATCCTCTGTCATAGTGGCCCCAAATTGGTTATTCCTTAATCACACCATATCACAACCTTTTCCACCCTTCAATATTTTTATTTAAGTGTTATATCACATGGAAAAATATATCTTCATAATATGTTTTTTATAATATAAAAATAATCAATAGGTAAATATGTAATGGGAATCAAATACCACAAGAACAAAAATCTACCGATGTGTACCCATGTCTCATACAATCCAACTTCGATGATCCACTTTTACACACCCCGGATATATAGTGGATCCACATACACAAAGACTTATAGATTGACTAGTTTTTTATTAGATTTAAATTCCATAATGAATCATAATAAGGAAACATAATATAAAATTTTATTTCTCTATATATCTAATATATTTCCCAAACCATGTCATTAATGACAAGCTAGAATACACACATGTTGTGACCCTAATATGACAATAATAATAAAGGGTAATAACATCTCCTCTTATTGACAATAGTTAATACCATAAATGGATATATGGAATAACTCATTTTCAAAGTCAAAAGACAAAATGTACGGAAATAAAAAGAGAGAGATACCCACTATAGTGATGACTAGAACATAAGCTGTTACATATTCTGAAAAATATAAAATACAAAATTCAACCAAATTCACTATACATCGCATAATCTATGTATTTGATACCAAAATTAAAATTATTAAATCATGTTTTGATTCCACTATATGGAATCCTGTCTATAGACCTCCCTAATCTAACTCGAGATATATAGTCATTGAAATCAATTGCACCTCCCTATATAATAAATTTTATCGACCACATGAAATGGGTTATTAGAAGATATTTGGGAGTTTATACCATATGATATAAATATAATTAGAAACATTTGAATAAAAAATGAACATCAACAATATAGAAACCAAATATAATGAGTGAGGCCATAAATATAATAGATGTTATGAAAATGAATTTTATTATAATTTGATACCAATTAGACAAATACATAATCAACTAGTATTATTATCATATGATATTAAAATACCTAACATATTAGAAAAAACTAACACATAATCAGTGATCTACCTGAAAGAACCCCATATTTTATCTATGTGAGCTTTGTTTATTCTATGTTCCACCACCGACTCAATTCCCATGTATTAGGTCACATTTCCCTTACCTAAACCATAAATCACAATTTTTTATTAAATTTTATAGGAACCCAATGTTTTATTAATATTAATTCAATATGTCACTATGAACAATATACCTGTAAAATATTTAAAGTCTTAAGTAGTAATATTATATTAATTTATGATAACCCAAAAAATCCAGCATCATTATCTACTATATGATCATTCTACCACATGAGGGAACCTTAAATATGTATATTAATTCAATACTAGAATTAATAACCATGTTCTGTAAAATCCATAATAGAGGAAAATGCATCACCTCTCGTCTCATAACCACGAAACAATTCATCATCATTCCAATGTCCACTGAGATAAAGAGGTGACATCAATTTAATATTTGTAATGAATCTCTATAATTCATAGAAAATCATCATGAATCAATTCCATATATTAATATATTCTCTTCTACACATTACCATACAACAATTCCCATTATCGTGAAGAATTATACTCTTGGTGAAAATTTTACTCAATATTTATGATCTTTATAACCCATAAATTAATTTGGTTTTTATAAAATATACCTCATCTAGTAAAATCATAAAAACCATTACTCTTGACCCCTCATATATTATGGTTACAAAAAAAAGACTAGTTTTTAATACATTGACATAGTGTATGACCTCTTTTAATAATATCCCAATGGAATCATACCCATTGTGAGTGGAATAACTGCACTTCTTTGGACACAACACATGTAATTATCATCAATTTTAACCATGGTTAGTGTATTAAACAACCATCATTATACATGAAAACTATTCCAAACAATAGAAGTGGAACCCAAACATAGAATGGTATCATGGAACCAAAGAAATTAATCCCTCCCATGAATGATCTTTTTAAAACATTATATTATTTTCCATAAATTTTTCAATACTAAAATAAATTAATAACACATATAGGAAATATTTTAATAAACTACACACATATTCAAAACCACAGTCATCATTACATATAATTTTTTTCTAGTGTTTTAAAATTATTATTTCACCATATTTGACTTACTAAAACGTTATAGAATAAGAAAAATATGATTCTTGTACAATGAGAAAGAAATATGAAACATAATAGTTGTAAAAGACTTATTTTAGTCCAACAACTTTCCAAAATCACAGATTGAATAGAATGAAACATAATATTATGTAGTGAAAATAAATATGCGAAAATATTGTAAATTGATATATTTTAAATTGTAATCTCAATGGATATTACTGATTTCATTTTGGAATTATCATAATTAATTTCATGTAATATCATTCTATGGTCACATTATCATTATGATTATGTTAATTGATTCAATATTTATAATTTCATATACATGGATTAGATGTGCCGATACCAAAATTTCAATATTACAATCCATTTTAAAATAGAAAATATTTATGTTGACGTGATAGATTAAATAAATAAACTACCTTGATTATAGTGATCCTCTTTTTTCATACATTATCATTACATAACATTTTCAAAATACAAAAAAATATACAAACATATACCAAAAGTCCTTAATAGATTAGTTCCATTGGAAACATGGAAACATAAACTATGATACATAAGTGAGCTATTTTATCTCCTACTAGGTTCTCCTTTCCAAGAACCTGTAACACCCCAAGATTTTATAGTGTGTTATTTCTTCAAAAATAATTCAATAACTTTCACTACATGCAACACCAAGTTCAATCGCACCATGACTTACCAAACAAGCTGTTCAAAAGAGGTTATGAATAGTGTTAACTAAATTTTAAACTTTATATAATCCTTATAATTTTAGAATCCATATTATGAGTTTCATAGATATAATGTAAGAACAAATTCATTTTCAGTATTGCACTTTTACCAAATTTTAATAGTGAACCCTTTTTAGATACTATATTTTAAACTTTTTGACTAAATGGGGACATCAAAAATTTAAAATGAAACATCCCAAGCTTCCACGGTACGCTAGCGTGTGTTGTACGCAACACCGAGTTCTAACACATCGTAACCAATCAAACTAGCCGCTATGAATAGTAATACCTACTTTTTGAAATTATATATATTTTATATTTAAAAATGGACTTCATTTTTGGATTTGGAATATCGAATTTAGCCTAAGGTGAAATTTTGGTACATTTCGGATAACTTTCACATTTTGATGAATAGTGAAAATTACTAAATTTTAATTAAAAACAACTTTTTTAATCAAAATAATTAATAGTGATAAATTATGAATTTGAGTGGTTTTAAAGTATATTTAGAATATATTTTTACCATTTAATATAATGTTGGTAATTGGACATAATTTTACAATTAAACCAAACATAAACGAGTGTCAATCTTTTGATAGTTATTATCTCTTAAAAACACGCTTTTTGTTTTGACAGCGGGAATTAATTTTAAATTAATTTCTACCACTTCTGTTTTTTGAATTTAGGAAAATGGATTCCATATTTGGAATCAGGATGTTCAAATTTTGTAAATAGGTAACTTTTATTTTTAGACATTTTGAATAATTACTGCGGTAAATATTTTATTTACCATGGTTAAGGGTAAATCCGGTAAATAAGGGTTAAACAAATAATATTATAATAATACTTAATTACCCTAAAACGTGGCTTAACCCTATTGGTTGATACATGGTCGACCATGGGAATCTTTGGGTCTATTTTGGGACCCCATGGATCCACTTGTAAGTGATAATGACACTTTATTTTAATTAAGTTAAAATGAATACAAAAATGGCATAAGCTTACATCTTTTAGAAGAACAATTTTTACATAGGGTTATACATGTTGGATTTTCGATTATAAATATTAATTAGAAGGATAAAAAGATTTCCTACATAATGATAGTTTATTTATAATTTTTAGACATTAAATAATTTATTTTATTTATGACACAATGATGATGCAGTAATTACTATAATAGTGAAAAATTAAAATAATTGATATTATAAATACCCAAATAAATATAATATGAAACTTTTAATGAATTAAACTAATTTTCTAGGCTAATATGATATATTAGGATTGATTTAATGGACTTTGTTTGAAGTAATCAATCTGTTATGAGTTTCACAAAAATCAACTATTGAATAGTGACAAAATTGACATAAAAGAGTTTTTAAAACAAATATTATATTATTAATTGATATTAAATTCCTAAAAATCTAAGGTTCGGCCAAGAGACTTATATCATGATAGGTTCATCATTAATGGACCACTTGGGGGTCTCTTGTATGTATATGGTAAGTTTATTAACCATATTATATAAAAATACAAAGAGACATTGTAAAAGTGAAACTAATTAACTTAGAGTTAATACTTAAAGATAAGGTTAATATAAGTACCCAAACCTGTCTAAATTCTATTGGATGAGTTTTTTTCGACCTATCCCCACCTCACCCTATGAATAGTCAACTTTGGAGCCTTTGGAAACCGAATACGAATTTATTATAAATTAATATTTCTAGCTTTTCCAAAAGTGCCCCTCACCCCTCTTATAAAAGGGCACTCCTCCTTCTCTTTTCCTCACACCTCTCAAGCCACTTGGCTCGTCCAAACCCTGCCCAACTAAGCTCCCCAGATCCCTCTCCTCCTCCTTGAAGCTTCCCCTTAGGCAGAAAGCATTTCAAGAAGTCCTTTGGTTCCAACCAAAGTGAGTTACCTAAATTAAAGGTAACGATTTCTCTTAAATTATTTTCATTTATTTTGCTTCTACAACCCCCAAACTCTTTTTATTTCCTTTATTTTGTAACAACACCAGTATCCTCAATATATTAGGATGTTGTTATAAGAAGGATTTAAACTACACATACACACAACTCCATCTAATGGATGATGAACATAATGTTTCTGTGGATGGCAAACTAACGCCTCACGAAACGATGATTGTTCAAATACATCTTACCGCCTCTCATGGTGGCCATTATGATGGCACTATAATTAAATATGATATTAATGATATATATTTTATATATAAGCTTCTGTAATTCTATTTTATTTCATACCATTATTCGTTTCATGTTGTATATACATACGATAATTTCATTTGAGGAAGTGCGGACTACCGCCCCCTTAAAATGATATGACTCGTTCATACCACACATGGAACGTATAAAGGATGGTGTTAATGAACTTAAGTAACATGTATAAAATATTATATTATACTGGAATAGTAATATACCTATGTATCATTTGTATTCGATTCTTTTAAAATAAAAATTAAATGGAAGTAGCGTTCGTGCGTACGTACGGACTACCGTCTCCACGAACGCGATGAGATTCATTCTCCATCGTATCCATTCAAGTATAATTATCATTTGATGATTTAGAAATGATGTTTAAGGACTTGATACCATTCTGGATTTGAATAATATACAGCTTATCCTTTACAAACATGTCTTACGTAACAAAACATACAAAAGCAAACAAGTAAGTTCACACCCGAAACAGCGATAATACTAAGATATTATTATCAAATCAATATTAAAAGATCATATATGATATCATATTAGTGTATATGATTCTTGTATAATTTAAAAACAATTATTTCACCATTATACAGGAGGTTAACCTACCCCAACCAAGGAAAAGTACAAGGTAAGGGTTATTTCACAATCTCTTCATTATCCGAGGTTGTATTATACGTAATAATCTACTGGGATCTCTTTATCATCCACATCCATGTTTCTTCGAAATGTATTTCAAAACATTTTTACTATTTACAAGAATATGGGTTAAAGTCATTTATACCCTTGTTTGACTTTTTATAAGAGGTTTATAAAGGAATCTTTCCGTCGTTTTCAAAACAAGGTCCTTTTTAACCTTTTCGACAGAATTGAGGTAAGAATGTTTTTTTTAACTTATACGGTGGGTGCGGCTATTTTCCGCCGTTATAAAATCGTCGAAGCTTTCCATACAAGCTTATAAGAATATTTTCAAATAAAATGTTTTATTTTATATGGATCTTAAATGATTTCAAATTAAAAGGAGATACTTCTTTAAAAAGAATTTTGATTTCATCTATGTCAACATCCTTTGATGGATTTTAAGATTATTTGAAGTTGATTTATTATGATACAAAACTTCTATATTGTATTGAAGGTTTTGTGATATGTTTGACTGTGGATGTGCTATTTTTATACCATTCATAGTTTATGGTGAAATTATTGACATTTCGTATGCTAGTTTTAATACGAATGTTTATGTTATGTTTAAACCTTTTCATATGGGAATGCATTGGACTTAATAAGTGACGGGTGGAGCCCGCTATAGCTCCTCGATGCATCGGTTGGTCTCATGAGGAAAACTAGTGTCTTGGCACAAGGCCTTGACAAAATATTATTTGTAGTCTTGGCACGAGGCCTTGGCTATGTGGTTATGATAGTCTGGCATTATGCATTCCATAATTATGAAAGTGGTTATTGATATTGCATGTGATTATTCGATTAGTAGAATATCCATGTGAACAAGTAAATGGAAATTTTTTTCATTTTATTTATGCCATACCATGTTGAAAGTTCATGTTTAAAAGGCTTTTGTTTTAGTTATACATTGCCTTAAATGTTGATTCTTATTTATGAAAGTTTCCGCTATATTGTTATCCTTACTGGGCATTTGAGCTCACCCCTTTCCTATGTTTAATTTTTCCCAGGAAGTGAAGATGTAAGTTATGAATGACCTTCAGGGATATTATGAGGGGATTATAGTGTGGACTGTGGAAACATTATGTTGTTGTAGTAGTTTTTCATTTTATGATGTAATGTAAAACTTATGAATATATCTAGTGTTTCCAAGGCTACTAAACCAATCGGTCTTTCGAGATTTGATCTTCTTGTGATCATGCCAATGTTATGTAATAATGCACCGACTCTGGGTAACTAGGGTCGGGGCGTTACAGTTGGTATCAGAGGAAGTTTAGTACAAACCTTGGAAGCTAGATTTAGATAAACTCTGATTAGAGCACGTAGACCTAAGATGAACTTTGAGGATTAGTATAGAAGAACTTCCTAGAATTTTGGTATTGTAGAGATTTTGTGAGTTTTCCGAGCAATACATCCCTGTCTGGATACGAGCAGGTAGAGGCGGCTCTAGCACAGATGTACCTAGGGGTAAAACCCGAAAACACCGCTTTGAGCTAGACTCGAATGGGAACTGGTGCACGACAACGGGCCTTGCTGCACTCTTGGTTACGACACTCCCGGGGGATATGCTTAGGATAACTCTCATTTTCTTTACAAATAATATTGAAGGGATTATGAGTATATACTTCCTCAAAGAAAACATTCTTATGATTATGGATTATATCCATAAATAGTTCAATTTATGTTAGGTGTTTTATAAGTATGGGATTATGTATTTTGATTCATAAATTGATCTAGTTTATGCCATTGTATAGAAATGGCGCCCAGTAGAAGGACTGATAACTCCAAAAATGCACATGATCCAAGGAGAAGGAAGGATCATATCTTTCATGGTCTTAAGCTAGAATTTATAAGATAAATAGTCTCCCATGTATTATCATCATATGAAGAAATAATATCATGTATTTTACTGAGTCCTATGCAATTGAAGGGAAGCAAGAGAAGAAAAGGATAGAAAGAGAAAGATGGATAAAGGGGAAAGGGAAAAGAAGAATTTTCCCATATGTGGTAACTGTGGAAAGAAACACCCTGGAACTTGCCTGAAAGGAATGGGAGTTTGTTATAAGTGTGGAGGAAAAGGGCACAAAGTACGTGACTGCAAGGGTAAGAAAATGGTTTTAAATGTACAATGATTCATTTGCAAGGAGTTTGGACACTACGCGAACCTATGTCCCAGTCATCAGACTATGCCACAAATGATGCTATTGGATAATAATCAAGTTATGATACAACCACAGATGAAGAGGAATGATTAGAGTTCTTATGTTGATTATGTCAATTGAGTGTTCTATCAACAATGTACTTGTTATAATAATTATGGAGTATATAAGGATTGTACTGCAGTACTATTTCATTAAGGACTTGAGATTGTGTGGAACAAAGAAATGTGACTCAATAGCAGGATAAATTTTTGGAAAATATATGGTTGAGAGAATGATAAACCATAATATAGTTCTGATACCGAGGTAGTGATTTTCGAATAATACATGATTATTTTGGAAAAAATATATTGGATATTCTTGACTACCTTGGAACTGATTAATGAGTTGTATATTCCATAATGGTTGGGGTTTAAAACATTTTTGGATTGATGAAGTATATCCAGCATTCTATATGGAATAAGGGAGCATGAATGTAATCACTAAGGAATATGGTAATACATGATGAAGGTATTCATATGCTATTACGGGGTAAAAAGGATCTATATTATGTTTACCTTCCTTATAAAAGTTAGACTGTGAGTTTGGACAGAAGTATTTTGGATAGTTCTAGTTTGGATTATTTTGGATTGCCATAAAAGGACAACCCGGAGGTCGGGCGGCAACCCGTCGCGTCCGGCAAGGCTGCGAGACTTGAACCCGCAACCGAAGGGCGACAAGGGTGTATCACCTACCACTGGACCATGAGATGTCCTGGATTAAATAATGTAGTTTTTATTAAAAGATCGTGTAGATGAATTATAAATTCGTTTATTTTGGAACCCTATACGAATAGTGTAAATAGAATTTTTTTTACATTCTATTATCTTTTAGAGTGAAAGATGAGTTTGTGGTAGAAATTTATTAATGGATAAAACTCTAATTATAAAGTAAGTATATCTCCATATGATCTTAGCCAATCTCAAAAAAATATCCTCAATATTAAGAAAAGCAAATTAGAACAAAAATGTTTTCCTAGATGGTACCTTAAATCATCACTAATTTATGGCTTTGTGATTGTTGGCCTTTTCATAGCCATGTTCTCTACCACTCTCCATCAGATAATTGATGGTTAGATTTTTCTTCCATATCCATATTTTCCTGCATGGAACCCTAGTATGTGTTATTTTCGGTAATCTTCATACTTTTGACTCTTTATTTTAAATAGAGGCCTCATTAATTCATTTTTCGATGTGGGATTTCAACTAAGATATTTTGAAATGTCAAAAATGTGTTATCCTAATACCCTATGTTTTGTTGAACCGATGGTATTTCAAATCATCATAGATTGATGAATTTAAGGACCTCAATTTTATACTTGTTTGTGATTGATGACCTCAATCACTACCTATAAATATTTACGTTTTTCCTCCAATTATATGTCTCTAATTGCCACCAATATTCTCCTAATAGAAATCATAATTTGGTGGTGATCCTTTCATTTCTCTTTTCCTCATATTAAGATTAAATTTTAGTAACCCAATTTTCGATGTGGGTTTTCCCACAAAGATATTTTCTATTTTCAACCTTTAATTTTCGAAGAACAATTTCAAATTGCGAGGACGCAATTTATTGAAGGAGGGGAGAATGTAACACCCCAAGATTTTATAGTGTGTTATTTCTTCAAAAATAATTCAATAACTTTCACTACACGCAACACCAAGTTCAATCGCACCATGACTTACCAAACAAGCTGTTCAAAAGAGGTTATGAATAGTGTTAACTAAATTTTAAACTTTATATAATCCTTATAATTTTAGAATCCATATTATGAGTTTCTTAGACATAATGTAAGAACAAATTCATTTTCAGTATTGCACTTTTACAAAATTTTAATAGTGAACCCTTTTTAGATACTATATTTTAAACTTTTTGACTAAATGGGGACATCAAAAATTTAAAATGAAACATCCCAAGCTTCCACGGTACGCTAGCGTGTGTTGTACGCAACACCGAGTTCTAACACACTGTAACCAATCAAACTAGCCGCTATGAATAGTAATACCTACTTTTTGAAATTATATATATTTTATATTTGAAAATGGACTTCATTTTTGGATTTGGAATATCGAATTTAGCCTAAGGTGAAATTTTGGTACATTTCGGATAACTTTCACATTTTGATGAATAGTGAAAATTACTAAATTTTAATTAAAAACAACTTTTTTAATCAAAATAATTAATAGTGATAAATTATGAATTTGAGTGGTTTTAAAGTATATTTAGAATATAGTTTTACCATTTAATATAATGTTGGTCATTGGACATAATTTTACAATTAAACCGAACATAAACGAGTGTCAATCTTTTGATAGTTATTATCTCTTAAAAACACGCTTTTTGTTTTGACAGCGGGAATTAATTTTAAATTAATTTCTGCCACTTCTGTGTTTTGAATTTAGGAAAATGGATTCCATATTTGGAATCAGATTGTTCAAATTGTGTAAATAGGTAACTTTTATTTTTAGACATTTTGAATAATTACTGCGGTTAATATTTTATTTACCATGGTTAAGGGTAAATCCGGTAAATAAGGGTTAAAAAAATAATATTATAATAATACTTAATTACCCTAAAACGTGTATTAACCCTATTGGTTGATACATGGTCGACCATGGGAATCTTTGGGTCTATTTTGGGACCCCATGGATCCACTTGTAAGTGATAATGACACTTTATTTTAATTAAGTTAAAATGAATACAAAAATGGCATAAGCTTACATCTTTTAGAAGAACAATTTTTACATAGGGTTATACATGTTGGATTTTCGATTATAAATATTAATTAGAAATCTAAAAAGATTTCCTACATAATGAAATTTTATTTATAATTTTTAGACATTAAATAATTTATTTTATTTATGACACAATGATGATGCAGTAATTACTATAATAGTGAAAAATTAAAATAATTGATATTATAAATACCCAAATAAATATAATATGAAACTTTTAATGAATTAAACTAATTTTATAGGCTAATATGATATATTAGGATTGCTTTAATGGACTTTTTTCGAAGTAATCAATCTGTTATGAGTTTCACAAAAATCAACTATTGAATAGTGTCAAAATTGACATAAAAGAGTTCTTAAAACAAATATTATATTATTAATTGATATTAAATTCCTAAAAATCTAAGGTTCGGCCAAGAGACTTATATCATGATAGGTTCATCATTAATGGACCACCTGGGGGTCTCTTGTATGTATATGGTAAGTTTATTAACCATATTATATAAAAATACAAAGAGACATTGTAAAAGTGAAACTAATTAACTTAGAGTTAATACTTAAAGATAAGGTTAATATAAGTACCCAAACCTGTCTAAATTCTATTGGATGAGTTGTTTTCGACCTATCCCCACCTCACCCTTTGAATAGTAAACTTTGGAGCCTTTGGAAACTGAATATGAATTTATTATAAATTAATATTTCTAGCTTTTCCAAAAGTGCCCATCACCCCTCTTATAAAAGGGCACTCCTCCTTCTCTTTTCCTCACACCTCTCAAGCCACTTGGCTCGTCCAAACTCTGCCCAACTAAGCTCCCCAAATCCCTCTCCTCCTCCTTGAAGCTTCCCCTTAGGCAGAAAGCATTTCAAGAAGTCCTTTGGTTCCAACCAAAGTGAGTTACCTAAATTAAAGGTAACGATTTCTCTTAAATTATTTTCATTTATTTTGCTTCTTCAACCCCCAAACTCTTTTTATTTCCTTTCTTTTGTAACAACACCAGTATCCTCAATATACTAGGATGTTGTTATAAGAAGGATTTAAACTACACATACACACAAATCCATCTAATGGATGATGAACATAATGTTTCTGTGGATGGGAAACTAACGCCTCACGAAACGATGATTGTTCAAATACATCTTACCGCCTCTCATGGTGGCCATTATGATGGCACTGTAATTAAATATGATATTAATGATATATATTTTATATATAGGCTTCTGTAATTCTATTTTATTTCATACCATTATTCGTTTCATGTTGTATATACATACGATAATTTCATTTGAGGAAGTGCGGACTACCGCCCCCTTAAAATGATATGACTCGTTCATACCACACATGGAACGTATAAAGGATGGTGTTAATGAACTTAATTAACATGTATAAAATATTATATTATACTGGAATAGTAATATACCTATGTATCATTTGTATTCGATTCTTTTAAAATAAAAATTAAATGGAAGTAGCGTTCGTGCGTACGTACGGACTACCGTCTCCACGAACGCGATGAGATTCATTCTCCATCGTATCCATTCAAGTATAATTATCATTTGATGATTTAGAAATGATGTTTAAGGACTTGATACCATTCTGGATTTGAATAATATACAACTTATCCTTTACAATCATGTCTTACGTAACAAAACATACAAAAGCAAACAAGTAAGTTCACACCCGAAACAGCGATAATACTAAGATATTATTATCAAATCAATATTAAAAGATTATATATGATATCATATTAGTGTATATGATTCTTGTATAATTTAATAACAATTATTTCACCATTATAAAGGAGGTTAACCTACCCCAACAAAGGAAAAGTACAAGGTAAGGGTTATTTCACAATCTCTTCATTATCCGAGGTTGTATTATACGTAATAATCTACTGGGATCTCTTTATCATCCACATCCATGTTTCTTCGAAATGTATTTCAAAACATTTTTACTATTTACAAGAATATGGGTTAAAGTCATTTATACCCTTGTTTGACTTTTTATAAGAGGTTTATAAAGGAATCTTTCCGTCGTTTTCAAAACAAGGTCCTTTTTAACCTTTTCGACAGAATTGAGGTAAGAATGTTTTTTTTAACTTATACGGCGGGTGCGGCTATTTTCCGCCGTTATAAAATCGTCGAAGCTTTCTATACAATCTTATAAGAATATTTTCAAAGAAAATGTTTTATTTTATATGGATCTTAAATGATTTCAAATTAAAAGGAGATACTTCTTTAAAAAGAATTTTGATTTCAACTATGTCAACATCCTTTGATGGATTTTAAGATTATTTGAAGTTGATTTATTATGATACAAAACTTCTATATTGTATTGAAGGTTTTGTGATATGTTTGACTGTGGATGTGCTATTTTTATACCATTCATAGTTTATGGTGAAATTATTGACATTTCATATGCTAGTTTTAATACGAATGTTTATGTTATGTTTAAACCTTTTCATATGGGAATGCATTGGACTTAATAAGTGACGGGTGGAGCCCGCTATAGCTCCTCGATGCATCGGTAGGTCTCATGAGGCAAACTAGTGTCTTGGCACAAGGCCTTGACAAAATATTATTTGTAGTCTTGGCACGAGGCCTTGGCTATGTGGTTATGATAGTCTGGCATTATGCATTCCATAATTATGAAAGTGGTTATTGATATTGCATGTGATTATTCGATTAGTAGAATATCCATGTGAACAAGTAAATGGCAATTTTTTTCATTTTATTTATGCCATACCATGTTGAAAGTTCATGTTTAAAAGGCTTTTGTTTTAGTTATACATTGCCTTAAATGTTGATTCTTATTTATGAAAGTTTCCGCTATATTGTTATCCTTACTGGGCATTTGAGCTCACCCCTTTCTTATGTTTTATTTTTCCCAGGAAGTGAAGATGTAAGTTATGAATGACCTTCAGGGATATTATGAGGGGATTATAGTGTGGACTGTGGAAACATTATGTTGTTGTAGTAGTTTTTCATTTTATGATGTAATGTAAAACTTATGAATATATCTAGTGTTTCCAAGGCTACTAAACCAATCGGTCTTTCGAGATTTGATCTTCTTGTGATCATGCCAATGTTATGTAATAATGCACCGACTCTGGGTAACTAGGGTCGGGGTGTTACAGAACCCGTCTATGATACATAAAACATAATACATATCTTCATAACATGAGGAAGGATCATAAAAAGGGGTGAGGTGAAATGCTCAGTAAGGGTAAAAATGGGATACATGTAAGTCTGTCCATGAGAATAAGGCTATGCGAACATGATCATGAAAACATAAGAGCATACCCTACATATCAAAGATAATATACATGATTCACGACACATTTAATGGAATTTCATAATACATGAGTCATAATGAAATAAAGAACTAAATCCATGAAATCATAATATCAGAATAAATCATGGAATTTTATAAAACAAATAAGCATATAATATGGTTTCTATAGTAGGCAAGGTATTGTTTCTAAGACAATCTCAGTGGATAATGTTATTTACTAAACCATATTCAAAAATCATTCCATCTATGTATTATTGAACCATGTTAACCCCTTTTTCAAGACATGTATTACCAAATCGAGCAAATTTCACATTCAATGCCTGTCATAATGAACTGAGTTTATTTATCATTCCATTTATGTATATCTCATGAGATATAAATATTTACCCAATGCATTGTAGGGAGATATTGGTCTCACCCGTCACATAATGAAATCATAAATACATGTTCCACAAAAAATAAATCATATCATAACCCATGAAAAGAGATGGGATCTATAAACATAAAATCATAACCCATAAAATAGAAAGGGTATCTTAAACATGTAATCATATCATAACCTGTGGTAGAAGATACATGTTTCATAATATTTTCAATAAAATCATTTCCCATGAAAGAGAAACATATTTCATAAACATATAAACCACGAAAGAGAAACATATTTCATTAATATATAACTCATTAATGAGAAATATGTATAATAAATACCACTACATTAATAACAACCAATTCAAATAATGAATATTAATATAACATTTAGATCATTTCCTATAAATGACTTAATAACAACGATGGCTATCATCTTAGATTAAAAATAATTACAAAATATCAATAAAAAAATTTTCATTCAGAAAATAAACATTCAAAATTGAAAACTAATTTTAAAACATAAAACCTTCTTTTAAAAACTTTTTCTGAAATTATATTTTAAAACCTATATAGTAATCATTGAAAATCATAAAACATTTTTAAAATCCACATTCCTTGAAAATGTGCTTCAAAACATTTTTTGAAATACTTTTTTAAACATATATTTTTATTACAATTGAATTATATTAATGATATAACATTTAAAATGGTAGTATATATACCTCTAAAAGGAATTTGGGTTCCTAACAAATCAGCAGTCTCAAAGAAGAAAAATTGAGAAACAAATATTTTACTGATTTGGTAACATTTGAAACATAAACACCATGAATGAAAGACCATAAAAGGGATATGTGAATACCCATAAATTTATATATAATAATAATTGAAAACATCCATTGGTAGTATTCACACCACACCAAAGGACTAGGTGGTTAATAAATCACGTATCTCAAGGAAATAAAAGTTGAGAAGAAATCTATGTACCTTGAATCATGAATTTTTTGTACTCATTCAAAACACCTGTATAATAAATATGATATAATTAAAAATATTTTAATGAACCATAATATTTAATCTAATACCACATATTTTTTTATTGTGACCTTGTATTACCTACATGATGAAAATCATTTGTTAATGTTTCAGTTCAGATAATATTTATTTTATTCATCACATGTGTCATAATTAGTTATATATTTGGTCCTTGTACTTATATAATTATTTCCAAATATTAAATCATGATATAAAAATAATTTATATATAGTTTATTTTTATTATAATAATATTTAGAATATATAACTACAAAATGGAATACAACATTCATAAAGACGGTAATCCATACTAACAGATCAATGTTTCTTCCGTTTAATTATAATATTGGATGAAAGAATGAAAATGAAATATATTTATATATTTATATAACATAATTATATTATAATTATAATGTTATATATTTATCATAAAATTTAACTAAACCCATCCTTAATACAATCCATGAAGTGAGTGACCAAATAGCAATGCTTTGAGGGGCAATAGTCCACACTTCCTCAATCAAAATTATCATATTTACACCCAATGGAAGGTATAAAAATAATAGTTGTAAAAGGAATAAATACTCTTAAATATATAATAAATATAATATATGACATATATTAATTGATTTTACATAATAAAATCCCCCTTGAGAGGAGGTAAAGGAAAAATGAACAATCTTCGTTTAGTAAGGCGGTAGTTCTCCATACACATAAACTCTATGTTTGTTACCCATTAGATGGAGGTGTATGTAATAGTAGGCTGAACCATTAACATAAAAATTTAAGAGTATATTTTTGATACTGGTGTTTTTATATGATCACATAATAAATAAATGATAGGGTTGAATAAGGATAATTAAAATATATCGCTTGAGATGAGGTGTTACCTCTTAATCAGGTAACTCCTTTTGGTTTGTTCCCAAAGGCTTCCTTGGATTCATTTCATATAATGGGAGGCTATTAGGAGAAATTAAGATTAGTTGGTCAGTGAAATGGGTATATAATAGATGATCCAATGTTTTTTAAGATATATGAATAAGAGGGAGATTTGATGCCCTTTTATAATGAAATGAAATTACTCACATGGAAATTTTTTAAATAATTTATGTATACCCACATTTTTAAATAAAAAAGTCATAAAAACCCCAAAAATAAATTATGTGTGGTTAATAAATGAATAATGGATGTTGGGCAGGTTTCTATGTTTTTTGGGTCCTAAATTTAAGGTTTAGTCCTTAGTTGGGATTAATTTTTCTTTAATCAATGTAAGTAATTTTAATCACATTCATAAATATTTCTAGTCAAAAACAAATTTTTCCTTTTATATTATAAATTATACTTATTAATATTACTGAATACATATTTCCAATTTCTAATAATAGAATTGGTAGATAGTAATTTAATATTATTCTTATTGTCGTGTTGAAAATGAAGGTTTTCAATGTAAAAAAATCAAAGGTTTTCTGTTTTTATGTCCATTATCAATGTGAAATTGGTTCAAGTAAACTAAATTTCATTAATTAAAAAAATATATTATAATTAAACATTTTAACCAGATTAAAATGTAATTTACCCTTATAAATAAATTTGAAGAGGAATTTTTTTTGAATTATAATCTGGAATTTTTCAGTATTCATCCAAAGGTGATGTTTGTTAGAAAAATCCCAAAAATTCACCCTAAGATAATTTAAAAAATGTAAATTCAAAAATGAAGATTAATTTTTCAAATATAAACTTCAATTTTTTATAAAAATAATTCTCTTATTTTTCACAAGAGGACATTAAAAGCAGTTCATCTGAGAAAAAAGTATTTTTAAACATATAAGGACAATATGAAAACCATATTTTTCATTATCAATATGATTTAATTATATCAAAAATCATAAAAAATATTTTAAAAATCATTATTAATATTCATTTTAATATGATTAAAAACTAGGTTATAATTATCTCATTTAAATAATTATGACAATAAAATGATGTTTTGTAGAAACAATGGTGTTGTTTGTAATGTATGCCAATTAGTTATTCCGTGTAACATATGCCATGTTGATGTTCAATGTATCATACTCCATATCACTATTCTATATAATTTATGCTAATTCCATGCCGTATGAAATGAATTTTTTACTTAGTGCATTGCATGATGTAAATTCAATTTTAATTTATTTGAAAAAATGTCCTTAAAAACTCGGGTGGTAACATTGTACACCCTTAAAATGAATTTATCCATCGAAATACATCACTCAGGTAAACAATGAGAATACTAATACATCATCATCTTTCCAAGTTCCCACATAGCTTCCTCTAACTGGTGATTTCTCCAAAAAACATTGAGATACTAGGTGGTCTTCTTTTGTAGAACTTTCTCTGGTCAGTTTAGAATTTAAACTGGTTTTTATTCGTAAAATAGATCATGCTCCATTGGTATGAACATTGAGTTCAGTACATGTGAAGGGATATGTATTTAGTTCCTCAAGTGTGATACATGGATGAAATCCGGATCTTTAGTGGGGGATGGAGGAAGTACCAAGCGATAGGATACTGTCCCGACCTGATCAATAATCTCAAAATGACCGATATACCTAGGGATTAGGTTCCCCTTCTTCCTAAATCTTATATCCTTCTTCCAGGGCGAGATTTTTAGACCAACATTTCACTAAAATCAAATTCCAGTACTAATGGTTATCATTGTAACTTTTCATACATCATTAAGATGCCTTAATATGCTACCAAATTGTTCTAACTTTCTCTATAAGGACCCACCTTAAAACATTATATAATATTGACGTAAATTAATAATTAAAATTGAGGATATTTTTAGGTTTATATTT
This sequence comes from Viscum album, assembly GCA_963277665.1. Classification (NCBI taxonomy): domain Eukaryota; kingdom Viridiplantae; phylum Streptophyta; class Magnoliopsida; order Santalales; family Viscaceae; genus Viscum; species Viscum album. The sequence continues at coordinate 1,551,589,634 of OY728129.1, forward strand.
TTAGAGAATTAATCCATAACTATTGCATATCAACTTGAATATTACATGTAGACACTACTACTCAGTATCCTTTTTTTCATAAAATAAAAACACTTAAAAATAAACATGGGTGTATCCATGTTTTGGACACCATGTCTTTTCCTTTATCCCATCCTTGACCCTATTACTCTTTATTTACTATGAAAAACATTTTAAAAATGTGGGATGAGAAAAAAAAAGCTTAGAAACGATACACAAAGAAGGAAACTGTTATTTTTTCAAAACAATAAGTAAACCATGAATAATTTATCATAAGTAATACTTTTCACCTTTAATAAGTAGTAAATACACTTCACTGAATAAAATATCACTTCTTACCCTTTTGTAACCAAAATATTACCATAAAACCCATAGAAAGCACACATAACATATAATGGTAAATTGGGACATAAACATACTTATATTGAATAACCATATGGTCGACATCCACACACATCACTAAATAAAATAGCCATTCGACCGACTTACATACCCAATGCATTTGAGGTTATAACGTAACCACCCATCCTGGTTTATCACGACACCACTCATTATTTGGTTTATCATGTAACCACCTGTCAAATTTCCTAGTACCATTATAAAATCAAAACACATAAAATATTGTAAATAAAAACAATTCACTAATAACATTTAATTTTCAATCACAAGAAATAATTTCAAGATATTTAAACAATCCATTCTTTAAAAACCATTTTTAATACCATTTAAAACATTTAATAATGACATTTTTGAATCCAAGTGTCCCATTCCACTTTGAAACTTTTAATGCTATTCAAATTTTAAAAAATTAATTTCCATATAAATAAATCCTTAAAACCTATTTGAAAACATAGAAATTAATGAAAAATATATATATGAATAAATATTTAAATCTTTTAAAATGATGGTTTAGTTAAATAGTATCGTAAAACTTGATAAACACTTGAATAAACATAATTAATGAATAAAAAACTTATAATATCATGAGAATAAGGATATTCATGATATAATATTTCAAAGGGAAGTTTATACACAATATAAAAGTTAATTGATGTATAACAACAATTAAGACTCAATGGAATGTAAATTGAGACAAAAGTCCCTTGAAAAGAACATATCCCTAGATTAAAGACAAATCAATGACATAATAATGTGTGAAAATTAAGATAAAACCAAATATAAGTGGATATTATGTGTAAAACAATCATAGGTCATTCACACATATTCATATCATGAAATAATCAAGAAGTATAAGTTTAACCCAATGATTTGAAATTGGGTTAATAAGTTATCTAAGAGAAATTAGGCATCCTAACAACGTCACTTAAAAATTCAAAAAATGAGTGATGAGAGAGAAAAGGGGATTTCATCACATGTATATAAAATTTACAGCAATAAGGATGTAGAATAACATATCCCAACTTAATAATATGTAAATTAAAATGCATAACAAGAATAAGTCTTTTAAAAAGAGGAGGGTGAAAGGTGTAGGATTTGGTGGCCAAGAACCAAATACACTGTACTTTATTCATTAATAAATACCTTATCATATCTTGATTGTTATTCTACGTGACAATGCATGTGATAATTTCCTAAGGAAAACTATTGCATTAAAGGGTCATAGTGGATCTCTACTATGATGAGAAATCGAAAGTTAGATAACAATGTTCTTTAAAATATGTTCTACAACCAGATGATGTTATTTGAGGGACACAAATAATACAGGCCATTAGGGGTAAGGACTGATAAAACATTGAGGCACCTTCTCATGGTGTGTGCCCTTGGTAATATCTAGGAAGATACATGAGAATGAGACCCGCCAGTAGGAAATCCACATTTCATAGTGTCATTGGATGTTCCTATATATGGACGTGTGTATTGTTCCTTATACGTTAAGATTATTATTAATGGGTATTACAACTTGTGCACTTAGATGTATTGACTAAAACTGTGATGACACACTATTCACAGTGAGGTAGGATACTTTGGGTGCGTAACGAGTAATACTACATTAATAGATAATGCGAGAAAGGATTTTCCCCTTCTGTTCCGTAATAGAATTAGACTTCTCAAGCCCTGTGATGGAATTGATATAGCCTAAATAAGTCCATGGCCATGGTTAGGAATGGGGAAGTTCAATTCTGAGATGTTAGAGAAATAATAATCGAGCACATGGGTTGATGGCACTAGCATTCAACCCTCTTAATTATAGATATCGATACAAATGGACTATATTACATGGTAATCATTCATATGAGGTGACATGTCAATGTGGCGTCAGCTTCATTCTCTTCTATTCCTTGACCCATTTCTAGACAGTAATCTTTTACTTTAGGCATGTCTGCCTAATGCCAATGAGAAAGAGGATAAGAGGGTCACACACTAAGTGTATCCAAGTATCTCAAGTAGAATAATGATTAATCTCACATGTTGTTTAATAATTATTCAAGGTAGCCTAAATTGTTTTAATTTTGGAGGAAGAACAAAATGAAAAACAAGATATACATGTTGTGTACATTGAATGTACATGTCGTGTAGTTTTCATTTTGGAAAGGACATGAAAAAAAGTAAACACCATGTATTAATGATTACACGGAGTTTAGTTTTTCAGTTGGGATTTTGAGGAAATAATATTCATTTATAAAATGAAATTTATTATAATCTCTGTGGGCGCATGTCACGTAATTAATTATTTGACATGGGGGGGGGGGGTTCAATAATAGTTAATGAAATAAATAAAATGTGTAACCTGTTTATTTATTGTCATAACTCTATAACCCCAATAATGATTATAAATATCCTCAGAACCCCAACACTTATCCTTAATCATTGTGCACAATAATTCTGGAGACTTCTCTCATGGCCTAAATAACTCCTTCCTACAAGAATGCTCTCATGACTGAGAGAGATCCACCACCACCGGATCAAGGTGATCTAAGGAGAACGTCGCAAGTGAAGGTTCTTCCATGCTAGCACTGGATATCCCTTCAGTGACGTCTAGAGATATGCGAAGCACGTGTGGATCACTGCTAGTGGAATCCTACAAATTGATTCTATGACGCAATGATGGATTACATCAGATCATGACTGAAAACATCAATGAAGAAAGAATTCCATCAAGGTAATTTTTGTCAATTAAATTAAATTAATTATAACCAACATATAATGATCCTCTCAATGGTTTCGGGTCCCTTCTCTTTCTTTTCGTTCATCGTTCTATTCCAGAGGTCGAGTGTTTTATCATCATGACGGAACTCAGATTGAACGATGTTTAACGCTAAAATTAAAGTCGGGCCTACCCACCAATACACTTTTGTTGCACCCAGAACGTACATGTGGTATCATAGGGGGTCATATCGGTGATTATAATTATTTAGTTTTTCATTGGTGATTTACGCAATAAATAATGTAGTTGTTTCCATTCATGTTAATCATTCTTTAAATCGGAATCTCAAGATCTATTCGTCTTCTCCCTTTTCTCATTCACCTTATAAAAACAAATGTTTCTATTCATTTTGATTAAAATAAAATAGAGGATCTCATCCAGAGGAGCCAAACGTTTCTTTCTCTTTAATACCAGAATACACAACGTGTATTCAGAAGTACACACTGTTTATTCTAGGTTCAATGCATTGGAATGGTCCGCCAAATCAGGCCGTGTAATTGGATCATTTCTATGTATTTATGACACCGTGTGTTGACTAGGAACAAGTGGAACACAGTTTCTATATTACACATTATGTGGTCCACTGAACAGGACATGTAGTCCCTTCGTGTTAGGGTTGGACTGTGTACCCTGTACGCGGCTTGCCCGGTTGGAAATAGTGTATCGTGGATACTACAGTGCGTGTGTCCAATTGAACATGCCATGTGCTCCAAAAATTTCCAAAAGTACATCTACATGCCATGTCCACGTGCATGTACTTCGGATGGATGGTGAACAAAAGTACACGTCGTATAGTCCGAACTATAGGGCATGTACTCATCCAAATTACACATATTTAGTAAAATTTATTATTATATTATATAAAACCTTGAAACGTGTACCATAGTGCAGGCGTAAAGCCAAGGCACAACATGTGATATGCATTATATATATATATATGTGTGTTTAATTTAACATCTTCATAATGAATGGGAATTAACCAGGTTGCCTCCAAGGTACATGTTACTTAAAAAGATAATTTTAAATGAATTTATTTGTTTAAAATTATGATGGATAGTAATCTCATGGAAATTCAAAAAAGGGTTTAAGATAAAAGGATTGATTAATTATAGATAATTAATTTATTCGAGTGTGATTTATCTTACGAAAGAATGATTAAATAATTGAATGCTAGTTTTATTTATGCGTAAATATCATTGCATGTATTTATGATCATGAGCTAGACCAAAACATTTTTATGTGAATGGTTTCTTTTAATTAATTTATTTAAATTAAATTTTTTGGCCTACGATCCTTCTCCTCACTAATATGTATGGCATGTGTTCGCAAGGTTTCTGTTATGTAAAACCCTATTTTTACCCCCCAACTGCGTGTGAGATAAATTCATATGTAATGGATGGATCTCCCAAGCATGTGGAGGTGGCTAAAGTTAGGAGCCATGGAAAAACCAATCTAAGGGGATACAAAGGTGGACAGGTGGAAAGCTATAAACAAAAACCTGAAAGGTTCAAGGTGTTTCTCCCCTAGGTCTTTGGTTAGTTTATCAACCAATAGATAAACTAACAAACAGAACAAGCCCATGATCATTCCATTCATTTTATTTCTGTTAGTTCCATGGTTTATTTATTGTGGGTGTGTTGTCACGATCACACAATTAATGAATTGAACAAGAATTCAAGATGGAACTAAAATAAGACCAGTTAATGTGTAAAACATTATCTTAGACATGGTTAATCATTTAAGTATATCCCCCTTAATATTAACAAGCATGTAATCAAAGATAAAAAATGGAAATTTACATATAAGGATAAAATCCTTCAAAGAAATATTAAGTCGGTATAGCCTTCCATAATCTTGGTTAGAATCGAACCATATTTCAAAGTGCTTGACCAACTCTAGTTGGGGAGCTTTCAATTATTGGAGAATTCTAATTCGTGGTTTTAGGTTGAATTGACTTGGTTTTCATCAAGGGTTTAGTACCACATTAGGACTTCGTGTGACCAGGAGGAAAAGGTTTAGGAAATCCAAAAAAAGGATTTCAGGATTGGGGAGTCCACTCAGCGGATCAATGAGCTATGAGTTAATGTAGTTGGAATTTGGAATGCCTACCAAAAACCCTTCAAGTTGCTTGACCAACCATTTTTGGGGTAATATGAAGGGAAATATGGATCCTTACCACTATAATATTCAGGAAAAAAAATATTCCTAAGTCAGTAGTGAGGTATATTGGATTTCGATAAAATAGTTGGAGACTAATAAGTATTAATTTAATTATTTGTCTCAATTTTATAATAATGTATTAAACCTTTCTCATCTTAATTTTTAGAAAAAGTAATAAAAATGACTTCAATCATATCATTGCGAACCATACTCAAAAAGAAAAAACTTATCACTAACACCAATTTCCAAGAGTGGAAGATGAATTTACACGTTATCATTCACTGCGAGAGGAAATTATATGTGCTGGAAGAGCCTATTCCAATTGTGCCTGAAAAAGAGTCCAATAATGAGGAAATATCTCTCTACGAAAAACATGTGGATGATGCCACATATGTTTAATGTTTCATGCTATCAGCCATGTCTATTGAGATCTTGAAGCAATATGAAAACAAGGATTTGTATAGAATGATGTCTAACCTTAAGGATCTCTACCAAGAGAAGGTGTGACAAGAGAGATATGAGATCTCCAATTCATTGTTTACAAATAAGCTTGAAGAGTCTTCACCATCTAGGCCTCATGTAGTCAATCTTATTGTCTATATTGAATGCTTATATATCTTAGTGGTTATGTTCCCAGATGAGTTGCATATAGATCTCATCCTATCATCACTGTTCAAGTCCATATCTAGCTTCATTGTCCACTACAACATGTGAAACAATTAGAAGAGTCTATTGGAACTTATGACCATAATTCTCCAGTTAGATATGGATATTGAGTGTGACAAACCCATATTCCTTATGGTGAATATTAAAAGGAATGGCAAGGAAAAAGGGTCAGGGATTTATAAACGGTATGAATCCCTTGGGCATTGTCCCTCCAAGGAGGGGAAGATATAGGGGTAGGGCAAGGAATGGGAGGTGGTGTCTTTTTTTTGTGTCATGCAAGGCCACTGGAAGAGGAACTACACTGAGAAGCCTGGGGATGCTAAAGTTGTGTTCGTTATGGAGTGAAATCTTTCTATTTCTAAACACTGTGTATTAGATATAGCTTGTGTGGATCATATCTTTATTCAAATGAAGGAACCAAGTAGATTTAAGAAAGATTTCTAGAGGATAGGTGGATCTTCGAGCTGCCAATGGAGCAAGGCTGGTTGTGTTGGATATTGGATATTACCACCTCTCATTACCGACCGTGATGATTTTTGTTTTACATAACTATTATTTTCTGCTTAGTGTTTCCAATAACATAATTTCTATTTCTTTTTTGGATAAGGATGGATTAATTTTCAGTTTTGGAAATAAGGTTTGTCTCTTTTATAAGAACAACGTATGTTATATTATGGCACATTTAAATAATTGTTTGTATGTATTAAATTACTAAAACCAAGTATTGGAAATCTATAACGAAATGAACTCACATGACTCATACATCACCCAGTTGTGGTATCACAGTCTCAGTCATGTAAATGAGAAGTGCTTGACAAAGATCTGCCAAGATGGTTATTTAGACTCTACTAAGCTAAAACCACTTGATAGATGTCACACTTGTTTACAAGGAAAAATGACCAAGCCTTCTATTGGTGGACAAGGTGAAAGTGCGACAGAGCTTCTAGGATTGGTGCGCACAGATGTGAGTGGACCATTTCTAGTAGAACCTAGAGGTGGATATTCTTACTTCATTACTTTTACTGATGATGTGAGTAGACATGGCTATGTATACATAATTAAGTATAAGTCATAAGCCTTAGATAAATTTAAGGAATTCAAGAATGAATTAGAAAATAATCTTGGTAACAAGATAAAGAACCTTCGATCGGATCGAGGTGGAGAATATCTAAACAAAGAGTTCATCGATCTTCTACGGGAGTCAGGGATTCTATCTGAGCTCACTCCCCATTATAAACCATAGTGGAATGATCTTAGTGAAAGGAGAAACCACACCTTGTTATACATGGTGAGGTATATAATGAGTCATGCAGTTCTTCCATTATCCTTTTGGGGATATGCATTACAAACTGAATCATACACATTAAACCGAGTACCAACTAAGGCTGAAAATGGAATTCTATCCGAGTTATGGAATTGAAAGAAACCCATTTTTTGCACACAAGTGTATGGGGATGCGAGGCATTTGTTATGGCCTTATCAGGAAACTAACTGGCACTCCGGGTCACAAGGTGTATCTTTATAGGATATCCCAAAGAAATGAAAGGATATTACCTATATAACCATTCAAACAAGTAGATGTCACCATACAAGTCGTCTTTCTGGAGAGGGAAAACATCCTAAAAAAGATAGTGGGAGAAAGATTCACTTTGATGTAGTTTATTCTCAAGATACACCTGAGTCGGTACAGAAAAAGGTTCCACAGGTCCCCATGGAAGAGGTTCCAGAAATACAAGTACTACATAAGAGCTCAATATAGGTAAAGGGAACCAGGGAGATTTGGTTTTCTAGTCACCGAGGATAGTGAATCATTATTAATGGACAATTATGAACCTCCCTCGTACAAGGAAGCAGTAGAAAGATCAGAAGCTGCAAGATGGCTAGAAGCTATGAATTCTGATATGGATTCCATGTATCCAAACCAAGTCTGGGTTCTAATCGATGATCCAGTTGATGTCATCCCTATTGGATGCAAATGGGTATTCATGTAAACTGGACATGGAAGGTCATGTTAGAACCTATAAAGAAAGAATAGTGGCTAAAGGATTCAGACAACATCAAGGTATTAACTATGATAAAACCTTCTCGCCAGTTTCTATGTTTAAATCCATAAGAATCATACATGACATAGCAGCTTACCGTGACTATGATATTTGGTAGATAGATGTCAAAATGACATTAATTAATGGGAGTCGTCAAGAGGTTGTCTAAATGACACAACCAGAAGGGTTTGTGACACCATGAGAATCCAAACAGGTTTTCAAGTTACAGAGATCCATTTATGAATAAAAAAAGCATCCAGGTCATGGAATATTAGATTTGATGAAGCCATAAATGAATTTGGTTTCATTAAGAATGAATGTGAGCCATGTGTTTATAATATGTTTAATGGGAATGAAATAGTTATCCTAGTAGTATATGTTGATGACATATTGCTTATTCGAAATGATGTACCAGTTTTACAGTCAGTTAAGGACTGGTTGAGCAAGTGTTTCTCCAGGAAGGACATGGATGAAGCAACCTACATTCTGGGGATCATGATCATTTTTGATAGATCCAGGAGGCTACTTGGACTAATTCATGGTAAAAACATTGACCAAATACTAAAGTGATTTATTATGGAACAATCCATGTGGGGATTGGTTCCAGTGTCACATGGCTTACATATTTCTAAGAAAATGTGTCCCCAAACACAATAGGAGAAAGATAGAATGAGTAAGATCCCATACGCCTTGGATATAGGATCCATCATGTATTCCATGTTATATACCAGGGTTGATTTATCCTATGAACTTAGCATGGTAGGAAGATATCAAGAAGATCCAGTAGAATATAAATGGACTATTGTTAAGACTATCCTTAAGTATCTGATAAAAACTAAGGATTTGTTTCTTGTATATCGAGGGGATTAGGAGCCTGTCATCAGAGTGTATGCTGATGCTAGTTTTCAGATAGATCAGAACAATCTGAAGTCACAATGTGGATTGTTTTTTGTCTCAATGGAGGAGTTATGATCTGGAAGAGTTCAAAGAATCTATTTGTTTCCAATTCTACAATGGTGTCCAAATATATAAAGTCTTATGATGTATCCAAGGAATCCGTCTGGAATCTGAACATTGTGTAGCAGCTTGATGTGTTTCCTAGCAGTAAAGATCCTATCATGTTTTATTGTGATAATACTACAGTGGTGGATTTTTCAAAATAACAAAGGTTAGACCAACGGAAAAAGCACATACTCTGAAATTATCACCTCTTGAGGGATTTATATCAAAGGGGTTAAGTTTCAGTGATCAGAGTGTCTATGGTAGAGAATGTAGAGGACCCCATAAATAACGGCCTATCTAAGTAGAAGAACGAATATCATGTGAGACCTGGCTGGTTAAAGGTTGTTAGAATATGGATCTCGTCCAAGTGGGAGTTTGTTGGAGTTGGTGGCCTAGAACTGCCAACTTTTTACTTTAATAATTAATAAATACATTATCAAATCGTGATTGTTCTTCTGCATGAAAATGCATGTGATAATGTCTTAAGGACAGTTGCTGCATTAAAGGGTCATAGCAGATCCCTGCTATGATGAGAACCTGGAAGTGTCATAAAACTGTTGTTGAATATATGTTCTATGGCCGAATGATTTTATTTTAGGGACACAAATAATACAATCCATTAGGGTGAGGACTCATAAAACATTGAGGCACATTCTCATGGTGTGCGCCCTTGGTAATATCCAGGAGGATATTATGAGAATGAGACCCACCAGTAGAAAATCTACATTTCATAGTGTCATTGGATGTTCCTATATACGGATATGTGTATTGTTCTTTACACTTTACGATTTTTATTAATGGGTATTACAACTCACGCACTTAGATGTATTGACAAAAACTGTGATGAAACACTATTCCCAACTAGGTAGGATACATTGGGTGTATCATGAGTAACACTGCATTATTAGATAATACGAGCAAGGATTTGTCCCTTTTGTTCCATAACAGAAGTAGATATCTTAGGCCCTTTGATGGAATTGATATAGCCTAAATATATCCATATACAAGGTGAGGAATGGGCCAGATTAATTTCTGAATGTCAAAGAAAGAATAATCAAGCACATGGGTTGATGACACTAGCATGAAACCCGCTTGATTAGAGATATCGAGACAAAGGCACAATATTACACGGTAATCATTCGTATGAGGTGACACGTCAATGTGGTGTCAACTTCTTTATCTTGGGTTCCATGACCCATTTCTAGACAGTAATATTGGACTTTAGGCAAGTCCATCTAATGTCAACGAGAAAGAGGCCTAGAGGGTCACACACTAAGTGTATCCCAGTATCTTATGTAGAATAAATATTATTCCCGTATGTGGTTTAATAATTATTCAAGGAAGCCTAATTTGTTTTTTAATTTTGGAGGAAGAATCAAATGAAAAACAATATATACACGCCGTGTACATTGAATGTACACGCCGTGTAGTTTTCATTTTGGAAAAAATCGAAAAACAAGTACACACTGTGTATTAATGATTACACAACATGTAGTTTTTCAGAGGGGATTTTGAGGAAATAATATTTTTTTATTAAATTATATTTACTATAATCATCATGGGTGCATTTCAAGGAATTAATTTTTCAGCATGGGGGTTTTCAATTAGAGTTAATGAAATATATAAAATGTGTAACATTCTTATTTATTTTCATAACTCTATTACCTCATACTCGATTATAAATATCCTCACAACCCCAATACATTTCCATAATCATTGTGCACAACAATTATGGAGAGTTCTCTAAAGAACGAATGAACTCCTTCCTCCAAGAACGCTCTCAAGACAGAGAGAGATCCACCACCACCGAATCAAGTCGATCGAAGGCGGACATCGCAAGCTAAGGTTTTTCAACGCTAGCACCCAAAGATCCCTTTAGCAACGTCCAGAGGTACGGGGAGCATATGTGGATCACCACTAGATGAATCCTACACTTGGATTCTATGAAGCAATGATGGATCACATCGGATCGTGACCATATACATCAATGAATAAAGAATTCTATCAAGGTAATTCTTATCAATTAAATTAAATTAATTATAATCAACATATGATGATCCTCTCAATGGTTCTGTGACCCTTCTCTTTCTTTTTATTCTTCATTTTATTCTAAAGATCTGGAATTTTATTATCATGACAGATCTCTTATTGAACGTTATTTAATGCTAAAATTAATGTTGGTCCATCCCACCAACGCGATTCTTCTGCGCTCGGAACCTACAAAAGTTTCCCTAAATGATTTGGTAATATAAAAAACATACACCCCGTGAAAGAAGGGTCATAAAATGAAGATGTAATTACCCATCAATTAAATTATATTACAAAAAATAATACAATCACGGTAAGTCTGTACACCACAAAAAATGAAATAGTGGCAAATATAGAATGAATCTCACAGGAATAAAAAGTGAGATGAAAACCCCCAACCACTTTGAAATCAATTGTGTCATATGAAAAAAAGTTAATAACCACAAAATTAATAATATAATAACATGAACATAAATAGAATTATGATAATATATATCAAATGAAAGTAAAAAATACACCACATGCAAGAAATAAGTGGCGAACAATGGAAATATCAAGAAATTAAAAGTGATATAAGAAACCCCTTACCTCAAGTATGACTTGTGTTGTATGCTCCTTGTTCTTCTAGAATAATAAAAATAAGTTAATTTTTAATTGATTAATAACATTTTTCAGGTTTTATTATTACTTTTATATCACTTATTTTCTTTCTATAACAATTAGTTGAGTTCATATCGGACATTTGGTCGATGTTTCAAACATGGGTAAAAATGAACTAGTTATAATTTAATATTGTCCATGTGGTCAAAACTATATTACCTACGGAATAATATTTATGATTTAAATATCATATATATCATATATATATCTATTATATATATGTATTTATAATATTATGTAACATTTGGAGATAATAAATGAAATGCACCGTTCATGGAGATGGTAAGTCGTACGTACGCATGAAGGCTACTTTCATTTCTATTTCGTATTTTAATGGATTGAAAAATTAATGATAAATAGGTATATTATAATTCCATTATATTATCATTTATAATTTCATGTTCTCTATCCTTTATACATACCACGTATGGAATGAATGATACATATCACTTTGACGGGGCAGTAGTCTGCACTTCTTCAAATTAAATTATCGTATTTACCCATTATGGAAACAATAAATGTATGCTACAAATGAAAAATACAGAAGTAAATAGACAAAATAAATATAATTTATATCACATATAAATATAGTTCCATCATAATTGCCTCCATGATAGGCGGTTGGAGATATTTGATCAATCATCATTTCATGAGGCAGTAGGTTGTCGTCCCTAGAAACAATATGTTCCTATCCATTAGATGGAGGTGTGTGGAAGTGTATTTCGAATACATATCATAAAAAACACTAGTATATTTTTGATACTATTTTTTCAATAAAATAAATGAATAAAGATATTTTAGGGGGGTTTGAGTAGTAAAATAAAAGAAAAGAACTCAAGAAAATATGTTACCTCTAAATCATGTAACTCCCTTTGGTTTGAACCAAACGGTTTACTTGAATTTTCTTTATGCCTGGGGGAAGGATTTAAGGAGTAATATAGGGATGTAGAGAGGTTAATTGGGCATATTTTTTATTATCCAAGGGGATTGAGAAGTTTGAGGAATGGGTTAGTAGTGGTGTCTTTTTATAAGGGGGAGGAGGGGCTCTTTAGGAATGTTTCAAAATATTATTTTATCATATAATTATATTTTGCGTGTAAATGTCCATAACTCATTAAATTAGAAAAGAATATGAATCTTTTTATAAATAAAAACATCCAATAAAAATTTGATAGGTTTTGGATTTTGTTTTAATTTTTATAATCTTATTAATTTAAATCATTCATTAATGAGGTAAACACTGCATCATTATTATGTAATAAATAATTTTATTAATTTTATGTATAAAATTTATAAAAAAATACGATGATGTAGGAAACCATTTTATCTTCCTACGGAATATTTATTCTCAAAGCGATAACTTATATTACCCCATGTAAAAATTGACTTACTAAAAGATATATGTTTATGTCATTTTTGTCTTTACTTTAAATCAATTAATATAAAGTGTCATTATCACTCCCATGTAGATCCATGGGGTCCCATAATTCACCCAAGTATACCCATGGTTGTAAATGTATCAACCAATAGTATTAGGGCACGTTTTAGGGTAATTTTATGTTATTATAATATTCTTTTTTACTCTTATTAACAGATTTACACTTTAATCATGGTAAATAAAATATTTACTGAAGTAAATATTCATAAAGTCTAAAAATAAAGGTAACATATTTACATAATTTGGGCCTCCTGATTCAAAATATGGAATCTATTTTTCCATATTCAAATCACTCTAGTGGAGGGAAATAATTTAAAATTAATTCCTGTGTCAAAACAAAAAGTGTGTTTTTATGAAATAATAACTATCAAAATATTGTCACTTGTTTATTTCCAATATCAAAGTGAAATTACTTCCAATGACTAAAATTGGATTAAATGGTAAAAATATAATCTAATTATACTTTAAAACCATTAAAAAATATAATCCATCAATATAAATAAAATATATTAATAGGCAGTTTTGAATTAAATTACTGTTTTTTTCAATATTCATTAAAAAATTGAACTCTATCAGAAAAATACCAAAAATTTACCAAAATAAAATTTTGATGTTTCTATTCTAAAGATTTATTATATTTTTTTAAAATATAAAATATAAAAGTGAAAAAAAAAACTATATTTAAAAGGGTTTCTCCATTAAAAGGAAGTAAATCGACCTTTTAAATAATATTAGAGTATTTATGCTTAAAATTGGATTCATTAACATTTTAAGCCTCTAAAATTTATTGGATAAATGTAAAAACATTTATGAACATATATAATAATATCTTAGTATGTTCTATTCATTCCTTCCAATACAATGGATAGAAGTTAACTTCCATTTAAATTAACAATATTATTATACTATTTTTTCGGTATAACTCTACGTTGTGTGCAACATAAGTTTTCAAAGAAACCCATTGTTTCTTATCGGGTATTAAATCAAACATAACATCCCATTTAAAGTAAAATTAATATTTAATTTACAAATATTAATAAATATTAAAATTTTCATATTCTTTATTTACCTGGGATGTTACATCCGTCCCCCCTTTTAAAAATTGCTTCCTCTTAATTTTAAAATTGGGATTGGAAACATCATTGAAAGTCCCACATCAGAAAAAGAGTGAATAAAACTATCACTTTAAAAGAAATAATGATATGTACAATGATCACCCGAGAAAACCAATACTAGGATTCCATGAAAACATTGATATGGAGGAGAAACTAAGTGTCAAGTTCCAATGGAGTGTGATAGAATATATTATTAGGCGAAAGTTATCCTCCAAAAAATCACAAACTTATGACGGGTTAAACAATATATGATTCCCCAGTAGGAAAAGTTAATGTAAAACATTTTTGTTTGAAGGTAATTTCCATAAAGTTGAGTAACTTATTTATACACCTAACTAAAAATATAAGGAAACATACTTACTTATCATGTAGACTTTCATCCTTTACTAAATTCCTACCACAAACTCATCAATTCTCCATGAGAAGACTATTCCAGATAACTTGGTCACACCAGAAGCACTATAATCAACTTCTAGGGTATAACATAATCTAAAAAAATATAAACTATATATTTCCCCCATATTTAGAAATCAACTAAAACAAAAAAAGAGTACAGGATCTGATAATCCCAAAAAAGTATAATCATTTATAAAAAAGTACTACTCCGAATCTCCAAAATTAAACAAACAATACCCAAAGATCACCAAAGACCATTAAATATACAATTATCCTTAAAATACATCAATATAATACAAACTAACATTTAAACCCAAAAGTACAAAGGATTTAATCTCATAGTCTTCCACATTAAACATTAAAATTTATCTCCAAATAACATTGACAACTCTTAAAGTCTCATACTGAAGTGTAATTAACCTAATCACATATTATCTATGATAGATTAATAATTCCCTTAAATAACCCAATATGCTTATAAGTCCAGAAAAAAAAACACTGATCTTCTAAAATAAAATTCCACCTTTACTCCTCAATTGAAATCCAAAAGATTTCTATTTTCCACAGTCATATAGTGTTTTCCCAAAATAGAGAAAATCTTAAAAAGTAACCTTTATCACTTAATCCCCAAATAATTTTCGTATATTAAGGATATTCATTTGAAAAAACATAATATCCCAAAATCAACTTATTTTTGATCCATAAAATCATTTTAACTAAAAATAATAATTCATACTAGCCAGGGACTTCACATAGGTTAGTGATAGGCGATTCACCCTTGTCACCCTTCAGTTGTGGGTTTGATTCCTATGTCCTTGTCAGATGTGACAAGTTGCCACCCATCTTACGAGTTGCCCTTTTTATAAAACACAAAAATAACCATAACACGGTTTAACCTCAAAGGTTTTCTTAAACCTTTCAGTTTCATCCCAATACATCAAGACCTCGACATCTTATATATTGTCATTTTTTTCACCTACAAATGATAAAATAAAACTACTCCCAAAAGAAATAACACCATACCTTTATCATGGTGTCCATATGGTTTCATCATCATCTTTTTCACATAGGTAGAGGATCCATTCATTTTAATAATGATTTAGATATCCTTCAAAATAATTTTTTTCCTTTATCCAAATACACCTTGTAAAACATTGTTCATATGGGTGTTCACAGAAAAATAGGTTTGAAAAAATGATCATGTATGACAAATAATTTCAAAACATCTAATAAAACCTGATTTTTATAAAATATTTGGGTTGAGTTTGAGTTGAAACTTTCAATCAATGGTCCTTTTAAAATACCATAAGTAAGTGATGATATACTATATTGTAAAAGATAATATAAATAGGTTACTCAAGGGTATCCTTCTTTAGTACCCTTTTCAAATTCATAACATTCTTCAAAATCTTATGATAAGGTAAAATATTTGAAAATTCCTTGATAATATATACCTTTTACAAAATATAGGAATATTGAGAAAATAGGATTTGATTAAATACAACCCATGATCCACAATGATATTGATGTATAGGGGAGGTTTTATTTTATCTCAAACAACTACTTTCAAGTGAGTTGTATGCTATAAAAAGTTTCATAGTCATCTAAACATGACATTGCAATAATTATTGCATGCATGTCATTAGGAAGAGACAGGAATTTCGTTTGAGATCCACCTCCTTACATTTTTAATATAACTCACTTGATCTAAAAAAGTTATAAAAAATGATTTAACTAATATAATATATATAGGGACTAACTATGTTTTTAATGAAAACTCATAATCCCTAAAGCTGTCTAAACCGACCTCTGATACCTATTAAAAGGCCCCATCCTTAAAAAATTATATAATCTTGAGTTAAATCAAGAATTCACATTGAGGATCTTTTTAGGTTTATATTTTTAGTGAATTAGGCCATAACTATTACATATCTACTTGAATATTACATGTAGACACTACTAATCAGTATCCATTTTTTCATAAAATAAAAACACTTAAAAGAAAACAGTATAGTTCTATGTTTTAGAAAGTATGACTTTTCTGTGATCCCAACCTTGACCGTATTCCACTTTATGTCCCGTGAAAAACATTTAAAAAACATGGTATGAGAAAAAAAGATCAGTAAGGTATAAACAAAGAAGGAAAACTATTAGTTTATCAAAACAATAAGTAAAACATGATTACTTTCTCATAAGTAATACTATTTACCTTTATGAAATATTAAATACTCTTCATTGAATAAAAGATCACTGCTTACCCATTTGTAACTAGTACATTACCATAAAACCCATATAAATCACACATAACATATAAAGTTAACATAAGATATAAACATACTTATAGGGAATAACAAAACGGTCAACTTCTACACATATCACTAAATAGAATATCTATAGGGGAGACTTCCATACCCAATACATTGGAGGCTATAACATAACCATCCGTCCTAGTTTATCACGGCACCACCCATCATTTGGTTTATCATGTAACCACCCATAAAAATTCCAAGTACCATTATAAAGTCATAACACATAAAAATTTTAAATATAAAAATTTCACTAATAACATTAATTATCAATCACAAGAAATCATTTCATGAAATTGAAATAATCCAATTTCAAAAAAACATCTTCAGTACCATTTAAAACATTTAATTAAGACATTTTTAAATCAAAGTTTCCCAAAACACCTTGAATCTTTTAAAGGTATTAACATTTTAAAACATTAATGTCCATATAAATAAATTCTTAAAACCAATTTGAAAACATGGAAATTAAAGTGAAAAAGATATTCGAATAAATATTTAATGATTTTAAAATGATGTTTTAGTTAAATAGTCTCGTAACACCTGAGAAACACTTAACTAAACATAATTAAAGAATAAAATAAAACTTATAATATCATGAGAATAAGGATATTCATTATATAATATTTCAAAGGGTAGTATATACACCATAAAAAAGTGAATTGGTGTATAACAACAAATAAGTCTCAATGTATTGTAAATTGAGGCAAAAGTCCCTTGAAAAGAACATATCCTTAGATTAAGGACAAATCAATGAAATAATTATGTGTGAAAATAATAAAACAACAAATATAAGTTGATATAAAGTGTAAAAAAATTAGAGTTCATTCACACATATTCATATCATGACATAATCAAGAAGTATAAGTTTAACCCAAAGAATTGAAATTGGGTTAAGAAGTTCTCTTACAGAAATTCGACAGCCTAACGACGTCACTTAAAAATTTTGAAAATTAGTTGATGAGAGAGAAAAAGTTACCTGATCACATGGACATAAAATTTATATCAATGTGGATATATAATAAAATATACCAACATAATAATTTGTATATTGAAGGATATAACAAAAAATAAGTCTTTTAAAAAGAGGAGGGTGAAAGCTTCCCTTACTGATTTGGTAACTTATAAAACCTACACCCCATGAAAGAAAGATCATTCAATGAAGATGTAATTACACATGAATTAAATTATATTACAAGAATAATACAATCATGTGCGGTATATACACCACAAAAAAGGAAATAGTGGAAAATATAGCAAGAATCTTATGGGAAAAAAAAGTGAGATGAAACCCCATTACCATGTGGAAATCAATTGAGTCTTATGAAAAAAAATTAATAACCACCAAATGAATTAACAAATACCATAAATATATAGATATTAATGATAATATATATCAAATGTCAGTTAATAATACAACACATTCAATAAATAAGTGGTGAACAATGGAAATCTCATGGAATTAAAAGTGAGATAAGAAACCCCTTACCTCAAGTCCGACTTCTCTTGTATGTTCCTTGTTCTTCCTGAATAATAAACGCAAGTTAATTTATACTTGATTAAAATACTTTTTTCAAGTATTATTATTAATTTTATGTCACTTATTATCTTTCAATTACAATTAGTTAATTATTTGAGTTCATATCGGACATTTTGTCGATGTTCAGAACTCAAGTAAAAAATGAACTTGTTATAATTAAAAATTGTCCATGTGGTAAAAAGTATAATATATCCAGAATAATATTAATGATTTAATTATCATATATATCATATATATATCAAGTATATATATGTATTTATAATATTAAATAACATTTGGGGATAATAAGTTAAAATCACCATTTATTGAGACGGTAAGCCGTACGTAAGCATGGATGCTAATTTCATTTATATATAGTATTTAAATGGATTAAAAATTATTTATAAATAGGTATATTATAATTCCAGTATAATATCATATATAATTTCTTTAAATCCAAGCTTTATATGTCCCATGTATAGAATGAACGAGTCATATCACATTGTGGGGTGGTAGTCCACACTTCCTCAAATGAAATTATCGCATTTTCCAATTATGGAAACCATAAGGGTATGATATAAATGAAAAATAAAAAAGTAAAGAGAGAATATAAATATAATATATATCACATATAAATGAAGTTCCATCCTAATGGCCACCATGATAGGCACTTGGAGATATTTGAACAATCATCATTTTGTGAGGCAGTAGTTCATTGTCCACAGAAACAGTATATTCCTATCCATTAGTTGGAGGTGTGTGGAAATGTAGTTAGAGTACTTCTCATAAAAAATATAGTATATTTATGATACTGGGGTTTCTATAAAATAAATGAATAAATAGTGTTTTTGGAGTTTTTAGATGTAAAATAAATGAAAATAACTTAAGAAAATATGTTACCTTTAAATCGGGTAACTCCCTTTGGTTTGAACCAAAAGGTTTACTTGAATTTTCCCATGCCTAGGGTAAGGCTACTTAGTGGAAGAGAGGGATGTAGGGATATTAATTGGGAAGAGTTTGGATGAGACAAGGGGCATTAGAAGTGTGAGGAATGAATTATATGTTGTGTCCTTTTATAAGGGGGAGGAGGGGCTCTTAAGAAAGTTTGAAAATAATATTTTATCATATAATTATTTTTAGTTTTTAATAATACCAAAATTATTAAAGTCGAAGATAATATGACTCTTTTTAGAAATAAAATCATCCAATAATTATTGGACTGGTTTTGGATATTTTTTTAATTTTTATAATCTTATTTATTTTAATCATTCATTAATGAGGTATACACTACATCATTATTGTGTCATAAATAATTTTACTAATTTGATGTCTACAAATTTCAAAAACAAATACCATGATGTAGTAAATACTTTTATCTTTATAATTAATATTTATATTCCAAGAGATAACTTATTGAACCCCACATAAAAATTTATTTACTAAATGATATATATTTATGTCATTTTTTCCTTTACTTTAAATTAATTAATATAAAGTGTCATTATCACTCCCAAGTGGCTCCATGGGGTCCCAAAATCGACACAAGGATGACCATTTCCTATAATATATCATCCAATTGGATTATGACACATATTAGGGTAATTTATTATTACTATAATATTATTGTTTACCCTTTTTTACCAGATTTGCCTTTTAACCCTGGTAAATAAAATATTTACTGAAGTAAATATTCATAATATCTAAAAACAAAAGTTACCTATTTACCCAATTTTTACCACCTCATTCCAAAAATGGAATCCATTTTTCCATATTCAAAAGAAAGAAGTATCAGAAAGTAATTAAAAATTAATTCCTCTTGTCAAAAAAAAATCTTGTTTTTAAGAAATAATAACTAACAAAAGATTGACACTTTTTATGTCCAATTTCAAAGTGAAATTACTTAAAATGAACAAAATTGGATTGAATGGTAAAAATATAATCTAATTAAAATTTACAACTATTTAAAAAGATAATCTAACAACATTAATAAATTAAATTAAAATGAAGTTTTGAATTAAAATACAGTAATTTTCACTATTCATTACAAAAATGAACTTTATCAGAAAAATATCAAAAAATTACCGAAAGTAAATTTTGATTTTATGATTCTAAAAAAGGATTTCGATTTTATCAAATAGAATATATAAATGGGGAAAAACTATATTTTAAAAGGGTTCTCCATTAAAAGGCGGTAAATCAACATTTTAAATAATATTAGAGTATTTATGCTTAAAATTGGATTCATTCAAATTTTAAGACTCTAAAATTTATTGGATAAATGTTAAAACATTTGAAAAACATATATAAAAATATTTTAGTTAGTTCTATTCATTCTCTTCAATACTAAGTCTAGGCATTAACTACCGTTTAAACTAATAATATTATTATACTATTTTTCAGTATAACTCAACATTGTGTGCAACATAAGCTTTCAAAGAAACACATTGTTGTGTATCAGGTACACCATAAAACATAGAAACACACTTAAAGTATAATTAATATTTAATTTAAAAATATTAATAAATATGAAAAATTTCATACTCTTTATTTACTTGGGATGTTACATTCTTGACCATTTCTTCAGCAATATTAGGCCCCAATATATTTCATTCTCAAAATTCATCCCAGAAAATTAGTGCTCTACATTTATTACCATATATGGATTAAAATGGTTCCATATGAGTGTTTAATTGAAATATACTATTTTATGAAAAATCAGGAGGAAGGTGTTGATCCCAACCACCATTGAAATACAATGAATAATATCCATCATATAAACAAGGGTTTGAATTATTCTTTAAGACTTACCATCAGTATGATAATTATAAACACTTATGAAAGACAATTCTGTGTCAAGTACTGGCTAAGGACTTCCCTATAACATTGAGGTGAACCTATGATCCCAGCTTGATATAATGGAATGTGGTACTCCAAAAATCCTAACCATTTCTTTTTTGTATATCCTTGCAAGATGATCTAAATATAAGTATTATCTAATAGGGATGAAGTTCGCTGACTTAGTAAGGAGATCGAATACCACCCATATTACATTAAAACCCTTAGATGTTTTTGGTAATCCAACAAAAAAAAATCCATAGTGATGTTCTCCCATTTTCATTATGGTATAGCTAGTTGATACAGCATCCCCTTTTATTTTTTTCTTTCAGACTTAGCTTGTTGGCATCCAAAGCACCGAGATACAAACTCGATGATATCCCTCTTCATGTCATCCCACCAGATTTATTCTTTGAAATACCTATACATCATCATACTTCCAATATGAATAGATAGGGAATAACTATGAGCTTACTCTACCATCTCTTTCTTCAAATCTTGTATGGAATTAAAACATACACAGTTTTTAAACCTCACGATTCCATCCAGATCAAGCTTACTCTCAAGAATATTTATGAATTTTTTTGGCATCTCTATATCATCCTTTTATGCCTCCTTAATCTTCCCTAGGATAGAAGGTTGAACATTCATTTTGAGAAAGATAATATTTTTCACCTTCCTTCTAGATTTCTAGATATATTCTTTGATAACCCATGAAATATTGGATATTTTTTGATCCACATCATGGATAATATATCATGATCATTCAGAATAAAATAATCTTCCACCGTGTTCACTTTCATAGGGTAGTAATGTATTGATCAGCCGTAATCCTTTATCAACTCTAACCATCTTCTCTAGTGTATGTTCAACTCCTTCTTTGTGAATATATATTTTAGACATTTATGATAAGTATATATATCACTCTTTTCTCCTTAAAGATGATGCATCCATATCTTTTATGAAATAATTACCACAACTAACTCCAAAACATGAGTTTGGTAATTATTATAATGAATCATAAATTGTCATGAGGAATAGGCTATAACCACATTATTCTATATAAGAACACATCCCAATCCCTTTTGGGATTCATCACTATACATTAAACATTTCTCCACTATATGGAAATGTAAGAATAGGTTTACTAGCTATCCATCTATTTAGTTCCTTGAATGTTTCCACAAATTCATATATCTAGAGTAACGTGACATCCTTAAGATTTAACATGGTCAGTGTATTAAATTATCATAAGAAAGTCTCCGCAAACCATCAATCATATTTTTCTAAACAGAGAAATCTATGGATCTCAGTCACCGTGGTTATTCTAGGATAGCATTCAATATCTTACGTATCTGATGGATCTACTACTATAACAACTCCTGAGATTATGTTACTGAAGAATAAAACCTTTGGTAGAAAAAAAAATAACACTTTTTAAATTTTTCATTTATCTTCTCCTTCCTTAGGGTATCTAGTACAATTCTCAAGTGATCTTCATGAACATCCATTCTCTTTAAATATATACGAATATTATCTATAATGACTAACATGAACTAATCAAGGTAATCTCTAAGAATATATTCACTAAATCGATGAATATAGTAGAGGGATTAGTTAGAACAAAAGGAATCATTATATATTCATACTATCAATACTTTGTACAAAATGTCCTCTTTGGAATATCCTCTTTCATGACCCCTAATTCATGATATCTAGAATTATGGTCAATCATGGAAATTTATTAATCTATGCAATTTATCAATCAGGTCATCAATAATAGGTAGATGATACTTATTCATGATCATGGTATTCTTTTACTCACCATAATCAATGAATACTATCATTGATCTATATTTCTTTATCAAAAAAGAATGGGTTCTCCCAATTGTGACACACAAGGACAAATAAATCCTTTATAATGGTTTTCTTGGAATTTCTTCTTCAATTCCTGCAAATCTATTAGATACATTCTATAGGGATGCATTGATATTGTTGTTGAACAAGGTATAAGTTCTATTGAGTACTCAACTCCGTGTTTTGGTGGATGAATAGGAAACACTATCGGAAATACATCCACAGAATCTCGAACAATTGGAATATCATCAATGTAAACTTTATCCCAATACCTTTGAGATAAATAAAATCCATTTGAATAGTAATTAATACACATAGAATGGATGTAATATCCATAGAAAGTTAATAATTATCATCACATGGATGGATGATCATAGTAGGGATTTAAATATAAAAAGAAACTTCCCTTCCTCAATAATTAATGTGGGATTTATATTGAGAAATCCAATCCATCCATAAGATTACATCAAATTCATCCATAGGAAGAATGAAAAGATTTACAGGAAGCACATTCCCATAAACATCAACCTGAGAGGAATCATACTCTTGAGATGAATTCATCGTACCATTAGGGGTTTCACTAAAAATTCCATATATAATTGTTTTGGAGGAATCGTAATACCCTAATCAAATTATTAATATTTTAATGACTAGATAGATCTATAATAAATTATTAATATAACACATCTAGAGTGCATGATATGTGTAACTTTCATCACTTTGTTATCTCACCCCTTATTAGAAATAGCAATTGCATGATATTTTCCTTTTTTCCTTCAACTTAAGAGGTTGTTGAAATCGATAATCATCACCAACCCTTTGGTGTGGGTAGTGGTAAGCATAATACCCACTCTCATTACACTTCCAGGAAACAATCATATGAGTTTTATTCTATTCATAATTCCCTCTATTTGTATTTTGATCTAACTTCATCCTATTATTTTGACAATTAATTTAATAGTGACCGTACTTTCCGCACATAAAACATTTACATGACCCATTAATAAAAATTCTTCAATGCTTCTTACCAAATTTAGAGTTTAATGGAAAAAACATTTTATTATCTTCATTGTTTTTAGAGTATACATTGAACTCTCTCTTTCTTTTCTAGTTAAAATCATGAGGTTGATATGTGACTCTAACCTCCATTTCAACCTTGATTGCATAACACAAAATCTCTTTGTAGCTAATAAATATTATTATGGGTAATTCCATTATAAGGATTGATATTAGTCCACTAAAGATCCTATCAACATTAAATTACGATGTATTATAATTTCTAATACGTGCCTTGCATGTCATTTGAAATTAGCCACGTAGGTACAACAAATTCAACATCCATTTGCATTATCATTGGGAACTCTTTCTCTATCAAGGAATAAAGAATCCAGCGAATGTACTTATTGAAAGATAATTTCATGAACTCCTACAAATCCATGTATTCAATATCATCTTTTTTCCTTGTATTGTTGATTAGTGTCCACCACTGCTATCTAGTAAATGGCCAGAATGAATATCATATGCTTTTAACTCTTATGGAAGGAAAATATATTTTTCATAGTACTGATCCATTATTTAGAAATATGTAGATGTGAATAAACCTTTTAAATAATGTCGATGTTTTATCATGAAAGACCCAATAAAATTTTGTTATATCCTCTTCAAATTTGAAATTCTACCATGATTCATAGCATAAGAATGTTGTGTGAGCATTGCAATTTGGTATTTCATTCCATCTCCCATATCCTTCGGTTTTTAGGGATAAAATTATTGAATTCTCCATCAAAATAACCATTAATTTGGTTCCTTTTGGTTACATCCATTGACTAAAACCAAAACCACAAAGTATGAAATTTTTATCATAATGTGGATCCAAATTATCCAGAAAATTCACTTATAGGATATCTAATTTATGAAACCTTTATTAATAAATAACTCCGTAGGTTTATCCAAAGTTATTTACATGCATATTATTTTTAAATCCTTAAGGATGTTTCATCTAGAGCTTGTTAATTCCCAATGAATTTCACATGGGAATTTTAAATTAGGTGTGTAGTAAGGAACATTGTTATGTACTGGATTGCCCTGAGTTAGGCCTAAATTGTTTTTCCAGATTTTTTCCCCATGGTAAATATGTGGCAGTTCAACATCCATTCTTAGTATCTATATAAGGATATAATTCTAGGAGACCACTCATTTTATTCTTTACCAAAAGTCCAAGACATTTTCTTATTGTTTTAATTATCATTATACTTATCCATAAATATGTCCTTAGGGTTTTAAATATGGTTTTCTCATCCTATGCTCCAAATGTTAACTAAACCTTTTCTATAATACCAACTATAGAGACACTATCCTTTCATACATTAACATTACATAACATTTATAGAATAGTGAAAACATTATATAAACAGACTCACAAAATACGGAAAAGTCTAGTTCTATTGGATGTATGGAAACATAAAATCTGATACAAAAGTGAGAATCATTATCCTCCTTTAGGTTCTCCTTGACTAGAAACCTTCTTATAAACCTAAATAATGATAAATATCTTTATCACCTTGGGATTTAAACATAAATAGGGGTGATATGAAATGATTAGTAAGAGTAAATAAGGGATATATGTAAGCATAATCATGAGAATAAGGGTATGAGAACAAGATCCGGAAAATAAAAGATCATACAATGTATATAAAATATCATATACATCAATCATGGCATAAATATTAGTAGTTCATAAGACATGAATCATAAAGAATTAATTAAAACAATCCCATAAATAATAACATAGGAATAACACATGGAATTGTGGAAAACACATAAGCATATAATATGATTTCTATAAAATCCATGGAACTGATTCTAAGAACATATTTGTGGAAAAATCATTTTACTGAACCAGGTCCACACCCCATTCATTCCTTGTATTTTTGAACAGATTTCACCCCTCATTCTAGCCCTATATTAATGAGCCATGTTATTTTCCCATTCGAGACCTATAATACTAAACAAATCTCATTACTCATCCAACCATGTCTATCTCATGAGATATAAATATGTACCCATTATATTGGAGGAATATATAGATCTCACTAGTCACATAAATGAAATTATACATATATATTCTACAAAACATACATCATATCATAACCCACGAAATGAGATGGGTTCTATAAAACTAAAATAATAACCCGTGAAATGAAGTTGGTATCATAAACATGTAATCATGTCTTAACCTGTGCATGAAGTTTCATGTTTCATAATGATTCATTAAAATCATAATCCCTGAAAGAGAAATGTGTTTCATAAACATATATAACATAAAAAAGAAATGGATTTTATTAACATATAACCCATGAAAGAGAAATGAGTTTCATAAATACCACTCTATCAATCATAACCCATTTAGATTAAGAGTATGAATCTAACCTTTAGATCATTTCATATAAATTACTAAGTAATATTTAATAATGTCATCAAATAAGTAAAATATTGTTAAAATATATTTTAAGATTGTTTATGGAGAGAAATACCCTTTCTTCATTAAAAATGATTTTTGAAAAATTTATCATTTTTAAAAACCATTTTCATTGAAAATATCATTGAAAATTTAGAGAAGAAGAATTGAGAACTAGAAAAAAAAATATTTTTTCCTCGAGATTGGGCTTCAATAATCTTTTGAAAATATTTTTTAAAACATTTTTCAAAACATGGTTTTTTAATATAATAGATTTCTGACCAAAGAGAGAGATGATAATATTTTACATAAAAACATTATAATAAGTAACAAAGAGTTTAAAACTGGTACTAATAAATGATTATTTCATGAATTACTAGAGGTGACTAAAATTCATGAGGGTTATTGAGTTATAGAACATGATATTTTATTAATTGAAGCATAATAAAAAGTAATCTTGAAAAGCGATGAGATTATTTAAATGTAATATTATCACATTGGAAATTGGGAACACAATATCTATATTAGAAATTGAAATTGAATAAATATAAAAATATATTTAAAATAAGTAGATTCATTATTTAACATGTAAAAAGGATTTATTGACACCTCTAAATGGAATTTAGGTTCATAAGAAAAAATGAGTCTCATAGATAGAAAATTGAGAAAAAACTATTTAACCAATTTGGTAGATTTTGAAACATAAACTATACTAATTAAAGATAAAAAATTTATATTTCAATATAGATAAATTCTTGTATAATAATCATTGAATAAATCCATGGGCTGAATAGACACCACACAAAAAGAAATGGGTGGTGAATAAAGCATATATCTCACAAAAATATAAAGTGAGATGATGTCCCCTTATGTTGTATCTTAAATATTATCATACTAATTAAAAAGGACTATATTCTAAATATAAATATAATGTAAATATTTTAAAGAACCAAATTTATATATATAATATCATATACGGTTTTATTGTGACATTATATTCCCCACTAGTTAAGAATCCTATGTTAGGGTTTTACATCAGATAATATTCTCTTTATTCTTCGCATGTGTCTTAATTTGTAATATATTTAGTCCTTATACTTATATTATGATATAAATATCCTGTATATAATTTATATTAGTATTATAATAATCAATATAATATATAATTAGGAATTCAATACAATTTCCATGTAGATGGTAAGTCGTATGTATGCATGAACGCTATTATCGTTTTCTTTTGATATTGAAATAACAAAAATAAAATATATTTATATATTTTTAAAATATATTATATAATAACTATAATTTTATATATATATCATATAATATCATTAAATATATCATTAATACATTCAATGAAGTGTGTGAACGAATCATAAAGCTTTGAGATGGGTGGTAGTCAACACATACACAAACAAAATTATCGTATTTACCCCATTTGGAAAGTAAAATGATATGTGTTATAAAAAAAATAAAGAATAATAAAGAAATTATAAATATAATATATGAAAAAAATATATATTTTTTCCATTATAATATCCACCATGACATGCGTAAAATGAAAAATAGATAATCATCGTTTAGTGAGTCAGTTGATCATTGTACACGTTAACAATATATTCATTACCCATTTGATGGAGGTTTGCGTATGTGTAGGTTGAAACCATAGAATAAAAACATCAAAGTATATTGAATATACTGGTGGAGTTATACAATCATGTAATAATGATACTGGATGGTGCATAGAAGGAAAATAAAATAATGGAGCCTAAGAGAAGGTGTTGCCTCTTAATCATGTAACTCCTTTTGTTATGTGCCAAAAGGATTCCCTGAATTGCTTTCCACCCAAGGGAGCCCTATATGAGTAAGGGAGTAATTTTGGGAATTGGATTGTATATATTATTTTTGAACCTATTTGTTTTGAAATTTTTCAATAAGAGGGAGATGTGGTGTCCTTTTAACGGGAAGAGAAATGACTTAGTTGAAATTCTTTAAAACAAGTTAGGTGTGCCCATGTTTTTACCAAACAAAAGATATAACAATCCAACCAAAATAAATAATTTATGTTTAATGGATGACTAATGTCTATAAAATGGGTTTTTGAAAAGAATATAATTTTTTTGGGACTTAAATATATGGTCTAGTCCTTAGTTAAACTTAATTTTACCTTCAACGATGAAATTAATTTTAATCACTTTCACTAATTTTTTGGTATTTTTTTTTCTTATTAGACATTATAAATTATTCTGATTCTAAAAATTGAATCATTATTTAAATTCAGAAAACTAAATTTGGATAAATTAATTTAAAATTATTTTTCCATTCAAGTTGAAAATGTTGGTTTTCAAAGTCAAAATGATTAAACATTCGCTATGTTTTTATATCCAACATTAATGTGAAATTTGGTTTCAATTGAGTAAATTGTAATTATTGAATAAAATATAATTTTGTTAAATTTTTAAACAAAATAAAAATATAATTTATCCTTATAAATAAATTAGATGAAAAAGTAATTTCCAATTAAAATTTCTTATTTTACACTATTCATCCAAATATAACAATTCTCAGAAAAATCCTGAAAATTATCCCTATGATAATTTTGACATTGTAAATTTAAAAAATTAATATTATTATTTTTAAATTTAAATATCTAAATTTTCATAAAATTAATTTTATTATTTTTAATAATAGGACATTAAAAATAGTTCATTTGCAAAAAAGGTATTTATAAACATATAAGGACTTTACCAAAAATAATAACTTTCATTATCAATATATTTTATTTATAAGAAACAATTATAAAAAATATTATAAAATTAGTTATTATAAATCATATAAATAAGATAAATGGGTAGGTTATTGTAATGACCCGTAAAATTCAAGGAAAATTGTTTCTTAATTTTCTTTTGGATTTTACAAGAGCGCAGTTTTTGACGGCACCTGATTTCGAGGCCCGGTGTGCCCGGAATATTTATCAGAAGTTTAGCTCGGGTACGTTCAGTGAATGAACGAGCGAGATTTTCAAACTTTTGGACCGGTGCTTGGAATCGAATTCCGAGGGCACTGATGGAACTGCAGCGCCAATAATTGCTTAGGAACACCTTTTCCGGAGTTGCGTTTATAAGGGGGGAGTTGCTAAAAATTGAGGAATTTAAAAATTAAATTGAGCTACAAATTTTATTTTTACTAAGTGGTTATCCGTTGTGTGGAAGTTGGGGTAACTACCCAAGTGTGGTTATGAGGGCAGTGGGGCCCACATGAACCCCACCCCATCATTTTCCCTAACCCCCCATAACCCTCCTTTTAATGACTTAGGTTTAATTACTTATGTTATTTCAATTTTGAATTTCAAACTTAAGGCTTGAGAATTAAAATTAGAGGTGTCTTATTTTATTATTGTTGGGTTTGTTGTGTTGAGTTTTTGGGAGAAAAAGAGGATTCTTGATGTTCTTCATTCTTCGTCGAAGAACACGAAGAACACACCACCGCCAACGAGGAACGCCGACCTCCGACGACGGATGATGGTGAAAGACGCCTTCCTCGGAGATCAATGAACGCCAACGATCCTCTTCTTCCGCGACGATAAATTCCGCGACAAACCTTCTCTCAACGAATTCGACGAGGTAGGGGATTTTTATTGTTTTATTCTTGAATTCTTCAGTCGTCGTCCCTCGTTTCAAATTGGACCGCTTGCTATCAATTAACGGGAGGGGGTTGGACCGCACAAACATGGCCGACCCTCCTCCATTAATTATGTTGTTTAACCTTTTTGTGGTTTAGAATGGAGATGGAGCGGTACCGCGCACCGCACGCGATCATGCGGCAAGGATGCGCGACACCGTCGCGCCGCGCCATTGAAGATGAACAAGGTCGCGGAGCCGTCGCGCCGCGCCGGAGAATCACGAAAACACCGCGGCCGGAGCGGGGCCATGGAGGAGGGGCACAATTCAATCGTGTCACGCCGAATGGACCTAGGCCATAGCCTTAGGCCGTGGCGGAGCGGGGAGCGGTGGCCGGTTTCCGGCAGACGGCGTCGGAGTAGGGGGACCGGCCCGTGCCGGTCCCGTGGTGGCAGCAGCCAGCCGGCCGGAGCGGGCCGGACGGTCAGGGGAGAAGCCAGGGGTTTGTAACCCCCGGCTAGCTAAACAGCAGCATCCCCCACCTGGGGGGCGTTTAATTGAACAGGGGGCTAGTCGCACCCCCCCCCTTGACTGCCCAGCTCGGTTACACCGAGCTGGCCAGCGGACAGCCAGCGCGCCGGGCCGGGCCGCGCCCTTGCTGGGCCGACCAAGGGAGTCTCGGGCCAGGTCGGTTCGGGCCCAAAACCCCCACTTCCGGACCTCTTTTGGTCTTTTTCCCATAACATGGGATGTGGAACTCCAATAGACACACCGTCAGCTGCGATGTGATCCTTGGATCGAGACGGTCGTTTTGGTATATTACACTCAAGGTTTTGGCGAACTTTGGGTTTGGCCGGGTTGGTTCGTACACGAAACCAACCGGGCCCTCGGAGCGGAAACGCTTATAACATGAGATCCGGACCTCCGATTGACATGCCATCGACTTTGTTGGATTCATCATAGTGTGACGGACCTTTTGGATTACATCTCTCAAGGTTTGGACGCATTTGGAGTACAGTCGGTTTGGTTTTGACTTAATAACCAACTGGGCCCCTAGGACGAAAAATCCAATAACTCTCAGACCGGGAGTCCGATTGACGCGCCGTCTGTGACGTTGAGTTCCTGTTGACGATACAGATATTTTGGATAAATCAACTCCGGACTTCATGTCAGTTGATGTATCAGAACCTCAGCTCATGGAGGAGACCCTCCGGAATGAGCTTGTTGTGTGCGGGAGCCCTAGAGTTGGCTACAACTACGACGACGATGACGACTGTACAAAAATCCCCCGTGGATTCGACGGTGACGACTACAGCACTCAGCAATCCTATGTGGGTTAGTGCTACCGATCCTGTGTGGGGAAGATCCTGTGTGGGTCAGCGCTCAACAGTCCTGTGTGGGCTAGTGCATATCGAGCCTCTCCGGGTCAGATCCTGTGTGGGTCATTGCGGGGTTTAGTACATGTCGATCCTTTGTGGGTCATTGCGGGGGTTAGTACCTATCGATCCTTTGTGGGTCCGATGACTTAGATTAATCAGGGGATAACTCTAATCATCTCTATCGTCATACGAAGAAGTATACTTGTGTGAGCTAAGTCTTGACTTTAAATCTTATCTTTGATAAGATTGAATTGATATCCTGTGTGGATTAGGTTATGGTTTCTTGTGTGGATGGGGTTGTGAATTCCTATGTGGAATCGGTTATGTTTCCCTATGTGGACTAGGTTGCACTTGGGCTCGAATGTTGGAGCTGATTTGGAATTGATGACTTAGGTATATGTATGGGCATATACCTAAGCAGTGTCATATGTTACTTCGTGATTGTATCTCTTCTTTGTGGATTACCTTTTATGGATTCTGGGAGACCATCGTGGGTCTCGGGGTCCCTACTAAGTAGCTTATACTCACCCCTGCACGGGCTATGCCCGCGCTACGTTGTGTTGGATGCAGACGACGGACCCCGCTGATCGTGGTGGAGGATTGTGTAGCGAGTCGGTACCTGGAGGTGGTCCACTGGGCGGGACGTACAAGGAGCGGACGGCTGGACCCATGGAGCTGAGGAGGTTATCTGTACCCACCCTTCAGGTGGGACATCAATTGTACGGCTCGACGTTACAGATTTACTTTCAGTTGCTGTATTTCTTTTCCAGTTGTACTTTACTTTCAGTTTGGGTTTGTATTCTGGCCCACTTATTTTTCCGCACTTACTATTGTACCCAGTTTTTACATAGCATTTATTTCTGGTTGCTTACTCTGTGGTGTTTGTTTACTTTAAAAATGAAATTTATTACCTTTTTATCGGGAATTATGCCTTGGTGCTAGTCGCCAACCCCTGGACTATGGAAGGCGGGCTTGGCGTAGTCACGGAATGGGCCCCGAGGTCGGGTCATGACAAATTGGTATCAGAGGAGTTTGGTTCTACCGTATAACTCATGACTCTGATATTTTTCTATGTGAAGCAATAATGTTAAGAGTATTGAGTGTGGTTATCAGTCCAGGGGGTATACTGTTGGTGCGGCGGCCGACGTATCCGTACACTACGACTCTGACTTCAGGTTTTCTGACTTAGTGCACGAAAACATTGAATTCATGTGTATTTCATGTTTTCTTTGTGATTACATTGAGTCAGCTCACCAGGTATACTATTTGACCATGGCGCACCTGTCTTTTTTCAGGATGGCCCCACAACGGTTGCGATCTAGGGTTCTGAGTTTTGTACGTGACGACAGCCCACCGAGCGATGACGCCTCGGTGCAGGGCCCTATTACTACAGAGGCACCGGCGGTACCACTACCCACCGAGCCACTGATGCCAGCATCCCCAGCCGCTTTGAGTACACGTCGCCTTAGTGCGCTGCACGAGTTCCAGCATCAGCGACCTCCCTGGTTCCACGGGGAGACGGACCTTCAGGCAGCTGAGGATTGGCTGGAGGCAGTTGTACGAGTTTTCCTTTTGTTAGGGACACCAATAGACCTCATGGTGATCCTTGTAGCGAGTCTCCTACACACGGCAGCAGACAGATGGTAGAGCTTGATGCTCCAGGTGCACGACGAGGAATCTCTCCTCTAGATGGACTTTGAGAGACTCTTCCACTCGGAGTTTGTCCCGGCCACCCTCCGTGCGGTGCGCATCCAGGAGCTTCTACAGGTGCGACAGGGCAGCTTGATGGTCGCCCAGTACTCGACGAGATTTACAGACATCTCGAGCTATTCTAAGGACATGGTACATGACCCATTCATTCGGGCTTGGACCTTCAAGCAGGGACTATGGCATGAGATCAGGGAATTAGTGATCTCCCTCAGCATTCCGACACAGTCAGGGGTACTGGAGCGAGCCCTTCTCATCAATAGCTTCCTTGCTGAGCCTACATCAGCAGCGAGACCTACAGCAGGGGGGCACGTAGCGGAGTCTTCTGCAGTAGACAGTCAACTGATGACACATGGGTCTAGACAGACCAGACCCTCAGGAAGACGACCTCAGGACACTGTCTCAGAGGTGCGGGGAACTCAGTACAGAGCCAGTCCTTCGAGAGTCGGACAGTGCTACGCATGCGGCGGGCAGGGCCACATGGCTCGTGACTGCCCGACCAGCCGTGCGGAGGAGCAGTAGATGGTTGAGGGACCAACCAGGCAGAGGCAGAGGGTCGACCGTGGCGGTCCGCAGGGAGCAGGCGGAGGAGACAGAGGAGCTGGACGAGCAGCAGGTGGTGGGCGACACTTTGAGGCTTTACCACCACCACCACTAGGAGTCCGACCCCGACCACAGGGAGGTGGCAAGCAGAGGCAGTCACAACTTCAGGCAGCGGAGGCCTACGACCACGGCGTGCCCGAGATGATTCGAGATACCATATGTGTCTATTCCACCCTTCCTACAGTTCTTATAGACACAAGTGCGAGTCATTCTTTCATTGTCGCTGCCCTTGTTTGGAGCTCGGAGATTTCGACGGAGCCATTGGCTCGATCTTTACGGATAGAGACTCCTACGGGAGAAGACTCGACGATTACGCACTGGTTCCGGCAGTGTGAGATTACTCTAGGAGGCAAGATCTTCGGCTGGGATCTTCTTGTAGCGGCGTCGAGGCCTTATGACGTCATCTTGGGCATGGATTGGTTATCTACAGTCCATGCTCAGATTGATTGCATTAGGCGCAAGGTGCGATGTGTTCGCACCGATGGGAGCAGGTTCACCTTCACCGGCGAGAAGGGATCCTTTATAGCACAGGATGGACTCATGCAGACGAGAGGACACCCCATCACTCATCAGTTGGCTAGCCTCATCCTAGGAGCAGTTGACGTGCGGAGTCCGAGCTTACCTGTAGTGGTGGATCAGTATGCGGACGTTTTCCCTGACGATGTTCCAGGACTACCTCCTCACATAGAGGTAGAATTTTATATTGACATGTACCCTGGGACAGCCCGAATATCCACCCCAGCTTATCGGATGGCACCCACCATGCTTCGAGAACTACGGGTACAGCTGGAGGACTTGCAGGGAAAGGGATTCATCTGACCCAGTGTTTCACCCTGGGCATCCCCAATATTGTTCGCCAAGAAGGAGGACGCGAGCTTGCAACTATGTGTCGATTACCATCACCTAAATCAGGTGACTGTGAGGAACAAGTATCCGCTACCGAGGACTGACAACCTCTTTGATCAGATCAAGGGATCACGGTGGTTCTCGAAGATAGACCTCAGGTCAGGCTATCATCAGTTCAGAGTTCGCAACGAGGACATGCAGAAGACAGCCTTCAGGTGTCGGTATGGCCAATATGAGTTCTTGGTTATTCCATTCGACTTAACCAATGCTCCAGAAGTGTTCATGGGCCTCATGAATAGGATCTTTCAGCCATACCTCGATCAATTTGTCGTGGTCTTCATTGACGACATTTTGATATACTCGCCGACCGAGGAGGAGCACACCTACCACTTACGGGTTATACTGGACACACTCTGAGAGCACCAGCTTTATGGTAAACTCTATAAGTCTTAGTTCTGGTTATGTGAGGTCCACTTCTTGGGACATGTCATCTCTGAGGCGGGAGTTGCGGTGGATCCGGTGAAGATCAAGGCTGTGCTGGCTTGGGAGCCACCCAAGAGCGTGATAGAGGTGCGATGTTTCTTGGGGCTAGCCGGGTACTACCGGAGACTCGTTCCATACTTCTCCAGAGTTGTGGCATCACTTTAATCTTTGAAAAAGAAGGGTAAACCCTTTTTGTGGTCAGAAATATGTCAGCAGAGCTTCCAGGAGCTGAGACAGAGATTGACCAGTGCGCCTATCTTGAGGCTACCAGAGGAGAGAGTAGGGTACGTAGTCTATTGCGATGCATCAGGGAGTGGACTCGGATGTGTCCTGATACAGGAGCAGGCAGTGATCTCATATAGATCATGTCTGTAGAGGCACCATGAGCAGAACTACTCTACCCATGACCTGGAGTTAGCAGCAGTGGTCTTCGCTCTGTAGATGTGGCGACACTATCGGATGGGTGAGCGCTTCACAGTCTACTCTGACCACCAGAGTCTCAGGTACATCTTCTTGCAGAAGGAACTGAACCTGAGATAGCGGTGATGGATCGAGTTCCTCCAGGATTATGACTTTGAGATAGTCTATACTCCTGGAAAGGGGAACGTAGTAGTTGATGCTCTCAGCAAGAGGATGGGAATTCAGCTACTTGGGGAGGCGATAGAGAAGCTAGCCACTTTTCAAATATCCTTCATGGATAGCGATGGAGCAGCCTTTCTACAGTCACTTACAGTCACTCCTCCACTTCTACAGCTGGTCAGAGAGGCACAACATGGGGACGATGACTGTGTGACGCGGCGTGCACAGATATCCTCAGAACAGGCACCTGATGGATTCTCTGTGGGAGAAGAGCACGTCATCCTTTTCAGAGGACGTACCATGGTACCAGCTGCTTTACAGGAGGAGGTGCTGAGGGATTTCCACACTTTCCCTCTAACGGTACATCCAGGAGTGTCCAAGATGTACCAGGACCTCAGACGACAGCACTGGTGGCCGGGTATAAATAAGGTTATGGTAGAGTTCGTTTCTCGATGCCTCACCTGCCAACAGGTGAAGGCGGAGCACCAGGTACCAGAAGGCTTGGTACAACCCTTGGAGGTCCCGGAGTGGAAGTGAGATGGGATATCTATAGACTTCGTGACTGTACATCCACCCTCTTCCAGAGTTCATGACTCCATATGGCTGATTATTGACCGACTCACCAAGTTGGCACACTACTTACCCATCAGAGAGTAGGGCTCAGTGGAGAGCATGGGATGCCTATAAATTCATGATATTGAACGGCTTCATGGTGTACCATCATCTATCATCTCCGATCGAGATGCTCTCTTTACTTCCCGGCTTTGGAAGGGGTTGCAGGAGGCGTTCGGGATGCAGCTACGTCTGAGAACCGCCTTTCACCCTCAGATAGATGGTCAGACGGAGAGTACTATTCAAACTCTCGAGGACATGCTCCATGCATGTGTCCTCGACTTTGGTCGTAGCTGGGAGGACAACCTACCCTTGGTGGAGTTCTCATAAAACAATAGCTACCACTCCACCATTGGGATTGAACCATACGAGGCGTTGTACGACCGGCCTTGAAGATCACCTCTGTGCTGGATAGACCCTGGGGAGTCAGCACTTGTGGGACCGGAGATGGTCCAGGCCATGACAGAGAAGGTCCAGGTCATCCAGGAGCGGATGAGGACAGCTCAGAGCCAGCAGAAGTCTTTTTCTGATAGGAGGCGGAGGCCACTGGAGTTCGAGGATGGAGACCACGTCAATTTGCGGGTCTCGCCTCGATGTGGATTACGGAGATTTGGCTGAGGCGACAAGTTATCTTCATGCTTCATCGGACCGTTCCAGGTCCTCAGCAGGATAGGCGAGGTGGCTTATTGCCTGGCTCTACCACCTCAGTTACACCGGGTGCACGACGTCTTCCACGTATCTCAGCTGAGGAGATACGTGCATGACCCGACGCATATCATTGACCATGGGGAGTTGGACATGGATGATGGGGAAACTTTCACGGAGGTCTCTACTAATGTAAAGACTAGTAAAATTCAAGGAGAATTTTTTCTTAATTGTTATTGGGATTTTACAAGAGTGCAGTTTTTTACGGCACCTGATTTTGAGGCCCGATGTGCCCTGAATATTTATCTGATGTTTAGCTCGGGTACGTTCAGGGAACGAACGAACGAGATTTTCAAACATTTGGAACGGTGCTCGGAATCGAATTTCGAGGGCACTGATGGAACCGCATCGCCGGTAATTGCTTAGGAAAACCTTTTCCAGAGTTGTGTTTACACGGGAGGAGTTGTTAAAAATTGTGGAAGTTAAAAATAAAATTGAGCTACAAATTTTATTTTTACTAAGTTGATATCCATTGTGTGGATGTTGGGGTAACTAACCAAGTGTGGTTATGAGGGCGGTGGGGCCCACACGAACCCCACCACTTCATTTTCCATAACCCCCCCCCCCCCACCATAACCCTCCTTTTAAAGACATAGGTTTATTTACATAAGTTATTTCAATTTTGAATTTCAAACTTAAGGATTGAGTAATAAAATAATAGTTGTCTTATTTTATTGTTTTTGGGTTTTTTGTGTTGAGTTTTTGGGAGAAAAAGAGGAGTCTTGAAGTTCTTCATTCTTCGTCGAAGAATGCGAAGAACGCACTGCCGCCGCCGAGGAACGCCGACCTCCGATGACA
Organism: Viscum album; assembly: GCA_963277665.1. Lineage (NCBI taxonomy): Eukaryota > Viridiplantae > Streptophyta > Magnoliopsida > Santalales > Viscaceae > Viscum > Viscum album. The sequence goes on from OY728129.1 coordinate 1,551,627,631, forward strand.
GACGACGGAAAAAGACACCTTCCTTGGAGATCAACGAACGCCAACGATCCTCTTCTTCGCGACGAACCTTCGCTCAACGAATTCGACGAGGTAGGGGATTTTTATTGTTTTATTCGTGAATTCTTTCGTCGTTGTTCCTTGTTTCAAATTGGATCGCTTGCTATCAATTAACGGGATGGGGCTGGACCGCACAAACATGGACGACCCTCCTCCATTAATTCTGTTGTTTGACATGTTTTGGTTTGGAACTGAGATGGTGCGGTGCCATCGCACCGCGCGGGATCATGCGGCAAGGATGTGCGGCGCCATCCCGCCACGACGTTGAAAACGAACAAGGTTGCAGCGCCGTCGAGTCGCGCCGGAGAATCACGAAAACACCACGGATGGAGAGGGGTCGTAGAGGAGGGGTGTGGCGCCATCACGCCGTACCGGACGGACTTCCACCGCGGTGGAGTAGGGGGCGGCGGCCGGTTTCCGGCCGCCGGCGTCGGAGTAGGGGGAACGGCCCGCGCCGGTCCCGTGGGGGCAGTAGCCGGCTGGCCTGATCGGGCCGGCCGGTTAGGGGAGAAGCCGGGGGGTCATAACCCCCGGCTGGCCGAACAGCAGCGGCCCCCACGTGGGGGGGCGTTTAATTGAACAGGGGGCAGCAGCGCCCCCCCCCCCCCCCCCCAGACCGCCGAGCTCGGTTACACCGAGCTGGCCGGTGGATGGCCCACGCGCCAGCGCGCCTGGTCGCACTGCGCCCAGGCCGGGTCGGGCCGCGCCCAAGAGGGCCGGACCTGGACCCGGGTCGGTTCGACCCGGTTCGGGCTGACCCAGGGGGTCTCGGTCCATTCCCAGAATCCCCACTACCGGACCTCTTTTGGTATTTTACCCATAAGTTGGGTTGCGAACCTCTGATCAACGCACAGTCAGCTACAATGTGATCCTTGGATCGAGTCGATCGTTTCGGTATATTACACTCAATAGTTCGGAGAACTTTGGGTTCGTCCGGGTTGGTTCGTACACAAAACCAATTGGGCCCTCGGAGCGGAAACAATTATAACTTGAGCTCCGGACATCCGATTGACATGCCGTCGACTTTTTGGGTTCCTCGTAGTGAGACGGACCTTTTGGCTTACTCTGCTCGAGGTTTGGATGCAGATGGATTATGGTCGGGTTGGTTTTAACTTAAAAACGAACCGGGCCCCTGGAACAAAAAATCCAATAACTCTCAGACCGTGCGTCCTATTGACGCGCCGTCTGTGACGTTGTGTTCCTGTTGACGATACGGAACTTTTGGATACATCAACTCTGGACTTCGTGTCAGTTGATGTATCAGCCCCGCGGCTCGTGGAGCGGACCCTCCCGAACGAGCATGCTGTGTGCGGGAACCCTAGAGCTGGCTGCGACTGCGACGATGATGAAGACTGTACAGAAATCCTTCGTGGATTCGACAGTGATGACTACAGCAGTCCGCAATCCTACGTGGGTCAGTGCTACCAATCATGTGCGGGTCAGATCCTATGTGGGTCAGCGCTCAGCAATCCTGTGTGGGCCAGCGCATACCGATCCTGTGTGGGTCAGATCCTGTGTGGGTCATTGCGGGGGTTAGTACCTATCAATCCTTTTTGGGTCATTGCGGGGGTTAGTACATATCGATCCATTGTGGGTCCGACGACTTAGATGAATCAGTGGCTACCTCTGATCATCTCTATCGTCTTACGAAGAAGTATACTTGTGTGAGCTGAGTCTTGACTTTCAATCTTATCTTCGATAAGATTGACTTGATATCCTGTGTGGATTACGTTATGTTTTCCTATGTGGATTGGGTTGTGAATTCCTATGTGGAACAGGTTATGTTTTCCTGTGTGGACTGGGTTGCACTTGGGCTCGGATGTTGGAGCTAAACTGGAATTGATGACTTAGTAATATGTATGGGCATATACCTAAGCAGTGTCAGATGTTACTTCGTGATTGTATCTCTCCTTTGTGGATTACCCTTTGTGGGTTCTGGGAGACCTTCGGGGGTCTCGGGGTCCCTACTGAGTAGCTTATACTCACCCCTCCACTGGATATGCCCACACTACGTTGTGTTGGATGCAGATGATGGATAGCGCTGATCGTGGTGGAGGCTTGTGGAGAGAGTCGGTACCTGGAGGTGGTCCACTGGGCGGGACGTACACGGAGCGGACGGTTGGACCCGTGGAGCTGAGGAGGCTATATATACCCACCCTTCAGGTTTGACATCTAGTGGACGACTCGACGTTGCGGCTTTACTTTCAGTTGCTGTATTTCTTTTCCAGTTGTACTTTACATTCATTTTGGGTTTGTATTCTGTCCCACTTACTTTTCCGCACTTACAATTGTACCCAGTTTTTACTTAGTGTTTATTTCTTCTTGCTTACTTTGTGGTGTTTGTTTACTTTACAAAGGCAATGCCTTCCATTTTTAACAGAAATTACACCTTGGTACTAGTCGCCAGCCCCTGGCCTATGGAAGGCGGGCTTGGGGTAGTCACAGTACAGGCCCCGAGGTCGGGTCGTGACAGTTATAATTATCTCATTATAATAATTATAACAATAAAATTATGTTTCATAAGAACATTATTGTTGTGTCTAATGTACGCCAAGTCGTTGTTCTGTGTAATCTAATACAAGTTGATGTGGAATATAATGCATTCCAAGTCTCAATTCAATGGAATATAAAAAATAATATTTTCTGTGAAAGGAATTTTTGACCCAGTTCATTGCAAGACATAAATGAAAACTTAATTTATTCAAAAAAAGGTCTATAAATATTTGCGGTGTTACATTGAGGATCTCCCATCAAAATATCTCTGATTCCAAAAAATGTGATAAAAATTAACTATATTAGTATTTATAAAAAATAAAAAAATAATGATCTGATGAATGAAAATAAGAATAAATAAAAACCCATATCCTTCTATACTTCATCCCTCACCGTAAAAACAATTATACCCTTACATAGGAAAAGAGTCGGATTACATGTGAATAAATAATTCATCAATGTGGACTAATAGTTATAATGAACAGAGTTGTGTTAAAATAAGTTAGTATTAGAATCATTATACATGATTTAATTATTAAAATTGTAAAAATAAATTAAATATAATGTCGGGGAACCCAGAATTTAATGAAATGTGTAACAAGTGGTAGATGGATCAAAATTTCTAGAAATCCCCATAAAATTTGGTTGAGTATTATATTTATTTACAATCCATGAGTTAAAAAAATATAGTAGAAAATATAATGTTTTAAGAATAGTTAACACATTGGTATCACAAAATAAGCATCATTACTGTACATGTCATGGCATTATATGAATCATTGCATTATGATTCTTTTATCTACTACTTTCTAATATCAATGAACCAAAATATCATGGAAGACGGTTTGAAAATATAAGAATGTATATATTCTCTATACCTTGACTTATATTGTGTCATGGTTTGGTGGGATGTTGTTTGTGCTCAAGACTCAATGGAATTTTCCTTTTGCTTGAAGCATTAACTTTACACGTTAGGACTTCTGGATGACACATCACATCATCCAATGAACCCTCCATATCTGTTCATCTTGAATCCCCATCATGGAATGAATTCATGATTTACTATTATACAAAATATAAAATTATGTCATGTATTTTATGATAAATATTATATATAATATTAAAATAGTTCATTGTAAGAAGACTTAACTACCATCGAATATAATATTATTACATAATCATATTCCATTATTTTATTTTGAGGGCATGGTCTTCTATAGGATTTTTAGAGTAATTAATTTATGAGTTTTTAATCATCATTCTTCTTCAAACCCATCACACCATGAATTCATGTGAAACTATTTTAATAGTTTGCAATAATAATGAAAATACCAATATTATTATTCTTCTTATGCAATCATGATACATTCGAAAATTATTCAATATCTAGAAATTTTATGGTAAGAAGTATAAATTTACTAAAAATAAATTTTAAAACATATTAAATTTCATAAATTAAAATATTCTCCCAAAATGTATGAATATATTTTACTTAACATAAATGATTCTCAAAAAAATATTTAAGTGAATATAAACCCTTAAATAAGGAAAAGAAACACACAATATGTGAAAAAAATATTGTATTAACTGTATATCATAAACATAAATAAAGAATTTCATATTTTTATGCTATAATGAATTATTATTAAATTAGAAATTTAATTTTCATTCTATTCAGTCATTATTTCCCAGCATTTCAACCAATTGTTTTTAAAAAGTTCCAAAATTTCATATCATTTGTCCCTTAATACTATTAAATTGAAGTTATACACCATATGATGTTTATACAGTCTATATAAATGATTTTACAATGCTAATGTCACTATATATACATTTAACATATCAAAACCTTTTATTTGAATATGGTTTCAATTTTATTAAAGGTTGGTGAATTTTGATATAGAAAATTCAACTCATAATCTTGTAAATGAGTCATAAAATAATTAATCATAATACATGACAATAATATATGGGCATAGAAATAAATTCACTCCTTTAACATGCCTCCAAATTGCATAAATTCATATTTAATCTCATAATTCAAGTATTATATTGATAATATAAGAATAAAAAAATATTATAACACATTTTCTATAATAATTATTCTATGAAAATAATTTTTATTATAAAATGTGTTATGTAATAAGAATTATATAAAAAATATTCAAACCCACATGAAAAAATATCCCAATGATCAAAATCCAAATGACATTGTTTATAATAAATTACCCTAAAACTAGGAAGGTATAAAAAATCTATGTGTTAATAAAGGTATCTTATTTTTTTCATTTTTTGATGATTAATTTTACTTTTCATTACAAAACACCAATCATTTCAAACTATAGAGGATCCAATGAAAAAGAGTCAAAATAGTTGTGAATCATCATCCCATGTAATAAAGAAATTCTTCCACACATATTTTTATTTTTCTCTAACTCATTGAATCCATGAAACCCAAATAATTCTTATATAAATACAATTTTATTATTCATTGAATTAGATAAAATAATATGTTATTAAGGGATAATCACTATGGTAATATTGACACATAACATGAAATTAATTTCCTTTAACGAATTTATAAAATAATATGTATTGGTTATGTTTAATGAATAATTGAGATAAAATGAAACTAGTCAATAGTAATAATAAATTTATTAATTTTTAATGTCACCATATATTGATGTGATTAGAGTTTAAATTATTTTACTCATGTAGGACCTAATTGAAAATTGGATATAATTAACTCTATTGAACTAGATTGATATTTGAAACCTTATTAGGTTGTACCTTATCGAATATGAATGAGACAATTATTTAATTTCATAAATATTTAATTTATTTGTCATTTAAGGGTTTCTTAGTCTCTGTGGATTCGTTATGTTCCACACACAGTGAAATAACTCTAATAACATATAGTTTCCTCATTTTGGTAAATTTTTATTCTTGATATAGTATATCAAAAGTATCTATTGAGATTATTGATTTTAAGGGATACTATTATGTATAATATAAAATATTTCAAAAAAATCACATTTTGTTATGAAACTCCCTAAACACATCCTATTGAGTAATGATATAGTAAGAATATATGGTTTTAAAGTATTTTACGCTTATTTTAAAACTCTTCATAGTTATGTATCAGGACACTTCATGTATTATCCTCTATATTAAACTCAATGACAATCCATATTTGGGTGAATATTTAATTTTTAAAACTCTCCATTTATATTAACATCATTTACACCAGCTTTTTAGCATTAGATTTCATCATTCCCTAATGTTGTATCCTCATATTTTTTGTCAAAACATTTTCAAAATATCTTTTTTTAATATCTGTTTTTCTAAATATTTTTACTTATAACTTTTATGATTGGTAATGATTAAACTAAACAAGTGGATAATAATGGTTTTATAGAGTTTATAATTGATGCATTATCCTAATTTATTAAGTGGTCATCTATAGATGTATATTCTCAATCAATAAACAAAGTATATTTTTGATGGATTTTATGGAGTTTTTGAATCTTTTTGTGTCATATAAAATATTTTTATCACCATATGATTATTATTATTATATATTTTTTTTATATAAACGTAATGTAATAGATTGTTTTTTACATGAAACCCATAGTATAAAATAAATTTTATAATGTGTACTATTATAGTCTAGCTGTTTAATTAGAGTTATGAATTCAAATAATAAATTTATTGGAAATTTATATAATATTTTACATAGTTTATTTTTCTGAATATTGGGAAATAAATAAGTACTCATATTTATGTAACATAATTTTATTATTTAAATATATGTTTTTTGGAATAAAATGTTTCTCTTTCATTTTTCTGGATTAATGAAAAAATATATGAAAAATTTGTGTTGTATTTTATATAATTTACTAAATCACTATATGAAAATTATATTTTGGTTAAATTTTGGTTTTTTATTAAATGATTATTTTATTTAGATAATATTAAAAACTAATAGTTTTTTAGATATATTTTTTTTATAAAATAATTTCAAATTAAATAAATTTAAACCAATTTAATTTAGAAATATCATTAGTTTATTTGAAATTAAATCAATCTATTTTTAATACAATCAACATTATTCTTAATAATATTATAAAATATTATTTTATACATAAAAAATTATTTTTCTAGAAAATGGTTTTTATTATCTTTTTTATGTTAGTTATTAAATTAATATTTTGTAATTATTAATAATGAATTTATAAAAATGAAATCCATATTTTTAATCATAATTTCTAAATTCTTATTAAACTAAATACAATTTTTTTTCAATATTTGTAGAAATATTTCTAAAAAAGCAGTTACAATGGATAGAGTTAAAAAGGATTATTACGTTGAAACTAAAATGATAAGGGTTAAAATATCATAACAACATGATCAAATACCATTTTCAGGTCATATTACCACAATATGTCATCCTCACTTAGAATATGAGCACTTATTCACTAATGATACATTAATTTATTTTAATCATTTAAAAGCATCCTAGTCTCTCTTCCCATGTAGTTATGAATGGACCCCACCTCCATAGTCATACAAAAATTTCTAGTGCCTCATATGTCATAAAATAACATCCCAAATACTTTCTTTTCATCCATAACCAAATTATATATGTACTCATATTATCAAAATAAAATCTTCCAAATTTTTGGTTTTAATAATAATTAGGTTTTTCAACTAAGAGGCATAAATATTAATTGAGTAATTAAAATTTTATTTCATCTTACCCCAGTAAAAAATCATGTCCTTCATAAAAATATTAATCCATCATATCAAACATATAGATTGGTTTTTTATATGGATGATACATTATTTATCTCCATATCTATCTAATGGAAATAGAAATATTCATTTTTGGGTACATGTGGACTACCAATTTATGAAGTGATGTATTTCATGTTTTAGATTACTATTATGATGGATATAATTTTTTATATTATATTTATAATTAATTTATACTAATGGATTTATTATTTCATATATAACATTTTATATTTCCACTTTAAAGAAAAAATTAGTGTCAATTTTTCATTGCTCTATACTACTACATAGAATAATTTGTGTGATTTATTATTTTCATTGATTTAAATGAGTAGTTATAAAATAATAAATGAGGAATAAATATAATGATTTATATGACATAAATCATCATGATGATAATAATATATCTTTGTCCCATGGTTGTTGTTTCTTGAAAACTTCACATGGAAGCTGATAATACTTTTAAGAATATTGAAAAAGTGAAAAAAATAATCCCCAAAGAAGAAACAAAGGTATGCAAATGTTTAAAATATATCAAGCTGTAAATGATACATATGGTCTTCATAGAAAAAATCATTATGTGGATATCCTCTCTCCATAGAATCCCATAAATGAAATTATTTACATAATGATATAGTGGTTATAGGAACCCCTGAACAAAACCATAAAATGTGTGGGTACATACAGAATTTATTTTTCCATTAAAATAACCCTCACCCACCAAAAATAATCCATTTGTGGGAGAGGACATGGATTTAATCCCAAAAAATGAATTATTTATTTGCATATGTTTGTGGTCTTTTGTACTACCCATGAACAAAGTCCCAACAGACCACCACATACGACTGGACATCTCGGTAACATGTTCCCCCATTACACTATACAATCCATATAGGAAATATATGGACCACAATAGAAAAAAGAAGAAACCTGGAGTGTAATTTGAAGAAAGGTGTGAGAGTCATGGATTCTAAGAAGGTAAATCCAACGTATAATAATAGGGTAGAATATGAATTCACCAACCCATCTAAAAATCTAAAACCATTAACATAAGTAATCCCACAAATCATGAAACAAATGGCCTCTTTGAACACTATCTCACTACCTTATAACAAGGATACATGGAAGAATATGGAGGGATAATGTCAGAGGGTCTGTCCTGGGAAGTGGGTTGGGTTTCGATAGTTTCACATTCTTCATTGGTGCCTCAAATGCCTTGGTACCTTTTGGTATAGGGTGATTATGTGTACTTGGACATGAAGTAGGAGGATTTTCTTCATTCACATTTAATATAGTCACTCTTTCGTTAACATCCCCTATGAAGTTCATCTATCTACCTATTCAATCTCACTAAACATAGGGTTCAATATTGTGATCACTCGCTATGTATGTATACAAAAATTCAGTAGTAAATGAATTGAGGAATCCACACCATTAAGATAGTCCTCCATCATCACAGGTCTTCATAATAAGAGACTATGTTTGGAACTGATTTGTAGCAATATTTGTGAAATAAAACATCTTTCCCATGGAAAAAGCACCATAGATATCTATTTGAATGGGAACCCCTCAAAGAATCTCATTGTCTTCTGAATGTTGGATATGAAACCTTATGGTGGTCAGAAAGTATATCTTAATAAGCTACACCATCTAATAGAGAGGTTGAATCCCATATTATCACTATTTTCCTGAGAGGTTCAGAAACTAGATTCTTTCTTTTCAACATCCCAAACCGTGAATGTCATACATCTTGAATTTGATTCCCCTAAGGCTCAGATGTCGATGGACCCTTCAAATTGGAACTAATTTTTTTAATTGATCACTAGGATATGATACATTTCATTAATCAATGTATTTCCTAGAAACTGTATACTAAAAATATATTTGAGGTGGAAGCCCAATGTGGCACCTCGTGTCCTCTCGAGTGAAAAAATTCCAATACAGTTTGTCCTCCATTCTGTGTCTCTCTTGGAGTGCACTATTGATGGTTGGGGGACATATCATTTGAAAATAAGGATATGGAATTGAATACCTATAGGGTGTATACCCCTATCATATTATCTCCCCATAAATTCAAGTGACTTAGATAACTTCTCTCAAATAATTGAGATACGCTATATTGTAATGATCCAACCAATGTTTAATTTAACAATGTACTTATGGGGGGTGTAGGATGTGTATGTAAATTGATCATGTTGATTAATCCGATTCTTTTATTCATGTTCTTTCCAGTCCTATTGGTTCACCCCACGTATTACCTATAGATATGGTCCAAAAATATATCTCTAGATATATTGACTATTGATAAATTTATAATCGCCCTTTTGGGATACTACCCATCCCCAATTTACATGAAGTGAGATCCCAAGAAATCATGATGACATACTCTCATTGATGTGTCACAAAAAATGGTAAATATTCACCGACACTAGGATAGAGAGAATAATACACCTTTCAGTGATAATCTTATCCACTATTATAAAATTTATGACTATGATCCAAGGCCCTTAATCTTTCACCGAAAGTACATAGCCAATTTTTCCCGACCGGTCCCTTGGGGCCTGTGTTGTGACTACCCCAAGCCCTCCTTCCATAGTTCATGAGCTGGTGACTAGCACCAAAAGGCATATTCCCTAAAATGGGAAGTCATTTCCTTTAAACCTGTACAAATACATGGTCCGAGAACACAACAAGAAGAAACTATGATGTAAAATGATGGAGTAAAAGAGTGATGAAAGTAAAGGTTCCGGAATACAAGAAGAACTGAATGTATGAGTACAACTGAAAAGTAAAAAGACAAATAAAAGTAACAACACAACTAAACAAAGGGAAAACAACAACTTACTTGTCCTCCGAGGATCCTACTTGAAGGGTAGGAAGAGATCGCCTCCTCAGGACTCCACGTCTGCCTGTCTCCTCCGTGTACTGGCTAGTCCTGGCTCCCTCAAACCTCATCCCAACAGCTCGTCGTCTGCATAAGACACAACAAGGTGCAAGAGTAACCCATGAAAGGGTGAGTATAACGATACTCAGTAGGCACCTCGGGACCCCCTGAAGGTCTCCCAGTGTTCCAAAGAGGAAAAATCACAAAGGTAACACCATGAAGGTAAAGTAACAGACATGCAAGACTTAGCTCAAACGAGGCATACAACATAGAAATATTGGATTATGATGCTGACCCATATAGGATCTCTATGAATGTTGATATCTAACCACATGATTCACTACGGATAGTAACAGGTAACATCCCAAATCACAACGTCTAACACCTCGGCTGTTGGAGAACTCCTCATCTATCGAGTACAATGGGCATGTCGGGTCACACATAGAACTTCCCCCTAACCTGGTTTTGCTGAGGTACTACTCTTGTCGAGTACTATGGGTCTGCCACGTCATATAGAGGTGCTCCCCACCATGTCCGGCTGAAAATGTGGGTCTGCTATGTCACATAGAGGTCCTCCCCACCGTGGCCTGCTGAGGTACTCCTTCTATCGAGTATCGTGGGTCTGCCACATAACACAGAGGCACTCCACAACGTGTTCTGGTGAGGTACTGTAACAGCCCGAGATTTTATGAAAAATATTCTTTTTAATTTCATTAATGTCTTGTGTTATACGCTACACCAAAAGGAGCTTGCACAACACGCATCCTTGACTTGCCTTGCATTACACGCAATCACAACCTTCCTCGATAGCGTGTGTGGTACGTAATCCTGAGTTTCACGAAACAATGATATGCTATTAAAATATTATTAGAACTAGCCGTTATGAATAGTAATAACCACTTTTTTAAATCCAGTAAATCTTATTTTTCAAAATGAACTTTATTTTTGGATTCGGAGTATTGAATTTAGCCTAAGGTGAAATTTTGGTACTTTTCGGATAACTTTCATATTCTGATGAATAATGAAAATTACTAAATTATAATTAAAAAACAACTTTTTTAATCGAAATAATTAATTGTGATAAATCATTAATTTGAGTGGTTTTAAAGTATATTTAGAATATATTTTTACAATTTAAAACAATTTTGGTCATTGGATGTAATTTCACATCTAAACTAGACATAAACAAGTGTCAATCTTTTGATAGATATTGTTTCTTAAAAACACGCTATTTGTTTTAACAGCGGGATTTAATTATAAAAATAATTAATGAAACTTTTATGTTATGATTTTGGTAAAATAGACTTCATTTTTGAATTCGGAATATGAAATATAGCTTGGGATGAAATTTTGGCATTGTTCTGAAAAACATCAATTTTTGATGAATAGTGAAACTACTAAGTGGTAGGTTAAAAACTGAATTTTGCATAAAACTTAATTTTACCGCTTCTGTGATTGGAATTTCGAAAATCCGAGAGACACGGTTAATATCAAGGACTAAAATGTGGTTCAATGAGATGAAAATAATTTTTTGGTGAATAGTAACTTTTTACTTTTTTTTACCGCGGTTAATAGTAAATAGGGTAACTAAGGGTAAATATGATATTAATATTACCCTAACACATGTCCTAATTCTATTTTACAAGTGTAATTCGACCAAAAACAAACTTAGGAATAACATATTACCATTTAGGCCCACTTGGATTAGATTAGGACATTTATTATTAATTTATTTTAAGAAAGGTTAAAATAGTTAAAATCAAAGTTTAATAAGTAAATCATTTTTAATATGGGGTTATACATAAGATAAATTCGATTTTAAATATTCATTAGAAAGCTAAAAATATTTCCTACATGATGATATTTTATTTGTAATTTTTAGACATAAAATAATTTAATTTATTTATGACACAACGATGATGCAGTAATTATCTTATTAATGAAATATTGACATAATTGATGTTATAAACACCAAAATAAATGTAATTTGAGATTTTTTATGAATTCCACTAATTTTATAGGTTACTATGATATATTAATGTTGATTTAATTAACTTGGTTCGAACATTTAATTCTGTTATGACTCTCACAAAAATCATATATCAAATAGTGTCAAAATTGACACAAAATAGTTTTTAAATCAAATATTATATTATTAATTGTTATTTTATTCCTAAAAATCTAAGGTTCGGCCAAATGACTTAGATAAGGATATATATATTAATAATAAACAATTTGGGGTTCGTTTGGCATGTTATAGTAAGTGTATTAACCATATAGTGAAAGAAAACAAAAAGACACGGTAAAAGTTAAATTAATTAACTTAGAGTTAAATCTAATTGATAAGGTTAAAATAATATCTTAAACTTGTCTAAATTCTATTGGTTGATATGATTTCGACCCATCCTTACTTTAGCTTCGAAATAAGACCCTTTGTAACCATTATAAACCGATTTTGACTTTAATATAAAATAATATTTTGAGATATTCCTAAGGTGCCCCTCTCCTCCCCTATAAAAGGACACCTCCTCCCCCTCCTCCTCACACCAATTTGAGCACTCAAGCTCGGCCAACCCCTGCCAAAATCCCTTCTCCACTTCCCTAGAAACATCCTAGAGGTTCTGGCCTTCCTCAAAGACCAATTCTAGTGCCCTAAGAGGAGGTCTCAAAGAGGCACTTCAAAGAAGAGGTAATTACCGTTACCAATTCTTTCATCTTTATTTCTTCTTCCACTTCTTCTTCTTAGGTTGTTTCATTATGAAGTAATAACATCAGTATCACTCATATACTGATATGTTATTATAAGTATGAAACAACCCTATTTCACCATCTATCCATCCTACGGAAAAAGAAATCACCGCGCGTGCGTACGTACGGAATACCGTCTCCACGCCGTGGTGTAATCTATTTTCCACCACCAACTTACATGGATGGGTATAATGGTGTAAAGAATAACTATACATAGTTATTACAACATCATATTGATTCTGATATATTTTATAATCCACTCCAATTCAATTCAATATTTATAGAAATGATATCATCGCTCGTGCGTACGTACGGACTACCGTCTCCACGACGCGATGAGATTCATTCTCCATGTTAACCATTTAAGAATTATTATAATGTATATATAAGAAATAATAATGAAATATATGACATTATAAAGCTACTGGATTTATGTATATATATACATATGTTTGTCAACTACTTACTTCCATTTCAAGACAATAAGGAAAGAAAAACAGCGTTCATGCGTACGTACGGACTACCGTCTCCATGAACGGTGTTTTTCATTTTATTTATCTACCTATTATATATATATACATACCGAATATATATGATATATAAATCATATTTTATATTCTGGAAGTAAGTAAATCATGATATAAGTAATAATGATGTCAAGAACAACAAGTCAAAACACCTACGATAAATGAAACGATTTTACCCAAAACGCTTCTTTAACATGGAGTTTACAAAAGAACGGGTAATATAATGTCATAAGTGAACCATATATGATATCATAACAATGAATATGATTCTGTAATAAGTCAATAACATGATTTAAATCATTATACAGGAGGTTCGGACACTTACAAAGCAAGTCGGACATAAGGTAAGGGAAATATCACAATCTCATTTTTTTATCCGAGATTGTTTATTCGTAAGTATTTACTGGGGTGTATTTTATCATCCACATCCATGTTTCATCAAAATGTAATATTATTTCCATCCACCTACAATTTTTTAAATCCATTTTTACCCTTCGGTGAGTTTTTAGTAATATGTATGAAAGGAATCTTTTGTCGTACGAGGTACTTTTTGACTTTTCTGACAAAAGTACGAAGAATGTTTTTTTTAACTTATACGGCACGAACGGATTTCTACTGTTTTATAAAGCCTTATTTTCATGAAGCTTCCTCTAAAAGATTTCATGACTATTTTCAATAAAATCTCTTTCTTTTAAAATTGCATGATGTTTTGTGAAAAGAAATTGATTTTGAAGAAGAAAGGATATTTTCCTCAAGAATTCATTTCAAGTGTTTTATCAGAATTATTTTCCATCTAAGATAATAAAGGGTTCTGTTTCTATCCATATTTTTACATTGATTTGACTATGTTGTGATGGAATTATGTTTATGAATTCCTTTATCTTATATGAATGGTTTTATGATGTCATGTTGTTTAAGAATCCCATTTTTATTACATGGGTTATGCTATGATGTATGGTTCATGATTTTGTGGCACACATAAGAATGGTATCATTATGAGATGGGTGGGACCTATATCTCCCTCCAATGCATTGGGTAAAGATTTCATATCTCATGAGATAGACATGGCTGGAATGGTAGGTTATACCGGTTCAGTGAAACAGGACTGAAACGAGGATTACTCGATTCAGAAAGGGACTTTGTCCACTAAGATAGTCTTGGCAATGAGTCTTGACTAACAAGAAATGATTCTCTATGATTATGTGTGTATGCCACAATGAGTAATGTTTTATGTTATTATTTCATTTCACTACTATGATTTATCCCATGTTATGAAATTATGCTCTCTTTTGCAGGTTAAGATTTCCAAAAATGTTATGTTCTTATGAAAATTATGTGATTGATATTTCCTTTGTTTACCCTTACTGAGCATTTGAGCTCACCCTTTTATGTTTTCTTTTCCCCAGGATATAAATAAAGGTTTTAGGTAAAAAAAGGGGAAGATCTTTATGGGAGATATTGAAGATCTTTCACCACGTTTAGAAGATTACGATCCGAGTTTCCAAAGACACTAAACTATTACGATCCTTGTGTGTGTGTTTTTGTTATGTACTAAGTATTCCGCAAAAGTAATGTAATGTCCATGTACGTCAAGATACGGGTCTCTACAGGTACTCCTCATGTCGTGTATCGTGGGTCTATTTAATCACACAGAGGTGCTCCCCACTGGTTCGTCGAGTCACATAGAGTCGAAAAATTAGTAGTCGTCAAGTCTCAACCAGTCGTAGGGTTCCGTATGTAGCGCACTTGGAAGAACTGCTCTTCATGTCATCGATCGTATTAAAACTGGCACAAAGTATCACAAAAGAGTAAATTTATGATTCTCCACGTCATAAGGGTTCCAACGCAGCAGATGGCACATCAATTGGATGCCCGGACTGTGCATTATTGGAATTTCAGTGCTGAGGGCCCGGTTGGATTCGGGTGCGATCTAACCCGGCCGTACTCCACGTTTCTCCAATACTCTCATGGAGTAAGTCAAGATGAATATATTCCTACAATGATCCCAATGCCGTAGACAGTTTGTCAAATGGATGTCTGGTTCTCAAGATAAATCCCTTTAAGTGTTTGTGGGCCTGGTTGCGCCCAGGTCAGGTCAGACCTAGTCTGGTCGGGTTCGCGGCAGAATCGGCCCTCTAGGGTGGCCCGAACCATGGTGGGGCAGCCCGAACCGAAAAAGGGATGGCCCGGCCCTTGGGTGGGGTTTCGCTGGGTAGGCTTCCTAGCCCGTTGGTGGCGTCTAGCAGGAGGGCTGACAGGCCTTGTAGGGTGCGGCCCGCGAGGCTTCCTCTAGGCGGCTCAGGAGAGCCGCTCCCCTGGTATCCCGAACGACAAATGTTCGTTCAACCAATAAAGTGGTGGCACCCCATGGGCCCTGTCCGATCACCGAGTAACCCATTAGAGGTGCGGGTTCTGCCTTCTCTATTAGGGCTTCAGCCATGGCTTCTGCACACATCGGTGGCGCGCTGGTCGCGCCGCCCGTTCTTTCCACAGTCAGACGAGGTGCCTCTGCCTCCTCTAATTTCCGCGAATGACAAGTTGCGGTACCCCTTTCTCACCGGTGGCACATGATGGCGCACTGCACCTCCTCCTTTTCTGGCCATTGTCGGCTACTCTGATGAATTCCACGGTCTCCTCTTATGGTGTGGGTCAGTGCATTGCCTCTTTGGTAGCCGGTTGGTGTCATCGCGTAGGAAGTATTCCATGGAAAATGTAATGGTATAGCAAAGTAGTGGAGGTTCTGGGCTGGGTTCGTTAGTCCAGTGCCCTCCTCAATATCTCGTAACATAAGGGAGGATTAAGGGTTCATAAAACTTTTGAAATACAAATCAAGATAACCCCCACAAAGATACCCTGTAACATCCTCCTGCAAAAAACTAATGAATCTCGTGTCAACTAGTGAGTTGGATAACCCACATTATTCGTATTATTCAAGAACGGGGAAGTGAAAAATAATTTAAAATGCATGAAAGAATAAACCCCCAACCTTGAAAACCCGTAGGAGAGCTTCTACGCTTGACGGTGGACTGTGTTCTTCATTCCCGCAACTAGTTTCCAAGGACACCACTCGTACGCCGTCCTTCGGTTCGTGGTTCAGTGTCACCTATCACCTCCTACTAGGATCATCTCCATCCTTAAGGGTTCATCATCGTGGTTCTCCTTTAGCACTTCATTTATTGGCGTTGTTGTGCTGGTATATCCCCCAAGCTCCATTTAAATAGGAGAGGGAATGGTACGTAACGACATAGGGAAATAATGGGGGCTCCTAAATTAAGAACCTTCATAATACCCCAATGACATCGTTACTTATGGTTTGCAGGTCAATCCATTTATTGGCTCAAAACATCGCTGACCCCCCACACCTCTTATCCATTGAAGGATATAAATGAATATAAAATAAAAAAATTATTTTATTTCATTTCTTTTAAAAATTCACAACACATAACTTTTTCTCCAAACATACTGTGGTCAAAGTAAATCCTCCCATAAGTGAATCTTGACGCTGTAGATTCAAAGGTTCCCTCATATTTTTAATCTGAGAAACGGTTCAAAAGTTATAAAATGCCTCTCATGCATTTACTGAATGTACCCGAAAAGAAGTTGAGAAATTCATTTCAGGCACTCCGGGCCTCGGAATCACACGCCGTCAATTTTCACATACTTATAATAATTCCATATAATTAAAAAAATCATTGAAAATATGGGTCTTTACACACTATAAAACATGGAAAGGAAGGATTATAATCAGAATAGTCAGTCAAAATCGGGGATGATATTCTAAACCCACTTAGTTAACTGGCCATCAATAAGAAATGACCAATAGGAAAAAAATATTACATTGAATATCAAGGGATGGGAAAATCTTCTTCTTTTTAAAGAAATGTGTTTGGTCCACAAGGCTGAATACCCTAAGAGGGTTGGTGAATCCAGGTATGACTAATTTAAAATTAAAGCTCGTTCTGATCTTGACTCTAAGTTATGAAAAACACTATTCTCTCTCTTTCCCATTGCACAATATAAACTGAAAGTAAAGCATGCATAGGAAACATCAATATTTACATAGTTCACACTCACTAGGCTATGTCCAAGGAGAACACAACATCGATGTGTTGCTGTAACAATTCCACTAAAGCACACTGCTTTTTACAAGGTTTGGAATAGATCACTTATATTCCCAGGATCACATCCTTTACAATTTTTAGGGTCAGCTCACTACTTTCCAAAGGGTCACTCCCTATTTCTCAATCTCCAAGTTAGTGTCGGTGGGGAGGATCACCTTCTTCCTCTTCCTTTTCTCACTACTCTAGAAAGGATCCGCTCACAGTTTATAGACATGTAGGTCTCTTAATTATCACTAATGAATATATCCGCTCTTGTATATAGATTCTCTATTGAAGTAAAACTTTCAATAGTAGAGGAATCTCATGTTGCACTGAAGGTATCAGGAAATCTTCCACCTTCCACGCAGCCCTGAATCACTGCTGGAAAACAACATTACTTGGCGCCATTCTCTAAGCTAACGCGCAAGTCTCGGAGCGCAAGTCAAAACTAGCATGAAAGTCCACCTCAACCACTTGGGCGACATAAACTTATACAACTCCA
Source organism: Viscum album (assembly GCA_963277665.1). Classification (NCBI taxonomy): domain Eukaryota; kingdom Viridiplantae; phylum Streptophyta; class Magnoliopsida; order Santalales; family Viscaceae; genus Viscum; species Viscum album. The sequence goes on from OY728129.1 coordinate 1,551,645,736, forward strand.
AACTTGTGTGACACACTTCCTTTCTCACCCAAATCACCTCAGACGCACAACTATCACCTGACGCGCATCCTCTACTTGCGCGACCACACACCACTTGCGCGCCAACCACACCTGTGAGATAGTAGCTCTAATTTTTCTAATTTTTGAACTCCATTACATAATGAGGAGGGGTCGACCTGTATTTATAGGCATTTGGACACCCTACACGACAGAGCGTAAGTCTCCTCTCAGTGCGAAAGCCTCGGCGTGCAAGTCTCAACGTGCAAGTCACTGCGCGACCTAACCCAAAACCTATGCGGCCCTTATCCCTTTGCCATATTTTTATGTTCTGATCATCCGTTCCTTGGTCAAAGTTCTTGAATAAAACATGGATCATTGACCACATCCCTTGAACCTGACATGCCCCCATGAAATCCCCTTTTTCATCAAATTTGTATGTCATGGTTTTGTTTGTTAATAATCCCAACATAGATGTCCACTTTGTCAACAAACACAATCACCTCAAAAATGCTTCAATGATACTTTGAGGTATTTTTTCCCAAAATTTTTTTCCTGATTTATTGGTGTGGCTAAATATTAAATTCAAATAGAAAATGTAACACCCTTCTTTTGACATGGGTCACCCTCCGAAGATCCTTCACTTTTTCTATAAACATTTTAACAAATAAGAGGTCATATCCTTGTTGTCTAATGTCGAAGAGGTTGTAAAATACTCATCATACATATAGCCTTTGATTGATAGTCTAGTAATCATCTAGATTCCCCATAGACTAATGGAAACCCCCTGCAGTAGATGGAAGGAATTAGTGTCTCGAAATTATCAACGATATAGTTATGGGTTAATTATTTTGTTTTGATGATAGAAATTCTTTAATAACTAGACATTCTCATAAAATCTCATAGATTTCCTCTCTATCTTATATTCCTCATAATTTTGGAAGACACAGAATGTACACCCCTTATCAATGCTAAATGATTCTCTTTGTAGAAAGTCTTATTTTAAATACAACCCTTTTTACTTGCTTTCCATGGCTTTTTGTGTAGTGTTTTGATAACAATAGACTTATTTTTCTAGTATTTGAATAACTTTCTCTAGTGACAAAAGAGTATAGTTTAAAATAAAATCGGTGGATTGAGCTTCCCCAATGAATGAGAAACTTAATGAGATATTGGATCATGGGATTTTTCTCTTCAAAAATCCATAAAACGGAATCAAATCTGAGATTTTATATACCCTTTAACCAGAACTCATATGTCCCGCCAACGGTTGATTGAGTCGATCGATGTTGATTTTGATGTTAGTGTAAACATGATCAACCTTGGATTTCCTCTAATCATCTTCAATGGAAATAGAAACATCTTCAGAAGAAATATCTTCAATGGAATACATCATTTAAATTTTAAAAATAATAATAAAATAAAGTGTTAATTCATAAAAATAGAAATTAATAAAAAACCACATATCAAGATGCGCAACTTGTGACAAATCTTCCCACAATATTTAATCCAATGAAGCAATAGATCTCAAACTATTATCTTGTAATGTATTATTTCATGATTTGTTCTATTTATGAGGTTATTAGTATAGAAAACATATATCTTCTATGTGGAAAGTCTTCATATACGGTTTTCAACTATATTGTTTACAGATGAAACCATTGAGCTCATAGAGGATTCATCCACACCTGATAATGCTACATAAAAGAATCATGTTATTAAGAGTTCACAAAAGGGATCGTTTAAAAGTGTAATATGCTAGAAGAAAAACGAGTTTTGTCCCCAAATTTATAACTGTAGTCATTGTTTCATATCTACATGCATACAAAAAACTATTTTAAAAATTAGGATCAACTCCTATTCATCCTGATAAGAGAAAATTCTGATGGGGGAATTTTTGGGTTCATTAATAGTTCAAAAACTCTACATGGAGGATGATAATATATTCTTAAATTTTGTTAAATAAAAAATAGACCATAGAGAAGTGTAAGTAAGTTTTTTAGAGGATTTCAAGCTATTATTGTGGGATACAATCCACGTAGTAAAAGTCACAATGAGTACCACTGCTCTGTTTCCATCCCATAAAAGAAACCATTCATGACACATGATGGTGGCCACTAACACCTATGTATGAAACCAGATCTTATACCATGGAAAATGGAGTTTCCCATCAACCAAAAATGAAAACCCCTCATGAATGATATTTCATTTGTAAGAGAGGTTGTTAACTTCCACCCCTACAATTGATGGGGGAATTTTAGGATATGAGATATCATTTACATTCTCCATGAATGATGTCCCTATGTCCCATCATGAATTATCAAGCCTTTGGGAAACTAATTCTAACATTTCACTATAATAACTCCAAAGGGGAGTCAAAGAAAACAGTGTGAATAGAGGTGAAAATGAATAATTATTTGGATAAATTTGTGCGAGGTATTGATATTAAGCAGGTAAACCCACTACATAACATTAAGGTATAAAGGTAATTCACTAAACCTTCCACAAACCCCAAAATATTTGTGTACACAATCTCATAGTGAGTAACATAGATGGAATCTTTGAGGAAAACCAACCCATGTAGTGAAAATCTATGTATGAATACTATTATATAAGAAAATATTTAAAAAATTATTATTAATAATATTAGAGAGTTGAATGTGTATGAATCATTATGGGATATGTGTTATGTGATTTATATTTAACATGATTTATTTTAAAAAATGTGTATGATAAAATTTTATTAACGAATTTTATATTGTGTATATACTTTAAACGTAATGTATTTCCCTATACTGTATTTATTAATATCATTTAAAAAACTATTAACATTTTACTCTCTTTGTTATTTAAAATTATCGAGAAATCATTTTTAAGTAAAATAATTTTTTTCTATTTTCTTTGGAATAATTTTCTTTCATGTCAATAGTCTCTATCAAAATATTTCAATAATTTTTTCACAATTCTATAATTGTTTTTTACCTATTTTTTAATATTTATATTTTGACAATTTTTTTAATATATTCATAATGTATTTCTCCAAATAAGATATATTTTTATCATTGGTTTAAACAGAATTAGTTTTTATAGTATACCACATGAATGTATTTAAAAATAAATATGACTAAATGCTTCCGTCATTATTTATTTATATGATTATATGAATTTAATAAAATAAATTGTCTCCTTTCATTATCGAATATTTCTATATTAAATAACTTATTTAAAAATTAATAGTTCATTTTCCAAATTAAATGAAATAGTAATCCTTGAATGGAATTTTCATCTATAATAATAATAATTAATGTTAGTTACAACTAACTGAATATATATTCCAATGTTACCGTCTATATTCATTCTATAGAAAGAAGTTTATTATGATGATGGAATAATTAGGATAAATATTTTTTATTTCACATCTTAAGATATAAATAAACCAAAAATGTTTCAATTCCTTGTGGATAAAATATTAATGGAATATGATTACATGATATTTGGATCAATTATATCAATGAAATATATTGGAAAATGTGATTATTATATCACATGAGGTGATACTAATATGAATGTACATGACTTCAAATAACATTTCCACATTTTTTTTCATGAGTATGATTTCTTTTAGATATGATCATAAGATTATATTTGGACCTAATTGTGAATAGGTATATTAAATTGTTGATGTTTATGTGTGTTAATTTATATAGAAATGTTCACAATATTATCTGTGTACTTTATTATGAATATATATATTACCATGATTATTATTTCCTAGGGATAAAATTTTATATTCCCCAGTTATGAATCCTTAATTATTATTACTCATTTTACACCCTTACTACTCGATCATGTTGATGTGAATTTATTTCGTATAGTTTAGGATCTAAAAATCATGGGTATTAATCTTTTATATTAATAATAATCAACTGATTATGTTTCCATACACTTATTAACTTCTTATTCTATAATATGATTTATATCCACTATGTGTACCCTTACAGAGCTTTCAGTAACACTCTTTAATTTATTTCCATCCCTATGTTTTTATAGAATTTATGAATTGTGAAATGTTTGGAATGAAAAAAATTATAAATTACTTATGAAATATTTTTCAAATAATATATAAAAAAAATATAATAATGTATATAGGCTCGAAATATACCAATTTTTATGGGACTATAGTATTAAAAGTTGTGATACATATTTAATATTCATATATAATGATGTTTTATTTATATATTTTATGTTTTCCACCTTTTTTGGTATAGAATAACGATTTAGGTATTTTATATATTATAATTTAAGAAATTTGAAGATATAACATGAAAAAAACATTAGAGTACCAAATGTTAGATTTGGTGAAATTGTAGTGTCATGGGTTGATAAGAAGTTGCCTAAAATATGTCATCTTTATAAATATTTTCATATTATTTCATTGTATAATTTTTTCCAATACATTTGTCAGATAATTTTGATTTTATTCAATGGATGGATAGAAGAGGAATATGTATAATTTTGAATTTGATAAGTAATGAAATGAACATCCCCATGAGAATCTAAATGTGTCTGGAGATGGGATTCAATAACTTGTGATTTGTTTCACCAAACTCTATCAATATGTGACCAATAAGTTGAAAAAAATTGTGAATCCAAATACACCATGAATTGAAAAACATTCCATTATATTTATTATGTGACATAATACTATATATTTTTATTGGTATTTTGAACAACATGATTTTGATCAATGGATAATTGTGATAGAAAATATATTTATATGTTCTAAAGATCTATAACAATGAAAATATCATCTTATTAGTCTATCAAATTATATTTGATGATGATAAGACATTTAATACATCCATGGACATGATGATATAGGAAAAAATAAAATATATGGAATTAGATTAGTTTAAGAGGGTATTTCTTATTAAATAACTTTTTTAATATCTTTGTACTATTATGGATGGGGACATTTATAGTTGAAACAATTAGATGATGAATGCATTAGTACCTAAAAATAAATCTTAATGGGATTTATATTTGATGAATCTTGATTTATAGAGGATCCTGTGAGAAAAAGTGAATGATTATTTTATTACATAAAATATTTTCAATGAAATTAATTATAAAAAATAGACTATTATAACTATGAATATGTCATTAAATGTACTCTAAAGGTATGAATACATAGTTTCAACTCAAGTTATTCTAATGGTTTGAGTCGATAGTAGTAAAAAATATAGATTCAAGGAAAATCAAATGGTAAATACTATAGAGGAATGAAAATTATACCACCTAAATGGGAAAACTATTCGAGTAAAGAACATTAAAAATATTCATAATAGAGCTAGGAAATTAATCAATTGTGGAAGGTTTGGTCATCGAGAAATTTATTGTTTATGGTGGATGAAAAGGATATAAAATAAATTAGAGGATATGAATTATTTAACAACTCTATATTAATGTTTTAAATGTATTATAATAGGGAAATATGTCAATAAATGTCCAATTCTAAAATATAATATGGATAATAGGGAAAAATATCTACCAGATAAAAAGGATAAAAGTAAGGCCTTAAATTTAACAAATGAAGATGATTGGAAGAATTATGAGGTAAAATTTACACATTATATCCATTATTAAAAATAATATTACATATTTTATACTAAATCCACCCACCTATTTATATATGAATAATTTGTTAATAGTTTCACATCATTATATCAAAAAGAATATCATGAGTTATTTCTTAGATAAATTCATAGTATTCCATTGAATCATGATGTTGCGTTATGAATAGAAATAATACATAGTACAACAAATATTTCAAAAAATCCATATATATTTGTCATGATTGAGTTTGCAGATTAAAAATTGATCACAAATAGAATCCTTATAATGGAATGACACACCTTGTCTTGTCACTATGGTGTTTGACTTTTCTTTTTTATTATCATGATATATTTCTAAATAAATTTTTAAATTATTTACCATGAGGATATAACGATAAATGTTGAGAACATATACCCTCTACGACATAAATATTTATTTATAGATCAATCGAGTAGAAAAAACTAATTTTTTGAGATTTTTTATCATTCTATATATGATCAATTATGTTTCATGTTAGTCGATATAAATAATATCCTATTAAGAAATTTATATTCATTAAAAATTTATATTGATTTTATATTGGCTTACCAATTCACCATTTATGTTTATTGATGTAATGAATAGACTCATTGGACATTACCTCGATCATTTTTTGGTAGCCTTTATTTATGATATTCTAATTTTTTTCTAAGATCATGGAAGATCACGAATATAATTTGAGGGTTTTATAGAATTCCATGATGAATTAGAATCTGTATGCTAAATATATATAGTATTAATTTTGTCTATATAATGTCTTATTACTGATTAATATTATTTTTTGTGAAGGTATATTTTTAGATCCGACATTGATGGATTATAATAAAAAATCTCCTAGATCAAGAATAGTGACTGGGATCTATAGTTTTATTTTCATGGATGGATTTTTGTAATAATTTAGGATATATTTATCATGGATATATAGTAATGTAACTATGTTAACATGGATGAGAGAACATTCCCTCTAGATAGATAAATGTAATGAAATTGTTTGGAGCTGTGAAAAATGATGTTCATCAAACATGTTTTTAGACGACATTATAGTGGATAACGGTTTGTGATAGATAGTATCACATAAATCAAGGGAGTGTGATGGATCCAGATAAATAATTACACTACTCTATATTATCCCTAATTCCAATTGAAAAATTAATAGAATAATTTACTGACTTATGATTTGATGTTGGGATCCGTAATTATATTCATGAATCAATAGATGCATTATCATTATTTTAAATGATATGTTCTATATACTAATCATAAAACACATAAGTATATATTTATGGAGAAATTTTTTAGTATGAAAAAATGGATATGTTTGGAGTTGATTGAATATTATGAAATCTAAATTAACTAACTCCCTTAGAAGGTGGACAAAGTGGTTAATTATTTAAGTCATAGAGGCTATGATTTATTTTCATTGAAGAGGATTGATTGAAGTAAAATATGAATTCATTAATGGATGACGTATCATTATTTTATATGGAAATGAAAATGATTATATGTTTATTACATTAATGATAAACCATCCATCCATGTGATAATTAATGAAGTTCCAAAGGATAATATGGAACTTTAGAATAAGCTGTGGAATGTTATTGAGTAAAATAATTAATATAATGGAATAATATAGTTCATAAACTTTATATATGGTTCATTAATAATAAAAATAATAATTCTTATTTTGGAGGAATGTAAGATTTATTCATTCTCTATGAATCATGTATATATGATGATGTATACAGATCTGAAAGAGTTTTTCAAGTAGGATAACATAAAAATGCAGAATTCAGATTGGGTATCTAAATTGTTATTATGTGAGTATCTTATGGTAGACTAAATGAATTTTATACGAATGTCTCAACCACTACCCATACAATAATGGAAATAAGAAAAATAATATTATTTATTTCATCACCACACTATAAAAAAATTTAAGTTTAAATAATTCTATTTAGATTATATTCGACCATATTTAAATGTTAGTATATTTCAATATAATAAGATAAGAAATATCTTTTTTTAAAAATTCCAGGACATATATCAAAGAAGGGGTAATATTTCAATGAGTAAAACATTATACAATATCGTATTTTGATATTAGGTTTAACATGATGTTGTGGAGATTAATTCATCTGTCATAGAATATATAGTTGATATTTAGAATTTCATAAAATACTCATATAGTTGTATATTATAATAGGATATTTAAAACCTGTAATAATATTTGGATACCATGTTATATTTTTCTAATTGGTGGTTTTGATAAATATTTTTATATAGTCATTATTTATAACAACAAATGCATTTTTTCGAGCATTAAAATTGTTCCTAATGACACCTTATGTGAATGTGAATGTCGATCTCCAATGGAAAAAATAAAGATGGAGAATGAATTTTTTTGGGGAAATGGATATATATGGTTATGGAAAAGAAGTATAGATCTATTTTTTATAACATTAGGGATAGTTAGATTTGATAAGATATTTATGATGACTACATTCAAAGAGATCTTATATTCAAAGTTAGTGATAACATATTGTTATAATTATATTTTTAAAGAAGGATTATTAAATTTGAAATGGAAGGAAAACATGTCATTATAAATATGTTTATCTTATTAAAATTCATGATCATTTTAGGATGATTTCCTACCATTGTGTTCTTACATTGAATATATATCAAATTCATAATGCTTCCCATGTATCACTTATTGGAAAGTACATACCTAATTATTCACCTTTTTTTATATCAATGTTCATATCATTGGAGGAGGATATCTATATTGAGGAACAACTAATGGTGATTCTAGATCAAATATATAATTCATTGTGTAACAAAAATACTCACATTGTCCTTGTTTTATGGAGAAACCATAAATATTTTGGAGATATGTGGGAATGTGAATTTTTGTTGATGTGGAAGAATAGAAATTTTTTCGAGTGACATAATTTCTATATAGAAATTATTTTAATGGTGTATGATTTCATCTCCTTGATATGTTTATAATATATTTACCTTTTAAATATACCATATGTATTTGAGATCTTGTTGTACAAACTACCCCAATTCTAAATGAAGCTCGTTATAAATTACTCATATAACCGATATGTCCAATTAGTTGTATAAATAAGAATTAAAATAGTAAAATATATATATAATTTTTATATATAATTAAAATGTAACAATTTATGCATAATAAATAAGTACTCAATTTTTAGAAAGACCATAATTTGTTATAAATATATTTTTTTAATGGTGTATTGTTACATTTTATATAATTATTAAAATTAATTTTAGACTCTTTTATAAATCTTATTATTAAAAATATATATCATTTTAAGAACTATCTCTATAAATTATTGCAATTTAAATTTTATGGATTTTTCAATTTTATGAATTTTTTAGGAAAAAGGGATAAAATATGTATTTTACATAAAATTATATTCTTCATTCAACAATATAAAATAAAAAAATTCTCTATAATTGTGTTTAAAATATTATTATTTATTTTTTATTAAATATAATTTATCTTTTTTTATTGAAATCAATATTAATCTTAGTTTTGGTATATTTTTTCTTTTTTTAAAAAATACACATTTCTAGGAGACTGTATATTTTTGGGATTTTTTTTGGGCTTTTTAAATTAATATCATGATATAATTGAAATTAAATATCATAAAATTGAATATATATATATATAGGAACAATTTTAAAATATATTACTTAGGTAACTTTCATTTATGTTCACTATTTTCTAAAAATCCATTTTCCATTATAATAGTTAAAATAATGTAAAAGAGTATAATGTAAAATAACAAGGGATAAAATAACACAAAAATCATCAATAAAATCTATTTTATTGTCTTATTTCCACATTACCACATCTAATAATTTATTACAAGCCCATTTTTTCATGATTTGGAAATTATTATATTTTTATATTTTAAACAATTCCAAATACGTCCACTATGTCAATTATGAAATGGATCCCCATATCCTCTAAGATCCACACATTAAGAGAATCATATATCAGTGATTAAAAACAAATATACACTAAAAAAATCATACCCTAAGTCTGATTAGTTCAATTTTTATTTGAAGTTTTTCATAACAATTTCAAATGTGTTAGCCAAAAGGGGTTTATCAAAAAAGTTATATAACTCTTAACCATGTAATTCAACTTTTATTTTTTCTTAATACATTTCTAAACCAATGTTAACCATAATAAAATTATTTATATATTATATCCCATATAATAATAAATTATTTTTTTCTATAGTGTAACCATTATTCATCACCTTCTTTGTCAAATGGGATAACATAACATCAAATGTTTATATGTGCAGACTACCACAACACAATGTGATGCATTTCATTTTTTGGATGTTTTTTGTAATGGATATGATATTTATAGAGGTTATATAGAATATAAATACATATAAATAATTATAAAATTTTATATAACATTATGCATTTTAATCCATTGGAAAATTATACGATCTCTAGAGTGTGTCTGTGGAATACCACCTCCACGATGCGATGCAATTCAGTTTCTATCACTGATTTATATGAAAATTTATAAATTTTTATTTTATTAGTAAATATTTTAAATATTCCATGATTAATATTATTGATTTGATCAATCCATGTCCAAGTGGAAGTCACCATAACCATCAAACAAAACATGTATTGAAAAAATCAATTTTATCCCCAATGTTTATTTTATTCAAATAATTTTGAAAAACATAATATTTTGAAATTATAATGGAATGATATAGAGTATGTTTTGTATGAATATGGTTCTAGAATATATTTTTAATAAATATATATTTACCACACATGATATTGGAGCGTATAAAATTTATGGAAAGACTTGAACTATGTGATTTGTGTTATAATTTCATTTCTATTTGGGATTGAATACATACACAAAAATTGAATATAAATTATATAAATAAAAAAAATTGAATAAAATCTATTTTCATTTTCTATGGTTATTCATTGTAAATTTTTTGTAATAATAAAATCATCATTTTTGTTATAATAAAAATGATCCAGATAATGGCTATAAGAAAAACAAGTATTTCCGCTTTGGTCAAAAATAATTTCTAACGCTTTTATATTCTCATTAAATTATTTTCAATATTATATATATTATTAACTAATGATTGATTAAAGTTGTTTTTTAAAAATAATTTAATTTCAATTAAAATGTTTCAAAAATAATATTCATTTCTTTTTTAAAAATGAGGTCTTTTTTAACCATTGGAGAAAATATATTGAAAATATTAATCTTTACCAGATTAATGACCATTATCAAAATCAATACTACTATTTTAATTGATGAATTTATTAAATATATCTAGGTTTTTTCTCAATGAATACTTTCCATGTTTTCTATAATTATTAATATTTTAAATTATTTATTTCAAAAAGAAAGGTGTACTTTGCTGTTTAAATATTGAAGTGATATTATAATGGTAATTTATTAATTGGGAAAAATCATTATTTTAGCATAACAATTACTATCGATATGATCTAGTAATGAAATACATATTATTTGTTCCTATTTTTATTGATTTTGATGCTGATATATCAGTGAATCAAATTTTTTTTCCTGTGGATTATTCATCGTTGAAATGATAAATGTTTTCATGGTTGTATACCTTATATATTAATTTCGTAGGATTATGTTTTTTTGGTATGTTATAACCCTCTAATACATTATGGAATTTTAAATTAATATCTAATGAGATGATGATTTTATGCATAGAATATATTATGGATTTATTTTTTCAAATTTTTTTATATGAGTATGATTTCTTCTATCTATTATCATATTATTATTTGTGGAGATGATTTCATATAGATATATTCAATGATACAAGACTATAATTTACACTATCTATGCTAAGAATATTATTCGTAGATATAATTAAGAACAAGTATATTTATAATATTATGATTTCTAAATTTGATGATTCCATATACCTATGTTATGACTCTTGAATGATTATTATTCCACTAAAAACATCATAAATAATTTTTCTATTTATCAAATATATTTTATTTATTTATAATTTAACGTTTTTATGATTTATATAGGGAACATGCACCAAATTCCATTATCACACCAATGTGATTATCTGGTAATATATTTTGACTGAAATCTCTAATTTCTATCCTTACCCGGTCTAAAATGTCATAGTTTATTTTTTATTCCATCCATAGGTTTTTAATATAATGTTCTATGTGTGATATTTATAAATGGGTTCTATTACGAGGATCAATGTGGGTGATTTTGAAGTTATTTTGAGAGTAAAATTTATTTTGTATTTAGAATTTTTCTATAATAAGACATTATGGTCCTTGAGTGATTATTATTGTGATATGAATTTAATATTAATCTATAATGATGTACTATTTATCTATATTATGTTCATAATCCATGGAGTTATTGTATAATATGTAATTTATGAAGTTCAGTAGGTGGAAATTTTTAAAAATAACATTAATACTATTTTTTTGGAAAGTATCGATTTGTTCGATTATTTCATTATATGTAATATGATCATTACGGTTTATTCCACCATATGTTTTGTTAATGTTGTTTATATATTATTTTTCTTTAATTTTAGTATTTTTTACAATAGTGAGCCTCAACTATATCACACATCATTAGAATTTATAAAATCATTACCCTATAATCTAGCAATTCACTCATGATATGAATGGGGTCTAGTTTAAGTATCATAAGATTACACTATGGATATTGGTGTTGGTAGTGAGGGTATCTATGAATAAGTAGGTTATATTCGAAAAATTAAATAATATCATTTATTTAAAATAAATTAAACTATTTTGGCGAATTTGTTTATCATATTAGAATGATGAACACCACTTCTCTATAGACATATCTAACACTTCCAATTTCTTGTGTTATGATATATATAAATAAAGAGTTTACAACCTACATCCAATGTCTTCATCATCAATTAAAAATAAATTATAGAATTAACTATGGCTCATTCATCAAAATACGATAAATAGTAGAATATTTTATTCTAAAACCTATTTTAGTTTACAATATATGTGTATTTAATAATATTTTTCTTGAATATATGACAGATTGAAAAATAGAATTCCCTATACAAATAAAAATATCTTTTATTATATATTTTCAGTATGCATGTAATTGTGAGTGAGATGTATTTCTCCCGAAATCATTTGGATATTTAATTCCATGCAGAATTGAATTTTTACCAATGAAACCTTATCGGTTCCTTATCCTAATATTGTGGAATGAATTGGATTAATTTTACGAGGGTGGAATTTGAAGTGATTTCAATGTCTATAATGTTTTCTCAAATCTAAAATATGTTTGAAAACATTTTTATATGTCATCAATATAATGTATAATAAAATGAAAAATATTTTTAATCAACTCCTTGTTAATGTATGAATGTAAAATGTGTTTTCCTATATGGGAGAAAAAATATTTTTTAGTTAATCCCAATTAAATTTTGATATTATATCTTTTAACATGGTTATATCTTAATTACAAATTTTCTAGTTTAAAGTTGTACATTGATGATATTTACATCGTATGTTTTTCATTCCAAATTGATATAGAAATCATTAATGGTGATACATTGATGTAAAAATATGGTTAAACAATATTTGAGTAATATTAATATGGGTATCAAGAGTCAAAACTTTAGTATTGATTCATTTGTGTCTTCTTTATACCCTAAGAACACTCTAATATCAAATATAACCGAACATAAGAACATTGAATAACTAAATGTAAATTAATAATGTGGATAAGAAATGAATGAGTTAATAATAAAACGTGTTTACACACTCTAGATTATCTTCAATCCTAGGAAGTGGTTCAAAAAATATTGAAGGATCATTCATCATCTCTAGATATGATGTGATATGGGGGTTTAAATGTGTTTATTAATGCATCCTAACGTAATTATGAAATCATAAAATTTAACGGTCACAGGTAGGTCCTATGAGAATTCAATCTATAAATTCAAGTTTTAGAAGAATTTTTTTAATAATAAATTAATTATAGAATTAGATCATTCAAAATATAACCTAAAAAATCGAGTGTGAACATAAAAATACTATAAATGAGGATATTTTTCAAATACATAAGATACAATCAAAGGGAATTACATCTCTAAATCAAGGTTTGGACTATTTTATTTGATTCAATATCATTATATTGTCCCAATGTATTATCCCTAGACCTTCACACCCCTATCATGTTCTCATAACATGAATATTAAATTCCTGCCTAATATATTGATGATAGTACCCTAATGTTTTCCATTCAAAATATATAGAATAAAAAATATTTATTATTTATAAACCGAAGGAAAATCTAGGATTTTAGTTTTTGAGAATTATGACGAACTCTTACATTAAAAATACACATGTATTATAAAGATAATTTCTCTCACAAATGCCAGATTTTATTATTTCACATTACATAATCATCATTATCTATATAAAACACTTTTATAAACAATTCAACAAAGTAAATTCTTAATGACCTTTGGAAAATAAAAATTAATAACAGTGTCATCAAATTCTAATTAAGTGTAAACATAATAAACAATAATTTAATATAATTTTTGAGAATAATATGAAAGTAAGGGTATGATGAAATAATTATTGTGCATGATCACAATAACATAGAAGTCATACTCAAAAAAATAGGATTAATAAATTTATGGCATGGTATAGAGATTGAAAAAAATGAATGATTCATGATAATAAATAATAACCATCCATGTCATGTCTACCATGATAAAATGAAACATTTAAATCACATATTAATCATAATGACAACATGTTGGAATCATTATAACATTATACTCATAACATATTTCAATCATGTTTTTAAAATAATAGGATTATAGTTATATACATAGGAGAAACCCACCGGTAACACCGTCCTTTATTTATATTATGGAAAATAACATTTCCAAAATCATTGGAGAACTATTATTGAACAATATACATATACTCTATTTCATGCTCACCCGACATTTTTATGTCACACTCGTTGTACAAGAAATATCACGCGCAACTGATGTTATTTCAGAGCTCTAATTGTATAGCCTATATCAATATATCCCATCTTCATATACTTTTCCATGTATCATTAATGAATAAAAATTTTATATTCATTAACTTTTTGAAATGATATTAATCACTGTTAATTTATTTACATTCACCCATAAAATGAAATGGTTTCCACATCAATTCGAAAATCATTCTAAATAAAAAATAAAAATGGTTTCAATATGACATATCTGTAGTAGAATGTAAGTAACATATATGTTATTTGTCATTGATGGATAAAAATAATGTTAATTTCAATAAGATCATTATTTTAGTAAAATTAAATTTTCATTTTTAAATTAAAATTTTAAAATATAACAATAAAAATTCAATGTGAAAATAAATTTCTATTAAAAAAACATATGAAAAATATAATGTAACCATCAATAAAAATATGGGAAGCCATGAAAATAATATTTTCATGTCATAAATGATAAAAATTAATATTATTTTCATTCATTTTGAAAAAGGATTCAAAAGGGAATCATTTGGAAAAAATTAAGAAATTTAATTTTTTAAAACTATTAAAATAGTTCACAAAAAATTTAAAATATAATTAGGATATTATTCAATTTCATAAAATTGAAATTTTTCGTACATTTTCAAAATCATGGATATAAAATAAAATTTTATCTGACATAAAAGAAAATAAAAGAATGATATAACTTAAAATTTTCATTCCTTATGTTTCATTAATCAATAAGGGAGTAAATGGAAATAAAAAATGTATACAAAAAACATAATGGGTGGAGAAGCATGGGATTTAGTTTAAGGAAATATGGGCAGAGTATTTTCTCTAAAGAAACCTCAAACATAAATAATCCCAAAGGAAATGATATTATAACATAATGTGTTTTCCTCTTTGGTAACTCCTAAATTTCAAGCCCATTGAAATATTAAAATATAATTAATAGAAATATATTTTGTAGTTATGTAAGTTAATTATATATCATATCAAGGTGTTAGTAGATACTAATCATTATATAATATAGGTGTATAACACAATATATGGTTCAAAGAATAAAATTTGATATTTGTAAAATTTCCAATGTATAAATGATTTAATAAATATTTAATCAATGAATTTATTATGTAAATCCCTTGAAAGGGGAAATTCAACAAATGATGATCAAATAGAAACATTAATATCAAATCCCTATTGATGAAATATTCTAAATTAAAACATAAAATTACATGATTTATGATGAATTATGGATGTTACATGTATAGTTAGAGGTATATAAACCATATATATGAAATTTGGTGCATAACATTATAATACTCCTCAATATATATATATATATCATATATTCACTAAAATTAACCATAATACCTTCCATGTAAAGTGTTATTGAAAAATAATCACATCTCTCTATTAGGATGTAGTGTTTCATACACAAGATAAACATTTTCATATCCCCCATTGAATAAAAATTAAGAATTTATATTTGATATCATAGTTAAATTAGTTAAATAATCCTAAAAATCATATATATACTTTAAATCCATCATTATGAAAAACATTTAGAGGTTATAATTGGAAATGAATTATATTTGTCTGTGAATTCATAGTCTATTGTACACACGAATGATAGTTTCACATCCTATTTGATTAAAAAGTATTCCAAGTAATTTTATTACATTAAATTAATAAAATATAAATATATGGGATATACTAGTTTAATTATTTTATCATAAGTTAAAAATATTTAATTTCTCTAGTGGAATAAATAATATAAAAATTCTTGGTAAAGAGGGATAAAAATTCTTTAACCAACCTCCATAGGATAGAAACATAAGCCTTACTATGATGGATTTTTGATAACAAAATGCCATAAGGATTTTTGTCTGTAAGGAAGATTTTTTGCAGTGTATTAGCTGATACAAGGTGCATTAAAGGATTAAAGAGTAGAGAAGAGTGGGTGGTTATTATAAGTGAGGTGTGACAACCCCGGACCCCGAGTGCTTGGAGCCGGTGCCCATGAGATATGATGTACTATAATTATTACATTACATTCATTTACAAATATCACATCATGTCTCATGCTACAGAGGATCGTGAGGATCAGGTTCTGGGAAACCAATTGCATTCTAAATCTTCATTGAAGATATGACTGATACCTGAAATTTTTTATTCAAAACATAGGGTGAGCATACGAATGCCCAGTAAGTGGTTTAAAAATAACATATTATATACAAAATAAAATTTTAAATTATTCATTAAAAATTCCATAAAGATTTTTATTAAAAGAGCATCAAAACAAACATTATACCATTTTATTTTTTCTATGAAATATAAGTGCACAATTTTAAACATGCTAACCTTAACATAGTTCAATTCAGGAAATGCTCATCCAAGATAACAAACAAAAGACATTTTATGTTGAATTTAAAGTACAAGATTAATAACTAAGTGTATTTCAAAATCAGAGTTGTGATTACATATAATAACATTAATTTCCTATTTTACACTTCTATGACATACATTGGCGATAAAATATATGAATATTGCATAAATAATATTCCACACCTATACTCCTTGAATACTTATAATCATAATCTCTTTAACCAAGAATATTCAACTAGTCGAATATTCCTCTAGTTAATTAATTTACATAGTCTTAATGTGGAAAAGCATATGTCAGACTATGTCAAGGCCTCAGCCTAGACGTATTGTGATTAAGGCCTCATCCATAATCCATAAAACATAAATTGGAAAGGTCTCGGCCAATTCTGCTTCTAGTTGTCTCATTAGACCTACCGATGTATTGAGGGGCTATAGTGGGCCCCACCCGTCACATAATAAGTCCAATGCATTCCTCATACCTCTAAATCAAATTTCATATTCCACATTGATTTATTAAATTACATATCACATATCAAACCAAGTGTACAAATTTCTTGGTTTCTTATTTCACCATACATTTTATTCAAGGTGTCCCACACCATCTTGAAAAATTAAATCCAGAAACTCTGGAGGGGGTATAAAAGATTAATGTTAAGATCATTCAAATTTATGAAAATGTAGTGAGTCTGGCTGAAGACTATTAGTTATGTGGTAATGCCAATAATTGGTACATAATTTAACAGTAATTTTTATTTTAATTAACACAAAAGGAATAAAAACATGATCACATAAAATGAAAAATTCTAGAAACATATTAATCAAGAAAATCCATGATTAAAAAGAGAGATAGACTTAACATAATAATAAAGAGTTAATCTCAACATAATAATTAATGAGGTAAACATAACATTTGATGTAGGGTACTAAACTCAAATTTCTTCAAACATTTGTTATAATTCAGCTTTTAATAAAACTTGTAATGTTTAGACTCAAAAATTATAATACTCGACCTTAAACATTATCATCTCCTATAAAGAGTGAGAAATAAGTGGTATATATTAAAATCGGTCACAAGCTCACAATATCTATATTCATGAACTAAGCGTATTAAAAGAAAGCATTTGGAAACCATGATTAGAGTTTCATGTAAAATATTCATTCAACGGGGAGCGCATGAAAGTAGTGTTTTTTCAAGCCAAAAACATTTGATTACCCATGTTTAATAATTTCGTCCCCAACTATAGAAATTTTTATAAATATAAAAAGGGATCAAGTTGGAATTCATATAAACATACCCCCATACCCGATTATACCAAGCATGCATAAACAAAGTTCTCATTTTATGTTAATTTGAAATGTTTAAATTTATCAAAACATGGATTTAATTATTAGGGTAAAATTATTGAAGTGTTTAAAAATAGTGTTTATATTATGTGTATTCAAATATACATGAATACATGATTAGATATAAATCATTCATACGCAAAGTGAATCCATGTGTTTTAGTTCTTCATTAACTTGAATCTCAAACATGGAAATCTTTAATCTGGGTATATGAAGTTTATAAAAATGTGATGGTTGTGTATATTATTCTTATATATTTTCATGAACACGTATATGTATATAACCAATTACTATTTAAAGGCATAAAATAGATTTTCATGGGTTGTCGATGCATAGGGTTTTTAATACATTATAACTCAAAATCCTGCAACTTTTAAGGAATATAATCTCTAACCATACAATGATGTTTACTAGTTTTACAAGTAAATATAAATATATATATTTTTTCATACAACTTAAAACCAAGAATGAAAAATAATAAACCCTTAGAACAATAAGAATTTTGGGGTAATATCGTTTAAATCGAGAAGTCGTATCATATATATATATATATATTGGATTAAGAAGATACAGGTTTTTACACACAAACACATTTATATATAACTGTGCATATATATATATATAAGTTCACAAAAAATGATAAAATCCCCTTCCAAATTTATTTATACTAAGTATATACATTTTCATAGGAACATAGACGATTAGATATTAAATCATTACTTCATAGTTATATATGTATATATATATTTTATATGGATTAAAACCGAAACCAAGACAAAGCTAATACCTTACCTTAGAATGAGGAAGGGGAGGAGCTTGAGTAGGTTGGAGAAATTAGGGTACACGCTGAGGGCTTGGGTGAAAGGAACCCGAGAGGGTTCTTCAAATTCCTCAGAGAATTTTATATAAATTATACCTATAATGTCTATTTTATTGCATAAATAAGGGATCTGAGGCCACTTGCCTTATAAAAATACCGGGGAAAAAGACCTCTGTGGAAACCATGAGTGTCGAAGGTCTGATGGCTATAGGAGTGAAGAAAAAATGGTGTAAAAAGGAGAGTAGGGTACTGGTGTGTGGCACGCCATGGGAGGAAGAAGACAACACTAAGAGAAGAGAACCGGGAGAAAAATGGATGGTCCAGATCAGATTTGGCTTGAAATCAAGGGATGGGATGCGTCTGTGGTTTATAAATGGGGTGGACAGCTCAGATTAAGTCCATGTTTGATCAGACGACACATGATTGATGTGGAGTTTTAAAATCTTCAGATTCCCATGATTAGATTTCATAGCATCGAACAGCTCATGAAAACTCAGTGATACGCCGCAGCTATTGAGGGTCGAAAGCTGGGTCAAGATCAGCGGCCCAAATCACGCGATATGAGATCCAATAGCCATGATTGCATTTCACCCAAAAAAATCACTTCGCACATCGAAAAGGGGAGCTGATTTCGCCTCCCTTATAATCCTGAGTCTCCCAACCTCATCTTTGAAAACACACAGCACACATGAAGAGGGCCTTACACATGGGCTCCTGCTCCCCCGCAGGCCTCGGCCTACCCACTACTCACGTGGCCTTGCACCCAAACTGATCACACACATGCACTCCCAAGCTTGCTCTTGTGTTCTCCTCGTGAGACGTTTGCCCGATCTCAGGCTAGCCTAGGCATGGGATGAGGGCTAGGCTCAGCCACCCAGAGTGTGCCACCTCCCTTGGCCCAGCCATTAAGGGTTGGCCCTTGTGGGCCCAATTAGTTTAGACAAACCTACAAAAAATTCATAAAGAAAAGTATAAACAAGATTATGAAGTCTTAAAGGTATTACTATATAGAAATTTCCTTTCTAAATATGTCTTTTTTTAAACATTATAAGGTTAATGTTTTCCAATTAAACCTTGTCCTAGGGGTACTCTCTATGTTTGTCTACAAATACTAATCCTTTAACATGAAAAGTCAAAAACTGAAAGATAATTCTTATAATAGTGTTGTAGTGGTCTAAAACTTAGATTAATTAAATATATGATTCAATTAACAAGACTTGAAACATAGTTTAAGACATGAAATGATAATATTTACAATTCATTTGAATTATATGCAATATATTTTGAATTCATTACTTCATAAATACCAATGTATAATTTCAAAACATTCCACTATGCCCTTTTTAAAGTTCATGGTTAGGAGTAGTTTTATAATTTTTCAATTCTTAAACTAATTATATGGGGATCTAAAATAGAATCATATGGTTTCATTTTATTACCAATTGATTCCAACGACTATATTTATAGCAGTTAGAGTTCCATGTTTTCCCTAGGAAACGGTCACATTAGTGTCCTATAAAACCAAGACTTAGGTTGTCCTAACACCCAAGTTGATTGAAGAAGATGGATCATGCCATACCTTTGGTGCTTAGTGTAGCCCCCGTGTCTTTGGCCATTATCATGTTCATTATGATGGATACAAAGGACCCTTATTATCCTCTCGGTGTTCTCATCATTTGGTATGGTCTGCCTATAATCTTGATAGGATTCTTATTTAGTGTCTTTGGTTATCTTGATTTCCCATTTTATCTCAGTGTATTGTAAACACTATGGTTTTCTTATTTGAATAATCCTCCTTACGTCCATTTCATGTGTTTATTTCATTGTATCATATTATTATTTTTTCATAAGAGTTATGTTTTTTTCAGGTAATAGAAAACATAAAAACATATAAATTACCATTACAAGAAACCTATGTTCTTGGGGGTGTCAAATTATTCCCCCTACAATGAATTGAATCCTCTAAATTCAATTCACAAACTGGAAAAGAAATTCCTAGATGATTATCCTCACCAAAACAGGAGATTCAACTCGGTCAACGGAATAGTCAGGTTGGTATTCAGTTCCTCTGCTTCTTTGGCCCAGATACACCTCGAGCAGTATATTTTGAGATCCGGATCATTCATTCTACACTCAAGCTTCCACAGGGAGGCTCGAGCGGTAAAAAGATCAGATATGTTCATATGGACATATTCTATGATGCCCCACCGGACTATATCTCGCTCGAGATATTCGATTGGAATAATGTGGTTAAATAGACTGAGTTTTAGGATTTGGAACATAAAGGCTGCTCTGAGGATCCCATATTGGGAATCCACAAGGAAACATTCTCTAGAAAGGAAATTTTGTGCCTGAGTGAAACACTGAAAAAGACCCTAGAATTATCTCCCCCTTCACCTATAACATGGGAGTTGGGTAATGGCGGTGAAGTGGAAGACATGGCCATTCCCTAGACAAGAATGAAGGATATCATGGATCTTAGACAAGGAAAACATATGTTCACATGATCCTCACAGGTTGAGGAAAAAAGGATGGTCCACAATGCATGTTCTGATTAAGATATCCTCCAAAATCTCATCGGGTAGAGATGAGATATTTGTTCGTCTAGCCATTTGAAAACATATTCGTGAGAATTAACAATGAAATATTAGATAATGTAAAGACATGAATATTAAAGATAATATTTAAATAAAACATAATTTTATTACTAAACATCAGTCCCTGCGTTCCCCTAATGACCTACTACACGAACTCCACACAGAGAATAAAAACTCCCTATCTCCTCAAACCAAACACATGCTGAGCATTTAGGGTTAAACTCATGGAGACACCTGTGACATCTCTTGAATGTATCATGAGGGGTATGAAGTTGGGATATGTCAAAATAAACCTGTATCCTTCAAGACAGTCAAGTGGACTCGTCTTTTAACATTCTGAAGTCTAAAAATTGGCCCTAGAAGCAATAGTTCACGATTTGACAACGATAGGCCGCTCGGAGGTCATCGGCAGCAGCAGCTTCTTGAAAAGTGTTGAGGGCCATAAAGCCAAAGTCCACTCCTTCCATGAACAATCGAAAGAGTCCTTCATGGTACCTTCCCCGACATACATAGAAGGGGAATTGGGTCATCATCATATAAAGGGTATCCAATCCTAACCTCGGTGTAGCTGAAGCACCCGAGGTGTGTTTTAAAAATCATACATGTGTTTGCACGTCATGCAGATATGAGCATAGTTATGAAAATTCTCTCGGATAGCTAAAGACAAAATGGTCTCTAGGGCCTTAGCGGGGCGTGATATTAGATTGGTAGGAACATTTTCATCTTCCATATCAATGTGTTAATAAAATCACTTAATAAGGATCAGTCATAGCTATATATTTTTATTACCTGGTTTTTCTAGAACTATCTAAACATATCCTCTGATACCAACTGTGACAACCCCGACCCTCGAGTGCCTGGAGCCGGTGACCATGAGACATGATGTACTATAATTATTACATTAAATTCATTTACAAATATCACATTATGTCCCATGCTACAGAGTATCGTGAGGTTCAGGTTCTGGGAAACCAGCTGCATTCTGAAACTTCATTGAAGACATGATTGATAACTGAATAATTTTCTTTTAAAACATAGGGTGAGCAAAGGAATTCCCAGTAAGGGGTTTAAAAATTACATACTATAACCAAAATAACTTTATAAGTCAATCCTTAAGTATTCCATAAAACATTTTCTTAAAAGAGCTGTAAAAAACATTATACAAGGTCAACTATTCTAAGAAATATAAGTGTACAGTTTTAAACATACTAACATTAACATAGTTCAATTCCAGAAATGCTCATCTAGGATAACAAACAAAAGACATTTTATGTTGAATTGTAAGTACATGATTAATAACTAAGTGTATTGCATTATCAGAGTTTCACTTAAATATAATAACATCGATTTCATCTTTTACACTGGTATAACATACATTGGCCTAAAATATCAGAATATTGCATAAATAATATGTCATACTTATACTCCATGAATTCTCATAATCATAAACTCTTTAACTAGGAATATTATACTAGTAAAATATTCATATGGTTAATTAATTTAAATAGTCTTAATGAGGAAAATCATATGTCGGACTGTGTCAAGGTCTCAGCCAAGATGTATAGTGATTAAGGCCTTGGCCAAAATCGATAACTCATAAATTGGAAAGGCCTCATCCAATTATTCTTCTAGTTGTCTCATGAGACCTACTGATGCATCAAGGGGCTATAGTGGGCCCCAACCGTCAAATAATAAGTCCATTGTATTCCTCATACCTCTTAATCAAATTGCACATTCATCTTTGATTTATTAAATTAAATATCAGATATCAAACCAAGTGTACAAATTTCTTGGTTTCATATTTCACCTTACATTTTATTCAAGGTGTCCCACACAATCTTGAACAGTTAAATCGATAATCCCCATAGGGGGTATAAAACATTAATGTTACAATCATTCAAATTTATGAATATGTAGTGAGTCTGGCTCAAGACTATCAATTATGTGTCAAGTTAATAATTGGTACATAAGTTAACAGTACCTGTTATGTAAATTAACACAAAAGGAATACAAACCTGATCACATAAAATGAAAAATTCTAGAACCATATTAATCAAGAACATTCATGATTAAAAAGAGATTTAGACCTAACATAATAATAAAGAGGTAATATCAACATAATAATTAAATAGGTAAACTTAATATTTCATGTGGGGTACTAAACTCACATTTTCTGAAACATTTGCTATAATTAAGCTTTTAACTCAACATTAAATGTTTAAACTCAAAATTATAAGACTCGAACTTAAACATTATCATCTCCTATAAAGATTGAAGAATAACGAGTAAATATTAAAATGAGTCACAAGCTCCCAATATATCGGTTCATGAACTAAGCGTATTAAAAGAATGATTTTGGAAAACCATTATTTGAGTTTCATGTAAAATATTCATTCAATGGGGTGCACATGGAAGGAGTGACTAGTTAAGAAGAAAAACATTTGATTACCCATGTTTAATACTTTCTTTGTGAACTATATAAATTTTATAAATATAAAAAGTGATCATGTTGGTATTCATATACACATACCCCCATACGCGATTATACCCAGCATGCATATGTCAAGTTCTCATTTTAAGTTAATTTGACTCTTGTAATTTTTTTAGAACATGGATTTAATTATTAGGGTAAAATTATTGAATTGTTTCAAAACAATGTTTATATTACGAGTATTAAAATATACACGCATACATGATTATATATAAAACTTTTGTACGCAAAGTGAATGCATGCATTTGAGTTCTTCATTAACTTGTGGGTGGCATGCTGCGGGAGGAGGAAGACAACACCAAGAGAAGAGAACCAGGAGAAAATGGATTGTCCAGATCAGATATGGCTTGAAATTAAGGTCTGGGATGTGTCTGTGGTTTATAAAAGGGGTGGACGGCTTGGATAACGTCTACGTTTGATCGGAAGGCATGGGAACTATGTGGTGTTTTAAAATCATCAGACAGCTACGATTAGATTGTATATGATCAAACGGCTCATGAAAACCCAGTGATATGCGGCGACTATTGGGGGTCGAACACGGGGTCAAGATCAGTGGCCCAGATAGTGCGATAAGAGATCCAACGACAACGATTGCATTTTGCCTGAAAAATTGCATCCTGCATCAAAATGGGGAGCTGATTTCTCCAGCCTTATAAGCATGATCCTCCCATCCTCATCTCAGAAAACACACTGCACACATGAATAGGTCCTTACACATGGGCTCCCGCTCCCCTGCAGGCATCGGCCTAGCCGCTGCTCACGCGGCCCTTCCCCCGGGCTGCACACACACATGAACTCCCAAGCTTTCTCCTTTGCACTCCTCGTGAAACCTATGCCTGATCTCAGGCTTTCCCAAGCACGGGATGAGGGCTAGGCTCAGCCACCCAGAGTGTACCACCTCCCGTGGCCCATCCATTAAGGGCTGGCCTTTGCGGGCCCATTTGTTTTACACAAACCTACCCCAAAAATATGAAGACAAGTATAAACAAGGTTATAAAGTCTTAATGGTATTACTATATAGAAATATCCTTTCCAAACAAGGATTCTATTAAACATTATAAGGTTAATGTTTGCAGATTAATCATTTTCTTAAGGGTAATTTCAATGTTTGTCTACAAATACTAATCCTTTAACATTAAAAGTCATAAACTGAAAGATTATTCTTATGTTAGTGTTGCAGTGGTCTAAAACATAGTTTAATTAAACATATAATTCAATTAACAAGAATTGAAACATAGTTTAATACATTAAATGAAAATATCTAAAATTCATTTGAATTAATTGCAACATGTTTTGAATTCATTATTAAAAAAATACCAATGTATAATTTCAAAACATTCCTCTATGCCCTTTTTAGAGTTCATGGTTAGGAGTAGTTTTATAATTTTTTAATTCTTAAAATTAATATTTGGAGAACTAAAATAGAATCATATGGCTTTAATTTATTACTCAATGAGGCCAACGACTATATTTATAGCCGTTAGAGTTCCATGGTTTCCCAAAATAATGGTCACATTAGTGTCCTATAAAACCAGGACATAAGGTGTCCTAATACTCAAGTTGATTGAAGAAGATGTTTCACGGCATACCATTGGTGCTTAGTGTATCCATAGTGGCTTTGGCCATTCTCTTGTTCGTTGTGACAGATACAAAGGGCCCTTATTATCCTCTTGGTTTTCTCATCGTTTGGTTTGGTCTCCGTGTATTCTTCATAGGATTTTTATTAAGTATCGTTGGTTAGCTTGATTTATCATTTGATCTCAGTGTATTTTAAACACTATGGTGCCCTTATTTTAATAAACCTAGTTGAGTCCATTTTCATGTGTTTATTTCATTGCCACGTATTATTATTTCTCCATAAGAGGTATTTTTTTGGGTAATAGACAACATAAAAATATAGAATTTACCATTACAAGAAACACAAGTTCGTGGGGTGTCACATGAGGAGAGTGGCACAATAGTGAATAATAGAAAAAAAAAATGTTTAAAAAGGTTTTTCAAATGAGAAAGGGGTCCAAATTGAATCATTCGTGATATTTAAACATTATAAGGTCACAAAATGTCCAAAAAATGTATATTAGATATGTTTTAGGTCATGATAACAATTTTCACTTTTTTAATCCCCTTGTAAATATATTTTTACATTAATATCAGTAAATAAAATTTTTTCTTCCACTATTTATTTTTATAAAAAAGTATCATGAATATATTATACAATTTAAATTATTATTTTTCCAAATATGGAATCGAATTAATAAAATTTAACTCTTAGTAGTGGTATAATTTTTTTAATAATATTACCAGAAAACAAAATATTTTTTTATTTCAGTATGTTGATTTTAAAGAATTGATATTTTATATGAAATATCTTGTAATTACTAATAAAAAATATGAATTTAAATTATTATAGAATGATATTTTTTTATGAATCTCAGTTAAATAATTCTTTATTTGTCTTTTAATTAATTTATTAAAATGGGGAAACATTATACACTTCACTGTTGTTAGAAAAATAAATATGATACCAAATATATGAAAAACTCACCTTAACTAAATTTATATATAATTATTTTAGAAATTAAATTCATTTAATCAAACAGATTTTAAAATTTTATAAATACTATTCAAAACATTTTATCATAAAAAGTAATAAAATCATTTTTGATGAAAATTCATTTTTAAATAATATAATGTCATTACTAAAAATAAATTTATTATTTTTTATGAATTTATAAATAAATTGATATTATGTAGGAAATTAATAACCCTTTTTCAAGAAAATTAAATCTTTTCATACCCAATAATTTTACAGTTAGTTTATAAATTTCATACATCAAATAATATTTTTATGGTTCGTTTAAGATTGAGGATGTGTGCTAAATATGTTATGGAACATCATTTGGTTCTTTTTAAAATGTTGCAGAGTTATATCCTACACGATTAAATAAATTGTTTCTTAAAAATTTGAAATTTTAATTAGTAATTAAATAATGGAATTTTTAAAAAACATTTTTTAAATAGAAATCATTATATGGTAAAAAAGCCTCCTAATAAGATAGAATTGTAAGTATTAATTTCCCCACATAATTTGATTCCACATTGGAGAAAATTAGTGTTATGTGAAGATATGAAAATGGAATAAAGGTTTGACTAATTAAAGAGAGTGATATAATACATTTATCATATTTAAGTGAATAATCAATTGAAATCTGAGGACCTCAAAACCATAAACCATTATGTTTTCAAAAAGGTAATTGATTTCCTAAAAAATGATGGTATTATGAAACCAATTTATTTAAATATAATCTCTTTAGATGTAATGAATTCAATTAATATATAGAATGAAAATATAATTAAATATGATTAATTGATATTTTAACATTCATCTTTTAATCAATTTCTATTCTAATCTCATCGTTTTCTCCTATTGGTAACTATTCAAAATTAATTTCTTATACCGAAATACCTAACATAAACATATAATATATCAAATTACCATAAAATGGTTAACATGTTATTTTTCCCAAATTAAAAATTATACAAGAACAAAATGGATAAAATTGTATGATTTTTCATCAAATTATAATGATCCTCTTTTAAAATAAAATTACTATCCAAATCATTAAATTATATTTCAAACCCATACAAATGAATATGAAAATTTATATGTTATAAACTAATCATTTTCATTATATTTTGAGAAATTTATGCAAAAAAACATCCATACTAACTAAGACATTATAGAGGATTGTGGTAGGTTCATCCCCCTTATCAACCTTCCATTGTTGGTCTGTTCCCCATTAACTTTTTAAAGGTGATGGTTTGTTACCCAACCATTAGGATAATTTTATTCAAAATATTAATTTTTATAAAATTCAAAAACTAAAATAAATACCCTGAACAATTTTCATAATAATATATGGTCATATAATATATCGATTTTATCAATAACTAAAAACATATATATAGAAAATTCCCCCTCAAATAATAATTCATGTTATTTAAATGGGTTACACATATCCTAACCTAAATTGTTTTTCCAAAATTTCATTAATCACCTAAAAATTTAATTACTTAAAATAATAGAAGGTGTTTCGATGACTTTTAACTTATGATCAATCTTAATAATATGGACTGATGATTGTATCCATTATGTTTAAGAAACCATCTTCTAGAAAATATCCATATCTATAAATTTATTGAAATACTAATACGATACCACATATAATAGTCTCGAACCCCTTAACCTTATTATTTTCTAAAAAAATAGAGTAAATTTGAGGTTTCATACTGATGATTGTGACCAAATTTTTTTCCATCAAAATCATGAAACATCGAAATAAAATATTTGATCACTTTATTCCCCAATGACAATTTTATTTAACTATTTTATATAATTATTATGGACTCTTACATAAACAATGCCGATATATTTAAATGATTACTTTTCCCAAATAAAATATCTCTTCATATTTCATATTAGGTCTTCATCATTATCCTTATTAAACTAATCTAGAAACATTTAATTTAATATCATAGTTGACATCCTTAAGAAAATTAAACATTAGAATATTTATCTCAAATAAAAATTATTGGTAATCATCAGAATTAAATATTACAAATCACGAGTGAAAATATGATGAGTATAAGGGTATGATTCCATAATCTAAGATAACTCATACCCATTAAACCTGGATAAAAAATCATGTGGTAGAAAATAAATAATTGAGAATGTAAAGTGTCATGAGAATGAACAGGCATGAGCTATGTTATGTCATTAATGGACAAATGATACATAAAAACCCCATAGTAACTATAATGAAAACACGGTATTATATTTGTAATATTATTATCCAAACCCATTTCAAACTCATTTCATAAATAACTGAAGTGTGGTTAAATCCATAATAGAAACTCACTTCTAACTACCTCATCCACTATTATGAAATGAAATAGTACACAATGAATGGGATCACTATTTGGATGCACTTACAATATAAGCTATATCTGGCTCACTCGAAGCTAATTGGGTGCACCCAATGCATATGCTATTTTTTGCCCACCTAACACTATCTGGGAACACAATGCATAGATGTTTTATCACTATCAACTATGATCATCACAATTACTAAGTAAAATTCATGGAAAAAACATAAAGAATCAATCTCTTTTCTATATATCTATAATCATTGTTTAATAATTTCATGAGTCTATCATAGAAAATAATTGAGTTCCATGATAATATCATAGTACATAAATATAAATAATAAGGATAGTATCAGTACAACATATACTCGGTGGAGTGAAAGTAAAACTAGGGGTTCATATCATCGATGAATCAAAATACTGATAAAATTTCATTGATAACATTTTTATGTAAAATAATCATTCTATATTAAAAATTAGTATTAAAAAATTAAAAATAGAAAAATACTATAAAAATATATTTTTGAAGATATATATGGAATCATAAAATGAAAACATCAAGGTTATCATTGGGGATGATGGTAGAAAAATAATTTCACTTCAAAAATGATACAAATAAACATTGTTTTTAATCATTTGATAAAATGTTTCAAAAGTTACCCTTTTGGAAAACATTATGAAATTTAGTATTTCTAACATTTCAAATTTGATCAAATATAATGTAAAATAGTTTTAAAAATATCCTATTTTTAAGGAATATCATTTATAAGAAAAATTAAATCATTGATATTGAAGATAAGTATAACCTATCTAAAAGAATAAAACATATCAGTATCACCGAAAAGGACCTTCATTGTCTCTCCTTAATAAATATGGTATAAAATGTAAATAAAAATATTTATGAAAAATAATAAGTGGTGGAAAAGAAAAATTTGTTTTTCATGAATATAAGATCCTATGTTTTGCTCTAAATTAACCTCAAACAGTAACAATCCTTTTAAAAAGGTGACTATTAAATAATAACCTTTTTTACTTTTATAATACTTCAATCATAAGAACCAGGAAATAATAACAACAATTGAATCATTAATTATTCAAAAAATATGTAGATTCATGATACAATAAATAAATGATTCAATAGATACGCAAAATGAATGATGGTTTGTGTATAACATGATATACATCCCAATGAATACAATTTGACATGAGAAACAATTTAAATGATCATAAAATTGATGTTTTAATAATTAAATGAATTGATTATTTTATTAATTATAGATTGGAGAAAACTAATTAAATTTTCAATGATATAAAAAATCACATTATATACATAATCTAAAAATATCATAGACAAAAAATATATTATATAACTCAATGAAAACAAATTGAGTTATGAAAATAATTAACAATATGTTACTTGTATGTGAAATCCGCTTGGAAGATATAATTAAATTTGAAACATAAAATTCCATGATTTATGAATTATTAATGATAATAAAAGTAAAATGGTCATTATATACACCATATAAATGAAATTAGTACATTATCAATTCTTCATTCATCGCGAATGGAAATTGAGACCAAATCCTACACTACTTTGATAATTTATTGTTCGAAACATCATGAAGGGAAAACGTAATTTGTAATATTATAACACAATAATATTACCAATAAGAATCATAAAATAATATTCAGTGGAATTATATACTCCAAGCCAAATAAAATCAAGGTCGAATATGGAAAATATCTCATGGAAGTAAATGCGAGATGGGAAACTGTTATATTTGGTATGACATTCTTTATACATTTTCTAGTCTATTATATAATAAAAATATAGTAAATATTTGATTTATTAATATATTTTTATAGTTTTTATGTAATATATTAATTTATTTTATTTATTTCTAATGACATTCTTAAATGCTTGATCAGTTATGTCTACATCGAGTGTTATGAGGATATTTGGTACATTTTTATCTAAATGCTTCAATGTTATGATCATGGAAAAAGAGGAAATCATTGAAAAATATATAGAATAATAGTAATTATATATTTATCATGTTTATACATAAATTAATCTTTTAAATAAAATCATGGTATATGGTTATAAGAAAAGATCTATGTTAAAATCATGGAGACGATAGGTCTTACCTATGAATAATTAACGTTTCTATTTTCGCACCGCCCATTATGGGAAGATGATAAGTAATAATTTATCAATATAGAATTATAATAATATCATATAAAAAAATATAATATTCATTAATAACACTTATATATACCATCCCCATGATGTGGTGATTATAAAATATTCATATCACCTCATGGAGGTGGTAGTCCACACATACACAAAAATGACAATATCATTTCTCAGTGAGATGAAATGTAAAAGTAAATGGTATATAATATATTTTAACAATTATAAATATTTAATTAATATAACATTTATGAAATATATATCACATACATTCATTATAAATATCCTTATTACCTTCCATGTAATTTGTTTGTAAAAAAACAAATCACATCATTGTGTGAGGTTATAGTCTTCTATACACACGAGTGACATCATCGCATCACCCACAAAATAGAATATAATAATATATATGAGAAATAATAATTTCAAGAGTAATACTATGTTAAAATTATGATATATATATATATATATATTCTAATTATATCATTATACACAACCTTGAGGGGTGATGATGAAAAACAAATTACATCAATCCGTGAGGTGGTAGTCCTCCATACTCATGAACAATGATTCCCCTTCCAATTTGATGGATTAGGATATGGATATAGGATATTAAATTTTCATAATAAATTGAGTTCATATGATACAAATATATTCCATAATATTATCAAATTATTATTTGATTTGATGTTGTTTTTTGAAGAAATAAAATAAAAATAAGCAGTGCAACATGATACCTATTTTACAAAAAACCTCATTAGGGTTACAAAAAATGAGTTCATATGATGATTTTTATAAAAAATGGATTCTAGGATTTAGACAGGTATGTACATAATATTTCGTTTTAGGTAATGTATGAGATAAATTTTGATTTAAGGAGTTAATAGGAGAGGATATATGGTGTCCATTTGTAAATAGGGTGAGTGGCACAATTATAATTTTTCAAATGAAAAAGGATTACCCACATATTCACATGAAAAAATGAATAAGAATATAGTTTCTTATATACCTATAAATCATGATAACTAATGAACTAAAACCAACAAATATGTTAAGTATATTTAGGATATTTTAATAATTCACATTATAGTTTAACCCCTAGAAATTTTGTTTTGACAATTATGATGATAATTAATTTTCGATATTTGAAATATTAATTATTGTAAGAAATTAAGTTAAAATTATTATATAATACAAATTATTAATATTATAAATTTATAATCCACTTTTCCAAATTTAGTTTATATAAGTACTTGAATTAAATTTAAAAATTAAACTAGTGGACATGATGGAAAAGAGGGTTTTCAAGGAGTTTTTCCTTGAGAAGTTTGATTTCATATATACTATATGATTGGTAATAATAATTATATGAAATTTTATTAATATTTAAAAATATATAATATATTCATTTAATTTAAATAATTTTCCATTGTATGTTGTTTCAATTAATTACAAATGAGAAACATTTTAAAAACTAAAACATTTGTTAAAAAAAGCTCATTTTTATTCCTAAAAATAAAATCATACTAAAAATACAATATAATAATAACTAAAATGTATTTTAGTAGAATATAATTAAATAATTAATATTTATTTTTAAATAAATGAAATTCAAAACATAACTAAAATTTAAAATTTCTTTATTTAATAAAAAGAAATAAGAGTTCTATAGAAATATTTATTTTTTCAATATTCACTAAAAAATTAATAATTTCTAAAAAATGCCCAAATTTATACCTATGTTAGTTTTTATATTCAAATTAAAAAAATTAATTCATTTTTTCAAATTTATTTTTTAAATTTTATAAAATTTAATTATAATAACTTGACACAAATGGTAATAAAAATCATTTTTGAAGAAAATATAATTTTGATGAAATAATTTATATTACAATAAATTGATTGATAATGTAATAATAATTTATGAAATAATTTATATTTATTAGGAAATATGTATAATCATTTCAAAAATAACTTAATATTACACATCCAATACAATTTAATAGACATGTTATAAGAACCACATTTTGAATAATATCAATCCATAGAACATTTATGCTCTGTGTTGCATATCGAAAATTATACCATACATAATTTCCTTCTTTTTATAATATGGGATTGGTACTCCATAACTCTCTTTGTTAATGATCATTGATTCTAATAAAATTAATAAGAATCCAAATATCATGTATTTTTTCTACACTATATGTATTCAATTTCATCCAAACACAAAGTGATGAACCCAATCTACATGTGATAGATTGTTTCTCTCAAATACCTTGAGATTCCTATATAAACACATATATTTTTAAATGAAATTTGATTAAATATGATTATATTTATCTTCTAAAAAATACCAATAAACCCCAACTGTAATGGATGAGACTCTAAATTTATGAATTCGCAAAAAATATTATTCCTGATCACTCAACCATTAAATAAATATGATACACATTATAGAAAATAATCCTCAACTAAATGAACAATTCATCATAAGAAGTGAACTCAATAGTGAATGATCAAAATAGGGATAAAAATATATTAAGAAAAAATGTAACTTAACTAAACCAATTTTTTCAATGATGAATGAAATGTGCTAGAATATTTAATGAAAACAAAATCCTCATTATGTGGTGATCAAGGGATAGATGAATATAAATCTCAATAATTCCCCTACTACTCATCCGAGGCATATATTTATCATAAAATCATGAGTATTAGTGTGAACAAATATATCATGATATAATAGAAATAGACTAGGAAAAGGCATCTAAAATTAATATCCTCTACTAGATATGTATGGTAATAGAAATACCCAACTTGGCATAAATCCATTATATAATCCATTAAAATTTTATGTTCTATGAATAAATAAGAATTTTATTTCAACCAATCATCATTGATATCTTTCCCATTGAAAGAATCTAGACAAGGAATAGTTTCAAGGGTAATTTTTGTGATTCTGACTTAAAAATTTTGAGTCCTAGCCGCATTAATTGGTTCATGGAACGACTGTCAAAGACATCGAATTGTAAACTAACGAAAAAAAAATCACATGGGTTTATACTAAATCATAATATCCATTTTAATTATTTCATTGAAATTCATTATAATATCATGAAAACCCCATTATATTATAAAAAAATAAATATTTTCAGTAATCCAAGACTGTTGTGATAGGAAATCCATAGCCATGATCTAATATATTCATACACTTAATTTCATCAATTTCTTAAATATATGATAACATCACCCTTATGTTTTTTTAGAAAGGTATATTAATAAAATCCTATCTACTTTTCTACCTCAACATGATTATTTCAATAATACATATTACCTAGAGTGAAAAGTCATAAATTATTTATCTATTAACTAGAAAATACATAAACTACTTCAATCACTAATATTTCAAAAAATCATAAATATATAACAACATTTAGATATATTATATAATAAATTCAATGAAAATTAAATTGAAATTAAAATAAAATTCACCAAATATCATCATAAAATACTACCCATATAATTTGATTATAAATCAATTATCCCACTGTAGTTTTGTTCCCTTCCATAATGGAATCCCAACCCAGACCTTCAAATCACTTGAAGCATCATCACACTTATAATAATTGAAATATCTACAAAATAAAAATATATTAAAGAATTTCATAACTCAATTAATTATATATTCTAAATAATCTCTACCAAAATATATCATCTAGTCATAGAAATAGAACCTAAATTATGATTGTAGTAAATTCAAAAAAAAATAGTCAAAATATGAATCACATAGATAATGATGTTAATACTTACATGATGGGATTACTTGAGGCCAAAAAATCAAAATATAAATAGATAGAGAATATTTCTTAAGGAGATTATGATAATAAGATATTATAGTGCAAATTTATTTCCTTTATAATATATTAAAACAGAACCAAACCTATAAGAATCCATATTTGTCAACATAATAAATTATTAGAAAAATAATTAAAAAAGGAATTATCCACTAAGAACCTGGTCACAATTAACTTGGTAATTTGTACCCACTAGGTACCCTTTCAAAATATATTTACTTGTTTTCAAATTTATGGAGACATTACACAATATTACATTCCCATTATGTACCTATAACTATTACACCATATACAATGTGAAATGTGTCTATAATGACATACATACCACAATGGGGATATCTATTAATTTTCGACAATATTAATCCATGTAACCCTATAAACCATTCAAAAAACAAATTATAGTTTTAAAATTTGAACATATAATAATATTATATCACAAGATTTCTAGGGTTGTTACACATGACTAACTATATATCCACTCATTAGGGTAGTGAATAATATTGAATTTGTTTCATTGTAATTTCACATCATTTCATGTGCATGGATATTATTTTCCTTTTTATTAATAATATGCCTTCTCCATTTTTATAATATTCAGAAACATTACCATGTTTCATCATGAAATAGATATCTATGGATCTCTTAAAAAAATGGAAATTTATAGGAAGAGATATTGATGTGTTTGATGAAATAATTTATATGGTTTTAATTCCATGAAACCATTTAAGTGTTATTTATCAGAAACTAGAATTGATATCCAATGATATAGATTATAAACACTCTTATAAATTTCGTTATATAATATTTTATCTTACATATTAAATTATATTATAAATTACTCACCCACTCAAGGAAAAATAGCCTCATTGACCACCATTTTAATTTTCCTTCATTATTAATTATCTTATTAAAAGATAAAAATATCAATTTTGTGAGGTATAATATTGTATTGTATATAGGTTATTAATTGTGAAACTTAAATTTATATTTATAATCTAAAATAGATTATAATTGTATCAAATATTCTATAGAGATATCTCATTTTCCAGGACTCAACATTCCTCGCGAAACATACACTAATAATTCCTTTATTCTATGTTGTGGAATTTTTTACAATAAAATTTTAGAAGAGTGAAATTAAGTAGACATTTTTATATTCACAACAAACTAAAAATTCAACTTAAAATCAGTATGCTAATGTATCCCACATGATCCAATAATTTATTTTACACACAATCTAAATTGAAACAAATTTTTTATTTCATATGCTATAATGAATCATATAGTAAAACTACACCCATATCCTCTATTCAAATATATATAAATACATTCATATAAAATCTGTACTAATTTAACCTATGGTTCCATAAGTCATTCCTATATAAATGTAATTTTGTCATCATACAAACATTTATATAGACAAGAAGCTCAAGAAGTAATCATGAAATAAAAAATTACCATTGGTTTTAGATAATTGCTAACCGATAATTGGATACTCCTGAAACCAATAAACAAATTATTAATTAATACTTAATCAAAATTACACTATTTAAAAATAGTTTTCTAAAAATTACATTATCTTTTAAATTACAAGAACTTTTTATTAAAAAATATCTTATCAAAAATAATTTAAAATAATTTAAAAATAGTCATCATGTCATTGGACCCTTTCACTATCTCATTCCTATTATAGAATTATTATAAGAGATAAAAAAATAAAAAAATAATAAATTATACCTTCTAGAAATATAAAAACATTACTATTTAAAACGAAAAATTCAATCATATATTTTATTTCTCAGGGTTTCCATCCATATATGTTTAAATAAAAATAAAATCATTTTATATTTCATGTTCCTACCAAACTTATCTCCATATATCATGTACTATTCTCTATGAATAATCAAATCATTGCTATGAAAAATAATTTTATCACCATATCCCACTGTAGATGAATTGGTACTGAACTCGAGTTTCAATATAATATGTAGAACACCGGATATTATCCTAGATGTTGAAGACTATAAATGGAAGTCTATAAATATTTTTTGGTAGACACCACCCTAATTTAATATGGAGTAAAATGCATATTAACCAACACAAATATTTATAAATATGAACATCATGTCATAAAAATGAAATTTTAATGTGGGTATAAAAAAATATTTAAATGTATCCTATAAAAATATGAAACAAGAATATTTATCAATTCTTACACATAAGAAGGGATACAATATAGTTCCCTTGAAAATAAAAGAATTTCCCAAATAAAAAAATAAATACAATATATACCTACTCAATTATCATGATCCTCTCATAAATTTCATCCCTATAATCCCATTATCCAAGTTTATCTATAACACTTGTATAATGCACCCACCTTAAAATTATTTAAGATATGAGGTTTGAATATCCATTATGGTTCATGTTTTGTCTATGAGAAAATGTCTCATTAGTAAAGACTGTATATTCCCCTAGCACATGGAATAATATTCTTCGTGTATTAATATAATGTATATGACCTATTATCACACAACAAGAAATCACTTATATTACGAATTATTGAAAATTAAATGATATGATTTTACTAAAACCTGCATAATTTCCCAATTACAAGTGAATTATATAATAATGATCCTTCTTATATAACCTCATTCACATTCTTTAATAATGAATAATGCATAGAATAATTGATATTAAATAATATATTCCAATTATAGAATGAACATAACATAGATGGCCATAAAATCTCATAGTTTTAATGTATTAAAAAACATATTTTTGAGGGAAAATTATATAGTCATAAACTAAGGATAAGAAATATAAAATAGTCCATTTCTTGTATTCTTTACATATAGATTCAATATATATCAGTAGTCTCAATGCATATCCATTCACAAGAGAGAGTACATATAATATTAGAACTTTGTCATTGTCATTAAATTAATAATAAAATATCGACTTACTCACTACTATTTAAAAACACATAATAGTTGAATAACATTGAAATGTTTAATGTTTCCTCGTTTTATCATTACTTAAATTCAATAAAAGGAGAAAAATACATTATTTTATAGCACATTTCCTATCTCTTATCATGAAATATTCATTACTAGATGTTTTCTCAAGCCTAGAAACTAAACTACTGAATCATTATTCAACTATACCCATTAACATATCATAACAACATAATGACCAATAATATCTATGTAAATCAAAACAAATATAAAATGGTCCCCATGTAAAATATGTTAAAATATCAATTATTATAACAAAAAATTCATTTTTCCATGTTACATGGTCTTTTAGAAGAATAAAAATATTGTACCACCAAATACTTTTCACAACATACCATATTTGTTTTTATTTCCAATTCAATTTATTTTTTATTAATATAAAAATTAATTCACATATTGAAAACTTTTTTGATTCATCAATCCCTGAATAAACTAGGTTGGAATAATAACATAACAAATAAATATATAAAAAATTCTAATTATACCCAATGTTAAAACACAAAAAAATATCATATTAAATGTTAGGTGGAGTATATATAAATTGTTTTTCAAATTTTGCGGTGTCTAAGTAGAATGAAAATCAACATCCAAACCCAAAAATACTAATCTAAAAGAACTTCATCAATGTGGAACCCAAATAAATTGAACATAGGTATAATCTTGGTAATATAATAATTATGACGCAAATATATAGATTACTCATAAATAAATTAGAAATAACATATACCATTCAATTTTTCAGAAAACTATTTGATTTTAAAAAAAATCACTAATCTTCCTACAAAATATATATAGTTATACTATAAATTCCATAATAAAAATGAATCCTTACTAAAATCATTTCACTTTTATAC
This sequence comes from Viscum album, assembly GCA_963277665.1. Lineage (NCBI taxonomy): Eukaryota > Viridiplantae > Streptophyta > Magnoliopsida > Santalales > Viscaceae > Viscum > Viscum album. The sequence continues at coordinate 1,551,684,982 of OY728129.1, forward strand.
AATTTTTGATTTTCCAATTACATTTTTTAAAACGCTTCCAAAAAATACATTCAAGAACCATAAAAATTGAAAAACTCAATTATGAAGTAGAAATATTGGAAGCTTATAAATAATCCACAATTTTTATTCATAGGGAATTGACATTTAACATATTTACTAGAGAAATATAATGTTTCTATCACATGGAAGTCAATTTTTCTCCTTGTATAATCATTTCCTTCATGAGATGATAACAACCCTAAATTTAATGTGGAAGAATAATTTATTATGAAAAATTACCTATGTATCCTTGAATATAAAATATAATACCCTCAATCCTAGTTTAGTTATTGATGATTCACTCTCTCAGGAAGGTATGGGAAAAAATAATTTTAAAAAAAATTAGTTCGTATTCATGTAAGGCCCAATATTGAATTGGTTTGATTAATAACCAATGATATAATTTATAAATAGATAATTATATAATTGCAGTTTAAGAATATATAAAATTAATAATATTTATTAAAATATGGATTTCAAGAGGTGAAATGAATATTTTTGAGAGAGAAAAATAAATCAATGATTTTATGTAGTTGGTCTTAATTATAGTAGTTTGAAAACATATAATGTTCCTCACTAAACAATGAGAAAGTGACTTCTGAGTTAGAATATTTCAAATCAATGAGGGGTCGACCCCCTGCTATGATGGATGTAAAATTAAGGTTGTACAATTTAATGAAATATTGAATAAGAAAAATTAAAAAAAATTATATAGGGGTGTTTGGACCCTAGGCGGATATTGATACGGATTCAGCCAACCCATTGGATTTCTAATGAACATATATATTATTCATTCTAAACTAAGAAATATATCATTTCACAAAACATCCCTCTATACTAATGATTTCATCTAATAGGGTTTCAATTGACATATTCCATATCCAATTAAGAGGATTCTAATTACACATATTCATTTATATTTGTTATGGAACTACTCCCGCCTCACCCAAATAATGAAACAATTAAATTAATATATAAATCCATATATATACTCTTCTAATTACAAATTTAAAATTTAAATTTATGCGGATGAAATTCCATTAGAGGTTGTCATGTTTTCTAATTCAACTGATATGAACTAATGTATAAATATACATATTATGATTTTATATCACCAAATATGTTTCAAATTGAGGAGTTGGATATTTTCATCCAATATTTTACATGTAATTTTAATAATTAATAAATTTATAGGTTTTTTCAATAAATAAAATGTAAAAAATTATTATTGTGATTTTCCAAATTTATTCTACATGAAACAATAATATAAAAAAAATAAAATTTCTAATGGTATTGTGTTGTGATTGTTAACATAATAGATCTATGATTTAAGAAATTATAAAAAATGACTTTCCTAATGTTTTATATTATTATTTGATAATTATAGTTTAGATATTCCCCCTTATTAAACGTTTTTGTCTTATTTTTCTAGATTTAAACTTTTAGTGGGGGAAAATTTTCAGAAATTTATATATGACCTTATGATTTTAATTTTTAATTATTTCAAAATTGGATAAATGAAAATAGAGAGTATATTTGTTAGAAATAAACAGTAATATATTAATGCTAGTGAATCATTCTAATTATTATAGACATCCTTATGTTGATCTAGAAACTATTGAAAATGAAGAATAACACAATTAGATGTTCATTAGTGGTAATCAAGTTTAAAATGTTCATAATTTCGAAAAAATATACACACAAAGTGATATTTCTAAATACTGACTCAATTAATATTATTTATACTTTATAAGGATTTTTTATGCATCCAAATGTTACATTTAGTGGTTATATAATTCTGAATGTACTCAATACCAATTATTAGAGAAATTTTAAAAAACATTATAAAATATATTTTTATCATATTTATATTTAACGAAATATTTTAAGTCTGATATTGACATATGGTAAAACTATGTAGGACTAAGATACTATTATAAAAGACAACGAAATATTAATCATTATAAATGACACCTAATTTTTAATATTTACTATCAAATATTTATAATTGATATTAACAAGAAAAATGTGAATATATAATAATTATATTAACACATTGAGAATTATTAGGTACATATGATATTTCTAAAATGAGAAAAAAATTCCATTTCACTTTTCATGTGTCTTGAAAAATCACCATTTGTCCCAGTAGAGAGTGATGACCGAGCCTGTATGATAAACATGTTTAATTTTTTGGATTTTATGTGATATTACATCTACAACATCATGATGCTAGTTGATTTTTTGTAATTAATTATATTGTAATTATGAGATTGTGATAACGATCATAATTTGAATTAATTTAGTAATATCTTTATATGGCTTATTTTATAGATAATTAGTGGAATCCTTGAGATAGAGAGTGGAGTGGTATAATTTTTGGGTTTACCATTGGGTTGTAGGTCTGTATTGTTTTGGGGCTAGTCTAACTCAATATATGTTCTAAAGTCATTCATGATTTGGGGATCCTTATGTTTGGATTATGGGAGAAACATGCTAATTGCATGATCTGTTATTGGTTTCCAGAAACCATGTGGTGACCTTGAAATATGTATTTGTTAAATCTAAAAATCATTTACATGTGTTGGTTGTTGTACGTATAACATTAAGAGTCCCCATGAAAATAATTTTGAAGAATTATTTTTTTTCTACAGGTGGATTTGTGATTTTCATGTGATTTATTTAAGTACATGTCTTGTCCTAGGTAACAATCTACATCAATTTTCATGGGAATATGGTGAGCATAAGTTTAGCTTATAGTTTTTTTAACCATAAATTTTATGTATGATACCAGTACACCATTCAAAAAATTATATAATTATCCTAGTACTAATATACACTTTAACTTGTAATCCCATCTAAATATCTCATTAGATTTATTCAATAATCCCTTAATGATCTATGATTTTCTCTCATGTTATCCTAGTGATTCTCCACTAATTTGGTTGGATCGTCACAAGGGGGTGCACATATCCTCAGTATCTCTTATATTTTCACAATATCTTCCCTAAATATATCATATCATTATTCATTATAACCATATTGATAATTTACTTCATGATTTAGAGGATTTTGGGGTGAATTAGTGTGTGTTTTATGACATATCCTATTGAGGAATAGATATCCTCATTTACAATAACTATTCTTAAAGGCGAATCAGTTTCCATTTTTAGAGAGGTAGTAATCCTTATAAAATGGTTCTTTCTCATATAATACCATGTTGTTCTTCTATTCTATAATAGTTTGATTTATAAAAGTCATTTCCAAGGTATCTATGTGGTTTATAATATGATAGTTCCTTTTTTATGGAATTGGAAATAGTTTTAATTTGGTAGTTTTCATTAAAAATATCTTTACACATTTCACAAGATTGATGAAATGCCTCCACAATGGTTATGAATTTCAAATTTTTTTTCAAGAATGGGTAAAATAATTCATTACTTATACATGTGTTTTATAAATTTTTGACCATGCATATTTGAATGATTTGGGGTAACATACCACTTTGGATCTACAGTAGAATTATGTTACGGACTTAGGAAACCCTTATTATCTTTTAAACCACTATGAAATACGTTTTTTATATTTATATATCATGGTGTGACTCTATATCATTAGGATTTTTATTATACCATATTATATTTTTTACACATCATAGTTAAATATTACAATGGGATATAGTTCTTTTTTTCATGTGATTTCATTCTTTTTTTCACGTTTTACAAATGTTGATAATGATCATGAATTTATTTCACATGTCCTCACATTTTGAGTTATGGATTATTATTGACTATCACCATCTATTCTATCCTTAATTTTTATTTTAAAATTATTATGGATTTTTTTATGCATTTTTTTATAGGAAATAAAATATATAGTTTGGGAATGTTTCCTATAATGAAATGATTTATAAGATTGTTTGTGATATATGTCATTGATTCATTTTGAGAGACTATTTTTAGATTCATGTTTGTATCATACAGAGTTGTTCCCCATAACTATAATATTCCATTAAGTGTATGTAGATATTGTTTTTCAAGATATAGGTAAAGGAATTATTTTATTTTGCATCAAAACTCCTCTTAGTTAGTGTTTCTTCATGTTTTTCAGTGTTATTGTGACTTGTGGTCATCGAGAGATTTGATTTTGTTTTATTTTTGGGATTAACTTCTTGTTTTTAAATTTTAAATTTATTTCATTCTAATTCATCCATGATGTATTAAAATTATAATTATAATTTTATTATTCATGATACATTACTATTTTGATTTAGGGTAAAATAATTCCCATGATTTTTTTGTTAATGGTAAAGATCGTATCTCCTGCCCATGGTAATCTATAAAACATTATAGACTATTTGGTGTGTTTTATTTGAAGGAAAGTATGTTTTACATGGTTAGTTTCATTAATATATGGTATTAAATGAAATTTTAGTTTTTTAGGTTTTTCATTGAAGGGATTTAGGACCATTAGGACACAGTTGGGATGTTTAGATTTCATATTTATCGGTTAAAATTTATAAATAAAACCGAGTTTCCATGTATGGCTATGTATTTTTCTTTATTATTTTCTATGTGATTTTATTTTTTTAGAAGGAATAGATTTAGTGACTTATTTTTATGAAATATTCTATGTTTTTGGGTACTTCAATTTTATTAAACTATTGTTTATTAAGGTATATGGTTTCGACACTTGAACTTCATGATTTAATTTTTAGGTTAATTTATAAAATATTCAATAATTTTCCTCATGTTTAATAGAAAATTATACTAATTTAGATAGATTTATATTTGAAGGAATTAATAATATGACATATCCTATATGAGAACCCTTCAATATACCCTTTTTTATTTGAAAAAAATAAAAAATAATAAATCCCTATGCCATGCAGGTGGTCGAGGCCGTTAATGGTTATTGGATCATGGTTTATAGTTTACAATGAAAGATCCAACAATATTCCCTGGTGATATGTCAAACTAGGAACATGAGTAATGAATTAAAATTAGAGATAAATCTCAACTTTTTCAAAACTATATTGGACTCTATTATTGGATTTTCCGCATTTTTTTGCTGGACAAGGATGTAAATGGTGTCATTCCCTCGTGAAGGATAAATTCAATAAATTAATCCCAAATTACAAATTCATAGTGTCCATGAAATATAAATTATATCATAAATATTTTTATGTATTGAAAGATTAGGAGTATGGAAAATTATATAATAAATATTTTTCATTGATGGAGCATGTCACTCCTTTCACTATGTATGTCCAGATATATCCAAAATATAAAACTATTTTCTAATTCTATGTAATTTTTTTTTAGACAAGTGTGATTATTGATATTTCATTCATTCTTATTCTCATATGATTGATGGCCTTGTTGTAGGTTGTTGATTATGTAGTTGTGGATGACAGTCAATTATCTTATAATAGAGTTTACTATGGAGTTTCATATATAATATTGCATAAATCAATATTATTTCTTAGATATATGAGAATTAAAATTAATGGAGTCCATTTTATGTTAGGATTTGTTTTAGTGGCCTAATGGGGTTTGCACAATGTATTTTTCTATCATTATGGTAGTATATTCCATATGAATCATGATTGCATGGTATCACCCATGGGTTTACAATCATTGTGAATTATCCAGCCATCTTAATCACATTATTAGGATGAATATATAAGGAAATTAATGTTGGATACACTATTACCAAAGGCTCCCAATCTCAATTAGTTGTAAAGAATGAATGAAGCCCTCTTTCATACATTAAGGGTGAAACTGAAGGAGAGGATATATTATAACAATTAGATTCGGAGAATCTAATGATTAAATCATGTATGAAGTAGATTAATGTAAAATTGGATGGTTGTTTTGTGATATGTGGTTAATATTTCTTCTTCTAGGATTTTATGTATTATATAACTTTGTTTCTAATCACTTATATTTATGCTAACTATATTTACTTTATTGGAGAGTTATTATTCAGTATTCAATGGTTTATTCACATAGAATAAATTTTTATTGTATATTACATTAGTTTAAACTATGAAAAGGAGATATTTGAGAGATATACTATTTATTTTGTGAAATATCCTCTTCATTGGAAAGAAAAATGGTATAAAAGGGGATTTTTATTTAAAATTAGATTAATTCACTTCCTGTATTTGATGAAAATATTTTATTCAGTCGAAATTTATTTTTTATAAATTGGATAAGTAAAAATTTTCTTGTAAAAATATTTTATATAATTTTAGTCGTTGATACATGAAGTATTTCATGGAATATTACACATTGGAAATCTTGGTGGCTTTGGGATATGGAGTTGTTGAACCCTTTATGAGTATGGAACCATAAGAGATATGGTTGTAATACTGATATATTTTTCTATATGACTCAGTATCATTTGGATTCAAATTATTCTGGATATTTTTCCCAATATTTATTAATAGTATATTTTCATAACCTATATCACATCTGTGCTTGTGATTTCATTTTTGTTCTTAGTTTTACTATCGATGGTAATGAAAATTCATGGATTTCTCACATATTTGTATTTTGATATTTTGATGGGGTTTTAGTACATCCCACAATGTTATCAGTGATGTTTATTTCAAAAAATTTGTGGTAGAGATTATGTAATTTTTTTGAGGAAAACAACGAGATACTTATGAGAAAATTATTGTAATTAAATAAATTACAATATTTTTAAATATGAAACTAACTATTACATGGTTGTATAAATTTTATAGAATCATGGTAGAATCCAACATGTTGTTTTACTCATGAATGTTATTTTTATTATTATTATTATTATATATATATATCATTTTTAGGATACATGTTAAGGATACAGTGTCTTGTAGCTAACTAAATGGTTATAGATGGTGTCACTTTTAGGTGGTTTTGGATTTTGGTGAAGGATGTTAACATGGAGTATTTTTTATGGGATTGGTCTTCTAGATTGTTTTTATGTCTCATGGTTATATACATATTCAATATGGAATTAATCAGTGTTTTTATTCTTCATTTTTTATTCAAGATACTTTTCCTTTTTCACTTTATAGTGAAATCACTCTGATGGTTTTATATGGTGATATCAAGTTTATTTTAAAAATATCTTGTTGATCAAGATCATGTTTTAGGCTTTATGAAGGTCTAGAATTAGTGATGCGTTAGGTGCACCTGGTTTTGTTTGTTATAATATTTCTCCACAATATAGAATTCCACACTGAGGTTATTTTTATTAAGTATAACCCAGTTTTTTTACTACAATGAAACTATTTGATGTGGTAGAGGATGAATAAGTATTATTGGTGATTAATAGTATTTTTATTTTATATTAAATGAAGCTATTCATATTATTAAAATAAATTTTAATATGATATATATATTTATATATATATTTGTAACATCATGTCAATTTTATAATCTATATAAAACTTTTATTCTTAAAATTAACTAAAAAAATAAGAATATTAGTTTTAAAATATATGGAACGATATTTATTATATATATCAAAATATTTTCCCCTCTTATATCACATCAATAGAGTTTAATATGATATAGATTCTCACTCATTGAGTAATACACATATGAGAATATCTCGTGTAACTCCACAACTCATATATCTAGGGATAGTTATCATTTTGTTGCATTTTCTAAATCCGATGATGTAGTTGTGTAAACCTCATACTTGATGTCGAATAATAATTGATCAATCTGTTCCCAATTAGAGACAAATGTTTGAAATATTTTTTTTGGATTGTGTTTTAACAATATTTTCTGAGATATAATCCATGTTTTATAAAATATTGACAAAAAGGTGTGGGAAATTTCAGAGGTGACGATTTGACATATTTCATACTCACTATAGGTATATGAAGACTTTTTTTATATATAGGAGGAATATTACTATATTTTTGCTTAAGAACATAAAACCATTAATTATAATTATTAGAATGTTACATATTCCCCATCAATTTCCTTTGATGATAGCCCAATTAGAACCCATAAATATTCTTTTGTCTCGTAACATCCAATTAACATATCCAACCTCATACCCAAATTCCTTGTGTTAGATATTTCTCAGGCTAAACAAAATTCATTGTACTATGATTTCATATGAAATACTAATAAAGGTAAATCTCCCAAATATATATAATCTTACATTTTCAAATGAATTTCAATAATCCTTCTAATCCATTTCTACATGCATGACAATGATTTAATAATGGAACACAAGTGGTTATTAGTTATTAATAAAAATGTATATATCCCCATGATGAGGATTTAATATTTATGGATGTTATGAATAAAATTACCACAGTAAATTTAGACCAATTTAATTACATTCAATATATAATTGGATTAAATCTATATGATTCCAATAATTCATCATATTTTTATTTGTGAATAAAGAAATATATGAAGTGAGAAAAAATATCTCATCTCATCCATCATTGTATAAACTAGATAATGAATCATAGATCAATGCCTCCCTAAAAAGAAATATTCATTCAATGATAAACAACTAATAGTAGCAAGAATCATGGCTCATATCTTCATTTAAATCATACTGCACCATACAAATAAGGTCATCACAAGGTTGATATTCAATATTAACATATTTTTAAGAGTCTATTCTTTACTGGAAACCTACATAGTCACCCATTAAAAAATATTAACTACCTTAGACCACAATGTTATATACCAATGTTCTCTTCAACCAATCCTCATAATGAGATAAATAAATCTTAGTGTTATCAAACTATATTTTCAATCTATACACTTATAGCATTGACCCCTATGATAAATTGAGTTTCACACAATGTATTTTTTAGTTTTTTTATGTTTAAGATGCTAAATTTCTCTACATTTATCAAAAAATATATATATTGTTTAGAATCGTCCCTTATTCCCATATTATTATGATTCTATATATTATTAATGCCTTATATTTCATGAATGTGGATTCTCAAACCGGAATTTAATAAATTAAATTAGTATATACTATCCTTTGATTTCTCCAAAATGACTGGACTAAATATCCTTATGTTTTTCTCCTAAAATTACTATTGTTAAGATTCTCATTATTTTTATAATAAATTCATAGAGATCCTCTTTTCCTCTTGTAATCCCAAAATTATTTTGGTGATATTTCTCATTTTTTATTCTCCAAATACTACCACTATATTTAATATTATTTCATCTATAAATTACATCAACAATTAATATCTACATGGATTAATAAAATATATTTTCTCAGGGATGTAGTGAAGGTTTTATGATCCCATGAATGTTAATTATTTTTCATTGAATCTAATTAATTACTCCTAAAAACATGAGTATTAATGACTTGCCTCATTGATATTCATGTTTTTAATATTTCTTCCTTGTAATCAAGGAATAATAAATATCATTAAAAGGATAACTATTTAACCATAAAGAATTAATGTTAAAAACAAGGTATTGGATTCTTCATGATAAATATATAATGATATTAGTAATGGGATGTTGCCTTATTCATGAGTATATTCCTTGAGGTAGGTGTTGATAAATCATAAAAAATATGAGTTTTACCATTCCTATATAGAGGTGAGATAAAATAATAATTTTATAGTAGTGATAAAATTGAGAACCATGATTACCAATTGAGTCCAGGGATCATTGAGTGGTGGAAGGAACAATTAATTTGTGTTCTTGAGAAGGATACAATGTTTCTGGGTTATTTATTTTAGGTTATAAAGGAATCATTGTAATTTTTATTCATAAAGTAAAATTTATTTGTATGGGAAATGCTTCAAACAATTTGTATTAAATATATATAATCTAATTATGTATATATATTATTTAGTTAATAGAATTACTAATTTCACATAGTCCCGAATGGATTTTTTTTAAATCATATGTGAACCCTATGTTTAACAATATTTATTTTATTGAAATTTCATTAACAAATTAATTACTTTCATATCATATAAATATAAATTTATTTAAATGAGTTTTATATATCGTTTTTGTTATCATGAACATATATAAAATTGACAACCTTCTAGGAAAATTAACAAACCTTATATAAATAATAAATAATATTCATTCTTTAAATAAATAAATAAAATATTTATGTTATTGTGCATAAATATTTATTTTAATATGAATGAAATAAATAAATATTTAGTTAATAGTATATGTTATTGATTAATCCAAAATAAATGAAGAGATAAATAAATACTATAACGGAGGGTATTATGAATTTATAAATTTTTAAACATTCAACTAGTAATACCTCATTGTTAGAATGTATATATATCAATTATATAAGTTTAATACATTATATTACATATTTCATAGGGCAAAGTAACCTAAAAAGAGATTCTGTATATTAAGAAAAATATTATTATGAAAACTTTGATAATAATAAAACCAATTTTAAATAAATATTATTTAATCTTGTAAAAAGGATAAATTTAGTGAATAAATAAATATTATTAAAAATGATTATTATCATTAAAAAAAGGTGTTGTTGAACATTTTATAACTTATGAATTGGTATGCTAAATTGAACATAATTGAAACATAATTTTATATATTTCAATTTGTTGACATTTTTTAATTTTAAAATTTATTTGAAATAATATCAATACCCCTAAATTTTTAAAAGTGAATGTTTTAAAAAATATAAATTGTCCTTTATATTTTGAAGTTTCATTTAATAGATATCATATTAAATTTTATTTTTTAAATTTATTAAATGAAATATTTAATCCATCATGTGTATATATTGTTCAATGTAAATTTGTATTTTTTTTATAAAAAGGTGTATTTTTTGTTAATTGTGAAAAACAATGATTTGGAAAATACTGTCACTTTTATGAAACTATCACAATATTATAATTATATTGTTTTTTTATCCAAATTTCATTATAAATATATATCTATGAAGTAAATATTATATTTACAAATACTCTCTTTCTCTTATAAAACCCCATTTATACATTTGGAAACTTAAGAAATATTTTATTATAATAATTAATATTTGTTCTCTTTCTTATAATTTTTTTCCATAATATAGATTTTAGCATTGGATTAGTTTAGAGGTGACAAAAATCATATATAGTAATCATTAAACCAATATATCTAATTTATATCACCAAAATATACATTTTCAAAAAAAAATATTTTAGTTCGTAATAAATTTTTTTAAAATTGGTTTCTAAATGTTATATGTAGTAACAATAAAAATATATTTCCATAAAAATAAATATTTAAAATGATAAAAATATATTTATTTTTTTTAATTAATATTTCCAAATATTTTAATATTTATGAATTAATTTCATGGATTTAAATGTAATTTTCTGATATAAAAATTAATTACCATGGGAAAAATAAAAAACAACTATGAAAAATAAATGCATAAATGAAATAATAAAATTTTTACATTATGTTTAACAATTCTTATTTGAGGGATCATATAGCCTAAATCATACCTCACTAAATTATATTCTACATTTTAAAAATATTCCATGATCAATTTTTGTTATTTTTATATTGACATGAAGTGTTTAAAAAAATGTCATTTCCCTCACCTATAAAAGTTATTCACATCATATCCATTTATCAATAAATTATAAATCATTATATTGACTAAATATTTTACCCAATATCTCAGTTACTATATTCCCATGTCCTACAACCCATTGTTTTTCCAAAATAACATACTAATGAGCCATAATGACTTACCCAAATGAGAACGTCTTAATGGAGTAGTAATGTTCTCAATCAACCTCACATAAATATTTCATCATCTACCCCTAAATAGTCTTATATCAAATAATGTATGTGAACAAATGTGTTCATAATATTTGGAACATTTCTTAGACTAATGGAGTGTCCATTTTATACCTTATTATAAAATCATTGAAAAATAAAATTACATCATATGTAAGTGAAAATTGTCAAATCCATGAGTGGTGTGTGTGATTTTTCATCACTTAGTTACATTGAAAGTAGTAAATTTCAAATTAATTGATTAAAATTATATTAATATCATTATTAAAAATATTAAATTTAAACACATTCCATATTACCTAATTTTCATTATAAAATTAATTTTCCTCATGTGCGTACATGTAAACTACTACCTCCATAAATGAGGAATATTTAGTTATTCACTATATTATTATATCAGGTATTAAACTAATTTTTAATATATCTCAATAATAATATAAAAGGTTTTCACTATAATTATTCTTTTTTTATAAATATATTATTCCAAAGGTATCACATTATTAACAAGAGCCACTGATATATTCTATATTGTTATGATTTGGTTGTCTCAACAACAAACATGAACCATAATCTAATTTTGTATCATTCATAACAATGTAAAACTAATTATAAATGATATTGGACAATAAAATTTATTAAAATAGAATTTTTATTTCATAAATGGAAATGATAATATATAAATATTTATTAACATTCAACCATATATATTTCACAGTTACTATAACATGACCCTCATCAATATCCTCTTAATGTTTTATAACTAAAATACATTTCAAATAAAACTAAAAAATATTAATCATTATAAAAACTTATTCAAGGAACATCAGCGATCTTTCAGTAATGAACACTAAATCTTTTCATAATATTCATCACTACAATTATGAATCTATTACTAATAAAATTAATCAAACCTAATAAAATAATATAATAAAACTATATTAAAAATGGAAAATATATTTCTAATAAATGACACTAAAAAATATGAATAAATGTTAAGGATGTTACTATAGTTTTTAAAAAGGATAAGATGATAATTATTTTTTTCTCCCAGATGGTTGGACTTTGTTTCCACTATTTTTAAATTCATGGTAATTGATTTTCCATATGAATTCTACTTCTTTGAGATGTGATACATATTCACTTCGTGTTTAAATTTTTTAGACAATATTTTAGAATTTTATTTCATTAATTACAAATGTTTTCATGAAATATAAATGATTAAAATATCAATCTTATTTTATACCATTCATGGGATTTCAATTTGAATGATGTTGATGATGTAATGGTTTATTTGTTTAAATTTTTGAATCCATGAGACATGTTAGATATTTCACACATTTATTTCATTTATATAATAAATTTACTACCCTAGAAAATTAATTTATGATATATAAATTCCATTTCAAGATATTTTATTGTTTATACCTTGATATCCCTCTCATATTATTTTTCTTCTAACATTAACAAATACATAATGGATTTTAATAAATAAGTTATCCTTTACTGAGTTTTAATTCCACTTCATACAATTATTTTATCTATGAGTTAGTTTAACCACTATAATATGTAATGTTGAAACTTTTCATACACTTAATTTATAACTTCTATTCTGATTCCAAATATTCCTCGATGAATTTCATTCCAAAAATAATATGAATTTGTTTTGAATAATATAAATTCTCCATTATAATGAGTATTCATCCTAACAATTCAATAGTCTATTATCAGAAAAATAATTACTAGTAAAAACACTAATATAATAATCATGTGGTGTGTAATTGAAAGATAATTTCCATCAATAATAAATTTTCTCATATACTATAGAAAATTGTGAAAAACGATTCAAAGTGTCAACATAAAAAACAATTCAATACACTATGGTTTTATTATTCCACCACTATTATTACTATGAAGGTGGCCCCATTTTCTCTTATATAAGGGAAATAAGACATCTTACACATAGAGAACTAATTTCCCCCACTACACATAACTATCTATAAATAGATCTCCAAATACGAAGAACCTCATAAGTGATTGGATGTGTAAAATGGAATAAAGTGAAAACTTCATAACCACTGAACAACTTATAAGACCATCAAAACAATGTTAATTGTGAATTAAATAATAACGGTAATCTCGAATCATTTCTTCATGGGAATGAGTGGAATCAATCAAAACCTCAATAATATATGGGAATAATACTCTGATGAAAATACTAAAATTTTGGCTAACATATATTATACACATGGTCTAATCTGGAGGAGCTACACCTTGACCACAACCAATGGAGAGTTTTTTAGACCACTTAGTTGTGTAAGTATTGTCAAAAACAAATTATGACATTCATGTGGGTTTATGAATGTTTGAACTAAAATTATTTAAATTTCATAGGTTAAGTCCATTATAAATGACTCTAAACTTCTTATAATACATACCCACTATAAAATATTAAATAAAATTCATCATTATAGGTGAATGAACATAAACTGCACAACCCCTCATTGTCCAATATATATAATGTTATATTGTTATATTGTTCATTTCATGGTCACATGACATCAATCTAAGTGGCACATACATCCTTCACATATGATGTAAATATATTTTTAAGTGTATCCCTATCATATTATAAGACAATCTATTATTATTGATCTAAATTTATAGATGAAATGGTATCATGAATGGTAAAAGTTATTATTATTATTTCCACTTGTTTCTCACGTCGATTATATCACATGTGAGCGTATAGGTTCTTGTTATTTCACCATTTGGAATGATCAAAATGTATCATGTTTAGAGGAAAAATTCTTAGTCTTGGTCAAATTAAATAAAATCGCATGACATAAATTTCATTGAACAAATCCTCTCATAATATTTGGGAGGAATGTGGGGATTCATATAATGTACATGTGATAGATTAGTATAGATTGATGAAACCTCATAATAAACTATGTCTAACTTGATTCATGATATATCATGATACATAAACATATTAATACCATTTATCCATAACCTATTTGAATGATCAAATAGTTTCAAAACACTTCCTTATGTATGGAATATGAATTTCTGTATGGTTTTCTTATATGACACCCTATATTGGGATGGAATATTTATTCAGATATGAAAATGTATTCGTTTATTATCATACATTGTGATGTATAATAATTTCTTCTAAAAAACCCTCATGTTTCCAATATCTAATCAGCTAATAGTGTATGGTTTTTCCATTCACATGTAGTCCTATTGCATCACAAATTAGATTTAGATGTCCTAAATTCAATATATCAAAACTACACATGGGTTTAATTCTATTGTAGAAATATACATAATTATTCCTAGAACCTCTATCTAGTGAACTCCCCAAATTTCCAACCACATACCTCACTTAATATCAATGAATATTTGTTTCCATTTATATTAGGTTTTATTCGATCAATATACAAATAGGGTGAATTTATACCACATTTTAACATGATCAAGGTCAATGATGAAGACAAATTTTTTCCTATCATGTTAAACAATAATCATTGTGGTATGACCTAATTTGTATAGCCTAATTTCCCAATATAAGAGACATATAGGTGTTGAAATTTATAATGCATAATTTTCATGTGTCTGTATATAAAATTCCCCAAATCATATGGAATTTTATTTAGGTGATCTAAACATTACATACATAATATATAATCATCTTAGATGAATATTCAGTACATCACAACATAAAAATCCCTTTAAAATGTAATGTTTTAGTTTATTTAGATATTAGATACATAATTATATTCTTTCTTAAAATAAAATCAACATTTCTCAATATGTTCTTCCAATAGAGTACACTTATTAGTCACACCCTATATAAAACTATTATTCATGACTTGTGAAAAGTAATCAAATGAAATTGTAAGAAATGATGTTATCTAAGTGAAAACATGGGATATATCAACCAATGATTACATGTTAGAATACCATGAGAATCATGGTATGAGAATATGTTATTAATATTTTAAAACCATACACAACAATTCATATATCATAATCAGGAAATAAGTCTTTGAATTTTTATATGAAAATAATCACAAAAGAAACAATGACTACAATCCATGTCAATAAAAATCGACATAAGAACTTTTCATACAAGGGTGGTATAAATAGTGGAATAATCATAATCCTAGAACTAAGTTTTCAATGCTATATATTAAGAATTAATGACGTGTTGTTAATGGGATAAAAATATATGTACTCTCTTTGTTCTTGGGATAACCTCTCGTGTACCACTTGATCGTATCACCATTAATCGTTACCCTATGAATTAGAGGGATATAACGGACTCAGTAATCTCAAAATTAATCTTTAATAAAATATGTGCCCAAATAGAATAAAAATTTTCTATTTTTTTCATGACTAAACCTATAGAATTGAAAATATTATTCATAAATATTTCAGCATTATAATCATCAACAATTCATAGAAACAATTGATGGTAACATTGAATTAGATTATTATTAAATCATAAAATACATCATAAGAAAACTTTTTAACACCCTATGACATTCTGGTTTATTCAATTTTAAATAATTTCAATCTTTTAGATATCTTGAGATGTACAGAATAGTGTGACAACCTAAACTATTATAATAAAATTCCACTTTTTGATTTATTTAAATGTATTATTATATAATATGGATATAGAAAAACATGTACTCATTTGGTTTTATTATACAATATTTGTTTTTAATTACAATTTAGATTATTTATAGTTGATAAAATATTCATTTATCATTGATCACATGAGTATTATAAATATAGGGTTTAAACATATCCAATTGACACAGAAAAATGATGTGATTGCCTCAACAAGTATGATGGTATCCTATAAAGCACATTTATCAGATATTATAGGGGAGACATATTTAATTTTATTTTACCATGACCAACCCCAAGCTAAGATCCAACTCATAAGCATGAGAGAAATAATTTATGGGAGATGTTCATGATCATTGAGATCACAACCCAAATTACTTACGCTAAACCACCCCATTAAATTCTCACTGTCATGCACTTGACTATTGGGAATTTTTATGATGTATTAAAGGGATATATATCAATATGATAAAAATATTAATATTTTTCATTGTATATTTCAATAAAATAATGTTCATATTTTCCACCTATCAATAATTTAAAAATTATTTTTTATTTTTATACAAAAAATAGAAATTCTATTTTTCATTAGTATTCAATTAAATTGAGATTTTTATTTTGATTAATTAATGGATTTTTCGAATAAATAATATTTTATTTAAATATTATTTTTAAATAATTTTCCACAAATATAAATGATCATATAATATTTATGAAGTCAAATTTAATTTTTATAAGGGTTGAGAAACTATAATTGTAACAAAAACCCACCATTTCTCAAAGAATGTCGATATTATTTTAAATGCAAAATTTAATATATTTTGTAAAACATTTAAATAAAATTAGTATAAATTTTTTAATGAGACCTTTAAAATTATCTATGGTTGAATTAATTATTATTTTCTAAGATAGTGTAATTTTTGGGTAAAAATTAAATACAGTATAAATAGAAATTGAGTATTAGGACATTATAATGAGTCAAAAGTTATTAAATAAATTATGTAAAATGTGTCCTAGAATAAATATATATGTTTACTTTATAATAATTTGGTTTATGTATATTTTATTTATTTCATAAATCCATTTTTAATCCCCCATAATTTTAATATGTTTATAAGGTTTTAAATCATTTCTTTAAGAGTATGACTCACTAACACATAAAAAAGGGTATAATATTGTAAATTTAAACCATGGGCCTTATAATATAATGTAATTCATTCCCATTTGACAAAAACCCATTGTAAAAAACATGGGAAGGGTTTTTTTTTGGGTAATTTTGTTAAATAGACTCGAAAACCAATGTTTGAGAAATCATAAAGAATCCCCCACACATTCTTATATAAACCCACCAAATATCACATTTATCTTCACCAAAAATACATAGAGTATGTACCTACTCTCCCCTCCCTACTCTATAGTCTTCCCATTGTTCCCCTAATCTCATAAGAAACTCCTCCCATGAATTTTGAGTCACACACTCGTGTAAGGTATCTTAACCAAATCCTCTTTATTCATGTTTCATTATTATCTTCTGCCTTTTATTTCCAATTCCTAGTAACTGGATAAATCTTTTCATGTAACTATTACAACCCATTTTATTTTCAAATTATTAGAGGGCCCATTTTATCTCATAAATATATTTAATTAATTTTTATGTGAATTCATTATGTTGTGGAAATTTAACATTGATTATCCATGCCAAAACAATATATATTGAATACCATACCAATTTCCTATCAAGGTTATTAAACTTTGTAAACATATACCTCATTGAATTGGGACTTAAATGTATTTAATCTACACACCCTAATCATTTAATAAAATTTTATGATTAATGAATAAATTTTGTATGATCTATGTCTAACACTTGGGAATGAAAATGAAATAAAAGTGATGAGTGGGCCTCGAATTATATAGCACTCCAATTCATTGGGTAATGTTTAGTCTCATGTAATTTCATATTATAATAGGTGGTGAACCTAATTATGTTATTGGACATTTTTCTTCATTATGTCTTCATATTTATCCTTGACCACTTTTTTAATGTTTTTTTATGTTGTTTCCACATTTCCCATGTTTCATTTAAGTTATCATGGAATATCATGTCTCATTATACATATTAGGATTCCTTTTATTTTTATTCCCAATTGATATTCATATTGTCTATCCTTTTTTATACTTTCCATGTTGTATCATGCTTATTTCCTTATTGGGATTTTTTTCTCCCCCTATCTTATGTATGCCCCCAAGTTTCCCATGTAATTTTATGTCCGATCATATTAAATACGTTTTCAATAAGGATGATGTTTTAGCTATTTCAAATTGTTATGTAATGGTCCTACTTCACAAATACACTATACTTATTGATCTTTTGGGTTTTCATAAGTGTAATATTATAAAATAAATCAAGAATTAATGGGTACTAAAGATAATGGTTTTCATACTTGGTATCAAAGGAAATTTGTTTTTTTTAATTTTTTGGTTCAGGATTATAAAACTATAGATGAAGACTAAGGTTTATAACTATGTATAAAAATCCTCATATTTTGGTAATTATAGAGAATATTTTTTCTTAATAAAATAAATCCATATCAGGATACTATAAGTGGATGCAGATCTTCTATAGATGTATATAGGGGTAATCCCAAAAACACTGCATTGATCTAGACTCGGCTGGGAACTGGTGTACAATAATGCGCCTTAATACACTATTTTCTCCAACAACCATGGGAAATGATTTGTTAAATTCATAATATCATTATTAATAATTATCAAGGGAACCAAAATATACCCATAAAAATATATTTTAGTAAATCTATCATGGATAACATATAATAAATCCTAGAAATTCATAAGCAAAGGAAAATAATATAAGTTATAATTTATTACATTAATATAATTAAATTATCATTTATTGGTTTAATATTTTAAAGATTATCATCCATACTTTTCCCTTTATTCTATAAAATAGTTTAAAATGTGAGGAATAGGGTAAAAAATCAATGTGACATGCAATGCGATGAATACGCCCTAATAGATTCCCAACGTGATGGGATCAAGAATCACAAATTTTTTTAGGACGTTTCTCTCAGCTGACTCAGGTTTTGAATATAAAATTGAACCAGGAGGAGCCCCCAAATCTGTCTAAGAGATAACAAGCTTCTATTGGGAGCATTATATGGAAAAGGCTTCTAAATATTAGTAGATCATCTGATCCCTTAATCGTAGAAAAATGGATCATCTCCATTGAGAATATCTTCTCAATCCCTCAATGTTATGAGCATGAGAATTTTCTATTTTTTGTTTATCATATGGAGGGAGATTATGATCAATGGTGGTCACTAATTAAAAATAAAAAAATTGGGGAAGATATCGAAGTGATTGATTTGAAGGAATTTTAGAAAATGTTTTTTTCTAAAAAAATTCCTTACAATAAATATCCAAAAATGGGAAAGATTTCCTTGCCATCATTCAAAAAAGATGAAGAATACATCATGTTGTATACGGAAAAAGTCTCAAGACATACATGATGTCCCTCCTTCTTCTTCATTAGCCCTAATTGAAATTTTGACTACGTGTTTGGTGGAATAAAACCTAGTCCTTGAAAATACATGGAGATCCTTAAAATTGATAAATATGAGAAAATTACCTAATTTCCCCTCAATATTGAATTGGATATCGGTGAATCACAAGTGTATCATGGAGATAAGATGCAGAAAGTGGAGTATCATTCATGTAGTTCGATGGAGAAATCTAATTGTACCAGGAAAATTAATCATCCTGCTTTTTAATGGTTTTTAAATAAGAACAAAAGAGATTTCCTACAGGGGCAAGGAATTTATTTATGTGTGGGAAGGAAAGACACCACATTAATGATTTCTCATAGCAGAAACAATCTAATGGAAGAGAGGAAAGGAATTCTCCGGTAAACCCTTAGCAAAATGTTCATTACTTCAATCACAAGTACCTATGGAACATTTTAAAATAATGCACTAATCCAAGGATTTTTGAAGGCAACCAACCACCTCTAAGGATTTAAGTATGAGTTTTTTCATAAAAACACTATAGTGGATCCTAGAAAGAAATTAGTGATGAGTAAACTAGTTATCCATTTAATAATAGATAACATTATTTTTTAATATATTACTATGAATTATTTCATGTCATGAATGTTTAGTGGAACTATTAAAACACCACCACATTGCACATAAGAAAAGATACAATTGAAAATGGAAAATGGTGATATTACTTTACCCCAAGTATATGACTCCTTCCATTTCAATATTTATGGGCCAAACATTCTAGAGAACCTTTTAATACTCCCTTTTGGTTTAATTTTACATAGTACTTGATATGTATTACGATTTACTATATAGATCTAACATAAATTTTCATGAGAAGTAACCCACTTTCGGGATTATTAATCACCCTTTGATTCTATACAAGTGAAAGGAGGATGGAAAATCTTCTTCAACACCAAAATCTCAAGAATGCATATTATTTTTATATGAGGAAGCATATATATCTAAAATGAATGAGTTTATGGAAATAATAATACTTGAAAACATGACCATCATGAGGTAATACAATGATATGTTTCACAAAGAATTTTCTGGTATTCTTCCAATCTAAGATGTTCAGTTATCCATCACACTTATACATGTGGTGTTACCATTATCCAAGACTACATATAGAATGGATGATTTGAAACATGAGTATCATAAGAAAAAACTATAGTATAATCTCTATAAAAGGGTTTATACACCTATGTGCTTCTCTATGGAATGAACCAGTCCTCTTCATCAAGAAGAAGGATGGGTCAATGCACCCTAGCATCGATTATTATTTTCTCAATAAGATAATGATAATGAAAAAGCATCATCTTCTATGGATTTATTACTTCATAGATTAGTTATATGGATCACCTTAATTTTTTAGGTGGATCTGTGTTTAGGATATTACCATGTTATGGTGAATTAGGACGAAATTCCCAAAATTGATTTTCGGACAGGGTATGAGAACTAGGAATTCATAGTAATGCATTTTAAACTGATTAATTCTCCATAAATCATCATGAGAATAATGAATAGCGTATTTTGTGATCATTTTGACAAATATTTACTATTATTTATAGATTATATTATAATATAGTCAAAAACAAAGGAGGACCATAAGGTGAATATAGGCACTATGTTAAAGGCCTTGCGAATGGAGAAGCTTTATACCATGTATGATAATTGAGAGTTCTAGTTTAAGGAAGTGTCATTATTCAGAAATATCATCACAAGTAATGTTATATCTATTGACCCTACAATTACTAATGAAACTAAGTAATATCAAAATCTAATATCATTGACATATATCCATAGTATCCTTGGATTATATTGGTATTATCATCGATTTATGAGAAATTTCTCCTGATTTTAAAACCCTATATCCAAGCTAAATTAGAAGGTATCGATGTTTTTTATAGAATGATGATTGTGAAGCGAGCTTCATGGAGATGAATAGGAGGTTTCTCACTTCACCTATGCTCACACTATAAAAAAATGGATAACTTTTCATTGTATTTGATGCTTCTTTAAATACAGGATTGGGTTATGTGTTAACAGATAACGCAAAATTCATATCATATGATTCAATGAAGTTAAAATTTATTGAACATAAGTACCCAATTAATGATTTGGAGTTGGATTTAGTGATATTCACATTGAAAATATGTGGGAATTATCTTTTTGGGGGGTATTCTAAAATATATACGAATCATAAAATCCAAAATTATATGTTCACACATAAAGAATAGAATGTGATCCGGTGATGAGGGTAAAAGCTTTTTAAGGACTATGACTGCTAAATCAACTTCCAACATAGAATGGGAAAAATGCGGTATATTCTCTTAGAATAAATGATCAATAAATTATATCATTGATGAGAATTTATAGGGATATGATATTCTCAAATATGAAGATGATATAAATTTGAATTATAAAGGAAGGAAAATCATAAATCCTTTCACAAATAATTTCCAAACCATGAATTTTGGAGAAGATAAATTATGCTCAAAGGGATGATGAGGGAATTTAAAAAAAGATAGAAGCTATAATGAAAAACAAATTCACGGAGTTCTATGATAATGAAGAAAGAGTTTTAATATTTGGGTCAATACTATATGTAGCATCAAATCATGAGATAAAGAAAGAGTTGTTGGATGATTCACATAGATCAACTGTCTCTATCCACATATGAAACACAATGATGTACTAAGATATCATAAACACTATAAGAGATGAAATATGTATAAGTATATAATTGAATATTCATAAAAGTTCATTGTATGTAATTTACTGAAAGTTGATAGGTAAAATAATAAAGGGGTGATGTAAGAATTATCCATAACAAAATGGAAATGGGAAAATATAACCTTTGAATCTGTCACCTGACATATGAGGACATCTAAAGGAAATAATTCTATATGGGTTGTTGTGGATCCTCTTACAAAAACTACTCAGTTTATCAAAATTCTATTGGAATTATAACTTGAAAAAAATTATAGGATATACATCAATGAAGTAGAGAGGCTTCATGTAGTATCCATATCGATTATATCTGATCAAGATCCAAGATTTACATCCAAGTTATTGAAAAGTCTTAAACATTATCTGAATTTTGAGTTGCTTTTAAGCATGGATTATCACCCCAAAATTGAGGGAAAATGTGTATGGACTTTCCAAACACTAGAGGACATGTTGGGAGGATGTTCAATTGATTTAAAAGGAGTATGGGATAAACATATTCCTCTGATTGATTTCTCATACAATAATATTTTCCACTCAATCTTACAAAGGGATCCCTATAAATCTATTTATGGGAAGAGGTTGAGAACACCTTCATGCTAGGAAGAAGATGGGGAATACAAACTGTTAAGTCCTAAAATTTTCTTGGAAATGATGGTAATAGTTAAGAAAATTAATACGTACATAAAGGGTCATAAATGTCAACAAAAAGTTCTATGGTGATAATATCCAATGAGATATCTATTTTGATGTTGGAGTCATAGTTTCCTCTACATGTCTCCATGGAAGAAAGTGTTGATATTTGGGAAGAATGAAAATATTAGTATAAGATACATCAGCCCCCTTGATATTATTGATCGCATTGGAGTAGTGGCCTATCGACTTGAACTCCCACATAAAATATCTGAAGTTCATGAATTGTTCCGTGTATTCATCTTTAGGATGTACCTACCAGACCCCCCACATGTACTCAGTCCAAAGGTGGTTCCATTGTATAATTTTCTTTCCTACGAATGAAATCTGTGAAAATCCTAGATCAAAGAGGAAATGTTCTACAAAATAAGACAATTCACCTTTCCAAATTACAATTGTGAAACTAAAAGTTTGAATAATAAATGTGAGAACCAATATGGGAGACACAACTGAGTTAGCCGGATCTATTATAGTGTGGGAAAAGAAAATATTTAGGGTGGAATTTCATAAGGGGACAGATTGTAATTACACAAATAGTTATAAATCAAATTCCACTTTTGTATTTATTTAAATTTATTATAATATAATATGTTTATCGATAATATAATTATATATTCGGTTTTATAATATCATATTTTATTTAAAATTCTATTAAACATTTTTTCAATTGTAGAAATAATTGCTAAAAATTTATCATGTAACTAATGTAAATATAGTGTTTTAACAAATCCTGTTGAGAGAGACAATGGAAATAATGGCCTTAACTTGTATGATTGTACCCTATAATGTAAATTTCTCGATCATCCAATGTATATATCATCATTGTGATTTTCCATTGACCAAGACCAGGTTTAGATCCAATAACTTAAGCATGATCGTAACCATTTAAGGAAAAAGTTCAAGCTCATTGATATCATGACCCAAAAACTGTACGCTTAACCACCCCATGAAGGTACCACCATTTCCAACCTTACTCTTATATCGCTTTAATGTGGGTTAAAAATATATGTATCTATACTATATTAATTTAAATATTTATATTTTACTTTTTAATATAATGATGTTTATATTTTCATATTATCATTACATTATAAATGATTTTGATTTTTTTACAATAAAATAAATATATATTTTTTTAATCATTAATCATTTAAATTAAGACAATTATTTTGATGAATTAATAGATATTTTAAATAAACAATATATCATTAAAATTTTGTTATCAAATAAATTTTATCAACAATAAATTATTATATAATTTTTATAAGGGTTAAAAAATAATTATTATAAAAAAATATCAATTCTTAACAAATACCGATTTTATTTTAATAGTGAAAATCCAGGTAATTAGAAAATTATTTAGACAAAGTTAGTATTATTTATTGAATCATAATTTTAAAATTATCCTATGGAAAATATATCATAATTTTTTTAGACATTCATATTTTCATGTAAAAATTAAATATTATATAAATACACTTTGTGCATTATGATATAACAATGACACAAAAATGATGTAACAAAAAATATAATAGTTATCCCTGAACAAATTAGTATTTATCCTATAAAATATTGTTATTATGTTTATTTTATTGTTTTATATATACAGTTTGAATTGCCCAAAACATATAATATATTTTAAGGTTTTTGAATAATTTTTGTATTACTATGACTCAATTCCCCAAAAGAGATGGTTCTATTTTATTATGTTTGGATTTTTTTCCTTATATATAAATGGAAACCACTGCATGTTTTCAAAATCCCTGGTAAATAATCATGGGAAGTGTTGTGGGTGTGGTAATTTTATTATATATTTTTTAAAACCTATGTTTGAGAAATGAAAACGAATTCCTGAATCGTTTCCTATATGAACCCACCCATTATACCCTTTATCTTCATAAAAAATATTTGGGTAATGTAATTACTATAAATCCTCTATATAGATTCCCCCAAAGCATCCCCAATCACTGAAGAATCATCTATCACACAATTACAATCATACACTAATGTATTGGATCCTCACTATCTCTTAATTCTACAAGCATATTTATTATCTTATACCATTTATTTCAAACTAATATTGTTGGTATATTTATTTCCATCATCCTATAACTTAAAATTTTATTTCAAAATTATTAGACACACCATTCTCTATCATCAACCCATTTTATGAATTTCTATGTGACACTGTTATGCATCTAAAATTACATGGAAATTTTCTATGTCAAAAAATTGTATAATGAATATCATACACATTTATTATCAAGTGTATAAAACATTAGGTGATATATAATTATTCTATTTTGGTATATAAATTTATTTTTTCTACACTCCTTGATCATTTAATTAAATATAATGGTGAATTAGTCAATGCATTATGATCTATGTGTCACATTTAATCATGATAATGAAATAAAAGTGATTGGTGCGCCCAGAATTTTATAGATCTCTAATGAAGTGGGTATTGTTTTTTTCATAAGAATATCAAACCAGTATTGATTTACATATAAATTAAATCATTTTTCGGAATACATAAAACATTAAAAAAATATTCCCAAATGTTGTGTTAGATTAGTTTCTTTAGAAACTTGGATTAAAAGTATTATAACTTATTGAATGATCTTTGATGTTTTCCATAATGATATCCCCTTAGAAATTATACTTAAAAACCTTTATTCATGACCATTGATAAGGAAACATTAGGAATTTGTGTGATATTATTATCAATAAGGTTAAATAGTGGAAATATAAAATAATAAAATGCATATAGGTTTACAATAACAGAGCATAACATTTGATGATCATACCCTAGATATCAAATATCATAAACATGAATCATGGAATAATGATTTGGAGTTTATAAGACACGAATAAAAAGGGGATCTAGAGCTTAAGACATGAATGTATAACATGTGAATACTAAATATAATTTTTGAATACACATAATCATGTAATATCATTCCCTATAAGACAAGACACATCGATATAAATTATTAGGTCACTTCATGGGGACTACACCTATTGGACATGACATAATTCCATCCCTAGTTACAGTCCTTTCCTTATACGGGGTCATGTTTCCCCATATTACCATAGTAGATCATGTTTATCTATCTATTATCATCATGGTTATTGAACCTAAATGGTGGGAAACACCACCATCCCTCGTCACAATCCATTCCTTATAATGGATCAGGTTTCCCCATTTTCAAATAGTGGATTGGGTTTCCCCATCTTCTAAATGTTTTTAAATTTCCTAATATTCCATAGTGGATAAATACCATCTACTTGATTCCCTTAACTATCTTGTGATATATAAATGTTTAACTAATTAATTGGAGGGAGATATTGGTTCCACCCATATCAAAATAAAATCATTCATACATGTTCCATAAGATAATAAAACATTCATAATATCATGACTGATAAAAATAAACAGGTTTCAAAAATATCCTATCATAACCTATGAAATGTCATTAACATTTAATCATATCATAACTTGTGGAAAAATATATTTTTCATAATCATCTAAAAAAGGAATAACCAGTGAAAAGAAGTTGGATTCATGAGAGTATAACATGTGAAAAGAATTGGGTTTCATAAGCATATAACCCATGAAATAGAAAAAGGTTTCATAATAATATAACCCATGAAATTGAATCGGGTTTCATAATGATATCAATCATGAATGAATATTGAGTTTCATAAGAATATAACCCATGATGGGGAAAGAGGTTTTATAAACATATTACTCGTGAAATAGAAATGGGTTTCATGAACATCATCCCATCAAAAGATAAACCATTCCTAGAAGCAAATATTAATGGTTCATTTAGATCATTTCACAAAAAGGCATTAGTAATACCAATAGATGTCATCTTAGATGGGAAATAATTTGTAAATATATTTTAAAAAATAAATTAGTAAATTATCTATTCTTCTTTGAAAAAACATCTTAAAATATAAAACATTTTAAAGGGATTTTCTTGAAAATAATCTAGAAAAATATAAAAATATTTATTTGGGAACATATTGGAAACCATTTTTTTATAAAAATTATAAATCATGCTTGAAATTTTTTATAAAAAATTTTTCATTGTAATCGTAAATATGCAGATTGAAAAACATTGAAATCCAATTTCCTTGATAACATATAAAATAATCGTGAAAACATTTTGAAAACCATTTCTCTGAAAAAAAAATCTGAGAACATAGAAAGAATGTTTGGAAATGTTTTGGAAAAAAAATCATGAAAACCTATAAAATAAACATTAAAATATTTTCAAATCCATTTATTTGAAAATACAATGAAATATTTTAAAATAATACTCAAAATCTTTGAATCCATTTTCTTTGAAAACAACCTTTTTGGAACAATTAAAAGGATGTTATTGAAAATCAATTTAAAAAAGAATTTTGGAGGAAAAAATATTTTTGAAAACCTTTTTCATTAAAAAGCACTTTTTGAAAACCTTTTTCATTAAAAGGCACTTTTTGAAAACAATTTTCAGAAAAATTGGAAAATAATTTCATTTAAGAAAAACTATATAATATTTTAAATTAAGATTATATGGAATTATGGTTATAATGGTGAAAATCTATTCATTCTGAACATTTCTTTTGCGCCATAAAAAATTTATAAATTTGAATCGATTGGAAAATGACAAAAATATTTCTTTTTAATATGGAATTTTATTTAAAAAACATAAACATGGGAAAAATGTATTTTAAAGATAATATGATAATATTATAATGTTTTTGGAAACATTTTAGAAAACATGGGTTTCAAAGAACACATATTTCTGACCGAAGAGAGATGTAATGTTGGGATTCATTAAAAAACTTATTGACAATATTATGTTACATATAGTGGGAAAATGGCACCATTACATTTATATTACATGAATAAATAGAGGGTAATAAAAATCCTGAGATTTCTTGAGAGATGGATCATAATATTTCACCAATTAGATCATAATCCTAAAAGATTTCTATAAAAGGTGATATTGTAGCTATAAACCATTACCAATTTGGTAACATTGAATCATAAAACAATGGAAATAATTAAATTACATTATGCTAAAAATATAAATAAAATAATTAGATTCATGATATAACATTTCAAAGGAATTATTAACACCTCATGAAAAATATAGGTGCATAAAATGGTAAGTGTCTCAATGATGGAAAATTGGGACAAAATTACTTTAATGAATTGTTTAATTTTGAAACATATAACTATAAAAGAAATAACATAAAATGGAAACATAAATACCCATAAATAAATTTAAAAGAATAATATATGACATCTATGGGAATTATATACACCACACTAATGAAATAAGTTGTGAATAATGAAGGAATATCGTGAAACTAAAGAGTGAGATGAAATTATATTACCTTAAGTCGTGATAATATTTATACTCATAAAAAAATCTTGTATGATAAGTATATTAATATTACATGTAATTTTAATAACAATATTATTATATCTAATACCGTATATATTTTTATTATGAATTTCTTTTACCAGCTTATTAAAAAATCCATGTTAATATTTCCCTTCATGTAGTGTCAGCTTTATTTTTTACAAGTGCCTTAATGTGGTAAATTTTTTCCTCATACTTATATCCAGATTTAAAAAATTTAAATCGTGATATAAAAATTATTTATATTCCTTATATATTTATTTACAATAATACATTGAATATAAAAAAATGTAATATAATACACAATCCATGGAGACGGTAGGTTGTAGGTATACATGAACAATGTTCCCATTTTAATTGTTTATATTGAAAAGAGAAAGTAAATGAAATTTATGTATATATATAATATATCATTAAATTAGTATTAATATCTCATATATATCATATAGGTTCACTGAAACCATCCTTAATATTTTCTATGTTGTGTGTGAATGAATCCCATTCTTTTAGGAGGCGGTAGTCCACACTTCCCCATTCAAAATTATAATATTTACACAAAATGGAAAGCATGAAGGTATGTGTTATATAATAATTAAGGAAGAATAAATAAATTATACATATCATATATTTTATTTAAAAATTTATTTTCCATCATAGTTCAATACTATCATAGGTGGTAACGTAAAAAACAAACAGCGTTGTTTCGTAAGGTGGTAGTTCTCCATATACAATTACAGTAAGTTAATTACCCATTAGATGGTAGTGTCTGTAGATGTAAGAAGTACCCATATCATGAATACTTATTAGTATATTATGGAAAATTTGGCAATTATTTATTCATGAAATAGTAAAAATTGAAGTAGTACACAATGAATGTAAAGGAAAGTAGTGTGATGAAAGATGTTACATCTTATATGGGATACTGCTTTTGGTTTGTACCAAAGGGCTTCATTGATTGGATTTATTCCCAAATGGATGGGTAAAGGATTCATTTTTAGATTTGGGGAAGTAAATTTGATAGATTATTTCTTAACATAATATGTTTTATAGGTACAAATAATTTGGATAAGTTGGTGCCTTTTATAGGGGAGGGAGGGGACACACTTGAAATTTCTGAAAACAAGTTAGATGTACCAATGTTTTTACCTAAAAAAATTCATAAAAAACATAAATAAATAATTTAAGATTTATAACATAAACATGTCCCTCAAATGGGTTTTAGATAAGTTTTTAGGTAATTTTTCCCATAATTTTAATTTTTCCCATTATTAAGCTTAACATTACCTTAATCGATGTAATTAATCTTAATTACATTCCCTAATATTACTAGTAAAAAAATACGTGAATGATATTATACTATAAATATTATACATATCACAACCTTGTATGTCTATTTTGTTAAAATTCAACTCCCAAAATAGTAATAATTATCGTTAATGTTAATCCCATGGACGTTTCAAAAAAATAAGTTTTTAAAGTGAGAATGTTCAATTGTTCATTATGCTTTCATTACTAAATTATATTTAAAAATGATTCCAATGATATAAATTGGATTAATATATATATTATTGACCTATTAGGACATTAAAACATAAACATTTAAAAATTAACTATATATATATATATTAGATAGAAAATAAGTTATGAAATTAAATTGAGTATTTTTTTACTATTGAACCAAAAATGAAGTTTTTCATAAAATTTCCAAAATTTAACCCTAATCTAATTTTAAAATTCTAAATTAAAAAAATGCATCTTTTTCTATAAAATTAAAATTCAAAATTTTTCTAAAATTTATTTTATTATTTTTCATAGAATGATATAAAAATCCGTTCTTTTAAGAAAATAATATTTGAAAACAAATAAAGCCTTATCGCAAAATTATATTTTTATAAATATTATGATTTATTTATATAAGAAAATTATAAGTAATATTTTAAAAAATAGTTATTATTATGAATATTAATATGTTTAACGACTATATTATAACAATATCATTTAATTAATTATAATAAAAATATGGTGTTTTGTAGAAACATTGTGTTGTGTGTAATGCATCCCAAGTCAGTGTTGAGTACAACAAAATCCAAGTTAGTATTGCATGTATCAAAAACATATCATGGGGTGTCATATAATAAAATATTAACATGGTGTATCACATGAAGAGAGAATAACTTGGTTCTTTCATGTAACACAAGAAATATTTATTTCATATGAAATGAAAAAAGAGGATAAATTAATTTAAAAAACATACATTTCAATAAAACTCTAGGTAATACATTCTAAACCACCTAAAATGAATGATTCCTTCAATATTCACATAGGTTTTCGATGTTTTACTTCTTCAATGTTCCTTTAATATATTCCCAGATCATAAATATGAATACTAAATAT
Organism: Viscum album; assembly: GCA_963277665.1. Taxonomy (NCBI): domain Eukaryota; kingdom Viridiplantae; phylum Streptophyta; class Magnoliopsida; order Santalales; family Viscaceae; genus Viscum; species Viscum album. The sequence continues at coordinate 1,551,716,266 of OY728129.1, forward strand.
TTCTTTAATAAACTAAAGTTGGAACCATAATGTTTACCCAAAGTAACTCATATTAGGGTTTACACATTAGCTAACATAGGTAGTAAGTGATAAGAAGGTAATAGAATAGAAATATAACTATCATGTTTTGAAGGACAGTGATAGAGAACACGGTATGGAGAAATTTAACAATCTTGAATTCATAAATCTGAGATGATCTAAGGGACCATATGATTGATCCAAAAAGATGTTACTAGGATAACCATTTCGGTTTCATTATCATTTCTCTATAGTAGAATAATCACCACGGGATGTTATACATACATTATTTAATTCACTTTTATATGAGAAATCTAACCCTTGGTCATGTCTTGACCAATTTCAAATTCACCTATTTCTCCAAAAATGATGGTACGTTTTTTGATTTCTGAAGCTAACAGATCATCATATCAATGATATGTCTTCTTATCTCTCTAAATTTATCATCAACACAATTTTATTATAGTAGGTTATAAAATATTCGTAAACCCTTATATGGCGTGATAATACTTTAATCACACAAAAATCATCTCGTGTTTTTCATATACATTCCAAAAATGGATAACCTTATAACCCATATGAAATATAAAAATCCAACACATAGAAAGAAGGATACTAAATCCAAATTAACATTGATCTACCATATATTGAAATTTAGATCTTGTTTGTAACATTCCAAACATGGGAATACCCTCATCATACATTCTATTAAAACATCTTTAAAAATTAATCACCATAAATCCTCTTTGAAAACATGAATGTTTCCATATTTTAAATATTACTGGATATATTCCATAAATCCTAAATTTTTGTAAACTTAGTCAGTTATAGAGAAAACCACATGTCATTACCTCATTAAATAGTTCCAATGTAATTAGTACTATCCAATTTACTAATTCATACACCAAATATCTTTATCCAAAAAATATTATCTTCATAGAAGTAAAATATTATTGGTTATATTCTCATAGTCAAAATACCACCTTCCCATTTAATCAATTATCTATTCTATCATAAACATTAAAAATAATCATGTAAATCCTTATTGTAAATCATAAACGTGATTTTCCATTAATATTTTTCCATTCATATTACATAATTATTGAATCGAAATACATAAATCAGTGATTATTCCACTTCATACATAATCTATGTAAAGGCTACATAATTTTATTACATAATAACTCTTTCTTTTCACATTTCATATATAATCTTTTCATCCTACTTAATATAACAATTACATATACCAACATGTATATTTTGTTCAAGATCTTTCAACATATGAGATCGATTTTCATAATGAACATTCATTACCCTCTTAAAACATTTAACGTTTGATGATGTCTAAGGGATTCTGATATTCCCTTACAATTCATTAACCAAACCCTTAATCTTCCCATTACCGTTACTCATGTTGTCTCCTTCATTTCCATAGGAGAAACATCATTTTTTCCTCTAACACATTCACATGATGATTCTTTACAGATTATTAACACAAAGGGAACTGAATCTTTTTTACCCCATGGCCATCTTTACTCTAAATCTCCTCAAACATTTTATGTCTCTTCCGTTGTAACATCCCAAGTAAGTAATGAATAATAGATATTTTTATCTATGTCTATTAATGAATTAGATAGTGTTTTAGAGGCTTCAAATGAAAATAAATCCAATCTTAAGCATGGAATACACTAATATTCTTAAAAGATTGTTTTACTGCCTTTTGATGGAAAACCCTTTTTAAATCAATGTTTTGAAACTTTTATGATCTATATTTTTCAAAATAAACATATTCATTATGAATGGGACATTGAATTTTACATTGGATAAATTTTTGGTATTTTTCTGACAATGTCCATTTTTTAATGAATAGTGAAAAGTATTGCATTTTACATCAAAACTGCTTTTTAATCTAATTTATTTATATGATTAGATTATATTTTGAATTGGTTTTGAAGTGGAATTAGAATATATTTTTACCATTTAATCCAATTGTGGTCATTGGAATCAATTTCACTTTGAAATTGGACTTAAACTAGTGTCAATCTTTTGATAATTATTGTTTCATAAAAACACGCTATTTGTCATGACAACGGGAATTAATTATTAAATTAATTAATGTGACTTATATGTTTTGAATTTTGTAAAATATACTTCATTTTTGAATTCGGAATATCAAATATAGATTAGGGTGAATTTTTGATAATTTTCTGAAAAACATCAATTTTTGAGGAATAGTGAAACCACTAAGTAGTACTTATAAAAACTGATTTTTCGTTTAAATGAAATTTTACCACTTCTATATTTTTAATTTCAAAAATCTGACATACATGGTTGTCATTAAGAAGTAAAATGTGGTTCAATTAAATAAAAATATTTTTTTGGTGAATAGTAACTTATTAAGTTTTTAATCGCGATTAGAGGTAATTAGTGTAGTTTATGGTAAAAATAATGCTTTAATAAAATGAGATGAGCTTGAAACATGTCCTACCCTCATTGGATATGTCATGGCCGACCAAGACAATCCATGGGTCAACTTGGGGACCCCATGGAGCCACTTTGGTTGGGAAATGACATAAATAGCTTTTTATCTAATGTTAAAGTAAAAATGACACACACATGAGATGTTTTACTAAAACAATTTTTACATGGGGTTATACAATTAAGATTTTTGACTATAAATAGTCATTGGAAATCTAAAACGATTTCCTACATCATAGTAGTTTTTTATAATTTTTAGACATTAAATAGAGTAAATTATTTATGACATCATGATGATGCAGCGATGACCTCATTATTTAACGATTTAAATAAAATGGAAAGATAATGTAATATCTAGGATCTTAACATGTCAAAAACCTATTGGATGAGAGGATTTCGAACCCTTATCACCTTATCCTATAAATACATCAATGTGGGACCTCTTAAATCTGAATACCATTTTAAAATAAAGTTACTTTTCTTTACATTCCAAGAGTGCCCCTCCTATCCTCTTATAAAAGGCCCCCAACTCTACCTCATTTCACACACTCCTCAAGCCTTTGGCTTGGCCATCCCCTGCCCATTTACTCACTCCAAATCCCTCTCCTCATCCTAGAGGATTCCCTTTGGGCATTACCCTTTCAAAGGAAGCCTTTAGGCTCAAATCAAAAGGAGTTACACTTTTAAAGGTAATTCATTCTCTCATGTTCATTTGTTTTATTTTGCTTCTCCAACCCCCTAAAATCTTTTTATTTACTTCTTTTGTAACAACACCAGTATCTTCAATATACTAGGATGTTGTTATAAGATTTATTCGAGATACACTCCCACACAACTACATCAAATGGTTAAAGAACATACGGTTTCCGTGGATGGCGAAATTCTGCCTCCCGAAACGATGATTGTTCAATACTCATTTAACACCTTCAAAGGTGGTCATTATAATGTCACTATTTTTATATATGATATATTATATGTTTATTCTTTCCTTAAGATTCTGTATTTTTCATTTATGGCATACCATTATGGTTACCATTATGGGTAAATGCGATATCTTCATTTAAGGAAGTGCGGACTACCACCCCCTAAAAGTGATTTGATTCGTTAAATACCATATGTGGGACATATAAAGGATGGATAAATGATATTATATATGATATTATACTGGAATTATAATATACCTTTATATCATTATGATTCCATTCTATAAAATACGAAATAGAAATGAAAGTAGCGTTCATGCGTATGTACGGCTTACCGTCTCCATGAACGGTGCATTTCATTTATTACCTCTAAATGATTATGTAATATTATAAATGCATGAATGTACTGGATATATATGACATATATGATATCTAAATCATGAATACCATTCTGGATATAATGGATACATGAACAATATGTAATTATAAAGGGCTTATTTTTGACTCAAGTACCAATGATCGTTAAAACGACCGTTATTAACTTAAATAATTACATAGTGTTCATGACATGGAAATAAGTGATATAAAAGGAATAATGAACTTCAAAAAGGTTCTTAAACAAGTAGAAATTAACTCATGTTTATTATTCAGGACATTAAAGAACGATCGAGTCGAGTCGGACCTGAGGTATGGGAATTCGTCTCAATCTCCTTTCATTGAGGCATATTTTGTTTTATACACAACCTTATTTTATACGGTGTATAAACCCCTTTGACTTTTACGTTTATCCAAAAGGGATCTTTTTATACGAAGCATTTTACTAAACGACAAAAGGGAATTTTTTTGTCGTACATATGCGGCGACAACGAATTCTCCGCCGCCGTGACCATTATTTGAGTTTCGGCTTCCTCTACAAGCCATTCCTTTTTTAAAGAAAAATAAATACCACGTTTTACTTTTCTTTTATTTTGGTATTGAAAATGGTTTTCATAATGTTTTTATATCAATGTGTTGTATTGATATCTGGTGATTGAAAGGTGGAAATGTTATGTTTCCTTTATGCATGTTTAATGTGATACGATTATGTTGAGGTTCTTGGGCATTATTATGAAGACGGGTGGTTCCGTGATAAACTAAGGACGGGTGAGACCGATATAGCTCTCCAATGCATTGGGTAACGTGAAGGAGTGAAACGTTAAGGTTTCTCCAAAGAGATTTTAGGGAATATACTGTGTTGGGTATTCTAAACGTAACCAAGAGGGTTACTCCCTACGTAAGAATGTTATGAATGCCTCAAGTTACCTTTATGTCTTATGATTTCTATGATTTATACATGATTTGATGAGGTATGTTAAAGTGATTATGTTTTATGGGTAAAGTATGATCTCATCCTTATGTATATATGTACCCATGTTTCCTTTCTATATTTTTATATCCCTTACTGAGCTTTTTATGCTCATCCCATGTTTTTTTTAAATGTTTTTCACAGGTCATGGGAAAGGTACATGATATGACGATAGTGTCAAGGAAGTGTCAAGAAAGAATCCATGTTTATTTTAAATATGTTTCCATTGATGGGAATGAAGAATACTATCTTTATGTAACCACTTTGTTTATATGTGGAATGTAATGAAAGTTTTATGATCTAATTCTCTAAAACTCTAAACCCGAAAAGATCCTCAATGTGTAATCTTGTAATAACTCAAGATCAAGTAAGGTTTAAGGCTGGGGCCTTATAGTTGGTATCAGAGGTCAGTTTAGATAACTTTAGGATTTATAATTCTATTAAATGGTTATCCAAAAATATTGTTTTTTGAAATGATATAGCATTTGAAGATTACCATGTTGCTTCATCTAAGACATGTTTGTTCAGAATGGTTTTCCGCAGAGGAAACAGGGAAGAAGTACTAGGAAGGCATACAGAAGGAAATAACCTTCCGAATCAGCATCCTGAGATGGTCGGAATTGGAACTGAACAGTTTGTTGCAGTAATGGCGCAGTTGAATCGGGCTATAAATGGTGGTTGTATCCATGCACGAGATCAGCCAGATCAACCGCAAAGGAACATGTCAGCGGTGGAACATTTCATGAGGCAACATCCCCCATCATTCAGAGGATCATCTGACCCTGTGTTAGCTGAAGGGTGGATTAAAGAACTAGAGAAGATTTTTGATGTCATTGGGTGTTCAGACAATCAAAAGGTTAGTCTTGCTATTTACCGTTTGGAGGGTGAAGCAGATCAGTGGTGGTCGATGGTTAAAAACACCAGAGATGCTGATGAGATTTATGTTCTCGACTGGGATGAATTCAAAGGTATTTTTCTTGAGAAGTATTTTCCTAAGGCTGTTCGACTTAGGATGGAAAAACAATTCTTGGAATTGAGGCAAGAGGAAGACTCAGTGGCTACCTATGAAGAAAGGTTCACTCGATTGGCAAGGTATGCTCCAAATTTTATCCGAGACCATGATAGTAAAATCAATCGTTTTGATTCAGGATTAAAGCCAAAATATCGAAGGGCTTTAGCATCTCGTGAGTTCAAAAGTTAGGAAAATCTTGTTCGATGTGCTGAGAAGGTAGAAATGGTGTTTTCTGATGATTAAGTGTTCTACAACAACCAGCAATAGAAGAGACCGAGGTAGCAGGAGAAAGGAAATAATTCTTCAAAAAAGTCTGATGGTATGAAAACTAAGTTTCCAATTTGTGATAATTGTGGTAAAAGGCATGCTGGGGAATGTCTTCTGAATTCTGGAAAGTGCTACTGATGTGGTAATATGGGATATAAGGCTCGGGATTGCACTGGAAAAGATCAGGGTGATGGTAAGACCAAATTTGATTTACAGTTAGTGAAATGTTTTACGTACAATGAGATGGTTCACTATGCAAATGAGTGTCCAACAAAGAGATTGAGTGATGGGAAGTAGTTAGACTACAAGCAGAAAGGGGTGGTGAAATCCTTTGCAACTACTTCAGTAGATGTCGGGCCATCAAATGAAGTTAGGTACTTTGTTTGTTTTTTCAAATTATGACAGTGTGTTATTTGATTCGGGGTCTACACATTCTTTAATCTCTGAAACCTTTTCAAGTATAATTGTAATACCATATCAAGAAATGACTCCTGAACTTTTGGTAAAAACACCTGGGGGGAATGTTGAGGCAAAAAGAATTTATAAGAATCTTCCTATCCTTATCTGTGGAAAGAACCTACTTGCAAACCTTATTGTTTTACCTCTAGTAGAGTTTGATGTTATCCTGGGTATGGATTGGCTCTCAATTTACCATGCTAAGATTGTTTGTAGAGCTAAAGAAGTTTCTTTTTAGAAAGACTTTTAGTTTGTGTACAAGAATGAACCCTTACTATTGATAACATATCAAGAGGCCGAGAAACTTGTAAAAGATGGAAATGAATGTTACCTTACACACATTGTTGAAAACAAGGGAAATATTAAGATTAATGATGTGTCAGTGGTAAATGAGTATCCTGATGTTTTTCCTAATGAGTTGCCTGGAATAATACCGGATCGGGAAGTTGATTTTACTGTTGACTTTGTTCCTGATGCTAAGCCAATTTCAAAACCCCCTTATCAAATGGATTAAATTGAACTTTTAGAGTTGAAGGAGCAATTGCAAGATTTATTAGAGAAAGGTTTCATCCGACAGAGCACATCACCATGGGGTGCTCCTGTTTTATTTGTTAAAAAAAAAGATGGTTCTATGAGACTTTGCATTGATTATAGAGCCTTGAATAACATCACTGTTAAGAACAAATATCCTTTGCCTCATATCGATGATTTGTTTGATCAGCTCCAGGGATCTCAGTATTTTTTGAAAATTGACTTGAGGTTGGGGTACCATCAGTTGAAAGTAAAAGAAGGAGACGTTCCGAAGACTGCTTTTCGTACTAGATATGGCCATTATGAATTTGTATTTATGCCTTTTGGGCTAACCAATGCACCTGCTGTATTCATGGACTTAATGAATAGAATTTCCCATGAATTCTTGGATGAGTTTGTGGTGGTTTTCATTGATGATATTTTGGTGTTTTCTAAAAGTAAAGTGGATCATGAAAGTCATTTAAGGGTTGTTTTTCAAACCTTAAAAGAAAAGAAACTACTTGGAAAATTCGGCAAGTGTGAGTTTTGGTTGCAACAAATTTCTTTCCTTGGTCACATTGTTTCTAAATATGGGATAACTGTTGATCCTACTAAAACAAAAGTTTTTGAAGAATGGACAAGACCCACAAATGTAACCGAGATACGTAGTTTTCTTGGTTTGGCAGGCTATTACCGAAGGTTTGTTAGAAATTTTTCACGGTTATCTGGTCCAATGACTAAGCTAACTCGGAAGGGTGTTAAGTTTATCTGGACAAAAGAATGTGATGATTGTTTTCAGGAACTTAAAAGAATATTGGTGAATGCTCCAGTTTTGGCACTACCTTCTAGAAAGGGTGAGTTTTTCATCTAAAGCGATGCTTCATTGAAAGGATTTGGTTGCGTCCTAATGCAGAATGATCAGGTAATTGCTTATGCTTCACGAAAATTGAAAACACATGAGGTAAATTACCCAACACATGATTTGGAATTAGCTGTTGTTGTTTTTTCTTTGAAAATTTGGAGGCATCATTTGTATGGAGTAAAGTGTGAAATATATATCGATCACAAAAGTTTAAAGTATATATTCACTCAGAAGGAATTGAACATGAGACAAAGGAGATGGATAGAATTAATCAAGGATTATGATTGTACGATTCACTACCATCCGGGAAAAGCAAATAAAGTGGCTGATGCTTTGAGTCGAAAAAGTAATGCTTTATTAGCAATGTTGTGTTTAGAACGTGATCCTTTGGTTAAGGATTTGATGAACTTTGGCATAGAAGTTGTTGGTGCAGGAAGTTCTTCTGTTTTGTTTCAGGTATCAGTGAAATATTCTCTATTAGACAGAATCAAGCAAGCACAGAAGCAAGAAAGTGAGTTGCAGAAAAAGGTAGAGCTTGTTCAGAAAGGTATGGTGCCTGAATTCAACATTGATAATGACTATGTTTTGAGATTTGGGAAGAGATTGTGTGTGCCTTGTGATTCACAGTTGAAGAGAGAGTTGTTATGTGAAGCTCATAGTTCTCCGTTTTCAGTTCATCCTGGCAGTACTAAGATGTATAGAGATCTGCAGGAGTATTAATGGTGGGATGGAATGAAAAGAGATATTGCTGATTTTACTGTGAAGTGTTTGACTTTTCAGGAGGTTAAAGCAGAGCGGCAGTTACCTAAAGGCATGCTTCAGCCTTTACCAGTGCCAGAGTGGAAATGGGATAATATATCCATGGACTTTGTTTTGGGATTACCGAAGACATCTCGAGGTAATAATGCAATCTGGGTTATTGTTGATCGCTTGACTAAATATGCTCATTTCCTTGCTATACGAGATACTTTTACCTAGATCAACTTTCTCATTTGTATCTTAAAGAGATAGTCAGGTTACATGAAGTTCCCCTCTCCATTGTATCTGATATTGATCCCAGGTTCACTTATAACTTTTGTAAAGGCCTTCAGAAGTCGTTGGGTACTGAATTAAATTTTAGTACAACTTTTCATCCTCAATCAGATGGGATGTCAGAACGAACAATTAAAACTTGGAGGATATGCTACCAGCTTGTTCTATGGATTATCAGGGAAGTTGGGACCAACATATTTCTTTGGTTTAATTTTCATATAATAACAGTTTTCATTCCAGTATACAGATGGAACCATTTCAGACATTATATGGGAAGCGGTGTCGAACTCCAGCTTTCTGGGATGAAGTGGGTGAAAGGAAGTTGATGGGACCAGAATTGGTAGAAGAGATGACAGAAAAAGTTCAGCTGATTCAGAAGAAGATGAGAACAGCTCAGAGCAGGCAGAAGAGTTATGCGGATAACCGGAGCAAGGATCTATCTTTCGAGGTAGGTGATCATGTTTTTCTCAAGGTTTCTCCATGGAAAAGTGTGATGCGATTTCGTAAGAAAGGAAAGCTGAGTCCAAGGTTCATTGGACCATATGAAATTTGGGAGAGAGTTGGATCAGTTGCATACCGGGTGGCTTTACCTCCGAGTTTATCTCAGGTACAAAATGTTTTTCACGTTTCGATGTTGAGAAAGTATATGCCAAATCCATCTCATGTTTTGAGTCCAGAGGTAGTTCAGTTGGAAGAGAATCTATCTTACGAGGAATAACCGGTCCAGATTCTTGACCACAGGGAGCAGGTATTGTGGAATAAGGTGATTCATCAGGTAAAGGTTTTATGAAAAAACCATATAGTTGAAGTGGCAACATGGGAATCTTAAAATGCTATGAGGGATAAATACCCCCATTTATTTGATATGTAAATAAATTTCGGGGTCGTAATTTTATAAACGGGGGAAGGATGTAACATCCCAAGTAAGTAATGAATAATAGATATTTTTATCTATGTCTATTAATGAATTAGATAGTGTTTTAGAGGTTTAAAATGAAAATAAATCCAATCTTAAGCATGGAATACACTAATATTCTTAAAAGATTGTTTTACTGCCTTTTGATGGCAAACCCTTTTTAAATCAATGTTTTGACAATTTTATAATCTATATTTGTCAAAATAAACATATTCATTCTGAATGGGACATTTAATTTTACATTGGATAAATTTTTGGTATTTTTCTGACAATGTTCATTTTTAATGAATAGTGAAAAGTACTGCATTTTACATCAAAACTGCTTTTTAATCTAATTTATTTATATGATTAGATTATCTTTTGAATTGATTTTGAAGTGGAATTAGAATATATTTTTACCATTTAATCCAATGGTGGTCATTGGAATCAATTTCACTTTGAAATTGGACTTAAACTAGTGTCAATCTTTTGATACTTATTGTTTCATAAAAACACGCTATTTGTCATGACAACGGGAATTAATTATTAAATTAATTAATGTGACTTATATGTTATGAATTTTTTAAAATAGACTTCATTTTTGAATTTTTAATATCAAATATAGATTAGGGTGAATTTCTGGTAATTTTCTGAAAAACTTCAATTTTTGATGAATAGTGAAGCCACTTAGTGGTACTTATAAAAACTGATTTTTCGTTTAAATGAAATTTTACCACTTTTGTGTTTTGAATTTCAAAAATCCGACATACATGGTTGTCATTAAGAAGTAAAATGTGGTTCAATGACATAAAAATAATTTTTTTGGTGAATAGTAACTTATTAAGTTTTTAATCGTGATTAGAGGTAATTAGTGTAGTTTAAGGTAAAAATAATGCTTTAATAAAATGAGACGAGATTGAAACATGTCCTACCCTCATTGGATATGTCATGGCCGACCATGAAAAGCCATGGGTCAACTTGGGGACCCCATGGATCCACTTTGGTTGGGAAATGACATAAATAACTTTTTATTTAATGTTAAAGTAAAAATGACACACACATGAGATGTTTTACTAAAACAATTTTTACATGGGGTTATACAATTAATATTTTTGACTATAAATAGGAATTGGAAATCAAAAAGGATTTCCTACATCATATAATTTTTTTTATAATTTTTAGACATTAAATAAGGTAAATTATGTATGACATCATGATGATGCAGCGATGACCTCATTATTTAACGATTTAAATAAAATGGAAAGATAATGTAATATATAAGACCTACACATGTCCACAACCTTTTGGATGAGTGGATTTAGAACCCTTATCACCTTATCCTTGAAAGAAATCAATGTGGGACCTCTTAAATCCGAATACCATTTTAAAATAAAGTGACTTTTCTTTACTTTCCATGAGTCCCCCTCCTCTCCTCTTATAAAAAGCCCCCACCTCTACCTCATTTCACACACTCTTCAAGACTTTGGCTTGGACATACCCTGCCCATTTACTCTCTCCAAATCCCTCTCCTCATCATAGAGTATTCCCATTGGGCATAATCCTTTCAAAGGAAGCCTTTAGGCTCAAATCAAAATAAGTTACACTTTTAAAGGTAATTCATTCTCTCATGTTCATTTATTTTATTTTGCTTCTCCAACCCCCTAAACTCTTTTTATTTACTTCATTTGTAACAACAACAGTATATTCAATATAATAGGATGTTGTTATAAGATTTATTCGAGCTACACTCTCACACAACTACATCAAATGGTTAATGAACATACGGTTTCCGTGGATGGCGAAATTCTGCCTCCCGAAATGATGATTGTTCAATACTCATTTAACACCTTCAAAGGTGGCCATTATGATGTCACTATTTTTATATATGATATATAATATGTTTAAACATTCCTTAAGATTCTGTATTTTCATTTATGGCATACCATTATGGTTACCGTTATGGGTAAATGCGATATCTTCATTTAAGGAAGTGCGGACTACCGCCCCCTCAAAGTGATTTGATTCGTTAAATACCTTATGTGGGACATATAAAGGATGGAACTATGATATTATATATGATATTATACTGGAATTATAATATAACTTTATATCATTATGATTCCATTCTATAAAATACGAAATAGAAATGAAAGTATCGTTCATGCGTACGTACGGTTTACCGTCTCCATGAACGGTGCATTTCATTTCTTACCTCTAAATGATTATGTAATATTATAAATGCATGCATGTACTGGATATATATGACATATATGATATGTACATCATGAATACCATTCTGGATATAATGGATACATGAACAACATGTAATTATAAAGGGCTTATTTTTTACTAAAGTACCAATGATCGTTAAAACGACCGTTATTAACTTAAATAATTACATAGTGTTCATGACATGGAAATAAGTGATATAAAATGAATAATGAACTTGAAAAAGGTTCTTAAACAAGTAGAAATTAACTCAAGTTTATTATTTAGGAAATTAATGAACGATCGAGTCAAGTCGGACCCAAGGTATGGGACTTCGTCTCAATCTCCTATCATTGAGCCATATTTTGTTTTATACACAACCTTCTTTTATATGGTGTATAAACCCCTTTGACTTTTACATTTATCCAAAAGGAATATTTTTATACGAAGAATTTTACTAAATGAAAAAAGGGAATGTTTTTTTCATACATTTGCGGCGACGATGAATTCTCCGCTGCCGGGACCATTATTTGAGTTTCGGCTTCCTCTACAAGCCATACCTTTTTTAAAGAAAAATAAATACCATGTTTTACTTTTCTTTTATTTTGGTATTGAAAATGGTTTTCATAATGTTTTTATATCAATGTGTTGTATTGATATCTGGTGATTGAAAGGTGGAAATGTTATGTTTTCTTTATGCATGTTTTATGTGATACGATTATGTTGAGGTTCTTGAGCATTATTATGAAGAAGGGTGGTTCCGTGATAAACTAAGGGCGGGTGAGCCCGATATAGCTCTCCAATGCATTGGTTAACGTGAAGGAGTGAAACGTTAAGGTTTCTCTGAAGAGAGTTTAGGGAATATATTGTGATGGGTAGTCCAAATGTAACCATGATGGTTACTCCCTACGTAAGAATTTTATGATTGCCTCAAGTTACCTTTTTGTCTTATGATTTCTATGATTTATTCATGATTTGATGAGGTATGTTAAAGTGATTATGTTTTATGGTTAAAGTATGATCTCATCCTTATGTATATATGTACCCATGTTTCCTTTCCGTATTTTTATATCCCTTACTGAGATTTTTTTGCTCATCCCTAGTTTTTTTGAAATGTTTTTCACAGTTCAAGGGAAAGGTACATGATATGATGATAGTGTCAAGGAATTGTCAAGAAAGAATCCATGTTTATTTTAAATATGTTTCCATTGATGGAAATGAAGAATACTATCTTTATGTAACCACTTTGTTTATATGTGGAATGTAATGCATGTTTTTGATCTAATTCTCTAAAACTCTAAACCCGAAAAGATCCTCAATGTGTAATCTTGTAATAACTCAAGATTAAGTAAGGTTTAAGGCTGGGGCCTTATATCCGTGGTGTATTTTACAGTTGGTTAATGTTCAAATTTGTAATCATGTTCCTTGAAAACATACTTGGAATGATCACAATGTCGTTCACTCCAATGAATATCACAATAGACTACTCATCATAAAATTGTATTTCATATTCAATGTTAACATTGTTCCTCATGGTTCCCTCCAATGACTAAAATATGAATAAATTAATTAAAAAATAAATAGCATAGGGAGGAACCACATAATCATGGAAAACAACTTATATGATGTCCAAATAATGAAATAGTACTTAATCTATGACACTTTATTCTTATCCTTTTTATTCATAACCAACTTATATTTAAACCCTTCCTGATGGTTCATGATGATTTTGTGAATTCCAAAAGAATATCCCCAAGGTATGTTAAACCAGTTGTGCAGAAAGGACTATTGTCATGCAATAGGTTACGCATGAGTTAAGCCCAATGCACCTTGTGAGTGTTGTTACTCTTAGGTGCATCTATTCCAAACACCATCCACTTATATTATCCTCGTAAGGAAGTATTTCTAGGAAACCCATCACTCTATAATTTTCCAAAACTCCAACAGATTTTCATATTCTTCCCCATATCATCAATGTAATCCATAGATACACTCCAAGACATATCCTCGTAAATATACTCATGGATCTAACTGACGTTTTCTCATCCAATATTCCAAATAGTGAATAAACCTTCTCTTTGATACCAACTATAATAACCCAGTCTTGACATACATAGTAATTACATCATTTTTTAAAAATACATAAAACATTACCAACAATTCACAAAGACCATTTTAGTTTAGTGACATTGGAAACATGTAAAAAATATCTTTAATGTTTCCCACAATGATCTCCCCCTCAGTATTTCTACTTAAATCTCTTTATTCATAACATGGGGAAAGGAAACATAAGAAATGGGTGATCTAAAATTCCCAATTCGGGTAAATAAACGCAATACATAATCATAACATGGAAATAAGTGTATGAAAATATGAGCATAAAATTTAATGATATTACCCTTCATATCAAATATCATAAACATGAATCATATCATAATGATTGGTAGTTCATAAGATTTTAATTGTAAAGGAAACAAAATATTAATACATGAAAACATGAAATAGGAACAAAAAATATAATTGTGGAATACACATAAACATGTAATATCATTCCCTAAAATACAAGAATAATTTCTTGAACTTATCATGAACCTTCATGGGGACTACACCTACTAGGCGGGACACAACACCATCCCTAGTCATTGTCCTTTATTTTAAGGGATCATGTTTCCCCATATTCCCATTGTGGATTTGGTTTCTCCATGTTACATATCCATAGGGATTTCACCTACTGGGTGGGATTCACCACCATACCTAGTCATAGTCCATTCCTTTATGGGATCATGTTTTCTCATCTTCCCAGAGTGGTTTGGGTTTCCCCATCATCTAAAATTGGATCGGGATTCCCTATATTCTATAATGAATGAAGCACGTTGACTTGAATCCCATCATTATCTCATGATATTTAAATTATTACCCAATGAATTGGAAGGAGATATAGGTCCATACAATCTAATAATAATATCATTCATATATGTCCCATAGGATAATAAAACCTTTATCATATCATGACCCATAAAAATAGATGGGATTTATAAATAGTATTCATTACCAATGAATAGAAGTGGGTGTCATGAACATGTAATAATATATTAACCTATGACTAAATATAGGTTTCATAATCATCTCATGAAATCATAATCCATGGAAGGATGTGGGATAAATAAGATTATAACTCATTAAAAGAAATGACTTTCCTATGCATATATCCTTTGAAAGAGAGACGAGTTTCATAATAATATTATCCTATAAATAAATAAAAAAATTTCGTAAGAATATAACCCATGAAAGAGGAATATATTTCATAATAATATAACCTGTTGAAGAGAAACTAGATTCAAAAAAATATATCCTTTGAAATTGAAATGGGTTTTATAAAATCATTCCATCAAAACATAAACTATTCAGAAATAATATGAATATAACATTTAGAAAATTTCCTAGAAATATAGGAGTAACATTAATAATTGTCATGTTAGAAGGAAAATAATTTGTAAATATATTTTAAAATAATATTTCACAAGGATATTACCCTTTCTTCTATGATATTTTTCAAAAAGAAAACATTTTAGTATAATTTTATTTAAAATATACTTGAAAACATATAAAAGTTGTTTTGAGAATATATTGAAAACCATTTTACTAGAAAACTTATAAATAACCCATTAAAATTATTTGAAACCCATTTTCAATGAAAACATAAAAAAGAATCTTGAAAATCTTTTGAAATCAATTTTCCGTGAAAACATATATAATGAAATTAAAAACATTTTGAAAATAATGTTATTGAACATACATTGAAAACATATACAGAAAACATTAAATTTTTTTGAAAAACATTTTCCTTGAAAATTTATAAAATAATATTTAAATGTTCATTAAGAAATTTTCCCTAAATATTTAAACCAAATTTCGAAAAAAAAAGATTCTAAATCATTGAAATAATTTTCCTTGAATATTACCTTTGGATAAAATATAAATGAATTTTTTAAAATCATTTAAAAAACATTTTTAAATAGAAAATATTTTTAAAAAAACATTTAAAAACACTTTAAGATAGTTAATTTATAGAATAATTTAAAAAAAAATTATTAAAAAAATTTACTTTTAAAACTTATAAACTAATATTCATGGGAATTATAGTCATGATGGATGGTTAGTCTGTATACACCGATCATTACTTTTTCATCGTAAAATCATTAGAAAACTGACTTGACTGAAAAAATATGAGATGATTCCTTTTTAAAAAACATTTGCAAAAAAATTTAAAACATGTGTGAAATTTTGTTTTAAGGATCATATTATAATAGTATAATTTTTTTTTGAAAAGTTTTTAGAAAACATGGTTTTGGAGGAACACGGATTTTCTACAGAAGAGACAAGTAATGCATGACATTATATAAAAAATTCATGTTAATATTATGTATGAAAGAGTGGAAATGGTATAATCAATTGGATATAACATGAGTAACTATAGGGTAAAAAAACTCATGAGATTTTGTAAGAGGTGGATCACAAGATTTTAGTCAATGGGATAATAGTCATAAATAACCTCGCTAAATAGTGAGATTGTAGTTATAAACCATTACCTATTTGTTTACATTGAATCATAACACAATAGTAATAATAAATAGAAAAAAAGAATAAAATATCATTAAAATATAGAGATTCAAGATATAAAATTTCAAAGTCATTATATACACATCCTTAAAAAAATATATAGGTGTGTAACATGGCATGTGTCTCAAAGATGGAAAATTGAGACAAAATTACTTTACCGATTTGATAACATTTGACACCAAAAAACCATGAAAATAAATATCTCAAAATTTATATTTAAATACCCATAAATTAATTTATATGAATAGTTTAATCCATCTACAATCATTATACTTTCTAGAAAAAATAAATGAGCTATGAATAATATATGAATCTAAAAAAATAGAAAGTGAGATGAAATTCCCATACTTTATGTCTTGAATAACTTCATACTTGTAAAAACCTATAGTATAATAAATATATGTTTATGACACATAATTTAAATTACCATATTCTTCTATATAATACCATATATATTTTTATTATGACTTTATATTACATGCATGTTAACAATTCCATGTTAATATTTTACTTCGGATAATATCTAATTTCTTTTTCGCATATCTCTAAATTTCTTATATTTTTTATTCTCATACTTATATCATGGCTTCCATAAATTATATAATGACATAAATATCATTTATATTTTTTATATCTTAATTTATAATAATAAATAGAATATATAAATATGAAATTGAATACACCATTTTTGGAGACAGTAGACTATACATATGTGTCAACATTGATTCTATTCTTTATTATTATATTGAACAAATGAAAGTAAATGACATATATGAATATATTTATATATATATATAATAACATTAATGTATTATTAATACTTCATATATACCATATAAGTTAACTAAACCCATCCTTAATACATTCCATGTATTGTGTGAATGAATCACATCACTTTGAGGATGAGGTTGTCTACACTTCCCAAAACAAAATTATCATATTTAAAAACAATTGAATAATGAAGGTATGTGTTATATAATAATTAAATAAGTATAAATAAATAATATATTTAATAAATATAATATATTACTAAATTTCCCATCATAATTCCCATCCATGAGAGGTGGTAAAGTAAAAAATGAACAATATCACTCTGTAGGGAGAGAGTTCACCGTACACAAGAATAATATGTTCGTTACACATTAAATGTTAGTTTGTGAATGTTTAGGTTTAAAACCTATCATAAAAACATCTCATATTATTTTGGATAATGATGCTATTATTTATTTATGTAATAATAAGAATTTAGGCAGTAGATAACGAAAATAATGTAGATGATCTTGAGGAAGGATGTTACTTATTCTTTAGGTAACTCCTTACAATTTTCACAAAATGGATTCCATGATTAGATTTATATCCAAAAGGAGGATTCAAGGAGGAAGTTAAGGATTTTTTTAAGTGAATTTAAAATAATTTGGTAAAATATAAGTTTTTTTATTTGTGTGAATTATGGGGATATGAAGTGTAATTTTATAGGGGAGGAAGGGGACAAACTTTAGATTTTTTAAAACATGTTAGGTGTTCCCACTTTTTAATAAAACAAAATCCTCAAACACCAATAAAACTAAATAATGTATTTTTTATGGCCTAAATATGTCCATATAATAGGTTTTGGAGATTTTTTTAGGTTATTGTAGCCCTTACGTTTAAGGTTTAGTCCCTTGTTAAGCATAATTTTAACATAATCATTGTAATTAATCTTAATCACTTCCAAAAATGTGTTGGTCATAAATTAAAATGAACTTATTAGAATATAAATATTAATAATATTAAAACAATTTATTTATGTTTTTTTTAATTCAATTCATGGAAGATAAAAAATTATGTTTAATTATAATCCCACAAACGTGGTGAGAAAATCTGTTTTAAAAGTGAGAATGTTCAAATATTAATTAAGATTTTTTTTCTAAATTCAATATTAAAAAGAATAAAATAACCTAAAATGGATTACCAAATTTATAATTGATCTATTTTAAATTTAAAACCAACATGAAACATAATTTATCTGTATAAATAAATTTGACAAAATAGTAGTTTTGAATTAAAATTTAGAATTTTTCAATATTCAACCAAACATTAGTTTTTATCAAAAACATCCAAAAAATTCACCCTAAGATAATTTTGAGATTCATAATTCAAAAATGAAGTTTATCTTATCAAATTAAATTTATATAAGTGTATAAAATTAATTTTTTTATTTTTATACATAATGACATAAAAATCATTTCTTTAATGGAAATTGTAATTTGAAACATTTAAATTATTTACCCAAAATTACATGTTTGTCATCATTATATTTTATTTATTTAAAAAAATTATAAATAATATTTAAAAATTTCCTATTAATATTCATATTGTTTTCGTTATTTTATATGTTATAACTAATTCATTTAATTAATTATAATAAAAAATGTTGTTTCATAGAAACTGAGTTTTGTATGTAACTCAATCTTTGTCGGTGTTGCGTATAACACAAGACAATTCGATGTCGTGTGTAGAAAAAACATTATCTTTAGGTATTGTGTAATGAAATATTAACAAGGTGTATCTTAAAAAAATGAAATATACTTTATTTAATTTAACACAATATATATTCAATGTTTCATGAAATGCAAATATATCAAAAATAATTAGTTCAAAAAAAATTCACAAAAACTCGAGATGTTACAACGAGACAAGATGTTAAGATAGGGAGTGAACCTGATTATTTTATGTTAATTTTCCTATCATGATGTGTGGAAGTCTATCCTTGTCCAATGATTTTAATATATAATTTTTAATAGAAACTTGGATCAGGAGGAGTGCCCAAATCCCCCTAAGAGATAATAAGCTGTGATTGAGAGGATTATATGAAAAGGCCTCCAACTATCAATAGATCATATGATCCCTTAATCCAGGAAAAATGGATAATTTCCATTGAGAATATCTTCTCCATCCTTCAATGATCGGATCCAGATAAGGGTCTAATGGTTTTTTATTTTATGGTTGTAAAAGCTAATTAGCAGTGGACATTGATAAAAAATATGAAGATTGAGGAAGAGAATGAAGTGATTGGTTAGAAGGAATTCTGGGAAAAATTGGCAATAAATATTTTCCTCATACTCTTCGTCTTAATATGGAATCGGATTTCCTTTCCCTCAAGACAAAATATGACAATATATTAGTGTGTAAGAGGAAAACTTCACATGACCTTCACAATATGCCTCCATATTTTTCATTTTCCATAAATGAAATGTTAACCTCTTATTTGGTGGGATAAAACCTAGTCTATAAAAACACCAAGAGATTCATTAATTTGATAGGTGTGAGAAAATTTTATGATATTCCTAAAATTTGAAATCTGAATGGGTGAATATGAATGTAATCACTGGGATAAAAGTGGGAAAGGGAGTTTAATTCTATAATTGTCATGGAGAAATCTAATGGATCCATGAAATTTCAACATCCCACTTATCAAAAGTGAGGATATAAGAACCGTAGAAATTTACTATTAGGATGATGAAATAATTTAGATGCTGGAAGGAAGGACACCTAGATAACAATTTTTATCAGGAGAATCGTGAATATGAAAAATATTATAGGAATTCCTTGTTCAACCTTTATAGAATTTTTTATTTAATAAATTACAAGTAAAAAGGGTAATTCGTAAACCAATGAACTATTCCAAGGTTTTTTGGAGAAATCATCAACCTCCAAAGTATAAAGGGTAAGATTTTGGCATCACAACCACTGATGTAGATCCTAATAATGATGTGGTTATATGTACTAAAGATATTCATTCAAGAATAGAAATCATAATTTTTTATTCTAGTTATATTAATTCCTTCATATCATGATAGTTTAGTAGAACTATTCAAACACCAACATAATACATATAAGAAGTGATGTCTGTGAAAATGGAAAATGTGGAATTTATTGTATCTCAAATATATAACTCCTCCTCTATCAAAATATTTTGGATGAACTTTTCAATGAACCTCTAATATAACATTTTGGGGAATTTGACACAATTCTAAATAGGTATTTTGTTTCCCTATATAGACCGAACATAAATTTTTGTGAGAAGGAAATCACTCTCTATACTGTGAATCATCCTTTGATTTTATACATGTTCAAGGAGGAGGTGGAATATTCATTAAAATAAACATCTCAATCATGGATATTATTTCCCTATGAGAAAGTGTATCTATCTCAAATGATTGAGTCTATGTAAATTATCATCCATCATCATATTCTCATTTTGAGGGAATACAATGATGTGTTTCCTGAACAATTTCTAGGTCTCCCTCCTAGATGAACGTTTTAATTTTAAATCAATCTTATACAAGGGATATTAGCATTATCCAAGACTCAATATAGATTGGTTTTTGTGGATCTTGGTGAGATAAAAAAACTACTATAGTAAAATCTGGATAGATGGTTCATATTACAATGTGCATCACCATGGTGTGAACCAGTCCACTTCTTCAAGAAGAAGATTGGGTCACTGCAAATTTGAATAAATTATCATGAGCTCAAAACCATAACGATAAAGAAAAAGTATCCTCTGTCATGGATTGATGACTTGTTCAATTATCTAAATAGATTACAATACATCTCCAAGGGGGAACTATGTTAGGGATATCACCATGTTAGGGTGAATAAGGGGGATATCCCCAAGACTAATTTTCATTCAAGGTATAGGCACTTTGAGTTCAGAGATATTCCTTTCAGACTCACTAATATTCCAACTATATTTATTTGAGATGATGAGTAGAGTCTTAAGGGATTACATCTACAAAGTTTTGGCTGTATTTATATATGATATACTAATATACTCCAAAAACAATAAGGATAATGAGGAGCATATGATAATTGTTCTAATAGCCTTGCGAATGGATAAGATTTATGCCAAGTACCAAAATTTGTGCTTTGTTTAAAGGAATTATCATTCCTGGGGTATAACATTAGAATAAATGGGATATCTATAAACTCAACCAAGATAGATGAAATTAAAGGACAACTGAAACCAACACCTATGATAGATATCAATAGTTTCCTTGGCTTAACTGGGTAATATTTTCAATTTTTGTGAAATTTCTTATGATTGAGAAACCACGCAACTAAGCTAACTTAAGAAGGAGTGAACTTTCCATGGAATGATGAATATACTGAGGGAAACAAAGAGCTAAAAAATAGGTTTATCACTACAATTTTACTCACACAACACACAAGTGGGGGAATTTTCATGTTATTTAGTGATGCATAGAAGGGGATTGGGATTTGTGTTAATATGTAATGACAAATTCAAAGTCTATGATTCAATGTAGTTGAATGTTCACAAAAAAACATCCCAAAACATGACTTGGAGTTAGATTTAGTGATATTCTATTTGAATATATGGAGGAATCGTCTATTTGAGAGAATTGTGAAATATATACCGACCAAAAAATATACATGTATATATATAAACACATAATGAACTGAATATGTTCTAGAAACCATGGTTAGAGCTAGTCATGGAATATGACTGCTCTATCCACTGCCATCTTAGTAAGGAAAATAAATTCCTATAATATCTTAGATGATATGATATAGAAATTATATCATTAGTGATAATTGAGAGGGATCCAATCTTCTTGTACATGAAGAGGATGAAGATGGAAATCAGAAAGGAAGGATCATCATAAATCCTTTCACAAATGATTTTTAAACTGTATGATGTTGGAATGATATAGGATGATCAAAGAGATGATGTGGAAATTCAAAAAATGAGGAAGATATAAGAAAAAGGGAATCGTCATAGTTCAATGATAATGACTAAAGAGTTGTGATATTTAGTTCAAGACTATGTTTACGATCAAATCCTAAGTTAAATAATGAGATATTGGATAATGAACAGATCTCAACTATAAGGCCCTGGCCTTAAACCTTACTTAATATTGAATTAAATGAGTAATTCACATTGAGGATCTTTTCAGGTTTAGAGTTTTAGAGAATTAGGATATAACTATTACATCTCAAAAATTACAAAGTAGTCGCTTCTACTAAATTTCCATAATATAAAAACTCTTAAAAAGAAACATGTATATTTCCATGTTTTAGGTAGCATGACTTTCCCTGGATCCAATCCTTGACCCTATTCCACGCTAAGTCCTGTGAAAAACATTTCAAAAACTTGGGATGAGCATAAAAAGCTCAGTAAGGGATACACAAAGAATGAAAACTGTTAGTTTTTCAAAACAACAAGTAAACAATGTATACTTTATCAAAGTAATAATTTTCACCTCTTCAAAGTAGTAAAAATCTTCACTGAATAAAAGTTCATTACATACCCTTTTGTAACCAAAAGATTACCATAAAACCCATATAAAGAACACATAACATATAAAGGTAACTTGGGACATAAACATACTTAAGTGTAATAACCATATGGTCGACTTCAACACATATCACTTAATGGAATAGCCATTCGGCCAATTTCCATACATACTTAATGGAATAGCCATACGGCCGACTTCCATACCCAATTCATTGGAGGTTATAACGTAACCACCCGTCCTGGTATTCACGGCACCACCCATCATATGGTTTATCACGTAACCACCCATTAAATGTCCAAGTACAATAATAAAATCATAAGACATAAAACAAATATAATGGAAAGAAAACATTTCCACACTTTGATCACAATATATCACTCAAATATATTGACATAACAAATCCATTAAAAACCCATTTTCAATACCAAAATACATAAAAGAGTATTTGGTATTTATTTCATTTTAAAAACATCACGGCTTGTTGGGAAAGCCAAAGACTAAATAATACTCGCGGCGGCGGAAATGGTCATTGTCACAGTGTACGTTAAAAGAAACATTTCTTTTTGTCGTTTAGTAAAACACTTCGTATAAAAAGATTCCTTTTGTATAAAAGTAAAATTCAAAGGGGTTTATACACCATATAAAAGAATGTTATGTATAAAACGAAATTTGCCTCAATGAAAGGAGATTGAGACGTAGTCCCGTAAAAAGAAGGTATCCTTGTTTTAAGGATAAATCAATTACATAATTATGTGTGACAAATGAATACACCAAATATAAGTGGATATTAAGTGTAAAATAATCAAAGGTCATTTCACACATATTCAAAGGATGACATATTCAATAACTACATGTTGAACCCAAAGAAATCGAAATTGGGTTAAGAAGTTCCCTTGACAGCCTAACGGCGTCACATCAAAATGAGTTGATGAGGGATAAAACGTGTATCTCATCACTTGGACATAAAAGTTACATCAATAAGGATATATGAGAACATATCCCAACATAACAATATGTAAATTAAAATACCCAACAATGTAATTATTTTAAAAAGAGGAGGGTGAAAGGTTCCCTTACCAACTTGGGTATCTTTCAAAACATACACCCCATGAAAGAAGGACAATACATCATTGATGTAAATGCTTATAAAACGAAAGTATATTACAAAAATAGTATAATAATGGGAAGTATGTACACCACTCAAAGGAAATTGTGGGAAATATAGCATAAATCTCACGGGAATAAAAGTGAGATGAAAAATCCCTTACGAAAACTCGGCATCTTATCGGTGCCACATAAATCTTACAAAAATAGACTGATGAGATCAAATAGGGTATCTCATAATATTAACATAAAGTTTATAGAAAGAGGAATATAAAATAACAACCCCCAATATAAAAAAGTGGAGCTTAAAATAAGTGACATAAAGGAGAGTACTTAAAAAGAAAGAGAGAGGTTGGATCTCTTACGAAAAATTCGGTAGCCTAACGGCGCCACTCAAAACTTCCAAAATGGATTGATGAGAGAGAATAGGGTCTCTCATCATATGAACATAAAAATTACAGTAAGATTAATATAAAATAATATCCCAATAACAAGAAATATGATCTTTAAATGGAATGACATAAAAGAATGTACTTAAAAAGAAAGAGAGGTGTAGGATCCCTTACCTCGGGTCCGACTTGACTCGATCGTTCTTTAACGTCCTGAATAATAAACCTGAGTTAATTTCTATTTTCTTAAGAACCTTTTTCAAGTTAATTATTCATTTTATACCACTTATTTCCATGTTATAAACATTATGTAACCATTTAAGTTAATAATGTTTGTTTTGTCGATATTTGGTTCTTAAGTCGAAAGTCGACTTCTTACAATTACATGTTGTTTGTGTGGTCAAAGGTTCTTTATATCCAGATTTATATTCATAATTTGGATAGCATATTTATCATATATATCCAGAATATACATGTATTTATAATATTACATAATCATTTAGAGGTAAGAAATAAAATGCACCGTTCATGGAGACAGTAAGCCGTACGTACGCATGAACGCTACTTTCATTTCTTTTTCATATTAATGGAATTAAAACTAAATGAGAGGTATGTATATTTTAATTCCAGAATTATATTCATCATTTAGATATATAATTCATTATATATATCCATTATATACATGTACTTTAAATAGTACACTACATTTGGGGATAAGAAATGAAATGCACCGTTCATGGAGATGGTAAGCCATACGTACGCATGAACGCTACTTTCATTTCTATATCATACTTTAATGGAAAGAAATAATAATAATATATAGGTATATTATAATTCCATTATAATATCATATATAATAACTTTAAATCCATCCTTTACACATCCCACGTATGGCATTAACGAATCACATCACCTTGTGGGGGCGGTAGTCTGCACTTCCTTAAATGAAGATATTGTGTCTACCCATAATGGAAACCATAAAGGTATGCCCAAAACGAAAAATACAGAATATTAAGTAAAACATAAACATATTATATATCATATATAAATATAGTGACATCTTAATGGCCACCTTTGAAGGTGTTAAAATAATGTTGAACAATCATCGTTTCGGGAGGCATAAATTCGCCATCCACGGAAACAGTATGTTCGTTAACCATTAGATGTAGGTGTGTGTAAGTGTAGCTCGAATCATAATTATAACAACATCCTAGTATATTGAGAATACTGGAGTTGTTACAAAAGAAAAGAATAAAAAGAGTTTAGGGGGTTGGAGAAGAAAAATAAAACAAAAGGACTCAAAAGAAGACATTACCTTAAAATCGGGTAACTCCCCTTGGTTTGAGCTCAAAGTCTTCATTGGGAAGACTTCTGCCCAAAGTGAGGCTTCAAGGAGTAATAGAGGGATGTGGAGAGACAAAGTGGGCAGAGGTTGGCCGAGCCAAAGGCTTTGGGAGTGTGGGTAAAGAGGTAGAGGTGGGGGCCTTTTATAAGAGGAGAGGAGGGGCACTCTTGGAAGGTAAAGAAAAGTCACTTTACTTTAAAATGGTATTCGGATTTAAGAGCTACCACATTGATATAATTATAGTATAAGGTGATAAGGGTTCGAAATCCACATATCCAATAGGTTATGGACATGTGTAGGTCTTAGATATTACATTATCTTTCCATTTTATTTAAATCGTTAAATAATGAGGTCATCACTGCATCATCATGATGTCATAAATAATTTAATTTATTTAATGTCTAAAAAATACTATAATGTAGGAAATCTTTTTATATTTCCAATTAATATTTATAGTCAGAAATGTGATTTTTATAACCCCGTGTAAAAATTGTTTTATTAAAACATTTCATGTTTGTCTCATTTTTACTTTAACATTAAATAAAAAGTTATTTATGTCATTTCCCAACCAAAGAGGCTCCATGGGGTCCCCAAGTTGACCCATGGTTTTTCATGGTCGGCCATGACACATCCAATGAGGTTATAACATGTTTCAGGTTCATTTCATATTATTAAAACAATATTTTTACCTTAAACTACACTAATTACCTATAATCGCGATTAAAATCTTAATAAGTTACTATTCACCAAAAAAAAATTATTTTTATCTCATTGAACCACATTTTACTTCTTAATGACAAAAAGTTATGTCAGATTTTTTAAATTCAAAACACAAAGGTGGAAAAATTTCATTTAATCGGAAAATCAGTTTTTATAAGTACCACTTAGTGGTTTCACTATTCATCAAAAATTGATGTTTTTCAGAAAATTACCAAAAATTCATCCTAAGCTATATTTGATATTCCGAATTCAAAAATGAAGTCTATTTTACAAAATTCAAAACATATAAGTCACATTAATTAATTTAATAATTAATTCCCGATGTCAGGACAAATAGCGTGTTTTTATGAAACAATAAGTATCAAAAGATTGACGCTAGTTTAAGTCCAATTTCAAAGTGAAATTAATTCCAACGACCACTATTGGATTTAATGGTAAAAATATATTCTAATTTCACTTTAAAACCAATTAAAATGATAATATAATCATATAAATAAATTATATTAAAAGAGTTTTTGAATTAAAATACAACATTTTACACCATTCATTAAAAAATGAACTTTATCGGAAAGATACCAAAAATTTACACAAAGTAAATTTTGATGTCCCAATTCTAAAGAAGAGTTTTAATTGGTCCAATAGAGTGTATAAGAGTGAACAAAACTATATTTAATGAAGGTTCGCCATCAAAAGGTGATAGGTGAACCTTTAGTGAAAACTAGGGCATATACGCCTAAAATTGAATTCATTCCATATTTTAAGCCTTTATCTATTATTGGATAAATGTAAAAACATTTAAAAACATATATAATCATGTTTTAGTTCTGTCTATCCATTCCTTCCAATACAACAGCTACATGTTAACTACCATTTAAAATAATATTATTTTATTATTAGAGTGCAACGTAAGATTCCCAAGAAACTCATTGTTGCATGTTGGGTACGCCATCGAGCATAGTGTCCCCTTTAAATTCATATTAATATTTTATTCAAAAATATGGATAAATATGAAAATTTCACATTCTTTATTTACCTGGGGTGTTACATCCTTCCCCCCTTTTGGAATTGCGTCCTCACAATTTTTAAAATTGAGCTTCGAAATATCCTTGAAAGTCCCACATCGGAAGAAGAGTCGGTAAAACAATCACTTTAAAATAAAGAAAGACAAGTACAAAGGTCACCCGAGTTAACCCATACTAGGATTCCAATTATGAAAACATGGACATGGAGGAGAAAACATAGGGTCATGTTCTGATGGAGAGTGATAGAAAACATGTTTAAGAGAAATCTAACCACAAGAAAATCACAAACTTGTGATGGGTTAAATGGTATTCGATTCCCCAGTAGGAAAAGTTAATAGACAAAATTTTTGTTTTAAGTTACTTTTTATTGAGGAATTTATTCATAAGGAAACATAATCACTTATCATGTTGACTTTCAACTTTTATTAGATTCCTTACACAAACTCATATTTTCTCCAAAAGACGAGTATTTAGGAAGAGTTGTTCACATTAAGAGTACTATAATCAACTTCTAGAGAATCACCTAACCCAAAAAAATAGAACTATATACTTCCCATGTCATTAGACTTTAACCAAAACCAAAACCCAAAAGGTTAGTACAAGATCAGATAATCCAGAAAAGAATAACACTTTATAAAAAGAAAATCTATTCTTAATCTCCAAAATTTGTCCAACAAAACCCAAATTTCAAAGAGGACCATTCGATAAACAATTTTTCCATAAAATTATTCAAATTAAACCAAACTAAGATTGAAACCCAAATATTTGAAGGATTTAGTAACATAGTGTTCCAAGTTAAATCGTAACATTTGTCTCCAAACAAAATCAGTTGCTCTTAATGTCTCGTATTGAAAAGTAATTAACCTAATCACATATCCTAGATGATAGGTTAATCATTTCCATAGGAAACCCAAAATAAACTTACTCTTGATTCATAAAATCATTGAAATAAAAGGAATCAGTTAAACTAACCAGGGACTTCACGTAGTCCAGTGGTAGGCGATAAATACCAGTTGCACTTTGGTTGTGGGTTTGATTCCAACAGCTTTGTCCGACGCGACAGGTTGTCACACGGTCTGCGTGTTGTCCTTTTTCCAAAACTACATAACTCTTAAAACATTCCCCAAAATGAGATAAAATCTTCAAAAATAATCATAACATATTTTAACCTCAAGTTTATCTCATGCCTTTCATTTTCCATCATATCATATAATAACCCATAATTACCTCAAAAGTAAGGATCATATAAACTCTAATGGTTACCATTATAATTATTACCTGAACTTCCACATCGATTGGTCATCTCATACATGATGAATTAAAGAACATACCAAGGTTCAAGTGGTTGATCATGACTCCTTGATAGTTGGTTTAGAATAACCACGAGTTTCCTCATTATCCCCCATTTTATCTAGTGTCTTAATCAGAGAACCACCACAATTTTCCTTCAAACCTGTTGTCTCTTTGGTGCCTGCTAGATCCATCCATTCACTAAAACAGAAATGTCAGTGTGAGTATATCAACAAAACCATCATGTACTAATGAGGAAGGTAAACACTAAGATATACTTACTCATTCACTTTATCAAAAACTAGGACTTTTTCTGAAATCCTAACCATTATGGTAATGTCACTTATGCTTAAAGAATACCCTAACCTCTAAAGTTATCTAAACCGACCTTTGATACCAACTATAAGGCCCCGACCTTAAACCTTACTTAATATTAAATTAAATGAGTAATTCACATTGAGGATATTTTTAGGTTTAGAGTTTTAGAGAATTAGGACATAACTATTACATCTCAAAAGATTACAAAGTAGTCGCTTCTACTAAATTTCCATTAAAAAAACTCTTAAAAAGAAACATGTATAGTTCCTTGTTTTAGGTAGCATGAATTTTCCTTGATCCCATCCTTGACCCTATTCCACGCTAAGTCCTGTGAAAAATATTTCAAAAACTTGGGATGAGCATAAAAAGCTCAGTAAGGGATACACAAAGAATGAAAACTGTTAGTTTTTCAAAACAACAAGTAAACCATGTATACTTTATCAAAGTAATAATTTTCACCTCTTCAAAGTAGTAAAAATCTTCTCTGAATAAAAGTTCATTACATACCCTTTTGTAATAAAAATAATACCATAAAAGCCATATAAAGAACACATAACATATAAAGGTAACTTGGGACATAAACATACTTAAGTGGAATAACCATACGGTCGACTTCCACACATATCACTTAATGGAATAGCCATTCGGAAAATTTCCATACATACATAATGGAATAGTCATACGGCCGACTTCCATACTCAATGCATTGGAGGTTATAACGTAACCACCCGTCCTGGTATTCACGGCACCACCTGTCATATGGTTTATCACGTAACCACCCGTTAAATGTCCAATTACCATAATAAAATCATAAGACATAAAACAAATATAATGGAAAGAAAACATTTCCACACTTTGATCACAATATATCACTCAAATATATTGACATAAAAAATACATTAAAAAACCATTTTCAATACCAAAATACATAAAAGAGTATATTGTATTTATTTCATTTTAAAAACATCACGGCTTGTTGAGGAAGACAAAGACTAAATAATACTTGTGGCGGCAGAAAAGGTCGTTGTCACCACGTACGTTAAAAGAAACATTCATTTTTGTCATTTAGTAAAACGCTTCGTATAAAAAGATTCCTTTCGTATAAAATTAAAAGTAAAAGGGGTTTATACACCGTATAAAAGAAAGTTGTGTATAAAATGAAATATGCCTCAATGAAAGGAGATTGAGACGTAGTCCCATACAAAGACGGTATCCTTGGTTTAAGGATAAATCAATTACATAATTATGTGTGACAAATGAATACACCAAATATAAGTGGATATTAAGTGTAAAATAATCAAAGGTCATTTCACACATACTCAAAGGATGACATATTCAATAACTACATGTTGAACCCAAAGAAATCGAAATTGGGTTAAGAAGTTCCCTTGACAGCCTAACGACGTCACATCAAAATGAGTTGATGAGAGATAAAAAGTGTATCTCATCACTTAGACATAAAAGTTACATCAATAAGGATATATGAGAACATATCCCAACATAAAAATATGTAAATTAAATGACCCAACAAAAGAAGTCTTTTAAAAAGAGGAGGGTGAAAGGTTCCCTTACCGACTTGGGTATCTTTCAAAACATACACCCCATGAAAGAAGGACAATACATAATTGATGTAAATACTTATAAAATGAAAGTATATTACAAAAATAGTAGAATAATGGGAAGTACGTACACCACTCAAAGGAAATTGTGGCAAATGTAGCATAAATCTCACGGGAATAAAAGTGAGATGAAAAAGCCCTTACGAATACTCGGCAGCCTAACGGCGCCATATAAAACATACAAAAATGGATTGATGAGATCAAATATGGTATCTCATCATATTAACACAAAGTTTATAGAAAGAGGAATATCAAATAACATCCCCCAACATAAAAAAGTGGAGCTTAAAAGAAGTGACATAAATGAGAGTACTTAAAAAGAAAGAGAGAGGTTGGATCTCTTACGAAAAATTCGGCAGCCTAACGGCGCCACTCAAAAATTACAAAATGGATTGATGAGAGAGAATAGGGTCTCAATTCATATGAACATAAAAATTAAAGTAAGAGTAATATAAAAGAATATACCAATAACATGAAATATTATCTTCAAAAGGAATGACATAAAATAATGTACTTAAAAAGAAAGAGAGGTGTAGGATCCCTTACCTCGAGTCTGACTTGACTCGATCGTTATTTAACGTCCTGAATAATAAACTTGAGTTAATTTCTACTTTCTTAAGAACCCTTTTCAAGTTCATTCTTCCTTTTATATCACTTATTTCCATGTTATAAACATTATGTAACCATTTTAGTTAATAATGTTTGTTTTGCCGATATTTGGTTCTTAAGTCAAAAGTGGACTTCTTACAATTACATGTTGTTCGTGTGGTCAAAGTTTCTTTATATACAGAATGATATTCATAATTTGGATAGAATATATATCATATACATCCAGAATATACATGTATTTATAATATTACATAATCATTTAGAGGTAAGAAATGAAATGCACCGTTCATGGAGACGGTAAGCCGTACGTACGCATGAACGCTACTTTCATTTCATTGTCATATTAATGGAATTAAAACTTAAATGAGAGGTATGTATATTTTAATTCCAGAATTATATTCATAATTTAGATATATCATTCATTATATATATCCATTATATACATGTACTTTTAATAGTACATTACATTTGAGGATAAGAAATGAAATGCACCGTTCATGGAGACGGTAAGTCGTACGTACGCATGAACGCTACTTTCATTTCTATCTCATACTTTAATGGAAAGAAATAACAATGATATAGAGGTATATTATAATTCCAGTATAACATCATATATAATAACTTTAAATCCATCCTTTACATGTCCCACGTATGGCATTAACGAATCAGATCACTTTGAGGGGGCGTTAGTCCGCACTTCCTTAAATGAAGATATCGTGTCTACCCATAATGGAAACCATAAAGGTATTCCCAAAATGAAAAATACAGGATCTTAAGTAAAACATAAACATATTATATATCATATATAAATATAGTGACATCTTAATGGCCACCTTTGAAGGTGTTAAAAGAATGTTGAACAATCATCGTTTCGGGAGGCATAAATTCGCCATCCACGGAAACAGTATGTTTGTTAACCATTAGATGTAGGTGTGTGTAAGTTTAGCTATAATACTTTTTATAACAACATACTAGTATATTGAGGATACTTTAGTTGTTACAAAAGAAAAGAATAAAAACAGTTTAGGGGGTTGGAGAAGGAAAATAAAACAAAAGGACTCAAAAGAAGACATTACCTTAAAATCGGGTAACTCCCATTGGTTTGAGCTCAAAGGCATCCTTGGGAAGACTTCTGCCCAAAGTGAGGCTTCAAGGAGTAATAGATGGATGTGGAGAGACACAATAGGCAGTGTTTGTCTGAGAAAAAGGCTTTGGGAGTGTGGGTAAGGAGGTAGAGGTGGGGGCCTTTTATAAGAGAAGATTAGGGGCACTCTTGGAAGGTAAAGAAAAGTCACTTTATTTTAAAATGGTATTCGGATTTAAGAGGTCCCACATTGATATAATTCGAGGATAAGGTGATAAGGGTTCTAAATCCACTCATATAATAGGTTTTGGACATGTTTAAGTCTTAGATATTAAATTATCTTTCCATTTTATTTAAATTGTTAAATAATGAGGTCATCGCTGCATCATCATGATGTCATAAATAATTTAATTTATTTAATGTATAAAAAATACTATGATGTAGGAAATATTTTTCGCTTTCCAATGAATATTTATAGTCAAAACTCTGATTTGAATAACCCCATGTAAAAAATGTTTTAGTAAAACATTTCATGGTTGTCTCATTTCTACTTTAACATTAAATAAAAAGTTATTTATGTCATTTCCCAACCAAAGTGGCTCCATGGGGTCCCCAAGTTGACCCATGGCTTGTCTTGGTCGGCCATG
Source organism: Viscum album (assembly GCA_963277665.1). Lineage (NCBI taxonomy): Eukaryota > Viridiplantae > Streptophyta > Magnoliopsida > Santalales > Viscaceae > Viscum > Viscum album. Next base: position 1,551,749,341 of record OY728129.1, read on the forward strand.
AAACATAAAATGAGGTTAGGACATGTTTAAAGTTCATTTCATATTATTAAAACATTATTTTTACCTTAAACTACACTAATTACCTCTAATCGCGATTAAAAACTTAATAAGTTACTATTCACCAAAAAATTATTTTAATCCCATTGAACCACATTTTACTTCTTAATGACAACCATGTATGTCGGATTTTTGAAATTCAAAACACAAAGGTGGCAAAATTTCATTTAAATGGAAAATCAGTTTTTATAAGTACCACTTAGTGGTTTCACTATTCATCAAAAATTGAAGTTTTTCAGAAAATTACCAAAAATTCAACCTAAGCTATATTTGATATTCCGAATTAAAAAATGAAGTCTATTTTACAAAATTCAAAACATATAATTCACATTAATTAATTTAATAATTAATTCCCACTATCATGACAAATAGCGTGTTTTTATGAAACAATAAGTATCAAAAGATTGACACTAGTTTAAGTCCGATTTCAAAGTGAAATTAATTCCAACAACCACTATTGGATTTAATGGTAGAAATATATTATAATTTCAATTTGAAACCAATTAAAAAGATAATATAATCATATAAATAAATTAGATTAAAAGAGGTTTTGAATTAAAATACTACATTTTATACTATTCATTAAAAAATGAACTTTATCGGAAAGATACCAAAAATTTACACAAAGTAAATTTTAATGTCCCGATTCTAAAGAAGAGTTTTATTTGGTCCAATAGATTTTATAAGAGTGAACAAAACTATATTTAATTATGGTTCGCCATCAAAAGGCGATAAGTGAACCTTTAGTGAAAACTAGGGCATATACGCCTAAAATTGAATTCTTTCCGTATTTTAAGCCTTTATCTTTTATTAGATAAATGTAAAAACATTTGAAAACATATATAATCATATTTTAGTTATTTCTATCCATTCCCGCCAATACAACGGCTACATGTTAACTACCATTTAAAATAATATTATTTTATTATTAGAGTGCAACGTAAGATTCCCAAGAAACTCGTTGTTGTGTGTTGGGTACGCCATCGAGCATAGAGTCCCCTTTAAAGTCATATTATTATTTTATTCACAAATATGGATAAATATGAAAATATCATATTCTTTATTTACCTGGGGTGTTACATCAACCCTCTCCATCTACCTAAGAATCATAAAGATGCAACAAGTTCTCTGAGAACACTATATTTTGGGATAATATGAAGAAGGATATTGTTAAATATACATCAAAGTACATATCTTGTCTTCTAGTGATGTTTTAAAGGAAAAAATTCAAAGTGGATGATGCAACCAATACCCATACCAACATAGAGATGGGAAAATCACAATGGACATAGTCACCAGACGTCTGAATAAATCTAGAGGAATCAATTCTATATGGGTTTTTATGGATCATCTTACAAAAATTGTTCAATTTATTGAAATTCAAGAGGACTTATAACTCTTCCAACATCCACAAAATAACATCAATGATTTTGTGTGGATTTATAGAGTACATCTATCGATTTTATTTGATCAAGATCCATGATTTACATCTCTGTTCTAGAAAAGTATCCATCATACTCTAAATAATGAGTTGAACTTCATCATTTCTTATCACTGCCAAATTTATTTCCAATCTTAGTGGACTATCCAGAAACATATAGACGTGATTATTTCATGCACAATTGACGTCAAATGAGGATTGGAAAACATCTTCCTATGGTTTAGTTATAATATAATAAAAGTTTCCAATCAAGCATCCAAATGTATCCTTTTGAAGGCCTTTGTGGGAAGAGGTGAAAAACATATATATGATCAGATGAAGTTGGGGAATGAAGACTTCTGTGTCTTAATGTGGTTTTGGAAATGATGGAAATGGTTAAAACCATTCCCTACCACATCAAGGATTCTTAGAGTAGATAGATACTATATGATTTTAATCATTTATGAGACCTATATTTTGATGTTGGGGACATGGTTTTACTCGGCATATGTCCATGGAAGAATGTGATGAGATATGCGATCAAGCTAAAGCTTAGTCCAATATACATCATCCCATTTGAGATCATTTATTTCATCATAGTAGTGTCTTATCGACATTAAATCCCACCTAACTTATCTCACGTACATAATTTATTCCATGCAACCCACTTAAGGATGTACATTCCAGGCCCCTCACATGTACTCTATCTAGATATATTACCATTGGAGAATTTTCATTCCTATTAAAATAAGCTGGTGGAGATAATAGATTGTAGAGACAATGTTATACAAAATAAGGCAATGAAACTTGTCAAGGTATTTTAGAGAAACCACATGTTTAAAAAATAAATGATGTAGTTGGAGGTGGCGATGAGGCATAGTTACCTGCATCTACATCATTGTGGGAAAATAATATTTCAAAGGTGAAATGTATTAAGGGGGGGAAATTGTAATAAACTAAACTGTTGAAAATAAAATTCTAATTTTTGATTAATTTCAATGTCTTATTATGTAACATGGTTATATAAAAGGAATATACTTATTTGTTTTTATAATATCATATTGGATTTAACTTACTGTTATGAATCATTACCATTAACAAAATATAATATGGGACAATTATCACATGATTAGTATAAATATAGGGTTTTAAATATTCCAATTGGCATAGGCATAAGAATTGATAGCCTCAATGAGGATGATCATACCATATAAAGACCATTTTTTAGAGCTTCCAAGGGAGATATAATCACTTAGATTTTCCCTTTTCCAAGCCCAAACTAAGATCCAAAAAATTAAGCATGAGTGAAGCCATTTATAAGATATGTTCAAGATCATCGAGATAGCATCCCATACCAAGTACGTAGAACCACAACATGAAAGTCTCACTATCGTGCACCTTAATCTTAGGGAACATATGAGTGTATTAAAAGGATATGAATGAAGAACATAATAATATTAATATGTATATTATATTATTCAATATAATAATGTTAACATTTTCTTCTTATTGTTACTTTATAAATGTTTTTTGTTTTTATATAATAAAACATAAATGGTATTTTTAATCAGTATTCTTTACAATTAAGACTATTATTTTGTTGAATCAATGGATATTTGAAGTATTTTTTTAGAAAATTATTATTACTAAATAATGTTTATAAAATATATATGATCATATAATTTTTAAGAATTGAAATTTAACTTTTATATAGGCCCAGAACTATTATTGTAAAAACCCAGAATTTCCTAAAAAATGCCAATATATCTTTTAATTGAGAAAATGAACCTATATAGAAAATTATTTTAAAAAAATTAATATTAATTTTGGAATGATAATGTAAAAAAATATCAAATGGTGAATTTTTCATAATTTTCTGAGATAGTTGAATTATTAGGTAAAAATTAAATATTGTATAAATATACTTTTTTTATTATGACATCATAATGACCGAAAAGTGACATAATAAATAAAATAAATGGAATAAACAACAAAATCTATGTTTTTACTTTAAAATAATTTTGTTTTATTTTGATATGATTTATTTTATAATTTCATTATGAATCCCCCTAATTTTATAGTACATTTTAATGTTTTAAAATTTTTTCTTTATGACTATGAATCACATCCATATAAGAAAGGGTATTATTTTATTATTTTCATCCCTATGACAAATAAAATAATGGAAACCTCTCCAATTTGAAAGAATCCATGGGAAAAAACATTGTAAGTGTTGTGTTTTGAGTTATTTGATTATATAGAGTCCAAAACCTAACTATGAGAATTGATAAATAATAATTCCTAACCCTTTTACAATATAAACCCACCAAGATCAATTTTCTATTAACTAAAAATCATTTTATAATTTCCTTAATATCCCATACCCTCTATACAATCCACAAACCCCCAAAATCTCTCAAGATGCTCCACCAAATCATTTGGAAAAAAACACTCAATAAGGGATCATGACATTTTCTTCTTTATTTATGTTTATTTAATATAATATGCCTTTTATTTCTAATTAATAATGATTAGATATGTATTTACATTTCCCTATTAATTTGAATTTTATTTCCAAATTATGAGATACCCCTTTTACTCTGATAAACCCATTTTATATATTTTAATGTGGCATTGTTATGCTGCTTAAATTTCAGCGTGGTTTTACATGCCAAAATAATTATTTAGTGAATACCATACCCATTTAATATCAATGGAATTAACTTTATAAAATTATAATTATTTTAATTTGTAATAAAATGTGTTTATTCCAAACAACATGATCATGGAATAAAATATGATGATGAAAAAAATCCATGTTATATAATCTATGTGGAAAACACAATCATGAGAATGAAATGACTATAGCTGGCACACCTAGAATTAAATAGATATCTAATACATTGGGTTATATTTAGTTTCATGAGATGTTATGGGAAATAGGGAATGAACCTTATTAATTAATGTGAATTTTTCTATCAAGGATTCTTAGCAATTATATTTGGCCTATGTTTATAAGGTAGTACTTTATATTGCCTCTATATTTTCTATTTTTCCATTATGTTATCATGTATTATCATGTCTCATTGTTCAGTTTTATTATTACTACTCTTTTTAGGAACCATTTATATTAATTTTTTCTAAATTATATTATCCTATTTAGGTTATTCCTTTTTCCCCTACAAGGATTTATAGATTAAACATTTATTATATATATCACTAGGTTATCCCTTTAAGTATTAAGTGTGATCATGTTAAGGATGTTTTAAATAAAGATTATGTTTTTTCTTTTTAAAATTGATTTCTAATGATCCTAATTCCCAACTACCCTATTCTTATTGATCTTCTAGGTTGTATTAAGTGTAATATTATGTAATAAATCAAGAATTAATCTGCAATAAAGAACATGGTTTTCAAAACATCATGTTTAAACAAAACATGATACTCTCAAAAAATATTTTTTAAACATGAAAATTATAATGTATCCATAAAATTAGAGGTAATGAATTGTATTAACTAAAATATGAAAAATATTCAGTTTCTAGAAATTAATTATTTTTAGTTTTATTAATAATATAAATAATCATTTGAAAGTAAAAAAATGTTTTCTAAAAAATAGTATTGTTTTAATGAAAAGGGTTTCATCGCTTCTTGAATAATTATGATAATATTAATTTTACAAATATGAAAAAAATAGTTTTTTATAATAAATATTTCCCTTCAAATTATAATATCACAATTCCCTTCAAGTAATTTTTTTTATTTTAATGAAAATTTTCATTTTTTCGATTAGAAGCTAAAAATATTGATTTTTATTGAGTCCTTACTTTTCATTTATTTTATTTAAAAAGATAAATTATCTTTTAAATTAGTTTTAATGTAAAATTAGATCAAATAAGTTATATTAAATATAATTTAGAATAGTGAAATAAAGTTCATATTAAATTTTGATGTTAAAACCTTATATACTTATGAAAATGTCTTTTTGGAAACCCCAATTTTACTCACATCTACAGGAATACCTTAATATTAGATTATTCAAACTATTTTAATTTCATGAAAATGATTAAATATATGGAATAAAAATAATTTCAATCGTATATTAATTTAGGCAAAAATTTTTAACAATTATGAATTGTAAAATAAGTTAAAAATTAATTATCACAATTAAGGTAAAAACAGATTTACTAGGGCTTAAAGTAAAAAAGATAACTGTAAAGAAATACCTAAAACAATTTAAAAACTCATTTAATTGAAACTTTAGTTTCTATAATCTCAAAGGTTCAATAATTACCATTTTTAATCTTCTTTAATGATACAAATATATTTGTAAGTGATTATTTTCAAAAATTTCATGTTTTTCATATCCCCCACATATAAAAGGCCACTATATCATTCCCTATTCACACTACTAATGTCCTGTATCCTAGAAAAAAGATATAAAAATCAATAATTAATACCCTAAAATCATACTAGATCCATTTTATGATCATAATTTCATCATAGTATGGCTTTTGGCTTAAACCTGAAGGTGTTCCCCATATTAGAGGGAACGTTCAAAAATAAGAATTTTTATTTTATTTATTCTTCCACCTCCATCAAATTGTATTCAGTTATTAAAATATTATAAAACCCATATCTAATATATAATAAATTTTATTATGCTATTTTATTAACCTATAACCATCTCTATTTCCATAAAATGGGAAATAAAACCATTGATCATGTGTACAATGAACTTCCACCACACGAACCCTTGTAACTGATTTTCCATCAACACCTCTAATTAATATATATAGTGATGGATATAATGTTTCTATATAATATTAGTTATTTAATTATATTTATGGATTTATTATATCACATATAGCATCTTCATTTTCATTTTCGTTTTGTTTAAAATAAGATAGTGTCAATCGTGTGTACGGAGGACTACCGCCTTGTGAAGCGATATGATTCATTTTTCACATAAAACTACAGTAAATATAATATGGATAAATATAATTAATTTATTTGATATATGTGGAATGATATAGATTTCAAAAAATTAATATATCATATACTTCTTTAACCTTTAACCCATTGAGGGAATTATATCATCACCCATGCGTACGTAAGGCCTACCTCTTCCATGAAGTGATGCAATTGATTTTTCAGTACCACATTTTAAGAATTTTTATAATAATATATAAACTTACTAAATAAATTTTTTATAACATTATTATAATTCTAGAGATAATATATTTATTTTCTATGTATATGAACTGGAACATTCATTACAAAACATGCATATAGAAATTAGGTAATTAATGTACAAAACAATAAAGATTGTAAAATATAATTTACAAATAGAAATTAAAATGTTATAAAAGGATCATATATTATTTTATAAATAGTATTATGTTTCTTTAATAAATTAATAATGTTCCTAAATCCATTATACATGTGTTTAGAAATCAATCTATTAATGGAACACAAGAGGTAAGGGACTACATCTCAATTTCCTTTAATTGAGTTTTATTTTATTATTGTGAAACAAATTTCATTTATTTATCATCAATACAAACCTTTATTACATTTAACATCATTAATCCTTAATAATTCATGGAATTTTATGTTTTAATTTTAATTATTTCTTCTAATTGTATTTTACTTGAACATTACTAAGTAGAAAAGGACCTCATCTCAATTTCCCTTCATTGAGAAATAATTTATTATTTTGCACTTAATTTAAATTATATGGTTTAAATACTTCCCCTTTTAAATATAATATCACGAATCCTTCATACATAATTTTATTTTTACCTTTAAATTTGAATTATATCATCCAATGGGATTTTACTTGAAGTAAAGAAGTAGTAATGTATTTCGTCTCAATTTCTATTTCATTGTGACATTTTGGTTAAAATGATCCTATTAAATTTTATTTGGATTATATAAATCCATATAAAATTAATATATATTTATTTTTGATGATTAATATTTGATTTTAGCTTAATTATCCAAGGGGTTAAAATTAAAAAGTTACCAATGAGGTATAAATTATTGTGCATTATAACATCATTTTTTGATTGATTACATTATCTTGAAATAATGTTTTACTTCTAATCATTTTATATTGGAAATCACATTCACAATAAATATACGTATTATTTTTATCATGAATGAGAATATTTCTAAAACAGCATACCATTTTTGTGTATGGTGATTACATTGAAAATTATTTGATTAATTGGAGAAATGTTGATAGATCCATATTATTTACTCAATACAGATATTTGATAATAAGAAATATTGATTCATTAATTATATATATTATTTGTTATATTAGGAATCATTTGAACATATAGTTACCAGTAGAGACTACCTTTTAATAGCCCCTTAATTAATTGACAGGTCTCATGAGAAAAATCAATTGTCCAACTCTGATGGATTTTTACAAAGTATTTTTAAACTATCTTCAAAAAATTCTTCACATTAGAAGTATTCATGATGCCTCAAATCACTATATATAATAATTAATCATTTCCTTTATTTATAATTTTATTATTATTATTATCCATGATATTCATGTAGTGATAATATCTCTTGATGCATTTTATTTTTATTTTATAAATTAAATGAAATGTGTTTTATGTTATTTACCTTTCCATATTGATAATTCTGTATTCAATTATGACAGTCAAGTTATCTATTAAAGTAATTATGTGTTCAGTAATTCACATATAAATAATGATTTTAATTTTTATTTTATGATAGATCATATTGTATGTAACCCTTACTGATCATTTAATCTCACCTATATTCTACTTCCTTTCCCTGATATATAAAAAAGAATTATTCGAATGGGATCAATGATGCCAAATTTGTTCCATTACGGTGCTATGTATTTTATTTATATATGTAAATTGGGAATCATGTATGTATCTTCTTCTCTAAAACTACTGAAAATCAATCCTTTTTTATTTAAACCATCATATCTAAGAGAATGTTATAACGTAGGTACTGGCTCTGGGTTATTTAATGTGGGATCATAATAGTTGGTATCTGAATAATTTTAGTACAAAACATTATACCTAGATTAAGGAAAACATATATTTTAGAAAATATCTCTATGATATACTTTCATTGTATGAATATATGAACATATAAATGTTTTAGTATGCAATAGATTATTTGGTTTTACCTAGAAATAAATCCTTCGATAGATAATACAAGATGACGTTGTTTCGTGATATCTATATTTTATATAAAATTTTTCTTGTTTTTTATATATGTTTAATTCAGGTATTAATTGATTCAACATGAAATGACACTCAGATATTGATTGTTTTTTATTCTGATGCAAGATCGATAATCAGAGTATATGATGGAAAATAGGAAAATTAAGGAACACGAAGGAATATTATATCAAGACACACTATAGATCAATGAAAAAAAAGAAATTGGAAATGAATCTAGGATTAATTATTGAATCCTAAAGATCAATATTTCTATTGAATTATGGGTTCACACAATTTACGACTTTCACATTATGTTTATGAGGCTTATAAATTAACCAAAAAAGGATTTCAACCCTGTGAATTGATTTTACATATTTTGAATCGAAAGTACCCAATGTGTATTCCATAATAAATTTATCGAGGAGACAATGTACAGCCCATGAAAACCATTTACAAGACATAAACCTTGTAATTGACATGAATCTCATTTAAACATAGGGAATGAATCAAATCTAAATCATATCTAAGATACAAGCTGCGAGATTCATGATATCCAATATCCTTGGAGGCCTTAATGGATCTGAAGTACACGATGTGAATCCCAATTACACTTCATATAAATGTCACAATAGAAAATAGTTAATGAATTTACATGATTTTACTTTCTTACATGTAATGAACAACTCAAGACAATATATATCTAAGAACCCTTTATGTTATTGGATAGTTGGGATTCCCGAACCTTGTTTTTATTTATTTCTTATTTCTTTCCCTTTTTCTTTCCCGTTTTCTTCAATTGATTTATTTTATTTTATTATTCAATCTGTAATTTCTTATTTTTAATCTATTACTCATTTATTTTCTGTTTTCTTTTCTAATGCCTGAAACCAATAACTTTTGTTCTGAAATGATAATTTTCTTTGTATTCATCATTTTTTATTCACTCCAGTTAGTATGTAATGTATTTTCTATGCATTTAATTTCGGATTAATTAGATTTGTGTTTTTTATATTTCATTTCAATAATTTTGAAATCTGTTTCCTTAATCTTATTTAATATTGTAATGTGCTGCTAATATGCATAGGGTTAGGGGTCAAGAGTAGGGGTATGTTTTATTATAATGAATATCAAAAATAAAAACATGGTTACCATAGGTCTAGTAATTAGGTTTAAATTAATTAATAATCGAATTATTTTTGAACTTCCCATAATATCGAAATTGAAATCAAATGAAACTATCCTAGTTGGAGTTGATCAATCTAGGACCAATAGTTTGTGATGCATTCTTCCTTAAATCCATTCTTCAGAAAATTAGGTTTTTAACTACCTGTTGAAAAAGGAGTAGATTCATGATTATGTATATCCAATTTATTAGACCAAGAACAATGGGAAACCATTTCACTACTTTGAATCCTAATACATATTCATATCCCATAGTATATATAGGATTATACTTTTCCTAAACCATGAAAATGACCATGAAATATATTTTTTTTATACAATAATTTTGTTTATTTATTTATTTATCTTTTATTTTTATTAATATATTAAAACTAATGTTGGGTCGACCTGAACATTGGTATGGAGTTTTCATTGTTTTGTTCCCCACTCTTTGTGGGTTCGAACCCATACTACAACTTTATTATTCCATTTTTTTGTGTAGATTGAGAACAAAGAAATTTTCTAATCTGATTCAATAAGAGTATTTAAATATGTTCTTTGGAAAATTTGTATTTTGGAACTATTTTTTGGTAGTGGTGGAGCAATACAGAAGACTCGAGACTAATTTAATTGTTTAAAGGGTTCTATTATCCCATTTCTAATTATTGATTTCTGTTTAGATATTAAGTTTTTATTTCATTTTTAGAATTATGATTTTAAGGTTTTGGTAATTTTTGGGGTCATGAACGATGATTATTCCTATTACCAAATATTTTCTCCACTAATAGTGTAATATATATTTTGGAATTATACAAAAACATGGGTGGTATTAAATTTGTATGTTTTATAACATTTAGAAACTAGCTCAAAGGATTTTAATTCTTATGATTATGATGAATTCCAATATCGAAAGTTAGGAGAAAATTCTATAAAACCTATAAAAGAGGAAATAAAATTTAAAAATCACGCAGGAAGATCCTTGGATGAGAAGAACTAATAATAAAAAATATCTGAATTATTTGTGTAGTATGTTTGAGTTATTGAACAAATAATGGATTATAATATGTGAAAGTTCAGTGAACAGGGAGAATTGGAAAATAAAATTTATCATTTAATTTAAAAATTAAATTCCCTTATAAATAATCTAGAACTAAATTCTTATATAGGTACTGAGGGACATAGAGATGATTATGATGAAGATTTCGTTGAGGTATTTCAAAATTTCAACACAACAAAAGAAGAAAAAAGGATGATGAGGATGTTAAAGATGAATATATAAAGAATTATGAGATCTATCAATGTGTTGAACCTCCAGATTGTGATAAACAAGAATAAAATTATCCATCCCATCAACGAATACAACCAACCCAAGAGGAAGAGGTGGAAAATGAGGCCCAATATCAAGATGTAATTTTTAAATAAAAAACTAAATAAAATAAAGAAGTTATGGTAGAGAAAGATAATCATAATATCTAGTCCACAATTATTTATTTTTATTTTATGAACATTTTTCCTCAAATTAGAACCCAACACTAGTCAATAAGAACCAAAATTTGAGGAAGAGAAGAACTACCCCTTGTAAAAAATATAGTCAAAATGGAAACAATACAAGATGGTTACCTCTATATCATTTTATAATTAGATGATGATAGAAAAATTAAAATAATATTACAATAAAAAATGAAGCTATTGTGGGAATACTGGTTTTTTAAATTACATTATAAGATATATTTTTTATTTTCACAGCCACTCACCCCATAATTGGTCTATTTATTTGTTTGATCTAATCATTTTTTATTTATTGGGGCACATAATTTGAATATTTTTTATTTTTTCTTCCAATATAATAAAGATGTAGGTTTCATGAGAATAATCTATATAACTATCTCAAATTGTGTACCTGGGTCAGATAAGACCTCTGAAACTCAATCATAAGCGTCAATGGAAATGTAATAATTCATACTTGTTTATATATTTCCACTAATAATTTTTCCACAATATGATATTTAATAAAATAGAGAAATGTGGAAAAATAAATGTAATTGTTTAATGAAATTAATTGAGTAAGATTTACCCAATAAAATTCATGAATTTGTTGTCTTGTTGTCACTAATCTTGTATAAATAAATTATTATGAGAATATTTGTGATATGTTAAAAAATATAAAATTTAATTCCCATAATTAGAAATGATATAAAATTAAATTTTAATAATAAATTTCTTACATTAATGGATACTTTATTGAAAATGATTTCTTATATGATTGGATTTCATAATTTTTATTTCTAAAAGCATACATTGAGTAAACTAGTAAAGGATTTTCATTCCATTATCGGATTGACTTATATTCTATTCCCACTCTAGATAGTATTCTAGAAAAAAATATTTTATAATTTTTTAGAATATTTATTGAGTGAAACATGGGGTATGTAATCATAATTGAATGTGAATTGATATATTCTCAGAGCTATGACTTAAAAAATTCACTTTGGAAATGACTAAGTTATTTTGTTAACAATTTCATTATCCTGATACCCGCACATAGATTTATCACTCTTAACCTATAGAATCAATGGATGTCCCAGTTAGTATTGATACACCTTAAAATCGAATAGTTTCCTTTACTACCCAAATATTTTTATTTTACATGAAATTCAATTAAATGATTGTTGGGAGGAGTTATTTATGGTGGTTGTGAGATTTTTTATCTTTATAGGAGACTGTATTGTGTTTCCATGGGACTCATGTTGATGAAAATTATTCATATTCATTGTAATTCATTTTTGTCTTTTTTTTTGTAAAAAATGGTAAAAAATAAAGATAAAATGTTTTTTAACTTAGGGGAATAAAAAAACCATTACTATATTAATGATTTTTATCATATGTGGTTAGGTTTTGGGTGTATGGTTAATTCCAATCATGTCATTCAAAACCCATAAGAATTTTTTTTGGATGTTTCTCATGTACATAAAAAATCAAAAGTTCTACACCGATGATATCAAAATCCTATGTGGTTAGGTGGTGGAAGTGAGACTAATTTCCGTTATATCTTTCCAAACATTAAATAATGAAAAGAATGATAACAATAGATAGTCTTTTTTCTATATGATTTCATTTTCTATGAGCCTTTACTTTTTCTTTTATGGGTGTATGGGATGAAATTTTATTTTGATGAGGACAATTTTAATTAACTTATATTTAGATTATCTTGTATGATAAATTAAAATTTAGCCACATTTTTAGTCGTACTTGTTTTAAACATGAATTCCAAAAACCAATAACATCAGAAAAATTTGATCCTAATTAGAAATCCTTCATAATTAATTTTGATATTCATGTTTATAGAGTGGAGAAAGGTTATTAAATTCAAGATTATGTTTACGATCATGTAATTTATTTATGATCATAACTCCATTGAAATGATTCCTTAAGTGGTGAGAGGAAAAAATAATTGTGATATAAATAATATATGGAATTTTTGTTGATGAAATATCGAAATCTTCTTCTAATAAGGAGAAATTTTATGAATTGAAGATTATAACTGAAGAATGATTTTTAAATTCCTTATTTCACTTGTTTTGTGATTTTATAATCTTTTGTTATAAATTTTTCTAATGATATTCATAAATTTAAAATTAAATTCTTGATGTATAGACCCTTTATGTTTAGATATTGATATTCTTCTCAAGGTTGAGAAAATACCTCAATGTGGGGGTATTTGATATATCTATTTGATATATATTTCTTGTCTCCCATGATTTACTTATAATAAAATATTTATTATTATTCTATTACTGAGTTTTATTTGTTGTGAAATCATTTTATAATATAAGGAATATTGGAATGAAATTTGGATATATATTGAGGATGAGTCACCAGCAAGGTTGAACCACTATTGAGGTTTAGTCATTATATCTAATTCCTCACCATTGTGGAAAACACATCGTCAGTGTAAAAAATTGGCTATGTACTAAAATATCATACCATCAGCTATGAGTCACTACCAAAACTAAAATATAGTGATGTAGGAAATGAATCACCACCAGAGGATAAATCACCATTGTAATTGAAATTTGAAAATGTGTTCAAATCGCTTACCAAACAAGTTGAGTCACTTCCAGACCTGATTCACTGTTGATGGTAAATTTCATTCTGAGTTGACATTTCAAAAAAATTTGAAATTTCATACAACCAAGATGATTCATTGTTGATACAGACTCACCTCCAAACTTAGTCACCACTATATCCATTCATCACCAGAGACTATTATTATTCAAAAAACTTAGTCCCACTATTTGATTTGTTTTGAATTAAATATTTATAATGGATACATTATAAAATTTAATGCTAAGAGTAATTTTAATTACTATTCGTAATTATTTTTCATAGATGAATTAAAGAATGTGGAATCCCTTAGTATGAGGACGTAAGATATACAGATGTTTTTTCTCTATATGGAAACTCCTAAATTCTTCTAATAATTGAAGGAGAAGACTCAATAATATGTAGATTATAGAGAATCAGTCAATGAACTAGTAGTTGAGATATACAAATAGAGAGATAGAGTTAAAATATCAAGGGACGATTGTTTTACCTTACATAAAACATGTTTACTAGTATTTATCTATAGAATAATTGAATAACATTAAACACTCAGAATACTTCCTACATTAAGAATGAAGAATTTATGACACTCTATTATATTTCAATTTACTAAAACTCAAATTGATTCTCATTTAGAACTACACTCAATGAGTCACAAACTATAGAGAATATCAAATAGAGAAACATGATCTTCTTATACTAAAAAATTCTTTTTTTGTTTGTATTTATTTATAATGTAACGAGTGTTTGTGCTATGTATTTCTAAAATCATACGCTGGCAATTTCACTAAAAATGGAGGACACTAGATATCTTCTAATCACTAATTACTCTTATTTCCCAAATATTTTGGTAGAGGTATATGTGTGACTTGTTTTACATATACTCCAACGATTACTATGGAATAAGACCCTATGTGACCTAGATGGATATTTTCCTATTAAATACCTGATCTAGGTCAAGGAGAATGGTTTGTTTTTATGTAATATTGTTGGAAGCAGGTGATTTCCATGTAGAGAGGATTATATATTATCTTGAGAATGAAACTCTTGTATTCATTTCCACTATGTGTTTTATTTGTTTATTTATATATTTTAAAACCTAATCTATTTTAATCTATAAACAAAACCACTACTTTGATATATAACCATAAGTTTTGTTTATATAATGTTTATATTCAGTAAACTAACTTCCATGGTTAAATTAATTTTAAATATTATTTTAACCGAGTCCTAATAAATCTTTTATAATTATTTTAAAAGATTAAGACATATATCAATATTATTGTTTGGTTAACTTGGATGTTTATAACCAATTTCAGGATTTTATTTAAACCTATTTTCATAGAAATTTTTATTGGATACTCAATTCACCCCACCACCCTACTAAGAAACTTACTCCAACCAACATTTGGTTTCAAAAGATATTATATTTGGAATAAATAATTTTAAAATATTAAAACTATGATTTTTGTCTATTTAAATATAATAAATATCTATTTTTTATAAATTTATTTTTGAAAATGGATAATATACGTGAAGTGGATGCGACCAACAGTCCTCTTGTCTTTAATTGTAATAATTTTGATCATTCTAAAATAAGGATAAAAATGCACATAGAGAGTATCTGTTTTGAAATATGGTCTATTATTAAGGATATATATGGGCTATATAATACTCTTATAAAAGATTGGTATGATGATACTAATCATGCATACAATAATTATTTCAATGAAATGAATTACCCTTTATGTTATTTAGGGGACGGATAATTCATAGAAGTTGTGATTGCGAAATTTATTTTAAAATATGCGATACATTATATATTTCACATGAAGTAAATAAAAATGTTAAGCTGGTGATATTGTATACATAATAATTAAATATTATATATGCAAGATAATGATAGATGCATTAATTTATGACATGTATATCTAGTTCAATGAAATTTTGAACACAGTGATCTCCATGGGAAATCCAGTATTAGACAATGATCAGATTATAAGAATGATAAAATGACATCTTTAAATAAAAATAGGGATATCTATTTCAATCATAGAATCCATTTATATTAGAAATATTCCAATTAAGGAGTTAATTTTTTCATTAATTGTGTACGATGAAAAGGGAAAATTCAATAGATAAGAGGATGGTGCATTGAAAAGAAATTCATTTTATTTTAAGTCTAATACATCTAAAAAAATCAAAGGAAAATATACAAGATGAATGTTCCAACGATAGTGAGTCACCACCTCACAGTGATGTGGAAATGGACCATCTTGCTAAAAGGAAAAAAAGTTATAAAGAGAGAGGAAATGTTTCATTAATACAAGTTATAATAGAATGTATGATAGAAAAGAAAACTTGAATAAAGATTGGAAATGTTATGATAATACAAATGAGATATCATTTTATAAATTAATTCACAAAGGACAAGTAAAATATTAATGAAAAAAAAAAATACAAAAAGAAATATGAGTACAAGGACATAAAATTCGAGAAATCCCATAAATAAACATGTAGTGCCTATAAAGATAGCTCTAGTGACTTGTTATCTACTTCTAAATTGAAGTATAATAGAGACAACATGTGTTTCGTGACTAATACCACTAAGATGAATAATGTATCACTTGTGATTATTTCAGACCATTCTGAAAATGAACCAACTTTTGATGATATGACAATAGAAGAAATGTTTGATTACTGTAGAATTCTTGAGGACACATTCAGTAAATGTAAAGATAAATATAACATTCTAAAAAAATTAATTGTTTATATTCTAATACTAAATATTTCCTTGATATATAAAGAATGGATAGCTATTAAGGGACATTACTATACATAAATTGTATATAGAACAACTAAATTTGTATTTAGAAAATCTTACCAAATGAAGAAAAAAAATGACACAAATTCTAGCTAAATAGATTGATCCAAACTATGTAACAGGATAAGGATACCAACCTAGACAGATAAAAATATTTAATATCACATTTGTACAAAAAATTGATTCTGAATGTTCTTCTACTAGTTTTAACACATTGAAATTATAATTTAAGAATTTTGTATTTCATAGCACATATCAAATGCATAACCTAGAACATGAGAAAATATAATATCACAAGAATTTATAATTTACTTAGTTTTTTTAATAGACTTAATTATTCTACATATTTTAATTCACTCAACACTGAGTTATCTTGTGTTACATGTAAGAGTATATTTCTTCGATTGCATGCATTACACAAAATATCATGTTTTAACGAGTGCAAGTATATTATTAAAATATTATTATATAATATAATAAGATATAACCTAGCTGTTAAATTTTTGGTTATAAATAAAATTAACAATATTATGAAATATATGGTTTATAGATATATAAAATTAATGTAGTGGTTAAATGTTAATTATGAATGAATATGGAAACCAATTGAATATATTGTAAAATGTAATTATAATTATGTGAACACAGATTTTATACCCTAATAAATTAAATTGATTAAAATTAGTGAAAGATATTAATATAACATATATATTATTTATTCGATAAAATATTTTTTAAATTAATCCAATAGTATTTACTGGATCAAGATAAAACCCCTATTTTATACATAAAATACTATATTTTTTGTATAAGCAGTTTTGATGAATTTTAATGGTTAACCCATTTTTAATATAAATTTTGACTATTTTATAAATTTTATATGTCAAAATAAACTTAATATTTTAAATCTAAACATAAAAATCAGGTTATATTTAATTTTTGATATTTTCATAAACATATCATTTTTAATAAATGGTCATATTAATTTTTTCCACTTATATGATTGGAATTTGGAAAAATCATTCCATTTTTGGAATCATAATAATTTCTAATTTCAAACAAGGACACATTATATTATTACCAAAAATATTAGTGAAATTATTTAAAATTAATTATAATTATTAAGGAAAAATTTAGGCTAATACAATACTAAACCTCATTATTAAATGCCCAAATGACGTAAAAACATGTCCCAAATACATTAGATTTCCATATTTCAACCCTATCATCCCTTTTGTTGAATTGGGTCAATTATTGTATCCACATGCAATGTAAAAAATGTGTATTAAATTCAATTGTGAAAATATTGCAAGAATGCCCCTCCTCCTCCACTATAAAAGGGCCTCCTCTCCTCCCACTTCCTCTCACATCTCAAAACACTTATGTTCTTCCATGATCTTCCCAAATACCTTACAAAAATCCCTATAATCATCATAGAATCCTCCCCATTAGCATAAATCCATCCAAGAAGTCCTTTTTGCACCATCATAAGAATGTTACCCGATTATGAGGTAACATATTCCCTCAAGGTCTCTAGTTTTATTTCCATTATACACCCCCTAAAATCTATTTATTCTATTCCCATATAAAAAAATCTGTATCATAAATATAAAATTATTTTTTCATGTTAAGGTTTCAACCTAAACATACATGTGTCCTCATCTAATGGGTAACGAATATACTTCTTCTATGTATGGTGAACCACTGCCTCACGAAATGACGATTTTTCATTTTTACTTTACCACATATCATGGTGGACATCATGATACAAAATATATTTATATATGTTATATATGATATTTATAATTCTATTCTTCTTCATTATTTTTTATTTAGAACATACCTTTATTCATTTAATCTTCTATAATACGATAATTTAGTTTATGGAAGTGTGGACTATCGCCCCTCAAAGTGATTTGACTCCTTCATTCCATATATGGACTATACAAAATATTTATTTATAAAACTATGTAACATATATAATTTAGATCTAATAATGGAATAAGAATATATATGTATCATTTTTTCATTCTATTAATGAAAAAAACAAATGGATGAAGTGTTCATGCATATATACAACCTACCGTCTCCATGGATGGTGTACTTCATTTCTAATCTACAAATATAAAGGAAAGCTATAAATACATATATAATAAATAAAAATTATAATTAATTCATTTTTTAAATTTTGGAGAAGATTAAATCATGAATTAATTAATTGGAAAAAAATCACAAGTCAAAGCGTACTTAAAGAAACAGGGCAATTAAGATTGAAAATTGTTAAAATAATGAATGAGTGTTAACAAATGAGTAATAAAATATTGTAAGAAGTTAATATATGAAAATATTAACATGATTATAGTCATGTTATAAGTGATTGAGATATTTTGAAAACTACTATATAGAATAATAATTACAAAACAATGAAAGGAATGTTAAGGTAAGGTTATATCATATCGATTTACATTCCATTGAGAATTACCTACTATTATACCTAAATTCACTTTTATTTCTTGTATAAAATACCATTATAATTTTCTAAAATGAATCCTATTATTATTATAATAATTTAGCTTTCATTTAGTTTCATAACATTATGGATATTATGATTTATGTTTTCCAAAGTGGTATGGGACACTTTGGAATGTTTGAAGATTATTCTCAACAATAATGTTCTCAATGATTGTCTATGACATATAACTTACATTTCTGATTATTAAATTTCTCTTGAAACAGTCTATTTATTGTAATCATTTTTCATCATAAAGTACATTTAATATCTATATTCTCACACAATGGATATTATTATTTCCTAAACCATATATCATTTAACATACATTGTTCAATTTGACAGCTATTTGATTAATTGGGAATTATTGATAAATCTGTATCGTCAATTTAATATGGATACATTTTGATAAATAACATTATTTATTCAATATATTATTAATTATTTAAATATGAAATAAATGGGTTGTGGAACATCTATGATAATCCCTACGGGTTGGGGATTGGTCAATGCAAATCCCTCGATGCATAAGTTGTCTTAGGGGGTTAATTAGTTGTCCAAATAGACTAACTATCTCATGATGGTAAAGGTATCATGTGCCTGGGAAATGTGACATACAATAATAATGATTCTTTATATTGAGAATTCTATTATTATTAATCCAATATATTTTTTTTCTATATATCTATGGATAAATTTTATTTTTAGTTCATTGATTTAATGGCATGTGTTTTTAGTTTATTACCTTTCCATATTGATATTTCATTATCTAGTTATTTTAATGGAATCTATTATCAATTAAATACAATGGAATGTTAATTTATTCCTATTTATTCATTATTTATTTCACTTTATGTACCGTTACTTTTCATTTGTGCTCACCCTTATTATGTTTCCTTTCCCAATGTTATGAAGAGGAAATACATGAATTATCTTTCAAGGATAAAGTATATTTTCATTGTAAGTGTAATGGTTTTTATTAATTATTTACCCATGTATTATGGGTATCATTTATATAATCTATGTTTATATGACTTCTAAATTGGTTGGTCCATCATGATTTTTTTCATTGTAAACATGCCAATGTAATAACATAATGCACTAACACCAAGTGTCTATGGTCATGGAATTACAGTTGGCATAATGGGAGGCTTAACAGTAACCTTTAAAAATGGATTTATAAAAAATAGATTTTGGAGAACAATCATAAGATATAAATTTGGGATAGTTAATCAAGAACATCCTAGAATTTTTTAAAGGTAATTATTATATGGGTATTCAATTAAATACATCCCTATCAGGATACTACATGTAGATGTGGTTCTCTAAAAGATTACCTAAGGGTTACAACTCCAAAATTTTGTTCCAAGACTAACTCGGGGTAATATGGAACATGCAAATGGGCCTTAATGTGCACCTAGTTTGACACTCTAGTGATATAAACATGTTATAGTTTAAATTTTATTTATTTTTCATTATGAAGGATTTAAAAGTAATGATTTACCCAAAGTAACCAATGATTAGGATTTTAGTATTCATGATGCATAAATTTTTGTTATGTGCTCTACCATATTTAGATTTGTAGAATGTTTATAATTTTAGGTGATAGTATGGAATATTCCATTGTTTATATATGGTGAATGGAAGGAATAATAGTATCAATACTCATAGCCAATGCAGAGGTGGACCTCGTGAGAAATTAAGTGAAGCTTGTACTAAAACTGATCCAGTTATAGATATATTAGGGAATCATAGTTAGATTATGGAAAATAATCATTCCCAAATAGAGAAAACTATTACACGTTTAGAATTTCCTATGTTGGATTGATTTATACATAATAATACCCAATTGATTAGTGGGACTACTAAAATAACAATTATTGAGAAATGGATTATGTCTTTAGAGAAGTTATTTATGTATTTATAATGAAACAAAAAAAAGGTTACACTTGTGACCTATTATCTCCAAGGTGATACTGATAATTTTTCTCCTCTCATCTAGAATAAATTTGAGGAATAATAAATTTAATAGATGTAATGACCAACATTTAAGGATAAATTCATTGATAAATACTTCCGTGTTGATCGAAAAATTGAGATAAATAGGAAGCTCATTAGCTTAAAGAAGATATAAAAAGAAAGCGTTTCATATTATAAAGCTATCATTTCAAGGTCATACATGTATTCTATATAGTTTATATGCAACATGGAGTTCATGATCGACCACATTGTTTAAGGTATTGAGACAAATATTTGAATTTAACAACCCTAGATTTTATGAGATATATTATTTTTAATTTATTTCATATCTTATATTGTACGCTACACCAAGATTATCTTGCGCTATACGCAACCCCTTATTATCTTGTATTATATGAAACACTATTCTTGTATTGTGTTGCACACAATTTCAAGTTTGTTTAATAGTAATTATTCTACGCAACATTGAGTGTATATATATATATATATATTCAATTTATAAATAAAATATGGTTGGATTCTGTTATAGGCAACAACAAAGGAGTCTTGCACTACACGCAACCCTGACTTGGCTTGCATTACACTCAATCAAGACCTTCCTCGATAGCGTGTGTACTATGCAATTCTGAGTTTCACAAAACGAGATATTGTTATAATATTATTATGAACTAGCCGTTATGAATAGTAATACCCACTTTTTGAAATTTTATATATTTTATCTTTCAAAATGGATTCCATTTTTGGATTTGGAATATCGAAATTTTTCTAGGGTGAATTTCTGGTATTTTTTTGAAAATCTTCAATTTTGGATGAATAGTGAAAACAACGGGTTACTATTTCAAAACTGACTTTTTATTTAAATAATTATTTATTTTATTTAAATTTTTTTCAGGTAAAAATTGATATATAATACCCATATAAGTTCAATTTAATTCATTGGAGTCATTTTATAATAATTCTAGATATATATAAATTTTATTGAACTTTTCACCATCATTTACCCACCTCATAGGAGAATTTGAAAATTTACATAAAACATAATTTTCCCGCTTCTATGAGAGGAATTTTGAAAATCTGAGAGACACGGTTAATATCAAGGAGTAAAATGAGGTTCAATAAGATAAAAATATTTTTTTATGAATAGTAACTTTCTACTTATATTTACCACAGTTATAAGTAAATAGGCTAATTATGGGTAAAAATGATATTCTTATTACTCTATCACATGTCCTAATTCTATTGGAAAAGTATAATTCGAAAAAAAACAACCATATGAATATAATATTATCATTTAGGTCCACTTGGATTAGAGTAGTACATTTATTATTATTTAATTCAAAGAAGGGTTAAAAGAGTTAAAATAAAAGTTTAATAACTAAAACATTTTTAATATAGGGTTATACATACGATAAATTCAACTATAAATATTAATTAGAAATATAAAAATATTTCCTACATTATTGTAGTTTATTTATAATTTTTAGACATTAAATAAGTTAATTTATTTGGGACACAATGATGAATGAGTAATTACCTTATTAATGAAAGGTTACCATAATTGATATTATAAATACCCAAAAAAATGTAATTTGAGACTTTTTAGGAATTCAAATAATTTTCTAGGTTAATATGACATGTTAGTATTGATTTAAATAAATGTTTTTGAACTAAGCATGTTGTTATGATTTTCAAGAAAATAAATTACCAAATAGTGTCAAAATTGACATAAAATAGTTTTTAAAACAAATATTATAATATTAACTGTTATTCTATTCCTAAAAATATAAGGTTTTGAAATATTACTTAGATAATGTTATATATATTAATAATGAACCACGTTGGGTTTGTTTTTTCTTTTTATAGTAAGTTTTTTAACCATATAGTGTAATAAAACATGAAGACACGATAAAAGTTAAATTATTTAACTCAGAGTTAAATCTAAAAGATAAGTTTAAAATAGTAACCTAAACTTGTCTAAAACCTATTGTTTGAGAGAATTGAAACCCATATTTACATTATCTTCAAAATAAATCAATTTTGAACTATTTTAAATCGAATATGACTTTATTATAAAATAATATTTTATGTTTTTTCTAAGGTGCCCCTCTCCTCCCTTATAAAAGGGCACCTCCTCCCTCTTCCCTTTACACAATTTGGAGCCTTCAATATTGTCCAACCCCTACCCATATCCCTTATAAACATCCATATAAAAATTTTAGAGGTTATTGTATCCTCAAAAGACCAACTCTAGTTCCCTAAGAAGAAGTTTAATGGAGGTGTGTCGAGGAAGAGGTAATCTCTTCTACCGACTCTATCAAGTTTCATTCTTCTTCTACTTCCTCTTATTTAGTTGTTTCATTATAAAGTAATAACATCAGTATTAATTATATACTGATATGTTATTATAAATATGAAACAACCCTATTTCACATTTTATCCATCCTACATAAAACAAAATCACCGTGCATGCGTACGTACGGAATATCGTCTCCATGCTGTGGTGTAATCAGTTTTTTCCCCACCACCTTACTTGGATGGGTATAATGGTGTAAAGAATAACTATATATGATTATTATAACATCATACAAGTTCTAAGATATTATATCATCCACCCCCATTCCATTTAATAAATATGGGAATGATATCATCGCTCGTGTGTACATACGAATTATCATCTCCACGACGCAATGAGATTCATTTTCCATGTTAAGAATTAAAAAATTATTATAAATTATATATATAATAAGTAATCATGAAATATATGACATAATAATTCTACTGAATTTATTTATATATATATGTATGTCATCTATTTAATTCCATTCAATTCAATAAGGAAACCAAAAACAGTATTCATATGTACATACGGCCTACCGTCTCCATAAACGGTGTATTTCATTCCATTTATCGATCTATTATATATATGTATATTATGAATTTATATTATATATAAATAATGTTTTATATTCTGGAATTAGGTAATCATGATCTAAGTAATCATATTAATAATTACATGTCAAAACATGAAAGTTAAATGAAATGATTTTACCCAAAACGCTACTTTAACATGGAATTGACAAATGAACGGATAATAGAAAGTCGTTGGTGAATCAAATATGATATCATAAATATTATTATGGTTCTGTTAAAAGTTAATAATATGTTTAAACACACTATACATGAGTCTCGGACTCATATAGAATAAATCGGACATAAGATAAGTGATAATTATTCCAATCTCATTCTTATCCGAGATTTTTTATTCGTAAGTATTTACTGGGGTTATGTTTATTATCCATGTCCATATGTTCTCAAAATATTTTCATAAAATGTTTACTTTTATTCCATGTATTTTTAAAGTCATTTTAACCATTTTTTACATTTACCACATAATATGGAAGGAATCTTTTTTATGTTTACCATACGAGGTACTTTTTGACTTTTCTGACAAAAGTACGAGGAGAATGTTTTTTACTTATACGGCATGAATGGATTTTTACGGTTTCATAACGCCTTATTTTCTTGAAGAATACTCTACAATATTTAATTACTAATTTCAAAATAATCCTTTTGTTTTAAAATGTCAAGGAATTTTGTGGAAAGAAAATGATTTTGAATAAGAAAGGATATTTTCCTCAAGAATCCATTTCATGTGTTTTATCAAAACCATTTTCCTTATAAGATGACATTATTTAGTATGATTATGTTTCATGTATAATGCCTCTATTATTTTCATGTCTTTATTATTCTTATGATGAAATGATATCCATTTGTTTTATATGGATTACGTTATGATGGGATGATGTTTATGAAACCCATTTTATTCTTTTGGTTATGATAAATGCTTTATGTTTATTTTGTGGCACAAGTAAGAATGATTTCATTATGAGATTGGTGGGACCTATATCTCCCTCTAATTCATTGGGTGAAGATTTATATCTCATGAGATAGACATGGCTGGAATGGTATGTTAATCTGGTTCAGTGTTACAGGACTGGAACGAGGAGTGAACTCGATTCAGAAAGGGACATTGTCCACTAAGATGGTCTTGGCAGCAATGCCTTGGCTACTATGGAAATCATATAATGTGATTAATGTTTTTTCACAATTATATGTTATATTACCATGCTATTTTATCATTATTGATGTTCCTTTATGATATATTCCTTAAGTAATTCCAAGATTTATATCTTTTCTCAAGTCTTTGATGTTTATATTTTATGTTCATGTTTTTGATTTCAAATGTTTATGGATTGTTCTATGTTCTCTATGTTTATCTTTACTGAGAATTTGAGCTCACCCTTTTTATGTTTTCTTTTCCCCAGGATTTAAAGAAAGGTTTTTGGTAAGAAAACAAATAGGCGAAGATCCTCAGGGGGGATGTTGAAGATCTTTCACCGCGATTAGAATACTATATACCGAGTTTCCAAAGACGCTAAACTATTACGGTCCTTGTGGGTCAGTTTTTGTTATGTATTAAGTATTTCTAAAAAGTAATGTAATTTCCATGTATGTCAAGCTTTGGGTCTCTATAGTTGGTATCAAAGGAAAGGTTTAGTCAACCTTTGGAAACTATGATGCAAAAACATTAGTGAGATCTATAGAGATATTTTTAAGGTATGTATAGGGATGTCCCTAAGGTTTACTATAACTATAGGTTACAGTCCTAGAGTTATATTGACGATCATGAATAACCTAAGGTGAACCTAAGTTGTCATGGATTAAAGAATGTATGATAAGTTAGACATCCCATAAGTGACTTTTAATGATTATGTGGTTCCTCGTTATTTTAACTATTTCTTACACTATGGTTTCTGGTTTTAGTCAATGGAGGGAACCAGAAGGAATTTGGTCAACATTGAATCCAGTGGACAAATTGGTGACTATGAGCAACGAAATTGCGTAATGCCTAGAATGAAATATTTTGTGATTATTCTGAATCAGTCATCACAATATATGATTAACAAGGTGAACTTTAGTGGTATTCCTAATTCATAAAATAAGAGGAAGAAGGGCTTTTATGCCTGTTCGCATGTTGAGGAGCATAGAGAAAGGGAGATTGAGATTTCTAAAGAAGGGAAGAAGAACCTTTATGAATACATAAAATGGAGGGGAAGATGTTATTTATGTGGAGAGAAGGGTCATAGAGTTATAGACTATTATGGAGTTCAATGTCTTATTTGTGGAGAACATGGGAATTACCCAACTCAGCTCCCTGACCTAAGAGGTTACTTCTAAATCAAAGAAGGACTTATTCCATGAAAATCATTAAAGAGGATGGATTGAAGTGTTTATGTATTGGTATTCAAGAATAATGTGGTTGAGGTATATTTATGGTATATTGTAATATCTATGTATTGGTCCATTGTGGTTTTCCATAAGAATATGGCATCAGTAACCATGAAACGTGATTGAAATATTACTCAAAAGTAGAAGGTATGCGCATAATGAAGGGATAAAGAGAAAATATTATGTTTTATAGTATTCATGATCTCATGACTGATATAAGGACAAAGTGATATCATGGTTTGAGTATAATGAACTTTTGGGATTTTGGTATGTGGAATGAGATATCTTTTGACAGCATTCATGTTTTCACTAAGGTTCTATAGTAATTAATGTTGCAAGATAATACAAGATTATGGTATTCACATGTATGGAATGCGATCAACAAGATATATCTTGTGATATATGAGGGATAAATGATGGTATTCACATGCTCGGTAGATGACATTTCTAGTAATTGTTTTCTTTATACTTTGAGCTTAGAGAGAAGTATTTTGGATAAGCCGAAAGATTGAAATGAATTAATTTAGACATAAGTTAGTATTGTTTAAGGATATAACATTTTCAATATTATTTATGGAATTTTATAATAATGTAGTTTTAGAAAAATGGAAAACCTGCAGGATGGGCGATAACCCGTCGCGTCGGACAAGGTTGTGGGAATCAAAACCACAACCGAAGTGTGACAGGACTTTATCGCCTACCACTGGCCTAATGGAAGTCCCTGGTTAGTAGAAACTAGTTTTATTTTATTAAGCGGTACGATAGATGAAGTATAAGTCCATTTTAGGAACTATATACGATTAATCTCACCATAGGCGGACTTATGTATATAACTTTTTCTAACCTTATGTTTGAGATTCAGGGAATGACCTATAATTCAATCGCTTGATCTGCTAACACTTCACGGAAGACAAATTAAACTTCAATTCATTTTGAGATGAAGTGGAAATTGTTCAAGTCACAAACAAGAGTGAGAATGTACCAAAATCATGTAAGTATTTCTTCTAATTCAAAATTTTTCTACTTTAGAGAAATGATATTGAAAACCAAAAATGTTGCCCTAGTGCTCTTATATCTGATGAATCAGATGGTACCTTAGATCATCACAAATTTATGGCTTTGTGACTGTTGTCTTTTTCATTTCCATATCTTCTACCACTCTCCATCATAACTTGATGGTTAGATTTCTCTTCCAGATCCATATTTTCACCTATGCTCTCTTATGTGGAAACCCAGTGATGAGTTAATTTGGGTAACTGTTATGTCTCATACTTCACTTTTTAAAATTAAGTTTTAGTATTCCTTTTTATGATGTGGGTTTCTATGAAAGAAACTTTCATGTAGTAAACCATTTATAACCCCGATGAATTTTGAGGGTGAAATTCATTTTAAGGGGGGTAGAATGTAACACCCTGATATTTTATGAGATATATTCTTTTTAATTTCTTTCATATCTTCTATTGTATGGTACATCAAGATTATCTTTCACTATAAGCAACACTGTATTATCTTGCAGTATACGTAACAATATTCTTGGATTGTGTTACACATAATTTCAAGTTCGTTTGATAGTAGTTATTCTACAAAACCTTGAGTATATATATATATATATATTCAATGTATAAATAAAATATGGTTGGATTCTGTTATGCGCAACAACAAAGGAGTCTTGCACTACATGAAACCCTGACTTGGCTTGCATTACACGCAATCATGACCTTCCTCGAGAGCGTGTGTAGTACGCAATACCGAGTTTCACTAAACGAGATATTATTATAATATTATTATGAACTAGACATTATGAATAGTAATACCCATTTTTTAAATTTTATAAATATTATCTTTCAAAATGGACATCATTTTTTTATTTAGAATATCGAAATTATCCTAGGCTGATTTTATGGTATTTTTCTGAAAACATTCAATTTTTTATGAATAGTGAAAACACCATGTTAATATTTAAAACCCGACACTTTATTTAAGTAATTATTTATTTTATTTAAATTTATTTTAGGTCAAAATTGATACATAATACCTATTTAAGTTCAATGTAATTCATCGAAGTCATTTTATAATAATTTTAGAGATATAAAAATGTTATTGAACTGTTCGCCGTTTTTTACCCACCTCCTTGGAAAATTTATAATTTTACATAGAACATAATTTTACCGACTCTGTGAGTGGAATTTAGAAAATTCGAGAGACACGGTTAATATCAAGGAGTATAATGAGGTTCAATAAGATAAAAATAATTTTTGGTGAATAGTAACTTCTTACCTTTATTTACCACAATTAAAAGTAAATAGGGTAATTAACGGTAAAAATGATATTATTATTACCGTAACACATGTCATAATTCTATTGGATAAGTATAATTCGAAAAAAAAACAACCTTAGGAATATAATATTATCATTTATCTCCACTTGGATTAGATTAGGACATTTATTATTATTTAATTCAAATAAGAGTTAAAATAGTTAAAATCAAAGTTTAATAATTAAAACATTTTTAATATTGGGTTATACATAAGATAAATTCGACTATAAATATTCATTAGAAAGATAAAATGATTGGATACATAATGGTATTTTATTCATAATTTTTAGAAATTAAATAAGTTAATTTATTTATGAAATAATGATGATGCAGTAATTACCTTATTAATGAAATATTAACATAATTGATATTATAAATACTGAAATAAATGTAATTTGAGACTTTTTATGAATTACAATAATTTTATAGGATAATATGACATGGTAGTGTTGATATAAGTTATTGTTTTCGAACAAATCATGCTGTTATGATTTCAACAAAAATCAATTACCAAATAGTGTCAAAAATGACATAAAATAGTTTTTAAAAAAAGATATTATATTATTAATTGTTAGTCTATTCCTAAAAATCTAAGGTTCGGAAAAATAACGTATATAAGGTTATATATATTATTAATTAACCCCTTGGAGTTATTTTGGCTTATTATTGTATCTTTATTAACCATATAGTGTAAGACAACCAGAAGACACAGTAGAAGTTAAATTATTTAATATATAGTTAAATCTAAATGATAAGGTTAAAATAGTATCCTAAACATGTCTAAAACCTACTGTTTGAGATTATTTCGACCCATCCCCACTTTATCTTATAAATAAATCAATTTAGAGATATTATAAACTGAATATGACTTTATTATAAAATAATATTTTTAGTTTTTCCTAAGGTGCCCCTCTCTTCCCTTATAAAAGGGCACCTCCTCCCTCTTCTCTTTACACAATTTTGAGCCATCATGATCGGCCAAAACCTGCCCATTTCCCTTATCAACATCCCTATAAACATTTTATAGGTTTTGGTCTCCTAAAAAGACCAACTCTAGTTCCCTATGAATAATTTTAATGGAGGTGTGTCGAGGAAGAGTTAATCTCTTATACCGACTCTTTAAGGTTTCTTTCTTCTTCTACATCCTCTTCTTTAGTTGTTTCATTATAAAGTAATAAAATAATTATTAATTATATACTGATATATTATTTTAAATATGAAAAAAAATTATTTCACCTTTTATCCATCCTATGGAAAACAAAATCACCACGCGTTTGAATGTACAGAATACCGTCTCTACGTCGTGGTGTAATCTGTTTTCCCACCACCACCTTACTTGGATAGGTATAATGGTGTAAAGAATAAATATATATGATTATTATAACATCATACAGATTCTAATATATTATATCATCCACTCCCATTCCATTCAATAAATATGGGAACGATATCATCGCTCGTGCGTACATATGGATTACTGTCTCCACGACGCGATGAGATTCATTTTCCGTGTTAACAATTCAAGAATGATTATAAAGTATATATAATAATTAATCATGAAATATATGAAATAATAATGCTGATAGACTTATATATATATATATATATATATATATATATATCATCTACTTAATTCCATTCAATTCAATAAGGAAACGAAAAATAGCGTTCATGCATACGTACTGCCTACCGTCTCCATGAACGGTGTATTTCTTTACATTTATCGATCTATTATATATATGTATATTCTGTATATATATTATATAGAAATCATGTTTTATATTCTAGAATTATGTAATCATGATCTAAGTAATCATATTAATAATTACAAGTCAAAACACGGACGATAAATGAAACGATTTTACCTAAAACGCTGCTTTAACATGGAATTGACAAATGAACGGATAATATAATGTCATAAGTGAATCATATATGATATAATAAATATGATTATGGTTGTGTTACAAGTTAATAATATTTTTAAACACACTATACAGTAGTCTCAGACACATACGGATGAAATTAGACATTAGGTAAGGGATAATTATTCCTTTCTCATTCTTATCCGAGATTGTTTATTCGTAAGTATTTACTAGGGTTATGTTTATTATCCATGTCCATATGTTCTCGAAATGTTTTCATAAAATGTTTACCTTTCTTCCATGTATGTTTAAATTCATTTTTACCCTTTTTTTACTTTTACCACATTTTATGGAGAGAATGTTTCTTTTATTTACCATACGAGGTACTTTTTGACTTTTCCGACAAAAGTACGAGGAGAATGTTTATTTACTTATATGGAAAGAACGAATTTTTAGGGTTTCATGGCACATTATTTTCATGAATCTTACTATAAAATATTTAATGTCTATTTTCAAAAAAAATCTTTTTCATTTAATATTTCATCGAATTTTTTGAAAAGAATATGATTTTTAAGAAGAAAGGATATTTTCCTCAAAAATTAATTTCAAGTGTTTTATCAAAACCATTTCCCTTATAAGATGACCTTATCTAGTATGATTATGTTTCAAGTATATTGTCTCTATTATTTTCATGGATTGATTATTCTTATGATGAAATGATATCCATTTGTTTTATATGGATTACGTTATGTTGGGATGATGTTTATGAAAACCATTTTATTCTTTGGGTTGTGATGAATGATTTATGTATATTTTGTGGCACATGTATGAATGATTTAATTATAAGATGGGTGGGACCTATATCTCCCTCCAACGCATTGGGTAAAGATTTATATCTCATTAGATAGACATGGCTGCAATGGTATGTTAATCCGGTTCAGTGTTACAGGACTGGAATGTGGAGTGAACTCAATTCAGAAAGGGCCTTTGTCCAGTAAGATGGTCTTGGAAGCAATGCATTAGCTACTATGGAAATCATATCATGTGGTTAATGGTTTTACACAATTACATGTTTTATTCCCATGAAATTTTATCATGATTGATGCTCCTTTATGATATATTCCTTACGTACGTCTAAGATTTATGTCTTTGCTCAATATTTTGATGTTTAGATTTTATGTTCAAGTTTTTGCATTCAAATGTTTATGGATTGTATTGTGTTATCTATGTTTAACCTTACTGTGCATTTGATCTCACCCTTTTTATGTTTTATTTTCCCTAGGATTTAATGAAAGGTTTAGGTAAGGAAACAAAAAGGGGAAGATCTTTATGGGAGATGTTGAAGATCTTTCACCACGATTAGAATATTATGTTCTGAGTTTCCAAAGACACTAAACTATTACGGTCCTTGTGTGTCTGTTTTTTTATGTATTAAGTATTCCGAAAAAGTAATGTAATGTCCATGTACTTCAATCTTTGGGTCTCTACATTGAAGGGTATTGGTTTCTAATAATTTCTCAACATATGAAAAGATAGTTTTATGTACCCTCAAAACAGAAAATAAATTCTCAAGATCCTAAGTATTCAAGGGAAACTAAGAGAATAAGAGGTCTTCTAAATGACCTGAAAAAGGGAATGGGTCAAAGAAGATGAAGGGAATAAAGGATTTTCCAACATGTGATAACTATGCAAATTATTACCATGGTAAATGATTTAAAGGTTTGAGGTTTTGTTGTAAGTGTGTATAAATGTGTCACCAAGAAAAATAATGAAAAGTGAATAAGGAAAATTCTGATATTTTGTGTTACAACTACAAGTATATGTGTCACTGTGCAAATGAAGCACCCAAACATAAATATAATACACCTATGACGAAGTTATGGGATCAAGGTCTAGCATATTTTATTGAAAAAACTGAAGTGGAATGATTAATGTACTTATTCATTTGGGATCTAATAAATATGATATAAAAGTATTTTATTTATAATCATGAGATTCATAAAATAAATGAGGACTATAACACTATACATTTTCAATAAATATTTTAGAACATGTGTTGAATGGTTCCATGAGAATTTATTCATTATAATGTTAAACATTGTAGAAAAACGTGATTGAGTGGAGGAAACCCATTAATATGTTCCTCGTGTTGAGATAATGATAAAGACATTACTAGTTTGGATAACTGCGAACTACCTTGGAACTAATTAATGACTTGTTGAAATGTGGTCTATGCTATCATTGTTGTGGTTTAAACCACTTCTATATTAAAGTAATATATATAATAACATGTGTCTTACATAAGTAATAATGATGAATGGATGATTCCAATATTGTTTTATGGTAATTTGAGCTATTACCTTAGTTCAGGAAGAAACCTGATGATGTTATTCACATGTTTGGAATGTGAAAATTTATTTATTCTTCATGATGATTAATGGATAGTGATATGTTCATTTTGGAAATTTAGTGACTATATTTCTAAAGCATTGGATTATAGTCTTTTGTAAAATTTCACTATTTATGAAATAGTTTAAGTAGATATTTGGATGAGGTTTTATAGATTGATATATTACATAACATTAAGATTAATATTGTTCTAACAGATGAAGTAGAAGTAGTTCAAGGAATGACCAAAGGATAATATTCGTGTTATAGAAATTTAGTATTAATATTTAACTATATTCTATATGGAGTTAAATAATTAATAAACACCAGGAAAAATTTTCTTGAAACAATAAATGTTTTCCTTGTTCCTTCATTTATAATGAATCAAATGGCCCTTAGATAATCATATATTTAAGGCTTTTTTATTGTAATATTTATCATAATAGTTTTTTCATGCACTCGCAGTCAAATATTAATTGTTATATTTTCTTTTGTATGAATTTTTTCATTTCCCACCTATGTTCTCCTACTACAGAACTTAATTACATGATCATTATACTTTCCATCTTCTTTTATTATGAATTTTTTATATTATCCTTTTTACAATGTGGGTCTATAAAAAATAGATTATTTTAATCACTCCATTACTGATATGAAGTTTAAATTGTGAGTATACATGTTAATTAACATGGGGAGAATATGACACCATGAAATTGTAAAGTAATAATATTGTATTCGATAGCATGTATCACACACATCACCAAGGGCATGAGAGAATATAATATCCCAAGAATTTATAGTCTATTTAGTATTATAAATTGATTCAATATATTCTAAATAATTTAATTCACTCAACACGGATTTATCTTATGTTACGCTCAAGAGTGAATGTCTTTGAATGCTTATATTAAATGCAAGAACGAGTTTTAACGAACAAATGTATATTAACAAAATACCATTATTTAATATAATAATACTTGAAATAGATGATAAATTAGTGGTTATAAATAGTATTGAATAAATTATGAAATATATCTTTTAAAATATATATATATTTAATCCATTGGTTTCAATTTCACTAGAAATTAATATGGAAACATATTTAAAATAAAGGAAAATATTATTATATTTTTTCTCACAAATTTGTTATACCTAAATTAATTAAATTAATTAAAATTAGTGGGTGATATTAATTTTAAAATTTTATATATTTTATATATAAAAATAATCTTTCTATATTAATTAAGGACATAAAAATTATGATAGGATGAATTTTTTATATTGTTTACAAACATGTCAATTTTTTATGAATGGTTTAAAACACTGAATTTTAGTTCAAAACTGCTTTTCTATCTCATTTATTTATAAGGTTAAATACTGTTTTATATTGTTTTTAAAGTATAATTAGAAAATATTTTTATCAATTAGTTCAATTAAAGTCATTTCAATAAATATCACATTGAAATTGATTATAAAAAACTAGAAAACTCATGGACTTTTTACCTTAAAAACCTACATTGTAATCCATTATGTGGCATAAAATTTAAATTAATTTCTACCACATCACTGATCGGAATTTTTGAAAAAATATTCCATATTTGGAATAAACATAATATATAATATCTAACTAGGACAACTTATTTTTTCACCAAAAAAACTAGTGAAGGTAATTAAAATTAATTATAATTATTAATGTAAAATTAAGTCTAATGTAAGACTAAACCTTATTCTTAAGGGCCTAAATGACTTAGAAACTTGTCCAAAAGACGTTTTATGAACATATTTTGACCCTATAATTCCATTTCTATAATTGTTTTACATTATTGGATCCACATTCAATGTGAGAAATGTGTGTGGAATTACATTTTGAAAAAATTAAAAGAGTGGTGCTCCTCCACTATAAAATGACCTCTTATACTCCCACTTCCTCAAACATCTAAAACCACTTATAATAAACCAATATATGACCAAAAAGCCTCCCAAAATCCCTCATCTAATAATATAATCATACCATTGGGATGTAATCAATCCATGAAAGCCTTTTGGTACAAACCAAATGAAGTTACCTGATTAAGTGTTTATGTCTTCTCTCAAGGTATCTAAAATCATTTCAATTATCCACCTCATAAAATATATTTATTTCATATTCATATTAAAAAACCAGTATCCTTTGTGTACTATTATGTTATTATGTTAATAATTTTACTTAAACATACTTATACATCCATCTAATGGGTAACGAACAAATTTTTTCTGTATACAATGAACTACTGGATCGTGGAATGAAGATTGTTTATTTGTCTTTTATCACCTGTCATGGTGGTCGTTATGATGGAATATATATATATATATTAGTTGATATTTTTGATGAATTAATTGTTATTTAGTTTTTATTTATAACATACCTTTATGTTTTACATATTTTATATTACGGTAATTTCGTTTGAGGAAGTGTGGACTACCACCCCCTCAAAGTGATATGACTTATTCATTCCATACATGGAACATATAAAGGATGAATTTAATAAAAATATGTAACATATATAAATAAGAAATGATAATTTATTTATAATATTGACATGAATCATTTAGTATTCATTCTTTTAATACAATAATGAAATGAAAGTAGCTTTCATGTGTACGTACGACCTACCATCCCCATAAATAGTGCACAATAATTAAAATCTCCAAATATAAAGGAATACTATGAATACATATATTCTAAATATATATGATAATTATTTAATGGTATAAAATCTGAATATGATGAAAACATTATCTCATTAATAGGAAAAACAAATCACAAGTCATAACATACTTATGAAAACAGGAAAATAAACACCCAAAAAAGTTAAATTAATGAAAGAGTGTTAATAAATGGGTAATAGAATATTGTAACAAGTTAATATATGATATAATTAACAAGATTATAGTTATTATATAAGTTGTTAACATATTTTGAACCCATATACCATGGGATAAATACTACACCACAAAATTAAGGTTACGTTATGGGAATTTCTTCTCAATTTACATTCCATTGAGAATTATTTGTTTTTATACACCAATTAAAATTTGTTTTGTGTATATAAAACATTTTTTATTTTATATCATGAATACCATTATAATCATGATAATATATGTTTCATATATTGTCATAACTTTCTGGAAATTATGATTTAAATTTTCCAAAGTGGTATGGGACACTTTGGGATTTGTAATCATTATTCTCCCAAAGAATGTTCTTAATGATTTTCTATGCCATTTCACTTACTTTGTTATTGTTAAATTTATTAGGAAACAACCAATTTATTTAAAAAAAATTATGGTAAATTACCTTGAATATCTATATTCTCACATAATGGAAACTATTATTTCATAAACATTATATCATTTTACTTATGGTGTTCACTTTGATAGTTACTCAAATAACTGGGTATTATTGAGAAATCCATATCTTCTATTCAATATATATACATTTTTTATATTTAACAATGTTTATTTAATATATGGGTAATGATTTATAATTTCAATACACGGTTTTTTGACCATTTAAGGAAAGCCCTACGAGTTGGGGACAGATAAATGCAAGCCCCTCAATACATCTGTTGTCTTATGAGGAAATTTAGTTGGCCAAATAATTTAAACTAAATATTGATAGTAATAAAATAATGTTCTTAGGAAATTTTATGTTTCATAATTTAGAATTTATTTTATTAAGAATTCAATTATTATTTATCCATTAGATTCTTCCCTGCCATATATATGGATGCATTTGATTATCAATTCATTGATTTAATGGCATGTGTTTTCAGTTTCTTACCTTTCCATATTGATATTACTTAATCCGGTTATTTTAATGGTATATGTTATTAGTTATTTACCATTACATGTTAATTTATTCCTATTGATTCATTGTTTCTTCCTCTTTAAATAGACTTACTGACAATTTGATCACACCCTTATTATGATTCCTTTAAATAGGTTATGAAGAATAAATATTTGAACAACATTTCAGGGATGTAGTTTATTTTCCTTTTATGTATCATGTTTTTATTTGTTATTACCTATTTATTATGGGTATCTTGTTTGTAATTAGGAATTTAATGACTGCTATACTGATTTTTCCTTCAATATTTGTTTCCTTGAAAATATTCAAATGTAATGAAATTATGCATTGACACCAGGCTTCTGGGGTCAGTGAATTAAATATTTATTATTAAAGAGGACCAAAAAAATGATTTTATTTCAAAAATATTACAGTGACTTTATAAGATACCTATTAATAAAATGTGTGTTCCTAAAGCCCTAATTACTAACACATATGCACCCAGGAAAAACATGGCAACATAATAATTCCTTGTAAAATTATATTCTATAGGAAAGAATCTAAAATAACTCATATAAAAGTCCATAGTACTTCTAATGCATATGTTTAGGTAATATTACATGAGACTAATCATGTTTCAAGATCCTTGAAAGGGTTTATTGTACTAATTTCACCTTTGGTGATAATATAAAAGGTAAAATCATCAGTTTTAGCCAAATCAGTAACACTAGTCTTATTTTAATTTCCAATGTACTATTTAGAGATGGTTTGATGTATACTTTTCTTAGAATCTCACAATTTTGTGATGATTCATTTCATCTCATGTTTGAAAAAATTGATGACATGTCTTTAATTCAGAATATGATTTTTTTATTTACTACTGTAACTAATGGAAATTTTTATGATGTTAATCTTGATTCACTGATTTCTCAAAATGTTTCCTAGTTGACTTTTGTTCATAAGAAATAATAGCATTGGCATTGGTGACTAGGACGCTATAATATTCATTCACTTATGAAACTTACTTGGAATAGTTTAGTTATGGATATACCAAAACCAGTGTTCCCAAATGGAAAATTATATAATCCTTGTCAAAAAAATGGAAGAAACACCATATTTATTATAAACCAAAGAATGAATTTTGAATTTCTAATCCACTTGGGTTGGTTAATATGGAATTATTTAGACCATATAGAGTTTCTAGTTTCAATGGGAAGAACTATGTCTATGTACTAGTAGATTTATTTTATAGGTATACTTTGGTATTCCTTCTGGATCACAAGAGTGAAGTTTTTTTGTATTTTACTAATCTTGGTAAATATTTAAGAAACATAATTGGAATTAGAATTAAGACCTTAAGGAGTTAACATGGCTATGAGTTTGAAAATCACTACATTGAATCTTTTTTCTAAAAAAATGGCTATATTTATAAATTCAATTCTCTTAGGTCCCCTTAACATAATAGAGTTATAGAAATATGAAATAGAACACTTCAAGTGGTATCTAAAACTATGAAAACTCTATATGGATTATCTATCTAATTTTGGGAAAAGCCTTTGAAAATAATATGTTATAAAATAAATAGAGTTTCAATTAGACTTATCTTAAAGAATACACCTTATGAACATTGGAATATAATGAATCAAAAGTTTAATTACTTTAGAGTTTTTGGTTGAAATGTATTTATTCTAAAAACAATGGATAATCTTGTCAAAGTTTCCTCCAAAAGTAATTAATATTTTTTCCTATGTAATTAAACCTCTATAAAATCCAATAGACCTTATCATAAAAAGACCATGATTGTGGAAGATTATTTTCATGTCAAATTTCTTGAGACATATCCATATGAGGCTAAGACCGTCGTATAGATCAATGTGGATTATTTATCTTCTTTGATCTTAAATTTCAAACCTTCTTATTCTAGTACAGAGCATGTAGAAAAGTCACCTAGTTTTGATAATATTATATAAATTTTTACATGAACCTATAGAGAACCCTGAATTGACCATCCCTTACTTTCATAGAGAGTTTATTAACCTTAAGTACCATCCTTTAGATGTTATAGATTGATACCATTGTAGATGTAAAAATATTATACCATATCTAATATTCAGGATTAACATCAATTAATCATTTAATAAATTAATCCTAAAATCATCAACAATGAAATTAAAAATTAATTGTAGGTAATTTCTATGTAAGAATAACTCAATCAATTTGAATGAAATAATTTATGGGAACTTATTGATTGACCCAAACACACCTTTACTATAGGGACTAAATGAGTGTTTTGAAACAAGGATAATGAATCGGGCATATAGTAATGAATAACGATAGACTCGTTACATAAGGGTATAGTCAAGAAGAAGTAAAAGACTCTGAAGAGACCTTTATACAAGTAGATATAATTGAATCTTTTAGATTACTATTATCCTATGTAGAACATCTATATTTACAAATATATCAAATTAATGTAAAAATTGTAATCTTAAATGGTTATATAATTGAGGATATTTTGGATGAAAAACCTGCGGGTTTTAAAAATCACTATTTTCCAAATCATGTTTTCAAATTAATGAAATCTTTATCTAGTTTGAAATAAGATCCTAGAGCTTTGTATGATAGGCTCAACACTATTCATAATTCAAATGGGGTTTCAAAAGGAAATGTTGATCCTACTCTTTTTATAAATGGATTTTCAAATGATTTTATAGTTGTCTATATTTATGTAGATGATATTATTTTTGGATAATAAAAAAATTCATCAAGTACTAATTTTTCAAAAAATATACAAAATGAATAATAAATGAGTTTAATTGGTGAACTGAAATTATTTATGGCTTTTAATATTTTTCAAAATAAATAATGAATTATTATCAATCAAATTAAATATACAAAATACCTTTTAAAATGTTTTGGTTTGGATAACACTAAGACTGGTGATACAATTATGATTACTACCTATATATTTGATCATAGTGAAGCTGAGAAACTAGTGGATCAAAATAGTAACAATGTTATGATTTGATGTTTAATCTATATAACTAATATCCACCTGGATATAATTTTTCTTATGTCTATGTGTGATCATTTTAATAAAAAACAAAAAATTTCACACTCTAATTTTGTAAAAAGAAGGAATAAATCCATCAAATACATTACAAATTTTTGACTATATTACGCAAGGGGACATGCTTTTTCCATAGTTTGTTATTCAGATACTAGTTTTGGTGGTTTTATATTAGATATATAAAGAACCTCTAGAACATTTCCCATTATAGGAAGGTCTCTAGTTTCTTGGTATAGTAAGAAACAATATTGTGTTGCATTGTCTAATGCTAAAGTAAAATACGTAGTTTTAAGTAGCTATTGACCACCAATTTTTTTTTAAAAAACACATTAATAGAATATGGATATCAATTCTGACATGTACCTTTAAATTCTAACAACACAAGTGTTGTAAATATATCTATGAATCCTATGTCACATTCAAGAAGAACATATATTGATGTAAGAAATCAATTTTTCATAGACCATTTTCAAAAGGGTGATATCACTCTTGAATACATTCACATTGAACATCATGTATTTATATTATCATTAATCCATTTAATTATGATATATCTAATGTTAGGTCAACTAGGATAGAGATCCTAAGAGGGGGGTGAATCAAGGTATGAAAAATAAAACAACTGAACATTTTTTATCTTGTTTTGTTGTTAAACAAAACTATCTTCTCTAAGTTATTCCCATTGCACAGTATGAATGAATGTTAGTGAATCAACATGAAACATCAATTTTCCTTAGTTCACCCTCACTGGGCTACATCCAACGAACATACGCTGATGATGTGCTGAT
Source organism: Viscum album (assembly GCA_963277665.1). NCBI lineage: Eukaryota > Viridiplantae > Streptophyta > Magnoliopsida > Santalales > Viscaceae > Viscum > Viscum album. The sequence goes on from OY728129.1 coordinate 1,551,790,162, forward strand.
GTACCAAATCCACTATAAGTGCACTGTTGTTTACAAGTTCAAAGTGGACTCACTATCCCATCTAGTTTACAACCATTCAAACATTGAAAGATAACTACTCTCCTAACTGAATTTTTCTCACTACTTATTCAAAAGATCCTATCCCAGTTTATATTTAGGTAGGTATGTTCATTATCACTAATTAATGCATCCTCTACTATATAGATGCTCTATTGAATTCCATCTTTCATCCAATGATTAATACCTTGTTTCCACTGAACACTAAGAAATACCTCATTAACTATTTTCACAAAGTTTTTTGCCATTGTGAAGATAGTTTTTACAATGTACAAACTAACCTTTACGAAGGACCTTTCATGAAGAAAAAACTAGCCTTCGCGAATCTCCCATGTTTCAGTTGTCTTTTTAGGGCCTTCCGTAAATATTTTATTTTGAGATCATCAGAAAATTCTGTTGGCATATAGACATTGCGAATGACTACATATACAATAGTTGAGAAGAACCTTTGTGAACTTGGAGATGTATAATTTTCATTGAGTCTCTTCTTCTCAGAAGTTTTTTGAAGTGGGTGGCCTCATATATGTAGGAACATCTCTTCACGAAGCTCCAACCCCTCCAGTGAATTTTCTAGATCCGTCTTCGTAGATCACCTCCATTCAAAAAGATCCATTGATATCATCCATTCGTGAATCCCATCATAATCACAGAGCACACCATCTTCGCGGTGCCCATCATAATCGTGTAGCCTTCCATCAACGACCACAAAGAAATCCATTTTCTCAGAATCATAAAGCTCATCACTTTCTCGAAGACATTCGCTAAAATTATTTTATCCTCTAGTAAACACAACTCAATAATAACCTCTTCATGAAATTCTAGAATTTTCCATATTTTGATTAGATCTTCATGGAAATCTAGTTTCTGTGATGAAAACCAACATCCAAATTTTGGACCCCAAAAATTTGGAAAACTATGGAAAATGGCACCGCCTTGTATATGTTATTTTGTAATACCTCTAGATAATCAATTCCTTTCTCATGGTTCATTTTCAATATGGATTTTCAATGAAATATCTGGACCATAATAATTAACCATGAAAACCTACTTTTTCAACAAACTCCAGCAACACAAAAAAGCTGCAACGTTACCTTGAGGGATTTTTCCCTACAACTAATTACATCATACCTGAGTTAGGTATGGTAGACTTTGGTTATGTTAAATTTTATGGGAAACACCATTTTTAATGTATCACTATTATAGATTTATCCTTATTGATACTTCTCACCATTGTGATTATCTCACTATTATGATTGTCTCACTATGATGATCATCTCACTATTGTGATGGTATCACCATTGTGATTGTCTTGCTGTAGTGATTGCCTAAAAATATTTATTATTTCATCATAGATTTTTACTAACCATTATATTTACCTACCATTATACACATCATGCATTTTTCAAAAAAATATGTCTATGTTTTAAGTCATCGGTGCGATTTTAAATTTAAAAATTACTTATATAATTATGTTTTAATTTAATTAAAATATAATTCATATTTTTTTTAGTTTCGATGTTTTGTGTCCCTAAACATCCCAAATGTTATAAACTACAAGCTTTTACAATTCCAACAAAATTATTTCCTCGCACAATTCTGTTGATCATTATATGTACTTTATCCCCTGAATGTTGACCTTCGGTCACATTCCCCTGAACCTAATGAGTTTGTTAGAATGGTCAGAATGAATCAAGCTTCAAAATCTTATCCAAAAAAGTCATGTCCCTTAATCAAAAAGAAATAAGAATATAGTCATTCTACTGCTATAGAGTCTCTAAATCCCAAGACTTCAATGTGGGTTGTTATAATCGAGAATGATGATCAAGAAGAATGGTTAAAAAAGAGGAAGTCATTGGTGATGAATGTTCTATAGAACTAATGATATGTGGAATGATTCTTCAATAATGAGATACCAATTTATCCTATGTTATTTTTTCTATTTTACCCCTTTGTAGAGTTTAGTTTTGATGATAATGAAGGCTAGATGAGAACTAGAATAAATATATAAAAGGTTTTCTTTTCATAAATCTATTGGGATAACTGTTTAATAGTTCCACAAGAAAGATTTTCTAATATCATGAAGTAACTATTTAAGAGTCTAGTGAGAATTTTTTATAAAGATTGTTTTGATGAGTTAATAATAGATAGAGTTATAAGAAGAACAATTGCTTTAGAAATTTATTGAGAGTGCATTTTTCCTTTTCAATTCATCCAGCACATTCCTTTTCCATGAAATAAAGTATTTGCTACTTAGATGTACTAAGAGGTTTTCCTACTGTGCCTTATGATTATAATGGTGAAGATAAGTTTCTAAAGATATTTGATGCCTCAGTTGGTATAGATGGGTAACCATTCCTCCAGATAAAATTATTTTATATAACTTAAGATTATATCATTTATGTTGAAAGGTAAATGTTTAGTTATTAAATATGATGAATTATTGGTGTATTGTGGTGGTTTATTTCATTACAATAATAATTTTTAGAAGGAAAATAATAAGTTATAATTCATGAAAAAAAACAATTGGTTGTGGATGATGAAGCATCATATTGTGAATTCAGTCATTTAGACCATAATTCAAGACCAAATGACATTGTGGATAATAGTTGGTAACTAGATAATGTGGTGGAATATTCAGATGATACGGGATTAGAATATGAAACCTTTGGTAATGAGGAGAAATATTTTTCTATTGATGAATTAAGTCATCCAGACATGTCAAAAATCCCTCCTTATATAACCTATGGTTTTCATATCCCTCCTATGACAATCCTTATCAAAAAAAATTTGGATTAACAGATTTTATATGGAGGAGAAAGAAGTGTCTAGTGAAGAAAAATTTATGAGTATATCTAATCATTAGAGGAGAATTAAACTTATAAAAATAGTGATGAGAAGAAAGATGAATATGAAGATGATGGATTTGGAAATGAAAATGGAGATGCTGATTATTGTGATGGAGGATATGACCCTACTGGTCCTAGTGGTATAATTGTATTCGAGGATTTGGAAATTTCTCATTGAGTTGTTCCTTCTCCAGAAGTGTTATTTTATAGATATTAAGAGATTATGGGCCTAGTAAAAGTTTTTGATAAGTCTGTAAGAGAAAAGAATCATGAATTAGAATAGGGGGACCCTCATGTCTTGCAATTCATCATGCTAATCTGACTACTACTGGTGGTGATTTTAGTGAGCCTACATATGTTGCTGAACATATTATTGTTGAACAATTATTTGATGTGCATTTGAAGGTTTCAACTATTGTTGACTTGTTATTTTTTTAGCAGATGGGGGTTAACCTAGTTGTTGAAGATATATAATGTGATGTTTAGAGATATTTTGAGGTCTATGTATTTGTACTTGTTTTGGTTGCGTATACATTCACAAAAACTATAGTGGTTGAGACTCTTAATAAATACTCTAATAGTTGGATAGAATCAAGGTCTGAGGAATTGTAAAAGTTTCTTATGAGTCCACAAAATATTGTTGGACATATTCTTATAAAAGCTACAGATCCTAAGGGATATTGGTTAATTATAATGTTGTTTATGATATTTTGATAAGATTTTAATATGAGAGAGTTTCTACTCCTTAACTTCCACTTGTGTCAGTAGATGTTGTTATTAGAGGAGATTTGCAATCCTTTAGAGAAAGTATTATTTAGGACTTCAATCTATTGTTGAGAAATCAAATTCCTTAGGTCAAAAAATTAAGTGAACATGGCCTAAGTTATTTATTTGTTCTATTGATACAACATATTCAACTAAAATTTTTGAACCAAATTCAAGAATTATATATTGAAAATATGGTATTATCCAAAGAATTTGATTCTATGAAATGTATGTTAAAAGTGACACAAACAGACTCTGTGACTTCTTTGGAGGTTATTCTTGAGAAGGTGGAAAATCCAACATCTATGGATTGTAGTTCCAATGCTTATCCATCTATATTTTATGTTTAATTCATTATAACTATTTTTAGAGAAGATCTAGAGATTCTTTAAGTGTTTTATCATAAAAACCTCAAGAGAAATTAAGAAAAATTAAATTTTACAATCATCTTGTGAAAAAGTTTTATATATAGTGTATGAAAACATGAAGGCTTCCAGAGAAACCAAAACCAATGATATCAAATATTATCTTTCAAATATTTTAACTAAGCACGAGTTGGATGCTTATTTTTTGTTTATTTCTAAAATCATGAAGATGCCTCATGTAAACATGCATTTAATGAAGTAGTGAATGATTTTATATTCAAGACTCTAGTGACATTGTTGTTTTTGGAGGATAGGAAATAATTCATCATTTCCATGGAGAGAGTTGACTCTATCATCAAGGATTTCATAAATCTTAAGAAACAATTTCCACAAGTTAATGAAACTACTTTCATAGATCACATATCCATTGCTTTTCCTTCTCATCTAATACCACTTGCTACTTCTGGAGAGTATTTTAGGCCTAGTGTGACCAAAGATCTGTATTCACCCTTGCAGGACTTTTTCCAACCCTTTTATATATCTACCATAAAATTAATTCTATGCATCAGACCAATCATTATTAGAGAACCTAACTCTCTTAATTATGTTCCTATAGTGGTCCCTCGATCTCCAAAAAAAATTTATGTTGGGCCCTTTGATTTGGACAAAGCGAATACCAAAGAACAAGCTGATTCTTCATCTCATACTCATAAGCATTAATACTTAGACGCATTATCTTTGATGGGATATTTAATATATATTTTTTGTTGAACCCTTTAAAATATAATTTCAATAAATATTCTAATAATCATTTAATGATTCTTATTGTGCTTCATCTTGTTTTTCTTCTATGAATTTCCTATTTTCTTTTCTATTTTTCATAATCCCAAAAGGGGGAGAAGAATATCACATTTATTTCTTTATATTATTTATTAGTATTCTTTTGATACTCTTCTCTACTTTTTTACCATATGTTAAAAATGGAATGATTTATCTTTGACATATTTTTTATAAAATAAAATTATTTTTTTCATAAAAAGGGGAATATTGATGGAACTCTTATTTTAATGATCATAAAATCGTGATTAGTATGCTATAAAATGATTTTATTTATTATGAAAATATTTTATAAAATAATATAGACTGGAAAGAAATTTAGATGTGTATGATAATGTCTCAACATTAAGGATCAGTCACTGCCATGATTGACTCGCAATTACAGCTGAGTCACCACCAGCAATTACCCACCATTGGGGAAAACAAATTATTATTGTGAAAATTTGGATAAGTACATAAATATCCTAACATCAGTTATGAGTCGCTGCTAGAATGAAAATTTGTTTAAGTATTAAATGAATCATCACCAGAGGATGACTCAACATTGGAATATAAATTTTAAAAGGTGTTGAAAACGCTTTGTGATAAATTTTAGTCACCACTGAACCAGAGTCACCACTGATGATGGCCTTTAATAATAATTCAAAATCTTTATAGCGTTGAAATTACATACCCATATGATGAGACGCCGTTGATCTTAACTCACCACCAGACTCAATCACCTCTTACTCCACTCACCACTAGAGACTACCACATTTCAAAAAGACCCATAACTTCTATTTTATTTATTATGATTTACTATTTATAACAACTAAATTATTTAATTTAATTCTATGTGTTATTTTAATTTTTGTTCTTAATTATTTTCCTGAGATGAATTAATAATGTTCCTTCCTATGTCTAAGGATATAGGATATCTAGATCATTATTCTCAACATGGACACTCTTAAATGATACTCATAAATGAAGTAATAGACACCATCTTCTGTAGATGATAATAAATCATTGAATGAAAATATAACTGAGATACAAAAATATAGATCAAGATTTGATCATTAAAAGATCAAGAGAAAATTTGTGTTCCTCATAAGAAGAATCATTACCAATAATCAATTATTGAGGAATTGAATCACATTGAACACTCGGACTACTTTTTACAACTAGAATAAATAATTTATGACACTCTATTCTACATAAATTTTTTGAAACTATGATCAATCCAAATTTTGAACTAAACTCATGGAGTCACTAGATATAGAGCATTTAATATAGTGAAACATTATCTTCTCTAACTTTTAATTTCTCTGTTTGATTATATATCATTACATTATGAGTAGTTTATGTAGTCTATATTTATAACACACACAGACAGATACATAAACATTTTCTCATTCGCTCAAACTAGAATATACAAGATATATTCTCCATACACATTACTCTTATTTCCCACATGTTTTAGTAGAGGTCATGTGTGACTTTTTTATCTATACTCCAAATATTACATTGGGAGTGGCCCATCTATGGCCTGGATAGTTTTTATATTATTCTATTCTCAATATAGGTTACAGATTAAAATTTATTTTTATATAAACATTGTGGAAGCGGGTGACTTCCAAGTGGATAAGATTATATATTTTCTTGAGACTGGTCCTCTTTTATTCATTTCCACAACATGGTTTGTTTTTTATTTCTATATTTTAAAACTAAATCCGTAATAATATATAAAAACCCCTACATTGATATTTAACCTTGAGTACTGTTTATAAATGATTTATTTGAGTAAATTTACATCCATGGGTAAATTAATATCACATTTTTGTAACTAACACCAAATCAGTTTTTATGATTTATTTTAAAAGTTCAAAATTATATAGATCTTCAATTTCAGTGAACTAAGATATTGTTAATAATGGTGGGGAGTTTATTTAAACATGTTTTTTATAGATATTTTTTTGGATACTCAATTCATCCTCCTAATATAGTCACTCTGACCTACACAATTTTTATTATATTTTTAAATGTTTTTAATTGGAGTAATAATTAATTTAATATAAGATATTTCTTTAATATTAAATTTTTTTTCTTGTACAACAGAATAATTTTGATTATATGCTAGAAAATAAGGAAATTAAGGTACATAAAAGAACATTGAGGTGAGCTTCACGGTTGAGTGAGATAAATGAAAATGAAGATGAATCCTCGATTGATGATTGAAGCTAAATGATCAAGATTCCCTTTAAATGTAGTCTTCTCACATTTTTCATGATCACGTGGACTTTGGGAGGTTCATAACTGAATAGATGAAGTAGAACAAGTCTTATTGAACTTGAAATTGGAATTACACTTCATGAATCTAAATTAAACTATATGTATTCCGAGAAAAAATAATCAAATAGAATATGTGATTCCCATGAATCCCATTTACAAGACATAAACAAAGTAGACAACATGAATATTTTTTACACAATGTTAAAGACTCAAATCCTAATCCTGTTGAAGATAAAATTCATGAAATATGGGAGATCCAAGATCATCAGATACATTTTCATATGTGAATTACATGGTGTGATTTCCTGTTGCACATTGTGTAAATTTGAAAACAAAATCAACTTAAATAATTTACATGAAATGAGTTTATTACATGAAATAAACCACTCAGGTCTGTATATATCTGATCACCCTTGATGTTGTGGAAGGTATGGGATTCATGAACAATTTTATTCATTTTTTTGGTATTTCCTCCCCATTTTCCTTCCTATTTGTTTATATTTATTGCTTGTATTATTTTATTAATTATGTTATTGCATCCTTTGAATCCAAGAATTTTTCATTGCTACTTTATTTTCATGACATATAAATCCATTCCCTTTTTTCATGAAACCTTAATTTCCACTATGTTATTTATTGATTCATCATTCATGTTAGTAATTAATTTATTTTTCTTTATTTAAATTTTATATTATTGTGATTTATTTTTTTATTTCTCATGCTGAAAATGTTTGAAATTGTTTCCCTACTTTAATTTAATATCATGATGTATGAATAATCCACTTACCATTAGGGGTTGAGAGTAAAGGGATGTTTAATTTAATTAATATATATATCAAAAAAAATTAACCCTATGGATAGTAATTAGTTTAATAAAATTTTAAATGTCACTCTTTTGCCGCCAGACAGACTGTTAAAGATGTAGTCAAATCACCCTAGCTTAGTTGGTGTTGAGCATGCTAGGATCAATGGATTGTTATAGTTTATTCCTTGAATACAAGCTTCCTACACTTCGGGTTTTCAACTTTATCTGGAACAGTGTGTATTTTAAAGCTTCATTGGATGGAATTGGTTGGACCAAGACCAATTTTATTACCATTTATCCATTTTCCATCCTAAGACATAGGTCAATCTGAATCTACATTTATGGTTATATTTTTCTTAAGACCAGAAAATGACCCTAATCCCTTCATATATTTCTTCCTATATTTTATTTATTTAATTTTTAATGTTTAATTATTTTTATAAAATCAAACTAAAATTTTAAATACTTGAAATATGGTTAAGAGTATTCATCATTGTGATGCCTTCTCTATGTGTGTTTGAACCCATATGTCCATGTTACTATGAAATTGTAGTTAGTGTAGTTTAGGAATATATACATTTTTTTTGTTATTATATTCAAGGTTTTAACGTCATCCTTGAGATGAATCATTCATTCACCGATGTACATTATAACGACCCATACTTTACGTATATTGTTATTAATTCAGAATTGAAGCACACTTATTACAACATATAACAAAACCAGGAAAGGACCTTATAGGTATAGAGTCTTTAGAAACTGGTAGACATAAACAACAAGTTCATAAAGAATCTACTTTGCCTCCCTTTTATTTCATCATATCTAGAGTGCATTTTTGGCATATCCTACTTAATAACCTTCTTCCTGACCAGGGGAAATAAAACATACAAAAGGGTGAGCTCAAATGCTCAGTAAGGGTAAACAAAATAAATATCAATCACATCAAAAACATAAGAACATAACTTTTTGAAATCTTAACCTGCAAAAGAAATCATAATTTCATAACATGGGATAAATCATAGTAGTGAAATGTAATCCCAATAATCATAACATAAAACATGAAACTTTGTGGCATACACACATAATCATAGAGAATCATTTATTATTATTCAAGACTTATTTCCAAGACTATCTTAGTGGACAAAGTCCATTTCTGAACCGAGTTCACTCCTCATTTTAGTCCTATTTCACTGAATCGGTTTAACCTTCCATTCCAGCCATGTCTATCTCATGAGATATAAAATCTTTACCCAATTAATTGTAGGGAGATATAGGTCCCACCCATCGCATAATGATACCATTCTTATGTGTGCCACAAAATCAAAAACCATACATCATAGCATAACCCATGTAATAAAAATGGGAATCTTAAACATTGTGACATCATAAAACAATTCATATAAGATAAAGGAATTCATAAAAATATTTCCATCACAACATAATCAAATACATGTAATAATAGGGATAGAAACAGGACACTATATTATCTTAGATGGAAAATAATTTTGATAAAACTCTTGAACCCCATTCTTGAGGAAAATGTCCTTTCTACTTCAAAAACATTTTTCCTTTCGTAAAATGTCCTACAGTTTTAAACTAAAACAAGTTGATTAAAAATAAAATTGAAAACTGGTAAAGGAATATTCTTGGAAATATTGTTTTAAAAATCCATTCATGCCGTATAAGTTAAAAAACATTCTTCTCGAACTTTTGTCGGAAAAGTCAAAAAGTACCTCGTACGAAAAATGAAAAAAGATTCCTTTCATATCTTTTACTAAAAACTCACTGAAGGGTAAAATTGGATTTAAAAAATTGTAGGTGGATGTAAATAATATTACATATTGAGGAAACATGGATGTATATAATAAAATACACCCCTGTAAATTTCAAAGTATAAAAAATCTCGGATAAAAATGTGATTGTGATATTTCCCTTACCCTAGGTCTGATTTGCTTCGTAAGTGTCCGAACCTCCTATATAATGATTTAAATAATGTCATTTACTTATTCCAGAATCATATTCATTGTTATTATATCATATATGGTCATATTTATAGCTTATTATTAGTAATATTTCATTTCTACTTGTTGTTCGGGTGTTTATTACTTTTTGTTCTTATGCGTGTTTTGTTGAATAAATTCTTTTTCTTCTTTTTAGGTTATAGATACCTCATTTACAGAATGGTATTAGTGTAATATATATCATATTCATTCATTAAATTCATTTATATAATCATTATGCAATGAAGATCATGTAGAACGAGTCGCATCACATCGTGGAGACGGTATTCCGTACGTACGCACGAGCGATGATATCATTCCCATGATCGTAGAATTGTATTGGAGTGTATGTATAATATTTAATAATCAATATAACTTCACAATATTCATATATATTTATTCTTTACACCATTATACCCATCCAAGTAAGGTGGTGGTGGAAAATAGATTACACCACGACGTGGAGACGGTATTCCGTACGTACGCACGCGCGGTGATTTCATTTTCCGTAGGATGGATAGATGGTGAAATAGGGTTGTTTCATAATTATAATAACATATCAGTATATTATTGACACTGATGTTATTACTTCATAATGAAACAACTAAATAAGAAGAAGTGGAAGAAGAAATAATGTTGAACGAATTGGTAACGAACATTACCTCTTCTTTGAAGCGCCTCTTTGAGACCTCCTTTTAGGGCACTAAAATTGGTCTTTGAAGAAGACCAGGACCTCTAGGATGTCTCTAGGGAAGTGTAGATAAGAAATTGGTAGGGTTTGGCCGAGCTTGAAGGATCGACGTGGTGTGAGGAAGAGGGGGAGGAGGTGCCCTTTTATAAGGGAGGAGAGGGGCTCCTTTGGAAAAACTAAAAATATTATTTTATTATAAAGCCAAATTCGGTTTTAAATAGCTCTAAATTGATTTATTTAATAGATAAGTTTGGGATGGGTCTAAATCCTCTCATCCAATAGAATTTAGACAAGTTTAGGTTCCTATTTTAACCTTATCATTTAGATTTAACATTAAGTTAAATAATTTTACTTTTACCGTGTCTTCTTTTGTTCTTATACTATAAGGTTAATAAACTTACTATAACAAGCCAAACGAACCCCAAGTTGTTTATTATTAATATATATATTCTTATCTAAGTCATTTGGCCGAACCTTAGATTTATTGGAATAAAATAACAATTAATAATATAATATTGTTTTAAAAAACTATTTTATGTCAATTTTGAAACTATTTAGTAATTGATTTTTGTGAAACTCATAACAGAATGATTAGTTCAAAAAAAGTTAATTAAATAACTTCTAACATATCATATTAACCTATAAAAATAGTGTAATTCATAAAAAGGCTCAAATTACATTTATTTGGGTATTTATAACATCAATTATGTCAATATTTCATTAATAAGATAATTACTGCATCATCTTTGTGTCATAAATAAATTAACTTATTTAAAGTATAAAAATTACAAATAAAATATAATTATCTAGGATATCTTTCTAGATTTATAATGAATATTTATAGTCTAATTTATCTTATGTATAACCCTATATTAAAAATGATTTTATTATTAAACATTGATTTTAACTATTTTAACCCTTCTTTAAATAAATTAATAATAAATGTTCTAATCTAATCCAAGTGGGCCTAAATGGTCATATTTTTTTCCTAAGGTTGTTTTTGGTCGAATTACACTTATCCAATAGAATTAGGACATGTTTTAGGGTAACAATAATATCATTTGTACTCTTAATTACCATATTTACATTTAACTGTGGTAAATAAAAGTAAAAAAGTTACTATTCACCAAACATTATTTTCATCTCATTGAACTACATTTTACTTACTAACATCAACTGTGTCTCTCGGATTTTCTAAATTCCACTCACATAAGTGTTAAAATTTAGTTTTATGAAAAATTCAGTTTTTTTGAACTACCACTTAGTGGTTTCACTGTTTATCAAAAATTGAAAGTTTTCAGAAAAATACCAAAATTTCACCCTAGGCTAATATCGATATTTAGAATCCAAAAATGAAGTCAATTTTGGAAAATAAAATTTACAAAATTTCAAAAATTGGTTATTACTATTCATAACAGCTAGTTTTAATAAAATTTTAATAGCATATCGTTGTTTAGTGAAACTCAGTATTGCGTACGACGCAAGCTATCGAGGAAGGTCGCGATTGCGTGTAAAGCAAGACAAGCAAGTGTTGTGTGTAGTGAAAGATTCCTTTGACGATTTATATAACATAAAAACAAAGTATTTCTCATAAAAGTCTCAGGTGTTACATTCTACCCCCCTTAAAATGAATTTCGCCCTCAAAATTCGTCACTTTGTAACAAACAGATGAGGATACCTCTCCATCATCATATTGTCAAGCTCCCATGTAGCTTCTTCTAATTGGTGGTTCCTCCATAAAACTTTCACTAATCGAGTGGTCTTGTTTCGTAGGACTTTTTCTCTACGATACAGAATCTCTATCGACTGTTCTTCATAAGAAAGATCTTGGTCCAGCGGTACAACTTCTGAGCTGAGTACATGTGAAGGATCAAGTATGTACTTTCTTAGGAGAGATACATATAACACATCGTGAACTTAAGAGAGATTCAGTGGAAGCGCCAATCAGTAAGCTACCTTCCCAACATGATCTAGTATTTCGATAGGACTGATATATCTAGGGATCAACTTCCCCTTCATTCCAAATCTCATGACCCTCTTCCAGGGAGATATTCGTTAGAACACTTTATCACCCACTTAAAACTCTAGGTATTTTCTTCGGTTTTCGGCATAACATTTCTATCAACTCTGAGATTCTCTTATGTGTTGTTGAATAGATCTGACCTTTTCTGCCATTTCATCAATGAGATCAGTTCCTAATAGATTTCTTTCCCCAACTTCATCCCAGCAAGTTGGAGTCATGCATTTCTTTCCATAGAGAGCTTCATAAGGATACATCTAAATACTAGAGTAAAATCTATTATTATAAGAAAATTCCACCAAAGGTAAGTGTTGATCCCAACCACCTTTCAAATCCATAGAGCAAGATCTCAACATATCCTATAGAGTTTGAATTGTTCTCTCAGACTGACTGTCTGTCTGAGGATGATAAGCAGTGCTGAAACTCAACTCTGTATCCAGAGTATGCTGAAGACTTCACCAGAACGTTGAGGTAAACCTTGGATCTCAATCAGATATAATAGAAAGTGGTACTCCATGCAATCTTACCACTTCTGTCACATATATCTTGGCAAGCTGATCCAGAGAGAAATCCTCTCTAATATCAATGAAGTGTGCGGACTTTGTAAGACGATCAACTATGACCCAGATAGCATTTTGTCCTTTGGATGTTTTAGGAAGTCCTGTGACAAAGTCCATAGTGATTTTTTCCCATTTCTATTCGGGTATGGGTAATGGTTGTGACATCCCCTTAGACTTCTGTCTCTCAGCTTTAACTTGCTGACAAACCAAGCATCGAGAGACATATTCAACAACATCCCTTTTCATGCCATCCCACCAGAAGTACTCTTTCAGGTCCCTATACATCTTCGTGATTCCATGATGAATAGATAATGAAGAACTATGAGCCTCATCCAGCAGCTCCTTCTTTAATTCGGGGATGGGAGGAACACAAACCCGATTCTTGATCTTTATTATCCCATCACAATCAAGGTTGAATTTAGGAACATTTATCACCTTCTTTTGTAACTCAACATATTCTTTATGTGCCTCTTTAATATTTACATGTATAGATGGTTGAACATTCATTTGAGAAAGATATGATTTTTCCCTTTCCATTATAATTCCATGATCCATCCTGTGTAAATCCATAAATATTGGATCTTTTGTGATCCTAATCATGGATAAACTGGCATGGTCTTGTCGACTTAATGCATGTGCCACCTTGTTTGATTTCCCAGAGTGCTAATGGATTGAGAAGTCGTAATCATTAATCAGCTCCAACCATCTTCTTTGGCACATATTCAGCTTCTTTTGTGTGAAAATATACTTTAAACTTTTAAGATCAGTATAAATGTCACACCTTTCTCCATAAAGGTAATGCCTCCAAATCTTTAATGCAAATATTACTGCAGCTAACTCCAAATCATGAGTTGTGTAATTTTTCTCATGTATTTTCAACTGTCATGAGGCATAATCTATGACCATATCATTTTTCATAAGAACACACCCCAATCCCTTCTTGGATGCATCACTATAGATCACAAACCTTTCTCCACTACAAGGAAGTGTGAGTATAGGTGCACTGGATAACCTTCTTTTCAACTCCTTGAAATTCTCTTCACATTCCTCCATCCACACGAACTTAACTCCTTTTCGAGTCAACTTGGTGAGTGGATTAGATAATCGTGAAAAATCTTTCACAAAGCATTGATAATATCCATCCAAACCAAGAAAACATCGGATCTCAGTCACTGTTGTTGGTCTCGACCTTCTTTCGATAACATCTGTTTTTGCTGGATCCCTAGATATCCCCTCTTTTGAGATTATGTGACCCAGAAATGCAACTTTTTTAAGCCAAAATTCACACTTGGTAAATTTGGCATAATCTTTCTCCTTTCTTAGGGTCTTCAATATAATTATCAAGTGATCTTCATGTTCTTCCTTGCTCTTTGAATATACCAGAATATCATTAATAAAGACTACCACAAAGTGATCAATATAGTCTCTAAAGACTCTATTCATCAGATCCATGAAGATAGCAGGGGAATTTGTAAGACCAAATTGAATCACTATAAATTCATAGTGTCCATACCTTGTACAAAAATCCTTTTTTGTTATATCCTCCCTTTTGACCCTTAATTGATGATACCCTGAACAAAGATCAATCTTGGAAAAGTATTGAGATCCACGTAGTTGGTCAAATAAGTCATCAATACATGGGAGAGGATATTTGTTCTTGATAGTTATCTTGTTAAGTTCTCGATAATCAATGCAGAGTCTCATTGATCCATCTTTCTTCTTAACAAACAGAACAGGTGCTCCCCAAGGTGATACGCTAGGGCGTATGAACCCCTTATCAAGATTCTATTGGAGTTTCTTCTTCAATTCATGCAACTCAATTGGGGCCATTCTATAAGGTGTCTTTGAAATAGGCAAAGCACCCGGTATGAGTTCTATTGAAAACTCAACTTCACGATTTGGTGGAAGACCCGGTAATTCCTCCAGAAAGACATCATCAAACTCCCGTACAATGGGAATATTCTTAATCGTGAGTTTCTCACCAACCATTTGATATAAATAACCTTCATTTAGTGGAATCAATACCCATAATATGGAAGAAATTTCCACTGGAAGGTTATGATCATTCATGCATCGATAAACGATCATAGATTGATCTGGAATATGAAATGCGACTTCCCTTATTTGGAAATTGATATGAGCTCCATATAGAGAAAGCCAATACATGACAAGAATCACATAAAATTCTAGTATAGGAAGGATCACATGATTTGCAGGAAGTACTTTCCCACAAACTTCAATCGGTGAAGAATTATAAACTTTTGATGCTACTGTTGTGCCATTAGGAGTTGTCACAACCAACACAGCATCTAATTGTTGAGGTAATACGGTGATACCATTAGAAAATTATTCAGAAATAAAAGAGTGGGTGGATCCAGAATCAAATAAAACATTTTCTACTTTAGAGCGGATGGTAAGTGTACCTTTCACCACTTCGTTATCATACTCCACATTGCTGATAGAAATTGCATGTGACTTTCCTTTGTCTATAGGCTTAAGAGTTTGTTGACGTCAACCATCATCATCAACCCTTGGATTTGGGCATTGATTGGCATAATGCCCCATCTCCTTTCACTTGAAACATTGAAGTGTAGTAGGTTCATTATGTGTATCCCTTCCTTTTTTTCATCATTAGACATCTTCTTCCCATCATTGCGGCATTCAAATTCCCGATGACCTTCCTTTCCACATTTGAAACATTTACTTGTCCCTTTAATAAAAATCCCTCCATGTTTCTTTCCACACTTTGAGCATAAGGGAAAACTCATCTTCTTTTCAGTGTGATCTTTATAATTTCCTTTGAATTCCATTTTCCTCTTTTTATCAAACCCATATGACTGATGGGTTACTCCAATCTCCATCTCGACTTTGAGAGCACATCGAACGATTTCCTCATAGCTATTGAAGTACCTTATGGCTAACACCCTTCTAAGACTTGGTTTTAAGCCACTAAAGAATCTATTGATCTTACTCTTAGGTTGGATAATAATACCAGAAGCGTACTTTTCAAGTCATTTAAAATTTGCTTCATAGGTACCAACAGATTCATCATCCTTTTGATTTAGTTCATGAAACTCCTTCTCCATCTTTGTTCGGAGAATACGAGGGAAGTACTTATTGAAAAAAAGTTCTTGAACTCGTCCAATTCAATGGACTCAATTTCATCTCTTGGCCTCGTATTATTGATATGATTCCACCATTGATCAGAATCACTTTCCAAACGATACACTGCTAAGATGAATTTATCATGTTCAGAACATTGAAGAACTGGAAATATCTTTTCAGTTGTACTAATCCATTGTTCAGCAACTAAAGGATCAGTAGACCCGCTGAATGATGTTGGACGCTGCCTCATGAAGGATTCAACAGAATGTTGCTCCTTCCTTTGCTCGTTTGGAAGTCCGGCCTGATTCATATCTTGAGAAAGTTGTGTGATCATGGCTACAAGATTTTGCATTCCAGCTCCAATAACGTTTGGTTTCTCAGGGGGGAAATCATTTCATTTCCTGTCACATTCCGCATTAACACGATTCCTTCGGGTTCCAGCCATTGACTAAAACCAAGAAGAATAATGTGAGCAACACTAATTATAATAGAAAAACAACATAATCAAGAATAAAATTTCACACTTATGGTCTTATCCTAGGTTAGTCCTGGCCATTTCTAAAACACTAAGATTGTGGTCTATGCTTAGACTTATCCTTAGGGTTCTTACTAAGGCTTTCACATCCTAGTTTCCAAAGGTTGGCTATACCATTCCTCTGATACCAACTATAATGACCCATACATTACATATATTTTTATTACATCAGAATTGAAGCACACTTATTACAATATATAACAAAACCAGGAAAGGACCGTATAGGTATAGAGTCTTTAGAAACTAGGAAACATAAACAACTGGTTCATAAAGTATCTACTTTTCCTCCCTTTTATTTCATCATATCTAGATTCCCTTTCTGGAATATCCTCTTTAATAACCTTCTTCCTGACCTGGGGAAATAAAACATACAAAAGAGTGAGCTGAAATGCTCAGTAAGGGTAAACAAAAGAAATATCAATCACATCATATACATAAGAACATAACATTTGGAAATCTTAACCTGCAAAAGAAATCATAATTTCATAACATGGGATAAATCATAGTAGTAAAATGTAATCCCAATACTCATAACATAAAACATGATACTTTGTGGCATACACACATAATCATAGAGAATCATTTCTTATTAGTCAAGACTCATTTCCAATACTATCTTAGTGGACAAAGTCCATTTCTGAACCCAGTTCACTCCTCGTTTCAGTCCCGTTTAACTTAAACGGTTTAACCTGCCGTTCCAGCCATGTCTATCTCAGGAGATATAAAATATTTACCCAATGCATTGCAGGGAGATATAGGTCTCACCCATCTCATAATTATATCATTCTTATGTGTTCCACAAAATCATAAACCATACATCATAGCATAACCCATGTAATAAAAATGGGAATCTTAAACATCGTGACATCATAAAACAATTCATATAAGATAAACGGATTAATAAAATTATTTCCATCACAACACAATCAAATCCACGTAATAATAGGGATAGAAACAGAACCCTAAATTATCTTAGATGGAAAATAATTTTGATAAAACTCTTGAACTCCATTCTTGAGGAATATATGCTTTCTACTTCAAAAACATTTTTCTTTTCTTAACATATCATACAATTTTAAACTAAAATAAGTTGATTAAAAAAAACTTGAAAACTTGTAAAGGATGATTCTTGGAAATATTGTTTTAAAAATCCATTCATGTCGTATAAGTTAAAAAAACATTCTTCTTGTACTTTTTTCAGAAAAGTCAAAAAGTACCTCGTACGAAAAACGACAAAAGATTCCTTTCATATCTTTTTATAAAAACTCACCGAAGGGTAAAATTGGATTTAAACAATTTTAGGTGGATGGAAATAATATTACATATTGAGTAAATATTGATGTGGATGATATAATACACCCCAGTAAATTTCAAAGTATAAACAATCTCGGATAAAAATGAGATTGTGATATTTCCCTTACCTTAGGTACGATTTGCTTCGTAAGTGTCCGAACCTCCTGTATAATGATTTAAATAATGTCATTGACTTATTCCAGAATCATACTCATTGTTATGATATCATATATGGTCATATTCTTAGCTTATTATTAGTAATATTTCATTGCTACTTGTTATTCTGGTGTTTATTACTTTTTGTTCTTATGCGTGTTTTGTCGAATAAATTCTTATTATTCTTTTTAGGTTATAGATACCTCATTTCTAGAATGGTATTAGAGTAATATATATCATATTCATTCATTAAATTCATTTATATAATCATTATGTAATGAAGATCATGTAGAACGAGTCACATCACATCGTGGAGACGGTATTCTGTACGTACGCACGAGCGATGATATCATTCCCATGATCGTGGAATTGTATTGGAGTGTATGTATACTATTTCAGAATCAATATCACTTCACAATAATCATATATATTCATTCTTTACACCATTGTACCCATCTAAGTAAGGTGGTGGTGGAAAATAGATTACACCACGGCGTGGAGACGGTATTCTGTACGTACGCACGCGCGGTGATTTCATTTTCCGTAGGATGGATAGATAGTGAAACAGGTTTGTTTCATACTTATAATAACATATCATTATATTATTTATACTGATGTTATTACTTCATAATGAAACAACTAAAGAAGAATAAGTGGATGAAGAAATAAAATTGGAAGAATTGGTTTTAAATATTATTTTATTATAAAGCCAAATTTGGTTTTAAATAGCTCGAAATTGATTTATTTCTAAGATAAGGTGGGTATGGGTCGAAATCCTCTCATCCAATAGAATTTAGACAATTTTAGGTTTTTATTTTAACCTTATCATTTAGATTTAACATTAAGTTAAATAATTTTACTTTTACCGTGTCTTCTTGTGTTCTTATACTATAAGGTTAATAAACATACTATAACAAGCCAAAAGAACCCCAAGTTGTTTATTATTATTATATATAACCTTATCTAAGTCATTTGGCCGAACCTTATATTTTTTAGAATAAAATTACAATTAATAATATAATATGTTTTTTAAAAACTATTTTATGTCAATTTAGACACTATTTAGTAATTGATGTTTTTGAAAATCATAACAGAATTATTAGTTCGAAAAAAGATAATTAACTCGATACTAACATGTCATATTGACCTATAAAATTAGTGTAATTCATAAAAAGTCTCAAATTATATTTATTTGCGTATTTATAACATCAATTATGTCAATATTTTATTTATAAGATAATTACTGCATCATCTTTGTGTCATAAATAAATTAACTTATTTAAAGTCTAAAAATTAAAAATAAAATATCATTATGTTGGAAATCATTTTAGATTTCTAATGAATATTTATAGTCGAATTTATCTTATGTATAACCCTATATTAAAAATGATTTTCTTATTAAACTTTGATTTTAACTATTTTAATCCTTCTTTAAATAAATTAATAATAAATGTCCTAATCTAATCCAAGTGGGCCTAAATGGTCTTATTTTATTCCTATGGTTGTTTCTGGTCTAATTACACTTATCCAATAGAATTAGGACATGGTTTAGGGTAATAATAATATCGTTTTTACTCTTAAATACCCTATTTACTTTTAATTGTTCTAAATAAAAGTAAAAAGTTACTATTCACTGAATATTATTTTCATCTCATTGAACGACATTTTAATTGCTGACATCAACCGTGTCTCTCAGATTTTCGAAATTCCACTCACAGAAGCGGTAAAATTAGGTTTTATGAAAAATTCAGTTTTTTTTTACTACCACTTAGTGGTTTCACTGTTCATCAAAAATTGAAAGTTTTCAGAAAAATACCAAAATTTCATCCTATGCTAATTTCGATATTACAAATCAAAAAATGAAGTCAATTTTGAAAAATAAAATTTACGAAATTTCAAAATATTGTTATTACTATTCATATCGGCTAGTTTTAATAATATTTTAATTGCATGTCGTTGTTTAGTGAAACTCGGTATTGTGTACGACGCAAGCTATCGAGGAAGGTTGTGATTGCGTGTAAAGCAATCCAAGCAAGTTTTGTGTGTAGTGAAAGATTACTTTGATGATTTATATAACATAAAAACAAAATATTTCTCATAAAAGTCTCGGGTGTTACATACATATGGGTAATAGCTCTTAAAAGGGAACATTGGGCTTGACCTGATCAACACATGGTGCAGGAAAACGGGTCATATTATGCACTTGGTTTGAAACTTAGGGGTAGATGGTTATGATGATTCAGATTTTTTTACAAACAGTTATGAAGTATTTGAAAATAATTATATCCCCAAAGAAACCAAGTTTATCAATTTGATATTAACAATTTATAAATTTTAATAAAAAATTGTTAAGAGTTACACCATATTTATAATTACACAATATGAATTAAAATATATAATTTTATGATCTAATATAGTGTACTACATTATTTAGAAATAGTTGTTCGATGTAATAAAAGAATCAATTCTCATGGCCAATATAGATATTTCCTTATTGATCTAGCCAATACTGCAAGTATTGGAATAGAGGAAATCATGGATAAATTAGGGAAAATAAATCAGTTTATGAAAAATAACCCTTACTGGTTGGAGAAACATATTACATAGCATGATTCTCCTATATTGGACTCCTTCATGTGACATAAGCCCCCATAATTTTTTTGGGACTAGTAATCTAATACTAGTTGAGAAATATATAAAGTCTCTTGAGTATACATTCATTACCATGTGATGCAATGAAAAGGAAAGTGTCACCCCTACAATGTATTTTCTTAAATGTCATGTTTATCAATGGTGGTATTTAACTCAAAATGATTGGGAGGAAGAGTAGATATTACATATGGAATGGGAATCTATTAAAGATACATTCTTTGAAATATATTTACCCAATGATAGAAAAAACTAAAATGAACAGAAATTTCTGTATGCTAATGAAAAAAGAATAAGAATGTGTTGTGGATTATTAGGATACCTTTACAAGGTTATCTAGATTACATACACAATTCCTTAGGGTGAAATATTTTCTATTTATTTTAAGGGCTTAAGACAAGTCTCTCAAGGGCACTTGTCACTCAAACATTTTTTTATGATGAAATAGTTTTTTTTGAAATGATATAGAGAATGAATTCTCAAGATCCTGCATGTTCAAGGGAAATAATTAAAATAATATTTTCAATGAGAACTAATAAGAAGGTAACATGTAAATAAAGAACAAGAGAATGAATCAATTGATACATTATGGGAACTGCAGAAAGAATTATACCCCAAAATATATGAAGGGAGTGGGAATTTGTCATAAGTATGGAGATAAGATTCATTAGGAAAATGAATGAAAAGGGAATAAATATAATGATTCTATTTGGTGTATCCATTATATAGAGATGGGTAATATTGGAAAAAAATCACCAATCATTAAGGTAATCTTCCAAAGAAGAGTCTAAGAGGATAATTCTTTGTTTATTTGATCACTTCAACATAAGTGGAAATAATCGATTATGTTATGTTCAATACTTTAATCATAGCTTAAATAATAGATAATTATTTATTTGATTTAAGATCCTTAATATCTTTCATATATTCCATGTTTTACAATAAAATTAAATATTTACCTTGCACTTTATGAAGGGAGTTGATGATCAAAACTCTTAGTTGAAGTCTCACTATAGCAACGGTGTGCTAAGAAGTCCCAATTATGACACATAAATGTTCTTTATTTACTAACAATAATATCATACCTATGGTTTACTCTAGTGTAATCATTACAATGAAATATTTATAAAAATATGATTCAAAACATTATTTAATGAAGAAAGAGAGTGTGATTTTTGATGAAGATATATATTTCATTTTATTTTGAGTATATTAATATTTATCTAATAAATGTATTGATCTACCCCCAGTAGCTCAAATGAATGGTATTATGTGGAAGGAACATTAAAACATTCCATTGAGGTCGAGGTTAATTATAAATTTGAGGATGTAGCTATTTTATTGTAATACATTGATGTATTATAAAAATAATTACTCAGGCATCCCATAATGTGTGAAGTTTAGTTATCAAATAATTTAATCCGTGATACAAAACCAATATTATATAATCCATATAGAATGGTTATTTTAGATTTAGTGTAATTCACAAAACAAGTACAAGAGTTGTGTGATAAATTATAGGATTTCCCAGTGCTTCACCATAGGATCCATTTTCTCTTCATCAATAAGAATGATGAATCCCTGGGGATTTTCATTACTTATCAGGAAATCAATGTACTTATGATAAAATTACTCCTCCACCTTACATTGAAGAATTATCTGATCAAATTCATGGATTCCAACATTTTTCAAAGACTAAACAATGTTCTATGTATCATCAACTGTGAGTAATGTAGTAATAAATTCTGAATAAAGCTTTCAAAACAAGGTATAGAAAATATGTTTTTATAGTAATACCAATTGGATTAACTATTTCACCTAAATTTTTTAGCGAAATTATAAAAATAGGATCCAAGGAACATATATATAAGTTTTTTTATTCATTGTGTCAATCCTGGTGTATCCTAAAATATACGAAGTCCATGAGATTAACTTTTAGATCGTTATTTAAAATCCTAAAAGGATGAATTATATAGTAAATTTACTAAATATTACTTCTATTTTAAAGAATATTTTTTTCATTAACAGATTTCCTCTAAGGATTGAATCAAGGTTGATCCTATGAAAATAAAGGATGTTTAATAATGTCCTACAATAATGAATATAACTAAGGTATATAGTTTCATTGTATTGGTAGGTTACTATCATATATTCATTCAGAATTTCTTTTGATTGGATAACATATTAACCACAGTTGCATGTAAATAGGTTATGTTTTTTTGGAAAAAGGAATGTCCAAAATGTTTGTCTGATCTAAATATGAGATTGGTCAACGCTCATATTTTGACTCTACCATCTGGAAATAGTGGGTCTCTAATATTTAACGATGGATCGAATAATGGACTTGGTAATGTCCTAATAAATAGTGATAATGTTATTGCATATTTGTCATCAAAATTTAAGAATCATGAATACAATGATCCAACCCATTATCTAGAGATGGATGATAAAATTTTACTTTGATGATATGAAGATATTTTCCTAATGGTGAATGATGTAAGAAATACATGGACCATAAAATTCCGAAATACCACTTTTTAGAAAATTAAATCCTTATGAGACGAAGGATATGGATCGATCTACCCAGGGAATATTATTTATAGATACACTAAGAAAAAGGAATGAAATTCCAGTACTAGATGCACCAAGTATTGATGATCATTGACTTATAATGAAAATGAGGATTGAGAGGGATCCAATTTTCATGGATCCAAAGAATATGGATGTGGAAATTATTAAGTATGGTTATATATATATCACAGATTTTTAATATGATCATGATTTCATAATTATTATAAAAGAAAAAATAATTCTCAATCTTTTGATGATAAATTTCTGAATAAAATTAATGATGTGGATGATGGGAAGTAATTAGGACTTTTCTGTGAATATGGTGTTAATAAATTTTGAAATATATTATTTTTTAATGTATGAATAATCTAAAAATGGAATTTTTTGAGGATGATTGTTTATAAAATTACTTTATACACCATGGTATCACAATTATGTATATAGATATGAGGGAATATTCTTCTTTGGATGACATGAAGTGGGAAATTTTTTATTTTGTGTCCAAAAGTTTGGTTTTTCAAAATGTGGAAGATGTAAGACAATATCCTATAGGATTCGAGAAACCTCCTCATATTCCTATATGAATATTGGATGAAATTAATATACGATTTCTCATAGGACTATCAATGTCTCCTAGGAATAATGATTTAATATTGGTTACCGTTGATCACATAACAAAATATGCTCACTTACGTGCTATAATTGAATATTTAACTCTTGAGAACCTCACAAAAATTTATATTAATGAAGTCAAAGGAAATTATGGATAACATTTTTCAAATGTTTCTAATGATGATCCTCATTTTATGATGAAATTATATAAGTTCCTTTAGAACGATCCTTATACTGAGAATCATTTGAGCACCTCATACCATCCTGAATGATATAGATAGTATAAAAGAAATATGAATAAAAAGGAATTCATGTTGAGATAATTCTCAATTAATTTTATGGGTATTCTTAATTAGAATTTACCTTCTTTGGAGTTTCACAATAACAATAATTTCCATTTAAGAGTTTAAATGGTGCCATATTATGCATTATATTGCAAGACATGTCTTACTCCAACATGTTGGGATAAATTTGGTAAAAAACACATGTAGGATCTGAAATTATTTAAGAGACAACAATTAATATAAATATAATTCAATATAATATTAAAGTAATTTAATGTAGGAGAAATATTTATGCTGAAAAATTAGAGGACGGATTTTAAATTCCAAGTGGGAGATCTTGTTTTGTAGAAAGTACCTCAATTTAAAGATGTTATAAGGTTAGATAGGAAATAAAAATTGAGCCCCAGTTACATTATATCATTTGAAATATTTGAAATAATTGTATTTTTTTTCTTCAACTAGGAAATTAGACCATATTTTTGAAATGTATATTATGTGTTCTATATATCATTATAAAAGTAGTAAATTCTAGACTCAAAATATGTTATCACCTATGATGAAATAGAATTGGAACCTTATCTATCTTATTGTGAAGATCTCATCTAGGTTTTTGTTATTATATTTCTAATGTTTAGGAATCATATGAGTAATACTATAAAGGTAATTTTGAGAAATCAAAAAAGGAAGAAGAAATATGAGAATCAGAGGATGTTATCAAGAAGAACTACCCGCATTTTTTAAAATAAAATACCCAAGAAATTTTGAGGCTGAATTTTTTTATTAGATAATAATTCTACACCCTGATACTTAATTATTTCCTTCCTTTTAAATAAATTCAATCTATTTGATAATTTTCTATGCACGCAACATCAAGATAAATTGAAACATGATACTCTATTAAAATATTATTTAAACATGAAAATTACAACCTTTCTAGAAAATTGGAAGTATGAATTGGAAAAACTAAATAATTGAAAATATATATTTTATACACATTCATTTGTTATCTTCATTTTATAAATTCAAATTATAATCATTTTAATGTTAAAAATGTTTTTTTCAAAATATTTATTTTTTCAAATAAAATGGTTTCATTTATTCTTGGGAACTTATGAAAAAATGAATTTTTGAAACCCAAATAAATTTTATTTGATAACATAATTATTATTTTTGAAATCATCGTATCTAAATTATCATAGGCTCAATTTTTGGGTTATTTCTGAAAAGATTCAGGTTTTTTGATAGATACATATTTTTATTGAAAAAATACCTTTTCATTTAGTTTACTTGTAAAGATAAAATATAAGATAAATATCTTTAGAGTAAAATGATATGAATTATATTATATTTAATACGATTTATGATTATAGGATAAATTTAATATTAAATTTTAATTTTAATCCATTTTATACATATGATAATTTTCACTTTAGAAACCCTCATTCTAATATTGTTTGTGCGTATAATTTTAAATTAGATTCATCAAATTTTATGAATTGAATTTGGAAAAATGGATTAAATTTTTTGAGTTATCGTAATTTTTATAATCTAATACTTTTATAAAAAAAAATTACATTTATGAATAGTAAAAGCATTAAAAATCAAGTATCGCGGTTAAGGTAAAAACCGATTTACCATGGGTTGAACTAAGAATATATGTATCAAAATGGCCTAAAACTTATCCAAAATAAATTTTATGTAAATAATTTCGACATATAATCTCTAATACTAGATAATGATCCATTTTTGAAAGCTTTTTTACTAATAAAAGAATAGGTTTAATTGAATATTTTCATAAATTCCATGGGCGTCTTCTCCCCACTTATCAGTGGCAATCTAGTCCCCTCCAATATCCACAAGTCGAAAGAGTTTTTTTGAAAATAACTACTTAAATAACATCATTAATCACTTAAAACAAAAAAGTTACCATTTTATGATAAATAAATCATAAGAAGGCTTTTGCTGAGAACCTAATGATGTTTCTCGAAAAAAGAGGACATGTTCTTAAATGAGTGTTTCCATTTTATTTCTTATTAGACCTCATTAAAATGAAATTAATTAATGTCTATATAATAAAAAAATAATGTAAAATATTATGGTATGTTATTATTTTAATGATAAAAACTATATTCATCATCAATTCAGAAATATGGGAAACAAAATCGTCGATAGTGTGTACAGAGGAGTAATGTCCCACAAACAAATGTAACTCGTTTTCTATCAACACATATCATGGTTGGATATAATAATGGATTAAATACCTATATAAAATATTTATGATATATTTATCTTTATTTTATTATTATATCTCATATACCTTCTCAAATTCCACTTTTTTTAAATTATGATATCATTGCTCAGGTGTACAATGGACTACCACCTCATGAAGCTATGCGATTCATTTTTTCCTTACACTAAACAGGGAAGGTAATAATGATAAAAATAATACATAGATGTGATATATATGACATGATATCAATCATGGTAAATTCATATATCTTTAAAATTTAAACTTCTTCACCAATTTAGGGAATGATAACATCACTTGTGTGTACGTACAACATACTGTCTTCATGAAGCGATGTGATTCAATTACCACTATCAACATTTAATAATAGTTATAATAATGTAAATACGGATTAAATATTATATTTATAAAATTTATATTATTCTCTTATGATTTTTTATATCCTATGTTCATGAAACAGAACATTCATTACAAAATATGCAAGATAAAAGAAGGAAATTAACACCCAAAATAATGAAAATAATACAATAATACAAACAATTGAGTTTTAAAATATTATAATAGGACTATATATGCTATTATTAATATTATTTTAGTTCTATAATAAAGTAATAATATTATTTAAATAATTATATAGAAGATTAAATCAATTTTTACTAATAAAAATAATGAGGTAAGGGACTTCATCTCAATTTCCCTTCATTGAGGCATATTTTATTAGTGTGCTCATAATTTCTTTTATATTGTGTAAATATTGTACCTTTTAAATGATATTTCGTCAATTAATCATAAATATTTTAATATTATGTTAAAATTTTTATTATTTCATCCATGATAATTTGACTTGATCACTACCATATGGTAATGGAATTTTCCCCACTTTCCTATCATTGAGGAATATTTGTTTATTGTGCTCATAATTTTATTTTTATAGTGTACATACTTCAATTTTTATATATAATCTCCTAAATATGTCATTATTCATAATTTTAAGTTTTAATTTTAATTATCTCATCCAAGGGGAATTTACTTGAATGTTATCAATTGGTAAGGTATTGTTTATCAACTTCAATTTCATTGAGAAAATTTTTATAATATTCACATATTCACATTTATTTGGCTTATATAATACTTCAATTATTTATTTAAAATGAATAAACACTTAATAACGATGATTAAATTTTTTCATGTTTATTATTGAGTGGATTAAAATTTAAAATTTAGAAACGAAGTTAAAATTATTTTTCATTTCTCACATTCCCTTGGGATTTATACTTATCTCTATAAACAATTACATTCTGATAATCATTTTTCATTAGAAGTTACATTTATCTTAAATAAAATATTATTTTTATCATGGATAATATTATTTCATAATCCATCTACCATTTGTACATGTAGTGTGTACTTTAAAAGGTATTTCATTGATTGGTGAAATATTTATAAATTTGTATTACTTACTCTATTAAGAAATTTATTGATTAGGAATAAGGATTCATGAAATAAATATATTATACTATATATGATTACTTATTTTTGACATGTAGATTTTGGTGGGTCCCAGTTATAGATGACTCCTTAATGCATCAACGAGCCTCATGACACAAATCATTTCGCTAAATAAAATGTGATTTTACCATGTTGTTTTAAACTATCTTGATAATATTTTTTCTAGTAGAGTCATTCATGAATCTTGATATCATTATATCCAGAAAATATTCATTTCCTTCAATTGGAATTCATTTATTATAAAATCAAGGATTTTTTCACAATTATATTATCTCTAGAATCATTTCATTCTTTATTTATTGATTAAATGAAAGGTTCTTTTAGATATTTACATTGCCATATTGATTATTCTTTATCCAATAATGATATTAATGTTATTGGTTAAATATCATGTGTGTTTAGTAATTTACCATTCCATATTGATTATTCATTATTGATTCATGATAGATAATGTTGTATGTATCCCTTAGTGATCATTTTAGCTTACACTACATTTTTCTCCTTTCCCCTAGATTTGAATAATAATTAATTGAATGATTTTAAGGATTCCAAATTATTTCTAATTCAACCATTTTTATTTTATTTCTCTATGTATAAGGGGTATCATATATGTTTCTCGTTCTAAATAACTACTAAACTAATTAATCCTTTAGTATTTTACCCCTTATATCTAATCCAATGTAATAATGTTGTAAATGGATCCGTGTTACTAGAGTCGACATCAGTTCAATGATACAAATATTTAATTAAATATAATTAGAACATTCAATTTAAGAAAATAATATTTACATTTGGAATTCAATTAATTAAAAAGAAAAAAATTATATAATTTTAGGAAGATAATTTACTCTCAAATGATCTGGGAAACTTGTTATGGAAGCATTAAATCATAAGTTGACTTGATTATGGTAAAACATGTTCTTATGATAAATGTTAAAACAATGAATTGTGTAACACATTTTGTATGAAGTATATCATTTAGAAAATGATAGGTTGAGTTATTTTATTTATTTTTATAGAAACCCACAGATGGTTAAAAATTTAATTAATGAATCATTTTATAATATGAAAAAATTAATAATAACATTATATAGAGAAGTTGCACATGGATGAAAAATATTCCAAGATGAATAGAAAAGAGGATAGTTTTAAGAACATTATTTCAGAATATTCAACACTAAGAGAGTGGAAAATATAAATAAAGCATGTAATATTAATATATAATACTATGTCACGGCCTGTCCCCTGTGTCTTATGACATGACATAACCCAACCACGCCTCTTGAAGGCCTGGGGTTGGCTACTAGCACCGAAGGCATCAACCTGTAAGTGGGAGGCATTTTATTGAGTACATGTATGCACGCACACACAACTGCATCCCAAATATGAAAAAGTAAAACAACAAAGCAACTATAGATAACCACTGGGAACAAGTGCAACTTAAATTCAAATGGGTGAGAATGCAAACCCATCAAAAGACTAATTGGAAAACATGAAAGTACAAAAGAAACTATGGAAGATATCCACTGGAAACCCCACCTGATGGGTAAGTATTGAATAGTTGCAGGAAGCTACAGAAGTATTTGATGCCCACCTGGTCTCACTAGGCACACCTGAATCTTGAGCCATCGAGTCCTCAATCAAGGCATTGGTCATCTGCACCAGACACAACATGTGCGGATGAAGCCCTTGTAGGGGTGAGTAACAATATACCTAGAAGGGACCCCAAAAAAACAAAGGAAATACCAAAAAGAAATCCCCAAATAAACCACAAAGCATGATCACCATGCATGATCACGAAGCAAGGAGGCTCATACTAGGTATATTCTAGAGTAGGATAGTATAACCCTTAGTCACATCATCGAGAACCATGATCTACTGGAGAACTCCTTCTCAGTGAGTATAGTGGGACTTTTGGGTCATACTGAAGCTGTTTCTAACTATGTATAGGACTATTGTAGAACTCATCCCTGATGAGTACTGTGGGTATACTTGGTCGCATAGAAGTCTCTCCCCACCGTGGGAATGTTGGGTCACACAGAAGTATCTTTCCACCTATGGACATACTGAGGTACTCCTCCTGTCAAGTACCATGTGTTTAATGGGTCACACAGAAGCCTCTCCCTACTATGGGCATGCCGGGTCACATAGAAGCTACTTCCCACTAGTCCATACTATCTAATCCACACAGGTTCATCGTTCAATAGTCTTTAGGTCTTATCCAATCAATGTGTTTATACACATAGCATGCTTAATCTTGGGAGAACCGCCACCCAATCCATTCATTTAACACAAAGGTCCCGAAAATACTCCATATATTATACCAAAAGATATACCTTGTCTCAAGGGTTCCAATGATGCAAACAACTCATCAATAGGACACACTGTTTTCAAGTTATTGACTTTTTTCAAAATAGGGGTAGTTGTGACCAGGGTTCAGTCCAACCCAATTGGACCAACCTGACCCGACCCGGCTTGTTCTCCACCCACCCTATCCAGATCCACCAACCTGACCCAAACCTGACCTATCCTAGGTCTGGTCCATTGGTCCATGGGTCCGTTGGGCCATGGGTCCGTTGGGCCGTGGTTCCGTTGGTCCGTGGTTCCGTTGGGTCGTGGTTCCGTTGGGCTATGGTTCCGTTGGTCCTCGGGTTCCGCCAGTGTGCTTCCTGGACCGCCGAAGGCAAACCAGTTTCTCTGCCTTGTCAGGATGTGGCTAGAAGCATCATCTGGCACCACTTCTTACCTTGTGGTTGATGCGGGGTCATTCCCTCTATCGTTTTCAAGATACCACACCCTGACTATGATGCAACAGACCAATCTAGACGACCCTAATTTCCGTATGTGGTCGAAGACCGTGTGCCTCCAAGACCTACATCCCACAGTTCTGGGTCGCACCACTGATGCAGCCAAGGGGACACATCTCTCTCTCCAGCCACTGGCCCAAGCGAAGGCTCCTCCTAGCGAGCCACATTTCGCCTGCAGTGACCAACGGGTCCACACATGTGGTCCATTCTTTTCACAGACTATGCCTCCATCCACTATAGTGAAACGCCTTACCTGTTAAGACCATGAATATTCCTTTCATCTACTTTGAAAATTCTCTTCCACGGAGAACACACATGAGGAGGGGCTTGAGCATTTTTTGTGTCGTCTAGTGCCCTCCACAATAGATTTTTCAAACAAGGAGAGGTTTGGGGATGATTCTCTACCAATTATAATCCATTCCCCAATAGAAATCCAAAAAAACATAACCCTCCCACACGAACAGATGATTCACAGATCAACCTGTTTGTGGGTTAGTTTGTGTTCTCTTTTTATAATGAAGAACAGGGAAACTGTAAAAAAATAAATCCCAAACTCGAAGGATTTTGACATTTAAGTGAACTTCCCGCGAAAATTTAAGAAGTAGAAGGTGTTCGTTGCTTCCCAGATCTGTTGATCGAGGTGTGCCTAAGTTGTTAACTTTATGTCGGTGTTCGTATTTCTTTTTTGGAGAGAAAAAATTTCAGTGATACATCATAGAATTGTTCGCCGTTTAATTCTCATTTCCCCCAATGTGGTAGGTTATTAAAAGAAAACACATCGTAGTGTTTATGTTATTCTATGAATTCATGTCGTACAATTAATTTAATGCATCATTATGTTGTATATTAATGATACATTAATGATGATCTTATCATCCACCAATTCATCATGTCATCACTGCATCGCAGTGCCTCCCTCCTCCGCTCAACGGTGTGAAATAAAATAAAATATTTTTTTAATTTATTTGATTATTTTCTGAAAAGTTTGAAAACTAACTTTTCTATCTGACCATTGCTGGTCAATGTTACATCCTTTCAAGTAAAATCCAGACATTCTGAGTTCAATGGTGGCCTCATATTTTTGATCCGATCACCATCTGAATAATTATAAAAACCCGCTCGCACATTTACTTACATGAACATAAAAAATGTTCAAAATTCCATTTTGGGCTCACTGAGCCACATAATCAAGTTCCATAAAAGCGTGTAGTGTTGAATTATGTACCTATAATTTTAACAAAAACGAATATGGAAATTTATGTACATTATATTCTCTCCACCTTAGGGTTTTATGTCCCAAAAATTCAAAATAAGGGATAATCAAACAAATGGTTGTACTATGGACAAATATAAGCATCTCCCTCCCTTGTTCTATCCTAGATATTCCCATGATGCCACTAAACGCGCACCAGAGGAAATAACGACACATGAAATAATCACTCTTTTTTATCCTCTATCTCCACTGGGAACTCCAAAAACGTCTCCCCATCGTCAATATATACCTTTCCCCAATCGATGACATGTGATGGACCATGAACATACCTCCTCGGATGCGACATGTGGAAACCATCTTGCACCTGGAGGAACTGTGGGGGAAGATCTAGGAAGTATGCCAACTCGCCAACTCTATTGAGAATCTTAAAAGGTCCTATGAACCTCAGAGATAACTTTACGTCCTGGCCAAATCTTTGTAATCCTTATCGGGGTGAGACTTGAAGGAAAGCATGATCTCCCTCCTAAAACTCTAGGGGTTTCTTACTCCTGTCATCATACGATTGTTTTCTTCTCTGTCCAGTCCACATCCACTCCAGGATGTTCTATACCTTTTTAGTGGTAGCCCGTACCATCTATGGACCCATGAGTTCTGACTCCCCTGGGTCTGTCCCGCAAAGAGTTGATCTTCATGGTCACTCGTACAAGGCCTCAAAAGTTGTCATTACAACGGTGGAGTGAAGAATATTGTTGATTAAAAACTCCAACAATGGTTGGTGGTCCTCACAACTGTGACCAAAATCAAGGACACAAGCACAATGCATGTCCTCCAAGGTCTGTATAGTCCACCATGTCTGACCATATGTCTAAGGGTGATAAGCTATGATCAAGTGAAGTTGGGTCTCTAATGCCTCCAGTAATCCCTTCCACAACTGGGATGTAAAGTGTGCATCATGGTTTGAGATGGTCATCAAAGGAACCTTATGAATCAACACTATCTCCAAGATGTAGAGGCATCATAATCCCTCAAATGATCCCTACTACAGGATGGGTAGGATATGAGATGACATGGGGATATGGTCAATGATCACCCATATAGAATCGTGGCCCCTGCAGGTACGCAGTAACCCCATAACAAAGTCCATGGAGATACTATCCCACTTCCATTCTGATACCTCAAGTGGTTGTTCCAATCCTGTTGGGACCTGATGCTCGGCCTTCACTTGCTGATAATTGAGGCATCATGGAACAATCATGGCCACTTCTTTCTTCATCCATGGCCACCATTACTGACATCAGAGGTCCTTATACATATTTGTTGCACTAGGATGTACTACCAAGGAGGATATATGGAACTCCATTTACACCTCCCCCCATTATACATATGGTATTATAGTGCGCCCTCTTAAAAGGATAATTCTCTCCCCACCTATCAAAATTTCCTTAAGAGAATGTCCTGAGGATAACTGAGCACGTCAGGCGTCACAGTTAGCATCAACAAACTATGCCTCCCTAACTCACTGATGGACTGGGGGAGTGGAAATCATTGACTGGAGGTAATATCTTCTATCACCATCCACAAAGGATATCTCCATCGTGGAAAGCTTCTCTCTCACCTCACATAATAGGTGTAAACCGGACCTCCTACTAATCGTGTTTAGCACCACATTCCCATTATTACGAGTATAGACTCTGTCGAAGTCATTGTCCTAGAGGAACTAAATTCATCGCCGCTATCTCAAGTTTAGGTCCTTCTATGAGAAGATACACCAGAGACTCTTGTGGTCAGAGAAGATGGTAAATTCTTTACTAATCAAGTAGTGACGCCAAATTATCAAGGTCAAGACCACTTCTTCTAACACCAAGACATGGGTCACATAGTTCTACTCATGCTACCTCAATAGTCATGAGCCATAGGTGATCACCGCTCACTCCTGCATTAGGACACAAACTAATCCATTCCCAGATGTGTCACAGATAACTACATACCCAATGCCCTCTTCTGAAATTCTCAAGATGGGGGCACTCTTCAGTCTCCACCTCAGCTCTTAAAAACTCTGTTGGAACTTCTCCATCCACAGAAAGGGAAATACATTTCATTTCAAGGATGATAAAGGTGATTCTACTCAGGTAAAGTCGGACACTAACATCTGTTAGTATCCATCCAACCCTAATAAACTCTACACCACAGTCACGCTCTCTGGTGGCTCCCAAGAAAACACTTCCTCGGTCTTTGTTGGATCCAATACAAATAGAGCCTCTGAGATGATTTGTCAAATAAAGTGGTCCTCCTAAATCCAGAACTAGCACATAGAGACCTTACTCTAAATTTGGTGCTCTCAGAGTGTATCATGGAATACGTGCTAGGGTGTAGCGTGATCCTTCCCAGATGCCTAGTACACCACGATTTCATCAATGAATACCACCACGAAACAATCAAGGTAAAGCTGTAAGACCATTTTGATGAGTCCTATGAACACATATGGGGAATTTTTCAAACCTAAGGGCATCACCAAAAACTCATAGTGGCCATATCGATATCTTAAGGTTTTCATTGGTATGTCCTCATCTCGTACCTGAAGCTAATGATAGACTGATTTGAGGTCTATCATTGAGAACCACCTCACTCCCATAAAGTGATCAAATATGTCATCAATCATCGGTAGTGGATACTCGTTTTTCAAGGTCACCTAGTTCAGGCTCCAGAAGTCCATGCATAGCCTCAATCTCTCGAATGCCTTTCGGGAGAACAACACTAGGGCTTCCCATTGTGAAATGATGGGTCTTATGAACCCCTTCTCCTGGAATTCCTCCAACTATACCCTCAACTCACATAGCTCGGTATGAGCCATCCAATATTCTAGTGTGGATATTAGTTTCTTCCTAGGGTAAATATTGATGAAAAAGTCTACCACTCTTTGAGGAGGTTTTCCCAGAACATCCCCATGAAAGACATCCTCATAATCGTCCACCACTACAGGAATGCTTTCCCTCCTCTCATCCACTACACTGATGGTGAGGTTATCCAACTGGTCAGTGATCAGCTGCACCATCCTCTAAGAAAGTCTATCATGTGATGAAAATTATCCACTCTCACCGGTGAAGGAAAACCTGGTCCCATCCTCATAAACAAATCACATATCGCACCTAAAACACTCGATCTGAGCATGGACTGTAGATAACTAGTCCATACCCAATATGACATCATAAGACCTCATCGTCGCTACTTGGAGATCCCAGGTGAAGATATTTCCTCCAAGAGTAATCTCACACTACCATCACTAGTCTTTAATCATCGAATCCCCTCTCATAGGAGTCTCTAATCGTAAGGATCGAGCCAATGGCTCCCCTGGAATATTCGATCCTCGAAATAGGTCTATGGAAAGCAAAGATAAACTAGAACATGTGTCTATATAAACTGTAGATAAGTTATATAATACACATATCATACCATTAATCATCTTTGGAGCATCGTGGTCATAGTACTCCATCACTTGAAGTCGGCCTCCCCCCTATTTTCCAGCTCGTTGAGCCCTTGGTGGACCACCTTGGGGTGGTGGTGGTAGCACCTCGAACTGTCATCAACCGCTTATTGATCAACCTGATCCCCTATCACATCTGACACCCTGCGGAACTCCTTGAATGAACCTTTTTGTTTTGCCTTGGAGGTCCCTCGACCGTTTACTGATCATCTATACAGCAAGTTAGGAAGTCACGATCCATTTGTCTCTACCCACCACATTTGAAGCATAGCCTTTTCCCATGCTTACTCTCTCTAATTTGGGATCCCCACACTACTGAACTTGAGTCATGGGGTTGCCCTATGAAAGACCTAGCCCTCTTGGTCCCCCTCGTATACTGTCTCCTGCTCACGGTTGAAGACACTACCACTGGATTTTTGCTAGTGGCTCTAGATATCATTGTATGCTCTATTGGGAAGCTCTCCACAAGAAGGTCTCACTCTAGCACTCCAGCCTCAGTGGGGATGCTGAGAGACACCATGGATTCCCTGAAATCCAGTCTAATTCCCTTCTAAAAGGATCGGTCCCTAATGAAAGGGTCCCACACTATGTCTGTAGAGTAGCAAGAGAGGTCTATAAACCTCACCGGGTACTCACCTTCTGGCAGGGTACCCTGCTATAGGTGAAGCAGCACCTGGATGCACCCAGGGCGCAAGGTCATAGGGAAACCACCTCCCAGAAAATCCACTTGAGGTATGTCTAGGTGAGGTTCTCCTCATCATCCGTATGGATGGTCAAGTTCCACTATCTCCATACTGATCCATGCAGAAATCACACGGCCTAGATCACCATCTGGGAAAGCGGTGTCCTTACTAAGAGGAAGACCTGCATCACTTCCTCTGGCCAGTTCTCAACGACCTTAGGATCTATCTCTCCCTGGAACCTGGGAGGTATATTTCTCTGAAACTCATGCAATGCATTAAGTCTGTGTACATCCTCTTCCGGTAATGCTGGTAGTAACTAATGATCACCTGGTGGTGGAAACACCGGCGCACCACCCGACGGGGCCATCTCTATCACTGGTCTCTGAACTGATGCATCATCGCTAGGCATGATATCCTAATGGCCACGCATAGGAATACGTGTTGGCTGTCAACGTTCAGGAATACTGAAATAGATCAATATTTACCATGGTCCAAATATTTATACCATGTGACATAACCCTTATTCAAGATATCATAACAAGATACTTATGGAACCATTGTTTTCATGTATAGAGACAAAAATCGGAATTAAAGTTCCTGGTATATGGATATATCAGATGCCGCATAAACACTGGACACCCCGAATCTGAAATTCGAACTAGAAACATTCAACATTGTTTCCCAAAAACAAAGCAATGGACTCTCAGTCTCTGAAGTAGAAGCAACCACCTCTGATACTACATTTTCATGACCCGTCCCTCAGGGCCCATGGCGTGACATACCCCATGCCCACTTCTCAAAGGCCAGGGGTTGGTGACTAGTGTTGAAGGTATCAACCTACAAGTGGGAGGTATTTGGATGAGTACTTGTACGTACACACACACAACCATGTCCCAAAGCAAGAAAAGTAAAACAAGAAATCCACTATAGATAACCACTGGGTATAAGTACAACTGAAAGTAAAATGGTCCAGAATACAAACACAACAAAAGAATAACTAGACAATAGGAAATTAAAAAAGTAACTATGGAATCCGCCTACTGGAAACCCCACCTAATGGGTAAGTACAGAGTAGCTGATGGAAACCATAGAACTACGCCATGCCCTCCTGGTCTCA
Source organism: Viscum album (assembly GCA_963277665.1). Classification (NCBI taxonomy): domain Eukaryota; kingdom Viridiplantae; phylum Streptophyta; class Magnoliopsida; order Santalales; family Viscaceae; genus Viscum; species Viscum album. The sequence continues at coordinate 1,551,827,639 of OY728129.1, forward strand.
CTGGGCACTATTGAATCCTGATCCACTGAGTTCTCTGTCAAGACGTCAGTCATCTGCACCGGACATAACATGTGTGGTCGAAGCCCATGCATGGGTGAGTAACAATATACTCAGTGGAGACCCCAAAACAAAAAAGGAAATACCACAAAACAATCCATAAAAAAGCCAAAAATCTTGATCATGACTCAAGACAACTCACACATTGTATATTATAGAGAAGGATAGTAGAACATTAGTCACATCATCGAACACCATGGGCAGTTGGAGAAATCAGAAATGAGTACAATGGTCCTTTCATGTAACAAATAAACGTCATCCCACTAACATTAGTACTTTTTTTGTACTCATCCAAGATGAGTACCATCGGCATGCTGGGTGAAACAGAAGCTGCTCCCCACCATGGGTATGCTAGGTCACACAAAATCTGATTCCCACCTATAACCATACTGAGGTACTCCTCTTGTCATGTATTGTTGGTCTTCCGAGTCACGCAAAATCCCCTCCCCATCATGGGCCTTCTGGGTGACACAGAAGCCACTTCCCAATGGGCCATAGTATCTGATCGACATAGTGTCCCTCATTAGCAGACTTTAAATCTTAGCCAACCGCATTGTTTCCACTTGTAGCATGCTTGATCTCAGGAGAACCATTCACCAATCCATTTATTGAATAAAAAATTCCATGAAATCATCCATATAGTATAACAAATGTTCCTCCTCTCCATGGGGGTTCCAATGTCAGAAACGGCTCGTCAATAGGATGCCCAGTTTTCAAGTTAGTGACATTTTTTCAAAAAGTGGATGGTTGGGTCTGGGTCCAGTCCGAACCAGCATGGGGTCCACCCATCCACCCAGGTCCTCCAACCTGGCCTGGGTCTGCTAACCTGACCCGGACCCGGATTGGGCTAGATCCGGTCCATTGGGTCACTGGTCTAGCTCGTTCCCTACTTGGTTCGCTAAATACGAACTGGTTTGTCCATGTGGCTGAGAAGCAACTAGAACCAATGTATGGAACCCCTTCTCACCCTGTGGTCAACGTGAGTTCATTTCCTAATCCAAAATAAGGCAACCTTGTCTTGACTATGATATGGCTGGCTCAGATTCCCACACGCTGTAGAAGACTACAGGCCTATGAGACCTGTGGCCCATGTGCCTCTAGGACCCACGACCCCCGACTTTGGGCCTCTCCACCGACACAGCGGAGGGGTCACGTCTCTATCACTAACTATAAGATCCTCTTTGAGAACCATTGAGGCATGTCAATACGTGTCACTACCAGTGGTCACCGGCGCACCATTAGGCTTTAGTGCGCTGGCATGCTCTTTCACGGACCACTGGGTTCACACCGGTGGTCCGTTATTTGCGCCGCCAGTGGCTCTGGCCTCCGTGTGCCATCTCCATCCCTAAAAATCAATTTAATATGCATTAACACCCCTTTAAAAATTATCTTCCGCAAAAATAAAACAGGAGTAGGGGCTTGGGCCTTGTTCGGGTCATCCCGCACCCTCCGCATTAGAGTTTTCAAACAGGAGGAGGTTTGGGGATGATGTTCTACAAACAATAATTCATTCCAAAATATAAATACAAAGAAACATCATCCTACCACAAGAATTGAAGATCTGCAGATCTACCTATTCATGGGTTGGTCTGCGTTCTCAATTTCGAATGAAGAATAGGGAAACCATAAAACAAATAAACCCCTTACTCAAAGCTGTTCGACGTTGAAGTGGTCCGCCTGTGAAGATTAAAGAAGTCAAAGGCATTTGTTGCTTCCCGGATATGTTCTTTGAGGTGAGTCGATGTTGTCAGAGTTCCGCCAGTGTTATTCATTCTTAATTTGAGAGTAAAATCACCGGTGGTTTGTTAGTGAATTTTCTGCAATTTAATTCTCATTTTCCCCAACACGGTAGCTTATTAAAAGAAAAATTTTCAAAAGGTTTCTCTTTTGCTGCGATGTCATGCTGTTTCACTTCATTTAAGGCATCGTTACGCTTCACATTAATGAGTTGTTAATAATCCTCTTTTAATGAACCTTTTCTTCACCTTGTCACCGCACCACTGAGACACCATCCACCGCTCAACGGTGTAAAATAAAATCAAATTACATTTTAAAAGTTATTTAATTAGTTTCTTAAAATTTTGAAAATGAACTTTTCTGTCTGACCCTTTCTGGTCAATGTTAAATCCTTTCTAGGTGAATCTCAATGTTCCTAGTTAAATTGTGCCATTAAATTTTGTATATAAGCACCAATTTATATGTTATAAAAACTCACTCGCACGTTTACTTAAGTGAACTTAAAAAAAGTTCAAAATTCCATTTCGGGGTCACTGGGTCTCGAAATCACGTGCCGTCAAAGATTTTGGTCTCGAATTAATTCCATATAATATTAAAAAAACATTATATGTAAATTCAAAGACCTTAAATACTAGTAAAAAAATACATCACATATTTGAGTGACAAATCATATAATTCCATTATTAAAAATTTTAACCATAAATAATTCAGAAAAATATTATGATTTGGGAATAAAACACTTACTACTTTTATAAAATTTGAATAAAAAATCCGATGACATGTAAATTAAAATTTATCATAGAAAGATTTTAAAATAAAAAAATAAAAATTTAAAATTTCAATGGTGTATTATATACACCACATAAAGAAAACAAGTGGTGAATTTGGCATATGTATCATGAGAAAAGAAGTCAGATGACAGTTCCATAAAATATGTATGAATTTCATTATATATACTTTTTACATATTGTATAATAATTATTGGTTTATATTATATTTTTTACTCAATGAATATTCATAATTGTAATAACATTAAATTATTAATTATAATATCTTGTCTTCTGTTCATTAATATTCATTCATTATCATCATCATTTTGGGTGTTATGTGCTACATTATTCATGGTTGTTTCATTTTTAATATTATATTTATTTCACTAAAAAAATTCAATAAAAATAAGAAAAAATTTCATGTCAAAAGTGTGTTATTTATTAATTATATACATATTTATAAGCATTGATATAATCTGCTGATGGGAAATGAATCATGTCTTGTCATGGATGTGGTAGGCCACATATATACACAAGAGATGTTATAATTTTCAAATGGATGAAAGGGAAATAAGGTAGATAATATCATATAATTACTAAAACATAATTATGTTATTAATATCATATATAAGCATTAATTCAATAATAATAACCAACCACGAACAATTAGGATGGAAAATTAATCATATCTCTACATAGAGGCATTAGTCCATAATAACCGACCATGATTGATGGTAATGAAGCTATAATAGTGTTACTGTAGTGATTGTATACTCTATATTTCTAAAAATGAGTGTATATGGGGTCAAAATTGGTTCCCACCTATAATTCAGGGGAGGGAAAACATAGAATTACAAAAAATATTTCAATAATATAATGTTGCCTTCATGTGAAAGTTGAAAAAATGTTATATACTTCGATGATAAAATATAATAATCTTCAAATCTATTTATCCAATATTATTTTTACTAGTATGATTAAAACATTTACCATTATATTTTTTTAAACACCTCCCTCACGCAGTAATCCAATTTTAAACCTAACCATGGTAACACGTTTTTTTTGTTTTTACAATTCATTATGACCAAAAATGAAAGAATCCCCTTTTTCAAATTTTAGAAAATTTTATTTGAAATATGAAGTATATTTTATAAAATTAAATTTCAATAAATTTTATCAGTTATTATTAAATTAAAACATCAAATGATGGCCAAACCAATTTTTTAGAAAAAATCATTTAAGTATAAATCTATGTTCACATTCATTCCATTATAAATAAAAACTACTAGAAAAACATTAAAATAATTTAGAAAATATAAATTCTTAAAATTACATTAACATGATTATTGAAAAAATATTTATTTTATTTATTATATTAGAAAAATCACACATAAAAATAGTTTTCAATGAAATAACTCTTTTTAAAATCGAATAGTTTTATCGTCAGTCCCAACCATTAGGTAACTACCGTATTAATGACTATTTATACATTACATAAAAATATTATTTAATATTTTTTTAATGTATTCATTGATATATTTTTTCACATACTAATACATAAGAAATAGAAAATTTTATATCCTTAGAAAAATATGTATTTCATACATTACATGGTTTTACTATAAATTTAATGTGTATTTCTTAGGCCTTAATCAATACATATGAATTATGGTGAAATTTTATATATATATTTATAAATAGGGTTAATTTTTTCAATACCCACTAATCCAAAAAATAGGTTATAATGTCTATAATATATCAAGAATAATTAAGACTCAGTGTTACATATAGATAATTCTATTGAATATGTCAAATTTATTTCAAAGGAATACATAAAAAGTCTCAGGGTGTTACATGTCAATCATGTATATGGGTTTTTCATAAGAACTATGAGTGAATTGATTGATAATATTTTATGATATACACTAATGTTGGGAAATTTCTTCCAAACATAAGAAACAATTATCCATTACTCTTACTTAAACTATTGTACACACTGATCTATATAAGAGTTCGTAAGAAATGGTTTATATTTATCTTGCATATTTTTTCAAGAATAAGTTTTCACATATAATCCACATCCTTAATACAAGACATTAGAATACAATTTAATGGTTTTTGTTATATGATTGTGGAGTGTACTATATACAATACTAATATTCTAGACTATAAACACTGTATTAAATTATACTTATCATTTAGTGATAAAATACATGAAATGGGATCATTATTATATGACTCTAGACTATTTAGTGTGTCCAAAATCGTATTGAATTATCATCTAGAAAAACATATAATTATGTTGAGGAAATTCACTGATAAATAATTCCCCATACATGGGTTTATAGTATATAAAAATTACCCATCTTATGAATGATATATATTTATGAATGGGACTTTAACAAATCATTTTTCATACTTTGACACATGCTTTACTATTTTCATAAAAAATGAAACGCGATATTTTTAAAGACTCTATATATATTTTTACATTTACTTCATCAGGTTCCACGATACATCTAAACTTCGACCAAAGTAGTTCCATTAATAATGTTAATATTGACTGAAGAGGGATAAGAAATCACCCTCTGTAGATGAAATTAAATTTCAATATACATGTCCTAATTTTGTTACAATAAAATATAAAAAATCTATTTCCTTGTTGTATGGTGATAAACTATATTATGTTCATCTCTCCTACACAACCATAATCTTTTTTAGTGATCTGTACTAGATAACACTCTCCCCCAAAATGGGAGCCTATTCCATGTTAGGGTGTAGGATATATAGAACCACAAACTAGGTTAAAATTTCCCATTTTCCTCAAATTGGATAGTACTTGGGTCCTCTACATTGACATTTGGATATGATTAATGAATTTTTTAGAAAAATCATGGGGTTCTTTCTATTTTCAATATTATAATATGATTTTTTGTATTTCTCCTATCCTACATAAGATGTATATCAATTGATGGTTTCATAATAATAATATGATATGTGTTAATACATTATTATTTAATTCGAATATATAGTGACATATGAAATACATATTACAGTCTCATCAATTGTCCAACTTACTTCTCCATTATATCATGACCCTTAAATAAACAACCCATGCTTAATTTGGGGGAGTGTTGTTGTAATTATAATTATGGTGTATTCATGTATATACAACTCTTCATTCCAGAATTATTCAATATTCTATAAAAATATTATTTTATATTTCTATCAACTATTTCAAGCTCCAACAAACACATCTATTTGGTAATGATCAATACTGTCATGATCTTTGTCCCAACTAACAATAGGCATCTTGTTCGTAAGGAGAAGGTCATGTAATCTTTATATGCCTCAGTTAGTATCGATGTAGAACCCGTAATTCAAAAATTATTTTGAATCCATTCTCAACGAACATGTGGAATATAAAATCCCATGTTAAAATACTTTAGGTCAATAATTACATTATTTTCACTCCTCATTCAAAGTTGAAGTAGTAATCTAGACATTGAACCCATACCGTATTACCATGTCACTCACCCTTTCCTATGTTATAATTATTATGACCTTAAAATGAATGAGATTCTATTAATGAAGTATATATATTAATTTAAAATTCATTCACATCGATTAATTTCTTTCCCACACTACATGAATTGTCTATCCCATTTCATCAATACAAGTTTCATGGCCTTAAACTATGTGTATCTCTCATGAGGTTATCTAAAGTATCCATAAGGTTACATCAATATTTTCATGTTAACAGTTATCTAAATCATGGGTAGACTACATTTTAGGCTCTTCTAGTTTAATCTACAAGACTATAATCTACAAAAAATATACTTGTAACAATCTATGAGCCATAACCCATTAGGAAACCCCTCAGAACAAAATGATGGTATTCATAATTGACCTAATCCATTCTTGTTCAATATTCATATAAATTCATGTTACCAAATATTTTAATTTCTTTATTTTTACATGACATTATAATTTTATCTTCAAATGTAAGATATTTTCAAAAAAATATAGTAATAACTAAGAACAAAATCAGTAACAATTTATTACAAAAATTTTTGGATGATCTAGAAAATCATAGTCTCTCAAAATTAGTAAATCTATATATTTCCATATATATAGAATGATAGTTTTTCAATTTATTCCTGGGATATTTCCACATCATATTGTTTTCTATCTAACTCTATATATTCATCCTGCTTAGAATATTTCTATATTTATTACTCGATAGTGGAATTTCTCTCTCTGATCTTATCTTCATTAAATAATTGTTTTTTATACCAGTTCCTGGTAAAATCCGTCTCACATGAGAGGAATTACTATTGAGTGTCATTTTTATTATGTAGTCTTTTTTCAAACATTTCATCTCTCCATAATGGTATATTTTATGGTATATTTGTATTAAAATAATTAAAATTTAAACTATTAGATATTCTTTATATAGAATTTTTTTCAATCACATACCCAAATAATATATCTGGAGGATCTCATAAATGATAAAAATGAATTATACTCTAGAAATTATCTTTGTATCTAAGAGACATGAAAAAAACTATAATTATTTTGATGGTTTATCTACAAACACTCAAGATGTCTTTTAGTCATTAGATTCTGGATATCCCTCCAAAAATATAAACGGATAGTTTGTTTCATATAGAGGGACTCGTTGTCATAATTATATCTAATTCTAAATATAGAGATGTAATTAGGTACTATATCACCCAAAAAAGTCTTCATTATCATAAAAAGTAGGTTTATGGGTCCTTAAGTCACATTGGTCTCTATACACCCTGACTATAGAAGTTAAGGATCAAATAAATTCTCAAATAGAAATAATACTTCATATAGTACTTATATGAATAAAATAACGGTATAGATATGTTCAAATCAAAATTGAATATAATAAAATAGGGATTTCAACATAATACATATAATACAATATATTGTATTTCCTTAGTTCCCTTAAACCTCAGTGGGGGAATATCTTGGGTATTAATCTAATAATTAGCTTCATAACATATGGTGAAGGGATGTTATTAATCAGTAACATCCCATTATGTGATATTTTGTGTATGTTTTCATCAACTACCCCAGTTTTATAGATTGGTAGGATGGAATTTTTTTGAAGTAAAAGATAAATTACTAATCTATGAAACTAGGATTACAAAGCCGATCATGGAATGAGTTCACTAAACAATGATCACCCCAATGTTTCCCAAAATGAACCAAACTATGGGCTTTCGAATTACCATCTCTTTTGATGAAAGAAAATTTTCATGCATTGAATCCATCGGTCAGGGACCAGATCTTCCTCAAGATGAGTCCATAAGGCTGGGAATCCTAATCTTTTGTTGAGAGAGTGTTCACCAATTCGAGGCAGTCAGATTTCACTAGAATCTTAGGCCATAATTTTTAATGGGCAAAAAGAATCCCCTAGAGGATGGAATTTCACCTTACATTTATGCCCTAATTGGATTTTAAGAAGGGTCATCTTGATCGAGGATAACATATAGAGGGCCTTCATGGTCTAACCCAACTAATCAATGTGAACCCACCGATTAAAATTTTCAAACCGATGAAACTTCAAATGAAACAGGATATATTTCATTACTATTCTATTGGTGACTTAATTTTATGATATTATATTTAAATGTTATTTTGGGAGAATAAAATTCAAATCAACACGTAACATGGAAAAATTTTAGAATGAAACAATTATAGAGGATAATAACATTCAACTAATAAATTATGAATTGGTTGTAGTTAATTGGGAAATCAAGAACTTCTACATCCTTAAAGAGGTCCACGTCCATGAATTTATCCCTTTATACTATTATTATATCTGAGATAAGGAGTTTGTTAGATATGATAGAGAAATACATTATTATTATATGTTAAACCCTGTGATTTTAGAAGATGAAAATCATAGTGGACAACATATATATGAAATTGAACACCAAGATTATTAGAAAATGAAACACAATGAGAATTTATGATATGTTTTTTAAAATATAATTCAATATCATCCTTTTTTCGATGCATGCAACAACGAGTTTAAATGAAACATGATACATTGTTAAAATGTTATTATTTAAACATGACCAATATAACCTATAAATTATGTTGGTGGTTGTGAATAGGAATTACTAAATTATAAAAATAAAATTGGTTAATAATGTATAAAAAGTTTAATGGTTACCTGTAGATTATAAATAAAATAATAATCATTTATAAGAAAAATAATTTTTTTATGAAAAAAATATATTTTTATAAAATGTGGTTTTAGTCACACATTTCACACATAATATAAATTAATTCTTTCCAAAATTAAAAAATATATTTCATAAAGTAAAATTCAATTTTTAAATATACATTTCAGATTTATCTTTAAGTGATTTTTTGAAAATTTACTAAAAATATTATGTTTTTGATAAATGGTGAAAAATACTAATTTGGTTTGAAAACTACATTTTCAATTATTTTATTGAAAATGAAAAATAACATATTAAATTTATTTTAAAGTAAAATTAGTTCATTTCTGTTGAAATTTATTAAATTTAGGTCTTTTTTTCAATTTCATAATGAATTTTTGTATAAAACATTTGAAACTTTTGAATGTTTTTCATTGGAATACTCATTATTTCGACATTTCTGGGTGTTTAACTTTAAATACAATTTGAGCTATTATTTTTATTTTATTAAGAAAAAATGATTCCAAAATTGTATTTATAATTATTAATATTACATAATAATTTCAACATATTTTTTATTCAAAATTTTTAAAAAATAAAAATAGTTATCAAGATTACAGTTAAAATGGGGTTTTGTGCATTACATGTGTTTGTGTTAAAAATAATTTTCTAGAAATATAGATTTGTTATTTTATAAATTAAATTAAATATTTTTAATCAGTGGGTACAAATTATATATTTATTTTAAATTTAATTTTATTTATAATGGATAAATTACTTTGGTAAATAAAAATATACATATTACAGTAGTGAAAATTAAAATACTAAAATTAAGTAATATTAAAGGAAAATGAATAAAAATTAAAATAAATGTGTTTATTTGTAGGTATGGATTGACCATATCATCCCCCAAATTTGTTATATTTCATCTTTAGAGGCACTTGGGGTCATAGTGACTTCCAATTTTTGAATGTTTTTGGGTATTTACCAAAATGTCAATCCTCCTAAAAAAACGGAACTCATTTTCCTCATTTATCAAATGATATCAGTCGCTTATAAATATCAAAATCATTAAAACATATCTACCAAAAATAATTATCCACTATCTATAGGTTCTTTTCTCCCCATTAAAACAACCCTATGGTCCTTAAGAAGAAATCCAAGGAATGTTTCTCTAACAAAAGTTAATTGCTGCCACTAAAATCATTAATTGTTTTGTTATTTTTTGACCATAAATTATGTATTATCATATATATTATAATAAACCATTAAATTAAATGTAATTATATGTAACTATGTTAATTTAATAACCTATATCCATCTCCTTTTCCATCAAATTCATATTTAATATGTCAATTATATGCACGACAGACTACCGCCTAGCAAACTGATGTAATTCAACTTCCATAACTACTATTCAAGTTTGGAAATATTTATGTCTTTAATATATATATATATATAATATTTATTGTATAATTATACTTATTTTGTTATAATATATCATACTTATTCTGGATTTCCATTCAATTTAAAAAATGATAATGTTGCACCAGTATACTGTGGACTACCACCTCACTAAGTGATGTGATTTGTTTTTAACATAAAATATACATGGAAGGTAATATGTATAAATTTAATTAATATATTTTATGTATATAACATGTCTAAAATTCTATAAAATTAATTTATGATAAATTGCCTTTCCTTTTCCCTCATTAAGGGAATAATATCGCCACTCAAGCGTTCGATTGACCAATTATCTTTATGAAGTGATGCAATTCATTTTTTATGTCCAGTTTTAAAGAATTTTTATAAGGATGAATCTAATTAAAAGTAATAATATTTATAAAATGAAAATAATTCTATATGTGATGTAAATATATCCTATGTATAGGAACCAAAAATTTCATGACAAAACACGCATGGGAAAAGAAATTAAAACTCGACACAATGAATATTATGAAATATTATTAACAAATATATGGTAAAATGATATAACATGATTATATATTTTTATTAGATATATATTTATGGTTATAAATTATATTTATAATAAACCTATAATTATAATACATTAGGTTTTGATACATACAAGTGAAGTCGAACATGAGGTAATGGTTTCCTGTCAAACATTTACACACGTGAGACATATGTCAGATTCACCACTTATTTCTTATGTGTGTTGTATATACATTCCCATTGATCATATATATCATTAATTAATTTATATTAATTATATTTAAAGACTCATTTTATTTTATTTCTTTGATGGGGATTACGATTCATAAGTTTTCAACGTGGTGAGTGTTTATTTCAAAATCTCGCCATTATTCAAGACTGTGTATCATTAATTCTTCTTTGGAAGAAATATTTTGTATTTAAATATTAAAAAAGATCCCTTTAATTATCCTGTATTTATTCATGAAAATATAATTTAATAGAACCATTTTACACTCTTTATAACTTAAAATGGATTTTATTTATTTTAGAAAATCCAGCTTCATTTCTCCCTTTGGTCGAAAATTATTTTCCTCTATAAACAATGTTTTATGAAAATGATTTAATTTTTTCACACCATCCAAATGAGTTATTAAATAATTTTTTCCAATGGTATACATATTACACATTTTTTGGAAATGAATATTTATGTTGGTTTCCAAATAAACAATGTTTCACTTTTATAGAAAATGTATACGGAATCATTTTTATATCATACATAACATGCACATCATTTTCGGTTTTCATGACCACTCAAGGTTTTAAAAATTATTTTATAAGTTTATAGTGATATTATAGGTGAATTTTTTTTTCAAAAAAAAATCAACATTATGATTTAAAAATATTTTCATTGTGAATTTTTTTTCCCTCAAGACTATTTTTAATGAACTTTTTACTATTTCAATTCATCAATGACATCAAACCATTATTTTAATTAAGATATACTGGGTATATGTAATAATTATATCATCATTATTCATTTTATGTGGTTTATGAACAGTTTTACTAAAGGTGTACTCTTTTATTACCATTCATCATATTACCAAGGATATTTATGAAAATATTTATTTGATTGTGGTAAGTATTAACGTTTTATGTGTTAGTTAATGAATAAAAATGTTATTGTTCAATATTTTTCACCCCCTTAATATGAATAATTAATTGGTCATGGTATGTTTTAATTGGTTACTGGTCATAGATAACCTCTCGATGCATCGACAGACCTCGTAAGATAAATCTATTAGCTAAATCTGAAGGATCATTACATGTAGTTTTAAAGATTCATACGAAATATCATAATAATATGATTAGGATGCTCAAAATTTTTAATTCCATCATTATTATATAATTTATTAATTTCCATGTGGCTATATAATTAATTATAATATATGTGGAAAATTATAAAGCTCAATAGATTGTTTACTTGTATTTATTTGATCATCCTTTATTCTTTCCATATTATACTCAAGTAATTGGTTTAATGGAATAAGTTTCACTTATTATCGTTTCCCTATCAATTATTATAATTTATTCATGATAAATCCCATAAAAAAATTACCCTTAATGAGAATATGATTTCACCCCTTTCTTGTTTTTTCTTTCCCGGGATACCATGATATTTTCTACGACTGATATAGAGGGACACAATAAGTGGATTAATGGTGTTCTCAAAGGAAATACATTGAGTATAATTTGTTTCAAAATATAAATTAATATTAATTTATTATTATCTTTCAAATTATTAATATATTATTTGGTCCTCTTCTTAGATGGGATTAAGCCAAGATTTCTAAAGAAATTATCCTTAGAAACATTATCACCATATGATGACATAATATCATATTATATAAAGATAAAGAAATAATTTTCTAAGTATTATTCATTTCAAGTGATGTGATATATGATCATGATGAAAGATGAAAAATAGGATAAGGGGAAGAAGTGAAATAAGGGTTTTCCCACACATGATAATAGTGGAAGGAAACACCCAAGCACATGAATGAAGTGGATGAAATTTTTCTATATGTGTGGATAAAAAGGAAATAATACTCATTATTGAATGGGTAATAAATAATTATTCCATTTTTAGTGTTTATATAGTGAATATATGGGGACATAAGAAAACAAATTCTCTAGGAATCAAGGTGATATATCTCCAAAGTGGACAAAGGAACAAGGTAAACCATGTACTATTACTATATATTAAGAGGAATTATTAATGTGATTATGTTTGGATCTCTGAATTTTTTTATATGACTATTTTATCAGTGATATTATAAAAATATAAACTATTAAATGTTTAAGAATTTTTCTACAATACGTTTTTCTTTATGGATTTGATAGAATAAGATGAACAGTGCAATGAATAAGAAAAGAGATTAAGTAGAAAGTATAAATTCAAAAAAAAAATGATTTAGGGAAAATAAAAATTATTATGTGATATTTATTGAGATAACAATGATATATATTTGTTTATGGAATTTTATTAGTGACCTTGGAATTGGGTTTTTATTTATAGGTTTATGTTATATTGGCTTATGTTTTCTGTATGTTTGGAATTTTTGAATATATTGAAAAACATGTGATTTATTTGGGATGAATGCCTATTTTTATAATGGTTTAATGGTGCTCTAGGTATTCAAATATTTGATATACAAAATTAAGAGATATATTATACTATTTTTGGAATTTAATGTTATGTTGATTTTTGAAAATTAGGGACCTTCCTTCTAAATTTGTTGAGACATGTTTTCGATGAGTCACAAGGTCAACAATTAATCGAATAGATGTGGTCTAAATTTTCCTATTCTTATATAACATGTTATAACCATTTTTGTGTTGGGAAATAACTAGAGATTGGATTAATGAATTTTCTTTATTTTGTTTGAAATAATGATATGTTAAATGTTATCTTTTGTGCTTTTGGAATGAAAATTTAAACTATAATACTCATCATTTGGATAGAAAATGAGATTGTGAAATAAATTTTTAAGGATGGAATCATACACATCAAGTAGGTATTTTTACTTATTTAACAAGTCTATATGGAAATTGAAACCCTCAAAATTAAGAAAATTATCATAAATCCAAAATTATATAACATTAAAATAATATCTGATGAATCAATGTTCATTTGGTTCTGTGGTTTTTGAATTTCCCTTAATCCTTCACTATCTTATTATTGATGAACACTATCACACTCAATCATTATTTTGGAATTGATATTTTGTTCCATGTCAATATATTCACAAAACATCTATGTTTTACTATTGGGAAACCTAGTAATGTGATTATTCTTGATAACCTTAATACTTCTCATTCCGACTTATCAAGAGGATGATTTATTAGACTTATCATTATATGGGATTTCAAGAAAGGTTTATTAATATTTATATACCTTTATTTCCGACACCAAGTTTAAATTATGGAAATGAAATTTAACTAAGGGGTAGAATGTGAAACCCTGAGATTTTAAAAGAGGAACATCATGTTCAATGGAATATTTGACATTAAAGTGAAATATTGTGAGATATTATATCAAACCGATAATTTAAGACATATTTTCTAATAAATTTAATCACTTCAACATATTGTGATGTATGCAGCACCAGTTTCAAATGAAATATGAGCCTCTATTAAAATATCTTATAGAAACTAATAATATAAACTATTTATTAGCTTGTTTGGAATGAATATGAAAAATAAATTTTGAATATTATAAGGTTCAAACATGAGTAAAATAAATTCAATGGTTATCTATTTATTATAAATAAAATAATAATCATTTGAATTGAAAGAGAAGTTTTTTCTAAAAAACTATATTTATCATATAGGGGGTTTAGTCATTCATTCCACACATAGTTTAAAATTAGTTTTTAGATATTTTATAAATATTAATTGATAAAATATAAAACATATTTAAAATATATGGGTATAAATAATTTTTTGGGGAATTGTTTAGAATTTTATGAAGGGATTAATTTTTTATGAAAGCTAAAAAATAATGATTTTTATGAAAAACTTCATATGTGTTTAAATTATTTACCAAGTTAGATAATATTTTAAATTTGATTTAACATAAAATTTGTGCATTTAAATTAAAATTTAACTAAATTGGTTCATTTTAGTCAATTTAATGTGTAATTATTATATAAAATCATTTTAATATTTTATATTGTTTTTCTATGGAAAACCTTTGTTTTTAACACGTCTTTAGGTATCATTTTAAATCAAATTCACTGACATATGTGAATTGAATATAGAAAAAATGGATTATGTATTTTGAATCAGAATAATTAATATTATATAATAATTTAATCATAATATTTTACATAGTATTTAATTTTTATTTTTGAAAATTATTCATTGTAGTTAATGTTAAAATAGTGGTTTTCACAATACATGTTCATGTTTTAAATTTGATTTTACATATATATGGGTTATTTATCTGACAAATTTTATTTCATATTTATATTCAATTTTTCCAAATTATCTTACAATGCTAATTTAAATTTAAATTTAATGAATCAATTGCATAGGAAAATTAAATAATAAAATTTAACATGGTGAAAAATAAAATGGTAAAATTAAGTAACCATAAAGGTTAAGGAATAAAATGTAAAAAATTTCTGTTTTTTTATTATATAGGTATTAATCAACTATATAATCTCCAAAATCCATTATTTATAAATTTTTTAGGCACATAGGATGAGGGTGACTTCCCATTATTAAATAGTTTTTGATTTATACAAAAAGGTTACTCCACCTCAATTATAAGATGAAACTCACTACCCTCACTTATTAACACCAATCAAGACCTTTTGCTAAGGAAAAAAACTTAAAAAGTGTCTCAAAAACATACATAGAATCATTCTAGAGTGTTCTCTTAAAAAATACCAACCCTTGGGTCCATAAGAGGATATCCAATGATGGATTCTCTAAGATGAGGTAATTAACTTCACTCTGATCATTCATTTTTCATTATTCTTTTGAAACCATATATTAAGTCTTAACACTTGTAGTATAATAACACTAATATATTAAATATAATTGTATCTGATTTTTTTTATTGAATAACCTATATGAATATCCATTTCCATAATATAGAAAACGAAATTTTCAATTATGTGTATGATGGACTACCACGTCATGAATCGATGTAATTTGTTTCCTATAAAGACCTTTAAATAATGTCTATAATGATTGATTTCATGTATATATATATATATTATTTATGATGTAATTAAACATATTTATTTAAAAAATAATAAATATCCTCTATATTTTCATTCATTTTAAAATACTATAACATCGCTCATGTGTTTGGAAAACTACTGCCTCGTGAAGTGAATTGATTCATTTATCACATATTCTTTACCTGGAAAGTAAGAAGGATAAATTATATGAATATGTGTGATATATAAAACACTATATAAATGATATATTGTTAACATATTATACATTTCCTTACTCTTCCACCTAGTAATTGAATGAATCCATCATCCATGTGTGCATATGGCCTACCATCTTGATGAACCGATGTGATTCATTTGTTATATCCAATTACAAATAATTTTTATAAGGTTTTATATACTGAAAAATAATAATATAATTAATATAATTATAAAAATTATGGATAATTATCCCATTCATTAGAATAAAATATTTCATGAAAAAACATGCATGAGAAAACGTGTCAATTAACACCTGAAACAATGAAAATAATGTTATTTAATTAATAGGTGATAAAATGTTATAGTATGAATATATGTGTTATGATATATATGAATATTTTTCATTAATACATGTATATTGAACATTTCATAATTATATATGAGGTTTGGACTCATATGAATGATGTCAGACCAGAGGAAAGGGTTTCTGGCCTTACTTTTACTTCCATGAGGCATATGCCTTATTCAATAATTATGTCATTTTTGTGTTGTGTATATACTACAAATTTGATATGATAAAACATGAATAAATTTACCTTCATGGTTATTAAATTATCATTTAGGTTTTTTCTTTTATAATATTATGATTCAGATTTTACCAAAGTGGATTGGGTTTATTTCAGAATGTCATCCTTATTTCGGGTTTTTAAAATTTATGTCTCCCTTTAGGGAATTATCTCACATTTATATATTAAAACTAGTTTATTTATAAATATTATAGTTATTTATGAACTTTTCTTGTAATATTACCATATTCAACTCTTTTATACATAAAATTATTGAGAAAATTTCACTAAAAATATGATATGATATCTATCCCCATTCAAGAATCCATTTTATTATAGAACCATTTTTTTCTTAAAATACTTTCAAAAATATCATTAATATTTGAGAAATGATTTATTAAATTTGTTTTTATCCATTTTTTAATTTTTTTTAAAAAAATTATTGTAATCTTTTAGTCGTTTTTGGAACAACATCCATATGGATTTTACAAGAAACATAAATAGAATATTTGTTTTAATATACATGGTAAGTTATAAATTTCATAAAATCATGAGAAATTAAAATTTTAAATCATATTTCATAAGTTTAAACTAATATTTCCAATGAAAATATTTTTTTAACTTTTAGGTTTAAAAATATGTTTAATGAAAAAACTGTTATTTTTCTTGGGAATGTTTTTATTGATATTCTTATGGAATTTTCATTCATAAATGGAATCGACCCTCTATTATAATTATGATCCATTAGGGATATATATTACTGGTATTATCCTTATTAATTCCTTTGAATATTTGTTGTCTATTTAATAGAGGATGTACAATATTATAACATTCACCATATTACCCTTGATAGTTCATGAATATGTTCATTTCATTGGAGAAAGAATTATTATTACAGAAGTTAGTTTTCAATATGAATTTTTATGTCGATTTTGTTTCACCAAAATCATATGATTAAAGGGTTGGATTTTTTTTTTTAATGGCGTTATATATTTTTATATATTTCCTCATAATTTATCAAAAGGACTGATGTCAAAAACAATTTGGCTAAATCGAATGGGTTTTACCCACAATTTTAAAATTTCCACTGAAAATGTCATGAAAGAATAATTTTTATGTTCAGAATTGGTAATTAACTCCTTATATGATCATTTATTAATAGACACGTGATCATTTTATTAGTTATAATATCTATGGATAATTTTCAATCTCATGTGATTATTTATATGGGTTTATTTGAACATCATTTATTCCTACCCAATTATGGTTAAGTTATTATTTTTTATTTATTTTTTATGCTTTTTTCCTTTCCATATTTATTATTCTTATATAATTATGATATTTTTTTTGTATGCATACCCTTACTGAGTTTTTAATTACATTCCATTCTTATGTTGTAATTTCACTAGGATACAAGTATGTGTTTTTTGATAGATATACAATGATACACTAAGGAGAATAACATATTTCTCAAAGAAATTACTTTGTGTAATTCATATTTTATAATTTATTGTGAACTCCAATTACGTATCTTTTTTTCAAAGTCTAAAAACTATTCAATATTTAATGTTGTGATATCTTGTATCTAGTTCCATTATAAAAAATATAGAAACTAGATTTGAGTTACTAGAGTAAGGTTCCTTACATTATATTTAGTTATCATAAATAAATCTCTTAATTTATCATCATTTGAGATAATTGAGTCCATTTTAGAGGTGTCCCATTCTCTATAGGTAATATTATAGTGTGTGAATGTTTACCTTCGATTGCATATTTGTAATATTCATGATTCACTACAATCCTATAATGAAAGTCTTATTTTTTAAATACAATCATATCAGTGATATCATGTTAGATAATATGATGACGAAACAAAAATATGGCAAAAACAAAAAACATTATATGGAATGATACCATTAACAAATTTATTTTTCCTTTCTCTAGTATTGGATTTAGAGTGATAAAATAAATAGACATTATTTTCTGTGTAATAAAATTAGTGGATGTTAAATTAATGAAATTCAATTTTTTCTCTTTCATAATCATTTTTTGGTGGGTTAATTCCCTCAATACTTATAAGAGACACCATTCTAAAGGATACCATATTGTGTATCCCCAACAACATTATAAGGAGACCAAATCATCACCAAAACTTATCCTATGGTCTAAAAATATGATATGAAATATTATATCAAAATAAATTTTAGACTAAAGGATTTTATTAAAAAATAATCACATATATTTATAATAGATGTGTATATCACAATGGATTTTCAGAGAATTATTGGGTACCCCTTCAAAGAATCCTTTATCACTTATATCTTATACTCTCTTTATGATGTGAACTCCCTCTTTGATGGATGAGACTAAAATATCAAGATCCAAAATGTACTTAGTAACCTCTATTGGGTTTTTTTAGTGTCAAAGTACCATGGTACAATCACATTTCTAATTTGATTCAGGTGAATTTCACCCCAGTTTAAAGCTCATAGGATTAGAATAATAGAAGTTGTGAGGCCACTTCTCCATAGATTGGTATCCTTTGAATATAAATCCTCTGATGGGATGTTGGTTGGATTCTATTTTTTTCCATTAAGAAGCCTTTTGATCCATAAAAATAAGATTCTTCTTAGGTATAAAATATTAAATAATATCATAGATATATAGAAACAAAATCAATTTACTTTATTGAGACTCTTTCTGTATTTGTTCCTCAAAATGGGGTCTGCTAGAGGCCTCTGGTTATGATGGGGTATATAAACTAGGATCCTAACCATTGACTATACTCTCATTGAGATTAATAGTGAAAATTATTTCAATTTACAAGTATATAGGTGATACAACTTTGTGTACCCTAGTGTCTATTATTTTATTAGGAGAAGATTATATCCACAACTAAGATTATACAAATACTGGTCTGGTGAATGCTTCCATTAAGGAATGTTTGACTGAGACTCATATACTCTATTGGGAGAAAATCACATACAGTTACCTAAAAAATTGGGTTTTAATCTTCCCTAACATGTTTTAGTGGAATCACCACATGATTTCATTTACATCTAAACTACCTAGAAAATATATTGTGTGTGTAAGCCATGAATATGATATCGCATTCTATCAAAGAAGCTAATAGGTAATCTTAGAGGATATTTTGTGTGAGTGGGTGTAATAGTCACCAATACTATTATATTTTATAGTGCTTATGGGAGGGTCTCTATATTAATATAATATGAACATTAATCTTACAATAAGTAGTTTCAGGGTCCTATCTCTCTTTGTGGTTAGTGGCCTATACTTGAAATTTTTGGAATAAATAGTATGGATCTTGATTCCAGGATGTATATATTTTTGAAGAGTTCATATTAATTATACTATATTGATACCAATACCTAGATCACATGTTGTTTAGTGAAGAATAAATAGAGAATTCATTTTTTAGATTTGTTATAGAACTATTGTATCATTTCAAGCATGAGCAGTATCAACCCTATGAGGTTCCCTCGTAAAAACAATCCTCTAAAAATGTATTATAAAAGAAACTAGTGTGAGAATGACCATCCCAAATCATGTATCCACTATATCATTTGGAAACTTGATATCCTAATCAAGGGTGTTCTTTAAGGGGAAAAATCACACCCCCACATCTCATATTGGCTACACTATTGCTTATAATAATATGAACCTAGAGCATGCCACATTTACATCATGCGACTACTAGTTCACTATTTTTATGAGGGCATACCGATTTGGGAGATAGAAAAATATGTTTATACTTGTTTCAATATCAGCATCTCCTGGTGGAAGTGGTTCAATCCCCTTGGATTTATTATCCTCCTTTGATAGTTCGTGGAAATACATGGTCAAATAATTGTAGTTTTACTAAGAAAAATGGAGATTAGAAACTCATTGTGCACCACTCTTAGTATTTAATATCCTGATATATTCAAAATGATATAAAAATGGATCATTATTACCCCTTGGACCACGTGGAATGAATTATTTTGATAAATTTGGTTGATGATAAACTCGATAACAATGTCAATGTTCTTTTAGATTTATGAATTTGAGATCCAAAATACCTCATAAATATCTATTTCTCATATTTGATCATCAGACATAACACAATCTATGAAAACCTAGTTAGAACACCTCTATATAATCTTTTCACAAACACTATGGAAAAAAACTCTATACACCAAATATCCCTTTAACTAGTCTCATACAAATTGATGAAAAATTAAATTGAAGCAATCTATCATCGACTCATATGGGTAGGATTGATTATCCAGAGCATCCAATGAATGATGCATTTTTGTATATAGTTGTGACCTCCCCCACATCAATATATACCTCATTTCATGTAACAACCTAATGTTTTATCAATTGAAATTTAGTTCATATAATTATGCCATATAATAACCTGAAATCACAAAACAATGAAATACTGAGTACTATGTGACCTATAAATATAATACTCTCTCTTTTGTGTTTTGAATTTCAAAAATCTGACATACACGGTTGCCTTTAGTAAGATATTTACAGTGTTATAGAACCAAATTAGTTTTTGATTAATAGTAGCATACACTTGTGAATAGTAAAATGCCCTTATGAATAACAAATAATAGTAATGAATAGTATGTTTGCCAAAAAATATAAGCTTCACCAAATAATGTGAAAATACAATTTAGACATCTTATAAGTGAAACAACGATCGCAGTATAAGTATTGGTATTTTAGTATGTCATAAATATTTTAATTACAATATTATGATTAATTTAATATATTAAAATGGAAATTTATTTTCATAAAATGTAACCGTAAATTTTTATTTTATTTTCTTATGGTTATAAGATAATTTTATGGGACTTGATTAATTTATCAAGGTATTATAAAATAAGTAATAGTTTTAATATAGTTTTTTTAAATAAATTATGATTTTATTTAAAAATAAATAAAGTAATCATATTTATAAAATTATTTTTGAAAAACAGTGTTAATTTTTGGATTCTACACCTCAAAAAAAATTTGGGGTAAATTTTTGTGATTTTTCTAATATACATGAATTTTTTATGAATAGTAAAATACGATAATTCACAATAAATGCTAAAACCTGAATTTATGCATCATGATTGAGTAATGGATGATGTAAACGGCCATTGGTTCAAACTCACATGAACCTATTACTATTTTTGTTCATAATCATTCTACATTATTTCTTTCCTTGGGAAAAATAATTAAATAATGAAATAAATATTCAAAATTCACTCCTCTCCTCCACTATAAAACCTCACACGCTTCCCTATTTTATTTACACTTATCAACTCTTGTTCCATGACTAAGTTCAGCCCAAATCACTCACCAAGATCCTCCCCCACATCCATCAACCCTTGGTCTCCTCAAATGTCCAAAGAATCTCCCCCTAGGAGGCTCTCAAATGAGATAAACTCAATAGGTAAATTACTCTTTCTGATTCTTTTATTTTCTATCAATTTATTTACTTTTATTATTTATTTACTCACCTCCCATCACACAAATGGTATGATTACTATAGTAATACACATTTATTGTAATGAAAATATTATAATGGGATATTTTATCATAATATCCCCCCTCCATTATTCTCTAACTGAAAATACTATCCGAGATGTGTTGATTTATCACATTCAAGGACAAAAGGTTTTCAATTTTCGTTACCATATTCTATACTGGTAATGAAACCATTTAAATGGTTAAATTAGATCATAATATATTTATTTTATATTATTTAATTTTCTGTAATCCTTATAAATTTATGATGTAAAATAATAATACAAAACATGTCAATTGTGAGGAAAATCATCACATGAATTCAAGAGTTTATCATTAATATATTATATAATGATTCATTGTCACTCCAAGTAAGAAAATTAAATTTATGAACATGTAATCTTCTGTATGTTCACTAATTTAATATAACTTTAATTATGGACACCTACTTTCACCATACATTTTTATCTGTTCATGTATATAAGTAAACAAAACAAGAAACAGACAGACCCGAATAATGAAATTGAACCACATAACCAATCGAAAAGGTTATCAATGAACTCAAAAGGCTTATAATAAATAATTTAAATGTAAAATATGTTATGGAATTATTAATTAATGTAACTTATTTGACTATTCAGGTCATTAATATCATGGGCATAACACCATCAGACTTAATGTAAGGGATCCTCTCTTTCTATAACTTATTCAAGAATCTCCTCTATGTTTTCCCTTTTATGTATAATTCCTAATACTGGGGTATGATTTCGAGCATTCCCCATAATTCCCTAATGATTGATAATTGATTATAAATCAATTTCTCTCTCATTAATACATACTATGTACACTAGATACCATACCGATATTCTTTGAGGGATTCTACCTGAACCGCCTTTATTCCTTCGAATTTCAATGTGTTTATTTTTACCCAAATAAAGATGTATTTTATTTTTATGTATAAATTTAACATACTATTTATATTCTCCAAATGCATTTTTCATGATACATATCTCATTCTCTTTTGGGGTTATTCATTATTTTAAGTTATTCCCCCTCGATATGTCCTAATAAGCAAACTCATTTTAAGGGAACTTCCAAAAAAAATTTACCCAATTTCCTATAAACTTTACCATTTGTTTAAGGAAACCATTGTTGTTATAAAATAAGAATTTTTATTATTAACACTTTCTTATTTCCATTTTTTATATGAAATATTATTCCCTTTTTGATTTTAAATACTCTATAGTATTCTCCTTAAAATCGAACTAAAATGTTTTAATGCTATGAATTTCCTAAATACTCTTCTTACATGTTCTCACGTCTGTTTTACATAATGTACCATTCTATGTGACTATTTTACATTATTAA
Source organism: Viscum album (assembly GCA_963277665.1). Lineage (NCBI taxonomy): Eukaryota > Viridiplantae > Streptophyta > Magnoliopsida > Santalales > Viscaceae > Viscum > Viscum album. Next base: position 1,551,851,260 of record OY728129.1, read on the forward strand.
TTTCCATGTATTTTTTAATTACATTATCTCATATACACTTTTATTATATGACCATTAATTATGCATTATGACATAAATGTTATGCACATTTCTCTCCATGGGTTCCACTATGTTTAGGTATGATTGATTATGTATGATTATTTATGTGGAAAGAATATCCATGAACATGTTAAGATGGGAGTTCCCAAATATCACTTCAATGCATTGGGTAAAGTTTAGTCTTATGATCTATTATGTGCAATGGTCTTGGTGGTTATCCTTGACTCATGCTACTATGTCCAACGATCTTGGTGGTTAACCATCACTTGTGATCCTCTATGTGAAATGAGCCTTGACTCATTCTAAAGTCCTGATTTAAGTGTCCACTACATTTATATGATTCAATGTTTATATGATCCCATGTTTATATGTTACGATTCTATATTTCATTTTATATCATTATGTCATGATCTATAACCCATGTGTTAATGTCTTATTATTATGTTTATTCCCTTACCAGGCTATTAGCTCATCCCTTTATTAATGTGATCCCCAGGGTACCTTATGTAGATTAAAGTGATAAATGTAAGTTAGGATCTATTTATGAAGATTAAATAAAGAAGTGTTTTTAGTCCCATGTTTTACGCTCTATGTACCTTGTCTTTGAAGACACTAGAATTCACGATCCATGGCTTGTACTCTGATGATTAATTATGATTAAAAGTATGTAATATTATGTGTAAAAGGATAGGGTCACTATAGTTGATATCATAGGATGGTTTAGTTATTTTTTTGAGATTAGGATTATAACACTTTAGTAATAACATTAAGGATGAGACTATGTATAAGAAAAAAACCTAAATTTTGGTATGTATATAGTAAGTGCTTTATCAGGAAGATACATCCATGATTGGATACAAACTGGTAGAGGTGGCTCTGGCATGGAAGTATCTAGTTTTAAAACCTGAAAACACTACTTTGAGCTAGAATCGAACGAGAAATGGTTCACAACAATAGACCTTTCTTCACTATTGGGTTGACACACTCATGGGATATGATTTTTTAAATTCATGATCTTAGTACAAACCAATATTAAGTGAATAAAATACATCCCATAAGAATATAATCTAATAAATATATAAAGGAAAACCTAGACTAGAATATAGGGAATCACTAGTTAGGATATAATTCTCCATTACAAGTTTGTCCTATTATATTAAATGTTTCCTTTTTATGCAAAAGATATGTATTAAATACCTCTTCTTTTATGTTCTTTTTATTTGTTAATAGAGGTAAATATAATAACATGTGCCAATAATCAATGTGATAGGGAAATGGAATATTTCCCTAATGATATACCTGATATGATAGAAATGGGTGATCAAAAAATCATGGAAGTACATGATTAGTTGTGTCATGTTATGATTAAAAACGTGAATCATTTGGAAAACCCTTCTCCTCTAAGGAGATAACAAGTTAACAACAAATACTTCATATGGAAAAGTCCTCCCATGTTTAGGGGTTCATCTAATCCCCACCTTTTAGAATAGTGGATTAACTCCATTGAAAAGATATTCCATTTCCTCCAATGATCAAAAGAATAGATGGTCATACTTGAGTTCTGTCATTTTTATGGGGAATATGATCATTGGTGTACACTAATGAAGAATACAAAGCCCTTGGATAAAATTGATTCCATGGAATGGGAGGGATTCAAGAGTATTCTTTTCACTAAATATTTTCCCAGAACCCTCCATATAAAGATGGAAATATAGATCCTCTGAATCAAGAAGAAGGGAGATGATTCAATAGGGGTGTATGAATAAATATTGACAAGCCTTGTATGGTAAGCCTCTAGAATTTTCATGAATGTCGAATGTAATTTCGATCTCTTCTTTAGAGGACTAAATTCGATTTTATGAAATGTGCTGGAAATTCAAGACTTCAACAGCTATGATGAGATTGTCCTTTGTGCCCTCAAGGTTTAAATGGAGATTGGATACTCTCCGTGATATCATGGACCTAGTGACAAGAAGAGGAAAATCAAATCTCAGTTCGGTAGTCACGCAAATAAATTCTATTATGGGAAGATTCTTGATCATCAAATGTTAAAGAATTATTGGAAAAATAATCCTGGGAAATTTCTAGAGGGAACCAGGAATTGCATAAAATGAGGAATTTTGGGACATTTTGATAAAACTAGTACTATGATTTGAATAATATCGCTAATGTAGAAGAAGAAAGGAATGTTCAGATTAACACTCAGCATTTAGTGCAGTGTTACAACTACAAGGAGAAAGGGTATTATGTGAACAATTTCCCTAAGTCGAGTGTTATCAGAGGAAATCAAAAACAACCTCCAAGGTAATATGGAAGGTATTATTCTATAACTACTATTATCATGGATTCGGAAAATGATGTGGTGACATGTACACTAGTTATTAATTCAATAATAGTGAGTATAAAATTTGATTATGGTTCTAAAAATTCATTCATATCATTCATGATTAGTATAAAAATTCAAACCCCACATCAAAATTTAGGGGACATGTTATCTGTGAGAACATAGATTGGATAAATTCTTACATCCATGTTTTTTGAAACCCCATCAGTTAACGATTGTGGATTGAACCTCCTAGTAAATATCATCATGCTTCATTTAGTGGAGTTTGACGCTATCTTGGGCATGGATTGGATATCGTTACACTAAGCCAAAATCAAATGTCGGGAAAGTGAGATCACTCTTCACATCTCAAATCATCCTCCAATTCATTATAAGTGTAAGGAGTAAGATGAATCTGCTTTATAATTAGCATTTCAAGTGTGGATATTAATTCATTATGAGCAAGCATGTCTAGATCAAATTATTTTGAAAAAGGGGATAATCCTTCATGAAGACATGCCCATCGTGAGGGATTACAAAGATGTATTCCCTGAAGAGTTGTTTGGTATTCCTCCTAACTGATAGTTTGAGTTTTCAATTTAACTTATTCCTAGATCTCTAACTATATCAAAGACACCTTATAGAATGGACAACGTAGAGCAGGAAGAGTTGAAGAAACAATTATTGGAGTATCTGGAGAAGGGTTTTATGTGCCCATGTCCATCACTATGGGGTGTTTAAGTCCTCTTTGTCAATAATAAGGATGGATCAATGTTCATCTGTATTGAATATAATAAACTCAATAAAATCACAATAAATAAAAATTATCCCTTGTCAGTGATAAATAACTTGTTTGATCAGCTTTGTGGGGCCAGTTATTTCTCTAAGGTGGACCTCTAATCAGGATCTCGCTCTTTAAAGGTGAGGATGAAGATATTCCCAATAATACATTTCGAACGATGTACGGAGACTATGAGTTTATAGTTATTCTATTTGTACTCACTAATTCTCTAGAAATATTCATGGATTTAGTGAATAGAGACTTTAGATATTACCTCAACAAATTTGTGGTAGTCTTTTTCAATGATATTCTAATATACTACAAAAGTAAGGATGAACATGAGGTGTATTTGAATACTATGTTAAATACATTGAAAATGGATACGGTATTTGAAAAATAATAGTAAATGTTAGTTTTGGAAGGAGGAATTATCATTCTTGGGGCACGTTATCACAAGAAAGGGGATATCTATAGACCATTCCATGACAAAGGAATTTTAAGAGTGGCCAAGGACTACATCTATAAAAAAGATCCCTAGAATTCTGGGTGTAGTAAGATATTATTGATCATTTTTGAAGAACTTTTCATGATTTTAAAACATAATGACCATGCTTACATGGAACAGAGTAAAGTTATTCTGGACTAAAGAATGTGCATATTGTTTTAAGGAGTTGAAAAAGAGGTTAATCACTACACCAGTACTCATACTCCCAAAAAGTGAAGAAATCTTTCTAGTGTAAATTGATGCTTCAATGAATGTATTAGGCTTTTTACTAATGAAAAATGATAAATTCATATCATATCCCACAATGAAAATGAAAATCCATGATCAAAAATATCCTACACATGATCTGGAGTTGGCGGTTGTGATGTTTGCAGTAAAAATATGGTGGCATTATCTATATGGGGAGAAGTGTGACATATATACTGATCACAAGAGTCTCAAATTTATATTCACACTAAAGAGAGATTAATATGAACCATTGAACATATATATATATCTCATCAAGGATTATGACTGATCAATCTACTACCATCCTGGTAAGGCAAATAAGCTGGCAGATTCTGTAAGTAGAAAGTATCATGCATATTTATCAATAATGAGAATTGAAAAGGATCTTTTATTCTGAGATTTTCAGAGGATAGAAATGGGAATAATTAAGGGAGGAACATATTAAATCCTTTCTCAAATCATTTCTCAACCATCCCTTATAGAGAAAAAAAAGGATTCCCAAAGAAAAGATGTGGAAATTCTAAAAAGGGTGGATGTTATCAGAAATTGAAAATCTGTAGAATTCCTGATTGATGAGGAAGGAGTCGTAAGATTTAAATCATGATTATGTGTACCATCCAATATAAATATAAATAATTAGATTCTTAATGATGTACATAGCTCAACCTTCTCTATCACCCCAGGTATAACAAATATGTATCAAGATCTTTGAGAGAACTTTTGGTGGAATAAAATGAGGAAGGATATTACTGAGTATACATCAATGTACCTAGTATGTCAACAACTGAAGGCTAAAAGACATAAGTCTAAGGTGATGACGCATCCACTTCCCATACCAACATCAAAGTTGGAGAACATCACGATGCATTTTGTCACTGGACTTCAAAGGACTCTAGGAGGAAACAATTCTATATGGGTCAATGTAGATCATCTTACAAAGACAAATCACTTTATCAAGACTTGAGATGAAATCTTATTAGATCAATGTGCACGAATATATATCAAAGAGGTGGTAAGGATGCATGTAGTACCACTATATATTGTATCAGATCGATATCAAAGATTTAACTTGAAGTTCTTGAAAAGCCTCCTACATGCACTAAGCATTGAACTGAATTTTAGTACCGCCTATCATCCTCAAAATGATGGAAAATCTGAGACAACTATCCACATGCTGCAAGATATATTGATAAAATGTTCTATGGACTTAAAAGGAGGATGAGACCAACATCTTTTACTGGTTTAATTCTACTACAACAGCAGTTTCCACTCGAGCATCCAAATGGAACCATACGAAGCCCTTTATGGGAAAAGGTGTAGAACACCGGTGTGTTGGGATGAAGTCATTGTGAAAAATATTCTAGGACCTGAAATGGATCAATAAATGGTGGAGAAGGTGAAAACCATTCAATATAACATCATGGAAGACCAAATTTGACTATAAGTAATTGAAAAAATCGCTGACGAGACCTTTAGTTCAAAGTTGGAGATGTGGTATTTATACGCATATCTCCATTGAAGAAGTTCATGAGGATTGGGAAAAAAGGAAATTTATGTCCCAGGTATAGTGGCTACTTCCATATTCTTGATTGATTTGAAGTTGTGGCTTATCGACTATCACTTCCAAATACCATGAGAAAGAATACTATTTATTTCATGCATCCCTATTAAGGAAGTACATACCGTATCCTTTTCATGTACTCTCTTCATAGGTGGTACAGTTAGAGAATGATCTTTCTTACGAGGAGCAACCAGTGAAGATTGTGGATCATATAGATAAATTTATACGTTATGAGGATACTCACCTAGTAAAAGTACTATGGTATAACCATACTTACAAAGAGGAAATATGGGAACTATAGGAGGTAATGAGGGAAATGTACAGGCACCTATTTATGGCTAAGAATGTAAAAAGAAATTTTGAGGGAAAAATTTTTGTAAGAGGGGAATAATGTAACAACTCAATGATTTATAAATGGAAAATACATTCTTATAATCATGTCATATAATCACATGAAATCACAACACAATGAACTACTAAGTACCGTGTGACCTTTAAACATAATATTGTCACTTCTGAGTTTCGAATTTAAAAAAGTTAACACACACAGTTGTGTTCAGTAAGATATTTAGATTCTGATAGAATCAACTTATTTTTTTATGAATAGTAGCAGAACCTTCTGAATAGTAACATACCCTTATTAATAGTAATTAATAGTTATGACTAGTAATGAATAGAAATGAATAGTAATTTGGCCAAAAAAATAGAAACTCCATCGATTAATGTACATATACTATTTAAACATCATATAAGTGAAAAATGATCATAGCATAAGTATTGGTAATTTAGTATGGAATTAATATTTTAATTAAAATTATATAATTAATTTAATAATTTAAAATGGAAATTTATTTTCATAAAATGTAATCATAAATTGTTATTTTATATAATTATGTTTATAAGATAATTTTATTGGACCTTGATTAATTTCTCAAGGTTTTATAAAACGAGTTACAATTATAATGTTGTTTTTTATCAAATATATTATCATTTTATTTAAAAATTTATTCAAATTTAGATTATAATTATTGAAAAATGGAATTCCTTTTTGGATTATACACATGATAAAGTGGATAGGGTGATGTTTTTGGATTTTTCTAAAATACATGATTTTTTTATGAATAGTAAAATATGATAATTCACAATAAATGATAAAACCTAGATTTATGCATCATGGTTGAGTCATTGATGATGTAAATGGCCATTTTTTCAAGCTAAAATGAACTTAATACTATTTTTGGTCACAAGAATCAAAAACTATTTCTTTTCTTCAGAAATATATTTAAATAATGAATTAAATATTCAAAATTCACTCCTCTCCTCCAATATAAAAACCACCCACACTAACCTATTATATTTACTCCTCTCAAGACTTGTGCCTTGCCTATGTTCTACCCAAATAACTCCCATGGATCCTCCACCACGTCCAATAGCCCTTGGTCTCTTTAGAAGGCCAAATCCCGCCCTCTTAAGGGGCTCTCAATGGAGATAAACTCAAGAGGTAAATTCCTCTTCCCGGTTATTTTATTTTTTTTCAAGTTCTTTTCTTCTATTATTTCTTTCCTAACCTCCATTCACCCAAATGGTATGATAAACAAAGTAACATACATGTAATGGAATTATATTATTTTAATGGTATATTTTGTCATAATATCTTCCTCTCACTCCTTTTATTCTATAAATGAAAATATCGACCCAGATGTGTTGATTTTTCACATTCAAGGACGACAGGTTTTCAATTTTCGTTACCATCTTCTAGAATATTCGTGAAACCATTTTAATAGTTGAACCATATCACAATATATTTATTTTATCTTATTTTATGTTATGGAATCCTTATAAATTCATGATGTAAAATAATAATACAAAACAAGTAAATTGTGAGAAAAATCACCACATGAATCCAAGAGTTTATAATTAATGTTTAATATAATTATTCACCTTAACTCCAAGTAAGAAATTAAATTTACAACCATTTAATATTCTATATGTTCACTGTTATCATATAAATTCAATTCTGGAAAACCACTATCACCATACATGTTTATTTGTTCATGTATATAAGTAAACCAAACACGAAACAAACGGACCCGAACAATAAAATTAAACCTCATAACCAATCGAAAAGGAAATGAATGAACTAGAAAAGGTTATTCTAAATAGTTTATCTGTTAAATAGGTTCTGCAATTATTAATTAGTGAACAAAATTTTGTAATTTATGTCAGTAATATTAAGGGGATAACACCATCAACTTATGTAAAGGGATCCTCTCTTTCTAACCTTTATTCAAGAATCTCATATATGGTATGCCCTTTTACGTATAATCCATAATGATGGGGTATGATTAATCATCATACTCATACTTCCCTCATGATTTATAAAAGATGATAAATCTCTTTCTCTCTCATTAAGTCCTCCTAGGTACACCTGATACCATGCTGATATTCCATAAGGGATTCTACCCAAACCGCATTTATTCCTTTCAGTTTCACTATATTTCATTTTACCCAAATGAATTTGTTTTTCATTTTTATGTAAAAATTTTACATACTATTTATATTCTCCGAAATCATGTTTCAATATCCACACCTCATTCTCTTTCAGGTATATCCATGCTTTTAAGTGATTCCCTCCTCGATACTTCCCAATAAGCAAACTCGTTTTAAGGGAACTTCCCAAATTGTTTACCAAATTTCAAGTGGACTATAACATTTGTTTAAGGACACATTTTTTGTTATAAAATCAACCTTTTTATTATGAAAACCTTATTGTCTTAGTTCTGGTTTTATATAAAATATTATTCCCTTTTCTATTTTAAATGTTTATTTGTATTTTAGTTAAAATCAAACTAAATTGTTTTAATGCTAACAATTTCCCAATACTACTCTTACATGTTGACACTTATTTTTTACATAACATACCATGATATGTGCCTATTTTACCTTATTAATGTATATGTATTTTTTAATTCCTTTCTCACATGGACACGTTTACGATACACCCATTCATTATGCTTTACGACATGAATGTGATACCCATTTCTCTCCATGGGTTCCCTTATGTTTATGTATGATTTTTTATATATGATTATATATGTGGAATGAATATTCATGAACATGTTAAGATGGGTGTTCCTAGTTAGCACTCCAATTCATTGGGTAATTGTTAGTCTCATGAGATGTTATATGCAATGGTCTTGGCCGTCAGCCTTGACTCCTGCTACCATGTGCAATGGTCTTGGTCGTTAACCTTGACCTGTTAACCTCTATTTGCAATGAGCATTGACTAATGCTAACGTCATGATTTATGCTGCTACCACATTTCTATGATTCAATGTTTATATGATCCAACGTTTATATTTTATTATTATATATGTTATTTTTTGTCATAATTTCATGATCTCTAACCCATGTGATAATAAATTATTCTAATGTTTATTCCTATAGTGTAATTTTACCTCATCCCTTTGATCGTGTGATCTCCAGGGTACCCTATACAGATTTAAGGGATTAAAGGATGTTAGGAACTCTTTATGAAGATTAAATAAAGAAGTGTTTTTTTAATCCCATGATTTAATTTTTATGTACCTGGTCTTTAAAGACACTAGACTTCACAATCCATGGCTTGTACTCTGATGTTAAATTATGCTTAGAATCATGTAATTCTATCAGTAAAAGGCTAGGGTTTCTATATTTTGATTATATGATTTAGAATTAATGATGATTACATGAAGAAATACATGATCCGGATGGGTTAACAGCATGACCCATAACATTTATGTTAGTAAAAACCTAATGACAAAAATTTAATGGCATACAATCCTAGTAATACCTCCTTATGGATTTCTCCAAATAATACATGAATAAATCACAATCAATGAGTTACTCATCCAAAATATTTTGATTCTCATGCCTAATTTTTGAAATGATCAAAGTATTAGAGAAAGTGTAAGTTGTATGAGATATTGTGATTACTAAAAAATAAAATTTATTATATCAGTAGACTGGATAATCGGAGAATATCAGATAGGGTTTATTCATGGAATACCCTGTGAAAAAATTTTATAACGGGAATATTTAATCCATGGTTGAAAATACATCCAAATTCCCACTTGTTTAAGAACCTATATGTGCTTTCATGAAATTTACTTCTAAAATTTCTTTCCACCAGACCATGATTCCTATTGTAACTGACTTCATAATATGAAATACTCTTTTAATGATTATGGAAGCATCATAGATTCCATGATATGTGATGATGAATTGAGAAAATAGAGACCATATAATATTTTGGGTATGTTGGATTCATGAAGTTGTTGAGAATTACTATAGTCCCATTATAAGACCCTTAAAATATATTTCAGAAGTATACTATCTTCATTTTCTTTCTTAACATAAAACACCTAGCTTTAATCTTGCAACAATATAGTAAAAATTATTATTAAATTATGATCATTATAACCTAGCTGTTAAATTGGTGGTATGAATAGAAATTTATATATTATGAAAAATATATATAAAGAGTATATAAAATGAAAATATATTTACTGATTTATAATAAATTAGTACAAAATTTTTAGTAAAGTCATTTTACGCTTCAAAAATATTTTTTATTTCATTTTATGTTAAGAAATTAAAAAAAATTCTACATTTTTTAGAATTTTTTTTGGAAATTTTTAAATTTTTGAAATATCTATTTAAATATTATCATAATGAAATAAATTAGTATTTTTATTAAATGAATAGTTTTTTGTGAATATTGAGAAATACTGATTTTGGTAAAAACACAATTCCTTTTTATTAAATAACATATAATAAAATTATCATTTTGTTTGTAGTTTTATCATAAATTTAAATAAGGATCATTTCATTAGAAATAGTCTAATAATTTACATATTATTTATCAGTGTACATTATTTTTTGTAAGTTCATTTTTTAGAATAGAAACATAATTTTCTTAAAACTAGTTGTACGTGTAAATTTTGTCTTTATCTAAAAAATTTAAACTAATATTTATTTATTAATTTCGTACTGAAATATATAGATTATATGTTCAATTAAATATTTCAACATTTATTTCAAGTTTTTTTACAAGTTATCGATTGGATGTAAAATCAGTTTCATGCTTAAAAATGAATATGTCTAAAATATGATTTTTGATGCATTTTATACACTTATATAAATTATTTTCCTTGAATTAAAGATATATAATATATTAAAATGGATGTAATTTTTATTATTTATAATAATTAATATAATAAAAAATTAACTTTATTTTGGTTCATAATGATTAGTAACAAAATTTTAAATTTTGTTTCCACGGTTAAGATTAAAACATGTTTGCATGTGTTATATTAAGAGATATGGGTAGGAATACTAAATAATCATATATACTTTATCTTTATTGAATATATTTCGACATTATATTATCTTATATTATAATTATTGATCATTTTTTCACTTTTACAAGAAATTTTCCTTATAGTATTGAAATCATTTATTCGATTCCAAGTTTGTCCATCCGCTAACTTATAAAAGTGAACCTATTAAAATACATTATTCACAAAAAATTTTAATTATAGATCATCTAATAAATAGTAAAAACAGTCCTAGATTCCTTTCATTATCCTAGATTTTCTATTCATACACTATGGTCATCCTTTGAAGTTATATTGTGTAAGCCAAAAGAGGTATGTCATAGAAGAGTTATAAATCTTAATCAAGATACTACAATTTATATCTTCTTATATCTTTTTTAAAACCATTGTACCCATAATAACATGTTTAATAAAATATTATAATTTTAAATATATTTTATATTATGATGTAAAAACCATTTCTCATCTACATTCCATCAAATGGAAATGAAGGTATCCCTCTTACATATATGTGGACTACTGCCTCAATGTAGTGATATGATTAATTTTGCATCACCATAATTCATGGTTGGTCATTATTATGTATCAAAAATTTATATATTATAATTTTGAAATAATAATTATTTTATAATAATAACATCTAATCAATCTTCTTATATTACTATCCATTGAGAACAATAACATCTCTTGAGTGTACGTGTAGACTACCACCTACACGAAGAATTGTGATTAGTCTATAATTTCCTTATAGATTGATTGAAATAATGATATATTTAATGAATATATATGATATTCATGTTACTATAATGATTCCATAAATGTGAATTATTTTTTACCTTTCTTTCATTCCATCCATAGGAAGGTGAAAACAATAATTGTGCATATATATGGACTATCGTCTCAATGGTGTGGTGTAATTAGTTTTTCATCACTAATTTGTATTAAAGGTCATAAAAAGATATAAAATTATTAAATATCATATATATTATATGATAAAAATATTAAAAGTATGGAACCTTTATTAAAGTGAAATATACATAATTATGATGTAGAAACACACAAAAAAACAAAGAATTTAAGACCAAAAAATGACAGTTTTTATAATGAATTATTAATAATCAAATTTTGAAATGTTTTAAGTGGAAAATATATGATATTATATATAATAATATGATTCTTTTATAGAGTTATAATAAATATAAATTTTTAATATATTAATTAGGATCACTTACAAAATAATTTAGACCTAAGTTATGGGTTCTATATCCTTATATAGTCTCATTGAGACGTATTTGTTGTTATGAACATTTTTCTATTTATGAGTTTTATATACTACCAATTTTACATGTTACGTCATTTATAATACTTAATTTATATTATTTATAGTTAAAAATCATATTATTTTATTCAATGGGTTTTTATTATAGTGTTATGAAAGTTTTAATGGTTTATTATCTAACTTTAGTTTTCTTGAGGTATATCACTAGTTCACCACTTATTTGGTCAATTTAGTTTATATATATATCCCCTTTGACATGTAATATTATGAATTTATTCACATTAATTTTATTTAATGTTTTATTTGATTGTATTTACTTCATGGGATTACGAATCAAATGTCACTACAACAGTAAGGGTGTTATATTACAATATCACTTTTTATCAGAATTTTTTATTCTTAAATATCACTTTTATTAATCTATGAATCTTTTATTATGAAGATAAAAGATTTATATGATGACTAATTATTATGATAAATTAATTATAAGATATTATTTTCACATAATAATCTCATATTCATGTTTCCTTATGCTTATGATAGGCTTACATATGATCATTTATTTATATATCTCATATTTACCATTACTAAGCATATGAGATCACCCTTTTTTATGTTTCATTTTCCCCATGATATAAAAATAATAATTAAGTGTGATATATATAATAATGGTGTTGTATTGAAGAAACTTGTGGGAGATGAATTTGATCTTTTTTGTACTGGTTGTTTAGGTATTCATGTTTTCATAGTCACTAAACCTTTAGAGTTATGCAATAAAATGTAAATATATTTAATGATGATTCATACAAAATGATTTTTTATTTGTGTATTTAATGTTTAGGCTACTATATTTGGTATCATTATAGGGTTTATATATTTTTGTACAATAGGATGTGATAGATTTAGTGATAACCCTATGAATAATTCTATTTTTTGTGGAACTTCATATGTCATGGTAATTATATAATTATTCTATTACATGAAAAATACATCCCGGAATGGTTACATGTATTTAGTTGTACTAGTACCATATATTCATCTAGTCGTTGCAACCATGAATGAGGTGGGTAGGTTATTAACTTGATTTTCACCGATGTATAATGAGTGCACCAAAGACTGAACAACTGCAAAGATAGACATGAGGGATATTCATAGGATAATTCATGTTTTCAATATGAAATATTATATATTAATATAATAAAAAATTTCCATGGATGACCTAGGATTTTCCAAATTTTTCAAATATTGAAAATAAGGTTTCATAATTTACACATCCAATGAATGGTATTTGATGATTATATGGTTTCTTACATTAATTATTATTTCTCAAACTATTATTTTCTGTTTTAGTTAATAGCTATAACTTGGTGTAGTAATTTTAATGAAATATGTGAAGGATGATATAGTTATTGTCCTCATCGGAATACAAATGGAATGGGAGATGGAATGAAAAAATATGTGATTATTCATAAGAAACTAACTAGATATGTGTCAGAGATGTTGAACAAAAGTGAGTTTCTAAATGTAAAAAATAATAGAAAATAGAGTTTCATGAAAACCATATAATAAATAATATTAAGCTTTCTATATGTTTGAAATATGGAAATAAATTCTTAGGGGAGTGTCTCAATGGAATAGAAACATATTTTAGGTTTTGGAAAAAAAATGAATAAAGCACTAAATTCCCAAGAAATAATGAAAATATAGTTTTAATTTCTGGATGTAAATTATGGATTTCATAATTTTTCACCTATGTTTGAATGTTTAAAATATAGAAATTATAAGAATAATTAAAATCATTATTATATGAGCTAAAGATCATATATAGGATCAGTAAGGTTACGAGAGTAATGGTTTTACAACCGAATATGAAGATACAAAAAATTATATATGAATGATATTAATTATTTAATATTATTTCTTCTGTTGGATATATGAATTATAATAATGTTGATAAAGATGAATCATTGAAAATGATTCATATTCCATATTTTATGAATTAATAATTGAAAATAAGATAGAGAATCATGGTTAATTGTATAAGGATTTTGGAAACGAGTTGAAAAATGTTGGTCTATCCTATGAAAAGTAAAGTGCATCACCTAACCGTATAAATTAAAATTTTTAGTCTATTTCTCTGGTCCCATGTGGCATTGTGTCAGTATCACCACCCTAGATTCTATAGGAGTTCCCTTCTCCTACTCACTCCCCATGGCCATCTACGATAACTTCATCCTCATTTCAGCTTCCTGAACCTCATGATCGCAATATCTCTATCCTAGATCATCCCTTAAGTATTGTTTCCTCCAACCTTACCCCTCCCAAACTCAATATCTTCCTTAGATTCGAGTGATCCCTCTAGAACCTCTCTATACTAGATTAGTGAATGGTTCTACAACCCTTTATTACACAATCTCCTATATCATGGAATCCTTTTCAATCCTTTCATGGTCCTTGGTTGCTTTATATATAGTGGTCAAGCTTCCCCTTGGTATTTTTTATATAATCATGAACTAATGGGATTTAGGATGCCCATACAATGTTTTTATCCTAAATAAAGAATCATTATATATGGAACTTAGCTCCAGAGTAAACTTCATTTTATCTTTATTTCAGAGCACTTGACCCATTAATAATTGGCTCTTCCACTACTTTCAGTGGTTTATTGTTTTCTATCAAGGTTGGGAGTCCCTATAGGTGGCATTATGGGTAAACCTTTGTACCCTTCCACTCCCCTTTCACAACCACTATTTCCTTAGGTCAATTGAAGACTCCATCGGGGAATTTCTATGTATAGATTATAGAATATTGAATCTCCAATAGGCATTGATGGCTCGAATATTTATCACCATGGATATTTTGGATCTCCTCCTTCCCATATGAAACATAGAGTAAGGAACTCATATGAATGTTTGTGACCCCTTTTTTATCACTTGCTTCCTCGGTTCAGGGTGTCCAGTCAAATACACAACTATATAGTTTTAGTTTCTAGAAAAAAAGCTATATCATCATGTAATATTACATTATCCATATCTCATGACTAGGGGAATATATCTATTCTCAATGTATGTTGATTATCAAATGGTCAACTAGTCATTAGTAGTGGCCAGTGGGGTCAACCTTTCTCCCTCAATCTCCTCTCCTTCTTTAGAACCTCCCACCTATTCAATAAATCAATCTCCTCATGACAATTTTCCTTCTAACAATCCATGAATGGATCTAGTCCTATTATAACCACAACAAAACACACTACCTTTGGATTACTGTATTATAATACAACACCCCAAACCCACCAAAGTAGAGCTAAGTTTCATCCACCATCTCTGTCCTTCCCCATTACTCTTCCTTATTCAATCCATCCTTGAGACTCTGGGTTTTCTTCTAGATCCCATGTTCATATCTCAAATAGATATTGGATTACCATATATACTTGATTACCCCCCCCCCCTCTCCCTCTGTGACTCTCTCCCCTCTAGGAAAGAAACAATGTCGCATTATTGAAGATGAGCTTCAAAATCTCACTACCCATTCTTCCCTCTTGAGTTGTGTTTTCCCTAGCTTTCATTACAGGTTACACTCTTAATTCCCCCTTCTCATGCCATGAGCCACAAAGTTATAGTATCCAAATTGGGGCATTATTTATTGTGATTATTTCATATATTATTTAGAATCTATGGGTTCTAGGTGCCTTAGTGAAAATGGAATCTATCTATAGAGAGATATCAAATCAAATGTTCTCTCTTTTAGTGGTGCTTGAACTGATGAAAAACTAGTCCAAACATGTTGTTTATCCAAATATAATTTTCATGAAATGATTCTCGCATTCATATCCCTCCAACCATCATGTTTGGATTTTCAATAATCCTTATATGTGAGTGAAATAGAATGAATAATCTAATAAGTACATTACTATGAAGGTTTTATTGGGATATTTGGTGTGTTTTATTCCATTCATCTATGAAAAATTAGATGATAGTTCAAGATTGAATGTTTGGAGAAACCTGGAATCCTTCAACATAAGAGGAATGTCCGGGGTTGTGGTAGGTGATTTTAGCACAACCATGGATACATAGAAAAATAAAGGAGGTTGTATTTTACCTTAGAAAAAAAATATTGCATTCTCCTCTGTCACATATTGAATGGGCCTACCTGATAAGGGCTTCTCAGGTGATAAGTTTACATGGTTCCACAACCAACAAGGAAATCATCACACTTGGCGATGACTTGAGTGGTGCCTCACTGATTAGATGTTCATCTTGTCCTTCCCAAATTCATCAATTAACCATAATTTTTATACACTCTCTGATCACTCTAATCTAATGATCAACTTGAAGACTAGGTGTGATGGTGGTATCCACTTCTTTTTCTTTAATAACTTTCCACACTACCCCAATTACCACCATGCACTCATGAACTCCTAGGATAAACCCATGAAGGATAGATTATCAATAGGATTTCACAATACGGTCTACAGGATGAATAAAGTCAAATGGTCTTGGAATAACTCATGAACTTCTTGTGCTCAAAACCTATATGTTCTTAAATATAATATTTATCTGGTTGAATATAGATTGGAGGATGATTGGGATGAAAAATACTTTTCATCTCTTACCCACAAAAAGAACCAGCTGATTGAAGTGGTACAGTTATATGATAGGCTAGCCTGTGAACTCTCTAGGGCCACTTGATTAAAGTGGGGAACAAAAAGAAAACATACTTTTATGATTTTTTAAAACAAATGCAATGATGTTTCACCCACAAAAAGTCAACTTATGATATTTATTTCAATAGTGAACTAATGGAATTTGGGGGTGTGATTGTTTTCTATTTCAATTCACTTCTTGGATATTCATCTACTTTCAAGAAGAAAAATTACCTATATGGCTAGGGTGAAATCCTAAAATACATCTAGCGTATGGTTTATCTAGATATCAATTCCACATTATAGTGTATCCATGATGAGAAAAAAATAATTCATGTTATTCAATCCCTCAATCATGAAATATCTCATGGGTCATATGGCTTCACATGGCCATTCTATTTGAGCTCTAGGGATATCATCATGAGGGACCACATTAAATCCATGCAACAGTTCTTCCACAATTGTCCCCTCGATTAGGTATCTAGTGCCATAATGATTTCCCAACTACCTAAAGTGAAAACCCCACTTCTATAAGGAAATTAGGAAACATAAAAAACATATGTTCACTAATAAATTCCTTTCTTCCATTATCAATAGGAGGTTCTATCTCCATATTCACAGTTGGGTATCAAGTAGGAAACATGATTTAATTAATGGATGATCTTTTCAATGTGTAGTTGTAATTTATCATGAAATGATTGGAGAAATAAATAAGAATATTGTGGGATAAAACATTTATATCATAGTGGATATTGATAAGTACTATTATGGAATACATTGTAATTTCATTTATCCATATTATGATGTCCATGGGATTCTCGAACTAGGTGGATGACATTATCATTCATTTGTATATATCACCTTGTTTCTCAATTATCTTCATGTTAAGGGAATGTGGTTTCTTAAATTTAGTTCAGGGAATGAGGTAAGGAGATCCCCTTTCGGCCAATATTTTCATTATTTTTCAAGAATCCATTAGTAAACACATTGATCATTACATTATTTTTGGCTACATCAGACCCTTTTACTGTAGGTCTAATTTCTATAGGGCCTCACACATCCTATTCATATTTGAACTGTTTTTCTTATTCAACTTATATAGATCTCCCATCATAGGTTTCATAAAAATCGTAGATGAGTTTTCCGATTGGAGTGGGAAAGTCATCAATCGTAACAAGAGATATATTAATATTTCCTCTTACTACCCAGAGAGGTGCAACAAACATATTGGATCCATGCTTAGAATCCATAGTATAAATTTTATAATGGATTAACTAGGTGCTTCTCTGGCTCTTGGGAGAATCTCCATCCTCAATTTTGAGGGTGTGGTTATTAACATATCTAGTCATATTAGAAATTGTAGAAATATGTTCATTTAATTTATAGGAAGGTTTTCCCTTGTAATTTGTGTTTTGGCCTCCATTAAAATTTATACCCCCTCAATTATCAAGGTTCCCATGTTGTTTTTTATGATATTTTGAAACTCTTCAATAATTTCAATTGGGATTCCCTCCTTAATGGAAGATTCCATTGCGATTCTAGGAACACGTTTTCTAAACACAATACTAATGGAAAAATAAATGGTTAGAATGTTGTTGAAATAACGTCATTTATACCATTTAAAAAGGGATTGGAGTTGATTGAAGGACACCCCCATTGGATTAGGTTTATCACCAATAAATATGGAGGGGATCTGAACTTTTATACAATTAACCCCTTATTTCATTGCAAAAATATCCAAGACCAAATATCGACTATGTAGAATCTATTGTAATTCATTGTTGTGTAGGGGATATCAGCTTCTAGAACCAAAACTAGGCGTGCTCGGTGTTAGAAAACTGAGGATTTCCAACCTTGGAGTTCTGTTTCAGAGAATCCAATATCAACCCAACATTAATGTATACTTTGTTGGAACCCATCCAAATAATTAGTTACGATAGAATAACACTAAAATATATTCTATATTATTTTATCCTCATGATCTCTTCATTGGAATCCTTATCCGAAGAGGACTATAGACACACACTTCATGCATCTCATAACCACGACCTCTTGGGAAACTCCTTTGGTGCATGGAAATAAGAATTAATTATAGCTTCCAAGTATGTAGAATTTACATCTATGAAATATCTATGAACATGATGGTTAAAGGAAGAGGTTCTCACCTCAACTCCAATTTCCCATGCTACAAAATCAATAATAAAGAATCGACCATGATCCTCTTGTACCAGGTTGATTGGGTGATTAGGCTGTGGAATTTTTTTAGTTGGTTTCATTGGTCACTCATCACATTTGAACTCCATTGAGGATTTCCCTTCACCTCTTGTTCAATATAGTGTGTTTAAACTATACAAAGAGCAAGGCATAGACTATTCCCTTCAAGGTGGGTTACTGGTGAATCTAGGATTCTTGGAATCATGTCCTCTATGATAAAATCCCCTCCTCTAAGATATTATTGACATCCATAGCTAGGTTAATCTTCTTTGAGATCACTAGACTTTTTTAATTCTTGGATGAGGATACCTCTATAAAAAAATATTTTTTTGAATTAGAGACATGTTCCTCATAATTTCCCTCAAGTCCATTGCTCCCACTAGAACCATCCTCTCCCTAAACTCAATATTAACACTGATAGATCATTCTTACAAGAAACTTGTTAAGGGGAGGTTTTATGTGTGATCACACCGTTTTTGTGCATGTTTATTTTAGTTCATTATATGGGAATGTGGGTTCATTTTTTTTCAGAGGTGAAAAATACCTTTAATGGGTTTTACCTTTTCCATTCTAGAGGCAATACTTGGGAAGAAATGGAATCAAACTCCAGGATTATTTGTGACTATATCAATGGTCTCATTTCCACCCTATGGAATAAAACTTTTTTGATATAGAATTGAAATAATTACATCACTAGTGGGATGAATAATCTTCTCCCTTGGGAAAAATGAATTGTTTTTCTGATTTTCATACCTTTAGAAACTCCCATGAGTCCCCTCCCATTTCCCACACTAGAATTAGTTCCCTTACCACAAACTATTCTCACCTTATGGTTGTGGATTAACTCAACAAAAATTTCTATAAGCCCCTATAAATGGATCCTCTTGTTTACCCCTTTCCCTATTCTAAAAAATTGTTATTGTTGTGTTGTGGTTAATGGTTTAAGAAGAAAGTGAAATGATTAAGTGTTTACATATTGTAATTTTATAATTGGTTTTTATATGAGTTTTATAAACTACATTCTAGTAATAATAATACTGAATAATTTATGGATTTCTTTATAATAGTTTTTATTTAAGTATTTAGAAGAATATAGTAAATGATACCAATATCCAGTAAAAGTGATTTAGTATTAAGGTTACATTAATTTAAAATACTTGATTGAAATATATAAAACCCTTAATATGAATCTAATGATGATATAATAATATTATTGGGAAAAATAATTGATTGATATTCATAATATAAATTGGATTTTAAGGGTGACCTTCAAATTAATTATTAATTTAATGAAAGACTGATTTATCTTATCATTGTGGAATATAATTTTTTTTTGATTTAAAGAATATATTAGATATTTTTTATGTATGATAAAATAGGTTAGAGATATTTTTTGACCATATATGTTTTCATTACTGTTTTAGAGTGATTCATGTAATTATAATCTTTTAGGAGAAAATTTGATCAAGGTATTCACCTTATTTTTATGCTACATTAATAGTTACATTATATTTTTGGGGTTAAAGTGAAATTGATTATTAATATTTGTTTTACCTAAATACTTTAATTTTTTGTGGTTTTGAATATAGGTTTGAATTCTTAGAGGTGGTTAGAAAGTTATATATTTTTGGATATAATTACATAGACTCTTGTGTATTATTGTTGAAATCATAGATATTAATCATTGAAATGATATTTCATTTTTATTAGTCATACTAGAATGTAGTGAAAAAATTTATTTCAATACTTAAATAGATATATAATCAATTTATTTTCAATTTTAACTTCATTTTAGTTCTAATGTAAATACAATTTTACATTATTCATTCATCATTAGAATATGGGATGAAAGGAGATAAAAATTGACTAAAAAGGAAACTAAATAAGAAAATTAAATTTATATATTTAAAGAAAAATGTAATTATATTTTTTATATTACATAGTAAAATTATTCATTCACACTATAAAAATGAACATGAAAATGAAATTTTTTCCTTTTTAAAATTATTTTTAATTTATTGGTGTTCTACTTACACCTTACTGATTTTTGGTTTTGTGTTCGTTGAGTTTCTTATGATGACATTATCTACCACTCTATATTATCATTTAAACGTTATATTTCTCCTTCATGTCAATATTTTGACTTCCCACTATTGTTCTCCCATATAAGAACATGGTTAAGAGTTCTTTCATGTAAAATTTATGTTTCCAAATTTCCATTTTTGAAGGATGTTTTATTATCCCTCAGGATGACATGGGTTTTCAAAAAAGGTACATTAAACTATTGAACATTTTACTACCAATATAAATATTGTAAGGAAATAATTTTTTATGTGGAAGAATGTGACAACCATATAATTTAACTTAAATGTATAATATACTCGATATCTTTCTTAGCCTATAACACGTAGCTTCAATTGGACCACAATATGATATAAAAATAATATTTAAATATGACCAATTTAATTTTCTCGATAAATTAGTGGCATTGATAGAAATAAAAAACAAGGAAAATATGTACAAGGGTTTAAAAATTAAATTCATTACATTTTAATAATAATTATACTTGATATTTGTATAACGTAATTTTTGCGCTTAAACACACATTTTTCAAAAAAAAAATTATTAAGGCATGTCATGGGTTTTTATATTAATAAATTAAATTATTTCGTATTTATTAATGTATATAATGGTATTTATTTATTATAGATTCAATAAAATATTTTTAAAATATTTTTATCTTTTTATATGGAAAATAATTAATGTAAATACTGTTTTATGCTTAATAATGCATTTTTAGAAAAATGAGTTTATATTATTATTTTTATTATTATATATAATTAAATTAATTAAATTATATAAATATAATAATGTATAATGTAATACATATTTTTAATCAGTATAATTAATATAATTTAATGTGCTCAACTTATTTTTTCATAATGAAAATTAAAAACATTAATATTTAGTTATCATTGTTATGGTTAAAATGGTGTTTTTAGGGAGGGGTTTAAAGTAATTGATAAGAGTATAAAATAACCCATAAACTTGTAAAATTATTTTTTTATGATCTCTTAAGTTAACAATATCTTATCTTGTAATTTTCTCCCATTTTTTCCAATTTATATGGAAATGAAACCTTATATTATTGATATATTTTATGTAATTACATGTGTGTATATCTGCTCAATTATAAGAGGTCTCCTATTATAACACATAATCAACACAATTTTATCCTTCTAGATCACCCAATTACTATCCCAAAACCTTCCTATTTTCATTCTATTTATCCAAAATCTTTTTTTCTTCCCCTAAGGCCATCCTTTGATTAATTAAGGTGTAATCCAAATGAGATCTCTCAATTAATAATTATAATTCATAACTAATATATTAAAATTATATATCTTCTTACCCTTTCTATAAATTTATAGTATCTATAATAAAAATATTTACAAAGTTTCATCAGTATACCTAGATGTTGTTATTATGATATCATAACAATTTACCACCTCTATTCTGTCCAATGATAAATGAACATATGACTCATGTGAACGTATGGAATACCACATCCACATAGTGATATGATTCAACTTCCAATGCCCAAATTTAGGGTTGGTTATTAAGATGGATTAAATTTTTATATATGATATATGTGGAATAATTATTCTAATTTATTTATGATATCTTATCCACCTTCTTATCATACCATTAGATGGAAAGGTCAAAGTTTTCCATGTGTATGTCGGGACTACCATCTCCACAAAGTTATGTGATTCATATTTCATGTTTTCTTTACATTAATGGTAAGGAGGATTTATTTAAAAAATATATAATATATATATGTTATATTAATTATTATTTAAAATATAATTATTATTTACATTTCCTTCACTCTATCTAACGAAAATTTTAAATGTCACTCTTGCACATGTATAGAATATAGACACCACCATGTGATTTAATTCATTTATAATCGCTTCAGGATTTCAATGGTTATAACAGATTATATAATCATTAAATATGATAATTACAAATTGATAAAAATTATTATAATGAAGGAACCATGATCAATGTTTTCGACACCCATCAAATGAACATTGAAAAATCATGGGTTGAAAAAATACCCGAATCATGGGTATTATTTTCTTAACAAAACATAATAAGGAGTAATAGTAAGTGTAGGAAAATGAATCAATATGATCAAATAACCTTCAAAAGGATACATAATCACCTGAACCTAGGAAGTTTGTGTGCATTGATCACATTACATCAATTATCTTTCATTAATCATGTGAGCCCCTCTAAAAACCATAATGTTGTTGTGAAGGAATCTAGACAAGTGATGATGATCATTCCAAGGATGCTAGACTTCTTCCACTGATCATGTGAATTTTCAACCGATGGATGCCTGAAAATCATCCAAAATCCATTATAAAATAATAGAAAAAGCCTCATCCTAATGTGAGTTACATTAATCATCATTTGATATTCTTATATGATTCAAAAGACCTCATGGAGCCCCTCACAGCATGTCAACCATGTTAGGAGAGATCATGTGGGCATGTAACCTTAATCATATGAAGTACATCAGAAACTTACATTAAAACATATTATTTCCATGAGGCCCAAAAAACAAGTAATTGATTTTTTGTGTAAATAATCATGTTTCATTAGGAGATCCATCATTGATCAAGCGGCGCATTACAGATAACTAGAGTGATTATCCATGAAAATGATCGTACAATGTCATTAAATCTCATGTCCATGTAAAATAAGAAAGGAAATTAAATTGGAAGATGTGGAATATTCTAATGAAATAAATATAAATTGATATTTATATGAATGAGTTATAAAACTCATTTGACTGAATCCAGTCACATGAATTACCCTTCAGAATACAACTCAGTCACATGAAGACCCATGAAAATCTATCTCAGTCTCATGAATGACTCTAGAAAAGTCTTCTTCATTCATGTGAATGAATTTTTGTATACATATTGATCTAAAAAGGATGTTTATCATTTCATATCAATGGTAAAAATAATATTTTTCATGTCATCATGGTTATGAAAAAATCACTTTTAATTGTTGTGGTCCCATAAACATGGTAATGGGGGAATGTTCTCTTGGACATTATTATCCTGCGTAACCATTAATGAACCATGACAATATCATACAAAGTGAATGATACAAAAATCTCTACATAGACTCAAAATCATTTTTTCATGATAGACACCCCATAAGGTGGAATATAACTTAGGTGGTGAGGATTTAAAATCCCCCCCCCCTCCATAAAAAAATTACACAGACGATGGGGAATGTTGTAGGTGAGTGTAGGAGTAGACTTCTCATAGCTGAACGTCATATGATGACATGGTACTTCCACCTGGTAAAATCAGAGGAATTGCCTAAGGGGTCAGGCATCATGAATTAGTGCTTCACGTGATTTCCCTATAGATCATGCTAAGGAAATTTTATGGGCTATACAAATATTTCAAAGGAGTTTCTACACATCAAATGGGCCATTTGAAACCTAAATAAGCTAATGTTTGACATACCATGAGACGCATATGAAATAAAAACTAAAATATACTAGAAAATATAGAATACATACAAAAATATGGATATGATAACTTTCATGTGCTTCATATGACCTATCTATATCAAGCGACATCACGAGGACATGTATCTGAAGTTATCAAACACCCTCTGGGAATATTATCCAAAACACAAAATATTCATTGTACATGTTAAAAATTTCTTAAAAGGTATTTTGGACATGTCAACCATGTATTGTGAATTACTTAGTACATACTTAAAAAGTCATACGGTAGAATCAAGGCATGTCACCCATGTCTGGTGGATTCTATTAGTTGTTTTTCCATGTTCTTTCAAATACTTATAACCATATCAACCATCTCATACAAGATCCAATAGACATGTCATCTAGATCATGGGATATCCTTAAAAATTCCATCCATATCATGAGATTCCCTTCAAACATGTCACCCAGGTATTGCGACATCCTTTAGGAATTCCATTCTAGCCATGCAACACCATCTAAGCAGGCCATCCATATCATCTGATTATCTATATGCATGTCAGTAAGATTATGTGACATCCTCCAGACAAGTCATCTAGTTCATTATCATCCACCAGACAAGTTAGATGGATCATGTGACTATATTTTAAATTTTACTCAAGGAAACTAGAAAATTTCTATACATCCTTGGACAAGTTCAAACATCCATAAAAATGCCAAGAAAACAATTAGGACATGTGATGAATAAAATCAAAACATGTCAGGTTGACATTCTATGACAGTGTAACTTTGTCCAGTGGGAATATTCGGGCATACCCTTGACTGAAATATGTGAACTATAATACCTAAAAAAAGATACCTAGGAATCATTCCCAATACCTGATATTCAATGGGAATCCACCTTAATGTTAGTATCTCTATATCTCATATGCTCTAACATGTGGGAACCAAACTATCCTACGGGTTTATCATTCATCCTTGTTCATTAGTGCATTGAAAAGATAACTGAACTATGATTACTCTGATTCCTAGTATAATTAGGATACATAGACAAACTTTTTACGGCCCGAGCTCCATATGAAACACCCTATAAGGTCATCCCCAAAACATATTTCATACATCCATATGCATAAATCCTGATAACTTTATATCTCTTGTCTCCCACACCATGCAAAAAATGTGTGGTCTTTGGTATTTTAAAAAATGTAACCATTCAAATTATGAATTCTCCCTGTCAATTGAATCTTATAAATGTAATCCTCATTCAGTGGAATTCTATGAAATCCACCATAAAAGTAAATCCACCTTGAGTTAGGTCATAAAGACACATCAAACAATGATGGAACTGATTCATGTAATTAGAAGGATACATAATACTTCATCCTATAGCTTGAGATCTATGCACAGTTACCATGTTCCCTCATATATTTCCTTTTCATATGATGTTAAATTACATGGTTTCAACACTCTTTTTTTTATTCCTATTATAAATAGGATATGTAGGATGGATCATAATGGTCCAATCCCATCATTGAATAACTAATTTCCACCCTAGTGGAAGTAATCTCTGGAGTTCTAGGTTATATGGATTCAAAAAATATACAACAACCCATTACTAAGAAATAACATAAAATTGACGATGAGCTTTTGATATATACAAAATATATCTTTAATAAAACCCCATAAGACATGGAAGGATTCAAACCTTTATCATTTTAGTAAGGTAACCAGTATTGTATCTGTATTAGGAAGAGATTCTGGAATATATCATAAAACTATAAGAGAGTCTTAGAGTGGGAAACAATTCCCCTCCATAAGGGTGTGATGAGCCTGAATTCCCAACCTTTTGACCAGTGTGACTTAATAAGATCCATTGGTTTTGAATCACCCATTGAACTCCTTCCTTTGGAAAGAAGGTGTGTACCTTATTATGTTTGTGGGAGCTATTGGTAGTTTCTCTGAATTTAAAGAGGTTAACTAGGAGTTAATTATTGTAAAACCACACATGAACCCCAACAATCAATCAATAAAAAGAACAAAAAATTATTCCCAATGTGAAGGAATGTGGTGACAGAATAACTGAATCATTATAGTCATCAAGCAACTTATATCTGAAACCCAGGACACAATTCATTCTTAGAGTGAAAAAAATTTGTGAAACTAACAAGAATTCATCAATTAACTAAAATGATAAACTTACAATGCATCTAGACATTTTTTAAAATATCATGTAATAAAATGGTATGCATGATGTCAAATTCTAGATTACAAGGGATCCCTTGAAATATGTCCATTATTGTTATGATAATCCCATGTGATAAAAATGGACGAATTGGGAATTAGAAAAGACAATTGTGTTACATGTGAATATATTATTCAGAATTCAATATTCCTATCATGATGCATTGATTGGAGAATTTTAACCTAGTTATCTTCATGACTGTTGATACTGCTCCCATAAGAAATTCCCTAACTTAAGATGATGCCTTTATCAAGAAACTATTCTAGAAAACAAACTGTGGTTTCAACCTATGGAGGTCGAAAAATAGACTCACCCACTATACTACTTCATCTTCAGGTGGAAACACACTGGTTTGGGAATATCATCAACATGGTATGATCCTGACCCTTGAGGATACATGTAAGGGTCTCCATAAATTTTAATTCTTGAGTTTGAACAATAAAAAATATCCAATAAAACTAGTGGTGATCATTTCCACCACCAATTGCTTCAGAAGCTTATCTGGGGAATATGGAAATCCACACCACTGCATGTGATGAAGGTGGATTAAGAAGTCGACTATGAGTCAATTTTGGATCATAATCCCCTGAGGATGGATCCCTTAAACCACTTTCACCATCATCATCCCACAAATTCTACTCAATCTCAAGAGAAGGGAAAAACCTGACATGTTTTCACCATGAACACTCATGCACATGAACCAAGGAAGTCACATCACATGTAGAAAGCTTTGGATAAATGGGATTCATCTCATATCTCTACTTATATAGAAAAATCTCATCAGTATATTTTAGTGGTATCCAATGACAAGGCTTATATCCCTACTAACTCTGAGCAAGACTATAGGTATATTCCTACAAAAAGTAATGGATGGTCACATATCCCTTCCACCATGCATGAATCCCATCAGAATATTCGAATGGAAGAATGGGGAATGGAGTGGGCTAATATCCCCAATTTAATCAAATCTATCTAAAAATATATATAGATGATATAAATTGAGCAGTTATACATTCCTATAAAAATATTTCATAAAATTTCAATACATTCTAGAAATAGCTAAAGAGTAATTCCAGCATATTCTGTTATTGTTATAGATACACGGAAAGGAACATGTTCCTATCATGATATCCAATATAGAACAACACTCTAATCATTGTGAACGAGAGGATACTATAGAAAAAGAAAATAATCTTTCCCACATACCAGGGGATTAAAGGAATATTTCATTAAAGGAAAAGGCACTAAACCATACTCATATTCTCATTCCAATCGAGGCCCACAAAGTGAGAGAAGCATAAGCCTTAGGATAAGTGCACATTCATGTAAAAAAATACTAATGGATTACTCCAAAAGGAATCATACAAGTATTATATTGATGTTCTAACTGGGTATCACTATATGAGAGGAGGGAATTCCCCATGATAGGCTCATTTTACTATCAAAAAATATAGGTGGAATACACCAAAAAAATCATATTGGGATCATGTTTCGTTCCAAACCAAGGCACACCATGGGAGAGTGGCTGACACATTACAAAAGTCTAATATTCTTGTCATTGAAGCTACTTTTCAAATTCTTGTTCCTTACATAATCCAGGCTTATATACCTACCTATATTAATAAAATAATACACAAGAATTCATCAGAGGTTATATAGGATGAGTTTCATATCCCTTATCACATTCTAGAGGTATATTGGAATATTTCAATAGGGAATTCATATTTGAATTGATCTCATATCCCCAAATCGTATAGGGTTGAATAGTATTTTTGGGTAACTGCCAACAGGTAGGCTTATATACATGCAGAAAATACAGACATACACTGACATATTCCAGTAGCTTCCCAGTAGTGGACTCGTATTCCGGAAACACAAATATGTAATCATAATAATCATGTATTCATCATAAATCATGCTCATACCCCTAGAAACCCCCAAAAGGCATGTCAGCATATTCTATCCATGACACAGAATGGTTTTCATATCCCTTGTCTACTCAATTATATATAATTGAGGGTATTCAATATAAATATAAAACACATTATGGGTATGTCAACTCTTCAACCAAAGCATATAGTGATCATTACCTTGATAATCCTCCTTGTGGTATTGTGGAGATGGATCACAAGAACTCTACACCAGACATCCTCTTTGGTAAACCTCCCCATAGTTATATCTCCCTCATTGAAGGGAATCCTCCACATTTATAGAAACCACCATATAGAGAGTTTCTCAAAACTATGACTCCGTATATAGAGGTTATCAAGACACAAGAATAAAATGTATATAGTTTCACACAAACTTGCAGAAACCATTCACCATATTCACTGGGCTACCTAGTCAAGCGATCTCTATTATCAAACTAGGTAGAGGCATGTTGGCATATTAAATAGGCGTTTGACACTGATATATGGATATAGTTTTCAAGAAACAACCTTCCAACCATGTTATAGACACTCGCCACTTATAACAATTATATCCAAGATAAGATATAGAAGGATTCCATGACTTACCTTTGCCAAAACATGTCTGAAAGTCATCTACGATTAGAGGCTAGACACCTCCCCTACCAAGGTATGAGGGTCACCTTCAGAGTATAAACATACATTGTTATCAATTGATCCCAACAACTATCTTTATAGAAAGAGACCCAAAATAGGAAAAAAAACATCATAAATCTACAACATGATTGACTCCATTACACCACGTCTCTTCTGAAACTAATCTTTGAAGCATCATTGGTTATATTAATACATAAATGGGGAATTTATGGAGAATTTAACTTAAACAAACCCACATAATAGAAGGAATCCTCGAATGATGTTTTTTGTAAAGTCATTGCCTCTTGAGAAATTATAGGACCAAGTAATGCACATGATAGTTAATAAAAACAATATAATACCACAACCTTGAAGATGAAAATAAATCACTAATGGTGGGAGAGGACTACAAACCCATTTTAAATATTCCCCCTAGAATTATGGAATACATTTTAGACACAAAAGATAAAGTTGATCTCAACCTAGAAATTTCCTATGGAAATGACTCCCATTGTGGGGTTCCATTGCATCCAAATCATACACGAGAACATTTTCACCAAATGAAAAGGTTCTCAGTGGCATCTTCCATACAAGTCTTACATAAGAAACCATGTCCCATGGGGAAGGGGGAATATTTACAACCACCTCCACCCCTCGTATCATCAATTTTGGAGAGAATTCAGGACATATCAGTATCAGGTGAAAACTAAACCCATCCCCCAGTGCTAATGGAATATTTACCTAAAACACCATAAAAAGGTTCATCCCACCTTGGGAGGATCATCAAGAGATTAGAATCAGTTCTAGATCAACCCCATCCAAAAGTGATGGATAATTTATATTAAAATTCTCATCCCATGATTCATAAAATCAACAAATAAAATCATCCAATCATCAAGAACATGATAAAAATTTTCCAATGCCAGCCCCAAATAGGCCTAACCCCAAAGGGGTTGGGACATTTTCATCGTCATCAACATCTTCATGTTGTTAATCAGTCTTCTCAATGTTGGTAGGTAATTATTGACTATCAACATCCCATCAATCATTCACGTCATAAGAAAAACCTTTTATATTTGGGACTCTTTCAAAAAACATGACTGGAATCTACCTCAAGGTATTTAGATATAGAAAAATATTATAGGACCATGTGGTGATGGAAATCAAACCCCTTAGACTGTATAATCCAAATATTTTAAATATTCCCAGAATTGAGAAAACATTTATGATGAAAGTAGTGTAGTTTCACCCTATTGTGTTGAGAGTAATGGGTCTACTACCATTTCCCAACACTCCTCATTGAGTGTCATCACAATTAGTACAATAGATAATGTAGAATAATATATAAATATAGAGGGATTCAATATAGACACCATACCTCAAGAGGATGGTGATCTGGATTCACAAACTAAGACTACATGCATAAAGTACAAAAGGAGAATACAAAACCTAGAACCTATGAATGTAGATTTTCCACCTCTACGATGCATGGAATCCAAGGATAAATGGAAAGATGTTGTTATATATTAAATTACACCAAAAGGTTCTAAAATTACTTCCATGGACAAGAGGTTTGAATAGAATGAGAATTAGATACAAAATCTATGTCAACTCAATTAGGAGATACATAGGGGAAACATTCCCACATGGTATCCTCTGGATAGGAATAGCCCTAATCCCACATATCCAAAATGCTTTTTGTATTCTTAAAACATTTTAATATAATAATAAAACTAGTTCTGAATCTAGGGTTCTCATCTAATTAAATTAGGAAATCGAAGATGATCATGACTTCACTCAATTATGGACAAAGCCTAAACTATCTAATGTAATCAATCAATCATAGAATAGATCAAGAATCATTGGGAGATGAATATGGTAAAACCTCATTAGACCCTTAATACTCACTATAGATGGGAGGTGGTTTAGATTACAGTAACTCAGGAACTGCTTAATGCCATTGAATATCTAGATACTCAAATGGAAACCATGAAAGGGTGGAATTCACCCGTACAACACAAGAATATGCCATATCATGAATGTATTTAGGAAACAT
The DNA here is from genome assembly GCA_963277665.1 of Viscum album. NCBI lineage: Eukaryota > Viridiplantae > Streptophyta > Magnoliopsida > Santalales > Viscaceae > Viscum > Viscum album. The sequence continues at coordinate 1,551,882,593 of OY728129.1, forward strand.
TTCTCTAAATAATTTTTTAAAATACTCCCACCTCAACCATTGAAGGCACATGATCTCCAGAAAAACATATCTCATACTTCTTGGCTCGATGATGTCCAAGGATATACCCTTGAGATCAGAAAGAATCGAATAAGATGAGGTGATTTCTAAATACTCTAATAGGGGTAGCCTTGGTTAGGTAGATTAGTCTCCTTGTAGGATCCATTGTTGTATGGGAAGACCATTAGCAAAAATTCCTTTCTCAATTCAGTTCTATAATAATTAAAATGACACTTTTTGAACAAAAAGTACAATCGACGTGAAAATGAGAGGTGTCTGACTTCAAGGTGTGATGGAATGGTTAAACCAATTCACTCAACATCCCTCTCATAGAAGTGTTTTTACTATAAATATGTGATGAAAATATTACGAATGAGCTAATGAATCCAATAATATCAACAAAGTGTATAGGGGGATTCTGTGTGTTTTTTTAAATGTCGCAAAATTTGGAATATTCGATTCATCAACCTCGAGCTATTTCTTGACCCATGTAATTGTGATTGTGGAAAAGGATTGATAATGAAGTGATTTTCATTTTTCAACAAAAAACATTAGAAATTCCCATTAAAGAACCAAGATAGGCATATAATAGTCTGGATCCTCTCCACAAGTTGAGGAAATAACAAAACCACCCTCTCTAGAAAGATAAAGGAGATAAGGTTATCTTGGGATTTTTGGAATAGATGAATAAAGAATACTCCATCTGAAACGAGAAGTACCACAGTTGTTTCATTATATCCATGGAAAATAACCTACTCAAGATTCAAAATCCCCATAAAACCAATGATTCCAACCTCAAAAATATTTCTAGCAACTACCCATTCTATAGGATTTTGGGCCACACCATCCTGTATTACTTGACCTCTAAGGATTTCCACCAAATCATGTTCTATTCTTGGTAGGTGATGTTGAAGAAATACACTAGATATGAAAATTGTGTTAACATTTCCTAGTCATAAGAATAGGGTAATTGGAAAGAGGATTCAACCATGAATGGGTATAAGTTAGATAAATAGATGGAGTCAAAGATAATTGATTGAACTCACACCAACTAGAGGGAACTTATTTGAAAACCCATAATGGTTCTATGTCCTAGGGAGGTAAAATCAAATACTCTTACTCAAGGTCTATGTTATCCTTAGAATAATTGTGAGAGAAAATATGAAGATTCATATTCTGTTCCGACATATGGTCTGACTCTTTCAGATGTCATCCCTTCAATATCCAAAGGACAGACACCATCCCACCAAATAGGACCCTCATTTGATAAAGATATCATCATTTTTTATGTTAACATAATTAAATTTGAAAATCTTTTATTTGATTATTAATATTCCTCTGAGAACATTCTCCACATAACTGATCAGGGATCTATAGGATGAAGGGAATGTAACTGAGGATATAGGGGATAACTCGGGTGTGTCAAACCCAATATCTCTACCACATCCCGACAGAAGAAACCTATGAAGTTGATACCATAGGATGATAAATATATCCATATCACCAGAATAAAATAGGTATCCAAGATCCCTCCAACATTCGGACTAGCCCGGTCATCATTCATGAAAAATTGGTATTAGTGAGACATTTTGATCAGGTCGGGCAACAGGGTAGGCTAGTGTGACCTACTCCTTTGTAAACAGATTCTCCCCTGAACTCTATAAAATAAATAGGGTCATCCACATAAAATGACTCATATCTAAAGCTACATACTATGGAGAAACCCCACATTGTGAATCCTTGAACTCTAACTAAAATAATAGATATTATATAGTAGTTGGAGTCTTTCCCATCCAAACTCTCAACTCTAGATCCATTCCATATTTCAAACGAACTCAGAGATGAAATAAAAACAATCCATCTATAGTACACAAGAATTTCAGATAGATGTCACTATATTTTATGTTTATCAAGTGGATATTATTCCATCATAATTCCTTATTTTAATCTCGTTCTGATACCAATTACAAGAAGAGGTTATCTAGGGACATATCAGACCCATATACTTTTCAAGAAAACATGATGATGTCGGTATCTAAAGGGATCTAATTTATAATGGATTTGGGATCATCCTTCTCCTTGTTCAAAACCTTCATCGTTTTGGATATATCGAGAGAGATTTATCTCTTCAAAATATTACCATTAAAGGGTATGATATGAGTGAGAAAATACTATTTTATGAGATCATGATCAGAGCTTAGTTTAGGGATCACACACATAAATACATATTTACGGTTATCTGTCAATAAAATACATGTTATTTCCTTCTCATATGACCTTGGATTCACATCAAAATGGTGGTAACCTCAACATTTCATAAGTCTTTGAAATACCCAATCAATGGGAAGGTTGGAAAACTACATGGTGACAACACCACCATCGAGTCTTGTGAAGTCATATCTGTTAAGGAAGGTTACTACAAAAGGGATAAAATCTACTAATGGTGGGTGAAAACATTCAGGTTTCAATACCCCATGGATTCAAGAATTTCCCTTTAAATCCCTAGAGTATGATCATTATCAATTATGTGATACCTATAAAAATTAATGAGTAATTAGACATAAAACCAGTTTTTCATGTCCCTCCAATCATTAGAGTCAGTGTAAAAAAATCACCTGTGAAATCACTTTTTAAGGTCTCTAGAAGTTCAGGATAACAATTTCACTTCACATGGCCTCTCTCAAATAAAAAATTAAAAATATTCTCTTTTATTACCTACCATATCATAAAAATCATCCATTAACTTGGAGGTAGAAGAAGAAGAAGCTGGCCTTAATAATACCCCTCTCCCGTTTGAGGAAGGTATCTCCCCCACTAACGATGATATTGGGATGGTGAATCTACGAACAGAAGAAGACCCTTCACCTATGTTGATTAGTGTATACCTCTTGAGTAGAATGACATGTATATTGAATTTCCAATGAACCATCGATTCATGTTCACATGGAAGTATACATAAATTCTCAAGATGAACACCAATGTGACCACACACCATCTAGGCATACCTGATGTCCATCAAAGTTTCATGTTTGAATCTAGGAGGATGAACCCCTCCCATGATACTAGCTTAGTGGAAAAAGTTTAAAAAATTATTGAATCCATCGTTTTCAATACCCAATATGTCTCACCAACATCATCCTTCTCATGAAAAATAATGGGTTAACTAGTGTCTACATCAATTTTATATACCTTACTTGATTGTTCCTGAAAGATAATTTCCCATTTCCGATCAAAGAACACTTAATCCATGAAACTACTATAGTCCAAGACCATTCATTCATGGATAGGTATTCATTGTAAAATAAAATAATGATGTACCATGAATTTGATGAAGACACCTCTTTTAGAGCACTCCATAGAATCATTTTATTCAGTTCATTCCATTTGGGTAAGTGAACGCTGGTGATACATATCAATTGATCATACATCATATCTTTAATCCAATTATGGAAAGAATAAGTGTGTGTTTTTTCAATGAAAGAGTGGTTAAATGTTTATAGTTATGGGATCACCTTGTGGATCTTCAAGAAATATATGAAATATTGGGGTAGCATGGTTTCATGATGAATCCACAAAAGTATGCTTTTGAAGTAACATCTAGAAAAATCCATGGCACTACATTATTCGATTATTTCATTGAGGAAAATCCAAAAAATACTAGTGAAATACTTGAAATTGAACCCCCTCAAAATCTAAAATAGATGAGGGGGATCTAGGGGAACTTTGCAAATATTTTATGTTTCAAAGCGATCGTGGATGGAAAATATCTTCCCTTAAGATAATGATAATGTAAGTCACCTTCTGGTGGGATGAGGACTACCAAGAATCCATTTAGAGTCATAAGTAGTAACTACTAAACACATCGGTCTTGGTACAATATGTGGAGGAAAAACACTCATTAAATATGTTGAATCCATAGAATGACCACTTAGTGATCTCCTCATACACACAAAAAAAGATTCAAGGAATGATAACAATCTCTAATACCTCAGCAGAATGACTTTATAAACTATGACTCAATATTATCATGTTTAGAAGAATTGCATCTCCCTTATATTTTCATTGAAAAAGTTGAGGCATTACTTGTAGCACTATAAAGTCCACATGTTCTCTCTAATTGATATGATAAATTAAATCCATGGCCACCCAATATCGATCAGGAATTTGGCTCGATGGTAAATTATTATAAAATAGATAGAATACTAACCATCTTCTATCAGGTTATTTTTTGATCTTCTCTAATTTCCACTTATGATACCAACATAGAGAGGATAATAACCATCTTTTTTGTCTTTTGCTACGGCTTCAGCTCTCTGGAGTTATTCTACTGACGTGTTTGATTGTAGATGGTTATTTCTTGACTCTATTTCCTTAGAATTAAAACTTTGTGTGGAGGTTAAAACTTTGAAACAAATCAAGAACCTATTCCTATCTGCGGTTGCGGAGCTCCTGCACATGATCTGGTATGATAGAACTGACATTATTCACAACAACTGATCATTCATTCTTACTTCAGGTCGAATGCGGATTCTCATCTCCCTTAAAGATGCAGTCTCGATTGAGAAATCACATTGCAACAACACTGTTGGAGACTATGTGATCCTTCATCGACTTAGGATTGATGGTGTCTATAGACCTCCGAGGAACACCATTTAGGTGTTCTGGAATGCCCCGATCGAAGGATGGATCAAAATTAATGTTGATGGAGCTTCAAAAGGCAACCTGAGACATGCGGTATGGGGTGCTGTCTTTATATACTTCTTTGTCCATTGTCAAGGATTCTTCTTGGGAAGTTCTGGTATCGCCTCTTCTTTAGAAGCATAAATGATGGTTGGGATCCTTATAGTCGAATCTGCCAAACAATAGGGTTGGAACAACATTTGGGATGAATGTGACTCTACCAGTATTTTCCATGCCATCTAGAATGGTACGATGCACCTAACATTGCCTCTTACTACCCCCGGGATAAGCTTCCTTGCTTCGCTTCTGGAGATCAGATACATTTCCACTCAGTCCTTTCGTGAAGTGAACATGGTTGATGACGGTCTTGTCAATAAGGGGATCAACCAGGGAATCACTTGGATGGGTGATCTACCAATTGTTCTTCTTCTTTATGAAAAATATTGTAAGAAAATACTCTCTTTTAGACTTATGTAACTGTTCTTTTTTATTGAATAAATTGTTTCTTGGTACTTGACTAAGGCGCCACCTTTTTTAAAAAAAGAAGTGAATGGGAAGGCCCTAGCTGATTGTGTTGTAGTACATCCAACCCAAGAAAGTACACCATTAGACACTATCCTTTAGTATTAAGAGGTTTTCTATTCCCATGACAATACTGAACATGGGATATGTATTTTAATTGAGGTTCCTGAAGTCCTATCAGCATGTGGTGGGAAAATGAGAAGATTAATAAGGTTGGTTTGGGTATTTTATTTGTTTTTCAAAAAAATGATTTTTTCACATACACTTTCTCACTATTTGAATTCTACACTAATAATGAGGCTATGTATTAGGACCTCAATGATGTCTTGGAACAATACCTATAGTTTCAAATAGTCTTCCCTAACATCAAATATTATTTGGATTTTGTGATAAAACATATCAATGTTGAATATTACATAAAAAATATAATTGAACATTCTCATTATATAACTCAGAGGTATGATATATCCGGTCACTTTAAAAATGATATTTCATTATGTCCCTATATCAATGAAGGATCAAGCTATCCAAATAGCTAATGAAACTACATTTTTGGATAACTCAGGCTAGGAAGATGTGATTTTCTGCATCATGCACTGATGGATAGTCTCATATATCAATATCTATGATATGGAATAAATAAATCAGATGAACATGAACCTATATCATTATGGAGTAATATCCACCCCTGGATTGATGGATCCTATAGTTGATTATCAAAAAAATGGAACCCTCTCGATAGAATGACCAACAATGTAATAGACTCAGTATCGAGCAACGGGAATTACCATTCAGAATGGGCTAATTGGGTTAGAATCCATTTAAAAATGATTATTTGATGGAATCCACCTCAGATGTATAGAAAAAATAGAGATACCCTCCATATTGGAAGATGTCCATGTTAGATCATCCAGGTCTCATATTCATGTGTTCAGGATCTCCCATCAAATCTGGAGTCATGGTTACCACTAGAAAACCATGATAAATAGATGTTAGGAAGTCACTAGGAAATGGAATAAATTCTAGATTCAAAAAAACTTCATCCACTAACCCATAGAATTGATACATGCATATAAATATTCCTGATCATTCGTTGTTTGGGGAAAGGATGTTGTGGGAAAATATCCCATATCCACAACCAACCAGTTTATGTATATCCTTATTGATACCCAATTATTTTCAAAATGGTATGAGAAAATACCAATCAAGGAAGTTAGGATGAATAATATTATTAACATTTAAAATTAAAATATCTTCACCATATTTAGAGTACCTCAAATAATATTTCCATACAATGACTCCAACTTCTATTACATCGAGCTAAATAAATAGTACCATGAGTAAAACATAGAGTCCAAACATTCATTCCACTATCATGAAATTCGAAATGTTTAGATAAAGGATTTCAATAATACTCTGTAAAATGTACTTCATTTAATTGTAGAAAAAATAAAAAAATCCTATCTAGACAGGCTCCTTAAAACTTTGTAGGCCTACCGCATGGCCATGTACCCCGATACACAAGAAACTCCATATTCATTGGTGTATGAAATTGAGGCTGTTATTTCCATATATTCATATTTTCTCTCACTATGAATAATTGTTTTTGGAGAAATTATATATGATGAGAAATCGAAATTGTATTTGTATTATTTTGAGTGATTAGTTTAGAAAAGTATTTGAACACTACACAACCTCAATTTCCATCAAAATCAGATCATAAGAACCATCAGTAAAAAGGATCTCCCTTGTTCAATCCATCAAAGAGAACTAGTATTAGCTAATAGGAACTCATTGATACCATAAAAGAAATATCCAATGTTCGAACACAAATGGGATGGACCTTATATCATGCACAAGGCCTATCACAATAAATCTTATTCATTGGCCCCAATGGATAGGTAACGTATCATGCCACCACCATTCTGAGGTTTCTCAATAATTAACATACATAGATTCTATTGTGCTTTAACCTCATCCTAGTCACACAATGTTTAATTACATGATATGTTCTTACCACCGGATTCTAAAATACATGGAATAATTCTTCAATGCATGAAATTAACATTCATGGGTAGAATCATCTCCCCAACGATTCACCACACACAAGAAAGATCATTGAAAAAGAGAAATAAAGTTCCCCCATCCCTATGTGTGAGTCGGATACATATAGTGGATTTACCCATTCAATAACTATATATATTATTATTCTTTTCATCATATGATAGGTAGTGAATCCATGAACTGAAATCATAGGTCCTACTATAACATATTAGTTCCAGTCAAAAGATATCAGACTGTTTTTCAACATCTTCGATGCATGGTGTTAAAAGGTAGAGTTACAATGCATACTAAGAATTGGATTCCCTTGGAACCATGTCTAGAATCCTTATTTCACATACATTGGATTCCTCGCATGGTATGATTTCATGAATTCCCATAAATAATATATCGGGCTTTAATTTATCCTTTTTTACATCAGGTAGCCTTCATCCTTACCACATGATGTTAAAATACATGATTGATGTCTTAACCATATAACACTAAACTACATGGTGTCCTAGAACTACATAATCATTAATTCTCATTACAATGAGATACATAGAAACACCAAGATCCTATATCTTCTCCCAGTCACCAGTTGATGCAAGATTCAATCATCCTTTATTTCAATTGTTTCTGTGTGGTGAAGGAAACCATTCTCATTCCTTATTTCACAAACTAAGCATAACTAAAATGGGATTAGGAACTCTCTTAAAGGCTTCCCTACATGATTGAGAGAAATCAGTTCATGATAGGGTTATCATGGTCTTGGATTCAAGACCTAAAAATACAAACCATATTCTATTTTTTAATTTTTATCTGAATTCGGTTAAATACCCTAGAGTTCAATCTAGATAAGAAAGATTAGAATTTCTTCTCCTTTGGATATTATTTACTCATTTAAAAAAATTTCTTCTCTCTTCTTCCCATAGAAATATATTAACATAAATGAAATCATTCACATTATACAATTATTTTTTCTTTGTTCACCCTCACTGGGATACATCCAAGGATCATACAACGGCGTTGTAAAGATGTACCAAATCCACTAAAGATCACTTCCAAATAAAAGGATCAAACTAGATCACTTCTATGACTAGGATCACCACCTTTAAAATATTTCGGGTCTTCTCACTACATTCACAATGGTCACTCCCTATGTCTCTTTCTCTAGATCACTACCTATGGAAAGGGTCAACATCTTCTTCTTCCTTTTCTCACTACTCTTGAAAGGTACTCAATCACAGTTGATTGACGTTTGGGTCCCTTAATTTTCCTGAATGTAGACATCCTTAACTATATGTAGATGTTCTATTGAAGTCTCTTTTTTACATGTATATGAAATTCACTTTTCCACATAATGTTATTTAGTGGAAATCTCTTTTGAAAACTGTTTAAATCCCTTCATGAACCACTTGCTTCCTCCACAAACTGTGCTACAATACGTAGCATGTATTCTTCATGAACCGCCTCTTATATGGACTGCCTTTACAAATATACTATGAAAAAATACAATGTATACTACTTCTATGAACCACCTCCATGTACCGCTTCTACATATCGCATCAGCATACCATCTCTGATTCTGCAGAATCCTTTCTTCCATGGATCTAAATTCTACTTTCATAGAATCCTACTCATAAACCACGCCACCCTTCATCAAATTATCCCTTCAAGGGACCTTCATACTTCAATGAATTCCCAGAGAAAATATTTTCTCTTATGAAAATTTATCTCTTTAATACTTGGAGTAGTGGTTCATTATATAGGAAAATTTATTTGCAAAATCTAATATCTGAGATTTATAGAATTTTTGATGTGGTATAGACTTCACTGTGTACCGCTTCTCCCATGAGCCATTATATCCTATGCGGTCCACATATGACCAATATTCCTTCAAAACTCCTAAAATATCCACCCTTTTTCTTCCAACAGTAAGCCATACCATATACCATTTTCCCTTCACAAATCAAAAGCCTTCCATCATACCATGAACCACCCCAAAAACCATTTTCAGTTCATAGTCTAAATAATATCCTTCATGGTCGCATGGCACTGCTATGAGAAAAAAACTATTCTGAAATTACTTCATTGTTCCATGTACCAACATTCATGGTACATGAACTATCCTTCATGATCTGTGAACCATGAGCCCCTTTTTTTAAAAACATCATTTTCCAAAAAAACTCCCTATTTTGAGGCCAAAATTTTTGGAAAACACTAGGAAACTACACCACCTTAAAAACCAATTTCAATAAACACCATCGATATACATTAATGGTCATCTGTATAGGTCAAAAAACACAATTACACCCAAAAACACCAAGGGGATGCCTTGAGAAATGTTTCCCCGATAATCTCCCCCATTGGATTTGATAAAAACCCTTTAAAATGTTGATATCTCATTAATGATTATTCCATATTCTACCAGCATTGACTTATTGCGATTAATATAGTGATCAAGTATTTACTCAAAAAGTACTCCAATCCTTCATGATGCAGACTCATTTTGTAAAAAAAATAGTATAATGTAAATATAATCAATGAATAACTTCATTCCATTACAAAACCATTCATCTACTTTCATTATGAACCTCAAATGTCGTTATATGTATCATTTGATTGATCATGTCTAGCATTGTCAGATTTAATACTACCCCAACTTCAATACTCTATCTAATATCTTCAACTCCCATATCTCACAGATCTGCCAAGAAACTTCTTCTGATGTCTTGACTAAGACATTTTCTTCCTTTGAATAGACACAACTTCCACTCCTTTGTCAACAAACATGAGGTTCTCTTCATTGTTGTCTACAACATGGTAATGAAAAATCATCAATACATTAGGTAAAAACACACCATCCATGAGGGAGAGGGGGTACCACTTCCACACTTTTTTCAAGTGTGAGAAGTAATCTGAACTTGTAGATCTATTCAATGTCTTTCAAAAGATTCTTTGGGTAAGAACTTTTTCTGAATGTTCGAAAGTTGTTGTTCTGTAAGCACATACTCTAATTTCACAAGACCTTATTCCACCTTCTCCTTGATAAAATGATACTTGAGTTCAATTCACCTTGTCCATGAGTGATGTACTATGTTTTTGCTATAATTTATTGAAAATGAATTATCGTAATGGATCACGCTCAGAGTATTCACTTAAACTCTCATATCATCAAGATGTTTCTTCATCCCTAATAGTTATGTCCAATATAGAGTTGTCACAATATACTCAGAATCCAAGGTGCTCAATTAAATTCAATTATTGTTTCATTCTTAACCAAGAAATACCTAATCCTATAAGAAATAATTCACCAGTTGATGTTTATTTTATTTCATCTACTGAACCATTCAAATTTTCAATTGTGTGTCCCAATATCTCTTACTTATATTTTTTATTATACCTCAAAACAAAATCCCTTGTTCCCTTGATACACCAAAGTATAATTCTCACTAAAAGAAAGTGAGTTTCCTTTGGATTTCTTTAATATCATACTACTTGACATGTGGAAAAAATAACTGGTCATTTTACTGTCATGAACAATATATTTTTAATGATTTTCTTGTATTCTGTGTTATTGACACATTGCCTTCAAAATCCCATGAATGTTTAATTTGGGAGGCCACTGTAGTTTTTATCTCCCTAGAATTATCAATTATAATTATTTTTATAACCTCTTTAGAATGTTTGAATTGATAAATTATTGTTCCATTTTTCCCTTAGGTCGCATATAGACTAAAGAAAAACAACAGTTCACGAATCATTGACATTTCAAAATCACTTTTCTGAAATTTGGAAAATTATCTGCATTGTACATCATCTGATGCACTAAATATTATTCCATTTATATATACAAGAACCATAATCCTTTGAGAACATTTATTATTCATTTAAAAATTATAATCAACTCCACTATGCCATAAACCAAGCTTCTTATGAAACTGATCTGGCCTAGAATACTCTGGGTGCTTACATCAAATGATATAAAGCCTAGTTCATCTTAAAAAACTATTTTCTCATATTCATGAATGAGAAACCCATCTGGATTCTTAATGTAAACTTCTTAATACAGGACCCCATTCGTAAATGATGACTTGACATCCATCTGAAAAACCTTGAACTTTATTTGTATTGGAATTTCAAGAATAGATTGATTTTCCCTAACCTTGTAACATGTTAAAAAGATTCATCAACATCCATATCCTATATCTGGGTGTACCCATTGCACATTAGTAGTTATTTTTTTGAATCACTACACCATATTCATTCATATTGTTATTTAATACCCATTTATTCCCGATAAATTTATTATTTATTTTTAATAAATCAATATACTTTGTTTGATTCATCACAATTTGGTCAATCCCTTCATTTATAGTTTGAACTGAATTATCAACTCCAACTTTTTTATTAAAACAATTAGTCTATACCTATGATAAATATAATTATTTTTGTAGAGTCTCCACCCTTATTTTCTACACTAGAGTTCTCTAGTCACAAATTATATTATTTCTGTCAATTTTGGATCTTCTCTTCTATATTTTTACAGACACTAAATTATGATCATTCATTTAATCATCTAAATCTTCTTTTGAATCAACCTCTAGAACAATAAAATCTCATGATCTCCTTTATCTCTTCATCGCTATCCTTCAATGTTTTATCGTGTATTTACTAAATATTTTTCTCATTCTATTTTATAGTTACATAATAGATTTGATAAACTATTCACATCCACTTATTAAAGCATTTATATGTTTTATATTTAGATAGCCATGAAATATCACTTCATCTCCAAAGAATTCAAACTTCATGTGTTTCTCATTTTTGATAATGAAACACATACTTCCAAGGACATAAAAGTACTTAACTGTTGGCCTCTTTCCATACAACGACTCATATAGATTATTCTCTTATTTTGGACACAAAATCTCTATTTTATGTGTATTATGAGGTCATCAATGATTATTTTCAAAAAATATTTAGTAGGTCCTTCTCAATGAAAATTATTATAGTCATGTTGTTGATAATTATGTTTCTTCTATCAACAACACCATTTTTTCTATAGATTTCTCACTACTAAAACTTGATTATTTATTCCATGTTTATTGAGATAATCTTCCACTTGGATATTCAAGAATGTGTTTCCATTATCTATTCTGATCTTCTAGATTTTATATCCAAGTATCGATTCAAATTATTGCCAATATCTTATAATTCAATAGATCACCTCATACTTGTGGGTGATGATTGATACCCACACCATTCTGCTAAAATAATCAATTAAGAAAACATAGTATCTCCTCCCAATAGTATCTATTGATTAAAATGGACTTCACACATCTATATGAACATACTCAATATTTTTTTGACCTTTTCTCCATTTCCATATATGACATACGAATGGTCTTCCCCTGTTAGAAAACATTAAATGTATGGGTATGATCACATCATAATATAGGTATATCTTGAGCTGCATCATATTTCACCAAAGCATTCAAGTACATTTGGATCAAGTGGAAAACACATTTTTTCCATAACCTATTTTTTTCATAGATAGAAAACACATATCCTCTTCTCCCCTCACAGGGTAGACATTTCCTTTAATATTATTTCCTAGAACACAAATTCATTATCATTTTCCTTGATGACATATAATTTCATTGAAAAGACTATAGAATTTCCTAAGTCAAATAGCTGAATGAAACTAAAATAATTCATTGAGACCTTCAATAACTAAGACATCAGCATGTCTAACGTCTTTTCCCCCAAACATGGATTTTCCTAAGCTAATAATATTCACACCATCATCACATCCAAAAAATATGATAACTTATTTATCCATCATTATTCTTGTCACCATATAATTATTACTTATCATATGAGAGGTGTTTCAACTATAAATAATCCCTATTAAAGGTCAATCAAATTATTTAAGTACATTCTCTAAAACCAATTATTCTTCAATTATCTTTTTCATTGTCATCCATTTTTTTGACATCATACCCAGAACTGATTGAAAAAATGATCGTCCTTGAGGTTTGATAGGCCAACATCATCTTGTAATAATGAAAAATTATTTTCCATTTTCAAATTATTTTTTGAATCATTTAATTTCTTCTTATAACCACATTCATTCCGATTTAGCCCATTTCTCTACATTATTTATAAACAATATCATTCCATGTGGCCAAATACTCCACACCTGAAACAGGGGCCATCAAATGATATTCTATAAAATTGAGTTCTGTATAGATTCCCCTATTTACTTTTTTCTCATTAATACCCTTTCATATGGATCATACATTTTTGTGATTTTCCTATCGTTCAAAGGTAATAACACCTCTTGTGGATTTCATTATCATGTGGAAATACTCCACCACTTATTCCCCTTTGGGTTCTCTAATTTTTTTTATTCTGATTCATTCCCAAATAAATCTTTAATCTCGTAGTGGGATATTTTGGTATAACAAAAACTATTACTACTTTCTTTTTATGATCATGATCTATACCTGTTGTATCATTCTAATCAATCATTTTCTTTTCTTGAAACTCTTTTTTCTACTTCACCAAATCTCTGAAATATACTTTTCATTTTTCTATAACATGTGCATCTTGTTTTCCAATATTGGTTAGACTATTAGGGTCTCTTTTGTATTCTTCAATTTCGATTTTGTACTCAAGAAATATTCCTGATCTTTCTAACATTAAAGACTCTAGTTTTTAAATTTCTTAATTTAGGTCACAGTTCTCTTCTTCCTACTACTACATATTTATTTAGAGTCACAAACCACATTGTTGGATTTTTTTCTCTCCAAGAATATATCTATTCCAAAGAAAATTCTAATTCATCTTGAAGGTGAACTATTATTTATACATATCCCTCATCACTATCGCTTCCTTCCTTTACCGGATAATTTCCTACAACTTCCACCACAGAATCTGATTTATGATCCTTTCAGTCCTCCAACTCCTCTGCCTCAGATTCTTTTGAGCTTTTGTATTCATTGGAAATAAAATTATTATTTTTGAGGAAATTTATCTTTTCAAATATCCTACATTTCACATTTGATGAATACATTTTTTTTGGAGTTTCATCATTTTCTTGTTCATTATCTTCAATTCTATTATGGCCCTTTTCTTTTAAATTTACAATCCTTCCACATCATAACCATTAAAGTGGAAGTTTTCCTTTGAAATTTCCTCATCCACTTTTCATATTTGAAGAGATAAATGACATGACATCGTCCAAATTTTCTTTCTCTTGACTATCTTCAATAGAGATCATATTCATGGCCTTGAATTCCACTTCATTGGACTTCCATATTTCATAGAATTGTTATTGTCATTTCTAATTTCATATTCAATAAAGAGTACTCTAAAAGTTACTTAATATTATCTCCTTCAGTTGCTTATCTTAAAATACTGAAAACATCAAATTAAATCGAGGTGGATGTATTCATAATATAAACATGAAAATCATTATATCTCCAATAGTTTCTCTGAGACCACACATGTATTCCATGATAACATTCACCTGGTCAATGATTGTATCAACAGACTCATTATTGTTCATTCTGATATCCTTATATTTGTTCCATAGAACCTATAGCTTTCCTTCTAAGAATTTTTAGTCACCCACTTAAATGTTAAATAGTGTTTCCCACATAGCATGTGATGTTTTATATTACATCACCTTCATATTGATTTAATTCGATAGGGCTTCCCTTAAATCATGGATCCCTTTAGAATCAATATCCAATTCCCTTCTATCAGCTTCTAATAATGTACCACTCTCAATATTGATTTATATTCCATGCATAGCTTCTCTAAATATATTCATTCATAATGATAAGAAGAAGTGATACAAATGATTCTTCCATAATTGAAAATTGTTTCTCTCGAAGATCAGAATCCCTTTGTGATTTACAAACTCCATTTATTCTACTATGTGAGAACCACTGGCCTTCACTCTTTCCCTCTGATAAAAATTATTATCCCAATTAGGTTAAATACCTTGAGTGGGGTAAATCGGGGTATTATAGATTAAAAAAACTCATATTTGGATCTTGATTCATCATTAAAAAACTCTCATCAATCTTCTTCTAGTATAAATATATGAAGTGAAATGAAATCATGCATAAGGAAAATCGATTTTTACTTGGTTCACCCTCACTGGGCTACATCCTAGGAAAATACAAAGAAATTTTACTGATGTAGCAAATATACTAAATCTCACTGCCAATTACATGGTTCGTATTAGATCACTTATATTCCTAGGATCAATGCCTTTACAAGAATTATGGTTATCTCACTGTATTACTAAGGATCACACCCTATGTCTCTTTCTTTGACTCGCTACTAGTGGAGAGGATCATATTCTTCCTCTTCCTTTGATCCATTCTTTGGAAAGGGATTCACCCAAATTTTGTGGAATTATATCCCCCTACATTTTCAGGAATGAATGCATCCATAGTTGTAGGTAGATGATCTATTAAAGTCCCCTTTTAACCCATAGACTAAATCCAATTTTTCATGTATTTGTAGTCAGTTTAAATTGATTTTGCGAATTACTTATGTCCCATTGCAGACACCATTTTCCCTTAATGAACCGTGCTGCAATGCATTGTCTGTATTCCTTTTAAAACACCTCTTCTGTGGACTACCTCAGAAAACATCATCTGTGAATCACCTCGGTGTACCTCTTCTGAAAACCACATTCATGTACCACTTTTTCATATCATGTCTATGTACTTCCTCCACTTCCATGGAATTCATACTTCTATGGATCCAAATTCTCCTTTATCAAAATATTTCTCAGGATATACTTCACTCTTCGTGTAATTATCCCCCACGAACAGCTTTCAAACGTCACCAAATTCCCCGAGAAAATATGTTTTATTATAAAAATATCTCTCTTTAATACTAGGATTAACAGTTCTTTATATATGAAAATAGAATTGAAAAATCCTCTAATCTGAGATTTACCAAATATTCGATGTGGTAAAAAATTCACTGCGTACCACTTCACCCAGGTATTGTACTTCCCTACACGGTCCGCATACCACCACTCTCCCTTAATAGTTCTAAAAATCACCACCTCATTTATTCTAATGATAATCCAACATGCATACCGCTGGCCTTCCATAAATCACAATCATTCCCTCGATCTAAGAGCCTCCCTACAAACCATTTTCAGTTTGCATCCCACATTTTGTCCTTTGTCAACATAGTGATACTATACAGAATACTGCCTTTTCTTGAATTCCATTGTTGTTCCACATACCACCTTTCGTGGTCCAGAAACTATCATTCGCAATCTGTGAACCATGAACCCATTTGAGAGAAACATTTATTTTTCAAAAACAAACTGCAAATTTTGAGGCCCAAAAATTTGGAATACACTTGGAAGCTACACCACCTTAAGAACCTACATCGATAAACACCACCCATAAACATTCATGGTCATCTGGCTTTATCAACAAACACAATTACCTCAAATACATTGAGTGGACACCTTGAGGGAATTTTCACTACAAAATGATATTAATCCACATAGTTTAAATGAACATTATGGGTTCCACTCATATTATAAATAGGATACATATGATCCCTCAAAAAAATCAATCCGTTATTCTCTTTTTTAAGTCCTTGCTATATGAAGTTAAAATATATGGTTGATGTATGCGGCATGACATGAAACTGTGAATTATTATGGACCTTTCCCGAGAGGAACATTTTCATTTGTATTGGTCTAAAACCAAACCTAAATTAATAAAATAAAAATGAATTTATTTTGGTTATCATAAGATAAATAGTCACATCCATATCATTAGTCATGGGTCCAGTCGCAACATTCAATGGGAACAATTCCACCCCTATACATTTGGTTCAGACCTCAGTGGAGATTTTATAATTGAATATCTATCTGTAGATTTATTCTTTCATCACAGGATATGTAGTGACTCCCAAATACATAATGCCGAGTTTTTCTACAACAATCAATTGGAACAATACCACCCTTTGGGTATGGGTTAGACCAAATATAGAGATTTTTTTAAGAACTATTTATGGATTGATTCAAATAATCACATGATACAAAACAACACCTAGATATCTAAACCTATGTTAATCCATAACATATGAAAGTATAAAAATTCACATAGTACTACATATAGGGTGTACCTATTTAAAGAACCATTTGAGACTCACTCTAACAAAGCCTAATCACTATCATAGGGATCCCTTTTTTCTTATGTTGAGTAGGGATCATGTGAAATTAAGGAACATAATAAACAACTATAGAATATATGGCTGAGAGATATCTCATATCAATGACCAATTACTTATCACGTGATTTTAAACTATAAGGAAAGTAATAAATCCTCACTGCATGATGATAAAATACAATTAAAACATCCTTGTCATGTGCTGATAAACTACATGATAGATACATCCCCACAATACAACGTTAAAATTTTTAGGCTATTACTTATCATCAGTACTTTTCAAAATACCATAAGATCATGAACCCAGTGAAATATAGTACGGGGTGCTACTATCATCCTTTTATCCCCTAACCATAAATAACAGTTCATTTCTTGAGCATCATAGGTTTCCATAATACATTCATGGACCATAGAATGGAAAATAGTTCTCTACTTCTGACCATTCTAGAGATTCATAAATGATTTTAACTACCATCCATAGAAATCATTTCCATGCAGGAATGGATTACTGATCCTTGTGATCCTGACATTGCTATGAAAAAACTCACCTCATGAGGGTGTTCTAGGACATTGAGATAATGATTTTCTCATATCATTACTCATAGACTAAGAACCTCCTACTATGATTTACAACATTTTTTATTCTGATCAGAAGGATTTCGATGAACTCTTGACTCTGGGTTGCCAAATCTGGCTATTATGTAACATTACCCTCAATCCAGATCCATGTGAATCATCTCTATAAACTTCATGATCTTTTTTCTAATTTGTAAGAACATAATCTTTATACATTAATGATCAAAATCACATCATCCTAAACTTCTAATAAATTATATATAAAACATTTCTGTATGAAACCCCACAAGGGGGGATAAGAAAATGTAAAGCCTTGACTCAATAAACTCTTTATATTTAGAGTTAAGGAAAAAATTAGAGTGTAAACGAACAAGGAATAAAGCTCATAGGTCCCAACTAGTAAAAGATGATCCTTTCTCATTGGAAAACATAGTGCCGGAAAATGCTTGATTAATTATTTTTCGCATATCATAAAAGTGATAATATGTTCACTAAATAGTGAAAATAATTTTTGGGTTCCCAAACCCTTCTTGAATATTAGATTTACCATGAATTATACTTAATTATTAGAGTGCCTCATGTCAATTCAAACCTTCCATGTCCCTTGTAAAAGGACACACAACTACATGGGACCATTTTTTTACTATTCATTTCCCCCATTAGTTCTTGCATATTATCACCCTTATATCATCCAAATGTTTCATTATATTGTAAAAAGTAAATCTTGATCTTTGTGATCCATAATGTCACTGTGGAAAAAATGCATGACATTAGGGTGATTTGGTTCATTGGCGACATGATTGTCCCATTCCATCCTCATGAACTAAGAAGTTTGTACCATGATTAAAAATACAAGTAAAAAACTATTTGATCAATTTCAAAATCCTCTATATTATATCCCCATGTATTATACACTTTCCCAAATAAGGAATGTTATACTCCATTATAGAACATTTTGGTGTCCCACACAATGTGACTCCAAACCATGTGATATAGGGAATGATCCTCCCCACTAAAAAATATAAACTACCCTAGGGTTGCAGAATCCTTACAATATAGCTTTCTATCCATGTCAGATTTCATCACACACAAATTTGAGTCTTAAAAAATCATTCATGGCCATTAGAAAAAGAGGGTATAATATTTTCTTGACCACGAAAGTAAAGTCCATGGGCCCATGGATAAGGTATTAACCAACTATATGCATCTCCTCAATTGAATTAAGGAACTCTAAACATCATGTGACTCAGTTACACTCTGGAATAACTCAACACCTTATAGTGTTTTGGGTCATCCTCGGTATGTCTTCCCCATTCCATATTCACCGATTTAAACTTTTGGATTGTGAATTACTCTACCCATAATCCAAATATCAAGGTGGAATCATATTTCCTAATATTACATTATCCATCAATAACATTAAAAAAATATTTCATTACCAAAGGAAAAGAGTGAGGGAACTTCTGTTTAACCATGATAATAGTGAATTAGGTCTTTGAAATTTCAAATAATGTCATCTACTCCTTTTTGGAAAGAAACTCCAATCCTCATGAGACTTGGAAACATAATAGTTGAACTAAACACCTTAATGTGTTTTGGGAATTCCCATGCACGTATACCACATTACATATTCACCAATAATGTCCTATAATTAAGAAATTGAACTTCATATCAATTATACATCCTTACCAAATGATGCTAAACTAAGAGAAAGACATAGTTACCATATGATGCTAAACTACATAGAAGACATACTTACTACATGACATTAAACAAAATTATAGAAATCTGTAACACTTTCTATCAAACTACATAGAATAATTCCTTATTATTTGATTTCAAACTCCACATAAGGCATCCTTACATCATGATGTTAAAACACATGGAAGACATCTTTACTGGATGACATCATAACTACATAGCATATTACCTTACCTAACATTATTTAAAATTAAAAGATAAAATTACATCATGAATGGATATTACCAGTAGAAGAAGATCCATCCTTGGGGACCTATACTACAACACAATAATGGTATAGTTTTCAAGACCTTAAAACATCCAATAGAAAGAGACAACTCTAACCAAGTTGAAAACCCAAAAAGGGAATCTTGGAAAAAATATATGTCTCTAAATCACCAGACATTTACTTTTCATGATCTAATTAATATCGAGTACTCATAAAATAAAAAAGGAACAACAATTTTCAGGTCAAGAACCCATAGGAGTTTAGTCTGAGAAAAATTGATGTCCACACCAGCTAGCATTACCTTAAATTAATAATATGAAAAATTTATGGTTATAAAAAAAGTAAAACATTTACAATCCATGTAGGGATCATCATTTTTTCCTATAAAAATCATTATATGGTCGGTAATTCCACTGACTTTGGTAAACATATTAGACCATTTTCCCTTGAAGACACATATATTACCCAAATTAACCTTTTTTAAATCATAATATCTCAATACTACTAAAGAAGATTTATTAAAAAGAAATATCATGTTAGTGGGAATTCATGAGAATTTATCAATGAAAATATTTTATTATTTATTCTTCCAAATTGAAGAGTTTATGTTTATTTGGAATTAAATAATGGATGGGTATCATTCAAGATCCTTAAGACATCATATCAATGAAATTACATGATCATCATGAATTAAGGGATGATGGAAAATGAGATATAAATTCTGGATTATGTATTCATTAATAATATTCACAAAATAAAGGAATATACAATTTTTTTAGTCTCTCCATGGATTCTAGAAAAACAAAAAATATCAGGATACAATAGATTTTTTTTTGAATTCACCAAGTTAGATAATGTTTGGAGCAAACTATCCATTGAGTGGTGAAGTTTCATCCTCCCTACTTCTTCAACTACTTCCCAAGGATAAATATTCATGGTAAAAGGAGATAGATCCAAAAAAATTATGATTATTATCCAATAAGGGTGATAATGATGAAAGATAAAACTTTAAGCAAGCTAAGATCTCCTCATGTTTTGATATCTACATGGTCAATTCATCAATCGTAGTGTGTAGCTGAGTGATTATATGATATATTTGTTCCAACACATATAATGCTTCCCTCATTAACTGGGTTATATATCCATCATCATAAATAGTGTAAAAATTCCAACTACTCCTACACAATTGTTGTTAGGATATGACCATTTCTAACATGATTTCATTTAAAGGATTTTAGTCAAAATTGGCTTCACCAAAATAATGAAAGAGTATGTGATGGAATTTCTCTTGGTAATGATACATTTCCAGGGTAGTATCAGTGTTCTAGGTATTAGTATTTTTCAAGATTATCATGTTTCTTTCTTACGGCTCTGCTAATATTGTGATTGGTTCTACAGTAGGGGAGTGGTTGGCTGATCTGAACAAGAATTAAAAGAGAAAGTTTCACACACCCTTTTCTCAAATGGTGTATCATTTGTTGATGGTATTGAAGGAAAAAATTTCTTTATAAATTCTTTCCTACCAATGGGTTGTTCATATCTATAATAGGAAAATTTTCATCTTGGATCAACCATGCACTAAATCAACTCCACTATTACTATATATATGGGGATCAATGAAGCACATGATTTATACACCCAAAAAACCAAACAATTCCTCACACCACCCATGTAGGCTTCCACCCAATCTTGGGAATAATTGTATGATAGTATGGTTTGGCTACCAATTGTAGGAATAATTATCTCAATGTTTGTGTCTTCACATGAAAATATAATCTAAAATTAGTAGATAATCCCAACATATCATTATCCATTCACATCATTAGAAGGGAGAGGAGAAACCCATTGAATGAAACCGAATTGAAATGAAAACCAATAATCATTATATAGCTCAAAAATTATCAATTCATCTACACATTCTACAAGAACCACATCCTAGTGAGAGATTTTATATAACCTCTCATTGAGAGATCCATTTTTCTTATCATCAATTGGATTGGTTAGTGTGGGATAAAAAATGAATTTTAAATTAATAAATCAGATCATTATGTCAATGACCTCATCAAAACCTTCAATCATTACATTAACCTCATAAATACTCAACATGATAGGATGTAATGTAGAATCCGGGATCCAACCCCTATCTAGAAAAATAAGAATGGGAAATGGTATTCAATTATATAAGTGATATTTCCTTATTGTATATAGCCCATGAGTTTGTAGATACGAGGAAGAGTCAGTATGACTAGATTCAGAGTCCTACCCTCTGCTAATCGAGCTGCAATCCCTAGCGTTTTCACTCAAATTCCTAGGAGAGAATCCCCATCCAAGAAAATATATTCATTTATAAAAATAGATTAAATTTATACTACCTAAAGACTCATATATTCCTTCAAAATCACATGGTAGCACCATGTGGTATAATATCCAGCCTCATGAATTTCCCAATGTGATCCCACAATATTCTTAACATGTTGAGAGGGGAACATGTGACAGTGTATAGCGGTTGGCTGAGTCCCAATATGGAAAAATAAATTTGTTGATCTAGTACTTAATGAAAATAAGAGACTGTAGATTCAACTCCTTCAATATATTCTCATTAAAAATTATAATTATATCTATTCTGACAGTAAAAGATTGTGCGCGTTCATCCCAAAAATAAACTCCAGGAAAAAACTCATCACACATCACCCCAATGGGAGATATTCCACCATATCGGTAAATTTGGAAAAGGATGACCCTAACATCACTATGGGATATATGGAAGAAATTAGATCCACATGGATAATGGATTATATTCTCTATAACAATATCTAACTGATGATAGAATATTAATTGAAAAATACACACTACTTTATATAGAATGAATTGTGTGTAGCTGGTCATAAAATTTCGAGCAGCTCTGCCTAACCAAAAATGGACATTCACATTCATCGGAATAGTCTCCTCTAAGAAATAGGTCCCATTTCAAGATCCAACTACTTCATAGATTATTTAATGATTATAAAAATATTCTTCAATAACTTTGAGAAATTGGTGGGTGAATAAAATTGCAACTGACTAGACCCTGAGGGGACTTCAGCAATATACAGGATAACCCATTAGAATATACCGTGACCAATTTACTTTATTTAGAAATCATAATTTAAAAATACTAAAGTGAATATAGTACCCAACAATATGGAAGATTTTAATCAAGAAAAGGAATGGATACATCATCCATTAGACTGAATCTTTATGAAGGAAGCTGGTGTGATAAGGGATATAAATGAGGTTTAGGTATTATATGCCCATTCAGAGCATCATTTTCTAGAAACACATGATACCGAGGTTCAAACTTTCACCCCCAACAATTATGGCCCTCTGGCTGGTCATAGTTGAAGACTAACTGGAACTATAAACAAACTATATCAAAATAATAACTATACGTTAGATGAGTGAAAAATCATATAAAATTATTTTTATAACTCCGACAGCAACATGATAATTGTATGAACCATGGAGGTATTTTAATCATATGACCTAATATAGGTCTCAAAAACCAACTAAGCCATAGAGGTCTCATGAATTTTATGAAAATGAATCATCTCATGACCATGTTAACATTCATAAGTCTTGTGATCGTGTAACCCTAATATTTCCATGTGAACTCCATAATGGTTTTGTGATCATGAAACTGAGAGAATATATCATGTGGAGCCTACAATACAACAATATTAATGGGGAATTAGTTAATGGTTTGAGAAATATCAAATAAAATAATCATGATTCTTTAAAAAAAGTGTCGATTCAATTATGTCACATGGTGAAAACATGTGATTAAATTTCCGGAAAATATCTTGTTAAATAGGTATTTTGATATAATATGACGGAGAGGTTTTTCAAAGGGGATATTATGATGACATATTGTGAGGTGATCACATGATTGAAGAAACAAAAGGAGAAATATAGATTTAGAGTCACTATTGAAATGTTCTACCGTTTGATACTCTATTTATAGAATGATCCATGAAAAACCAATGGTCACATAGAATATGAAATATTTCTTGAGACACCGATTAGGGGAATCCCAAAGAACTCGTGAAGGAATATACGTTACTCCAAACTAAGTCCTTATCACAAGGACATTTCTCCTAAGGGGGATTGTTTTCTAGAGACATAAAAATGAGTATTATAAAATCTAGGAGTGAAGTAATAACTAATGATTTTGTATTAATTTCTCAATTAAACAAAGGAATGAATATCATGATGTTTAAGGATCCGAATCATGGGGATTACATAAACTTCAGAGGGAATCATGATTTATAGACCCTAGTATGGTCATGGAGATTGATCAAGAACCACATATTATCTACAAGTTATCATGTGAAGAACATTTAAATAACCTTATTGTTCTTATTAATGCATATAGGCAAACACTGTTGAACATGTGGAGGATTTTATACAAGTTCCTCTAATCATCCGACTTTTGAACTGATAAATTACTCAAAATAATCCAAAATACCTTATAAAATATAGTTAAATAAATGAATAGGCCACATAAAAAGGACAGTTAAATTAACCTTCATGTGATGTGATTATATGATTCTTAGGACCTTATGGATCCCCTGGTGACATTTCCACCATGTAATTCAATGGAATATTAGAATTTTACCATCATCATATGAATGTCCTCAGAAATTTCCATTCAAATATGTGATGACCCTATCGATACATAGAAAAGTAGAGGTATTTCCAATGTAAATACACATGAATCATCATGATATCCTTCATTGATCAGGTGAAACATAAGGGGAAAGAATAGTGATTATTCATGATAACTTCTACACAATGTTTCAAGATTTCATATCACTATATAATAAAGAAAAAAATAGATAAAGGAGGAATATTATTATAAAGGGAATATATTTTGATTCTCATGATAAGGAGTTATTCACCACTTGTGGTGACCATCAGTCATTTGAATTCTTTTTTATAGGCTAGGCCAGTTTTTCAAAGCCTCATGACAATTAATCTTAGTCACATGATGGAAACTAGAAAATTATTCTTATATCATGAAAAAATCTTTTATGCAGACGTCTTGATGTCATGTATGCTATAACAATTTTCATATTAATGGTTCAAAGATTTTTTGACATGTTAACATGATTATTTGAAATCCCTTTGATGTGTCATGGTATAATAAACATGATGATGAAGGAATATTCTCACAGTCACAATTATGATGTGACGCCATGGATGACCCATGGAAGGATAATGTGAAGCACATGATAAAATGATACCACCACCGAATTAATCTCATATTTTCAAGATACTTGTTATTAATTTCTATATATAAATAATGTGGTGTAGCCTATAAATACTACTCCATCATGAAAAAAACACAAGACTATAATTGTTTCATTGAAGTGAAAGTGAGGACATATTTGATCAGAAATTCACACAATCAAAAGGGACCTAAATTAGGTAAAATTTAATGAATGGCTAATAGGATCCCTCCTAATGAATATGTGCTCCACTTGATCTCTATATAGATCATGAAATGTACATTTGATATGCTATTCAAATAATTAAAAGTAGTTTATTCATATCGATTGGGCCACACATAACCTAAATAAGATAATTCTTAACAATCCATATGGTGCATATGCAATAATGACTAAAAATACCTGAAAATATAGAATATTTAAGTAATGATGGATATTAAAACCTTCATACACTTCTCCTGACATAAATAGATAATGATACATCACCAGTATTGTTCCATCGAGTCAAATGGGTGGGCTCAATTATTAAGGGAATCCAAGGATAATACATTTTTGTATATAGGGGTGACCTCGACCATATCTATATAGAGACCTTTTGAGTAAATATATTATAATTGATGAAGATTTTATAAAAAACATGATATTTATGGGTTAATAGTTTTCATTATAACATTTACATGTCAGGAACCCATTACAAATTTTTGATGGAATATACTCTTGATATTATGTCCATAAGTAATTATCTTGATAAGAAATTAATGTCTCAAAAATAATTGATGAACACATCCAATAAATTTTTATTGGGATGAATGATTTTGGAACTAAAACCAATTTTTGTGGAGGTTTAAGTGATGTGATCTAATTTAATTACCAAAAAAATTAATTATATTAGCAAAATAAATAACAAGAGTTTATGTGAAAATGGTTATCCACGGAAGTACCTATGATAAAATTTCACCATGGAAATATTTCGTTGAGGACTAAACATAAAACCATATTCCAACTTGTATAAGAACCTATGTGTTCTTTCATGAAGTCAATTTCTCATATTTCATTATTTGAGACCACAATACCAACTGTGAAGGACTTCTCAATAAGTAATACATTAGTACTGATTGTGGAAGCATCACACATTCGATGAGATGTGTAGATTAATTGAGTGGATATAGGCTATATAATATGTAGTGATTTTTTTATTCATGAAGGTCTGGAAAATTTTTGTTTTTCTATTTGAACAACCTTAATATATATTTTAAAAGTATACTATTCTTGGTAGCTTTCTTGACACCTAACACCATGGTTTAAGTGAATCACAATATACCAAATAATATTATAGAAATGATTTCATTATAAAATAGATGTTAAATTAACAGTATGAGTATTAATTTTAACACAATGGAAGATATTTATAATTTTTCAATATAATGAATGTATATATCTTGATTTATATTAATTGAGTACTAAATTTTCAAGAATGTAATTTTATGCTTTATAAATATATTTTTCACCAAAATAGTTTTTATTTCATTACGTGTGAGGAAGATATTTTTAATTTATACCATTCTTATAAATTTTATTTAAGGACATTAATACAATCTTGGAAATTATCATTTCAATATTATCATAGATTGAATTTTATGGATTTTTATAAATAGAATAATATTTTCTTTAAATAGTGATGAATAATTAATTTTTTCCGACTATCATTTCATTTCATTAAATATAGTAAATTAAAATTATCATTTTTTTAAAATTTTCATAAAATAAACTAAAATATAGTTAATTATAATAATTATATTAAATTACATATTATTTATAATTATAAATTATTTTGTTATATGTTGATTATTTAACATAAAAAATCATTTTTCTTAATACTATTTTTATGTGAAAAATGTGTTTTTATCAAATTAAAATGAATTATTAAATAATTATTATTATTTTAATGATATATACATTTTATATGTCCACTAAAATATTTTAACATCCATTTTATGGTTTTTACAAGGTTTGGAATAGGTGTACATTAGGTATTATGCTTACAAATAAATATGTCCAAAATTGTTTTTCATTGAAGTTCGCACACTTATATAAATTAATGTTCATTAACTAATAGAATTATAATATATTAAAATGAGTTTAATATTTTTATTTACAATAATAACTATAATTTAATAGTTTTAAGTAAATTTTTTTTAAACTTATTAGTAAAAACGATAATATTTAGATACCATTATTAAGGATAAAACATGTTTACCATGGGTTAAATTAAAAGAAAAGGGTTGGAATAAAAAGTAAACATCTCTAATTATAAATGCATAATGATATTTAAAATTTATATTATGATATATTTAAATTATTTTCTCTTATTTCTACTTTTAAATGAATATGACCGTATATCATCGAAATCGTTTAACTGATTCCATGGGTGTCCCTCCCCTCACTTATAATAAAATATTAGACAAAATTATTCACATTTTTTGGAATAATAGATTATAAAATACCTAATAAAAATTCATTCAAGATTACTTTCCTTCATCTTAGATAAAGTTTTCAAACACTATATTGATCCAGTGAAGGATTAAGGTTAATGCCAAAGCAGGTCTCTCAAAGCTGATGTAAATATCCTAACTGAGCTCCTTTAATTTTATAATTTGTTGAACATTCTCTAAACCAATTGTATCCATAATAATATGGTGAATATTTTATAATTAATATACTTATATTTTATTAGAATGGTGTAATAACCATTTCAAACCAACATTACGTAAAATTTGATATTAATGTATCGCTTGTGCGTGTGTGAGGATTATCACCTCCATGAAGTGATATGACTCATTTTCCATTACCGTAATTGAGGATTGGTTATTATTTTGTATTTAATGTTTATATTTATTATTTTTATATAAAAATTATCTTTTAAAAATAATATCTTATATATCATATTACATTCCCATATGTTGGAAATGATAACATCACTCGTGCATATGTGTGGACTACCACTTCCACAAAGGAATGTGATTTATCATTTATTTCCACATTACATGGAAGGAAACAAATGATATATTTAGTTAATATATATAATATTCATGATGTTATAAAGATTCTATAAATATTACTTATTATCTACCTTTCTTTTATTTGATCCATCGAAAGGTAAAAACATCACTTGTGTGTACGTTGGGACTACCATCTGCATAAAGTGATGTAATCATTTAGTCATCACTAGTTTATATAAATTATTATAAAATAAAATATAATTATTAAATATCATACATATTAAATTATAACCATTATGAAAAGTATCGGACCATAATCAATGTGAAAGAACCATAATTTTTAAGCAGAAATATACATTGACAACAAAATAGTTAACAACTACAAATAATGGATTTTATAATGAATTATTAATAAATATGAGTTGAATGGTTATTCTTAGATAATATATTATATTATAAAGAGTAATATTAATATTTTATATATTTATAGTAAATATAAATTTCTTATATAGGTAGCAAGATCACATACAAGTTAATTCAGTCTTACGACATGTGTTCTCTATCTCAATATAGTATCATTGAGATATGATTATTTTTATGAACTGATTTATGTTTATGAGGGGTATATACTACCCATTTGAAATTTTATATAATTTATATCTCTTAATTTATATTATTTAATGTTTCAATTCAAATTATCTCATTCATTGGGGTTTTATTTGAATATTTCAAAAGTGTGAAGAGTTTCTAATATCACTTTTTTTCATAAGACCTATTCCCCATTCACCACCTATTTCATTAATTTGGTTTATATATTTTCCTTTTAACATGATATATAAAGAATTTATTTGTAACAATTTTATTTAATGTTCCATTTAATGTTATTTTATTCATGGTTTACAAATAAAAGGTTACTATAACGATAAGGGTTATCCTTTACAATCTCTATTTTTACCATGATTGTTTATTCTTAAATCATCAAAGATGAAACTATATGATAACACTCTCAACAATATTATATATTTTATTTTCCACTAATTATTTCTAGATATAATCATTTTTTTCACAATCCACTCTCTATCT
The DNA here is from genome assembly GCA_963277665.1 of Viscum album. NCBI lineage: Eukaryota > Viridiplantae > Streptophyta > Magnoliopsida > Santalales > Viscaceae > Viscum > Viscum album. The sequence continues at coordinate 1,551,912,000 of OY728129.1, forward strand.
ACTCAAAATTTTGGAAAAATAATGGTTTTAAGAAAATCCTACTTTTTTAGTCATTTAGGAATCTTTTTCTTACATGTGTATATTCTCATTTAAAAATTTTATGGAGTTTTTTTCATTCCCTAACTATTTTTTAAATTATTTTTTTGTAAATATTTTAATTTCAATAAAAAATTAGAAGGACTCATCTTGTAGTTTTATGAATTAGTCACCTTTGAATTTTTACAAAAACAATTGAATGGAATATTTGTTTTAACATACACTTAAAGAAATTACTCTCTAGTAATCATAACTACTCTTTTATTAAAATATTATTTAACATGTTTCCTTGTATATTTTCAATGAATTGTTTTTCTAAATATTAAAAACAAAATAAGATTTTAAATAATTTATTTCAAAATGAAAGGTGTATTTTTTATAAATAAATGTTTCAGTAATAATTTAAAGTTATTTTAATGATAACAACATCCATTGGTGTTTCTCATGTTTTCTTGGGGATATAATCCAATTTAAAATAATTAATATTTATTTGAATAAATAATTATTATGATTATTACCGGTCGATAAAACCATTTTTCATTTCCATCGGTTACACCAAGATGAAATGATAGATTCTTTCATGTTCCTTCAGCATAAATATGAATATATAATGATTATTTTATGATTGGGTCCATTATTATCCTCAAATGAATTGGTTAATGATAATTCTTTTATGAAATCAAGTAGTATATAGGAGATTATCTGATGCCCAAAATAGGATACACGAGAGGTTATCCCAAGCCCAAAATAGGGTACACCGCAATTTTACCCAAGATCAAAAGGGTTCATGTGATGTTATCTCAAGGAAAACAATTGGTACACTTGTGGCTATCCCATGAATATCATGTTATGAAATAAATGGTTTGTATACATGACCTAATATTTCTATGATTATGATTATTCCACTCTTTTTGGTCATGACCGTATGAAAAAGTTAATCTCTTGGGGCTCAGGTTCGTTGATTCTATTATGATTAATGTCTTATGAACTATTTGAAAAAATATCATAACTAATCATTGGAATATATAAATTATAGGATTTCATTTTCAAAGGATAATATCTTATTGTCATACCCTTATTCTTATGATATTCTTACATACGACCATTTCTTTATCTCACCCATGATTACCCTAATAAAGCATATGAGATCACCATTTATTATATTTACTTTTTCCCAATATATGAAGAAACATTTTAGGATTGATATATATAATAAGGGTTTTATTTTTGAGTAAAATATTTGGATATGATTTAGATTTTTTATGTACCAATTTTTTATTTTTTCATATCTTCAAAGTCAATAAAAAATTACAATTTTGTAATAATATGTAGTGATATTAAAGGAATATTCATCTAAAATAAAGTTATATTTATGTATTTAATGTTCTTGCTGGTATTTTTGGTATCATTTTATAGTTTATATATTTTTTGAAATTAGTACGAGATATATTTAGTAAGAACACTTAGGTTAATTCTGTGTATTAGGGAACATCCTATGTTATGGTAAATATAGGATTATGTATTTCCATGAAATTAAATCGTTTTATGGATACATGGATGTTGTTGCAATCATAGAACATGAGAACCTAGTGGTAAAAACTCTAAATGGGGAGGGTTGGTTATTAACATGATTTTCACTAATTCATAATGAGTGGGCCTAAGTCTGTACACATTGAAAGGCACTCAAAATAGATATTTTTGGTTTAGTTAACTTTATATTTATGAAAATGTATGAAGAAATTTAATTGAAAATGTCCATGGAAAGTCTAGGTTAAGCCTATGTTGTCAAATATTGAAGAGGTATTTTCATAAGTTAAATAGCTAATGAATTCTTTTTCATGATTATATAGTTTCTCACTTTAATTACTTTTCTCTCAAACTATTATTTTTCAATTCAGTCAATGGATGGAACTATGAGGAATATTTTTAATGATAAATGTGATTGATGATGTAGTAATTGGCCTCCTGAGTAGCCAAATGAAGTGGAAGATGGAAGAATAAGTCTTATTATTATACCTGACCAACTATCTAGATATATTATTAGCAACAAAAACATCGGTGAGATTTCAAGTGATCAAAATAATGGAAAAATGGAGTTTCATGAAGACTATAGAGTGTAAGATCTTGAAATATTATGGAGATGTATTAAGATTTTATAAGGTACCATTTTTTATTTTTTTTAGTATAACTTGTTTGGGTTTTCCCATGGGCGGTTTTGGGTCAAATTGGAGAATTTTTCAAGGAAGAGTTGTTCTTTATGTTTCGGTCACAATTTTTCCAAACTACACACCCATTCAAACAAAAATTATGAATCCAAACAGAGGTTATTCACATGGATAGAACATAGTTTTTCAAATCTTGTACCATTATAGGAGTAACTGTGTGCTACCCCTATGTGTGGAACACGGTTAGGGATAATAATTAGGGAAATGGTTTCTTCATATAAGAAAATATGTTCACATAAATTAAATCCCCAAAAATCAGAAATAAAATATCAAACCCCCAAAATTCTCCTCATATCAACCCTTTATTGAACATAAATTATTTCTATTTTTTATGAGGTTACTGTATTGATTTTAAGGCCCTAAGACCTCTTTTCTTGATGATTTGATCCCAAATTGTAGATATGAACCACTCTAGGTAAGAGAGTCTTATCTTCAGTGGTTTCCCCACTCACTACCATATTTTTTTATTCCTTTGGTGGGATTTTTTCCTATACATGTAATAGATATAAATCTGGGGTTTTTGTACCTTGATTCATTTGATATTGGATATTGGTTTTTGATATATATATCATCCATCCCCATGATTTTGGAAGTTTCACTTCAATTGGGGATTTCTATTTGTGAATTTCTGTCAATAGTATTGACGGATGCGGTTTAAATTTCAAGCCACTTATTCCTTATTTAAATTATATGTATGTAATTGAAATTTTTCAATTGTCATGATTGAGAAATTTTTTTAATGATTCAAATAATTAAATTTAATTTCCATATGATAATGATTTTGGGTAATTGGGTCAACTGAAATTATGGAATTGAATTAATTAATTGGTGAATTAATTAATGAATTATTATGACTATGGGATTGGATTAAATAATTTGGGAACTAATTAATGGATGTAATGTTATGATTGTTGAATTTTTTTAATTAATAGGTTAATTAATTAATGGATTGAAAGTTATGATTATTGAATTGGATTAATTTATTGGTGTATTAATTGATGGAATTTTGTGATTATGAAAATTTTTAATTATGTTAGTTAATTGGTGAATTAATTAGTTGAATGTTGGGATTAAAAAATTATTGAATTTGATTAATTTCTTGTAGAATTAATTAATGGAATATTTTGATATATGTGATATAATGGTACAGGTGATGTTGTGATACATGTAAAATTATTATAAATGTGGTTATGTGGTATACATGTTTGTTAAATGGCCTACTGCATCAAAATATCATAGTGGTAAATAAGTGTGGGACATGGTGTGATACATCCAAATACCATAGTGATAAATGAGGGTGGGACATTGACTGTTGCTTCAAAATCCCACTTGTTTGATTTCTTGATAAATGAGTGTCGTACATGGACTGCTGCTTCAAATTCCCATGGGGTCCTAAGCATGGAATCCTATGCCCAAAACATTGGAATTATAAAATGGTTCTAATTTTCAATGATATTAATTTAAATGAAAATGATAATTAAATAACATGTGTTATAATGCATTGTAAATTGAGTATGTGATATGTGATATCCCTTTTGTTAGTTCATACTCTAGAATAGTCTGAAATAAGTATTGAGTGTTCGGATGTCCTTAAGAACCTGTGGGTTTATGTTATTAAATGAATAATAAAAAAATATATGTAATGTTTTTACTTAATTTATAGTGTTTTATTATTTATACAATTGAATTCATTTTTATTAAACAAATATTGATTTAGAAACTATCAGTGCTAGCCTATTGAGTTTTACTCACACCCAACAAAGGCTTTTTAACAATAAATTTAAAAGAATTCTTGTTTATAGGATAGGATGGGAAAATATCCTAGTGTTAGATTGACTATTTGGGATAGAGTATGAATGATGGAACCAAGTGTGATTTATGACATTCATTTGAATTTTCAATGTCATTATTTATCATTTGTTTTTCATATTGACACATGAAATTTATTTGTAATATCATATCAAATATTCAACTTTTGATATTCTATTACCAAATTTTGGTAATCATGTGATACTAGTTTGGTTTGTGTAGTGGTTATCCTATTTGGTTATTCTTAATTATTTCAACTATTATGCTACCATGAAAAAGAGGGTATAGTCTCCCCATGATCGATATTAAACCCTCGCGACTAGTTAATAACTTCTTCCATTTGGAGTGTATTTCTTGATGTCATGTAACCAACTAGATCAGTGCACCGGGGTGTGGCACCTTGTTCAGGATGTTACAAAGTGGTATTAAAGTATTTGTCTTTTCTATTGTATTACTATTTGAGAAAGGTATATAGGAGACTATGAAGTATCAGACCTCAGAAATGAGCACATGCATGGGGTTATATAACCCATGTATGTGGGAAAAACCATATACCTAGGGTGGGATTGTTGTTATTGGTATTTAATATTATGTTTAAATGTAATTTCACATTGTTGACGAACTTATTTTGTGATGTGATTATGATTGTTGAAATTTTATGAGATATAACTCATAGCCTGTAATAACATGAGAGTTGATTATGAAAGAATAATTATATATACTTAATATTGTTTTGTGACATACATCCTTTTTTAGGTACACATGTTAATACATGTTTTGGGGTATGTAGTTTTTTTTTAAATGTTTTTCCTTACTTGTGTAATTTAACTAAAAATGGTGACTTATATATACTGGAATTTTGAAAAATAATGCAAGATAGAATAAATGGGTGCCTAATGATACTTGAAAAGGAGAATTATTCGACCCTTGTTAACCATGGCCTATATGTAGGGTGGTTAATTTTAGTGACCCATGACTAACATACATGGTTATTACATCATTTTATATTAATATTCAGTATATAAAAAAAATACATGCCTAATGAGTGTAATAGTTTAAGGTATTTAGATACATAGAAAAAAAATATTCTATCATGGTTAAATATCTTCAATATCTCCAATAAATATCTACACTTTTTTAAATTTTACATAAAACCATTCTTCATAACATCGGGAAACAAAACATAAGAAAGTGGTGATCTTAAATGCTCAGTAAGGGTAAATAAGGGAGATTTATAAGCATAAGTATGAGCATAAGAGTATGATAACATGATCGTGAAAATAGAAGATCATACCCTGAATATCAAATATCATATTCATGTGTCGTAGAATAAATCATGGTAGTTCATTAGACATGAATCATAAGGAAATAAAGAACCTAATCCATGAAAGCATAATATAAGAATAAAACTGGAAATTGTGGGAGACATAAAAGAATACAATATGATTTCCATGGTAACCACGTAATTGTTTCCAATACCATCTTAGTAGTATAGGTTAACTCCACATACCATCATGGAAGTCATGGTCTACTCCCATGGACAACATAGTAGAATGATATCACTTCTTATACTATCATGGTGGTCATGCTTCACTCTCATGGCCATCTTAGTAGTCAAGGGTTACTGCCAATACAATTTTAGTATATCTCATGAGATTTAAATATTTACCCAATACATTAGAGGGAGATATAGGTCCCACCTATCCCATAGTTAAATCATACATACATTTTCCAAATAATAATATAAAATCATATCATAACCAAAAAAATTAAAGGGGTATCACAAACATTAAAACATATCATATCATGTGGAAAAATATATAGGTTTGATAATCATATTATCAAAAGAATAATAAATGAAAAATAAATGGATTTCATAAACATATAAACAATTCAAAAAAATGGTTTTTATAAATAACTTGACATTAAGAAAAACCCATTCAAAGAAATAACATTAATGGAACCTTTAGATCATTTTTTAGAAGTGAATTAGTAACATAAATGGATGTCATCTTAGATGAAAGATAATTTTGAAATATCTTTCAAAAACATTTCCTGAGGAAAATATTCTTTCTTCTTTGAAAAAATATTTTTAATAAGTAAATCCATTTTAATAACATTTTCATAGAAAATATATTGAAACAATATAAATAATACATGAAATCATTTTTAAAATTGTTTTCCATGAAATCTTATAAAATGAGATTGTAAATATTTTAAAAACATTTTTCTTCAAAAATAATTTTAAAACATATAAATAAAGATTGAAAATATTTTGGAAACATTTTTACTTGAATACATACGAAAGAATCTTGAAAATATTTTTAAATATATTTATTTGAAAATATATTCAAAATTTATAAATAATTCTTTAAAAAATATTGAAAATTATTTTCCTTGAAAAATTATAATAGAAGCTGCAAAATATATTAAAAAACATTCTATGAAAAAACATTGAAATATTATACAGAAATATTGAAAATGTTATGGAAGAATTTTTTCTGGAAAATTAATTTTAAATACATTTTATTAAAAATATAACATTATAATGGGATCTTTGTGGAAATAACGTTGGATAAATCTGTACATGTCATGTGAGGTAAAAGGAACATTTATTTTTCATGGTAAAAAGCCTATAAAAATGAATCATTAGGAAAATGAAAAAATCATTCATTTGAAATCATTGGTAAAATAAAAAAGTGGTAAAACATTAATTTAATGATCATATGATATTAGTATATTATAATTGTAAACCCTTTATAGAGAACATGGTTTTCTGACCGAAGAAAGGGTAAAGTCGAGTTATCTTAAAAAAACATTCGTTAAAATATTATGTAACAAAGATTAAAAAGATGATAACAATACATTAATATAACCTGAGTAACCAGAGGGAAAGAAAATTTAGTAATACCTTGAGTGATGGGTTGTAATATTTCATCAATGGAATCATAAACTAAAAAATCTTGGAAAGCGATGAGATTGTATCAATAAATTCTTATGACAAGGTAAATTCATATCACACTCTCCATGTGAGAAAAGGAAATTAAATGAATCATAAAATTTCATGAAAATAAGGATTTTCATGAAATAAAATCTAAAATGTAATTATATACACCTTGAAATAGAATTTAGGTGCATAAAAAAATAAGATTCTCAAAGAAGGAAAATTGAGACAAAACTATTTTACCAATTTGGAAACTTTTGAAACATAAAAACCATGAAATAATGTTCATAAAATAGAAATGTGAATAGCCATAAATTTTAGTGTAATATAAATAGAATACATTCATGGGTAGAACATACACCACACAAAAGGAAAGAGTGGTGAACATAGCGTGTATCTCACGGAAATGAAAAGTGAGATGAAATCCCCTTACCTTGTGTCTTGACTCTCATCATCATCATTAAAACCACCTATATAATAAATATAAATTTATTATAAATATTTTAAATAACAATATTATTATATGTAATAAACTATATGGTTTTATTATGACCTTATATTAACCACTTTTTATGCATTAGATATTAAGGTTTCACTTTGGATAATATTCCCTTTTTTATGTATATTAATTTTTTATATTGTTAGTCATTATAATTATTTCAACATTATATAATGTATATTATGATATAAATTTAATTTATATATAGTAAATTTTTATTTTAATAATCGATAGAATATATAAGTATGAAATGTAATATATCGTTCCTGGAGACGGTAGGTCATATGTATGGATGAATGTTATTTTCATTTAATTTTCATGTTCAGAGAAAGAAAATAAAAGAAATATATGTATATTATATATATATAATTATAATATTATCATTATTATATTATATCACAAATAACATATATATTCACTAAATTCATACTTATACATTCCATGTAGTGTATGAACGAATCACATTGCTTTGAGAGGGCGGTAGTCCACACTTCCCCAAACCAAATTATCGTATTAACAGAAAATGGAAAGTAAAAAAGATATTATTTTTAAAAGTAATATAGAATATAAATTAGAAATTAAATATAATATATATATATACTAAGTTTCTATCATAATTTCGACCATGAGATATTGTAAGGAAAATTGAACAATCATCATTTATTGAGACAATACTTCACCATACACATAAAAAGTATGTTCGTTATCCATTAGAAGATGGTGTGTGTAGGTGCAGGTTGAAACCATAGCATAACAACATAATTGATTGTCTAGGATACTAGTTTTTTTGTAAAATCATGGAATATAATATTGAGGGGGTGATGAAAGAAAATAAAAGGAAGGAATTTATAGAAGTTGTTACCTATTAATCAAGTAACTACTTTAAATTTGTGCTAATGTACTTCATTTGATTTAATTCCTCCCAAGGTAAGGATTATATGAGTAAGATAGGATCTTTGGGTCGTGTATTTGGGATATAATGGCTAAACATATGAGGTTTTATATGTGTGGGGATGTGGGAGAGGTGGTGGCCTTTTATCGGGATGGAAAATGACTTACATCGATTTTTTAAAAACAAGATATGTGTACACATGTTCATACCTAAAACAAGTCATAAAAACAAAAATTAATCAATAAAGGGTGGTTTATGGCCCAATAATTTCCAAACAATGGGGTTTGGACAAGTTTCTATGTCATTTTGGCTCCGGAGATTAATTTTTTGTACCGAATTAAGTTTAATTTGACCTTAATCCATATGATTAATTATAATCACTTTTATTAATAGTTTTATACTAAATAAACATGATCTAATTAAACTCAAGTTATTATATCAATTACAATGTTATATTTTAATTTTTTGAAATATAATTCATAGAAGTAGAAAAATTATGATTAATGTTAATCTCGTAAATGGAATGATAGTGTTGGTTTTTAAAGTAGAAAGAGGTTAAAAATTTTATTATAGTTTTATATTAAATTTCATAGTGAAATAGATAAAAATGACCTAAATTTTATTAATATATGTATATCTGATCTAATGTGACCTTAAAACCAATTTATAACATAATTGAGAATTAATAATTATTTAAATCAAAAGGAATATTTTAACTAAAAATTAGTATTTTTCATTGTTCAACAAAAATGATGTTTCTCAGAAAAATCCCAAAAACTCACCATAAGATAATTTCAACATTATAAATTCAAAAATGTGTTTTATTTATAAAATTAAATTTAAAATGTTTTTTAAAATAATTTTTATTATTAAAAATGATCCATTCAAGAAAATGGTGTTAAGGACTTCACCAAGAATCTTATCGTTAATTACCAATATTTTTTATCTATATAAATATATTATAAATAATAATTTATAATTAGTTATTATTATTCACATTAATATGTTTAACGAGTATGTTATAATTATCTAATTTAAATAATTATAACAATAAAATGATGTTTCATAAAAACATATATGTTACATGTAACGTACACCAAGACGATGTTTATTTTAGTGAAATCCATGTTTTTATTGTGTATAGATCAAGCCAATTTAGTATTTTTGTCGCACAAGCCAAGTCAGTATTTCATGTAGCACAATCCAAGTTGGTGTGAGAAGAATTTTGAAAAATACTATATTTTAATTCAAAACTGTATTTTAATCTAATTTATTTATATGGGTATATTATATTTTTAAATGGTTTTAAATTTTATTTATATTATAGTTTTACCATTTATTAAATGTTGTTAATTGGAAGTAATTTCAATTAGAAATTGGACATAAACAAGTCTCAATCTTTTGATAGTTATTATTTCTTAAAAACATGCTTTTTGTTTTGACAGTGGGAATTAATTTTAAATTAATTTTTTCCAATTCTTCATTTTGAATGTGGAAAAATAAATTCCATATTTGTAATATGGAGGTCCAAATTTTGTAAATAGGTATCTTTTATTTTTAGACATTATGAATATTTACTTCACTAAAAAATTTATTTACCATGGTTAAAGGGTAAATATGCTAAATAAGGGTAACAAAATATTATTATAATAATATTAAATTACCCTAACATGTGTCACAATCCTATTATATGATTAATTTCCAAACATGGGAATCCTTGGGTCGATTTTGGGACCCCATGGAGCCACATGGGAGTAATAATGGCACTTTATATTAATTAATTTAAAGTAAAGATAAAAATGACATAAAAAATATTTTTTTGTAAATCAATTTTTACATCAAGTTATATAAGTTATCTCTTAAACTATAAATATTAATTTTGAACCAAAAACTATTTCATACATCATGTAATTTGTTTTATAATTTTTATACATCTAATAAATAAAATTATTTATGAAAGAAGAATGATGCATTGTTTACCCCATTAATGAATGATTTAAATAAATAAGATTATAAAGATTAAAATAATATACAAAACCTATCCAATTATTATTGGATGATTTTATTTCGACCATTATTATTCTTATATTCAACTTTAATAAGTTTTGGAACTTTTGAAACCGAATATCATTATATAATAAAATAATATTTGCACACTTTCCTAAAGAGCCCCTCCTGCCCCTTATAAAAATCCCTCAATTCTAACCCATTACTCACACCTCTCAAGCCCATTGTATTTTTTAAAAACTTCCCAATTAACCTCCCTATATCATTATATTCCTCCTAGAAGCCTTTCCTTATGCATATGGCACTTCAAGTAAACCTTTTGGTTCAAACCAAAGGGAGATAACCAATTTAAAGGTAATGTTTTCTCTGAAGTTCTTTTCTTTTATTTTACCTATCTGACCCCATAAACAATTTTTATTCCATTATTTTATAAAAGAACCAGTATAATCAATATACTAGGTTGTTTTATGAGAATTATTCAAACTAAACTTACACACACCTTGGTCTAATAGGTAGACAACATACTGTTTCTATGGACGATGAACTAACGCCTCACAAAACGATGATTATTCAATTATCTCTTACCGCCTCTCATGGTGGAAATTATAATGGAACTATAGTTATATATGATATATATTATTTTAATGTTTTCTTTATTCTTCTATATTTCTCATTTATAGCATACCTTTATGGCTTCCATTGTGGGTAAACGTGATAATTTCATTTGAGGAAGTGCGGACTACCGTCCCCTCAAAGTTATATGACTCATTTATGCCATACGTGGAATGTATACAGGATGGATTTACTGAAATTAGATATGATATTATACTTTAATTATTATATACATATTTATAATTATCTTTTCATTCTATTAAAATACTAAATAGAAATGAAAGTACCGTTCATGCGTACGTAAGGCTTACCATCTCCATTAATGGTGAATTTCATTTCTTATATCAAAATATTATGTAATATTATAAATACATATATATACTAGATATATATGATATATATGATATCTAAATCATGAATATAATTCTGGAGATAATGGATGTTTCACCACATGAACAACATGTAATTATAAGAAGTTTATTTTTTGACTCAAGTACCAAATATCGACAAAACGACCGTTATTTACTTAAATGATTGAATAATGTTTATAAAAAGGTAATAATTTATATAAAAGGAATAATAAACTTGAAAATTGTTCTTAAGAAAGTATAAATTTACTATATTTTATTATTCATAAGATTAAAGAATGAACGGGTCAAGTCGGACACAAGGTAAGGGACCTTCTTAACCCAATTTCCATTCTTTGGGTTAAACTTCAACTTTTTGATTATGACAAGATATGATTATGTGAGATATAACTTTTGATATAATATCTCACATTTATACTTTATTTATGTGTACTTATATTTAATACACAAACTTGATCTATTTTATTTACAGCATTATCTTTGTAAGGGACTTCATCACAATCTCCTTTCATTGAGTCATGTTTTTCATTATACACTACTTTCATTTATATGGTGTATAATCACCATTGACTTATCATTTAATTCAATGGGGATATTTTTTATATGAATCCTTTTTCTAAACAAAAAAAAGTAATTCCATTAATGTTTTTGGCGAAAATGACCTCTCTGACGCCGTAATCATTAGTTGGCTTCCCCTATAAGCCTTAATGGTTTTTATAAAAGGAAAATAAATCCCTTATTCTATTTTTGGGTGTTTTGGTATTGAAAATAGTTTTTAAAATTGATTGATTATTTCAATATCTTGAATTGATTTATTTTGATTTCAAATGAAATTTTATTAGTGAAATTTTTATATTTTCAATATTTTATTTATTATGATTTTATTATGGTACTTTGACATTTGACGATTGGTTAAGTGATAAACAAAAAGATGTTTGGTGCAGTGATAAACCAGAATGGGTGGTTACGTTATAACCCCCAATGCATTTGGTATGGAAGTCTGCTATATGGATATTCCATTTAGTGACACGTGTGGAAGTTGGTCGTATGGTTATTCCATTTAAGTATGTTTATGTCTCAATTTACCTTTATATTTAATGTGTTCTTTCTATGGGTTTTATGATAATCATTTTTTTACAAAAGGGTAAGTGATGATCTTTTATTCAGTGAAGATTGTTTATTAATTCATAAAGTTGAAAATTATTACTTATAATAAATTATTCATGGTTTATGTATTTTTCTAAAAAACTAATAGTTTTCTTTCATTGTGTATCCCTTTACTGAGCTTTTTTTACTCATCCCATGTATTTGAAATGTTTTTCATAGTACATAAAGTGGAATAGGGTCAAGGATGGGATCAAGGAAAAGTACCATTGTCTAAAACATGGAACTAGACATGGCTCTTCTTTTCAAGAGTTTTTATTTTATGAAAAAATGGTAATTGAGTAGAAGTGTCTACTTTGTAATTTTTGAAATGTAATATAATAGTTGTTGGTCGGAGTGTACACTCAAGAGGGGGGTGAATTGAGTTCCAATTAAAATTTCTGTTTAATATCCTTTAATAAAATCCCCAAATTTAAAATACTAATTTAATTGTAGTGAATTTTAACTAAAGAAAACTTTCAGTTAGGTTCTAAAGGGATTGATTAATTCCCAGTTAATCTAACAAGAAGATCATATTAGCTTTTGAAACTAACCTAATGATTTAAAAATAATTCAAACACTTGATAATTCAATTATCATAGTAACTATGAAAAACAGTTTAAATTTTAAAGTACTTAGCAGCGGAATAAAAAGGTTTTAGATAAAACTAAACAAAGCACAACAGATATAACCAAGAGGTTCACTCTCAAGCTGAGACTTAGTCCTGTCAACGATTTATATAAATTTGATCCACACCTTGGATCAGGGTTCACAATAGTTTACAACTGTCTAGGTCAAAGACCTCTACCACAGTTCTTCGTGGGAAACAAAAACAACAGCAAATACAGGTGTCCAGGTCACATAGAACCTCTACCACTATCCACAATGGAAAATAGAAGATGTAAGGTGTTTGAATAAGGATTTAAAGATCCTCCGGTTAAGGTTTAGGAGACAGTGTATGTGTAAATTAAAACTGATGGCACACAATGCTCGTAATGTAAATAATAAATCATTGAGCAAGATATAGAGTTTAGAATGGCCCTAGTGATTGCAGTGTAGCTCTGGACTCCTTCGAATTGATTAGAAATGGTTCTGATTCATCTTCTAGTTTTTTTCTGGAAAATGGAGTGTCGTCTTCTTGACATCCAGGTTCAGAGACAGTAAAAAATATAGTCGATGAAGTTCTTAAAAATCCTCATGAAAGTACATAGCTCTTCTTGAGTAACCATGATTTTGAATGAGCTTCTGTGTATTCTTGTTCATGCATGTATATCTGTATGAGCACTTCGTGTGTATGTCACTTGTAGATCACTTCTTTATCTCCCTAGTATTTCTCTCTCTTTTTTTGCAGCAATAGGGACTTCTTATATTTATGGCACGAGCTCTGGAAAAAGAAATGATTTCTTTTTACAGGTACGAGGTACAGTTCCCTGAAATCCAAAAACCATTATTAAATAAATGACAGAACATTAAAATATACCTGATATGACCATTAGTTAGATTAAACAAAGATAAAGAAATTAAGGCATTGTCGGATTCTCTGGAATGGTAGCTTTGGATATTGGTAGCCTTGTGTATCGGTAATTCTTTGTATCGGTAACCTCTTGTATCGGTAACTTCTTGTGTAACGGTAGCCTTTCTATCGATAGGCTTGTGTATCAGTAAGTCTTTGTGTCGGTAACCTCTTGTATCAGTAACTTCTTGTGTAACGGTAGCCTTTCTATCGGTAGACTTCATGTATGTCGGTAGACTTGATCGGTAGAGGTCGACTTAATGTACCGGTGACCTTTCTTGTAACGGTAGCCTTCATGTACAGGTAGACTTGATGTATCGGTGACCTTCAGGTATCAATAGACTTGTTGTACAGGTGGACTTGATGTATCGGTGACCTTCACGTAACGGTAGACTTTACAAATCGGAAGCTTTGTTCTGTAATGGTGACCACTTGTCTGTTTAAGCATTCTATTGGAAGAATGGGTTAAGTTAGAATATATATCCATCCAGTAACCAAATTCTCTGAAGATAATGTAAATATTATAATATATGAATATGTGCATGGTGTACAGAAATATTAAAATAAGTAATTAATCATTAATCAATATAGGTATTATCAAACTATACTTGAGCATAATTGGGATTATCAAAATATGAGTTCAACTAATTCTCTAGAGGGTTCAACAATCTCCCCCTTTTTTATAATCACAACTTATTCCAAAGTATTAAGAAAATTAAAATGGTGGCAGAGGAAAAATTTCCTAAAAAAAACTTTAAAACAAACTTCCCATTTTCTCCCCCTTTCAATTGCACTCACAGTCATAGTTCTCATTTGTTTTATTTTCTCCCCCTTTGTGATTAAAAAAAATAAGGGTAGAATCAGAGAGCAGATGGAAAAGAAACATAAACACAGTAAAGTGGAGAATGTAAGAGTAAATTTCCATTAAGTCACAAAGGTACAAACTGATAAAGTTAGTGTTACAAAAATAAAAGTGAATCCTATCAAAAACATCCAGAATCACTCAATCTTCCTCTTGAACAGGAGTCTTTCCCTTAGGATCAGAATAGGGTGCAGGTTCAGATTGAGTAGATGGCTTGGGGATAGGTGAAAGAACAAGTGGAGGGTCAGCCACTGAAACTGCACCAGATCTGAAATCTGTGCTCCTCTATGGGATCATAGGTGTCAAGCATCGAATAGCCTAAAATGGAGTCAACTGAGGTGTACTCCCAGATGTAGAGGCAGGAAGAGCAGCAGTTACAATCACAGGTCTAGCATCCACATGCAAGAATGGTAGCAACTGGTTCCTGAAATCCATAATAATACTACCTCCTCTCTCCATTGGTGACACAAAATCATCTCGATTTTCGATGAATTTATCCAAGGCAGGAGTAAGCTCCCTGGGCTTACTAACTTGTTCTCTGAAATCTTGAGTTACTGGAGGCAACTTCATATTCTCCATCAAGTGCTTGAAATGATTGGTAATTTGATTCTTGGTATAGACTTTCTCAATGTAGGCATCCAACTTATTCTTAATGTCCTCTTGAGAAGTAGTAGCTGCTCGTAGGTGATCACGAACAAAACTGCTAACTTCCCAAGTGGTATCAAGGATTTGAGTGTCCGAGGTGCCACTGGTACTGGCCTTAGCCAACTCTTCTTGGATCACAGTTCTGATCTGGTCAATGTTCACAGTAGAGCTGGATTAGGGAAGGGGTTTTACTGAGAAAGCAACTGTCTCTTTGAAAAACTGTGTCAAATTACTAACCACCTTCTGAACAAGTGCATCTTGACTATTCAAATGTTCTTTGACTGATGTCTTAAAAGCCTCAAATACTTCCTAAAATTGCTTGACTACTTCTTTGATATATCTGATATCAGTATTCACTTGGGTTTGAGAGCTGTTCATGGCAGTTAATGAAGCAATAGATTGTCTTAGAGCAACCACATCTCCTGTCCAACTCTCAATTTGAGTATGGCATACTTTAACTTCATCCATCATTTCCTTCACTGGACTAGACGCAGCGCATCCCAGAGATACCTCCGGGGATTACTCCACACTCCTCATTTCATCAACCAAGATTTTCTTCAAATTTGTCACTGATTCTCGTAGTGCTTATTTCATTTCAGCCTTTAAAGACTCAAGGTCCTCCTTGGTTACCAAATTTTCAACCACAGCAGGTAAGATAACTGACTCCCTTTGAGGCTGGTCTTCCTCATCAGAATCTCCATAATTGAGTCCAAGTACCATATATCCTAGATCTGATGACCAACCTTCGATGTCATACAACACAGAAACTGAACCAAGATTCTCCCCCTCATATAAATCATTCTCTTGAGGAATCTCCTTCACCTGTTCTGCTCGAGGTAATTCTACAACCTCCTTTGAAACTTCAGCAGATGCAACAACCATTTTCGTTGAGGGCTCAATGACTCTCTCATCAATGGAAGAAGATGCTACTTCTGCTTCCTGATCAGGAACTATCTTGACTGTATTATCTATTAGAGGGCTCAAACTAATCTCTTCTTCTTCATTTTCCTCATCATCTGCTTCATTAGCAGCCTCCTTTTCTCCATGAACAAAATGATTGTATTCGGTTGCCTCATACTCTTCAGAGGTGTCCCTGACAACATTCTGATATGCTTCTACTTCTTATTCTTCAGTGGACTCAGTATCACTATCCTTCAGAACAATTTCTCTCCTTGGTAGTTCTTTTGGAGGGCTAGCTGCTCCATAAGAAATATTTTTGTGTACATGACTAGGAGGTAAATATGGGTCTCCTCCTTCCTCAACTGACGTCTCTTCCTCCTTTGTTTTAGCCTCATCATCACTGTAGATCGGTTCTGGATCATCTGGTCCAAGACCAGGATCCCTCACATCCTTTGTTCTAGAAGGATGGTCCACAGGAGTGTACTTGTCATAGATTTTACCTTCATCATTAACCCATGATTTCTTCCAAGGGTTCTAGCTAACATTCATAAAATTACAAAAAGTCCTGGTGATGCAAAAATTGTCTTTAACCACAACATCTTCATCTTGAGGTCCAGCTACCTCCATTTCCTTCAACGTAATAGAAATTAACTTAGAAAAGGATAGTGCATTGGACTTAGACTTTGGTCTTGTCATATCCTCAATCTAAATCATTAGAAATCTGCACAAATTCACCTTTACTCCATGCTTTAATAGATACAACAAATAAATATCCTGAAATATGAGGGTAGGAAAATCTCCTCTCCTTGGACAAATCACATGTTGAATGAACTTAAAAAATAGTGTATCCTCCTCTGCCATTTCTGCAGGAATGATCTTTCTAGGAGTTCCATTTCCTGTCAATTCTAATAAGGAATCCTCATATTTGAAAAAGTCACTAGCAGTAGATATGTATTTTGAATAAAATCCATAATCACCTCTATGAGGAACTATAAGGTTCTGAGCCCATTCAACAGATGAAAAGGAAAACTTCTGACCATTCACAAAGGAAATCATCCTATTCTCCTCTTCTAATGTTTCAAAACAGACAAACTCATAGAACTCATTTACCAGTACTGGATAATACAACCAATTATTGTTCATGAATAATTCGAGCCATCCTTTCCCTTGTAAAATCTTCAGAATCAGGGACTTACTTTCCAAAAGCCATTCCGCACATAACTCCTTTTCCACTACAATTTCTCGCTTCGATAAATGCGGATTCAATGGATTCCTTCGAACAACACCTCTACTGCTTCCATTAACACCAGCATTGGTTACATTCAACTTCTTAGCTTACGGCGCATCACTCCCTCCATCCACTGAGGGTCGCTTCACATGGGCCATTTCAGATTCTGAGGCTTAGGGTTCTGCAAGCTTGAGAGGTTTTAGGTATGAGGGATTCGAACAGACAGGTTCGCGGTGTTTGAGTGATGTCTAGAGTCGGATTTAATATCATTTAGGATTCACATATAAAATAAATATTCTAAAAAAAGGTTCGAAGTATTAGCCTTAATATGAAAAATTAAAACAGTGTGAGAGATGTACCGGTGAGGTGTCCTTAAACAGTGAGGTTTATCCAAACGGTGAGGTTTATCCTAACGGTGAGGTCTATCCAAATGGTGAGGTCTATCCTAATGGTGAGGTCTATACTAACGGTGAGGTCTATCTTAACAGTGAGGTCTATCCTAAGGGTGAGGTCTATCCTAATGGTGAGGTCTATCCTAACGGTGAGGTCTATCCTAACGGTGAGGTCTATCCTAATAGTGAGGTTTATCCTAACCGTGAAGTTTATCCTAACGGTGAGGTATATCCTAACGGTGAGGTTTATCCTAATGGTCATGTTTATCCTAATGGTATAAGAGTAAGTTATCATTCCTAATTCATGTCTAATGAAACGTAATCTCTCTAAACTTAAAGGATTACTGAATATATCAGCTAATTGGAGTTCAGTGCCTATAAATTCAAGAGTTATATCACCTATTTGATAATGATCTCTTAGAAATTGTTGTCTAACATCAATGTGTTTGGTTCTAGAGTGAGACACAGGGTTATTAGAGATATTGATCACACTAGTGTTATCACAGTTAATTGAAACATGTTTTAAATCAAATCCATAGTCCAATAAAGTTTGTTTCATCCACAGAATCTGTGCACAACAACTACCAGCAGCTATATACTCTGCTTTATCATTAGATAATGCAACCAAGTTCTGTTTCTTACTACACCATGATACTAGGGAATTTCTAATTAAATAACATGTTCTAGATGTGCTCTTTCTATCTAACTTGCATCCAGCAATGTCAGCATCTGAATAACTTATTAAAGCAAATGATTGTCCTTTTGGGTAAAACAGTCCCAAATTAGCAGTATATTAAAGATATTTGAAAATCCTTTTAACAGCAAGTAAGTGTGACTCTTTAGGGTTAACTTGAAATCTAGCACACATACATACACAAAACATAATATCAGGTCGACTAGCTGTAAGATAAAGTAAACTCCCAATCATACCTCTATAATTAGTTTGATCTACTGGTTTCCCATTATCATCAATATCTAATTTACAGGTGGTACTCATAGGTGTATAACTTCCCTTAATATTATCCAAACCAAAATGTTTTAATAAATCATTAGTATATTTGCTTTGATTTAAAATAATACCATATTTAGTTTGAAAGATTTGAAATCCAAGAAAGTACTTAAGATCTCCCATTAATCTCATTTCAAACTGATTTTTCATAAGCTTTGAAAATTCAGTACATAGAGAATTTTTAGAAGATCCAAAAATAATATCATCAACATATATCTCTACTATTAAAACATCTTTTGGAATTCTTTTTATAAAAACAGTGTGATCAACAAATCCTTTTGTAAATCCTTTTGAAATAAGAAAACTTGTAAGTCTTTCATACCAAGCTCTTGGAGCTTGTTTTAAACCATATAAAGCTTTAAAAAGTTTAAAAATGTGATTTTGAAAGTGAGGATTTGAGAAACCAGGTGGTTGTTCTACAAAAAAATCATTATAAATAAAACCATTTAGAAAAGAACTTTACACATCCATTTGATATAACTTGAAATTCAAATGTGATGCAAAGGCAAGTAAGATCCTAATTGCCTCTAATCTAGCTACAGGTGAAATGGTTTCCTCATAGTCAATTCCTTCTTCTCTATTGTAACCTTCTGAAACTAGTCTAGATTTGTTTCTAATGATGTTTCCAGATTAATCAACTTTGTTTTTGAACACCCACTTTGTTCATATGGTTAAAGTGTCCTTAGGTCATTTTACTAATTCCTAGAACTTATTTATTTCAAATTGATTTAGTTCTTCTTGCATAGCCATTACCCAAATTCATCATTGATAGCATCATTGATATTTTTTTGTTCTAACTGTGAAAGAAAGGCTTGATGTTCAACCTGATTTCTTTGAAAGCTCTAGTCTGTGTTCCTCTATCTAGATTACCTACAACAGCATCTAAAGGATGGTTCTTTAGAATCCCAGTTGGTCTCAAAAAGGTAGGTCTAGAGATTTCAAGTTCATCAACAGGTTGGCAATCAACAGAAGCAAGTTCTGGAAAATTTCTAGAACTTGATGTTTTAACTATAGGTCCACTATTTTTATTATTAAGGTTCAAAACAGAGATATCATCTTCAAGATTTTCTAGAGAGGTTTTAGGTTCATGTGGATCAGTTTCATCAAATTTGATGTGAACAAATTCTTCCACTCATTTGGTTCTCTTATTGAAAACTCTATAGGCTTTACTAGAAATAGAGTAACCTAGGAAAATTCCTTCATCACTCTTGGATGCAAACTTGTCAAGATTATATTTGGTATTAATAATAAAGACTTTGCAACCAAAAATGTTGAAGTAGTCAACCTTAGGTTTCCTATGGTTCCACAACTCATAAGGGGTCCTCTTAAGAACAGGTCTAATCAAGACTCTATTGATAATATAACAAGTTGTATTGACAGCTTCAGCCCAAAATTAAATAGGTAGGTCATACACATTGAGCATGGTTCTGGAAATTTCCTAAAGGGTTTTATTCCTCCTTTCTACTACACCATTTTGCTGAGGTGTCTTAGGGGAAGATAAATTGTGACGGTAGCCATTATGTGAGCCGTAGGATTCAAACTCATGATTCTTAAACTCACGGCCATGATCACTTCTCAAGGTTTTAATCTTAAGTCCACTAAGGTTCTCTACAGACATGGAATATTTAACAAAGTAATAACAAGCTTCACTTTTGTGAGCTAGAAAATATACCCAAGTATACCTAGAATAGTCATCTACTGGAATATAGACATAGTGCTTCCCTTTTAAACTAGAAACTCTAGAAGGTCCAAACAAATCCATGTGAACCAACTCAAGAGGTTGAGAAGTTGACACTTCTTTCTTTGATTTAAAAGAAACTTTATGTTGCTTTCCCTTTTCACAGGGATTACAAACTTTATCTACTGGGAATTCATGTTTTGGTAGGTCTCTAACTAAGTTATTCCTAGTATGTTTTATAAGTGAATGTACATTGCAGTGTCCTAATATTATGTGCCAAAGCCAAGACTCTTTATGAAAAGCATTTAAAAAAGTAATATTTTTCATAGCTAAAGAATTTAAATCAACAGCATAGACATTTTTATTTCTCAAGGAAGAAAATACTAAAGCATTTTTAGAAATAAAAACATTGCAAGAATCATTTTGAAATTTAATATTAAAACCATCATCACATAACTGAGAAAATCTTAGTAAATTATACGTATGTACATCAACCAATAGAACTTTAGAAATTAGCACTGAGTCAGTGTTACCAATATGGCCTAAGCCGATGATTTTCCATTTAGAATTATCAACAAAGGTGACAAAACCTCCATCAACTATGACTAAGATTTTAAAGCATGAGAAGTCTCCTGACATATGTATTGAACATCCACTGTCCAAGTACCAAGTCTTTCTATAGGACCTCTTTAAGTAGGTTCCCTACAAAACAGATTTAGATAGGAAATGATTTTGGTACCCAGATTTTCTTGGGTCCAGACAGGTTCACCAATAAAACATTAGGTACCCAAATTTGTCTTATGGGTCTCATAAAATTTGTAGAATCAACATATTTTGAAAGAAAAACCTTGTTGGATCTGTAATTATGAATATAACTAGTTGAAGCATATGAACTTCTAGAACTAGAACTATCTTTATTTTGTCGAGATTTAGAAATAAATCTAGTTTTGGTAATTTTTCTTTGTCCAAGTTGGTATCCTATACCAGTAGTATATCTAGGTGCAATCTACTTACCTAGAATTTAAGTAAGAGTATCTTTTCCATTTGTGAAATTTTCTAAATCCTTCATAAGTTTCTTATTTGACAATTTCGGTTCTGTGTTTTCTTCAAGCAATTGAGCATTCTCTTCCATTTCTATGTCAAGATCAGATTTATATTTAATAGTTAAAGCGTACTATTTCTTTAAACCTTTGTATTTTTCTTTCATCTCATTACAGGTTTCTTTCAAAATATCACAGTATTCAAACAGTTCAAATTTTGACATATTTTCAGAATCAGAATCATCTCCAGAATAATATGTATTTAAATCAAGAGTTTCAGATGTTACCTCATAAGTGTTTGTCATAAAACACATGTTTTCATTATTTCTGTTTTCAGTCTCAGAAGCTTCAGATTCACTGGAGCTATCCTCAGAAGCACTCCAAGTATCCTTCATGGCTTTCTTATACTTATTGTTCTTATACTCACACTTCTTCTTGTATTTCATCTTTGGAAAGTTTTCTTTTATATGTCCTTTTCTTTTTCATTCATAGTAGACAACTTCATCAGATTTTTCATATTTCTTCCAGTCCTTTTTCCAGTGACTCTTGTTGTCATACATACCTTTGAAATTTGATTTTCTGAAAAAATTATTCTTCCAATAAAACATCTTAAATCTTCTGGCTATGTGATCCATTTCTGCATCACTGTCAGATGCACTTTTACTTTCTTCAAAGCTTGATCTATCACTCATGGTCTGAATTTTCTCTTTATCCTTATTCTTTGATGTAGATGCCTTGAAGGAAACTGAATTCCTTTTTGGTTCATCTTCTTCTTCTTTGTTTACCATAAGTTCTTCTTCATACATCATCAACTTACCAATAAGTTCCTTGACTGGCAGTTTACCAATATCACAAGATTCTCTGATTAAAACAGAAGTTCCCCTCCATCTTTCAGGTAGGCATCTCAAAATTCACATGATCTGCTCCTTTGATGAAATGTCCTTTCCCAGTGAGATCATTGTATTGACAATTTCGTTAAACCTAAGATACATATCAGAAATGGGTTCATCAGGCTTTATCATAAAATTATCATATTTAATAGTATAGGTGTTCAATCACATTTCCTTAACATTAGTTTTTCCTTCATGAGACACACCCAAAGTATCCCAAATTTTGTATGCAGTCTTACAAGCAGATATTCTATTAAATTCCTCATCTCCTAAAGAACAATACAGAGCATTCATTGTCTTGAAATTATTATTGTAAGTTGTCTTAGTAGCTTCATTCCAAAGAGATCTAACAATAGTGGGAATTTTAAATTCTGATTTTATGGCATTCCAAATATCAAAACCCATGCTTTCTAAATGAATTTTCATCTTAATTTTCCACTAAGCATAGTTGTTTCCATTGAAAAATGGTGGTCTATTAGTAGCAACACCTTCAAGTCTGTTATCAATGATAACTAGGTTAAGAAAAAAAATATTTAAAGAGATAAAAATTTAGAAATAACAGAAATTTTAAGAACTTTAAAATACAACTAAAAATCACAGTTGAAAAACAAAGTACTTCTGAAAATAATTTATTCCACTGATACTAATTGTTGGTCGGAGTGGACACTCAATAGGGGGGGTGAATTGAGTTCCAATTAAAATTTCTGTTTAATATCCATTACTAAAATCTCCAAATTTAAAATACTAATTGAATTGTAGTGAATTTGAACTAAATCAAACATTCAGTTAGGTTCTCAAGGGATTGATTAATTCCCAGTTAATCTAATCCAAAGATTAGATTAGCTTTTGAAACTAACCTAATGATTTACAAATAATGCAAACACTTTCTAATTCAATTATCATGGTAACTTTGAAAAACAGTTTAAATTTTAAATTACTTAGCAGTGGAATAAAAAGTTTTTAGATAAAACTAAACAAATCACAGCATCTATAACAAAGAGGTTCAGTCTCAAGCGGAAAATTAGTCCTCTCAATGATTTATATAAATTTGATCCACACCCTGGATCAGGGTTCACAACAGTTTACAACTGTCCAGGTCAAAGACCTCTACCACAGTTCTTCATGGGAAACAAAAACAACAGCAAATACAGCTGTCTAGGTCACACACGACCTCTACCACTATCCACAGTGGGAAATAGAAGATGTAAGGAGTTTGAATGAGGACTTACAGATCCTCCAGTTATGTTTTAGGAGATAGTGTATGTGTAAATTAAAACTGATAACACACACTTATTGTAATGTAAATAATAAATCACTGAGCAAGATATAGAGTTTAGAATGGCTCTAGTGATTGCAGTGTAGCTCTGGACTCCTTCAAATTGATCAGAAATGGTTCTGAGTCCTCTTCTAGTTTTTGTCAAGAAAACAGAGTGTCGGCTGCTTGACATCCAGGTTCAGAGACAGTAAAAAAAGTAGTCGATGAAGTTCTTCAAAATCCTCGTAAAAGTACACAGCTCTTCTTGAGTAAGTGTGAGTGTGTATGAGCTTCTTTGTCTTCTTGGTCATGCATGTATTTCAATATGAGCTCTTCTTGTGTATGTCACCTGTAGATCACTTCTGTATTTCCCTTGTATTTCTCTCTTTTGTTTTTGCAGTAACAGGGACTTCTTATATTTATGGCACGAGCTCCAGAAAAAGAAATGATTTCTTATTGTAGGTATGAGGTACGGTTCCCTGAAATCCAACAAACTTCATTAAATAAATGATAGAGCATTAAAATATACCTGATATGACCATTGGTTAGATTAAACAAAGATAAAGAAATTAAGGCAGCGTCGGATTCTCTGGAACGGTTGCTTTGGATATTGGTAGCCTTGTGTATCGGTAATTCTTTGTACTGGTAACTTATTGTGTAACGGTAGCCTTTCTATCCGTAGACTTGTGTATCAGAAAGTCTTTGTGTCGGTAACCTCTTGTATCGGTAACTTCTTGTGTAATGGTATCCTTTCTATCGGTAGACTTCATGTATGTCGGTACACTTGATCGGTAGCGGTAGACTTAATGTACCGGTGACCTTTCGTGTAACGGTAGACTTCATGTACTGGTAGACTTGATGTATCGGTGACCTTCATGTATCGGTAGACTTGTTGTACCGATAGATTTGATGTATCAGTGACCATCATGTAATAGTAGAATTTACAAATTGGTAGCTTTGTTCTGTAATGGTGACCACTTGTCTGTTTAAGCATTCTATTGGCAGAATGGGTTATGTTAGAATATATATCCATCCAGTAACTGAATTCTATGAAGATAATGTAAATATTATAATATATGAATATGTGCATGGTGTACAAAAATACTGAAATAAGTAATTAATCATTAATCAATATAGGGATTATCAAACTATAATTGAGAATAATTGGGATTATCAAAATATGAGTTCAACTAATTCTCCAGAGTGTTCAACAATATTTATAGCCTAACTCTCTAAAACTCTAAACCTAAAAAGATCCTCAATGTAAATTATTCATTTATTTCAAGATTCTGTAATGTTTTAAGGTCTGGTCCTTATAGTTGGTATCAGATGTCAGTTAATACAACTTTAGGAGTTAGAATATTATTAAATTAATATCCATAAATTAATTGATTGTAAGATTCAAATGATATAGAATTTACAGATTACCATGTTACTTCGCCTGAGATATATCTGTGTTAAGAATGATTTTTTCTAAAGGAGACCGGAAAAATGTTTTGGGAAGGCATACAGAGGGAAATGACCTTCCAAATTAGCATCCTGAGATGGTCGGAATCAGAATTGAACAGATTGATACAGTGATGGATCAGTTGACTCAAGTGATAACTGGTAGTTTTTTATATAGATGGTATTTTGGTTTATTCTACAGGTGAAGAGAATAATGAATGTCATTTAATGTTTTTCTTACAAACCTTACAAGAAAATAAACTGTATGGAAAATTCATCAACTGTGAGTTTTGGTTACAAAAAATATCATTCTTGGGTCACATTGTTTCAAAAAATGGAATAATTACTAATCCTGCTAAAACAAAAGTTGTTGAAGAATGGCGAAGACCATAAATATAACTGAGATCCATATTTTCTTGGTTTGGCGGGTTATTATCTGTGGTTTGTTGAGAATTTTTCACGGTTATCTAGTCCAATGACTGAATTAAATCCAAAAGGTGTTAAGTTCATCTGTACAAAATAATGTGATGATTGTTTTTATGAATTGAAAAAATATTAGTGAATGCGACAGTTTTGGAACTTCCTTCTAGAGATAGTGAATTTTGTATCTACAGTGATGCTGTGTTGAAAGTACTTGGTTGTGTCCTTATGCATAATGATTAGGTAATTGTTTATGCTTCATGTTATTTGAAACCTCATGAGTTAAATTACCTTACACGTGATTTGGAATTAGCTGCTGTTGTATTTGCTTTAAAAATTTGGAGGCATCATCTGTATGGAGTAAAATGTGAAATATATACCGACCACAAAATTTTAATGTATATATTCACTCAGAAAGAATTGAACATCAGATAAAAAAAAGATAGATGGAATTAATCAAGTATTTTTATTGCATGATTCATTACCATCTAGGAAATGCAAATAAAGTGGCTGATGCTTTGAGCCTAAAAATTAATGAAACATTATCCACGCTACGTTTGGAATGAGATCCTTCTGTTTTTGAAATGATTAACTTTGTAATAGAAGTTTTTGGTGTAGGAAACTTTTCTGTTTTGTTTTAGGTTTCAGTGAAATAATCCCTCTTATATAGAATTAAGCTGGCATAGAAGGAAGACAGTGATTTTCCGAAAAAGGTAGGGTTGGTTCAGAATGGTATGTTGCTTTATTTTAACATTGATAATGATTGTATTTTGAGATATTGAAAGAGATTATGTGTGCCTTGTGATTCACAGTTGAATAAGGAGTTGTTATGTGAGGCTCATAGTTATCTGTTTTCCGTTCATTCTATGAGTACTAATATGTACAGAGATCTTACGGAGTATTACTTGTGGGTTTGAATGAAAAAAGATCTTACTGATTTTATTGTGAAGTGTTTTGACTTGTCAACAGGTTATAGCTAAGCGGAAGTTACTGAAAGAGATGATTCTTCCTTTACCTGTGCGAGAGTGGAAATGGGAAAATACATCCATGTACTTCTTTGTGGGATTACTGAAGACATATCGAGGTAATAATGAAATCTGGGTTATTATCGATCCGTTGACTAAATTCTCTCATCTTCTTCCAATTAGATATATGTTTCCTCTAGAATTGGGGATGGCCTCGTTGATTTATGGTTTAAGCATTCCAATCGGTTTCTAACCAGTTTTTTGTAGAACTAGAAACATCCAATGATTCCATATCCTTTTGGACCTACTCTCCAAAGGTAGGTGCTCATTAGTTGTGGAATGACAAGGATTAAGAATTTGCATTGGTCGAGAGGATGGTAGTTCGAACTCATCACACCTTTTTGAGGGGAATTATTGTCTACTCTGGGACTCTCTTTATATATTTAAGTTATTTTCATGAATCCTTATTAAATTACCAAGTAAAAAATGATCTTTCCATTAGATATGATAATCAATGATTGATATGTAAGAAAATTGGAGAATCTTTTATATGTATTCAAGGTTCTTCATCGATAGAGAATCATCTGTATTTGTTAGAGATTCTTAGTCAATGTTATCCTTTAATACATTATGTAAAAGTCTCTTGGTCATTATGATGACCATACTAGTTTTAAATCCACTTAGTGGGGCACTTGAAGTTTATTTTCATTCAAAAGGACCAAGATTATTTCAGAGTTCGGATCGTACCCGCAGATGGGATACCTATGTATCCTTTATTTAGAAAAGGAATCAGAACCCATGTAGTTAGAGTAAGGGAGTATGATGTTTATGTATGATCGATGGATCAAAGAAAGATGTCGTAATTACTTTTACACTCTAAGCTCACGTGAGTCGTGCTCGGTGTGAGAAACAAGAGGTATTGGTAAAACCAGAGAATTGTGCCATGAAAGATGCAATAATAATAAATGATGTGGGGATTATGTATTTATGACTGCCTGAATAGATAGATATTGGGACTTATTTCAAAGAAGAAGTCCGGGAATAGGTTCCATAAAGGTATATGTACTTTATGGAGATTTGGATACTCTAACTTGGGGCTTACTCCTGAGGAAGATTCCCAAATTAGAAGGGGAGTTATGATTGGGTTTTACTCCTGAGAAGGAAGCCCAGATCGAAAGTAAATTAAGACTGGTTAATAGAAATTAAGACTGGGGATTACTCCTAAGGTGGAGGACCAGGTTAAAGGAATTTTAGAATTAAGGGACTTGGGGCTTACTCCTAAGGAGGATTCCCATATTTGAGACTAGGGCTTACTCTTGAAAAGAACCCCAGATTTGAGAAATTATGGTTGGGGATTACTCCTGAGGAGGATGCCCGGATTTGGGAACATTGAGACTGTGGCTTACTCCTGAAAAGGAATCCCAGGTTAAGGGTATTATGATTGGGGATTAATCCTAAGGAGGATTCCCAGATTAGGGGACATGGGGCTTAATCTTAAGGAGGATGCCCATATTTGAGACCGGGTATTACTCTTGAAAAGGAAGCCCATATTTGGGACTAGGGATTACTCCTAAGGAGGATGCCCAGATTTGGAGATTTGGGGCTTACTCCTAAGGAGGATGCCCATATTAGGGGATTTGGGGCTTACTCCTAAGGAGGATGTCCATATTTGAGATTGGGGCTTACTCCTAAGGAGGATTCCCACGTTAAGGGACTAGTGGCTTACTCCTAAAGAGGATGCGCAAATTAATGAGAAATTGGACTGGGGATTACTCCTGAAAAGGAGGCCCATATTAAGGATTCTCTAATCTTAAAGGATGAGGTTGAATGAATGAAATATCTAATCTTAGTGACATAAAGATATGTAAATCACTATGTTTTAAGAGTTGCTCCACAGAATTCCTTTCAGATAAGGAAGCCAACAAGGAAATCATGCCATGAATGGATTTGGAGAGAGTTTTGAAGGCTTAATCTTGAAGAGGAGAGGTGGATAGGCATAATAGAGGTGAAATAGGCAGGAGGGGCACCCAAAAAAGGAGGGGCGTGCAAGTCCTGTGTGGGCGTGCAAGTATTGGGTGCGCAGGTATACCTGTGCGGCACATGGGCACTTGCGTAATGGATAACCCATGGGGTAATACTTGGGTGAGGCTTGGCTCAAGACTTTAGTACTATCCCTATAGGCTTCCAGAAGAGTGTCTCGCAAGTTCTGTTGAAAGGGTAAGGCGGCGTTCAAGTGTGGCCATTTCCCTTAAGGGTTGGCCACCTAGGCGCGCAAGTGTTGATGAGTTTCAACACATAGGCCTTACTCCCCCTCTTTAGATCTTCTATTCTCAGTAAGAAATTACCTTAGAAGTGTTTGGAAGCTTTGAGAAGATACTAGGGTGTCGGGAGCACGAATCGTAGTTTTTGGAATTTTTCCCCTTTAAATGGGGGGCCCACCGTGGGTATTTATAGGCTACTGAAGACCCCGGGTGGAAATCAAATACGCTGTGCAAGTCACCTGTGTGCCAAAAAGGTGGTGCATAGATATACATGCGTGACCTTGAGGAAACTTTCATGACCCAAGTGGGAAGTAATCCTTCTTCATGCCTTTGTCGATTTTTGAGGTTTCTTCAAAGGATGAATCACTTTGGATTAAGGTATTTCTCTTTTTAAGTCGTTAGACTATGTGACGAAAAGGAGAATCAAAAAAATTCCCCCCTCAGAGTTGGATCCAAAAGAAAATGAGGATGTAACTCTGAGGAAAGAAGAAAACCAAGGAAACTTCAGTGCGCAAGTGTCGAGTGTGCAGATGGCGTCACGCAGGTGAGAGTCGTGCAGGCATCGGCATGCAGGGGTGCGGAATGGCCTATATATATGTGGCCATTCCTCGCGCAAAGCACCGAATTTCAAACTTTCGAGCTCTCGACGCGCAACTTACCTTCTCCGTGCAAGTTACTCTATTTTAGGCTATTTATTCACTGTCGCACTGTTGTAGAGGTATTTAAACTTGTATTGTGATACCTGCACGCCAACACATGCGTGACACATCATACTTGCGCTCCAAAATTAGACTTGTGCGCCTTAATTCCTTAACCATTTTTTCGAATTTCTTCACATATTTTATGAAAAATCAACCCATTTAAAGTTAATTTATTCAACTTTTGTGAAGATTCAATGGATCCCAAGAGAATCGGAACTGTTGATGAACTGGCTAGCAAACGAATTGATGATATGATGAGCATCATTGGCCATGATTATTATACCGTCTGTGACTGTACTCTCCCGGATTTTTCCAAGTACCTGAAGAAGTATCATCTTGATTTCCCACAAATCATTTATTTTCCTTTGTATGGCTATGGTCATCTGTGAGAAGTTACTGTTCATGAGGCAAAGAACTATCTCCCAATTTCTTGGTTTCGAAATTACACCAACTTTTCTTCATAAAATATTTCATGTGGAGGATCATTTTTAAAAACTGGAACAGTGGAGAAGGTATATATGTTGCATCATAGCCCTTATATTCCAGATCTAAAACCTCACTAGCCCAAGCTGAAACCACATTGTTATCCTTCAATCTTCTGAAATTCTCAAATGGATCAATCCAAATACTTGAAGAAGAGCTGGGACTTCCGTCCTGGAAGAGGTGTGAAGCCAACTTGGATGTGCGAATACTGGGTGCGAAAAACCTGTGCAGGGTTTGTCGAGGATTTGAAAGGATTTATGATATATGAAGTCATATGGGCTGGGAAAACATATGTTTACAGGCATGATAACTTCCTGCCGGAGATACTCAGCCATTAGAGCCCATAAACCAATTCATTCCATCTGACTTAGGGAGAAGTAGGAATCAGTCTGTGGGATGTCCACAAGATCTCAGGGGCTCCAATTTTGGGTGATATGTACGATGAATTCTTCCCCCCAAAGGCAACTTGGAATGATTCGGAGAAGACTCCGGCTTTAGCTCGGGAATTATTGAAAATATTCCACAAGATCAAGAGTTCAGAGACCTCCATAACTCATTATATAAAGGATATTCATCCAGAGGATTGGATGAATATTTTTCCTACCACTATCCCTAAAACAGAGAAGATGGGTGCTCTAGGCACATTCTTGCTGACTTTGGAAGCAGGATAATTTGAGAATTGAGGATATGAGGTGAATCAGAGGATCCCAAAAAAGACACGCCTGGCGGGCTTCTTGGCCTTGTGGCTAAGTGTTTATCTTTTTCCAGTCAGGGATTCGAAGGAAGGCATCAGGCCAGGGCCATTGTTATCACAGCAAAATTGGATGATGGGAAAATTATTGGGTTGGCTACCCACATTTTAGCAAAGATTCACAGGAGCTTACTCCATGTCTTCATGGGTAAGTCTCCTTTGATAATAGTGGGACCATTCCAAGTTTTGTGGGGATGGATCGCCACTCACTTCAGGACATATAATGTACAAAATAGAGTACAGATCCCCAGAAGTTCTTTCAGGCCATCAGTGCAGACATTCTCTATAATTTCTCCTCTAGCTCTTAATTCTTATGACGTGAAGGTGAGGCTGAACATGTATAAGGAATTTAATTTCTTACCATATGTAAATCCACCAACCGGGTGGTTTGTTGATGACAGAACAACTAGCCTGGAATTGAGGGAATACATGCTGGCTTGCAGAGATGAAGTGTCAGTCACCAAGATTGATAGAGAGATTATATGTGAGGCCTATGCTCCATACAGATTTGCATGCCAATTCAAGTGTTTGCAGTAGACTGTTGTATCTCCCCTGTGCATTTCAGGTCAGAGAAACATCTGATGGTTGCCCGGAAACTATGGTTGCTGACATCTAGGGAGAAGACCGGGGCAGTATTTGATCTACCAGTTGATAAATCTACCAATAACTTGACTACATGGTATCCTAAGAACTGGATAGCATCATACCCTTGAGGGGTGCTAAATTACCCTGTTTATCAGGTGGGGAAAAGGAAGAGAACTGTAGAGAAAGAAACACTTCCTCAGGAAGGTGATGCTTTCCCACTTGGAGCCGATTCGCTAGATTCCTCATCTAGGACTGACTCACTAGATTCCCAAGATGGGGATGATGAGGCACAACAAGCGTCAAAGGGGCCTCGTGCCTGATATAACCCTCCTGTCAGAAAAAAAAAGACCCACACCATCAACTCCTAGTGAGTTACTTCATTGTGGAAATTTAATGACCATTACATTATAGAGAAACAAGTCTTATTTTCTTATTCTCAATCTGTAGTTGCAGGAGTTGGGAAGAAGCTGAAGTCCAAGATTGTAGGACCTTCCTCATAGCCTTATGGTACCCATACATAATATCTACGACCAGAGGCTATCTAGACATGGAAGAGTTTATATTTTGGCTCTAAAAATGTCTGGCTGGATTTGTGCGAGGGGCTAAACTTCCCTAGAATAGGGAATCTTCTGGCTTCTATAGATATATGTTTCGATGATAACCCTGATGAAGTGTTGGCTTACATCAAAGATCTGGAAATGCTCATATATTCCACTAATGATTCCATTCCTGTCACTAAGCGGGTGAAGGAAATGATTGATCGTGGTGCCACTGAGGGGACTGGTGGTTCCGGAGATGAGGAGTGGCATGATTACATGGCTCCTGAAGATGTAAGTTTCTTTCCTTATTTTCATTTCAACATGATTTCAGTCAAAGCTTTGTTACTAAAAGAAATTATTTTCTTCATCTTGTAGCTTGCAAAGAAAGTAACTACAGAGGTTCCTTTGCCACAGTATAGCCCTGGTGGTACTGCCATTGGGACTGCTGCTGAATCTCCTCGTGAGTCAGGTGAGATATCTCCAAGGCAGCAGGCCATAGATGAGGAGTTTGACATGTCCTTCCATTCTCCAATTCATGTACCTGTAAAGGAGACTGCTGACACTCCCAAAAAGCCAAAGAAGCAAAAACATCAAAGGAGGATGTCCACAGCTAAACGCTTCATTAGTAGTAGTAAGTCCTTTGGGTAATTATGAGTCTTAATCCATGAAAATATTGCTCGTTTTTCTTGGTATTTATAGGGGTTTCTTCAATTTCCCCTTTAAGGGAAAGTATTTACCCTCCTATGAGGACAATGAGGAATGCTAGTGAACAGTCACAAGCTCATGTTGGCTTGGCTGCTTCTGAAGAGGAACCAGCGTCTATTCCCAGTATCACCCTTACTACTATTTCATGAAGAGAAGAACGTCAATTCTGTGATACTTTCGGTTCAACCCCTGCATTATAGATTTTGGTGGCCATTGCAACTGATGTATCTACTTTATCTGACGAAGTTGTTCTGGGTCAATGGTCGTAAAGTCAAGGTCACCAATAAGACATATTGAATGCTCCAAATAGTGAGATTAACCATAATTCTAAGATTACATTGGATGGAATGATGGAACTTGGGGTATCTTTTGATGATTTTTTAGATCATGTTAAATTACCAGGTAATTTAGAAGATTATAGACGTGAGTGATGTCCTTCATCCTGTTAAAAACAACTTCTTATTACATCTCTGATAATGATTGATTCAAATTTGTAGTTCTATCTGATCATGTTGCCAAACTACCAATGCCTGAAGAGGGTACAGAAAACCCTACTTTTGCAGAGACATTATCTCAAGTGGAGCTGAACCCCGCAGTGCTTCCTGAAACTCACCCTGAAAATCATATTGAAGCTAGGAAAGACGTTGAGGATCCTACTCAAGTTACTGATCTACCGTTGGGTAAGGGATAACAATATTTGCGACTGTACGTAATTTTCAAGACATCCAATTAACTTTTTTTATCCATTTAATGTAACCAATGATTTCAATTGATTAGGCAGGGCCATCAATTTTAGTGTCTAGATCTGGAGGTGAAGCCTCAGCCTCTTCCCCAATGGGAATTGAAAGTGAAGAAACATGGGTTAGGGGGAAGGAGCACAACAGGGCACTTCCTTAAGTGTATTAATCCCATATTATATCCCCCCATGTGACAGTGATGCCGAATCGGACCCAGAAGTACAAAAAGTGCTCCAATTTTCACGACTCAAGGAATGGAAAAACATATAGAAAATCATATCTGAAGTGCCTCTAGAAGAGTCGTCATCAATGATTCCCCGGCTGTCATCCCTGTTTGTCATGTTAGGACTTGGCGGTTTTGGATATCAAAAGATCCATGCCGCAGTGAAGCAAGTCATCTTAAGGAGGGATCAGGAGCAAAAGTGCCATCAAGATTTGACCAGGGTGAGGCTGTCAGCCAACATTAGCAAATTTTAGGTTTCAATATCCCAGGTTGTGGCTGATTATGCTACCAAGTTGAAGGAGCTGAAGCATAAGATCAAAGATAAAGTCGTCCAGCAGATACATCTTCAGCAACAGTTAGACGCTATTACTAGGGAACTTGACCAAGTCAATAAATCACTGGAGGGAGCTCAAATGAATGGTATGAAAGCCATCATAGATGCTAAAAAAGCACTCCATGAAGCTGAAAAAAGTGAATTTGGTTGAGTGCATGAGCTTTGAGTGGCTGCTAATAATGCTCGGGATGTTGTACATCAAGTGAAGACTTATGGTGACAGCCTCTTGTAATTACATGGAAAATAGAAGAGACTCCAATATATTAACGAACTTCTAATTCTTGTGCATCAAATGAAAAACTGTGCCACCTACAATCATTTGGGCGTGCCTTTTTTGCTACCTGCTTTAAATTTTACCTTATCCAATGGGCCTAGTAAACATAGTTTGTTTTTTACTAGGATTATTATCAACAACCCTACAAATATTGAATATTTTAATTGATCAATATTACCTAAATCATACGAAATGTATGTGTAGTGAGCTGGGACTTGACTTTTATTCAGAGCTCCCTTGTATTTTGTGGGTAGTTTAAATTCACGCACGTCAGACATAAAAGGGCTAATGTTGAAGGTTGAAATAGCTTTGAACGAATGGATTAAAATTGAATCAATTCCTTGATAATTTATCTGAAAACATATTACCACACTCAAGTATGAGGGAAAATATGTAAACTATGACTTAAGAAATTTTGAATTTGAGGAATGATATGAAAAATGGATAAAAGGCAATAGAATAAGTAGTTCCCAAGAATGAAGTTACCATTATTTAACAAACCCGTTAGGGGGTTGAATTATGTAGGGCCACCTAAGGGCATTGGCTGCATAGTCAAATAATAGCATCTTTTGGCTGATAGGTCCATTTTATAGACTACTTATTCAAGCCCACCTAAGGGCACATGCTTCATAGTCAAGAAAAAGAACTCTCGGAAATTTACTTTTCTACTGCTAAAAAGCCAGTGAACATTTATGGGGATTCAACTTTTCCAAAGAAAAGAGTTTGTTGTATGGAGAGAGGTACCTGAATATGGAGAAGATATTTCCAAACAAGATTGTCTACGAACTGGATGAATGTCACTCCTACAAAGGTCTGACCCAAACGTAGGGAAGGGAAATATAAACCATAGACTTGAATACTTTCATATCATGAAAAAGAGTATAATACAAATATATTAAGGATTGCTATTTTTGGGGATCCCTACATATTTTCGTTAAGACAACTAAAGAAAAAAGAGGTTTTCTTCCCAAGAATGAAGTTACCATTATTTAACAAACCCATTAGGGGGTTTGAATTATGCAGGGCCGCCTAAGGGAATTAGATGTATAGTCAAATAATAGTATCTTTTGGTTGACAGGTCTGTTATGTAGACTACTTGTGCAAGGCCGCCTAAGG
The DNA here is from genome assembly GCA_963277665.1 of Viscum album. Taxonomy (NCBI): domain Eukaryota; kingdom Viridiplantae; phylum Streptophyta; class Magnoliopsida; order Santalales; family Viscaceae; genus Viscum; species Viscum album. Next base: position 1,551,947,487 of record OY728129.1, read on the forward strand.
GCACGTGCTGCATAGTCAGGCAAAATAACTCTTAGAAATTGGACATTTTGTGACTAGAAGTCGAGAAAAGGGTTATGAAGATGTGAAAATATTTACGGTTAGGATTATGACACATAAAAATGGGTATTATTCAATGTATGTATAGATACACTGATCACTGCTAACCATTATCATGTTGTGGCTGGGTCCAGAAATTAAAATGTTGGACTTCACTACATATCCTATAAGGATGGGAATCAAGACATACATAGTTCTTGAAATACAGTTTAACGTCGTCTTGGACAAAAGTATGAGATATCTTAGTTTAGGTTCATAGAGCTCATACAATAATAATGAATACACAGTGTGTCTTTTCATGGGGACTTTTCAGCCAGGGGACTGAAAGTGGAATTTGGGGTTAGGCCCAAAGACTTAGGGCTGGATTCAAGGGATACTTGAACGTTCCTACGTATCCCATAAGGCTGGGAATCAAGCCCACATAGTTTTAGAAATACCCTATGTACATATTTGGTTCGTACAAGTGAAGGGTGAAAGGGGGACTTTAGTGCAATGACGGATTGACCCAAGATAAAAGATTTAGGAATTTCCTTGTATGCACGTAGTCTTTGGAATATAACATGATTGGAAATCAATTTAAATAATGATTCCCTCTCACGTGAGGGTATCAAATAATTTTTTATTTTATTTTCATACAGGACAAAAGTTTTGTGCAGTTTAACGTCATACAACAAGGACAAAGGTGAACCAAAGTAAAGATATTGATTCTGGGGGTGGTTTCACGAATCAACATCGTATGAGATGGAGGTGAACCAATGTGAAGAGATTGGTTTTGGTATTGAACCTTATAAGGTTTCCTACGTACCCATCCTGGAAGGAAAGGATCAATGTCTGTTTAGTTCAATTAAAGAATGAATTAGTGATCAATTTGTTCTTGGGGAAAACGACCAAAAAAATGGTGTTGGGACTTACGCATGGTTAACGGCCCAGAGAGGGTGTTATAGTTGCAGTTTAATCTAAGCTCATGTGATTCATACTCGGTGTGAGAAACAAGAGGTAGCAACAACCTTAACGATGCACAGTTTAATGTTGTGTAGGACATAGGAAGGGACTATGCAGTTTAAAGTCTTGTAGTTAGGACTATTGGTGCTGCACAGTTTAGTGTCTTGTAGCAGGGAAAAAATACAGTTTAACATCATGTAGGACGTATTAAAGGGACACAGTTTAACGTCTTGTTGGAAAAAATGGTGTTGTACAGTTTAACGTCCAGTAGCTAAGACGATGGGGACAATACAATTTAACATCATACTGGACGAAAAGGTACTGTTAGTTTAATTTCATGCAGTAAGGACAAAGAGGACACAGTTTAACATAATATTGAATATATTAGGGATTTTTCACATTTTAACATCATGTAAGATGAAAAGAATGCAAATAGTTTAAGGTCATATGCATGGACCGTAACTGATGATGCAGTTTAATGTCTTGCTAGATGTAAGGGACTTCTGTATAGTTTAACATCATGTAGCTTGGACGTCACAGTTTAACTTCATGTTGGACGATGGTGTGAATAGTTTAAGTTCATATGAATAGATCATAGATGGTGCAGTTTAACATCTTACTGGACGTTGACACAGTTTAACGTCATGTTGGAAAAAGGGACGATACAGTTTAGCGTCATATTATATGATGGTGAGAATAGTTTAAGGTCATATGCATGGACTGTTGGATATTCAGTTTAATGTCATGTTGGATGTGAGGGATGAAAATAGTTTAAGGTCGTATTCATGGACCATAGAAGGGGACATAGTTTAACGTCGTGGTGGACGAATGTGAAAATAGTTTAAGGTCATATGCATGGAATGTGGAAGGGGACACAGTTTAACATCATGTTGGACAAAAGTACAAATAGTTTAAGGTCATATGCATGGACCGTGCAATATGTTTTGTGTTTATACAAAATACTTCTTCAAGAATCTGGCATTAGTTAGAGTAGTGATGAGTTCTCCATCCATTGAGATTAAAGAATATGCCTCATTGGAGTAGTCCTTATGTATTGAATAAGGTCTTTCCCATTTTGGCTCCAACTTGGGAGGTTTCTTTCCTGTTATCATTGGAGTTCTGAGAACCAATACCAATTCTCCTTGAATGAATTAATGAAGAAAAACTTTTTTGTTGAAAGCTCGTTCTATTCAATTCTGATAGACTTCAAAGTGGTGAAAGGTGCGCAATCTTTTATCATTTAACCATTCCAATTCATCTAATAGCTTTTGAGATTGTTCATATGTAGATTACTGATCACAAATGGCTACTCTAAGTGAAGGTAATTCAATTTCAATGAGAAAAACTGCTTCCGTTCCATATACCAGTGAATATGGAGTTGATCGCGTTGCAGTGTGGGTGGGGGTCCGATAAGCCCATAAAGCATGAAAGAGTTTATCAGGCCATGACTTCTTATCTTAATCTACCATCTTTTGCAGTATATTTGAAAGAGTCTTGTTGAAGGCTTCTATCTGGCCATTAGCCGCTACATGATACTGAGATGAATTGTTGGATTTGATGTTGTATTCTTGATACAACTTCTTCACCTCGGATAAAAAGAATTTTGTGCCATTGTCTATCAATATTGTTTGAGGGACACCAAATCTGGTAATGATGTTAGAATTCATGAAGCTAACAATGCTTTTATAACTAACTTCTTTGAGAGGTATTGCCTCTTCCCATTTGTAAATGAAGTCAGTGGTAGTAAGAATGTACTTAAATTGCATGGATATAGCAGAAGGATAAGGTCCCACCACATCCATTCCCCATGTGGAAAATGGCCATGAGTTTTCAGCTGTATGAAGCAACTCTGGGGGATGATGAATGAAGTTGGCATGTACTTGGAATGAATGAAACTTCTTTGTGAAATCAACAAAATCTTGTATCATTTAAGGCCAAAATTATCCAAGCCTTCGAATTTGATCAGATAGTCTATGTCAAGACTTGTGGGCACCACAGACTCCTACATATACTTCTTTCATGACATCCATTGTCTCTTCACCATCAATGCATCTGAAGATAACTCCATCAAAACCAGGCTTGTAGAGAATTTTCTCTAGGTGATCTGGGCTATCATAAAGAGTGAAATTGACCACACGTCGTCGGATTTGTTCTTTCTCGGTTCTATCAGGTGGAAGTGTTCCATTTTGAAGGTATTCCCTGATAGGTGTCATCCATCCTGTAGTATGAACATATGGTTCAGGAATGGGACTAATTTCATTGATTTCCTCCGTTCTAGTTTGAACATAAGGTGAAATTGTACAATGGTGGGAAATACTGATGCTTTTCTTGTCCCGATTTGGATCTGCCAGAGCTGTGGCTATATTAGCCAGTACATCATCTTGGGCATTTTGTGACCGCGAGACATAAGAAAATGTTGGTTCTAAAGGAAATTCCTCTATTAACTCTCGGAAGTAATCATACAAAGGGATTAACTCTTCTTTTCTGATGACATATTCCTTGTTGACATGTTTGATTACCAGGTCTGAATCACCTTTCACCTTTAATTGATTCACTTGTGCTTGAAGCTCCAACTCCATGCCTGTGATGAGAGCTTGGTATTCCGCTTCATTATTTGTACCCCCTCCCGACAATGAGATGGAATAGGGTAACACTGCCTTTTCTAGAGAAATGATCACAATTACTAAGACAATGTTGTTGAATTTAAGATTTTCCATTTTCCTTCCTATTGAACTTCTGGAAGCTCCATCAAAGTACATTTCCCATGTCTGAAGACTATCTTGAATAAAGAAGACTTCCTCATCAGGATGTTCAATATCCGAAGATGTATCTTCTACTGAAGGGTGTTCAGCAATGAAATCAGCCAGATCTTGTCCCTTTATTTCCTTTTGATACACATATTGAATGTCAAATTTCTACAAAATAGCTGCCCACCTTGCCAGCCATCCTGTAAGCATTGGACGACTATGGATGAATTTTAGCGGGTTATTGCGAGATACCAATTGGACCTCGTGATGTTTCAGGTAGTGTCTCAACTTTTTAAATGTAATGATTAATACTAGGAAGCACTTCTCAATACTTGAATATTGGGTTTCTGCTTCAAGCATAGTCTGACTGAGACAGTAGAGGTTGTTTTCATTCCCAGCATCATTCTTCTGAGCAATAATGGCACCCAATGATCACTCTAAAGCTGTCACATAAAGGATAAGTGGTCTTCCTTCAGTAGGTGGCATTAATACCGGTGGACTCAATAGATACTTCTTGAAAATATCAAATACTTCTTGACATTCTTCAGTCCACTGGTAAGTGACTCCCTTCTTCATCAATTTGGTGAAGGGTAAAATTGTGCCTGCCAAATTGGCGATGAAATGCCGAATATAGGCTAAGTTTCCTTTAATTCCCATCAATTATTTCAAATTTCGAGGAGGTGAAATACCAAGGATTGACTTTTTCTTCTCATGATCGACTTCGATACCACGATGGCATACAAAAAAGCCGAGAAATTTTCCTGAGGTTACCCCAAGAGAACATTTTAAGGGGTTCATCTTCAAATTATGATGCCGAAGTTTGTGGAATATGACTTCCAAATCAGCCAAGTGATTAGAATGTTGTTTGGATTTAACCACCAAATTTTCCACATAACAATCAACAAACTTCACTAAAAAGGGTTTGAACATATGATTCATGGCACACTGATATGTTGCACCTACATTATTTAGGCCAAAGGGAATTACCCGATAGCAGAACAAACCATGAGGGGCTCTAAAGGCTGTAGATTCTTCATCTTCTAGATCCATTCAGATTTGATTATACCAAGAATATCCATCCATGAAGGAATGTGCTTCATAGCCAGCTGTTTCATCAAATAAGATTTCTGTGATCAGAACTGGAAAATCATCCTTAGGACAATGCCGATTAAGATCTCTGAAATCAATGCATACTTTAATTTATCTGTTCTTCTTTTTCCCGGGGTCAGTATTAGCCAACCATTTGTGATATTGAACTTATGTGACGAAGTTATTTTTGATAATATTATCCACTTCAGATTCAATTTTGGAAGCATAGTTTGGGTTTGTTCTTCTTTCGGCTTGCTTGAATTCTCGATGTTCTTCTGGAAAACCCAAACGATGAGTAGAAACATCAGGATCAAGCATGAGAATCTCTGTATAGTTCCAAGAAAATATATCTCGATTTAGATTTAAAAATGAAACATACATCTCTTGCTTTTCAGGAGTCACGACCGCACTGATTAAAGTGGGGAGTGGATATTCTTTTGTACCTAGATTTATTTCTCTGAGTTCATCCACGGTGGTAGAGATAACCTCTTCAAATACTGGAGGAGAAACCCTGAGATCTTCCTCTTCTTATTCAACATGTGTTATTTCTTTTGTTTCTACTTTCATAGTAGATGATGAAGTAGAATTTTCATGATCATAAGAGATGTTAAAATTTGAACATCTTGATGAAGAAGCTTCCATTTCTTACCATATTGATGATGAAGGGTCTTCCCTGGGTATTAAAGAGGAGATGGTGGATTGAGAATCGACATCATCATTCACCTCTGGCATTGCTATAACTTCTTATAACCTGGTTAGCGAATTATAGTCTTGCTGAATTTCAGCGGATGAAATGAAGACATCCCCATTTGAGATTTCATCATTTCTTGGTGAATCACCAATTTTTCCCATGTTGTCTGGCATGATTTTCGTAATTTAATGTATGGAAGTTTCCATAAGGGTATTTTGATTTGAGTCTATCCCATCGACTTGACTGATAAGTAACACATAATCTGTACTCACACATGTAAATGGGTTTACTGGAAATTTTTCCAAACCATATGGAGCATTAACTTTGGTAATCTCCCTTGTTGTGGATTTCTCCTTACCCTTCATGTGATAGAATTCTGCATCAATGTATTGATATTCACATGTCTTGAACGGGGCCTTATCACCATACAATGTCCAAATTTGACCATCGAAACAATATTTGACACATTGATGATATGATGAAGGGATAGCCACATGTTGATGTAGCCAGGGTCTTCCAAGCAAGATGTTGAAAGCTGAGTCTTGATCAAAAACCATGAAATTTGAATTGGATACAATATATCCAAACTGAGTTCTGATTTTAATCTCACCTAGTGGTTCTTGTTCATTTTTATCATATCCTTGTAACATCATAGTAGAAGGAGGTAAATCAAATTCTGTGAGGCCCAATCGATGAATTGTGAAAATGGGAATGAGGTTGACTCTTGAACCATTATCAATGAAAGCTCTTCAGATGTCTACACCATTGAAATTTCCAGGTAAATAAAAAGGTCTAATATGTCCATGCACGACATCATCTTCATCTTCATCTGTGAAAGATATCATTGCATGGCATTCTGTATGATTATTCTCTACATGGTAGGCTTCAGCTACAAAAATTTTAGTTTCAAACTCCCGAGGACTTGAAAAAGCCTCAATGAGTTCCTCTCGAAGATCCTTTGACAGATTCAAAGCATCCAAAATTGATAACATGGAAGGTTCTTGGGTGAGGTGTTTCAATACATCCTACTTTTTATCCAAAGTTCTGTGTTTCCCAACATGAACATGTGGTTTATCAGGTGCCTTGGAAGTTGTTGCTTTGGAAGTTGATGTATCTTGTATCAGGGTAGGAGTTGGTAATACTCTTGGATTTGGAAGATTAGACCGATTATGTCTATTCACTTGCTGAGAGGAAGAAGGTGTGACTTCCAATCGATACTCCAGAATATCTGTGCCAGGACTGAATCTGCCTTGTGAGGAAGAACTTTCTTCTTCATGTTGAGATCTTTGAGGGGCTCTTCCATGAGTTTCTACCTATTACACAGTTCTAGAAGGGGTAGAATTGGAATAATGGCCTCTGAAAGATCCATGTCTTCCCGTATACCCTGAGCCTCTGGAATTTCCTTTGATTCCTCTGTTTGATACAAGGAACTCATGTTCATTGAGATTGAAACCATGACTGGCATAAGGATCTGTTAAATGAATCATATTAACAAAACCAAAGATTAACTCCTTATAAAATGAATACTATGCCTGACTAGCCAATTTAAGATGTGCAATTTGGTGGGGCGGTGCCTGTTGCTTCTAAGTATATGGCATAAAATCTGTCAGAGTCAAAGACAACATGGGATTTGACACATACTCATATTCTTCCGATTCTTCTTCTTTCTTTGAATCATGTCATTTCTTTGAGGATTTTCCCTCTGATGAAGAGGGTTTTTCTGCAGCATTCAAGGAAGAAGACACAATTGGTTTCCTCAATTGTGTTCGCAAAATAGCATGAGTTTAGTTGATCATTTTTCTAACCATCCAATCATTATATTTTTGTGAATTTTTTTTCTTGACTTCTTTCCACTCACCTTCTTCCTCTGGATTTGTAGCAGTAACACATGCTACCTGAGCTGAAGACCATTTCAATTTGAATTGTCCCGAGTCGACCATTTTTTGCAAGAGGTATTTGATGAAAAAATACTCCTAAATGGGATGCCCCAACATCTGATGAAATGGGAAATAGTTGGGATGGTCTTCATCTCCTTCCTTGTTCGGCCTTTTGGGCCTTGGAAATTGACCAAAATTATTTTCTAGAGCTAAAATGAAGTAGCCAGGAACTTGTTCATTTTGGAAAGAGTTAACATTGCTTTTCAAATCCTTAAATTGTTTTCATCTTTGATCTCTTTGATCATATTAATGAAACAACCTCTCTTGCATACGCTCAGGAGGTATATCCCTTTGAGAAGATGAAGGTTTTGATGTAGAAGCAGGTATAGGTGCTTGTTTAAGAAAAACTATAGCAGTCTCTGCTCTACCCATTCTCTTTCCTGGAGGTGATGGAATTACCTGAGTTTTATCCTTAGTCTTCATAAGAGAATCTTTAATATTTTGAGAAATTGAAGTAAGGTCTCGAAACCCTCCTGTGTATTTCACATGGTTCAACGGTGTGTGTAACTCATCACGAAGATTTTCCACACAGATTGGCAACAAATCTTTTTGAGGGAGTGCTAAGCTCAGGGAATATGTTAATCCCTTCCAGCGAGAAATAAAATCTGCAACCCTTTCATTCTCCATTTTCTTACAGTTTGTATGATAAAAAACTATTGTCTTTGGAAAAGTTGAGTTTAATTGAATAATGAATCGTTAACGGAGATCCTCCCATCCGGTAATTTACCGGGATTGCAAGCTTGTATACCAGACAAAAGCAGGCCCTTGTAATGACTGTACAAAACACCTGAGCTTAACTACTTCTTATTGCTGAGGGGTTCGCATCATAGGATCATAACGTGAAACAAAATGTGTTAATTGTTTCTCTGGATCTCCCGAACCATTAAATATTGGGAATGTGATACTTGCAAAATTTTATGGGGGAAGAATTGCATCAACCGATTCTGGGTAAGCTCTCTTTTCTGGTTGAATTTGAGCATGCTTTCCCCCCATAGCTTCCAACCGAGCTGTTAATGATTCAATAGTAGTTATTAACTTTTTAGAAACATCTAGTTGAGCTTGGACCTAAACAGGTGCAATGACTGGGGCTTGAATAGATATGGCAGCTGGTACTGCAACTGATGGCAGCACATGACCCATAGGGTTAGACTTGTGAGGGTGTACCGATAGAGGAGGATATTCTTGATCCATATCATTAGCTGCAGCAAATTCCCTTGGCTGACTGACTCCAGCACATTTAGGAGGAAGACTACCCTCAAGTAGTTCTGCATTCATCCTCTTTAATTCCTTCATTTCTTCATCTTGTTGTTCAAATCATTTCTCTGGTGAGAGCGATTGTCCTTTTCCAGAGGAACGGTATGTAACCTGATTCTTTCCTTTCCCCTTGTTGGATTCCTTTTGGAGAGGGGGGGAGTGGGTTACTTGAAGGAACACCCAAATTATGGGTAAGCCTTTGATTTCATGTACACACACCTTCTTCATTTGTGTCTGTGCGTACAACTTCTTGAGCAGGAATCTCTTCATATGATCCTTTTTAGTGAGCCTCATCTGGTGGATCAGCAACAAGAACATTGATGATATTAATTGATGCATATTTCATTGCATCTATTATATAGGAATTTCTGTGATATTTCCTTCTTCCATGTCTCTGATGAGACATTGCCTTTTTTCAATTTGATCCCTCAGGAACTTCTTGACGAACCATAATTTGGAGATAATCTTTTGATAATTTGGCTCTTTGTTCCTCTTGGAGAGTCTTCCCCAATCTTGAGAAGACTGAATTTCTCTGAGGCAGAGATTGAGGATTTGAAAAAGACCCCAGTATAGTGGACTGGGGATGTTCATGTTGTTCTTGCTCAACTCCTCGAATCCTATTTGTTGATTATGAGGTTTGGGTTAAAAGATTCCCCAGTATGAAAAGATGGGGTGGTTCTGGACATGCTACATCCGAGACATTCTTGTAAACTCTCCTGATCTTGTAGACTTTAGTCTGAAAATTGGTTGGATGCATCAGACTGTATCCACTTTTAACACGCAGCTCAAAAGACTGTTGGATGATTTCTAACACTTTTGTCACTTGATGATGTGCCTGCTCCAAACGAGAGGCATGTTCAATATTCTTGTTCGCTTGATGCAGGAGTAATTCAACAGCTTGTTCTATGTATTCTTGATTTCGAGATGAACTAATTGAAGCAAGTTTTTGAGTCAGCCTTTGATTACAAACAAAGCCAATTGACTATGGTTGGCCATGGGAAATAACATTGCATGAGACCATTTTTGGAAGGCTTTGATGACTGGAGAGTACAGTGAAATGTAGTTCTCCATGAGCACACCATCCTCTGATATCAATACTAGAAGGGGCATTGGAAATTAACTTTCTCGGTATTCTTAGTGCATCAAGGCATGAATGCTGAAGGTCTCTCTACTGCTTTTCATCCTTTGGATATTGAGAGACTGAGAGAGATTCCAAGTCAATTTGGTGTTGTAACCCTTCTATAATCTTGACATGATTTTCATACTCATCATAAGATAATATTTTCGTTTTCAACTGACAATGAGATTCCCATATGTTGAGATGGATATCATGAATTCCATCTTCTGTCAAAATCTCTGTAATATCATACTGAGAGTCGGCCAAAGGCCAAAACATAACTGGAACTTCACCTTTCGCCAGTTATTTTCTCATATTCAGCATTTCTTCTTTATCATTAAATGAAGATTCTTCTACCTGATTAGACTATAGTTGGTGCTTCCTTGTTTCTTCATCGGATTCAACAATATTGGTAGAGAATTAACTGATCAAATTAGAAGATGAATGACCCAGGGGAGGTTTGAAGAATGACCTACACCCCATGCTATCTTCTGATTGAGAAAGTAATTCACCTGCTAGCGGTAAAGCATCATACACGACTGGCTTCACATTTTTAAGTGCCTCAAGATAAGAGTTCTTTCTCATCACTACATTGTCTTTGGAATAACTTTCTAGACAATGTGAATTACTACTGAGGAGAGTACTTTCGCAGCTAAATTCATCATCATGGGGAGGACCATCATGGTGGGTTACAACAAAAGATGAAACATTTTGGTCATTGGTCTTCTAACCACACAGAGGGTTCTTGTGGTTCTCATCTGAAGATGAAACATTGAGATCGACCGAACTGTCATGAATCAAGACTTAATGATGAAGTGTCTGATGAAGACCTTAGGAATTAATGTTCCCACTATTGGGAACTGAGAGAGTAGAAACTTGAGTTGCAACAGATAATTGTATGAGTGCGTCAAGAACTCCAGCATCGATTAAGGCCTTATTACAGATTGGCCCTTGATTTCTTGACTGTGTTGGATGGGTCTTCTTCTTAGATGCCTTCTTACTCAATTTTGGAACCACTTGTTGATGAAAGTGGTTATTATGGGAAGGTTTATGTTCCTACTTAGGAGAAATGATCATGTTAGGCTGATTATATCCGCTCAAATCAGGTGTATGTGCGTGACTTGGTTGTCCATATGATATGGGGGAGTAGCCCCACAACCCTCATGGACTAGAACAGAGGTGTGTGTCTATTTTGGAGTGAACTATTGATCTGTCACACCACTAGTAGGGATAGATTTAGGTGTCTTTCCCTGAGATACTGGTGAAGCTATTATAATATCCTGGCAGGCATCCAGAATATGAGCAGGGATTGGCTTCTGCTCTTTCACCTTTTATAGAATAAGCTTGGTGACTTCAACTGTCGGAACGGGGATATACGTCCATTCCATGATTGGAGTAGGTGTATGTGTCTGATCATTTCCTCCTTTTCCTGTCTGTGAATTCTGACAGTACTCAAGTGTAGGGGCAGAGAGTTGTGTCTACCTCATGTTTGTCGTCGGATCTTTCCGACTGACTTCTCCGAGTGCTACCAAACGAGACTGTTGGTAGGATTTATCAATACTAGTAGGTGTATGTGTTTGCGGATTGCACTCCACCAAACATGGTTGACGAGCTTCCTTCAATACTGAAAAACAAGGCTGCTGGCAGGATTGATGAGTGTAAGCAGGTGTATGTGCATGTTTACTAGTTGTCAACACATTGTGTTGGTGGGTTTCATCATATGTAGTCAGATGAGCCTACTGAATAGTTGATTATTTATAAACAGGTGTATGTTTTTGTCAATAGTATTCAGCCGGAATTGCCTGGCAGGATTGGCGTGCTGCTGCCAGACGTGTCTGCTGGACAGCGGAATTAAAACAGACGGTTGTGTGTGCTCGTTCATTACTTGCCACCAAGTTAGGTTGGTGGAATTCTCTGGAGATGGAAGAGATGAGAACCTTCTCACTGTTTACCGAATTACGCCTCTGGTGGTTCGTCTTGCCTGCTCGGGTTCAAGGAACCTGAGCCAAATGCCTGGAGATGATACCCACATAATGTTGAGTGTGCACTGCCGCATGAGTCTGGCGGAAATTTTTGATGGGAGTCCTCGGGAAGGACTCTTATCTCCTTGAATTAAGGCCCCGAGGGACCTTCTCATTCACCTCCCCAGAATATGGGAGTGAATGGTGATTGTGTTCCAGGGATAACGACCCGAAACAGTTGGAGACGGTGGTTGGCACCACCTGCTTCTTGATCGTTGGTCATCGCTGTCTGGATGACTAGAATGAATTATTGACTCGGAGGGCCTGTCTAGCGGCCTACAGAGTCGGAATAGTATCATTTTGATGGTACTTCTTAACCGGTGCATTTGATACCCAGCATTGAAGACACTGAGTAGGTGATTTTTTCCTCAGAGCGGATGACGATCCAGCCGGAGTAGTAGCATAGGCATTCACAACAGAAGTATTCACGGGCGTGAACTTAAGAGAATACATTTCTGTAACACAGAAGATCTTAGAAAAGAGTGTCTGTTTGATATAACAGACGTAATCAAGATAAGTTCGGCCACTACATCTTTTGGATAAGCACATATGTTATTGAATGTCTTGTTGGCCCTCTCATTGAGTTTAAATAGGGGCCTAACAAATAAGGAAAACATCATTTCAACTTGGTTAAGGATTCACATCAGGTTCACCATTTTTTGTTTCCTCTAGAATTGGGGATGACCTTGTTGATTGAAGGTTCAAACATTCCAATCGGTTTCTAATGGGTTTATTTGTAGAACCGGAAACATACAATGATTCCATATCCATTTGGACCTAATTTCCAAAGGTAGGTACTCATTAGTTGGGAACTGATGAGGCTTAGTAATTTTCATTGGTTGAGAGGATGAGAGGTTGGACTCATCACACCTTTTTGAGGGGAGTTATTGTCTACTCTAGGACTCTCTTTATATATTTAAGTTATTTTCCTGAATCCTTATTAAATTACCAAATATAAAATGATATTTCCTTTAGATCTAACAATAAATGATTGTTATGTAAGAAATTTAGAGAATATTATATATTTATTTGAGGTTATTCATCGATAGAGAATCATTTGTATTTATTAGAGATTATTAGTCAATGGTATCCTTTAATACATTGTATAAAAGTCTGTTGGTCATTATGATGACCATACTGGCTTTAAATCCACTCAGTGGGGAACTTGAAGTTTATTGTCATTCAGAAGGACCTGGATTATTTCAGATTTGGGATCGTACCCGTAGATGGGCTACCTACGTATCCTTTATTTAGAAAAGGAATCAGAACTCATGTAGTTTGAGTATGGGAGTGTGAGGTTTATGTATGATCGAAACCTCAAAGAGAGATGTCATAATTACTTTTATACTCTAAGCTCACGTGATTCATGTTCAGTGTGAGAAACAAGAGGTATTGGTTAAACCAGACAATTATTCCACAAAAGATGAAATCATAAGAAATGATGTGGGGATTATGTATGTATGACTGCCCGAATAGAGAGAGATTGGGACTTATTTCAAAGAAGAAGTATGGGAACAGGGTCCATAAAGGTATATGTAATTTATGGAGATTTGGATACTATAAATTAGGGCTTACTCTTAAAGAATATTCCCCAATTAAGAGGGGACTTATGATTGGATTTTACTCCTGAGAAGGAAGACCAGATCAAAAGTAAATTAAGAATGGTTAAGAGAAATTAAGACAGGGGATTGCTCCTAAGGAGGATGCCCATGTTAAAGGAATTTTAGAATTAAGGGACTTGGGGCTTACTCCTAAGGAGGATTCCTATATTTGAGACTCGGGCTTACTCCTGAAAAGGAAGAACATATTTGAGAAATTATGGTTGGGGCTTACTCCTAAGGAGGATGCCCAGATTTGGGAACTTTGAGACTGGGGCTTACTCATGAAAAGGAAGTCGAGGTTAATAGAATTATGACTTTGGCTTACTCCTAAAGAGCATTCCCAGATTAGGGGACTTTCGGATTACTCCTAAGGAGGATGCCCATATTTGAGACTGGGGATTACTCCTGAAAAGGAAGGCCATATTTGAGAATGGGTCTTACTTCTAAAGAGGATGCCTAGATTAGGGGATTTGGGGCTTACTCCTAATAAGGATGCCCATATTAGGGGATTTGGGGCATACTCCTAAGGATGATGCCCATATTAGGAGATTTGGGGATTACTCCTAATGAGGATGCCCATATTTGAGACTAGGGCTTACTCATAAGGAGGATGTCCAGGTTAAGGGACTTGGGGCTTACTCCTATGGAGGATGCCCAAATTAATGAGAACTTGGACTGAGGTTTACACCTAAAAAGGAGGCCCATATTAAGGATTATCTAATCTTAAAGGATGAGGTTTAATGAATGAAATATCTAATCTTAGTGACATAAAGATATGAAAATCACTAGGTTTTAAGAGTTGTTCCACAGAATTCCTTTCAGATAATGAAGAAACTATGGAAATCATGCCATGAATGGATTTGGAGAGAGTTTTGAAGGCTTAATCTTAAAGAGGAGAGGTGGATAGGAATAATAGAGGTGAAATAGGTAGGAGGGGCACCCAAAAAAGGAGGGACACGCAAGTCCTTCTTGGGTGTGCAAGTCTTGCTTGGGCGCGCAAGTCCTACTTGGGCACGCATGTACTGGTCGCATAGGTATACATGCGCGGCACATGGGAACTTGCGCGATGGTCAACCCGTGGGTTAATACTTGGGCGAGGCTTGGCTCAACCCCTTAGTACTATCACTAGAGGCTTCTAGAAGAGTGGCGCGTCAGTTTTGTTGAAATGGTAAGGCGGCGCGCAAGTGTGGAAACTTCCCTTAAGGGCTGTCCACCTAGGCACGCAAGTGTTGATGATTTTCCTCACTTAGGACTTACTACCCCTCTTTAGATCTTCCGTTCTAGGTATGAAATTATCTTAGAAGTGTTTGAAAGCTTTGAGAAGAGACTAGGGCACCAGGAGCTCAAATCTGAGTTTCTGTAATTTTTCCCCTTTAAATGGGGGGCCCACTAAGGGTATTTATATGCTGCTGAAGTCCCCGGGCAGAAATCAAATAGGGCTTTCAAGTCACCTGCGTGCCCAAAAGGTGGCATGCTTGTATACTTGCGTGACCTTGAGGAAAATTGTGCAACCCAAGTGGGAAGGAATCCTTCTTCATGCCTTTTTCTATTTTTGAGGTTTCTTCAAATGATGAATCACTTTGGATTAAGGTATTTCTCTTTTTCAGTCGTTAGACTCGGTGACGAAAAGGAGCATCAACAATATATTTCATCTCTAGATAAACTTTCTTGGTTGTATGTTAAAGAGATATTCAAGTTTCATGGAGTTCCCCTCTACATTATATCAGATTGTGATCTCATGTTTACTTCTAACTTTTGGAAAGGCCTTCAGAAGTTGTTGGGTACTGAATTAAATTTTAGTAAAGATTTTCATCCTCAATAAGATGGGTAGTCAGAACAAATAATTCAGACCTTGGAGGATATGATATGTGCTTTCTCAATGGATTACTAGGGAAGTTGGGACCAATATCTGTCTTTGGATGAATTTTCTAATAATAACAGTTTTCATTCCAGTATATAGATGGATCTGTTTGAAGCATTATATGGAAATCTCTGTTGAAATGCATATTTTTTGGATGAAGTTGTTGAAAGGAAACTGATAGGACCAGAATTGGTAGAAGATATGGTAGAAAAAGTTTAGTTGATTTAGAAGCACATTAGAATAGCTCAGAGAAAGCAGAAACGTTATGTAGACAACCGGAGGAGAGATCATTATTTTGAGGTAGGTGATCATGTTTTCTCAAAGTGTTTCCATGGAAACGTGTGATATGTTTTGGTAAGAAAGGAAAGTTGAGTCTGAGGTTTAATATACCTTATGAAATCTGGGAAAAATTTAGATCAGTTGCATACAGAGTGGATTTACCTCCAATTTTATCCCAGGTACACAATGATTTTCTTGTTTCAATGTTGAGAATGTATTTTCCAGATCCATCTCATGTTTTGATCCCATAGGTATTTCAATTGGAATATAATCTCTCTTATGAGGAACAACCAGTCTAGATTCTTGACCAAAGAGAGAACGTGTTGCGGAATAAGGTAATTAATCAGGTAACGGTTTTGTGGAAAAACCATATGGTTGAAGAGGAAACATGGGAAGATGAAAATTCTATGAGGTATAAGTACCCATGTTTATTTGATAAGTTAATAAAATTACGAGGATGAAATTTCCAAAAGGGGGGAAGGATGTAACATCCTCAGTAAATAAAGAATATAACTTTACATATTTATTAATATTTTTGAATTAAATATTAATTTTACTTTAAAAAGGGATGGTATGTTTGATGGCATACCCGATACATAGAAATGGGTTTCTTTGAAATCTTACGTTGCAAACTAATAATATAATATTATTATTTTAAATGGTAGTTAACGTATAACCGATGTATTGGCAGTAATGGAAACTAATAACTACAATATGAATATATATGTTTGTTAAATATTTTTTTACATTTATCCAATAAAATCTAGAGGCTTAAAATGTTAATGAATCTAATTTTAACAATAAATACTCTAATATTCTTTAAAAGGCCGATTTAACTCCTTTTGATGGAGAACCATATTTAAATATATTTTTGGTCAATTTTATATGTTCTATTTTAAAAAATAAAATTCTTCTTTAGAATTGGGATGTGAAAATTTATTTTGGGTAAAATTTTTCTATTTTTCTGATAAAATTCATTTTTGATGAATAGTGAAAAATATTGTATTTTAATTCAAAATTACCTTTTAATATGATTTATTTATATGGATGTATTATCTTTTCAAATGGTTTTTAAAGTGTAATTAGATTATATTTTGAAAATTTGATCCAATTTTTCTCATTGGAAGTAATTTCACTTTGAAATTGGACATAAACCAGTGTAAATCTTTTGATAGTTATTATTTCTTCAAAACACATTTTTTGTTTTGAAAGCGGGAATTAATTTTAAATTAATTTCTGCCACTTCTTTGTTTTGAATATGGAAAAATGGATTCCATTTTTAGAAACATGAGGTCCAAATTTTTTTAAATAGGTAAATTTTATTTTTAGACATTTTTAATATTTACTTCAGAAAAAAGTTTATTTAGCATGGTTAGAGGGTAAATTTGGAAAATAAGGGCAACAAAATATTAATATTATAATATTAAATTACCCTAACATAAGTCCTAAACCAATTTTTTGATTCATGTCTGACCATGGGCATCATTGGTTCGATTTTGGGACCCCAAAGAGCCACACTGGAGTAATAATGGTACATTATATAAATTAATTTAAATTAAAGATAAAAATGACATAAACAATTGTCTTTTAGTAAATAAATTTTTACATGGGGTTATATAAGTTATCTCTTAGACTATAAATATTAATTTTAATGATTAAAACATTTCCTAAATCATGGTATTTTTTTATAATTCTTATAAATCAAATAAATAAAATTATTTATGACACAACAATGATGCAGTGTTTACCTCATTAATGAATGATTTAAATAAATAAGTTTCTAAATATTAAAATAATATCCAAAACCAGTCCAATTCTTATTGGATGATTTTATTTCAACCATTAGTCATCTTATCATAAACTTTAATAAGGTTTTGATCTTTAGAAAATGAATATCATTATATAATAAAATTATATTTTCCCACTTTTCTGGAGAGCACCCCTCCCCCTTATAAAAAGCCCTAAATTCTAACCCATTACTCACACCTCTCAAGCCCCTTGGATCTTCCACCACCTACCAAATTAAGCTCACTAAATCCCTCTATTAATTTTATAGTCCTTACCTTGGGCATAAGACACTTCATGTAAACCTTTTGGTTCAAACTGAAGGGAGATGCCAAATTTAAAGGTAACGTCTTCCCTTAAGTTCTTTTCATTTATTTTACCTCTCCAACCCCCTAAAATATTTTTATGCCTTTATTTTATAAAAAAACCAGTATCCTAAATATACTAGGTTGGTTTTATGATAATTATTTGAACTACACTTACACACACCTCCGTCTAATGGGTAAATAACATACTATTTCTATGGACGGCGAACTAACGCCTCACGAAATGACGATTGTTCAATTATCTCCTACCGCCTCTCATGGTTTCCATTATGATGGAAATTTATTTATATGTGATCTATATTATGTTTATTTTATCTTTATGATTTTATATTTTTCATTTATATCATACTTTTATGGTTTCCATTATGGGTAAATGTGATAATTTCATTTGAGGAAGTGTGGACTACCGCCCCCTCAAAGTGATATGAATCGTTAATTCCATACGTGGGATGTATAAAGGATAGAGTTAATGAAATTATATATGATATTATACTTTAATTATAATATACCTATGTATAATTAAGGTTTAATTAAACTAAAATATGAAATATAAATGAATGTATCGTTCATGCGTACGTACAGCTTACCATCTCCATGAACGGTGCATTTCATTTATTATCTCCAAATGTTTTGTACTATTATAAATGAATATATATAATGGATATATATGATATATATGATATCTAAATCATTAATATAATTATATTTATAATGTACTTTTGACCACATGAACAACTTGTAATTATAAGAAGTTCATTTTTGACTCAATTACCAAATATCGACAAAACGACCATTGTTAACTTAAATGATTGCATAATTCTTGTAACATGGTAATAATTGATATAAAAGGAATAATAAACTTTAAAATTATCTTAATAAAGTATAAATTAACTTTAGTTTATTATTAAGGAGATTAAAGAAAGAACGGGTATAGTTAGACAAGAGGTAAGTGAACTTCTTAACCCAGTTTCCATTCTTTGGGTTAAACTTATACTTTTTTATTATTCCAAACTATGATTATGTGAGATATAACTTTTGATATCCTATATTGTATTTATAATTTCTTTATGTGTAATTAAAATGAATACACATAATTGGTTTATTTTATTTACAAAATTATCTTTGTCAGGGACTTCATCTCAATCTCCTTTCATTGAGGCATATTTTTCTTTATACACGACTTTATTTTATATGGTGTATAAAAACCATTGAATTTTATTTTCATTAAAAGGGAATATTTTTTCTACGAAGCATTTTACTAAACAAAAAAATTATTTTTTTAACATTTATGGCGACAATGACCTCTCCTTCACCGTAATCGTTAGTTGGCTTCCTCTATAAGACTTAATGTTTTTTAAGGAAAAGAAATACCTTATTCTGTTTTTTTGGTGTTTTGGTATTGAAAATGGTTTTTGAAATGGATTGATTATTTCAATAACTAGAAATGATTTCTTGTGATTGAAAATGAAATGTTATTAGTGAAATTTTTATATTTTAAATATTTTATGTGTTATGGTTTTATTATGGTACTTGGACATTTTATGGGTAGTTACGTGTTAAACCCAATGACGGGTGGTGTTGTGACAAACCAGGACGAGTGGTTACGTTATAAACTCTAATTCATTGGTTATGGAATTCGTTTGTATGGCTATTACATTTAGTGAAATTTGTGGAAGTTGACCATATGGTTATTCCATTTAAGTATGTTTATGTCCCAAGTTACCTATATATGTTATGTGTTCTTTCTATGGGTTCTTATGGTAATATTTTTGTTACAAAAGGGTATTTCATTGTCTTTTATTCATTGAAGAGTATTTTATACTTAATACAGGTGAAAATTATTACTTATGATAAAGTATTCATGGTTTACTTTTTGTTTTGTAAAACTGACATTTCTCTTTCTTTGTGTATCCATTATGGAGCTTTTTGTTCTCATCCAATGTTTTTGAAATGTTTTTCACATGAAAAAAGTGGAATAAGGTAAACAATGGGATCATGTAAAATTCATGTTATCTAAAACATGGAAATAGACATGGATCTTTTTTTCAAGAGTTTTTATTTTATGAAAAAAATGGAAACTGAGTAGAAGTGTCTAATTTTTAAATCTTGAAATTTAATGTAATAGTTATGTCCTAACTCTATAAAACTCTAAACCTGAAAAGATCCTCAATGTGAATTATTCATTTTATTTGAGATTATGTAATGTTTTAAGGTTGGGTCTTTATAGTTGGTATCAGAGGTCGGTTTAGACAAATTTAGGAGTTAGAATATTGTTAAATTAATGTCATAAATCAATCTATGGTAAGATTGAAATGATATAGAATTTACATATTACCATGTTTCTTTGGTTGAGAACTTTCTTTGTTAATAATGGTTTTTTGTAAATGAGACATTACAAATGTGTTGGGAAGGAATACATAGGGAAATTACCTTCCAAATTAGCATCCTGTGAAGGTCGGAATCAAAATTGAACAGTTTGATACAGTGATGGATCAGTTGACTCAGGTGATAACTGGTGGTTTTCTTTATAGATAATATTTTGGTTTATTATAAAGGTAAATAGGAGCATGAATTCCATTTAAGGGTTATCTTGAAAACCTTAAAATAAACTAAACTGTATGGAAAATTCAGAAAGTGTGAGTTTTGGTTACCAAAAATTTCTTTCCTGGGTCACATTGTTTCAAAAAATGGCATAACTATTGATCCTACTTAAACAAAATTTGGTGAATAATGGCCAAGACCTGAAAATACAATAGATATCCATAGTTTTCTTGGTTTGGCAGGTTATTACTGGAGGTTTGTTGATAGTTTCTCATGGTTATCTAGTCCAATGACTAAATTATCTCGAAAAAGTGTTAAGTTCATCTGGAAAAAATAATGCGATGACTGTTTTCTGGAATTGAAAAGAAGATTGGTGAATGCTCTAGTTTTGGAACTAACTTCTAGATATGGTGAATTTTTTATCTATAGTGATTCTTCATTGAAATGATGTGGTTGTGTCCTTATAAAAAATGATTAGGTAATTTCTTATGCTTCATGTTAGTTTAAACCTAATGAGTTAAATTACCCTACACATGATTTGGAATTATCTGCTGTTGTTTTTGCTTTAAAATATTGGGGGGATCATCTGTATAGAGTAAAATGTGAAATATATACTGACCAAAAAAAATTAATGTATATATTCACTTAAACATTATTGAACATGAGAAAGTGGAGATGGATAGAATTAATCAAGGATTATGATTTCATGATTCATTAGCATCTAGGAAAGGAAAATAAAGTGCCTAATTCTTAGAGTCGAAAAAGTAATTCTACATTAACCATGCTACGTTTGGAATGAGATCCTTTGGTTTTTGACTTTATGAACTTTGGAATAGAAGTTTTTGGTCCAAGAAATTCCTCTGTTTTGTTTTAGGTGTCAGTGAAATCATCTCTCTGAGAAAAAATTATGCAAGCACAGAAGTAAGATAGTGAGTTGCTGAAAAAGGTACAGTTGGTTCAGAATTTTATGTTGCCTAATTTTAACATTGATAATGATTGTATTTTGAGACTTGGAAGGAGATTATCTGTTCCTTTTGATTCACAGTTCAAGAATGAGTTATTATGTGAAGATCATAGTTCTCCATTCTCAATTCATCCATACAGTACTAATATGTACATAGATCTTCGGGAGTATTACCGGTGGGTTGCAATGAAAAAAGATATTGCTGATTTTACTGTGAAGTGTTTGAATTGTCCACAGGTTAAATTAGAGTGGAAATTACCAAAAGGGTTTTTCATCCTTTACCCATTCAAGAGTGGAAATAGAAAAATATATCCCTGGA
Source organism: Viscum album (assembly GCA_963277665.1). Lineage (NCBI taxonomy): Eukaryota > Viridiplantae > Streptophyta > Magnoliopsida > Santalales > Viscaceae > Viscum > Viscum album. Next base: position 1,551,969,018 of record OY728129.1, read on the forward strand.
CATCGTAGTGGGATTATCGATGACATCTCTAGGTAATAATTAATTCTGGGTTATTGTCAATTGGTTGACTAAATCTGTTCATTTAGTTCCTATTAGAGATACTTTATCTCTAGATAAACATTCTCAGTTGTATGTTAAAGAGATATTATGGTTGCATGGAGTTACCCTCTCCATTGTATCTGATCGTGATCTCATATTTACTTCTATCTTTTGGAAAGGCCTTTAGAAGTCATTGGGTACTGAATTAAATTTTAGTACAGCTTTTCATCCTCAATCAGATGGGCAGTTAGAACAAACAATTCAGAACATAGAGGATATGCTACGTGATTTTTCGATGGATTACTAAGGAAGTTGGGACAAACATTTTTCTTTGGTTGAATTTTCTTATAATAACAGTTTTCATTCCAGTATATATATGGCTCTGTTTGAGGAATTATATGGAAAGTGGTGTCAAACTCCATCTTTTTGGGATGAAGTAGTTGAAAGGAAACTGATGGGACCAGAATTGGTAGAAGATATGGAAGAAAAGGTTTAGTTGATTCAGAAGCACATGAGAACAACTCAGACCAGGAAGAAAAGTTATGCGGATAACCAGGGGAAATATCTTTCTTTTGAGGTAGGTGATCATGTCTTTCGCAAAGTTTCTCCATGAAAATGTGGGATGTGTTTTTGTAAAAAAGGAAAGTTGAGTCTGAGGTTCATTAGACTATATGAAATCCTGAATAAAGTTGGATCAATTGCCTACATAGTGGCTTCACATCAATGTTTATCCCAGGTACACAATTTTTTTTCTTATTTCAACATTGAGAATGTTTTTTCCATATCCATCACATGTTTTGAGCCTAGAGGTATTTCAGTTGGAAGAGAATCTATCTTATGAGGAACAAATAGTCTATATTCCTCACCGAAGATAGGAAGTGTTGTAGAATAAGGTAATTCATCAGGTAAAGGTTTTGTGGAAAAACCATATGGATGAAGAGGAAATGTGAAAATATGAAAATTCTATAAGGGATAAGTACCTACATTTATTTGATAAGTGAATAAAATTGTGAGGATGCAATTTCCAAAAGGGGGGAAGGATGTAACATCCCAGGTAAATAAAAAATGTGACATTTCATATTTATTAATATTTCTGAATTAAATATTAATTTTATTTTTGAAAAGGGATGTTATGTTTGATGGCGTACCTGATACGCAACAATGGGTTTCTTTTAATTCTTACATTGCACACTAGTAATATAATGTTATTATTTTAAATTGTAGTTAACGCCTAGTCATTCTATTGAAGGGAATGGTCAGAACTAACTACAATATGAATATACATGTTTGTTAAATATTTTTTTTACATTTATCCAATAAAAGTAAGAGGCTTCAAATGTGAATGAATCTAATTTTAAGCATAAATGCTATAATATTCTATAAAAGTTTTATTTAACGCCTCTTGATAGAGAACCGCATTTAAATCTAGATTTGGTCACTTTTATATTTTCTATTTTACAAAATAAAATTCTATTTTAGAATTGGGAAATCAAAATTTACTTTGGGTAAAATTTTGGTATTTTTCTGATAAAATTCAATTTTTAATGAATAGTGAAAATATTGTATTTCAATTAAAAAATTCTTTTTAATATAATGTATTTATATGGTTATATTATATTTTTAAAATGTTTTAAAATATAATTATAATATATTTCTACCATTTTATCCAATGTTGGTCATTAGAAGTAATTTCACTTTGAAATTGAACATAAATAACTATTAATCTTTTGATAATTATTATTTCTTAAAAACACACTTTTGGTTTTGACCGTGGGAATGAATATATATTAATTTATGCCACTTCTATGTTTTGAATTTGAAAAAATGGATTCCATATTTGGAATTAGGATGTCCAAGTTGTGTAAATAGGTGAGTTTTATTTTTAGACATTATGAATATTTACATCAATAAAAAAATTCCATGGTTAAAGGGTAAATATGGAAAACAAGGGTAACAAAATATTATTATAATAATATTAAAATACCCTAACATGTATACTAATCCTATTTATTTATTTATTTCTGACCATCGGAATCCTTGGGTCGATTGTGGGACACCATGGAGCAACATGGGAGTAATAATGTCACATTATATTAATTAATTTAATGTAAAGACAAAAATGATATAAACAAATATCTTTTCAGAAATCAATTTTTACATGGGGTTATATAAGTTATCTCTTCGACTATAAAAATTAATTTGAAATCTAAATATATTTCCTACATCATTGTAATTTTTTATCTTTTTTAGACATTAAATAAATAAAATTATTTATGACATAATAATGATGTAGTGTTTACATCATTAATGAATTATTTAAATAAATAAGATTATAAAGATTAAAATAATATCCAAAACCTATCCAATTATTATTTAATGATTTTATTTAGAACATTTTTCTTTTAATAAGTTTTGTACCTTTAGAAACCAGAAATCATTATATAATAAAATAATATTTTCCCACTTTCATAAAGAGCCCATCCCCCCCTTATAAAATTCCCTCGATTATAACATATTACTCACACCTCTCAATCCTTTTGGATCGTCCAAACTCTGCTCAGTTAAGCTCCCTACATCCCTCTCTTCCTCCTAGAAGCCATAACTTAGGAACAAGGCACTTCAAGTATACCTTTTGGTTCAAACAATAGGGAGATACCCAATTTAAAGGTAACATCTTCTCTTAAGTTATTTTCTTTTATTTTACCTCTCCAACCACCTAAATTATTTTTATTCCTATATTTTATAACAAAACCTATATAATAAATATACTAGGTCATTTTATGATAAGGATTCTAACTACCCTTACACACACCTCCGTATAATAGGTAAAGAACATATTGTTTCTGTGGATGATGAACTAACGCCTCACGAAAGGATGATTGTTCAATTATTTCCTACCTCCTCTCATAGTGTGTGAGTTATTATGGTGTGATGCACTCAGCATTTTCATGGTTCTTTTTCGGGGTGGTATTGATGATGGACGGTCCAAGGATGGTTTCGTGGCTTCGCGGTGTCGGTATGGCCCTGCCCTTGGTGCTTGCTTGTCTCCCACTTTGTAACACCCCAAGCTTCCACGGTACGTTTCCCTTCGAATAATGTGATAGCGTGTGTTGTACGCAACCTCGAGTTCTAACACACACCACAACTAATTAAACTAGCCGTTGTGAATAGTAATACCTACTTTTTGAAATCATATATATTTTATATTTCAAAATGGACTTCATTTTTGGATTCGGAATATCGAAATTAGCCTAGGGTGAAATTTTGGTACTTTTCGGATAACTTTTATATTTTGATGAATAGTGAAAATTACTAAATTTTAATTAAAAACAACTTTTTTAATCAAAATAATTAATATTGATAAATTATGAATTTGAGTGGTTTTAAAGTATATTTAGAATATATTTTTACCATTTAATTTAATGTTTGTCATTGGACATAATTTCACAATTAAACCAGACATAAACAAGTGTCCATCTTTTGATAGTTATTATCTCTTAAAAACACGCTTTTTATTTTAACAACAGGAATTAATTTTAAATTAATTTCTGCCACTTCTGTGTTTTGAATTTGGAAAAATTGATTACATATTTGGAATCAGGATGTCCAAATTATGTAAATAGGTAACTTTTATTTTTACACATTTTGAATAATTACTGCGGTAAATATTTTATTTACCATGGCTAAAGGGTAAATTCGGTAAATAAGGGTTAAAAAATAATATTATAATAATACAAAATTACCCTAAAACGTGTCCTAACCTTATTGGTGGACCCATACCCGACCATGGGCATCCTTGGGTCGATTTGGGGACCCCTTGGAGCCACTTGTATTTGGTAGGGACACATTATATTAATAAAGTTAAAATAAAAATAAAAATGGCATAAGCTTACATCTTTTAGAAGAACAATTTTTACATAGGGTTATACATGTTGGATTTTCGATTATAAATATTCATTAGAAAGATAAAAATATTTCCTACATAATGATATTTTATTTATAATTTTTAGACATCAAATAAGTTAAATAATTAATGACACAATAATGATACAATGTTTACCTCATTAATAAATCATTTAAATAAATAAGATTATAGTGAATAAAATATTATCTAAAACCTGTCCAATTCTTATTGGTTGATTTTATTTAGAATATGAGTCATCTTATATTCGACCTCAATGATTTTTGGACCATTATAAACCGAATATAATTATATTATAAAGTAATACTTTCACTCTTTCCTAAAGAGCCCCTCCTCTCCCTTATAAAAGGAGATCACTTCTACTCATTCCTCACACCTCTCAAGCCACTTGTCTCGTCCAAACCCTGCCCAAATAAGCTCCCCACATCCCTCTCCTCCTCCTTGAAGCTTCCTCTTAGGCAGAGAGAATTTCAAGAAGTCCTTTGGTTCCAACCAAAGTGAGTTACCTAAATTAAAGGTAATGATTTCTCATAAATTATTTTCATTTATTTTGCTTCTCCAACCCCCAAACTCTTTTTATTTCCTTTCTTTTGTAACAACAAAAGTATCCTCAATATACTAGGATGTTTTTATAAGAAGGATTCGAACTACACATACACACACCTCCATCTAATGGATGGTGAACATAATGTTTCTTTGAATGGAAAACTAACGCCTCACGAAACGATGATTGTTCAAATACATCTTACCGCCTCTCATGGTGGCCATTATGATGGCACTATAATTAAGTGTGATATTAATGATACATATTTTATATATAATCTTCTGTAATTCCATTTTATTTCATACCATTATTCGTTTCATGTTGTATATACATACGATAATTTCATTTGAGGAAGTGCGGACTACCGCCCCCTTAAAATGATATGACTCGTTCATACCACCCATGGAACATATAAAGAATGGTGTTAATGAACATAAGTAACATATATAAAATATTATATTATACTGGAATAATAATATCCATATGTATCATTTGGATACAATTCTTTTAAAATCAAAAATTAAATTGAAGTAGTGTCCGTGCGTACGTACGGACTACCGTCTCCACGAACACGGTGAGATCCATCCTCCATCGTATCCATTCAAGTATTATTCTCATTCTAGGGTTAAAAATAATGTTAATATCATTATGATTATGAATAATATATAATCTATCCATTACAAACATGTCTTACGTAACCAATCATTTAAGAAGAACGAATCGATTATCACTCGAAACGACGATAATACTAAGATATTATTAATAAAGCAATGTTAAAAGATCATATATGATATCATATTGATGTATATGATTATTGTATAATTTAATAACAATGTTTTAATTATTATACAGGACATTAACATACCATCAACTAAGGGAAAGTTCAAGGTAAGGGATTCTCTTATCTCACTTTCAATTCTGTGAGATTTCCATTGTTCGCCACTAAATTATTGAAAGTGGTGTATTGTGTACGGCCATTTGATATATATTATCATGATTCTATTTATATTCATGTTATTCTGTAAATAATTTGGTGGTTATTAACTTTTGTCCATACGACTCAGTTGATTAATGTGGTAAGGGGTTTCTTATCTCACTTTTAATTTCGTGAGATTTCCATTATTCACCACTTAATTATTGCATGTGGGGTATGTGTACTGCCCATGATTGCATCCATTGTGTATTATAATTTAATTTATGGGTATTTACATCATCAGGGTATGATACTTCTTTCATGGGTGTATGTTTCGTAAGTTACCTAATCGATAAGGGAATTTTAAATTTCAATTTCCACTCATTTGGATTTACACATATTTCATTGATTATATTACCCCAAGATTATGTGTGGAATCACTATTCATTTTATTATGTCATAATTTCCACTCCCCTTCCTGTTGATATAAGTTTGATACACATAATCACTCCATTGGTAATTCTCAAGTCATTGATATGAATTTGATAAGAGTAATTTTAACTCATTCTCCATTTGTTGAGTTAAACATCCAATTCGTTGGTATTGTTTTTACAAGAATATCTGTGAATGTCCTTTGATTGTTTTACACTGAATATCCAATCATATTTAGTGTATTTATATTTGTCACACATAATTATGTCATTGATTTATCCTTAACCTAAGGATACAACCTTTATGAGAGATTTCATCTCAATTTACATTCCATTGAGACTTCTTTGAGGATATACACCAAATCACTTTTATGTGGTGTATATAATGTACTTTGACATAGAATATCATGATTACTTTTATTCTAATGATATTAAAAAGTTTTGATTACCTCAATTATTTGTATTCAAGTGTCTCTTTTGGTTATAATCTCTAACTAAAATACCATTTTTAAATGTTTTAAAGACTTATTCATCTAAACCTTTCTCATTAATGTCCATGTTTTAAAAATGGTTTTAAGGATTTATTTATATGGACATTAAAGTTTAGAAATCAAAACTCCTTTTAAAAAGTTTCAAAGTGGTATGGGACACTTTGATTCAAAAATCTACTTTTAAATGGCTTCTTGACAAATAGTGTGACTTTCAAATGTTTTCAAGAAAAGGGGGATATTTCTCTCAAATAGTTTTGATGATTATCTATGTCAACATCCTTCATTATTCTTGATTGAGGTTAATGTGATACAATACAATCTTCCATATTGTATCGAATGAGTTATGTTTGACTGTGGATGTGTTGTTTTTATACCATTCATGGTTTGTGGTAAAAGTATTGACATTTCGTATGCTAGTTTTAATACGAATTTTTATGTTATGTTTAAAAATGTTCATATGAGGAATGAATTGGACTTAATAAGTGACGGGTGGAGCCCGCTATAGATCCTCGATGCATCGGTAGTTCTCATGAGACAAACTAGTGTCTTGGCACAAGGCCTTGGAAAAATCTTATTTGTAGTCTTGGCACGAGGCCTTGGCTATGTGGTTATGATAGTCTGGAATTATGCATTCCAACATTATGAAAGTGGTTATTGATATTGCATGTGATTATTTGATTAGTAGAATATCCATGTGAACAAGTAAGTGGCATTATTTCATTTTACTTTTGCCATACTATGTTGAAGTTCAAGTTTAAAAGGCTTTTGTTTTAGTAATTCATTGCCTTAAATGTTTATGCTTATTTTTGAATGTTCCGCTATATTGTTATCCTTACTGGGCATTTGAGCTCACCCCTTTTCTATGTTTTATTTTTCCCAGGATGTGAAGATGTAAGTTATGAATGACCTGCAGGGATATTATGAGGGGATTATAGTGTGGACTGTGGAAACATTATGTTGTTGTAGTAGTTTTTCATTTTATGATGTAATGTAAAACTTATGAATATATCTAGTGTTTCCAAGGCTACTAAACCAATCGGTCTTTCGAGATTTGATCTTTCTTGTGATCATTCCAATGTTATGTAATAATGCACCGACTCTGGGTAACTGGGGTCGGGGCGTTACAGTTGGTATCAGAGGGAGGTTTAGTACAAACCTTGGAAGCTAGATTTAGATAAACTCTGATTAGAGAACGTAGACCTAAGATGAACTTTGAGGATTAGTATAAAAGAACTTCCTAGAATTTTGGTGTTGTAGAGATATTGTGAGTTTTCCGAGCAATACATCCCTGTCTGGATACGAGCAGGTAGAGGCGGCTCTGGCACAGATGTACCTAGGGGTAAAACCTGAAAACACCGCTTTGAGCTAGACTCGAACGGGAACTGGTGCACGACAACGGGCCTTGCTGCACTCTTGCTTACGACACTCCCGGGGGATATGCTTAGGATAATTTACATTTTCTTTACAAACCAATTTAAGTAATATATACATAAGATGAGAGTAAATGACCTTGGTTAATCCTAATATGTTTCAAATTGAAAATATGGTGACATTTTAATCTCTAAATGATTTTACGACTACTATTACTCACACAATGCTTTCTGGTTTTAGTCAATGGCTGGATTCCAAGGAAGTCATAGTGACATTGAGAATGATGTACAAGGTGGGAACGGTGGTGGCAATGAGCAACAAAATGGAATGTTGATAGGAGTAAAAGATATTGTCTTTATGCCAAATCAGTTTTCCAAAAATATGATCAACAACATATATATTAACCAACTCCCAGACTCAACAAGGAAGAGAAAGGTGATAGATGATAAGAGCTCCAGCAATGGAGACCATGGAGAAAAGAACCCTCAATTTTCATCATGTAGGAAATGTGGAAAGAAACACCCAGGAAAGTGTCTCAATGGGACAACGAAATGTTTTACGTGCGGGAAGGAAGGACATAAAGTGAAGAATTGCCGAAGAAAAATGAAGAGTACTATGTAAGAAGATAAAAATGGTCCCAAGAGTCTATTTACAGTCATTTTCCGTAAATCTAGGGGACCTGGCCATTACCCGAGTGAATGTCCTATTCTATAGGATATTTTCTTGGTCAAAGAAGAAGCTATGTGGAAATAAATGGTTGGAGAAAAATTAGCACTACTTGTTGATGGGTTTACTTTGGAATAATTTTCTCTTGTATTTGTAACCCCGTAGTTTGCCATGTGAGAATGATATTTGAGGAAGAATTGTCTCTTCTCTTGTGGATATAGGTATAAATAACCATTTGGTTTTATATGATCATTGGGGTTTGAGAAAATGATAAGTTATTATAATTTGGGATGGAAATGAAAAGTATGATATAACATTTGTGGTTAAATTATGTTATTTTGAGGAATTTATCTCATTTTGGTAATATTATAAAATATAGTTTTTGAAAAAGGACAACACGTAGACCGTGTGACAACCCGTCGCGTCGAACAAAGCTGTGGGAATCAAACCCACAACCAAAGTGCGATTGGGATTTATCGCCTACCACTGGACTACGTGAAGTCCCTGGTTAGTGTGACTATTTTTTTTGTTAAATGATTTTATTGATCAATAATAAGATGATTTGGGTTCTTATGTCTTATCAAATGAATACCCCTGGTATAGGAAAATGATTTGGTGATTAAGTTGTAAATGTTATTTTGGAAGATGTTCGCTTTGTTGGGAACACTATATTCCCAAGGAAAATAGAATACAATGGGGTTTCATTTGTAGAGTAATGGTGGATTTTTATCTACGTTTGTATTGTTGATTTATAGTGATTTGGGTTATTTATGGAAATGATTAACCTATAACAGAGAATATGTGATAATGTTAATTACTTTTAAGTATGTGACTTTAAGAGTATTTGATGTCATTTGGAGATACAATGTAACATGGGAAACTACATAATCAAATTCTTCTATGTTTTGGGTTTCAGTATTAGTTTGGATTATATTAAAGGATTTTAAGGACAATTGGTTATTGAATGGTATCTATTTAACTTTGGGGTATTGTTGGTTTAATTTTAGAAATTAAGATTAGTGCATATTTATCTCAATGAATATCATTTTGGGGGATCATTAGATCATTCACTAACCATTTTGGTTTTGATTAATCTTCAAAGACAATGTAAATATATGGTTTATCCTGCATGGATCATGTAATTCTATAGAAGTTTATTCTAGCTCTTCCAGTGTGACCAAGTCTTCTTGAATACTCATCATTTAAAAACAAATTGAGTTAGTGGTGGAAATTTATTAAAGAATGAAAATCTACTTAAAATGTAAGTATATCTCATAATGTTCTTAGTCAATATCATAAATGAATTCCTCTTCCTTATGTAATGTAACTTAAAAAAAATGTTGTCCGTTTACTTTCCTACTAGGAGACTAATGGTCGTTTGTCCCAACACAAGTTTGTGGTTTTCTCATTGTTAACATTCTCCTGATCATGATTTCTATCCCTCTCCATTAGAACTTGACACTTAGTTTATCATCCATATCCATGTTTTCTTACATGGAATCCTGGTATGGGTTATCTTGGATGACCCTTATACCTCTCTTTCTTTCTTTTAAAGTGATAGTTTTATTGACTCTTTTTCCGATGTGGGACTTTCCATTATATTCCCAAGCAAAATTTTAAAAATTGCGAGGACGCAATTTATTGAAGGAGGGGAGAATGTAACACCCCAAGCTTCCACGGTACGTTTCCCTTCGAATAATGCGATAGCGTGTGTTGTACGCAACCTCGAGTTCTAACACACACCACAACTAATTAAACTAGCCGTTGTGAATAGTAATACCTACTTTTTGAAATCATATATATTTTATATTTCAAAATGGACTTCATTTTTGGATTTGGAATATCGAAATTAGCCTAGGGTGAAATTTTGGTACTTTTCGGATAACTTTTATATTTTGATTAATAGTGAAAATTACTAAATTTTAATTAAAAACAACTTTTTTAATCAAAATAATTAATACTGCTAAATTATGAATTTGAGTGGTTTTAAAGTATATTTAGAATATATTTTTACCATTTAATTTAATGTTTGTCATTTGACATAATTTCACAATTAAACCAGACATAAACAAGTGTCAATCTTTTGATAGTTATTATCTCTTAAAAACACGCTTTTTATTTTAACAACGGGAATTAATTTTAAATTAATTTCTGCCACTTCTGTGTTTTGAATTTGGAAAAATCGATTACATATTTGGAATCAGGATGTCCAATTTATGTAAATAGGTAACTTTTATTTTTACACATTTTGAATAATTACTGCGGTAAATATTTTATTTACCATGGTTAAAGGGTAAATCCGGTAAATAAGGGTTAACAAATAATATTATAATAATACAAAATTACCCTAAAACGTGTCCTAATCTTATTGGTGGACACATACCCGACCATGGGCATCCTTGGGTCGATTTGGGGACCCCTTGAATCCACTTGTATGTGGTAGGGACACATTATATTAATAAAGTTAAAATAAAAATAAAAATGGCATAAGCTTACATCTTTTAGAAGAACAATTTTTAAATAGGGTTATACATGTTGGATTTTAGATTATAATTATTCATTAGAAAGATAAAAAGATTTCCTAAATAATGATATTTTATTTATAATTTTTAGACATCAAATAAGTTAAATTATTAATGACACAATAATGATACAATGTTTACCTCATTAATAAATCATTTAAATAAATAAGATTATAATGAATAACATATTTTCTAAAACCTGTCCAATTCTTATTGGTTGATTTTATTTAGAATATGAGTCATCTTATCTTCGACCTCAATGATTTTTGTACCATTATAAACCGAATATAATTATATTATAAAGTAATACTTTCACTCTTTCCTAAAGAGCCCCTCCTCTCCCTTATAAAAGGAGACCACTTCTACTCATTCCTCACACCTCTCAGGCCACTTTCCTAGTCCAAACCCTACCCAAATAAGCTCCCCACATACCTCTCCTCCTCCTTGAAGCTTCCCCTTAGGAAGAAAGAATTTCAAGAAGTCCTTTGGTTCCAACCAAAGTGAGTTACCTAAATTAAAGGTAACGATTTCTCATAAATTATTTTCATTTATTTTGCTTCTCCAACCCCCAAACTCTTTTTATTTCCTTTCTTTTGTAACAACAAAAGTATCCTGAATATACTAGGATGTTGTTATAAGAATGATTCGAACTACACATACACACACCTCCATCTAATGGATGATGAACATAATGTTTCTTTGAATGGAAAACTAACGCCTCACAAAATGATGATTGTTCAAATACATCTTACCGCCTCTCATGGTGGCCATTATGATGGAACTGTAATTAAGTGTGATATTAATGATACATATTTTATATATAATCTTCTTTAATTCCATTTTATTTCATACCATTATTCGTTTCATGTTGTATATACATAGGATAATTTCATTTGAGGAAGTGCGGACTACCGCCCCCTTAAAATGATATGACTCGTTCATACCACCCATGGAACGTATAAAGAATGGTGTTAATGAACATAAGTAACATATATAAAATATTATATTATACTGGAATAATAATATACCTATGTATCATTTGGATTCAATTCTTTTAAAATGAAAAATTAAATGGAAGTAGCGTTCGTGCGTACGTACGGACTACCGTCTCCACGAACACGGTGAGATCCATCCTCCATCGTATCCATTCAAGTCTTATTCTCATTCTAGGGTTAAAAATAATGTTAATATCATTCTGATTATTAATAAGATATAATCTATCCATTACAAACATGTCTTACGTAACCAAACATTTAAGAAGAACGAATTGATTATCACCCGAAACGACGATAATACCAATATATTATTAATAAAGCAATGTTAAAAGATCATATATGATATCATATTGATTTATATGATTATTGTATAATTTAATAACAATTTTTTAATTATTATACAGGAGGTTAACATACCATCAACTAAGGAAAAGTTCAAGGTAAGGGATTCTCTTATCTCACTTTCAATTCCGTGAGATTTCCATTGTTCGCCACTAAATTATTGAAAGTGGTGTATTGTGTACGGACATTTGATATATATTATCATGATTCTATTTATATTCATGTTATTCTGTAAATAATTTGGTGGTTATTAAATTTTGGCCATACGACTCAGTTGATTAATGTGGTAAGGGGTTTCTTATCTCACTTTTAATTTCGTGAGATTTCCATTATTCACCACTTAATTATTGCATGTGGGGTATGTGTACTGCCCATGATTGCATCCATTTTTTTTTATACTTTAATTTATGGGTATTTACATCATCAGGGTATGATACTTCTTTCATGGGTGTATGTTTTGTAAGTTACCTAATCGATAAGGGAATTTGAAATTTCAATTTCCACTCATTTGGCTTTACACATATTTCATTGATTATATTACCCCAAGATTATGTGTGGAATCACTATTCATTTGATTATGTCATAATTTCCACTCCCCTTCCTGTGGATATAAGTTTGATACACATAATCACTCCATTGGTAATTCTCAAGTCATTGATATGAATTTGATAAGAGTAATTTTAACTCATTCTCCATTTGTTGAGTTAAACATCCAATTCGTTGGTATTGTTTTTACAAGAATATGTGTGAATGTCCTTTGATTGTTTTACACTTAATATCCAATAATATTTAGTGTATTTATATTTTTCACACATAATTATGTCATTGATTTATCCTTAACCTAAGGATACAACCTTTATGAGAGATTTCATCTCAATTTACATTCCATTGAGACTTCTTTGATGATATACACCAAATAACTTTTATGTGGTGTATATAATGTACTTTGACATAGAATATCATGATTACCTTTATTCTCATGATATTACAAAGTTTTGATTACCTCAATTATTTGTATTCAAGTGTCTCTTTTGGTTAGAATCTCTAACTAAAATACCATTTTTAAATGTTTTAAAGACTTATTCATCTAAACCTTTCTCATTAATGTCCATGTTTTAAAAATGGTTTTAAGGATTTATTTATATGGACATTAAAGTTTTGAAATAAAAACTCCTTTTAAAAAGTTTCAATGTGGTATGGGACACTTTGATTCAAAAATCTACTTTTAAATGGCTTCTTGACAAATAGTGTGACTTTTAAATGTTTTTATGAAAAGGGGGATATTTCTCTCAAATAGTTTTGATGATTATCTATGTCAGCATCCTTCATTATTCTTGATTGAGGTTAATGTGATACAATACAATCTTCCATATTGTATCGAATGAGTTATGTTTGACTGTGGATGTGCTGTTTTTATACCATTCATGGTTTGTGGTAAAATTATTGACATTTCATATGATAGTTTTAATACGAATGTTTATGTTATGTTTAAACATGTTCATATGAGGAATGCATTGGACTTAATAAGTGACGGGTGGAGCCCGCTATAGCTCCTCGATGCATCGGTAGGTCTCATGAGACAAACTAGTGTCTTGGCACAAGGCCTTGGCAAAATCTTATTTGTAGTCTTGGCACGAGGCCTTGGCTATGTGGTTATGATAGTCTGGCATTATGCATTCCAACATTATGAAAGTGGTTACTGATATTGCATATGATTATTCGATTAGTAGAATATTCATGTGAACAAGTAAATGGAATTATTTCATTTTACTTTTTCCATACTATGTTGAAGTTCAAGTTTAAAAGGCTTTTGTTTTAGTAATTAATTGCCTTAAATGTTTATGCTTATTTTTGAATGTTCCGCTATATTTTTATCCTTACTGGGCATTTGAGCTCACCCCTTTTCTATGTTTTATTTTTCCCAGGATGTGAAGATGTAAGTTATGAATGACCTGCAGGGATATTATGAGGGGATTATAGTGTGGACTGTGGAAACATTATGTTGTTGTAGTAGTTTTTCATTTTATGATGTAATGTAAAACATATGAATATATCTAGTGTTTCCAAGGCTACTAAACCAATCGGTATTTCAAGATTTGATCTTTCTTGTGATCATGCCAATGTTATGTAATAATGCACCGACTCTGGGTAACTGGGGTCGGGGCATTACACACTTTGCTGCTTCAGAAAACTTGCTCGATTTGGCCTCTGGTGTGTCTTCTCGGTTTCAGCTCAGATCTGCGGTTGTGGTTTCTGTGGGAGGTTTAGGGGATCATTACAGCGGGACTATGTTCTGGCGATGGGGTTGTTGTTTTCATCAGTGAGGTTTTCTATGAAGGTGACGAGGTGTATTGGATGCAAGAAGATGGTGGGAGACGTGATTTCCAACTATGGTTCACATGGATCAAGGACTCATCGAGTCCTGTAGCTGTTTTGAATTTTGAAATTTTATTCAGAACCTTTGAATTTAGATCCGGTATTTGGTGTAAGTTGTGTTGTTGTGGTTATCACTCACCCATAAAGCGGGTATTTGGAAAATCAAAAAAAGATAATTTTTAGTCATTTGAGGAAGGGCGGACCACCACCCCCTCAAAGTGATATGACTCGTTCATGCCATATGTGGAATGTATAAAGGTTGAAGTTACTAAAATTATATATGATATTATACTGGAATTATAATATACCTTTGTATAATTACGTTTTCATTCCATTAAAATATGATATTGAAATTAAAGTAGCGTTCATGCGTACGTACGGCTTACCGTCTCTATGAATGGTGAATTTCATTTCTTATCTCCAAATGTTATGTACTATTATAAATACATAAATATACAGGATATAAATGATATATATGATATCTAAATCATGAATATTATTCTTCAGAAAATGGAATTTTTACCACATGAACAACTTGTTTTTATAAGAATTTCATTTTTGAGTCAAGTACCAAATATCAACAAAACGACCATTATTAACATAAATGATTGCATAATTTTTTTTACATGGTAATAATTGATATTAAAGGAATAATAAACATGAAAAATGATCTTAATCAGTTATAAAATAACTTTAGTTTATTATTCATGAGATAAAAGAAAGAACGGGTCATGTCGGACACGAGGTAAGGGAACTTCTTAACCCAATTTTCATTCTATGGGTTAAACTTAAACTTTTTTATTATGCCAAGATATGATTATGTGAGATATAAATTTTGATATCCTATCTTGTATTTATACTTTATTTATTGTACTTATAGTTAATACACATAATTGATCTATTTTATTTACAAAATGATCTTTTTAAGGGATTTCGTCTCAATCTCCATTCATTGAGGCATATTTTTCTTTATACACGACTTTCTATTATACGGTGTATAAACACCATTGAATTTTCATTTCATTAAAAGTGAAAAAATTTTCTACTAATCATTTTATTAAACGACAAAAGGAATGATTTTAAAATTTATGGCAACAATGACCTCTTCACCACCGTAATCGTTAATTGGCTTCCTTTATAAGCCTTCATGTTTTTTTAAAAGAAAAATAAATCCATTATTCTATTTTTGAGATTTTTGGTATTGGATGTGGTTTTTGAAATGGATTTATTATTTCAATATCATAAAATTATTTCTTGTGATTGAAAATAAAATGTTATTAGTCAAATGTTTATATTTTCAATATTTTATTTGTTATGATTTTATTATGGTACTTGGAAATTTAACGGGTGGTTATATAATAAACCAAATTATAGGTGGTGTCGTGATAAAATAGGATGGGTGGTTACGTTATAACCTACAATGCATTGGGTATGGAATTTTGCTTTATGGCTATTCCATTTAGTGATATGTGTGTAAGTCAACCATATGGTTATTCCATTTAAGTCTGTTTATGTCCAAAGATACCTTTATATGTTATGTGTTCTTTCTATGGGTTTTATGGTAATATTTTGGTTACAAAAGGGTAAGTAATGATATTTTATTCAGTGAATATTATTTACTACTTCATAAAGGTGAAAAGTATTACTTATGATAATGTATTCATGGTTTACTTGTTGTTTTGAAAAACTAACAGTTTTATTTCTTTGAGTATCCACTACTGAACTTTTTGTGCTCATCCCAAGTTTTTGAAATATTTTTCACATGACATAAAGTGGAATAGGGTCAAGGATGGGATCAAGGAAAAAGCATGCTGTCTAACACATGGAACTAGACATGGATCTTTTTTCAAGAGTATTTATTTTATGAAAAAATTTGTAACTGAGTAGAATTGTCTACTTTGTAATTTTTGAAATGTAATGTAATAGTTATGGCCTAACTCTCTAAAACTCTAAACCGGAAAATATCATCAATGTGCATTATTCATTTAATTGAAGATTATGTAATGTTTTAAGGTCAGGTCCTTATAGTGATGATTTAAAAGGCCATTAGTTCGACAAAATTAAGGAATGAGGACAACACATTTTATTGTGATCATTATCCTAACATTGGGAAATTATTTTATTAACCAAGAATGTAACAAAATATACTTACATGAAATATTTATATAAGAAAAATTTCATTATTTGGTAGTGATTTTATCAAAATCTAATTCAACCCTTAATTCATTTAAGAGGAATCCTTAAATTAACTTTTATGCCTAAAGTACTAAAATGCAATTTTAGCATATCATAAGTCTTATAATAGAATAAAATGAACACCAATTTATCTATAACTATTCTGAGAAATGAATATGGTTAATACATTAATCTATAAACAATAAAATTAACACTACTATTTCATCATAAAAAATTATTAATCAAAAATAATTATACATTAACCAAGACATTGTGTATGATTGTGGTAGGTACAGATCCCATATCTTCCTTCGATCATGGTTTCAAGACTCACAGCCTTCCCAGACATGATTGGTTGTCACCTGACCTACATGGTGTCCTTCTATAAAATCATACTAATATATTTTCTAAAATATGATAAAACTCCATGAAATAAGGTTAATCACTAAATATCCACTTACATAAGGTTTTTAATTTAATCTCCATACATAAATACTTCATAAAATGTTTAACTTAAACTTTTCATGTATAGATAACCTTATAACCCTTCCAAAATATGAAAATCCAAAACCATAGAATGAATGTCCTGAAACTGTCTTATCATTGACCCCCATATATCACAATGTAGATCTTGGTTGTTACATTCCAGACATGTAAATATCCTTGTGTTAAATTCTCTTAGAACATGGTAACGACCTAAATTACCATAAATACCTTCTAGAAAACATGTATTCTTATATATTTCATAGTTTATTCTATATGTTCCATAAATCCAGTATGTTTTAAACTTTATCCATGATAGCATGAACTACTTCTCAACATGTCCCTAATTTGTTCCAAGGTTATTAGTACCTTCTAATTTACTTATTCATATCCCATAAATCATTATCCAAACAAAATTATCATATCATAATGAACATCTTAATGGTTATATTTACCTTAATCAAGTGTTTTATATGTACATCACCTTTCATTATATCACATTTCTATTACATCAAAACTATTCAATGTGTTCTTCTAAATCCATTATCAAAAAAATAAACTGAACAATCCATCTATATTTGACCACCCATATAACATAATTTTAAATCCAAATTCTTAAAAAAAATCACACTTAATCCTTATGCCACTAACAAGGATACCACATCCTATTATAAAATACATCTTTCTTATCACATTTCATCTATATTATAATCATAAATAGAAATGCAACCTTCATTCACACCACCATACTAGTTTCCTTAAGGAGTTTTCATATTGGGACATTTAACTATAACCCTGATTCACACCACCATACTGGTTACCATAAAGAGTTTTAATTGAACTCTTAATTTTTCCTTAAATTCACTTACTTTGTGTCCTTATTTACTATAATCAAAACACATTCTGATTTTTATAGGACATGAAATTAAGTGATTCTTTTCACATTCTTGACATAGAAGAAACCAAATATTCTTTTTTCCATTGTCTCCATTACCCAGAATCACAGTGAACTTCTTATTTCTATACCTTGGGGAGACCGAGAGTGTGTGAAGGTTTAGTATTTTAATCATGTTTTTTGAAAAATGATTAGGAACGATCACAATATCCCACACTCAAATGATCATCCCACTTGAACATTCATCAAAAAACAATCCATTACATACAACATTATTCAAGTTCCTTATGGTTCTCTCTATTGAATAAAACTATAAGCATAGTGTGATCATTACTTATTATAGTAT
Organism: Viscum album; assembly: GCA_963277665.1. Classification (NCBI taxonomy): domain Eukaryota; kingdom Viridiplantae; phylum Streptophyta; class Magnoliopsida; order Santalales; family Viscaceae; genus Viscum; species Viscum album. The sequence goes on from OY728129.1 coordinate 1,551,987,529, forward strand.
AAGTCCACATAATCATGAAAATGATAACTTATAGGATATCTAAATCATGAAACCATCCTTAATCTATGACACCCTATATTCATTAAAAGTAATTCATAGGAAATTTATATTTATATCCTTCATAATAGTTCTTGAAGAGTTTTTTGTATTCCCAAAGAATATCCCCTAAGAGTGTCAAGCAAGGTGTGAAGCAAGGTCTGTTGTCATGTAGCGGATTACCCCAAGTTCAGTCTGAAACATCATGTTGGAGTTGTTACCCTGAGGTACATCTTTTCCAGACCCAAATCCAATTGTGGAATTCAGATAGGGATTTATTTCTATAAAACACTCACCCTTTACTTTACAATAATTCATGGACATTTTCCTAAACGTCAACTCATCCTTATACATATCCTTAGAGACATCCCTAGACATATTCATAGAGATATGCCTATAAGGACCCGACCTTATTACATCACATAATCTTGAATTTAGTCAAGAAATAACTTCCTTTCACATTGAGGATCTCTAAAATTTTAGATATTTAGAGAATTGAAACATAATACAATCACAAAAGTTACACATTATTATAGGGTAGATACCATAAAAACTGTATTCATTTCATGAAAAATATAAAACCTTTCACATAAAACATGATTTATTTTACATATCTTAAAACATTTAACTTGGATTACTTCATTTAATTAGTCATCCTTATAACTTGTGAAAATCATTTAAAAAACATGGGATTATCACAAAAGCTCAGTAAGGGATATAAAAAAGAAAGATATAACACATTAGTCCAGGTATACTTGTAAAGTATGAAATCATTTTCAAAATACATACTTATCACCTGTATATATATACTAAATTTTTTAATATTTAGATTTCCAAAATAATTCTAAAATACACAAGAACATAAGTAGAACCATAAAGGTATGTTGGGGAATTACATACATGTCCTTGTAACCCTCTCAGCTACCTTATAATTTGTAACCCTCACTTCTACCTTGCAATTTGTGCAACCATCACAGTTACACTTGGAGTAACCATATGGAAGACCTCCAACATACACATACCCAATTAATTGGAGGGAGATATAGGTTCCAACCATTATCATAAAAAATACCCAAGAACCAGAAATTAATCATACAACATGAATAACTGCAAAAAACATTTATTTTGAATTTCATTAAACGGGATTTTAAAAGAGGATTTTAAAATAGAATCCCCTTACCTAAATCATATAATTGAAGAGAGAATTAATAGAGTTGATGGAACATGTATATACACTGTAAATAGACATAAATAAACATAATATATGCAAAACCCATCACACAATCAATTTTAATACCACATAAATAACGAATTAGAAGGTTAACCCAATGAATGGAAATCAGGTTAAGAATTCCCTTACATCGGGTTTATCTTACTTACAAATTTTTTAAACCTCTTTTATAATTGTTAAAAAAGTGTTAATAAAATATTATATAATCATATACATCTTTATAATACATTATATTATCATTTCATAACATCATTTCATCCATTAATTATTAGTATTTTGTTTCTTGCAATGTTTTTGGTGAGTTCTTTACATGATCTACATGATTGGTTCATGATCGATTGTTCTTGTCAATTGGAAATGAGAATCCAGAATTGGAATGGAATTGTATTTTTATATTCCTAGTATCATAAATTATACCATTTAGCATTTTTAATTCTTACGTGATGATGATTTGTATGTAAAAACATGAATGATGTTTGTTTAGATCATCTTAGTGGTTCTTTGATAATAATGACCTCATTTTGTTTTATAAATTAAAACCATGTGTAAAAATGAATTAAAGAACCATGGATGAGACATAATAAATATATTTTAACTCTTTTAACCATAAAAATGGTTTCATGACAAGACTTTATGTAATTAAAGCAAGTTTAAATCACATCATCAATGATGTCTGTAATTCGACACATCAGGGACAATGTTTTTATTCCTTCAATAAGTGGGGGAAGAAAATAAGATTGATGATGAATTATCCATGATAATGGGAACATTCAGAATATACAAGATTATAGATCTTTCATTCCTCTTGGATAAAAAGAGGTGAGGAAATAATAAGATAATAAAGGAACTCAAAATAAAAGTAATTTTTAGAAATTCCTTACGAAAATTTGGCAGTCTAACGGTGTCGCATAAAATTTCATAAAATATTTTGATGAGAGAACAGGAGTATCTCACCATTATAACATAATATGGTAATTAAGGGTGATATGGAATGAAATATCCCAACATAATCTAAATGGAATGAAATATAATAACATAAAATGAAAGGAAAGAAGGAAAATAAAAGGGACGTTTACCTCTTGATCTCTTCTCCTTGAGATCCCTCTTAAGGACTTGGGTTTTGGCATTTTGGTGAGACCCGCAGCTATAGGACGTGGGGAAGATCCTTGGGAGGAGTATTGGGCAGAACATAGGTAAGGCTTAAAGCTTGAGAGGTGTGGGAGGAAGTGGGTAATGAGGGTGGTATTTGTAGTGGAGGAGAGGGGTATTCTACATTGTTTTAATCATTATTAATTTACTAATAATTCGAATATATGGTATTTTACCATATTTTAGTATTCATCGAAAATTCAAGAATATAAAAACAATCCCAAAAACACACCCATACCATTTCTCAATGCGTAGAAATAAAAAATGAACTCCATATTTTGAAAATAATTTTCTAAATATAATTAAAATAATTTTTAAATAAAATCCTACTTAATTCAAAAATTTACAATTTTAAAACTATAACTGATTTTATATCACAAGGAAAAATTAACCAAAACATTATTATCTTCAAGACTTAAGAAAATAAAATATTTTCACAATTTACTATTCATTAGGTTTATATAACTATTACTATTACTATTCATAAGGGTATGTTACTATTTTCCAAAAAACAAGTTTGTTCCATTAGACTCCAAATAACATACTGAACACAATTGTAGATGACCGTTTTTCAAAATTCAAAACAAAAAAGTGGAAAAATTATTTTTAAAGTATAGTTATAAATATATACTTAAAACAAAGTTTCATGCATTTAAATTTATTTTTTTTAAATTGGGATGTTACATTATCCCCATATTTCGGCAACTGCATCCTTGTAATTTTATTTACTTATTAAACAAGTGAGGGTACCTTGATCATGGTGTCCACCTGGTTTTATCATCATCTTGCTCATGTAAATAGATGTTCCATGCATTGAAAAAATGATTTAGAAATCATTCAAAATAATTTTCTTCCATTATCCAAATACACCTTGTACAACTTGGGTCATATGGGTGTGCACAAAAAAAGTTTTTGAAAATAATCATGTATGACATATAATTTCAAAACACCGGATAAAATATGATTTTTAGAAAATAGTCAGACTGGGTTTGAGTTGAATATTTAAATCAATGGTAATTTTAAAATACTGTAAGTATGTGCTGAAAGGGTATATTTTATAAGAAAATATAAATAGGTTTCGCAAGGGTCTCCTTCATCACCTTTTTCAAAATCATAATATGCTTCAAAATCTTGTGATAATGTAAAATATCTGAAAATTCCTTGATAATATTTACCTTTCTTGAAAATATTAGAACATTGAGAAAATAGGATTTGATTACATGTGACCTGTGATCCACGATGTTATCGAGGTATAGTGGAGGTGTTTGATATCTCAAACAATTTCTTGCAAGTGAGTTGTATGTTAGAAAACGCTTTAGAGTCGTATGGACCTGACTTGGAAATAATTATTGAAAGAAAGTCATCTGGAAGAGACAAGAATGTCCTTTGAGATCCTACTAATTCCATTTGTAACTAAATTTACTTGATCTAAAAAGTTATAAAATAATTATTTAACTTAAATAAGAGACATACAGAATAACCATATGTTTAATGAAAACTCATAATCCTTAAAGTTGTCTAAACCTTTCCTCGGATACCAACTATAAGGACCCAACCTTATTAAATTACATAATCTTGAATTTAGTCAATAAATAACTTCCTTTCATATTGATTATTTTTTCATGTTTATATCTTTAGTGAATTGGGACATAATACAATCATAAAATTACATATTATTAAATATTGGATACCATAAAAACAGTATTTCTTTCTTGAAAAATATAAAACTTTTCACATAAACCATGATTTCTTTGAAATATCTTCAAACATTTAAATTGGCTTCATTAATTTTATTAAAAATACTTATAACCTATGAAAATAATTTAAAAACATGGGATTAACACAAAATCTCAATAAGGGGTATAAAAAGAAGGAGAGAACACGTTAGTCAATGAATACTTGTAACGTATGAAATCATTTTCAAAATACATCCTTATCACCTATATATATATATATAATTTTTAAATATTGATATTTCCATAATATTTCCACAATACATAAGAACATAAGTATAACATAAAGGTATCATTGGTAATTACTTACATAATCTTGTAACCCTCTCAGCTACCTTATAATTTGTAACCCTCACAACTACCTTACAATTTGTGTAACCATCACAGTTCCACTTCGAGTAACCATACAGCTGACCTCCAAATTACACATACCAAATTAGTTGGAGGGAGATATAGGCCCCAAAATGCATCATAAACAATTACCAAGAACCAAAACATTATAATAAAACATGAATAATTTCATAAAAACATTTCTTTTAAATTTTGTAAAACGGGATTTTAAAAGAAGATTTTCAAAGAAAATCCTCTTAAATAAATAATATAATTGAAGAGATACTTAATAGAGTTGATGGAGTATGTATATACAATTTAAATAGACATAATTAAACATAATATAAAAAAAATACATCACACAATCAATTTTAATACCACATAAATAACAAAGTAGAAGTTTAACCCATTGAATGGAAATTCGGTTAAGAATTCCCTTACCTCGGGTATGTATTACTTAAACATTGTTTAAACCTTATATATAATGGGTAAAAGAGTGTTATTAATATCTTACAGAAACATATAAATCTTTATAATACCATATATAATCATTTTATTACATCATTTCATCATTTAATTGTTAATATTTTGTTCTTTGAACTGTTTTGGCTAAGTTCTTTACATGATCTTCATGATTGGTTCATGATGGATTGTTCATGTCGATTGGAAATGAAAATCCAAAATTTGAATGGAATGGAATTTATATATTTCCATTACCATAAATTATACCATTTATCATTTTTAATTTCTACATGAGGATTATTCATAAGTTAAAACATTAATGATTTTTGTTTAGATCATTTTAGTGGTTCTTTGATAATAATGACCTCATTTTGTTTTATAAATTAAAACAGTATGTACAAAATAATTCCAGAACCATGAATGAGACATAATACATATATTATAAATTAGTTCAACAATAAAAAATTGTTTCATGACCATAATTGAAATAATTAAATCAAATTTAAATCACATCATCCACGAAGTCGGTAATTCAACACATTACAGACAATATTTTTATTCCTTGAATAAGTGGGGAGGAGAAGAATATTGTTGATGAATTTTCCATGAACATGATAAAATCCATAATATAAAATATTATATATCTTTCATTACTCTTGGATAAGTAGAGCTGAGGAAAGAAGAATAAAATAATGAAACTCAATATAAAAGAAATTTCGAGAAATTCCATAAGAAAATTCGGCATCCTAACAGCGTCGCTTAAAATTTCATAAAATAATATGATGAGAGAAAAGTTATCTCTCACCATTTTTACATAAAATGGGATGTAAGGGGGATATTTAATGAAATATCCCAACATAATCCAAAGGTAATGAAAACGAATAACATAAAATGAAAGGAAATAAAAAAATAAAAGAGGATGTTTACCTCTTGATCTCTTCTCCTTGAGATCCCTCTTAAGGACTTGGGTTTTGGGCTTCTGGTGAGACCATAAGCTCTAGGACTTGGGTTTTACCATATTTAACTATTCATCAAAAACTCAAGAATTTTTGAAAAATCCCAAAAATTCACCCTTACCATTTCTCGACATGTTTAATTCAAAAATGAACTATATTTTTTGAAAATAGTTTTCAAAATATTATTAATTTAATTTTGAAAAAAAATCAGACTTCAAAAATTAACAATTTTAAAACTATAACTGCATTTATATCACATTGAAAAATTATCCAAAATGTCGTTATCTTCAATAATTAAGAAAATAAAATAATAGTACAATTTACTATTCAATAGAGCTATATTTCTGATCATATTACTATTCATAAGGTTATGTTACTATTCAGAAACTAAAAAAGTTGTTTCCATTAGACTCCAAATAACATACTGAACAAAATTATAGATGACCGTTTTTTAAAATTCAAAACATAGAAGTGAAAAAAAATTAAGGCTAGTTATAAATATCTACTTAAAATAATGTTTCATGCATTTTAATTTATTGTTTTTTAAAAAACAGCAATGTTACATTATCCCCACCTTTCAGAAATTGCATTCTACCAATTTTATTTACTTTTTATACAAGTGAGGGTACCTTGATCATGGTATCCACCTGGTTTCATCATCATCTTTCTCACATAAATAGAACTTCGCTACATTGAAAAATGATTTATATATCCTTCAATATCATTTTCTTCATTTATCCCAATACACCTTGTACTACTTTGGTCATATGGGTGTTCACGGAAAAATTATTTTGTCAACTAATCATACAGGAGAAATTATTTAAAAACATCTAATAAAACATGATTTTTATAAAATAGTTGGACCGAGTTTGAGTTGAAACAATCAACCAATGGTCCTTTTAAAATACCATAGGTATGTGTGGAAAGGTTATATTGTAAAAGGAAATACAAATAGGTTGTACAAGGGTCTCCTTCTTCATCACCTTTTTCAAAATCATAATATGCTTCAAAATCTTGTGATAAGGTAAAATATTTGAAAATTCCTTGATAATATTTACCTTTCTTGAAAATATGAGAATATTGAGAAAATAGTATTTGATTAAATACAACCCATAATCCACGATGGTATCGAGGTACAGTGGAGGTGTTTGATATCTCAAAAAATTTCTTTCAAGTGAGTTGTATGTTTGAAAATGTTTTAGAGTCATCTGGACATGAGTTTGAAATAATTATTGCAAGTATGTAATCAGGAAGAGATAGGAATGTCATTTTAGATCCTTTTCCTTCCATTTGTAGCTGAATTTCCTTGATCTAAATAGTTATAAAAAAAGTATTTAACTTAAAGAATATACATACAGACTAACCATATGTTTAACAAAAACTCATAATCCCTGATGTTTTCTAAACCTTTCCTCTGATACCAACTATAAGGACCCAAAATTATTACATTACATAATCTTTAATTTATTCAAGAAATAAATTCCTTTCACATTGAGTATTTTTTTCATGTTTAGACCTTTAGAGAGTCGGGACATAATAAAATCATAAAACTAGACAATATTATAGAGTGGATACCATAAAAAGAGTATTCATTTCTTGCAAAATATTAAAATTTTCACATAAAACATGATTTTTTGACATATCTTTGAACATTAAATTTTATTCCTTCATTGTATTACACATCCTTATAACCTGTGAAAATTATTTAAAAACATTGGATGGTCACAAAATCTCAGTAAGGGATATAAAAAGAAAGAGAGAACACATTAGTCCATGAATACTTGTAATGTATGAAATCATTTTCAAAAGACATCCTTAGCACCTGTATATATATAAATATACTTAATTTTTTAATATTGATATTTCCAAAAGATTTTGACAATACATAAGAACATAATTAGACCATAAAGGTATCATTGGGAATTTCTTACATAATCTTGTAACCCTCTCGGGTAACTTATAAATTGTAACCCTCACAGCTACCTTACAATTTTTGAAACAATCACAAATAAACATAGAGTAACCATACGGCCGACCTCCAACATACACAAACCGAATGCATTGGAGGGAGATATAGGTACCACCCTTCATCATAAAAAATTCTGAAGAACTAAAACATAATCATAAAACATGAATAATTTCATAAAAACATTTCTTTTGAATTTCGTAAAACGGGATTTTAAAAGAGGATTTTAAAAGAAAATCCTCTTACATAAATCATATAATTGAAGTGAGACTTAATAGAGTGGATGGAATATGTATATAAAATATAAATATACATAATTCAACATAATATAAAAAAAACCCATCACACAATGAATTTTAATACCACATAAATAACGAAGTAGAAGGTAAACCCAATGAATGGAAATAGGGTTAAGAATTCCCCTACCTAGGGTTTTTATTACTTCCAACTTGTTAAAAAGGCTTGTATAATAGTTAAAAGAGTGTTATTAATATCCTAAAAGAACATAATCATATTTATAATAACTTATATGATCATTCCATTATATCATTTGAGTGTCGAGCCTATGGTATGATGGTTCATCTATAGAGTTTCTACAAGAATCCATGAAAAAATGGGTAATAATGGAGTATTATCTAGAACTAGAGTATGAGATGGGGATCCTATACCCCATACCTGCCTTGAAGTTATGTATGTGCTGGTTGTGGTGGTCAAGATAGTGAGCATGGTACTTCTAAAAAGGAGAACTCATATCAGTATAGTGGTGTACCACAGGGTACTCACACTATATCATAAGGAATATGGGAAACATAGTTTCATGTTGTTTAACCTACAGTGGTGGATAGATAGGTTAGACCTTAAATGATTAGTTGTATTATTCTTGTAGTATCTATGATATCTAGTTCCTTATTTGATAATGGTTCCTCTCATTATTTTTTTCACAACTTCTGAACGGTTTGAGCCAGGTAGTGGATTTTGTGAGTAGGATTATGATTATAAATGTACTATTGGGAGTACGATCGAGAGAAGTCAGTTTGGGAAAGGGTTGTTCTCTTGATGTTGTGGAGTATCATTTTCTAGGAAATATTTATATCCATGACATTTAAGGCTCTAACTTAATTTTTTGGTATGGAGTGGTTTGTATAATATTGAGCTCACATAGTTTGTTTCCATAAAAGAGTTACTTTTACATCTCCAAAGGTTAACAATTACATCCACTATAGAGAGTGGGATATGTAGGTGGGCCATAAAGTACCAGATCATCAGCAACTGGGAGAGCTCTCTACCTAGGTTTCAAGTCTTTATTGGATGATGGCAGTGTAATGTAGGGTTTTCTTCCACCCATAGTGGAATGGTTTTATTATGTTCTTCCTAAGGAATTATTCGGGCTTCCACCAAATAGAGATATAGAATTTACAATTTAGCTCATGTTGGGGGATGATACTATTTCTATTCCACCGTATAGAATGGAACATTAGGAGCATCTAAAGATTAATAAACTTCCAGAATACTTTATGTATAAGGTGTTTATCTGACTGAGTATATCACCTTGGTGTTCTCTAGTGTTGTTTTCATAGAAATATGAAGAGACTATATGCTTGTGTGTTGACTATAGGATGTTAAAGTAGATGATTGTGATGAAATGATATCCTATTTTGTGTATTGAATATTTTATTGAGGATTTAAGAGGAGATTGTGACATTTAAAATATTGAATTGAGATTAGGGTATCATCCATTGATTGTTCAACATTCTAAAAATTCAAGGACTACTTTCAAATGTAATTTTTTCCGTTAGGAGTTCGATGTGATTTTGTTTGGATTGAAGAATAATCATGTATTGTTTATGGGCATGATGAACTGATTCATCCATTAATACATGGATCAGTTTTTTATTGTATTTGGTTAACATCCCAGATCCGAAATACACTCAAAGGTTTAATATACTTGGTTGGTCACATGGCCTCAAACGCATTTCCCCAAACGCTAGAGACTGCCAACATGCAACGAGGGTGTGGTTGTGATAGTAGAGAAACTAGGACCTCATTGCCAGAGTGTAACACAGTAGAATGAAATAATTTACAGATATAGGAAGTAGTAATACCATATAATAGATGTAAATAGTAGAAGTGTTACAATATAAATAACTATATTTCATAGTATATAAAAGATGATATTCTTTGTCACATGATCTAGAAAAACTTCCAAAATTGGATACTATGAAGTAATACATGATGCATGTACAAAAAGTAAAATAGAGAACAAAAGAAACCTAGAAGCATTACAAGCCTCAACTTGGTTTTATTCTCTCCTTCTCCTAAACAGCATATCAAGTACATGTAGAAAGGTTCGTTCCATTATCGATAACTACAACAATATAATCAGTTTGGGCCCAAAAGAATGACCCAAACAAGGTTTGAGACTAAATCACAATAGGAAACCCCCAAGGTATGTGGCAATCTATTAGTGAATATATATAATAGGTAGTGTTCAATAGGTAAAGAAGTAACTTAGGAAATTCTCAAAATGAAGAAGTCCAAAAAGTTCTGATTTTCATTTAAATTCATTTCATGTTCATCAATTAATTCAATTACATTAAATTATATAATTCTCCAAATAAAACCTAGACTTGATGATCCCTGTACAAAAGTATTCCCAAAAGATGCCTCAAAATACCCTCTCAACATGTATAAGTGAACAAAAAATTCAATTTTGTGCTTGGGATTGAAAAACTTGTCATATATCATCCCCTTTCATTTTTTAGTTCCAATAGAGACTAATCTCATCCATTAAATCATAGATCACTCACGAAACAGTAATAGTAAGTGACCCCTCACCCTCAAGAATAGAAAAATCCCAACCTCAGGCATAGAAAAACCTCACCATCTGGCATAGAAAAACCTCTCCCTCAGTCATAGAAAAACCTTTCCCATAGGCATAGAAAACCCAAACCAAAGGAAACTAATATAAACAATAAATTACCTACCTCATAAGGCATGCCCATTAAAATAATCACTTGGGGTGGATTTATAACAACAAATATGTAAATTAATCTATTACATGGATTCAACAATAATAAATCACACGAAAATATGTTCAAATAACCAATGTTAATTTTAAACATCCCATAATAGGGAATCAAAGGCATTCTAATAGGAATCCTAGGCCAAATGACTAACATTGGACATCTAAGGAAAACACACCCTCGAGGTGGCCTGTAATTGAGGTGATAAAACTGAAAAATTGTTTCTAAAATCTCTCCATGTACTTAATCAACAATGGGAAATAATAATAGGCATATATTAATAAAGAGACACTATAAAAGTTGGTGTATGACACTCCATCATATATATTCTACTCGAAAACTAGTGAAAGTAACAAGAGCACCTGCCTCATACTCATATGTGTCTCTTCGTCTAGTTTTGGCCTCCAATTTGACCTAGAATGGAGTAGATCTACCAAATGAGCACAAATTCTCAACTCTCAAAAACTAGGCTGAGAGAAGAAATCATGATGAATGGATCAAGATGAACTTAGATATCACTGATTTGATTCCAACACATCTGATGGTGTTAAAATTGGATATTGGAGGATGAAATGGGAGGGCGCCCACCCCTAGATCACCTAGGTGAACTGTTCATCGAATGAAGGTCTTGTTTTTTTCCGTCTGAAAAAAATGATGCTATGTAACGCCCCGACCCTAGTTGCCTAGAGTCGGTGCATTATTACATAACATTGGCATGATCACAAGAAAGATCAAATCTCGAAAGACCGATTGGTTTAGTAGCCTTGGAAACACTAGATATATTCATAAGTTTTACATTACATCATAAAATGAAAAACTACTACAACAACATAATGTTTCCACAGTCCACACTATAATCCCCTCATAATATCCCTGTAGGTCATTCATAATTTACTTCTTCACTTCCTGGGAAAAATAAAACATAGAAAAGGGGTGAGCTCAAATGCCCAGTAAGGATAACAATATAGCGGAAACTTTCATAAATAAGAATAAACATTTAAGGCAATGTATAACTAAAACAAAATCCTTTTAAACTTGAACTTTTAACATAGTATGGCATAAATAAAATTAGATAATTCCATTTACTTATTCACATGCATATTCTACTAATCGAATAATCACATGCAAAATCAATAACCACTTTCATAATGTTGGAATGCATAATTCTAAACTTTAATTACTTTTCAAGGCCTCGTCCCAAGACCTTGGGGCTAACTGTAACCGGAACCCAACCCGGAGTGCCTCTAATAACCGGACACCAACCCGGAGTGCCTCTAATAACCGGACACCAACCCGGAGTGCCTCTAATAACCGGACACCAACCCGGAGTGCCTCTAATAACCGGACACCAACCCGGAGGGCTTACTTTTACCAGTCCCTAACCTGGAGGGCTTACTTTTACCAGTCCCCAACCTGGAGGGCTTACTTTAACCAGTCCCCAACCTGGAACATACTTGTCCAAAACATTCATATGAAGTAAAGATTGAAATATAACATAAACATTCTTATTGGAACAAGCATACGAAATGTCAATACTTTCACCATAAACTATGAATGGTATAAAAATAGCACATCCACAGTAAAACATATCACAAAACCTTCAAAACAATATAGAAGTTTTGTATCATAATAAATCAACTTCAAATAATCTTAAAACCCATCAAAGGATGTTGACATAGATGAAATCAAAATTCTTTTTAAAGAAATATCTCCTTTTATTTTGAAATCATTTAAGATCCATATAAAATCAAAAATTTTCTTTGAAAATAATTTTATAAGCTTTTAAGGGAAGCTTTGACGATTTTATAACGGCGGAAAATAACCGCACCCGCCGTATAAGTTAAAAAAACATTCTTATCTTAATTCTGTCGAAAAGGTTAAAAAGCACCTTGTTTGGAAAACGACGGAAAGATTCCCTTATAAACCTCTTATAAAAAGTCAAACAAGGGTATAAATGACTTTAACCAATATTCTTTTAAATATTAAAAATGTTTTGAAATACATTTTGAAGAAACATGGATGTGGATGATAACGAGATCCCAGTAGATTATTACGTATAAACAACCTCGGATAATGAAGAGATTGTGAAATAACCCTTACCAGTTTGGTAACTTATGAAACATACAACCCATGAAAGAGGTATCATACAATTAATATGTAAGTACACATAAATTAGAGTGTATTACACAAAGAATATAATTATGGGCAGTACATACACAACACAAAAGGTAATGGTGGCAATATGGCATGAATCTCACGGGAATAAGCAGTGAGATGAAAACCCCTTACCACGTTAATCAACTGAGTCGTATGGCCAAAAGTTAATAACCACCAAATTATTTACATAATAACATGAATATGATAATATATATCAAATTCCAGTACACAATACACCACTTTCAATAATTTAGTGGCGAATAATGGAAATCTCACGGAATTGAATGTGAGATAAGAAAATCCCTTACCTTGTACTTTTCCTTGGTTGGGGTAGGTTAACCTCCTGTATAATGGTGAAATAATTGTTATTAAATTATACAAGAATAATATACATTAATATGATATCATATATGTTCTTTTAACATTGCTTTATTAATAATATCTTAGTATTATCGTCGTTTTGGGTGATAATCGATTCGTTCTTCTTAAATGTTTGGTTACGTAAGACATGTTTGTAATGGATAGATTATATCTTATTCATAATCAGAATTATATTAAAATTATTTTTAACCCTAAAATGAGAATAAGACTTGAATGGATACGATGGAGGATGGATCTCACCGCGTTCGTGGAGACGGTAGTCCGTACGTACGCACGAACGCTACTTCCATTTAATTTTTATTTTAAAAGAATTGAATCCAAATGATACATAGGTATATTACTATTCCAGTATAATATAATATTTTATATATGTTACTTAAGTTCATTAACACCATCCTTTATACGTTCCATGTGTGGTATGAACGAGTCATATCATTTTAAGGGGGCGGTAGTCCGCACTTCCTCAAATGAAATTATCGTATGTATATACAACATGAAACGAATAATGGTATGAAATAAAATTGAATTACAGAAGCTTATATATAAAATATATATCATTAATATCATATTTAATTATAGTTCCATCATAATGGCCACCATGAGAGGCGGTAAGATGTATTTGAACAATCATCGTTTCGTGAGGCGTTAGTTTTCCATCCACAGAAACATTATGTTCATCATCCATTAGATGGAGTTGTGTGTATGTTTAGTTTGAATCCTTCTTATAAAAACATCCTAGTACATTGAGGATACTGGTGTTGTTACAAAAGAAAGGAAATAAAAAGAGTTTGGGGGTTGGAGAAGCAAAATAAATGAAAATAATTTAAGAGAAATCGTTACCTTTAATTTAGGTAACTCACTTTGGTTGGAACCAAAGGACTTCTTAAAATTCTTTCTTCCTAAGGGTAAGCTTCAAGGAGGAGGAGAGGGATGTGGGGAGCTCAGTTGGGCAGAGTTTGGACGAGACAAGTGGCTTGAGAGGTGTGAGGAATGAGTAGAAGTGGTCTCCTTTTATAAGGGAGAAGAGGGGCTCTTTAGGAAAGAGTGAAAGTATTACTTTATAATATAATTATCTTCGGTTTATAATGGTCCAAAAATCATTGAGGTAGAAGATAAGATGACTCATATTCTAAATAACATCAACCAATAAGAATTGGACAGGTTTTAGATAATATTTTAATCATTATAATCTTATTTATTTAAATGATTTATTAATGAGGTAAACATTGCATCATTATTGTGTCATTAATAATTTAAATTATTTGATGTATAAAAATTATAAATAAAATATCATTATGTAGGAACTATTTTTAGCTTTCTAATGAATATTTATAATCGAAAATCCAACATGTATAACCCTATGTAAACATTGTTATTCTAAAAGATGTAAGCTTATGCCATTTTTATTTTTATTTTAACTTTATTAATATAAAGTGTCCCTACCACATACAAGTGGATCCAAGGGGTCCCCAAATTGACCCAAGGATGCTCATGGTCGGGTATGTGTCCACCAATAATGTTAGGACACATTTTAGGTTAATTTTTTATTATTATAATATTATTTTTTAACCCTTATTTACCGGATTTACCCTTAACCATGGTAAATAAAATATTTACCACAGTAATTATTCAAAATGTCTAAAAATAAAAGTTACCTATTTACACAATTTGGACATCCTGATTCCAAATATGGAATCCATTTTTCTAAATTCAAAACACAGAAGTGGCAGAAATTAATTTAAAATTAATTCCCGCTGTCAAAACAAAAAGCGTGTTTTTAAGAGGTAATAACTATCAAAAGATTGACACTTGTTTATGTTTGGTTTAATTGTAAAATTATGTAAAATGACCAACATTATATTAAATAGTAAAAATATATTCTAAATATACTTTAAAACCACTCAAATTCATAATTTATTACTATTAATTATTTTGATTAAAAAAGTTGTTTTTAATTAAAATTTAGTAATTTTCACTATTCATCAAAATATGAAAGTTATCCGAAAAGTACCAAAATTTCACCTTAGGCTAAATTTGATATTCCGAATCCAAAAATGAAGTCCATTTTAAAATATAAAATATATATAACTTCAAAAAGTAGGTATTACTATTCATAACAGCTAGTTTGATTGGTTACGGTGTGTTAGAACTCGAAGTTGCGTACAACACACGCTACTGTTTTATTCAAAGGAAAGTGTACCGTGGAAGCTTGGGATGTTTCATTTTAAATTTTTTGATGTCTCCATTTAGTCAAAAAGTTTAAAATATTGTATTTAAAAAGGTTTCACTATCAAAAGTTGATAAAAGTGCAATACTGAAAATGAATCTGTTCTTGCATTATGACTAAGAAACTCATAATATGGATTCTAAAATTATAAGGATTATATAAAGTTTAAAATTTAGTTACTACTATTCATGACCTCTTTTAATGGCTTTTTTTTTGGTAAGTCATGGTGAAACTGAACTCAGTGTTGCGTGTAGTGCAAGTTATTGAATTATTTTGAAGAAATAACACACTATGAAATCTTGGGGTGTTACATGCTACTTCCTGATTTAATCAAAATAGTAAATGTACACAATGTGTACTAGAAACTACACACCATGTTTGTTGAAATCCTAGAAGGTCATTACATTGTCATGTACTAGTATTATACTGTGTGAAAACCTCATTACACGGCATGTACTTTGAAATACATGGTGTGTAACACCTAGAAACATCATATAATAGGCCTGTAGCCATCCTTTTATCTCATTTTCCTCCATTTTCTTAAGAAAAAACTAAAGATGAATGATTTGTACCTCAAAGGAAAAACCGGGTTCTTATAAACATCCCCCCTAAAAGCTATTCATACATGAATTTCCCTTCCAAGTGTGCTGAATAACAACTAAGAATAACTCTGGAAATTGTGATCATACATTGTCCTCCTTCTCCCATGTCTCATCCTACACTCGGACATGATTCCATAGCACTTATACTATAATAAAATATCCCCCATGGAGATCCATCATGAAATTATCCACAATACAAATCGTATTCACTTCGAAGGATGCATCATTTGGAAACTCCACTTCCTCAGACTTAAAAGCGTGAGATAGGTCCAAAAAAGTAATGTCTAAACTGAGAGACATGGAAGGTGTTGGTAATATCCATGTACCTCTAAGTTCACTGAAATCGATAAGCAAGAGGTCCAAATCTCTCCAGAATCTTAAATGGACCATCGTATCTTGGTGAAGTCTTACCTTGTGTCCTGACCCTCATGGTCTCCAACATATGTGGGACACGTATGAAGACTCAATATGCGACCTTGAACTCCAAAGGTCATATACGATGATCACCATATTATTTCTGATGAGACTGCATAGTATCCATCTACTTTTTAATCAACTGAACCTGCTCAGTGGTTTCCTGGACAAGATGAGGTCCCGGCATAGCTTCCTCTCCTGCCTCCATCCAAAACAGGGGTGATTGGCATGGCCTACAATACAAAGACTCATATAGGACCATTTTAATAGTATAATAGATTCTATTACTGTAGGATAACTCAATAAGGTGTATGTGTGTCTCCCAAGGCCATCGGAATTTAGAATGCATTCCCAAAGAGTTTCCTCTAGGACCCAAATCATGTGCTCTGACTGGCCATCTATCTGGGGGTGGTAAGCTGTGCTCAGAGGCACCTGTGTACCAAAATACCTTTGTTTCCCTTTCCTAAAATGAGAAGTAAAGTGGTAATCCCTATCTGAAATGATAGAATATGGATCCCTATGTGTCATAAAATCACACAAATGTATAACCTTTCAAGATAATCAACATTGAACATTTCCTTGATCGATAGGAAGAATGAAACATTCGTTAGTCTATTAAGAACAACACAAATGAAATCATTACCACAACAACTACACAATTGGAAAACTACACCAAGAATTCCCTTGGGAAATCTAGTGATGCTACGAGCATGATTTTCCTTTAACTGGATGAACCCAAAAGAAAATGAGGTCTTATTAGTGGCCTCATAGTAAAGAATGGTGGAACCCCAATCGACCTCATTAAAAATTGTCATGAATTATTTCCTTGAAAGACATTGGGGACTTTCACCTCACACACAACTTAAACTGGGGGAGTTTTCAAATAGGTTCACTAAATCTGTACAAGAGGAACAAGAAGCATAATGAGTTAAACTATCATTGGATAACTTATCACTGAAACTCCAGGCTTAGGAGGTCAGTGTGTTGAAATAAGAAAAAACACCTTCTCCCAAGGCACCACACATCCACAACAAACCCATTCACTAATGCTCGTACCTATCTCACAGTGATGAACCCTTGTCAAACCATCCACTTATCATTAAAAAGGTCATTCCACAGAATGAGTAAAGGGGAAAACCAGATCTTTTCCATTGGAATCATTACCCATATTCAAAGAATAACATTTTTGATCAACTATAAGTCTGAGATAACCTCAGATTCATAAACTCGTAGTCCATGCAACACACCAAGGTGGTCCATACTCCCCATTAAAAGTGAGACTTTGGTACAGGACTAGAAGTCCACATAAGAACACTGACTAAACCTAGAGATACATCCACCTATAGGCCACACTATGAAAATCATCAGGTTTCTTGATTCCTACCAAGTAGTTCCTACACGAGAACCTAGGTATCACCTAGGATTAATTTTTCCTCATTTAAAACCACACATCCATCTCACATTACCAAAAAAATTCAAACTAGCCCAATGATTTTGAACAGTAGTGTGGTGTATAATCAACGCTCTCTTAGTGCATCCAATACGATATCAAGATAGGGTACATGCTCGTATCTTAATATGGAGTACGCTAATAGTATTTCAAGGATCTCTAGAAGATTATAGTAGAACCACTACTGGTGAACCTTCTGAATAAAACTCGATGTCACTTGAAAATGCATCGTCATTTAACTAATCATGATGCCTTTATCCTAAGGCATTTCCATGATAGTTCATTATTAACAACTGAGGTCCAATCTTGATCATCAACGCCTCACAAGGACTGTATACACAACCAAAATCTAACAACATCATGTTTTCAATAAAATATCAACATGAAACAGGACTCAAAAGTCTCAAGGTATTCAAGTAGTATCGACTATTTTCCAATAGTCCTAGATTTTGGTCCTTATAACAGGAAGGACATATTTAAGCTGAACCGACATGATTCTCTCTACTTAGAAGTGTCTTATACATTGATAAAATGGACTATCTTCTCTCAAAATGCTAGTTCAAAACCAATATAAATGCATGTGTGTTGTTCCATGAACCTCGATCACCACATCTTATCACATGGTATAAAATCAGGAATTAAACCGACCAGCTTGTCAAAACACTCGTGTACTAAAAATCCCTCCCAGGTAGTGGGAAAAACATGGTTCCATAATGTTCAGGTCACTATACTTAGGATAAAACCTAAGAACATACCCAATAGGTCAAAGCACAATTATTTAACTAAACTCAACATCTCACTTCAACACATAACACTCAATAGGTACCGCATATGTCAACATATACTACCACGAGTTTAAAAGAGAAAATTGCACATTATGGGTACGATTCATAGGTTGTACACCTGATGCATCATTTTTCCAGATGGATCATATAATAACTAGTTCAAAAAAACATCATCTGCACAACCATTTACATAGATGATAATGTACAAAGTCACCCATCACTTGAGGAAGGAGAGGTTCACATGACCACCTAAGAAGCTTTCCATGCTCGATGAATGTCTAACCTACTAAATCAAGCATTCCTCAATTCTCATTTTCATTTCAAGGTTCAATATTCAACAATGCTCATTGATCAAAAGTGAATATATCAAAACATGATAGTTCAAAACCTTCCTCTAAACACTCACCCCTCTGCATGCCCCATGGGTCCATTCTAGGTGACAAATAAGGAGAGATATTACCAAAATCCCACTACAAATTTCGTGTTTGGTCAAATAAAAAAATGAGAGGCATCCTACTTGGGATCCTCTAGGAAAACAAGAGTAATGGCATCCTACATGGGATCTAGAGCTAAAAAAGTAAGGAATCCTACATGGGATCCTTGAATGATAAACAACATAGGGATCCTATAATAGGTATCCTCACAAACAATACATAGGGTAAGTGTAACACCCTGATATTTTATGAGAAGTATATTTTTTTATTTTTTATTTTATACGCAATATCAAAGGAATCCTTCACTACAAACAACACAAGTTTGGCTTGCGTTATACGCAAAAGAAACCTTCCTCGATAGCGTGTGTTGTACGCAATATCGAGTTTCACTAAACAATAATATGTTAATAAAATATTATTTAAAGTATATATTATAAATATTATTAACAACATTTTGAATTTTATATAACATTAGAATTCATTTTACATATAATACAAGAAAAAAATTTATTTTTTGGATAAAAGAATTATTTTTTAAAAAAATGCAGTTTTCCGCCTTTTGATGGCCCACCCATTTTAAATCTAATTTTTGACCATTTTATAAGTTAAATTTTACAAAATAAAATTCTTCTTTTGAATCAGGATATAAAAATTTACATTGGATAAATTTTTTATCCTTTTCTGATAACTTTTATATTTTGATGAATAGTAAAAATACGCTAATTTTTAATTGAAAACAACTTTTTTCATCAAAATAATTTAAATGGTTAAAATATATTATTTAATCGTTTTAAAGCATAAATAGAATATATTTTTACCATTTAATATAATGTATGTCATTATCATTATTTCTACATTGAATTCATAGGTAAAAAGATTTCAATCTTTGGCAATGTTTTAACTTTTAAAACCCGTTTGCTTAACAACGAGATTAATTTTAAATTAATCACTGCAACTTCTGTGTGTTAAATTTTGAAAAATGGATTCCATATTTTGATTCAGTGGGTCCAAATTTTGTTAATAGGTTACTTTTATTTTTTGGTATTATGAATAGTAACTACGGTAATTTTTATTTACTACAATTAAAGGTAAATCGGGTAATTAAGGGTAAAAATAAGATTATAAAATTACCCTAACACTTGAAAAAATTATATTGGATAAATACAAGTAGACCCATATCACCTAAGGGTTAGACTATATTCATTTCAAGGAATTTTTACCATGAAATAATATAATTATTATTAAAACCAAAGAAAGTGACAACATGTCACTATCTTAAATATTATAAGTGTAATAATTTTAATTTAGTGATAAACTTCATAAAACTTCTTATATAAATAGTCTATAGAAATATAATGAAATTATCCACATAATTGGAATTTATTTAAAAATTTTAGGGATTAAATAATTGTCATTAATTATGAAACAATAGTGATGTAGGAATTATTTTATTGATTGAAATATCAAATAAATGATTTTAAACGTGTTAAAATAAATATTATATGATCTATTTAATGTTCTAACTTAATTTTCTAGATAAATATAACATTTTATGAATCTATTAAATTTTTTATTTTGAACATATATTCTATGTATATTTTATTTAAATTCAAATAAATGAATAGAGTCAAAATTGGCACTATTGTTATTTTATAAACATTATATTTTATAAAATTGTTTAAAAATCACATAAATATTTAAAAATTATAAATTGAAATTTATATGGTCTAAAATTTCATAAAGTTTCCAATTATGAACAATTTACAACACATAAGTCATTATTTATAATAATTTAAAATTTATAAGATTATTACCACAAATAAAATTAAATAGATTAAATAAGCATAAATAATGTTGATAATGTTTTAAATAATTTCCCAACTTGTCTAAATTTTATTGGTTAATGAGATTAAAACCCTATATCATCTAATATTATTATTTGAGTCATTGTTTGAGGATTTTATGTGGGGTTTGGGTTTATTTTAATTTAATATTTCTTATGTTTCCAAAGGTGCCCCTCTCCTCCCTTATAAAAGGGCACCTCCTCCCCCTCCTCTTTACACAACTTTGAGACTTCGATATCAGCCAACCCCTGACCATTTCCCTTCTTAACTTCCCTAGAAACATACTAGAGGTCCTGGTTTTCTTCAAAGACCATGTTTAGTATCCTAAGAGGAGGTTTGAAAGAGGCGTGTCGAAGAAGAGGTAATATCATTTACTGATTCTTTCAAATTAATTTCTTCTTCTACATCCTATTCTTTTGTTGTTTCATAATAAAGTAATAACCTTAGTATCAATAATACACTAATATGTTATTATAAATATTAAACAACCATATTTCTACTTCGATCCATCCTACAAAAAATGAAATCACTGCGCGTGCGTACGTACGGAATACCATCTCCACGTCATGGTGTAATCTATTTTCCAACCACCACCTTACTTGGATGGGTATAAGAATGGAAGAAATAACTATATATGATTATTGTAAAGTTATTATAATTCTAAAATATTATACACCATACACTTCAATACATTTCCACAATCATGGGAATGATATCGTCGCTCGTGCGTACGTACGGCATACCGTCTCCACGGTGCGATGTGATTCATTCTACATGATCTTCATCAAACCATGATTATATAAAAGAATTGAATGAATAAATATGATATATATTATAAAAATACCATTCTTTAAATGATGTATCTATAACCTAAAAACAGTAATAAAAATTTATTCAGCAAAACACGTATAAGAACATAAAGCAATAAACACCTGAATAACAAGTAGCAATGAAATATTACTAATAGGAAGATACGAATATGACCATATATGATATCATGAAAATGAATATGATTCTAGAATAAGTCAATTACATTTTTAAAATCATTATACCGGAGGTTCGAATATGTACAAAGCATATCGGACCTAAGGTAAGGGAAAATATCGCAATCTCAATTTTTATCCGATATTGTTTATACTTTAGTATTTACTAGGGCATATTTATCATCCAATTCCATGTTCCGTTAATATGTAATATAATTTATATCATCCTATAATTTATTATGTTCAATTTTACCTATTGGTGAATTTTTAGTAAAATATATGAAAGGAATCTTTTGTCATTTTCAGTACGAGGTACTTTTTGACTTTTCTGGCCAAAGTACAAGAAGAATGTTTATTTTTAACTTATACGACATGAATGGATTTTTATCATTTCATAAAACATTATTTACATGAAGATTACTTTACAAGGTTTCAAGTTTATTTTCAATTAACTTTTTTTAGTTTAAAATTGAATGACATGTTGAGAAAGGAAAAAAATGTTTTTGAAGAAGAAAGGATATTTTCCTCAGGAATGGAGTTTAAGTGTTTTATAAAAATTATTTTCCATCTATGATAATAAAGTGTTATATTTATATCCATATCATTACATTTATTTGATTATGTTATGATGGAATTATTCTTATTAATTCCTTTTATGGATTATGTTATGATGGCATGATGTTTATGAATCCCAATTTTATTACACGGCTTATGCTATGATGAATGGTTTATGATTTTTTGGAACACATAAGAATGGTTTAATTATGAGATGGG
The DNA here is from genome assembly GCA_963277665.1 of Viscum album. Lineage (NCBI taxonomy): Eukaryota > Viridiplantae > Streptophyta > Magnoliopsida > Santalales > Viscaceae > Viscum > Viscum album. Next base: position 1,552,010,466 of record OY728129.1, read on the forward strand.
TGGGACCTATATCTCCCTCCAATTTATTGGGTAAAGATTTATATCTCATGAGATAGACATGGGTTGAACGGCAATTTAATCTGGTTCAGTGACACAGGACTAGAACGAGGAGTGAACTCTGTTCAGTAATGGACTTTGTCCACTATGATAGTCTTGGAAATGAGTCTTGACTAATAAGAAATTATTTTCTATGATTATGTTTGTATGCCACAAAGTTTCAGGTTTTAAGTTATGATTATTGTGATTACATTTCACTACTATGATTTATCCCATGTTATGATTTTAAGATCTCTTTTGTGTGTTATGATTTTGAAAATGTTTTGTTCTTATGAATATGATATGTTTTATATTTCTTTTGTTTAACCTTAATGAGAATTTGAGCTCACTCTTTTGTATGTTTTCTTTTCCCCGGGTCTGGATGAAGGGTATTAAGTAGGATATGCCAAAAGGGACTCTAAATATGATGAAATAAATGGGAGACAATATTGATGATTTATGAATCAGTTGTTTATGTTTCCCAGTTTCTAAAGACACTATACCAATATAGTCCTTTCATGGTTTTGTAATATGTTGTAATAAGTATGCTTCAAATCTAAATTAATAACCATGTATGTAAAGTGAGGGTCGTTATAGTAAGGATCCTACAAGTGACTCTCAAGAAAAACATAGGTCAAGAGAGATATCTCACAACTCATCTCAGATCGTAAGTCTCGACTAGGTCGGTTTGAACACCCAACCGATCATCCACGCCAAGTCTCAATATTAGGTGACCACTGGAATTGATAAATGGAGGAAGAAGCTCTCTATTTAGATTAAATTCAAAAAAACCATTAAGAGGCTTTAGAATTCTCCATGGGTTTCACCATCGTGATCTAAGTGGAAAACTACTCAAAAAGGACTACTCGGAGGTCCAAAACTGACAAAGGGTGATAAAATAGGAAAATACCCCTAAATGTTAAGCAAAGAGTAGTACATGTTTTGTAGAAACCATACACAGCGTGTACCCTCATGTTCTCATATGGTCATGTACTGCCACCGGACTATGCATGTAAACACCCCTAATACACAGTGTGTAGGAATGGTATATGGTTTGTACACAAGTCTCTCATCCCAGCCATGTTATTTTACATGACCGAATTCATATGGGGTTTTTCTAGGTAACAGTACACAGTGTTTACCAAAACTACATGACTGTGTACTTTTCCAAGACCATTTTTTCATATTCTTCATCACAAGGTCGGGCACACAATCACATTAAACATGGTGTGTACACATAGTACATTTCATGCACTTAAGAAATTTTTTTCTTCCCGAACAGAATAACACATGGTGTGCGTTCATAGCATCACATGCCATGTTTTCTATGTTTTCAGGAATTAATTCTTTAAAACATTCCAAAAACCCCAATTTTTGAAAAGTAAAACTATTGTATGAAAAAATTAGATCTGTGGGGGGCCATAATCTCCATGAATCAATTTTTGGGATCAAAATATAGCATATCATATCATTATTTAATTCAAGTACAAACCATAATCAACCAAATTACAATCTAAGAGGGACCATACCCCTCATGGACCAATTTTTGGTGTCCATCCAGTTTAAACCATAATACATATTAATACAAATATAACAACAACATGCACATCTATCACGATACATATTACAACAATATGCATATTTAGTATGAGATGTATCACAATTATATATAATCACTAATGCTCTCTAAATGTCTTGACAAGAATTCATGGAATGGGATTTCTAACAAGTTCCTATATGATGCATGATACGGCATAACCTCATCTAATTGTGTTGTAGAAAAATAGAACCACAATGATTTTAATAATAACAACACAAAACATGTGCATCGCCTATTGGTGAAATTGAATCAATTGTAACAAATCAAAATATAAAAAACACAATTCAATTTGAGGAAATTTTCCTTTTCCCTTTACACTGGGTAACTAATCCCAGGAACAGCTTAGTACCATACTTTATTTCCTTTCTATACTTGTATAATGTATCCAGATAATAAGAAAAACTAGAAAATAACTCCTTGGATACCAATTTGTAACATCATGGATCCAGAAGCCAGTAAAAGTTGCCCCGTACCCAGTTGGCCACATGGCTTCTAGAAAATTTCCACAAATGTGAGAGGCTACCCACTTGTAGTGAGGGACTGGTTGTGATAGTGGGGAAACTATTCCCTCCTTGGCATAGTGTAACACAAATGAATAAAATAATTTAAATATATATGAAGTAGTACACTACTAGAAAATCTGGTTTTGGAGGCGGGGCACCTATAGAGGCCACCACATGGCGGCCGCTAATACTATCAACAGCGGCCGCCAAATGGCGGTCACTGCAATTTTTCCTAAAAAAACCCCTATTTTCCCCTCCCTCTCCTCCCTCCCCTCCCCGACCCCGCGACCCCCCCTTCCCCGACCCCGTGACCAAGACCCCGACCCCCGACGACCATCCCCGACCCCGATCCCCGGTGACCCTCCCCGACCCCCGGCGACCCCTCCCCGACCCCCAGCGACCCCAACCCCGCTGGCGACCCCGACCCCCGTCGACACCGACCACCGACCTCCCGGCGACCCGACCCCCGGCGACCCGAACCCCAGCGACCCCGACCCCCGGTGATCCCCACCCCCTTGCCTCCTTGCTACGCCACCGATAACCCCGGCAACCCCCACTACCTTGCCTCCACGCTGCGTCCCCGTGACCCCGACACCCCCTGCCCACGTTGCACCCCGGCGACCCCCACCGCCTTGCCTCCGCGCTGCGCCCCCGTGACCCCGACACCCCCGCGACCCAGAAATCCCCACCCCTTTCCGCACTGCACCTTTGGACAGCCCTGCTGCCGCCGTCCCCTCGTCGCACCATTGAATCCCTCCGGAAAGTCCTCCTGCCTCCATTGGACCGTTTCGGTCCATTGTGCCCCGCCGTGTAGAACCCTACACGCTTCGTCCAGCGGTTCCGCTCCTTTCGAGTCCGGGCGTCGAACCTCTGTCATCAAGTCACTACACCATCATGGATTCAAAATCGAGTCAGACCCCATTACCCACAGTCGAGTCCTCTGCAGGTAATGTTTTTTATCCAAATTTGGTTTTTAAATTTTAATGATATGTGTTTTTTAGAATTCAAATAAGATATTTCACTTTTGATTTCTATTAAATATAGATATGGATAGGAGTTGGATTGATATTCAAGATAGATTTTCAGCTGAATATTGTGAGGGGATTAAGATAGAATTGCATGATTAGTGGAAATTGTAATTATATTCCTAGTTATTATTTTTAAAAATATTTATGAGTTATATATGTATAAAAATTTCTTGATTTAACTATAATTTATTTTAATGTAGGTATGTCACAGGGTGGTCACAGTGGTTCACCTGATGTTGTTGGTATGTATTTTTTCATTTTTCTAAATTAATTGATTGTAATTTTCTGTTTATATTTCCCTAACTGTTTCTAATCATTAATTTATATTGTATTTGAATTATGAATTTATGTTTATCAGGATCTACTGCTTCTTCCAGCAGACGTAGGGGTCCTGGTAGAGGGGTTCAATCCTGGAACTCTAGAGCCCGATTGGATGTGTTATTTGATGACACATTTCATCCCATTGGAGATGGTGCTACTGCATTGAGTCGTCAGTTTGGGAATATGTTACGAGACTCACACAGATTTCCTCTGATGACTCGTGACTGGAGTTCTTTCCCATAGGATACGATGGACAGATTATGGAGGGAGGTTCAGGTAAATTAAATATTTAATTTTTCATGATATTGTTATTATTATTGTCCCATTTACTAACAATATTTTTAACAGGATAATTTGGCATCCTATCCAGATGAATTCCAGGCTGTTTGTATGTCCAAATTCCGAAAATTATGGAAGGATTACAAGTCAAGGGTGAAGATAGATCACTGGACACCGTTTGAGGGTGTCCCAGACATTCTACAGCGAGTCCCTCTGGGCATTCTTCCTGCGCAGTGGCAGGATTTGGTTGCGTTTTGGTTGAGTGAGGTAGCGATGGTAATATTTGTTACTTTTAATCTATAAATGAATAATTTTTCAAATGTCTATTAAATAAATACATTGAATGTAGACCGAGTCTGCTCGTCATTCACATAATCGGGCGATGCAGGCCACGCCTTCCAGACTTGGCACTCGACATGTTTCACAGCTCAGACATGATGTAAGTTCAGAATTCACTATTTCATTCATATTTTAAAAATATTGTAGTATAACATGGTGAACCCCTTTATTATAGTTACACCAATGTGGCGAGCCAATTGATCGGATGCCCATATGGATGAGGACTCTTAGGGCTGGTGATCCCAATGTTGCCGGTGTTATAGTAAGAAAATTATTTACTAATTAATAAATGTATTTTTTATTTTATATAAATTATTCATATTTGTTCATTGATTCATTATATGCTATAGGTTCAGTTTGACGCTCAGTTAGCAGAGTTTCCAGAGGAGCAACGTCGTAGTATTGTGCGTAGAGATGAAATATTTCACCGTGTTGTGGGGCGTGACGGTCATGGTTATTCTTTGACTTATGGCAGTGGTGTCCCACGACGTGCAGTTGTTAGAGAAGATGTGATGGGTGCATGCAGAGAGTCAGGGATGCGCACACAGGCTGAGATAGATGCTTCCATGCAGGATATGCAGCGCAATTTTGATTCACAGTTTCAGCAGTTACGTGTAGAGTATGAGGAGAGTTTGTCACAGATGTCATCACGTATCGATGAAATGACGACGCAACAAGTGGCGCCACAGGTAAACAATAAAACAAACCATACTCAGATTGAATTTTATGGATATGTTTAAGATACATAATATTGATATATATTTTAGGCTCCGAATACATCTGGTGGACATCATAGTTATATTGGTAATCCAGATGAGAATGAACCCCTTTCATGAGGTAATTTCATTTGTTTTGATGAATTCTTTAGAATTTTTTATATCCTTGATGAATATAATATTCCTTTTTTACCTAGATTAGTTTGTTTTAATATTTGTGGATGACATCTTCGTGCACTCCAAGAGTGATTATGATCATACCCAACATCTTGATATCATACAGATTACACTAATTGACTATATGTCAAGCTATATATATGTCAGTTTTTTATTGATTATATAGGTATAGTTATTGGGCCAAATAATTTCAGAGGAAGGTGTGTTAGTGGATGGAGAGAAACTCCAGACAGTTGTTTCTTGGGAGAAGCCCAAGAACTCTTTCAATATTTGTATCTTTTCAGGGTGAGTGAATTTTGACGTGCACGCGCAGACGGCACATCAATCGGACTTGAGGTCTGCGCGGTAGGGCTCATTATGCGTTCTTTAAGTGTTGTGCGCGCTTGATAAACACGCGTGGGGGGGTCCAAACGGGCCAAATAAAGTCCGAATGGACTGAAATCGGACGACATCAAAGGGTGAGTGAATTGTGATGTGTTTGAGCAGACGACATGTCAATCGGACGTGACGTGTGCCCGTGGTGACCAGGAATTCCGTTCTGGTGTCATAAACGGCCAAAACGGGCGTCTAATGGTCAAACTCATAGAGGACGACATCTTATTTCCCTGAAATCATAGGAAAACAATCCAATTATTATTTGTGACATGCACGCGCAGACGGAACATCAATCGGACGTGCGGTCTGCGCGGTATGGCTCATTATGCGTTCTTTAAATGTTGCACGCGCTTGATAAACACGTGTGGGGGGGGGTCCAAACGGGCCAAACGATGTCCGAATGGCCTGAAATCGGACGAAATCAAAGGGTGAGTGAATTTTGATGTGTTCGAGAAAACGGTACGTCAATCAGACGTGTAGTGTGCCCGCGGTGACCGAGAACGCTGTTTTGCTGTCATAAACGGCCAAAACGGGCGTCTAACGGTCAAACTCATAGCGGACGACATCAGATTGACCTGAAATCACGGGACAGCAATCCAATTACAATTCTCGATTTGCACGCACAGACGGCACGTCAATCGGACGTATGGTCTGCGCGGTAGGGCTCATTATGTGTTCTTTAAGTGTTGTGCGCCCTTGATAAACGCGCGTGGGGGGGTCCAAACTGGCCGAACAAAGTCCGAATGGCCTGAAATCGGATGACAGAAAAGGGTGGATGAATATTTATGTGGTCGAACAGACGGCACGTCAATCGGACGTTCCGTGTGCCCGTGGTGACCGGGAATGCCGTTCTGGTGTCATAAACGGCCAAAACGGCCGTCTAATGGTAAAACTCATAATGAATGACATCAGATTGACCTGAAATCACAGGAGAACAATCCAATTATTATTCGTGACGTGCACGTGCAGACGGAACGTCAATCGGACGTGCGGTCTGCGTGTTAGAGCTCATTATGCGTTCTTTAAGTGTTGTGCGCGCTTGATAAACGCGCGTGGGGGGGTCCAAATGAGCCAAACGAAGTCCGAATGGCCTGAAATAGGACGACATCAAAGGGTGAGTGAAATGTGTTGTGGTTGAGCAGACGGCACGACAATCGGACATGTTGTGTGCCCGCGGTGACCGGGAACGCCGTTCTGGTGTCATAAACGGCCAAAATGGGCGTCTAATGGTCAAACTCATTGCAGACGACATCGGATTGACCTGAAATCACAGTACAACAATCCAATTATTATTTGTGACATACACGCGCAGACGACATGTCAATAGGACGTGCGGTCTGCATCGTAGGACTCATAATGCGTTCTTTAAGTGTTGTGCGCGCTTGATAAACGTGCATGGGGGGGGGGGTCCAAACAGGCCGAACGAAGTCTGAATAGCTTGAAATCGAACGAAATCAAAGGGTGAGTGAATTGTGATGTGGACGAGTAGACGTCATGTCAATCAGATGTGATGTGTGCCCTCGGTGACCGGGAACGCCGTTCTGGTGTCATAAACGGCCAAAATGGGCGTCTAACGGTCAAACTCATAGCGGACGATGTCGGATTGACCTGAAATCACAGGACAACAATCAAATTATTATTCGCGATGTTCACGCATAGACGGCACATCAATCGGACGTGTGGTTTGCGCGGTAGGGCTCATTATGCGTTTTGTAAGTGTTGCACGCGCTTGATAAACGTGTGTGGGGGGTCCAAACGGTCCGAACGATGTCCTAATGGCCTGAAATAGGACGACATCAAAGGGTGAGTGAATTGTGATGTGGTCGAGCAGACAGGATGTTAATCGGACGTGTCGTGTGCCCTTGGTGACCGGGAACACCGTTCTGGTGTCATAAACGGTCAAAACGGGCGTCTAACGGTCAAACTCATAGCGGACGATATTGGATTGACCTGAAATCTCAGGAAAACAATATAATTATTATTCGCGGCGTGCACGCGCAGACGGCACGTCAATCGGACGTGCGGTCTGCGCGGTAGGGCTCATTATGCGTTCTTTAAGTGTTGCGCGCGCTTGATAAACACGCGTGGGGGGGTCCAAATGGGCCAAACGAAGTCCAAATGGCCTGAAATCGGACGACATCAAAGGGTGAGGGAATTGTGATGTGGTCGAGTAGACGGCACGTCAATCGGACATGTATTGTGCCCGCAGTAACCGGGAACGCCGTTCTGGTGTCATAAATGGCCAAAACAGGCGTCTAACGGTCAAACTCATAGAGGACGACATAGGATTGACCTGAAATAAAAGGACAACAATCCAATTATTATTCTCGATTTGCACGTGTAGATGGAATGTCAATCAGACGTGCGGTCTATGCGGTAGGGATCATTATGCGTTCTTTAAGTGTTGTGCGCCCTTGATAAACGCGCGTGGGGGTCCAAATGGGCCGAACGAAGTCCAAATGGCCTGAAATTGGACTAAATCAATGGGTGAGTGAATTGTGTTGTGGTCGAGTAGACAGAACGTCAATCGGACGTGCTGTGTGCCCGCGGTGACCGGGAACGCCGTTCTGGTGTCCTAAACGGCCAAAACGGGCGTCTAACGGTCAAACTCATAGCGAACGACATTGGATTGACCTAAAATAACAGGAAAACAATCCAATTATTTTTCGCGACATGCACGCATAGACGGCACGTCAATCGGATGTGTGGTATGCGCGGTAGGGCTCATTATGCGTTCTTTAAGTGTTGCGCGCGCTTGATAAACGCGCGTAGCGGCGTCCAAACGGGCCGAACGAAGTCCGAATGGCCTGAAATCAGACTACATCAAAGGGTGAGTGAATTCTGATGTGGTCGAGCAGACAAAAAATCAGTCGGACGTGTCGTGTGCCCGCGGTGACCGGGAACGCCGTTCTGGTGTCATAAACGGCCAAAACTGGCGTCTAACGGTCAAACTCATAGCGGACGACATCAGATTGACCTGAAATCACAGGACAACAATCCAATTATTATTCGCGACATGCACGCGCATACGACACGTCAATCGAACATACGGTCTGCGCCATAGGGCTCATTATGCGTTCTTTAAGTGTTGCGTGCGCTTGATAAACGCGCGTGGGGGGGGGGGTCCAAATGGGCTGAACGAAGTCTGAATGGCCTGAAATCGGACGACATCAAAGGGTGACTGAATTTTTATGTGGTCGGGCAGATGTCATGTCAATCAGACGTGCCGTGTGCCCGCGGTGACCGGGAACGCTGTTCTGGTGTCATAAACGGCCAAAACGGGCGTCTAACGGTCAAACTCATAGCGGAAGACATTGGATTGACCTGAAATCACAGGAAAACATTCCAATTATTATTCGCGATGTTTACGCGCAGACGGAACGTCAATCGGACGTGCGGTCTGCGCGGTAGGGCTCATTATGCGTTCTTTAGGTGTTGCGTGAGCTTGATAAACACGCGTGGGGGGTCAAAATGGGCCGAACAATTTCCTAATGGCCTGAAATGGGACGAAATCAAAGGGTGAGTGAATTGTGATGTGGTCGAGCAGACGACACGTCAATCGGACGTGCCGTGTGCCCGCGGTGATCGGGAACGCCATTCTGGTGTCATAAACGGCCAAAACAGGCATCTAACAATCAAACTCATAGCAGACGACATAGGATTGACCTGAAATCACAGGACAACAATCCAATTATTATTCTTGACGTGCACACGCAGACGGCACGTCAATCGGACGTGTGGTCTGCGCCGTAGGGCTCATTTTGTGTTCTTTAAGTGTTGCGCGTGCTTGATAAACGCGCGTGGGGGGGGGGGTCCAAATGGGCCCGAACGAAGTCCGAATGGCCTAAAATCGGACGACATAAAATGGCGAGTGAATTGTTTTGTGGTCGAGCAGACGGCACATCAATCAGATGTGTCGTGTACCTGCAGTGACTGGGAACGCCGTTCTGGTGTCCTAAACGGTCAAAACGGGCATCTAACGGTAAAACTCATAACGGACGACATAGGATTGACCTGAAATCACAGTAAAACAATCCAATTATTATTCGCGACGTTCACGCATAGACGGCACATCAATCGGATGTGCAGTCTGCGCTGTAGGGCTCATTATGTGTTCTTTAAGTGTTGCGCGCGCCTGATAAACGCGCGTGGGGGGTCCAAATGGGCCGAACGAAGTCTGAATGGCCTGAAATAGGATGACATCAAAGGGTGAGTGAATTGTGATGTGGTCAAGCAGATGGCACTTCAATCGGACATGTCGTGTGCCCGCGGTGACCTAAAACGACGTTCTGGTGTCATAAACGGCCAAAACATGCGTCTAACGGTCAAACTCATAGCGGATGACATCGGATTGACCTGAAATCACAGAACAACAATTCGATTATTATTCGCGATGTGCACGCACAGACAACACGTCAATCGGACGTACGGTCTGCGCCGTAGGACTCATTATGCGTTCTTTAAGTGTTGTGCGTGCTTGATAAACGCGTGTTGGGGGTCCAAACGGGCCGAACAAATTCCGAATCACCTGAAATCAGACGACATCAAAGGGTGAGTGAATTGTGATGTGGTCGAGTATACAGCACGTCAATCAGACGATCCGTGTGCCCGCGGTGACCGAGAACGCCGTTCTGGTGTCATAAACGGCCAAAACGGGTGTCTAACGGTCAAACCCATAGCGGACGTCATCGTATTGACTTGAAATCACAGGACAACAATCTAATTATTATTTGAGACGTGCATGTGCAGACGGCACGTCAATCAGACGTGCGGTCTGTGCGGTAGGGATCAGTATGGGTTCTTTAAGAGTTGTGCGCCCTTGATAAACGCGCGTGGGGGGTCCAAACTGGCAGAACGAAGTCCGAATGCCTGAAATCAGACGACATCAAGGGGTGAGTAAATTGTGATGTGGTCGAGCAGACGACATGTCAATTCAGACGTGTCGTGTGCCCGCGGTGACCGGTAACGCCATTCTGGTGTCAAAAACGGCCAAAACGGGCGTCTAATGGTCAAAATCATAGTGGACGACATCAGAATGACCTGAAATCACAGGACAACAATCCAATTATTATTCGCGATGTGCACGCGTAGACGGAACATAAATCCGACGTGCGGTCTGCGCGGTAGGGCTCATTTTGACTTCTTTAATTGTGGCGCGCGCTTGATAAATGCGCGTGGGGGGGGTCCAAACGGGCCGAACAAAGTCGGAATGGCCTGAAATCGGACGACATCAAAGGGTGAGTAAATTTTGATGTGGTCGAGCAGACGACACATCAATCGGACGTGTTGTGTGCCTGCAGTGACCGGGAACGCCGTTCTGTTGTCATAAACGGCCAAAATGGGCGTTTAACAGTCAAACTCATAGCGGACGACATCAGATTCACCTGAAATCATAGGAAAACAATCCAATTATTATTCGCGATATGCACGCGTAGACGAAACGTCAATCTGATGTGCGGTCTGCGCGGTAGGGCTCATTATGCGTTCTTTAAGTGTTGCGCGCGCTTGATAAACGCGCGTGGGGGGTCCAAACGGGCCGAACGATGTTCTAATGGCCTGAAATTGGATGACATAAAAGGGTGAGTGAATTGCGATGTGGTCGAGTAGAAGGCACGTCAATCGGACGTGTTGTGTGCCCGCGGTGACCGGGAAGGCCGTTCTGGTGTCATAAACGGCCAAAACGGGTGTCTAATGGTCAAACTCATAGCGGACGACCTTGGATTGACCTGAAATCACAGGACAACAATCCAATTATTATTCGCGACGTGCACGGGCAGACGTCACGTCAATCGGACGTGCGGTCTGCGCAGTAGGGCTCATTACGCGTTCTTTAAGTGTTGTGCGTGCTTGATAAACGAGCGTGGGGGGTCCAAACGAGACGAACAAAGTCCGAATGACCTGAAATCAGACGACAACAAAGGGTGAGTAAATTGTGATTTGGTCGAGCAGACTTCACGTCAATCGGACGTGCTATGTGCCCGCGGAGACCGGGAACGCCGTTCTGGTGTCAAAAATGGCCAAAACGGGTCTCTAACGGTCAAACTCATAGCGAACGACATCAGATTGACCTGAAATCACATGACAAAAATCCAATTAGAACAATAGAATTAATTATTTTAAATTTTTTAAACGGTAATCAAAATTATGAATATTATTTTGAAAATCAAATACTTTAGATTTGTTACAGTCTGTTTGAAGTTAAATTTTTGTTCTTTATGTTTTATTCGGTACTAAGTTTGTTATTAAATTTTGTTATGCAGTTATATGTGATGATGGATGCGGAGCTTGGAAGATGAAATCTAGGATTTATTTGGTTATATTAATGTATAATTGATTTTTTTTTAAAACAAATTAAAATTTAATATCGGCCACCAAATGGCGGCCGCTATAGGTGTCTCCATGAGACCTATAGCGGCGGCCATTTGGCGGCCACTATAGGTCCGGGCTTTAGCGGCCGCCATTTGGCGGCCGCTAAATCCCATCCCAGCTTGCCTACAGCGTCCGCCAAATGGCGGTCGCTAATAGTAACTGCGACGGGGCAAAAGTGGCCGCCGTTTGGCAGACGCTAGGTGGAAGCTATAGGCCTTTAGCGACGGATTTTGGCGGCCGCTAAAGGACATTCTTGTACTAGTGGTGATTCCATAAAATAGAAGTAAATAGTGGAAGACAAACAATAATTATAACCAGATGTCATATCATACAAAGAATGACGATTCATGTGATATGTTCTTGGAAAATAGAGAAAACATGATACACTTTAGTAATACATGATACACGAACCAAAAGTTAAAAACTGAAAAAAAAGAAACCCAGAAGCATCACAGGCCTCGGCTTTTTCCGATGCTCCCCTACTCCTAAATAGCATATCAAGTACATGTAGAAGGGTTCTTTCCCTTATCTACACCTACAACAATATAATCTACTTCAGCCCAAAAGCATAACCCAAATAAGGTGTGATACTAAATCCCAATAGGTAACCACCCAAGGTCTATTCCAATCTATCAGTGAATATATATAACTAGAAGTATACAATAGGGAAAGTAGTAAACTAGGAAATACTAAAAAATAATCATTCCTACAAGTACTGGTTTCCATTAACATTCATTTCATGTTCATTAATTAACTCAATTACTTTGAATTATATAAGCCTCAGGATCTGGCCTACGCTTGATGATCCCCATAATAACGTATGCCCAGTAGATGTCTCAAACGTTCCTCTATACAAGTATAAGTGAATTGTGATGTGGTCAAGCAGACGGCACGTCAATCGGACGTCTAGTGTGCCCGCGGTGACTGGGAACGCCGTTCTGGTGTCATAAACGGCCAAAACGGGCGTCTAACGGTCAAACTCATAGCGGACGACATCAGATTGACCTGAAATCACCGTAAAACAATCCAATTATTATTCGCGACGTGCACGCATAGACGGCACAACACTCGGACGTATGGTCTGCGCGGTAGGGCTCAATATGCGTTCTTTAAGTGTTGCGCGCCCTTGATAAACACGCGTGGTGGGTTCAAACTGGCCGAACGAAGTCCAAATGTCCTAAAATAAGACGACATCAATGGGTGGGTGAATAGTTATGTGTTCGAGCAGACGGCACGTCAATCGGACATGTCGTGTGCCCGTGGTGACCGGGAACGCCGTTCTGGTGTCATAAACGGCCAAAATGGGCGTCTCACGGTCAAACTCATAGAGAATGACATCGGATTGACCTAAAATCATAGGAAAACAATCCAATTATTATTCGTGATGTGCACTCGCAGACGGCACATCAATCAGATGTGCGGTCTGCGCGTTAGGACTCATTATGCGTTCTTTAAGTGTTGTGCGCACTTGATAAACGCGCGTGGGGGGTCCAAATGGGCCGAACGACGTCCGAATGGCCTGGAATCGGACGACATCAAAGGGTGAGTGAAATTCGATGTGGTCGAGCAGACGACACGTTAATCGGACGTGCCGTGTGCCCGCGGTGACCGGGAACGCCATTCTGGCATCATAAACGTCCAAAACGGGTGTCTAACGGTTAAACTCATAGAGGACGACATCAGATTTACATGAAATCACAGGACAAAAATCCAATTATTATTCGCGATGTGCACGCACAGACGACACGTCAATCAGATGTGCGGTCTGCGCGGTAGGGATCATTATGCATTCTTTAAGTGTTGTGCGAGCTTGATAAACGCCCCTGGGGGGGTCCAAACTGGATGAATGATGTACTAATGGCCTAAAATGGGAAAAATCAAAGGGTGAGTAAATTGTGATGTGGTCAAATAGACGGCACGTCAATCAGATATGTCGTGTGCCCTCGGTGACGGGGAACGCCATTCTGGTGTCATAAACGGCCAAAACGGGCGTCTAACGGTCAAACTCATAGAGAACGACATCGGATTGACCTGAAATCACAGGACAACAATACAATTATTATTCTCAACGTGCATGCGCAGACGACACATCAATCGGATGTGCGGTCTGCGCGGTAGGGCTCATTATGCGTTCTTTAAGTGTTGTACGCGCTTGATAAACATGGGTGGGGGTCCAAACGGGCCGAACGATGTCCTAATGGCCTGAAATCGGATGACATCAAAGGGTGAGTGAATTTTTATGTGGTCGAGCAGACGGGACATCAATCGGACGTGCCGTGTGCCCGTGGTGACCGGGAACGCCATTCTGGTGTCAAAAACGGCCAAAACGGGTGTTTAACGGTCAAACTCATTGCGGACGACATCGGATTGACCTAAAATCACAGGAAAACATTAAAATTATTATTCGCGACGTGCAAGCGTAGAAGGAACGTCAATCAGACGTGCGGTCTACGTCGTAGGGCTCATTATGTGTTCTTTAAGTGTTGCGCGCACTTGATAAACGCGTGTGGGGGGGGTCCAAATAGGCCGAATGAAGTCCGAATGTCCTGAAATCGGACGAAATCAAAGGCTGAGTGAATTGTGATGTGGTCGAGCAGACGGCGCATCAATCGGACGTGTCGTGTGCCTGCGGTGAACGGGAACACCTTTCTGGTGTCATAAACGGCCAAAACGAGCGTCTAACGGTCAAACTCATAGCGGACGACATCGGATTGACCTGAAATCACAGGACAACAATCTGATTATTATTCGCGATGTGCACGCACAGACAACACGTCAATCGGATGTGCAGTCTGTGCCGTAGGACTCATTAGGCGTTCTTTAAGTGTTATGAGCGCCTGATAAATGCCCGTGGGGGGTCCAAACGGGCCGAACAAAGTCTGAATCACCTGAAATCGGACGACATCAAAGGGTGAGTGAATTGTGAAGTGGTCGAGTAGACGGCACGTCAATCGGACGTTCCGTGTGCCTGCGGTGACCAGGAAAGCCGTTCTGGTGTCACAAACGTCCAAAATAGACGTCTAATGGTTAAACTCATAGCAGACGACATCGGATTGACCTGAAATCATAGGAAAACAATCCAATTATTATTCACGACGTGCACGCGCAGACGGAACGTCAATCGGATGTGCGGTCTGCGCGGTAGGGCTCATTATGCGTTCTTTAAGTGTTGCGCTTGCTTGATAAATGAGCGTGGGGGGGTCCAAACGGGTCGAACAAAGTCTGAATGGCCTGAAATAGGACGACATCAAAGGGTGAGTAAATTGTGATGTGGTCAAGTAGACAGAACGTCAATCGGACGTGTCGTGTGCCCGCGGTGACCGGGAACGCCGTTTTGGTGTCATAAACGGCCAAAACGGGCCTCTAACGGTCAAACTCATAGTGGGCGACATCAGATTGACCTGAAATCACATGACAACAATCCAATTAGAACAATAGAATTAATTATTTTGAATTTTTTAAATGGTAATCAAAATTATGTATATTATTTTGAAAATCAATTACTTTAGATCTGTTATAGTAAGTTTGAAGTTAAATTTTTGTTTTCTATGTTTTATTCAGTACCAAGTTTGTTATTAAATTTTGTTATGCAGTTATATGTGATGATGGATGCGGAGCTTGGAAGATGAAAGCTGGGATTTATTTGGTTATATTAATGTATATTTGAATTTTTTTAAAAAAAAATTAAATTTTAATATCGGCCTCCAAATGGCGGCCGCTACAGGTTTTTCAATGAGACCTATAGCGGCCGCCATTTGGCGGTCGCTGATAGTAACTGCGACGGGGAAAAAGCGGCCGTCGTTTGGCAGATGCTAGGCGACCGCTATAAGCCTTTAGCGACGGCTTTTGGCGGCCGCTAAAGTTCATTCTTGTACTAGTGGTAATTCCATAAAATAGAAGTAAATAGTGGAAGACAAACAATAATTATTACCAGATGTCATATCATACAAAGGACGATGATTCATGTGATATGTTCTTGGAAAATAGAGAAAACGTGATACACTTTAGTAATACATGATACACAAACCAAAAGTTAAAAACTGAAAAAAAAAGAAACCCAGAAGCATCGCAGGCCTTGGCTTTTTCCGATTCTCCCCTACACCTAAATAGAATATCAAGTACATGTAGAAGGGTTCTTTCCCTTATCTACACCTACAACAATATAATCTACTTCAGCCCAAAAGCATAACCCAAATAGGGTGTGATACTAAATCCCAGTAGGTAACCACCCAAGGTCTATGCCAATCTACAGTGAATATATATAACTATAAGTATACAATAGGGAAAGTAGTAAACTAGGAAATACTAAAAAATAATCATTCCTACAAGTACTGGTTTCGATTAACATTTATTTCATGTTCATTAATTAACTCAATTACTTTGAATTATATAAGTCTCAGGATCTGGCCTATTCTTGATGATCCCCATAAAAAAGTATTCCCAGTAGATGTCTCAAAAGTTCCTCTATACAAGTATAAGTGAATTGTGATGTGGTCGAGCAGACGGCATGTCAATCGGACGTGTAGTGTGCCTGCGGTGACCGGGAATGCCGTTCTGGTGTCATAAACGGCCAAAACGGGCGTCTAACGGTCAAACTCATAGCGGACAACATCAGATTGAGCTGAAATCATCGGACAACAATCCAATGATTATTCGCGATGTGTACGCGTAGACGGAACATCAATCGGACGTACGACTTGCGCGGTAGGGCTCAATATGCGTTCTTTAAGTGTTGTGCGCCCTTGATAAACGTGCATGGGGGGTCCAAACTGGCCGAACGAAGTCTGAATGGCCTGAAATCGGACGACATCAAAGGGTGGGTGAATTGTTATTTGGTCAAGCATACAACACGTCAATCGGGTGTGCCGTGTGCCCGTGGTGACCGGGAACACCGTTCTGGTGTCATAAACGGCCAAAACGGGCGTCTCACGGTCAAACTCATAGCGAACGACATCAGATTGGCCTGAAATCACAGGACAACAATACAATTATTATTCGTGATGTGCATGCGCAGAAGGAACATCAATTAGATGTGCGGTCTGCGCGTTAGGGCTCATTATGCGTTCTTTAATTGTTGTGCGCGCTTGATAAACGCGCATGGGGGGGGGGTCCAAACGGGCCGAACGAAGTCTGAATGGCCTGAAATCGGACGACATCAAAGGGTGAGTCAAAATTGATGCGTTCGAGTAGACGGTACGTCAATCGGATGTTCCGTGTTCCCGCGGTGACCGGGAACGCCGTTCGGGTGTCATAAACGGCCAAAACGGACGTCTAACGGTAAAACTCATAGCGGACGACATCATATTGACCTGAAATCACAGGACAACAATCCCATTATTATTCGCGATGTGCATGCAGAGACGGCACGTCAATCGGACGTGCGGTCTGCGCGGTAGGGCTCATTATGCATTCTTTAAGTGTTGCGCGAGCTTGATAAACACGCGTGGGGGGGTCCAAACAGGCTGAAAAATGTCCTAAAGGCCTAAAATGGGACAAAATCTAAGTGTGAGTAAATTTTAATGTGGTCAAGTAGACGACACGTCAATCGGATGTGCCGTGTGCCCTCGGTGACCGGGAACGCCATTCTGGTGTCACAAACGGCCAAAACGGGCGTCTAACGGTCAAACTCATAGAGGACGACATCGGATTGACCTGACATCATAGGAAAACAATCCAATTATTATTCACGATGTGCACGTGTAGACGGCACGTCAATCGGACATGTGGTCTGCGCGGTAGGGCTCATTATGCGTTCTTTAAGTGTTGCGCGTGCTTGATAAACATGTGGGGGGGGTCCAAACGGGCCGAACGATGTCTTAATGGCCTGAAATCGGACGAAATCAAAGGGTGAGTGAATTGTGATGTGGTCGAGCAGACAAGACGTCAATTGGACGTGCCGTGTGCCCGCGGTGACCGGGAACGCCGTTCTGGTGTTATAAACGGCCAAAACGGGCGTCTAACGG
Source organism: Viscum album (assembly GCA_963277665.1). Classification (NCBI taxonomy): domain Eukaryota; kingdom Viridiplantae; phylum Streptophyta; class Magnoliopsida; order Santalales; family Viscaceae; genus Viscum; species Viscum album. Next base: position 1,552,028,172 of record OY728129.1, read on the forward strand.
TCAAACTCATAGCGAATGACATCAGATTGACCTGAAATCACAGGAAAAAAATCCAATTATTATTTGCGATGTGCACGCGTAGACGGCATGTCAATCGGATGTGTGGTCTGCGCCATAGGGCTCATTATGTGTTCTTTAAGTGTTGTGCGCGCTTGATAAACGCGCGTGGGGGGGGGGGTCCAAACGGGCCGAACGAAGTCCGAATGGCCTGAAATCAGACGACATCAAAGGGTGAGTGAATTGTGATGTGGTCGAGTAGACAGAACGTCAATCGGATGTGCCGTGTGCCCGTGGTGACCGGGAACACCGTTCTGGTGTCATAAATGGCCAAAACGGGCGTCTAACGGTCAAACTCATAGCGGACGACATCGAATTGACCTGAAATCACACGACAACAATCCGATTATTATTCGCGATGTGCACGCATAGACAGCATGTCAATCGGACGTGCGGTCTGCGCCGTAGGACTCATTATGCATTCTTTAAGTGTTGTGAGTGCTTGATAAACGTGCGTGGGGGTCCAAAGGGGCCGAACAAAGTCCGAATTGCCTGAAATCGGACGACATCAAAGGGTGAGTGAATTGTGATGTGGTCGAGTAGACGGCATGTCAATCGGACGTGCCGTGTGCCCGCGGTGACCGGGAAAGCCGTTCTGGTGTCATAAACGGCCAAAACGGGCGTCTAATGGTCAAACTCATAGTGGACGACATCGGATTGACCTGAAATCACAGTACAACAATCCAATTATTATTCGCAACGTGCACGCGCAGAAGGAACGTCAATCGGACATGCGGTCTGTGCGGTAGGGCTCATTATGCGTTCTTTAAGTGTTGCGCGTGCTTGATAAACGAGCGTGGGGGGGTCCAAACGGGTCGAACAAAGTCCGAATGGCCTGAAATTGGATGACATCAAAGGGTGAGTAGATTGTGATGTGGTCGAGCAGACGGAACGTCAATCGGATGTGCCGTGTGCCCGCGGTGACCGGGAACGCCGTTCTGGTGTCATAAACGGCCAAAACGGGCCTCTAACGGTCAAACTCATAGTGGACGACATCGGATTGACCTGAAATCACATGAAAACAATACAATTAGAACAATAGTATTAATTATTTTAAATTTTCTAAACGGTAATCAAAATTATGAATATTATTTTGAAAATCAAATACTTTAGATCTGTTATAGTATGTTTGAAGTTAAATTTTTTGTTTTCTATGTTTTATTCAGTACTATATTTGTTATTAAATTTTGTTATGTAGTTATATGTGATGATGGATGCGGATCTTGTATGATGACAGCTGGGATTTATTTGGTTATATTAATGTATAATTGATTTTTTTTTAAAAAAATTAAAATTTAATATCGGCCACCAAATGGTGGCCGCTATAGGTTTTTCAATGAGACCTATAGCGGCTGCCATTTGGCGGCCGCTATAGGTCCGGGCTTTAGCGGCCACCATTTGGCAGCCGCTAAATCCCATCCCGGCTTTCCTAAAGCGGCTACCAAATGGAGGTCGCTGATAGTAACTGCGACGGGGCAAAAGCGGCCGCCGTTTGGCAGACGCTAGGCAGCCGCTATAGGCCTTTAGCGACGGCTTTTGGCGGCCGCTAAAGGTCATTCTTATACTAGTGGCAATTCCATAAAATAGAAGTAAATAGTGGAAGACAAACAATAATTATTACCAGATGTCATATCATACAAAGGATGATGATTCATGTGATATGTTCTTGGAAAATAGAGAAAACATGATACACTTTAGTAATACATGATACACGAACCAAAAGTTAAAAACTAAAAAAAAATAAACCCAGAAGCATCGCTGGCCTCAGCTTTTTCCGATGCTCCCCTACTCCTAAATAGCATTTCAAGTACATGTAGAAGGGTTCTTTCCCTTATCTACACCTACAACAATATAATCTACTTCAGCCCAAAAGCATAACCCAAATAGGGTGTGATACTAAATCCCAGTAGGTAACAACCCAAGGTCTATGCCAATCTATCAGTGAATATATATAACTAGAAGTATACAATAGGGAATGTACTAAACTAGGAAATAATAAAAAATAATCATTCATACAAGTACTGGTTTCCATTAACATTCATTTCATGTTCATTAATTAACTCAATTACTTTGAATTATATAAGTCTCAGGATCTGGCCTATACTTGATGATCCCCATAAAAATGTATGCCCAGTAGATGTCTCAAAAGTTCCTCTATACAAGTATAAGTGAATTTTGATGTGGTCGAGTAGACAGCACGTCAATCGGACGTGTAGTGTGCCCGCGGTGATCGGGAACGCCGTTCTGGTGTCATAAACGGCCAAAATGGGCGTCTAACGGTCAAACTCATAGTGGACGACATCAGATTGACCTAAAATCACTGGACAACAATCCAATTATTATTCGCGACGTGCACGCGCAGACGGCACATCAATCAGACATACGGTCTGCGCGGTAGGGCTCAATATGCGTTCTTTAAGTGTTGCGCGCCCTTGATAAACGCGTGTGGGGGGGTCCAAACTAGCCTAACGATGTCCGAATGGCCTGAAACCGGACGACATCAAAGGGTGGGTGACTTTTTATGTGGTCGAGCAGACGACACGTCAATCGGACATGCTGTGTGCCCGTGGTGACCGGGAACGCTGTTCTGGTGTCACAAACGGCCAAAACGGGCGTCTCATGGTCAAACTCATAGCGAATGACATCGTATTGACCTGAAATCACAGGACAACAATCCAATTATTATTTGCGACGTGCACGCGCAGACGGCACATCAATTGGACATGCGGTCTGCAAGTTAGGGCTCATTATGCGTTCTTTAAGTGTTGTGCGCGCTTGATAAACGCGCGTGGGGGGGTCCAAATGGGCCGAACGAAGTCCGAATGGCCTGAAATCGGAGGACATCAAAGGGTGAGTGAAATTTGATGTGGTCGAGCAGACGGCACATCAATCGGACGTGCCGTGTGCCCGCGGTGACCGGGAATGCCGTTCTGGTGTCATAAACAGCCAAAACGGGCATCTAACGGTCAAACTCATAGAGGACAACATCAGATTGACCTGAAATCACAAGAAAAAATACAATTATTATTCGCGACGTGCACGCATAGACGGAACGTCAATCGGACGTGCAGTCTGCGCGGTAGGGCTCATTATGCATTCTTTAAGTATTGCGCAAGCTTGATAAACGCGTGTGGGGGGGTCCAAATGGGCCGAACGATTTCCTAATGGCCTAAAATGGGACAAAATCAAAGGGTGAGTGAATTGTGATGTGGTCAAGTAGACGGCACGTCAATCGTATGTGTCGTGTGCCCTCGGTGATCGGGAACGCCATTCTGGTGTCATAAACGGCCAAAACGGGTGTCTAATGGTCAAACTCATAGCGGACGACATCGGATTGACCTGAAATCACAGGAAAACAATAAAATTATTATTCGTGACGTGCACACGCAGACGGCACGTCAATCAGACGTGTGGTCTACGCGGTATGGCTCATTATGCGTTCTTTAAGTGTTGTGCGTGCTTGATAAACGTGCGTGGGGGGGGTCCAAATGGGCCGAACGATGTCCTAATGGCCTGAAATCGGATGACACAAAAGGGTGAGTGAATTGTGATGTGGTTGAGCAGACGAAACTTCAATCGGATGTGCCGTGTGCCCGCGGTGACCGGGAACGCCGTTCTGGTGTCATAAACGGCCAAAACGGGCGTCTAACGGTCAAACTCATAGCGGACGACATCAGATTGACCTGAAATCACAGGAAAACAATCCAATTATTATTTTCGATGTGCACTCGTAGACGGAACGTCAATCGGACGTGCGGTCCGCGCCGTAGGGCTCATTATGGGTTCTTTAAGTGTTGCGCGCGCTTGATAAATGTGCGTGGGGGGGTCCAAACGGGCCGAACGAAGTCCAAATGGTCTGAAATCGGACGACATCAAAGGGTGAGTGAATTGTGTTGTGGTCGAGTAGACGGTACATCAATCGGACGTGCCGTATGCCCGCGGTGACTGGGAACACCGTTCTGGTGTCATAAACGGCCAAAACGGGCGTCTAACGTTCAAACTCATAGCGGACGACATCAGATTGACCTGAAATCACAGGACAACAATCCGATTATTATTCGCGATGTGCACGCACAGAAAACACATCAATCGGACGTGCGGTCTGCGCTGTAGGACTCATTATGCATTCTTTAAGTGTTGTGAGCGCTTCATAAACGCGCGTGGGGGGTCCAAATGGGCCGAACAAAGTCCGACTCGCCTGAAATAGGACAACATCAAAGGGTGGGTGAATTGTGATGTGGTCGAGTAGACGGAACGTCAACCGGACGTGTCGTGTTCTCGCGGTGACCGGGAACGCCGTTCTGGTGTCATAAATGGCCAAAACGGGCGTCTAACGGTCAAACTCATAGCGGACAACATCGGATTGACCTGAAATCACAGGACAACAGTCCAATTATTATTCGAGACCTGCACGCGTAGACGACACGTCAATCGGACGTGCGGTCTGCACGGTAGGGCTCATTATGCGTTCTTTAAGTGTTGCGCGCGCTTGATAAACATGTGGGGGGGTCCAAACGGGCCGAACGATGTCTTAATGGCCTGAAATCGGACGACATCAAATGGTGAGTGAATTGTGATATGGTCGAGTAGACGGGACGTCAATTGGACGTTCCGGGTGCCCGCGGTGACCAGGAACGCCGTTCTGGTGTCATAAACGGTCAAAACGGGCGTCTAACGGTCAAACTCATAGATAACGACATCGTATTGACCTGAAATCACAAAAAAAAATCCAATTATTATTTGCGACGTGCACGTGTAGACGGCATGTCAATCGGACGTGCGGTCTGCACCGTAGGGCTCATTATGTGTTCTTTAAGTGTTGCGCGCGCTTGATAAACGCGCGTGGGGGTCCAAACGGGCCGAACGAAGTCCGAATGGCCTGAAATCGGACGACATCAAAGGGTGAGTGAATTGTGATGTGGTCGAGTAGACGGTACGTCAATCGGACGTGCCGTGTGCCCACGGTGACCGGGAACACTGTTCTGGTGTCATAAACTGCTAAAACGGGCGTCTAACGGTCAAACTCATAGCGGACGACATCAGATTGACCTGAAATCACAGGAAAACAATCCGATTATTATTCGCGATGTGGACGCACAGATAGTACATCAATCGGACGTGCGGTCTGCGCCGTAGGACTCATTATGCGTTCTTTAAGTGTTGTGAGCGCTTGATAAACGCGCGTGGGGGGTCCAAACGGGCCGAACAATGTCCGAATCGCCTGAAATTGGACGACATCAAAGGGTGAGTGAATTGTCATGAGGTCGAGTAGACGGAACGTCAATCGGACGTGCTGTGTGCCCGTGGTGACCGGGAACACCGTTCTGGTGTCATAAACGGCCAAAACGGGCGTCTAATGGTCAAACTCATAGCGGATGACCTCAGATTGACCTGAAGTAACAGGACAACAATCCAATTATTATTCGCGACGTGCACACGCAGACGGCACGTCAATCGGACGTGCGGTCTGCGCGGTAGTGCTCATTATGTGTTCATTAAGTGTTGCGTGTGCTTGATAAACGAGCGTGGGGGGTCCAAACGGGCCGAACAAAGTCCGAATGGCCTCAAATCGGACGACATTAAAGGGTGAGTAAATTGTGATGTGGTCAATCAGACGAAACGTCAATCGGACGTGCCGTGTGCCCGCGGTGACCAGGAACGCCGTTATGGTGTCATAAACGGCCAAAACGGGCCTCTAACGGTCAAACTCATAGCGGACGACATCGGATTGACCTGAAATCACATGATAACAATCCAATTAGAACAATAGAATTAATTATTTTAAATTTTTTAAAGGGTAATCAAAATTATGAATATTATTTTGAAAATCAAATACTTTGGATCTGTTACAGTAAGTTTGAAGTTAAATTTTTGTTTTCTATGTTTTATTCGGTACTAAGTTTGTTATTAAATTTTGTTATGCAGTTATATGTGATGATGGATGCGGAGCTTGGAAGATGACAGCTGTGATTTATTTGGTTATATTAATGTATAATTGATTTTTTTAAAAAAAAAATTAAAATTTAATATCGGCCCCCAAATGGCGGCCGCTATAGGTGTCTCCAAGGACACATTTAGCGGACGCCATTTGGCAGCCGCTAAATCCCATCCCGGCTTGCCTATAGCGTCCGCCAAATGGCAGTCACTAACAGTAACTGCGACGGGGAAAAAGCGGCCGCCATTTGGCAGAAGCTAGGCGGCCGCTATAGGCCTTTAGCGACGGCTTTTGGCGGCCACTAAAGGTCATTCTTGTACTAGTGGTAATTCCATAAAATAGAAGTAAATAGTGGAAGACAAAACATAATTATTTCCAGATGTCATATCATACAAAGGACGATGATTCATGTGATATGTTCTTGGAAAATAGAGAAAACATGATACACTTTAGTAATACATGATACACGAACAAGAAGTTAAAAACTGAAAAAAGAAGAAACCCAGAAGCATCGCAGGCCTCGGCTTTTTCCGATGCTCCCCTACTCATAAATAGCATATCAAGTACATGTAGAAGGTTTCTTTCCCTTATCTACACCTACAACAATATAATCTACTTCAGCCCAAAAGCATAACCTAAATAGGGTGTGATACTAAATCCCAGTAGGTAACCACCCAAGGTCTATGCCAATCTATCAGTGAATATATATAACTAGAATTATACAATAGGGAAAGTAGTAAACTAGGAAATACTAAAAAATATTCATTCCTACAAGTACTGGTTTCCATTAACATTCATTTCATGTTCATTAATTAACTCAATTACTTTTAATTATATAAGTCTCAGGATCTTGCCTATGGTTGATGATCCCCAGAAAAACGTATGACCATTAGATGTCTCAAAAGTTCCTCTATACAAGTATAAGTGAATTGTGATGTGGTCGAGCAGACGACACGTCAATCGGACGTGTAGTGTGCCCGCGGTGACCGGGAACGCCGTTCTGGTGTCATAAACGGCCAAAACGGGCGTCTAACGGTCAAACTCATAGCGGACGACATCATATTGACCTGAAATCACCGGAAACTAATCCAATTATTATTCGCGAAGTGCACGCGTAGACGACACATCAATCGGTCATACGGTCTGCGTGGTAGGGCTCAATATGCGTTCTTTAAGTGTTGCACGCCCTTGATAAACGCGCGTGGGGGGTCCAAACTGGCCGAACGAAGTCCGAATGACCTGAAATCAGATGACAACAAAGGGTGGGAAAATTTTTATGTGTTCGAGCAGACAGGACGTTAATCGGACGTGCCGTGTTCCTGTGGTGACCGGGAATGCCGTTCCGGTGTCATAAACGGTCAAAACGGGCATCTCACGGTCAAACTCATAGCGAACGACATCGGACTGATCTGAAATCACAGGACAACAATCCAATTATTATTCGTGACGTGTACGCGTAGACGACACATCAATCGGACGTGCGGTCTGCGCGTTAGGGCTCATTTTGCGTTCTTTAAGTGTTGCGCGCGCTTCATAAACGCGCGTGGGGGGGTCCAAACAGGCCAAACGAAGTCTGAATGGACTGAAATCGGACGACATCAAAGGGTGAGTGAAATTTGATATGGTCGAGCAGAAGACACGTCAATCGGACGTGCTGTGTGGCTACGGTGACCAGGAACGCCGTTCTGGTGTCATAAACGGCCAAAACGGGCGTCTAACGGTCAAACTCATAGCGGACGACATCAGATTGACTTGAAATCACAGGACAACAATCCAATTATTATTCGCGACATTCACGCATAGACGGCACGCCAATCGGACGTGCGTTCTGCGCGGTAGTTCTCATTATGTATTCTTTAAGTGTTGTGCGAGCTTGATAAACGCGCGTGGGGGGTCCAAATGGGCCGAATGATGTCCTAATGGCCTAAAATGTGACGGAATCAAAGCGTGAGTGAATTGTGATGTGGTCAAGTAGACGGCACGTCAATCGGATGTGCCGTGTGCCCTCGGTGACCGGGAACGCCATTCGGGTGTCATAAACGGCCAAAACGGGCGTCTAACGGTCAAACTCATAGCGGACGACATCGGATTGACCTGAAATCACAGGACAACAATCCAATTATTATTCGCGACGTGCACGTGTAGACGGCACGTCAATCGGACATGCGTTCTGCGCGGTAGGGCTCATTATGCTTTCTTTAAGTGTTACGCGCGCTTGATAAATGTGCATGGGGGGGGGGGGTCCAAACGGGTCGAACGATGTCCTAATGGCCTGAAATCGAACGACATCAAAGGCTGAGTGAATTGTGATGCGGTCGAGCAGACGGGACGTCAATCGGACGTGTCGTGTGCCCGCGGTGACCGGGAATGCCGTTCGGGTGTCATAAACGGCCAAAACGGGCGTCTAACGATCAAACTCATAGCGGACGACATCGGATTGACCTGAAATAACAAGAAAACAATCCAATTATTATTCGCGACGTGCACGTGTAGATGGAACGTCAATCGAACATGCGGTCTGCGCCGTAGGGCTCATTATGTGTTCTTTAAGTGTTGCGCACGCTTGATAAACGCCCGTGGGGGGGGGGGGGGGGGTTCCAAACGGGCCGAACGAAGTCCGAATGGCCTGAAATCGGATGACATCAAAGGGTGAGTGAATTTTGATGTGGTCGAGAAGACAGCACGTCAATCGGACGTGCCGTGTGCCCGCGGTGACTGGGAACACCGTTCTGGTGTCATAAACGGCCAAAACGGGCGTCTAACGGTCAAACTCATAGCGTACGACATCAGATTAACCTGAAATAACATGAAAACAATCCGATTATTATTCGCGATGTGCACGCACAGACAACACGTCAATCGGACGTGCGGTCTGCGCCGTAGGACTCATTATGCCTTCTTTAAGTGTTGTGAGCGCTTGATAAACGCGCGTGGGGGGGTCCAAACGGGCCGAACAAAGTCCGAATCGCCTGAAATCGGACGACATCAAAGGGTGAGTGAATTGTGATGTGTTCGAGTAGACGACACATCAATCGGACATGCCGTGTGCCCGCGGTGACCGGGAACGCCATTCTGGTGTCATAAACGGCCAAAATGGGCGTCTAATGGTCAAACCCATAGGAGACGACATCAGATTGACCTAAAATCGCAGGACAACAATCCAATTATTATCCGCGACGTGCACGCGCAGACGACACATCAATCAGACGTGCAGTCTGCGCCGTAGGGCTCATTATGCGTTCTTTAAGTGTTGCGTGTGCTTGATAAACGCGTGTGGGGGTGTCCAAACGGGCCGAACGAAGTCCGAATGGCCAGAAATCAGAAGACATCAATGGGTGTGTGAATTGTGATGTGGTCGAGTAGACGGAACGTCAATCGGACTTGTCGTGTGTCCGCGGTGACCGGGAACGCCGTTCTGGTGTCATAAACGGCCAAAACGGGCGTCTAACGGTCAAACTCATAGAGAATGACATCGGAATGACCTGAAATCATAGGACAACAATAAAATTATTATTCGCGACATTCACACGTAGACGACACATCAATCGGACGTGCGGTCTGCGCGGTAGGGCTCATTATGTGTTCTTTAAGTGTTGCGCGCCCTTAATAAACGCGCATGGGGGGTCTAAACTGGCCGAACGAAGTCCAAATGGCCTGAAATCGGACGACATCAAAGGGTGAGTGAATTGTGATGTTTTCGAGCAGACGGAACATCAATCAGACGTACCATGTGCTCACGGTGACTGGGAACGCCGTTCTGGTGTCATAAACGGCCAAAACGGGCGTCTAACAGTCAAACTCATAGCGGACGACATCGGATTGACCTGAAATCACAGGACAACAATCGAATTATTATTCAAGACATGCACGGGCAGACAGCACGTCAATCGGACGTGCGGTCTGCACGGTATCGCTCATTATGTGTTCTTTAAGTGTTGCGTGCCCTTGATAAACGCGTGTGGGGGGTCCAAACTGGAAGAACGAAGTCTGAATGCCTAAAATTGGACGACATAAAAGGGTGAGTGAATTTTGATGTGGTCGAGTAGACGGCACGTCAATCAGACGTGCCGTGTGCCCGCGGTTACCGGGAACGCCATTCTGGTGTCAAAAACGGCCAAAACGGGCGTCTAACAGTAAAACTCATAGCGGATGACATCGGATTGACCTGAAATCATAGGACAACAATCCAATTATTATTCTTGACGTGCACGCGTAGACGGAACGTCAATCGGACGTGCGGTCTGCGCGGTAGGGCTCATTATACATTCTTTAAGTGTTGCGTGCGCTTTATAAACGCGCGTGGGGGGGTCCAAACGTGCCGAACAAAGTCCGAATGGCCGAAAATCGGACGAAATCAAAGGGTGAGTGAATTGTGATGTGGTCGAGCATACGGCACGTCAATCGGACGTGTTGTGTGCCCGCGGTGACCGAGAACGCTGTTCTGGTGTCATAAACGGCCAAAATGAGCTTCTAACGGTCAAACTCATAACAGATGACATCGTATTGATCTGAAATCATAGGAAAACAATCCAATTATTATTCGCGACGTGCACACGTAGATGGCACATCAATTGTACATTCAGTCTGCGCGGTAGGGCTTATTATGCGTTTTTTAAGTGTTGTACGCTTGATAAACCCGCCTGGGGGGGTCCAAACGGGCCGAACGATGTTCTAATGACCTGAAATTGGACGACATCAAAGGGTGAGTGAATTGTGATGCGGTCAAGTAGACTGCACGTCAATCGGACGTGCTGTGTGCCCGCGGTGACCGGGAACGCCATTCTGGTGTCATAAACGGCCAAAACGGGCGTCTAATAGTCAAACTCATAGCGGACGACATCAGATTGACCTGAAATCACAGGACAACAATCCAATTATTATCCGCAACGTGCACGTGTAGACGGCACGTCAATCGGACGTGCGGTCTGCCCCGTAGGGCTCATTATGCGTTCTTTAAGTGTTGTGCGCGCTTGATAAACGCGTGTGGGGGGGTCTAAATGGGCCGAACGATGTCCGAATGTCCTGAAATCAGATGACATCAAAGGGTGTGTGAATTTTAATGTGGTTGAGTAGACGGAACATGAATCGGACGTTCCATGTGTCCGCGGTGACTGGAAATGCCGTTCTGGTGTCATAAACGGCCAAAACGGGCATCTAACGGTCAAACTCATAGCGGATGACATCGGACTGACCTGAAATCATAGGACAACAATCCAATTATTATTCGCAACATGCACACGTAGACGGCACATCAATCGGACGTGCGGTCTGCGCGGTAGGGCTCATTATGCGTTCTTTAAGTGTTGCGCGCCCTTGATAAACGCGCGTGGGGGGTCCAAACTGGCCGAAAAAAGTCCGAATGGCCTGAAATCGGATGACATCAAAGGGTGAGTAAATTTTGATGTGTTTGAGTAGATGGAACATCAATCGGATGTGTCGTGTGCTCGCAGTGACCGGGAACGCCGTTCTGGTGTCATAAACGGCCAAAACGGGCGTCTAACGGTCAAACTCATAGCGGATGACATCAGATTGACCTGAAATCATAGGACAACAATCGAATTATTATTTGAGACATGCACGTGGAGACGGAACGTCAATCGGACATGGGGTCTGCGCGGTAAGGCTCATTATGCGTTCTTTAAGTGTTGCGCGCCCTTGATAAACGCGCGTGGGGGGTCCAAACTGGCAGAACGAAGTCCGAATGCCTGAAATTGGACAACATCAAAGGGTGAGAAAATTTTGATGTGGTCGAGAAGATGGAACATCAATCGGACGTGTCGTGTGCCCGTGGTGACCGGGAACGCCGTTCTGTTGTCAAAAACGGCCAAAACGGGCGTCTAACGGTCAAAATCATAGCGGACGACATTGGATTGACCTGAAATAATAGGACAATAATCCAATTATTATTCGTGACGTGAACACGTAGACGGAACGTCAATCGGACGTGCGGTCTGCGCGGTAGGGTTCATTATGCATTTTTTAAGTGTTGTGCGCGCTTGATAAACGCGCGTGGGGGGGTCCAAACGTGCCGAACGAAGTCCGAATGGCCTGAAATAGGATGAAATCAAAGGGTGAGTGAATTGTGATGTGGTCGAGTAGACGGCACGTCAATCGGACGTATTGTGTGCCCGCGGTGACCGGGAACGCCGTTCTGGTGTCAAAAACGGCCAAAATGGGAATCTAATGGTCAAACTCATAGCAGACGACATCGGATTGACCTGGAATCATAGGAAAACAATAAAATTATTATTCGCGACGTGCACGCGTAGACGGCATGTCAATCGGACGTGTGGTCTGCGCGGTAGGGCTCATTATGCGTTCTTTAAGTGTTGCGCGCGCTTGATAAACGTGCGTGGGGGGGGTCCAAATGGGCCGAATGATGTTCTAATGGCCTGAAATCGGACGACATCAAAGGGTGAGTGAATTGTGATGTGGTTGAGTAGACAGAATGTCAATCGGACATGCCGTGTGCCCGCGGTGACTGAGAACGTCGTTCTGGTGTCATAAACGGCCAAAACGGGCGTCTAACGGTCAAACTCATAGCGGACGACATCGGATTGACCTGAAATCACAGGAAAACAATCCAATTATTATTCGTGACGTGCACGCATAGACGGCACGTCAATCGGACGTGCAGTCTGCGCGGTAGGGCTCTTTATGCGTTCTTTATGTGTTGTGTGTGCTTGATAAACGCGCGTGGGGGTCCAAACGGGCCGAACAAAGTCCGAATGGCCTGAAATCGGACGACATCAAAGGGTGAGTGAATTGTGATGTGGTCGAGTAGACGACACTTCAATCAGACGTTCCGTGTGCCCGCGGTGACCGGGAATTCCGTTCTGGTGTCATAAACGGCCAAAACAGGCCTCTAACGGTCAAACTCATAGCGGACGACATCAGATTTACTTGAAATCACAGGAAAACAATCCAATTAGAACAATAGAATTAATTATTTTAAATTTTTTAAACAGTAATCAAAATTATTAATATTATTTTGAAAATCAAATACTTTAGATCTGTTACAGTAAGTTTGAAGTTAAATATTTGTTTTCTAGGTTTTATTTGGTTCTAAGTTTGTTATTAAATTTTGTTATGCAGTTATATGTGATGATGGATGTGGATCTTGGAAGATGACAGCCAGGATTTATTTGGTTATATTAATGTATAATTGATTTTTTTTAAAAAAAATTAAAATTTAATATCGGCCGCCAAATGGCGGCCGCTATAGGTTTTTCAATGAGACCTATAGCGGCGGCCATTTGGCTGCCGCTATAGGTCCAGGATTTAGCGGCCACCATTTGGCGGCCGCTAAAGCCCATCCCGGCTTTCCTACAGCATCTTCCAAATGGCGGTTGCTGATAGTAACTGTGACGGGGCAAAAGAGGCCGCCGTTTGGCAGATGCTAGGCGGCTGCTATAGGCCTTTAGCGACAGCTTTTGGCGGCCGCTAAAGGTCATTCTTGTACTAGTGGTAATTCCATAAAATAGAAGTAAATAGTGGAAGACAAACAATAATTATTACCAGATGTCATATCATACAAAGGAAGATGATTCATGTTATATTTTCTTGGAAAATACAGAAAACATGATACACTTTAGTAATACATGATACACGAACCAAAAGTTAAAAACTGAAAAAAAAGAAACCCAGAAGCATCGTAGGCCTCGAATTTTTCCGATGCTCCCCTACTCCTAAATAGCATATCAAGTACATGTAGAAGGGTTCTTTCCCTTATCTACACCTACAACAATATAATCTACTTCATCCCAAAAGCATAACCCAAATAGGGTGTGATACTAAATCCCAGTAGGTAACCACCCAAGGTCTATTCCAATCTATCAGTGAATATATATAACTGGAAGTATACAATAGGGAAAGTAGTAAATTAGGAAATACTAAAAAATAATCATTCCTACAGGTACTGGTTTCCATTAACATTCATTTCATGTTCATTAATTAACTCAATTACTTTGAATTATATAAGTCTCAGGATCTGGCCTATGCTTGATGATCCCCATAAAAACGTATGCCCAGTAGATGTCTCAAAAGTTCCTCTATACAGGTATAATTGAAGGCCAAATACAAGATTTTTCTTTGACTTGGAAAAAAATCATATATCATAACATTTCATTATTAAATTCAAAGAGAGAATGAGCCCATCCATTACATCCTAGCTCTCTCCTGACATACTAATATAAACTAAACCCTCCCCCATAGGAATAGAAAAACCCCTCACTCTAGCATAGAAAATATCCCCCTTAGACATATAAAATACTCACCCTCAGGTATAGAAAAACATCGCCGAAAAGCATAGAAAATCAAACTAAAGCATCCAATATAAACATATAAGGACCAACTTCATAAGGCTTGGCCTTTTAAATACTCACATGGGCTGGATTTATGACAAACAACATGTAAATTAAACTATTACAGGGATTCTACAATAATAAATCACGCGGGGAGACCTTCAATTAACCAATTACCATTTTAAACAACCCATAATAGGGAATCAATGGCATTCCCATAGGCATCCTAGGACAAACTTATTGGTCGTCCAATAGAAACGCACCCACATGGTGGCCCTTAGATGAGGTGATCAAACTAGAACATGGTTTCAAACATCTGATCAATTACCTAATAAAAACTAGTAAATAATAGTAGAAAATAACAATCAAGAGACACCCTAAAAATGGGTGTGTGACACTCTAGGTTATATATTCAACTCAGCAATTAGGGAAAGGCAAAAGACGACATTCCTCGTACTTGAACGAGTCTCCTAATCTAGCATCAGCTTCTAATTTGACCTAGAATAGATTATATATATAATACGAGAACAAATACTCAACCCCTGATGACCAGTTAGAGAGAACAAATCATGAAGAATAGCTCAAGAGGAATTATGAGCTCACCGAGGGGATTGAAATGCATACAATGGTTTTTGAATCAATTATTTTATGATAAACCGGGAGGCCAGTATACCCTCAGATTGCCTGGGTGCATTTTTCATTGAAGGAATGGCTCGTTTCTCTCTGTGTGGAAAAAACACTACTACCCGATTTAATAAAAATAATTACATGATGTATAATAGAAACTATGTGTCGTGTCCACAAAAATCTTGTCCAGGTCCTTACATGGTCATGTACTGGGATTATATAGTTTGTAACCTCTTTACACAACGTGTCCCTTGGAATACATAGCATTTAACTCAAATTCACATCATGTAACAGGCCTACAACTAGCATTTGAACTCTTTTTCCTCCATTTTCATAATTAAAAACTAAAGAGGAAAAATTTTAACCTCAAAGGAAGAATCAGGTTCTTACCAACATCCCCCCTTAAAGTAATTCACCCCAGAATTACCCTTCCAAGGGTGGTGATGGAATAACTTAGAATAAATCTGACTGTTGTGATCGTACATCGACCTCCCTCTCGCGGGTCTCATCCTTCACTCAGTCGTGCTACCATAGAACCTATACTAATGGAATAGATCATCCAAGGGTAACCTTCATGTTACGATCCATAATACAAATAGGATTATCCTAAAAGGACACATCTTACTAAAACTCCACTTCCTCGAGATGAAAAGAGTGAGATGGATCCAAAAAATAATGTCGCAATTGGGAGACATGGAGGACATCATGCATAGCCCTGTACCTATAAGGTAACTGTAATTGATAGGCAACATACATGACTCTCTCTATAATCTCGAATGGCCTGATGCATCTTGGTGAAAGCTTACCAAGTCACCTAATACTATTATGTCCCATCCTCAGTGTGACATGTAGAAATATATGATCATTGAACTCGAACTCTAAAGTTCGACTATGGTGATCAGAATCTGATTTTTGAAAATACTACTATTAGCCATCCACTTCCAAATCAACTGAACCTACTTAGTAATTTATTGGACAAGATGAGGTCCCATCATAACTTTATCCCCTTCCTCCAGCCAATACAGGGGTGATCGTCATGACCTACTGTAGAAATCCACATATGGAACCATCTTAATAGTATCATAGAATCTATTTTTGTAACTGAACTCAACATGGGCATGTGAGTCTCTGAATAACCCCATGTAGGATTGAAATTTTGTATCAAGATGATCAATTACAAGAGGGGGTGAATTTTAATTTTAACAACTTTCATTTTTAACCTTATAGAAAAAAATGTTTAATAATGTTAAAAAAGTTAAATTCATAAACCATAAAATTGTTCTATGAGAAAAATTTTCTTAGGTTATGAAAATAATGTTCTGAAAAACAAACTTAAGAAACATTTACATAGGAAAATATTATACCTTAAAGCATATAAAATATTATTTATCAGATTAAATAAAAGTATAAGAAAGTAAATAAAAATTATACTTTATTCCTTTATCAAAATACAGTGGAAATATAAATTGAAACAAAACTAGTAACATGTAAGAAATATTTAAACCCAAAGACTCGAGTATCCAAAAACCTTGGATAAAGGTCCCTTGATTTATACGTTCAAGAAATTATGTCTTACCCATACTAGGTAAATCCCACGATAAAAATATCAGAATTCGTCTTGCTATCCTTGTAAGCCCTCGATATTTAATTTAGTCGGCACCTTTGTCTTCCTATCCCCGGAAGACCTTGATTGTACTCAGCAATAATCAGATTGGAACTAATAAATATTAACAATATATTCATATCTACACAAATCATGAGATTCTCTCTCTCTCTAGAAGCCGCTTTACAACATTTAATCTCTATATTGACGGAACAATGTTTTATTGAGCTTTTTCAAATGAGCTCTTATTTATAGGCACAACTCCAATAGTCGGCTCCCTCCTCCAACGGACCTATTTTTCCACTGCATCTCGGAGGGACCTGTAAACATGTCACTAAACCAATAGTTTGTTAGAAACAAATTGTATGACATAGTTTCATAACAATAACATGTGTATGGAAAATGAAGCTAATTAACCAAATATATTTTTCGGAGTCTTAGAAAAAATAGTATTCCTAGTATAACCATATAAACATTCAGAATCTATATGACATGGATATTTGGATTCTATTTTTCAAATAGTTTGGAATCTGGATTATGAATATTACAGAATCTAAATTTCAATTAATTCGGAATCTAAATTCTGAGGAATTCAGAATTCAACTTCTTAAGAATTCCGAGTCCGAATTCTAAGGAATTCAGAGTTTCAATTATAATGAATTCAATGCCAGAATTTTGAGGAATTCAAAATATGAATTCTGAGGAATTTAGAGTCTAAATTTTGAAGAATCCCAAGTCCAAATTCAGTGGAATTCAGAGTCTAAATTCCAAGCAATTCAGAATCTGAATTCTGAGGAATTCAGAGTCTAAATTCTTCAGAATTCAGGTTCTGAATTTCAGAGAATTCGGAGTCTAGATTTTTGATAATTCAGAGTCTGAATTTCATAGAATTCAAGTACTAAATTTCTGAGAATTTGGAGTCATAATTTTAGAGAATTCAGAGTCTGAATTTCAAAGAATTGTGAATCTGAATTTTAGATAATTCGGAGTCTGAATTTTAGAGAATTTGTAGTCTGAAATTCAGAGAATTCGGAGTCTGAATTTCAGAGAATTTCGATTCTGAATTTCCGATGATTTTGAGACTGAATTTCAGAGAATTTGGATTCTGATAACATAACACTTGATATCAATGTAATTATAATATTCTGAGGTATTATATAAGAATCCAAATTTTAGACTTAATAATAAAATGAGTTTGATTTATAGAGATTATAAAATGAAACAATGAAAACCATGTTAAGGATACAATTTTCCTTAGATAAGGGATATTTTCCTTATGAAGATAATCCATAGGTAAAAAAATATTTGTTTCTTAAGATATAGTGTTTTTGATTTTCAAAACATTCAGGAATGGAAAATTCAAAAAGAAACCTTATTGACTCAAAAAATCTGCTCATTTTTGGAAAGCACAAACATCCTTACGAAAAAGAATATAAGGGATAAGAATTATGCTTTATGAACATAAAAAAACATATCTCCCTTTACTTAGGAATCTTGGTGAAAACTAATAACTCCCCTTTAGGTTTTCAAATACATAAGGATCATATTCATGACTTCCTTAAATAGATTTTTCTTTTTCTTGCATAAGGAAATATTTGTTCAGTAAACTCTCTCTTATATGGACTCCCACTTACATTGGGAATTCTCATGTTTACTTGGTATTATTTTTTATCATTCCTTTCTCCCCTTTGTGATTTTCAAAAAGGAATAAAGAGAATGGAAAAAATATGGTACCTGAAAGATTAGAACTACATACAACAACAAAAATGAAGCACAACAAGAATTTTGTCATTATGGTTTAAAAAATTGATACAAGAAAAGTAAAATAAATGATCTGAATATAAAGGAAAAAAATATCCATCCTTCTTTTTCCTTTGGAACAAAATTATTCACAATGGTATTTAGCTTCTTAAGATCCTTATGATCTTCTTTCAAAGTGCTTGAGAAACTATTCCTGATCCTCATTTTTCTTCTCTGGATCTTTGATATTTTCATCCCGAGACTTTAGGATTTATTCCTAATACTTCAAAATATCATTGTGCTTACTAAACTTTTCTTCAAACTCTAATCTCAGATCTCTTTCCCTCATCAAATTCAAAGAAACTGAATTGAGCTTCCCAGTCAGATCTTTTACTTCATGCTTCCATGGTGCTTGTTCTAGGTTTGGCTTTTCTGAAAAACTTTTCTTAATCTCCTTCATCCTTATATATACTATATCAAAGGCATCCTTTAAAGATTCTTGAAAGTCATCATGAATTCTTAGATCTTCAATAGTCTTTTTGGACCACATAGTGTTTTCCATAAAAGAACTTCTGTGGGCATCATTCCCGATATAGAAAGTTTTGATGTCGGCCTTAAACATGATGAATTTATCGATAAGAATGCTAATAGAATCCTATTTCTTATTGAATGAATGCAAAATCATATAACACCTTGAGTCAATACTCATAAAAAATGGGATAGTGTCAACTAATTTCTTCAACGATTAAACCAAAAAGTACTGACCCATGGAGGTTGATTCCGAATCAGATTCCCTTGTAGGTGATGATTCATTCTCTATCTCAACAGCCTTTATTTTGGATAAACAACCAAAATCATTCATAATCACTACATTTTTAGGCATGTGAACTATAAACTTTTTTCCATTATCACCTCTAAAAATGATCTCTACAACCCTTTAGGGATTCATGTTCACTATCTGATACTTGAATGATTATATCTTCATCAAACTTTTCTTTATCATTATCTTCCATAAGATCATCTAGTTGAATAAGTTCATGATTTAGTATTTCATCATCAACTGGTTTATTCACTTCTTACTGAACCTCATCATCTTTTCCTGGGGAATCAAGATTTTTAGATTCATCCTGGGTAGTCCGAATCAACAAATTTTCAGAAGGACATTCCTTATAATGATATTATTAATCTTTCTTTATCACATTAATAGTGTCATTTCCTTCTTCCTCTTCATATTCTTCCACATTCTATTCCTGAACAATCTTTTATTCTTCTTCAGGTTCCGGAATTACCACCTTCTTTCTCCGAGTCACTGGAACCGATTCTTGTAAAAAGGATTCTAGTACCTTAATTTTTCAGAAGCTTTCTTAGTATCCTTGAGAAGAGATTTAATAATTTATGCCTTATACAACTTCTTCATTTTCTTCTTTTTATTTTCCTATTTTTCATACTCCTCACTAGCCTTAATATTCAAATAATTTTCCTTAGTAGGATCCAGGACAAAGCTCAGATCTCCTTATTTATTATTCTTCTTCTCTTCCCTCTATTTGGAAACCACTTCATGAGGGTAGGTTTTTTGCTTCTTTGAATTTGGGAGTGATGACAGAGTTTCCTGAACAGTATGATTTTTATGACTTCCAGTTCCTTCTTCTTTCTCTTTTTTAGTGATTTTGTGGAAGTATCTTCCACTTCCACTTTCTTATCCAATGCTTCAATCTCACTTTCTGATAAATCATAAAATTCTACAGACTTTTTATTGAAACTGACTTTCATCCTCCTCAAAGTCTCATCACTCAACAACAAAATCTTGAATGTTCTTAGCTTAGAGATGCAATGAATCTTAAAAGATTCTAGGAATAACACAATGATATTGTATTTTATTGCTGGATACATAATAATTAGATATCTGAGGGTCCCAATTTTTATATTTGTCTTCATCATAAAAATATAATCCACTAGATTTATCTTCCTCAAGTTCACCAGTAAATCAATAATGATGATATCACACTTATTCAAGTTGTCCATATCTCCTTTTCCCAAAATTAAGAAACCCTGAACCCATAATTCTAGCTGCCTGATATTTGTTAAGAGATTTTTTATCTTTGGTGTCTTCACTATTTTGAGTCTGAGGCACTCTAATGCCTTCTCCTTACCAAAGAATCCTAATTCATCTTGTAGTTTGTGGGTGTATAAAATTGATTCTCATTTATAAGGTATTCCCATGATATTCTCTACCATATTCAAGGAAAGGAAATAAATTTTCCCATAACTTTTGAACGAGAATTTATCTCTTCCACCTTCATTAAAAAAACTCACTTTCTTATGAAACTCAACAAGTAAATATGAATAAACCGGATCTTGTCCTTTCATTTTGGCTATGCAGAGACTCTCCCATCCATTCAACATGATATTTTTTCTAACGAGGGAGTTATAAATAAAAAATAAATTCAGATCTACTAGCCTTTCTCTCTATATTTTCAATTATTAAATTTCTATAACTAAATAAATTTTCTTATAAGGATATGGTTTCAAAGACATTCATAGTTATGCAAAACCAGAAATGCAGAATGACCCTTTTGAATAGAGGCAGAGTTTCATCACACAAATTCTTGAAAAAAAAAGTGTGGCAAAGAATAAGGGGGATTTATATAGGCGTTGAATTAATATTCCCAAATTGATCCAATGGTTAAAACAATAATGATTGGATCTAACAGTTGAGATGAAAGACGAAGAAGGATTGGGTAGGTTCCAATCTTTTGAGGTTTTTAAGGTAAAAATTCAGATTTAAGGGAAGTGAGTTCAAACTATTTTCTTCAAATAAGATAAAAATACAAAAAAGTAAATAAATTAAATGAAAAAAACCTAAGTAAGGAAACATACCTTCTGAATTTCTAGGAAACTATCGGTAAATAAATTTATTCTTCATAAGAAATATTAGATTTTAGAAATTTTTATCAAGGAAAGAGAATTTTTGGATTTTGGAATATTATTAAGGAAAAGAAATTTTTATTATAGAATTTTAGTAGTTAAAAGTAAAAAAATTGAGTTCTAGAATTTGAGTTATGTAAAATTTTGATTATGAAAAAAAATTGATTGATTTTTTTAAAAAAAATTAGATTACAAAAAAATTGAAATCTTTTTTTTGTTACAAGAAAATGTACTCTTCTATGAAAAGGAGTTACATAATGTTAGTATATAAGTTGCAACATAAATTTAATATGGAAGATTGCCTTATGGTTATCATTCCTAACTTAGGTTTAATGTATTAAAATTGATTGGAGGGTAAATATTTTGTGAAAATATCAGCATGTTGATCTTACTTTCCGATAAATTGAACAATGATATGTCCTTTTAGTGTGTGAACCATATGAAAGTGATTCCTAATATCTATGAGTTTTTAACAGGAGTGATGTGCATGGTTTTTTATTAGGAAAATGGAACTAGTGTTATCTCACAATATCGGTGTTTTGGTAAAACTCATTCCATAGTCTTTGAGTGTGTGTTGCATCCACAAAACTTGAGCACAACAACTTCCAACTACTACATATTCAGCTTCAGCAGTGGAAAGTTCTATTGAGTGTTTATATTTTCATGACCAAGAAAGTAATGAATATCATATAAAATAAAATGATTTGGATTCCCTTTTTCTATTAATTCTACATCCACCAAAATTATCATTCGAAAATATTTTTAAAATGAAATCATTTCTAGAAGTATATAAAAGTCCTAAATCCATGGTTCCCTTTAAATAACAAAAAAAATCTTTTTACTGATTTTAAATGAGATTCCATTAGATTAGATTGATTTCTTACACATTAGCATGCATAAAACATTAAGTCTGGATGAATAGCTGTCATGTATAATAAACTTCCTATAATACCACTAAATGATGTTTGATCTACTGGTTTCTAAGCTTCATCAAGATCATGATAATTTGAGGTACTGATTGGAGTACTTATACTTTTAGTGTTTTCATATCCATAATTTTTAATAAGATCTTTAATATACTTATGTGGAGATATATATGTTCCTTCTGGTTTTTGAGAAATTTTAAAACCTAGGAAAAATGTTCACTGACCCATCATACTCATTTCGAACTCATATTTCATTAGATTCACAAATGAATTAGCTGAAGATTGCTGAGTTGAACCAAATATAATGTCATCAACCTAAATTTGAATAATAAAAATAGTTTTTGTATACTTCTATATAAAAAATTTTGGATCAGTATTTCCCTAAACATATTTTTTTTTGTATCAAAAATATTGTAAGTCTATCATACTAAGCTCTAGGGGCTTCTTTAAGTTCATATAAAGCTTTGGTAAGTTTGAAAACATGGTTTGGATGTTTTTTGTCTTCAAAATTAAGAGTTTATTAAACATAAACTTCCTCTAGAACATATTTGTTAAGGAAACCACATTTTACATCCATTTTAAATGATTTAAAATTAAATAATGCTACAAAGTAAAGTAAAATGGGAATAGATTCATGTCTTGATAGAGGAGAATAATATTCTTCATTATCTATTCATTCTTGGTATTTATAGCCTTTAACAAATAATATAGTTTTATTACATACTATGATTCTATTTTAATCACACTTATTTTTGAAGACCCATTTTACTCCAATTATAGAAGTTTCCTTAGGTCTTTCAACCAAGGTCCATACTTTGTTCCTTTCAAATTAATTTAGCTCATCATGCATGCATTTAATCTAATCATCATCACCTAATGCTTCATCAGTGATTTTTTGTTCTAATTGGGAAAGTAATACTAGATTTTCTACTTCATTTCTTAAGGAACAACTTGTCCTTATAGGTTGATTTACATCACCAAGTATACTATCACTGGGATGATTCTTAAGAAACAACTGATTTTGGTTTTGTAAAACCTCTTCATCAACATATGGTAGGAAATATTCTTGGGTAAATTCTTCAAAAATAATTTCTTCAACATTTTCCTTTTTAGAATAATCTTCTATCAAAAGTTGATCATTAGTTTTTGGAAACACATCTGAAGATGTAGGTTAGGGTTGTTTAAAAACAAAAGGATTATCTTCATAGAATTTAACATGCACATTTTCTTCAACAGTACAAGTATTTTTATTAAAAACACTACTAGCCTTAGATGTAGTGGAGTAGCATAGGAAAATTCCTTCATTGTATTTGTGTGGAAATTGTTGTTAGCTATATTTAGTATTCAATATTAATACTTCGCAACCAAATACTTTGATGTAAGAAATTCTAGGTTTTTTACCATTCCACAATTTATATGGTGTTTTAATATGAATAGGTCTGATTAAAACTCGATTAATAGTATAAAAATAAGTACTTACAGATTTAGCCCAAAAGTGTTTAGAAATAGAATATTAATTCAATATAGTTCATGATATCTCTTGAAGAATTAAATTTCTAATTTCAAAAACACCATTCTGTTGAGGAGTTCTTAGATTTGAGATGTTATGAGTAATGCCTTTCTTAGAACAAAAAGTTTCAAAATCTGAATTTTGGAATTCTCTTTCATGATCACTATGAATAGTTATCAAAGGAATATTTTTCTCATTTTTAACTTGGTCTCCAAAATATTGATATATGAAAAATCTTCAGATTTCTTTTCTAGATAGTAGACCCATGTAAATCTAGAGGAATCATCAACTATGACAAATACATAATATTTTCCTCTAATATATCCTCTATGTGTTGGACCAAAAAGATCCATACGCACTAACTGTAATGAATTAGAAGTTGAGACTACAATGACTGGTTAAAAACTTGATTTATGTTTCTTTCCATATCGACAAGGATCAAAAACATTTGAAGAATCAAATCAAAGCTTTGGTATATTCTTAACAAGTCTTTTACTTGAGATTTTTCATAGATTCATAAGGTTATATTGTCCTAAACATTTATTCCATAACCATGATTGATCTTACATTGAACTAAGGAAATGTATATCTTGGCTCCTAAGGTATTTTAGGTTTGGTGTGTATACATTCTCTTTCCTATGGGAAGAAACAATAAACACTTCCTTGGAATTGTGTACTAGGCATTTATCATTCCTAAAATTCACAAGGTAACCATCATCACATAATTGACTAATGATAATGAGGTTGTTCTTAAGAACTTTAACAAATAATAAAATTGAAATCTATGTTTTTTCAAGAATAATATTGTTACCCATACCAATAATTTCTCCCTAAGAATTATCTTCAAAAGTTATTTTTCCTCCTTTTGTCTTAATAATCCTTTCAATGAAGTTTTTGTTACCAGTCATATGCTTGGAACATCCACTATCAATGTACCATATGTTGTTATTGGTAATTTATTTATTTTCCTCAAAATAAAAGAGTTATAATTTTGGAATCCAAACTTTCTTGGATTCTGGAATTTTAGAATGTAAAATTTTAGGAATCCACATTTTCTTAGAAAAATAAGCTTTATAAATACCTAAAAATTGTTTTTTATTTAAAGATCATTTTTCTCCAAATGATCACCACACTAATATTTAGAACAAATTATAGCACTTTGGGGAGCAAAATAATTATTACTAAAAATAGGTTTAGAATGATTATAACCAAATCCCGAACGATTCTTTAAAGAATGAATTTGGAAATACGTCTTGTCAATGTTTTCCTAACCAGAGGTAAAGTTTGGAAGGCATTTCCTTAAGGAAAATATTTTTGACTTTAGTTTAACAAACAAGTTTATAACCTCAAGGTTATTATTTTTAGAACTATAGTTAGCATATAAAATATTTTTCATAGAAATTACATTTTCAAGATCCTTAGAATGTTTATCCTTCTTAGAATTTACTAATTTAAGGTTTTTAGAAAAACATTCAAATAAAAAGGTTTTCTGATAAAGATCTTTAGAAATATATTATACTTATTTTTTTAAAACAAAAAATCAAGAATTTTCTTTATCTATCTTTTTTTATCATATAATTTTCATTTTCATGAAGTTTAGAAAATCTAGAAACTTCTTTATTATAAGGTAATGAGTTATCCTAATTAGAAGAAGATTATTCATTTAAAGAATTATAATATTTATCATTAGTTTAATTTTCATTCAAATATACATTGGTAATAGATGAAAAATTGTGTACCTCACCCATAAGATAATGATTTTCAATGGTTAGTTTGGCTAGTAGACCAATATTTTCCTAGTAGGAGGTTTCATAATATGAAGATTCATCTGAATAGTTTCCACCACGGGAACTCTAAGTGTCATTATCTTTCTAAACATTATTAGCCATAGTCTTATAATACTTATTTTTGTTTCTCTTAGAATCCTTTTCCTTACGATCTTTTCTCTTAAGCATAGTACAATTTCCCTGATATCTATCCCTTTTTCATTCGTAGAAATTGAAATCCGGATATTTCTTGTATTTTAATTCTTTCTTCTAATAACTATAGTAAAAATAATTCTTCCACGCTATCTTGTTCCTCTTTCAAGAAAGATTAGCTAATTCATTTTCAGGATGTTCACATTCACTAGACTCAGATAGAACAGTGACTTTCGTAGACTTAGATCTTGTAACCCATTCCAGTGTCTTCGATTTTGTACTAGTAAAGGATAAAATTCCATTTCCTTTATTCATCTTATTCATATCAGCATCTATTTTCATTCTTGCCTCATTTTGAGAAAGTGTTACAAATATTTCATCATGATTAATATTGGAAAATTTCTTATTCTCATCAATATCTATCCTTTTTTATTCCCACTCATTTTTAATAATATCAATTATTTTTTCCACAAGAGATTTATCATCAAGACCATTCTATCCCATAGATTTCAGACTATTAACAATGGTCATAAATCTATGTTTAACCTTGTATACAAGTTCTCCATAAAGAAATATAAATCCATGATATTCATCTCTCAACATAGTTCTTCTAGTTCCTATAACTTTAGAAGTCCCAAAATGAGTAACCTCAAGTTTATTTCAGATGCAGTTTGCAGTGTCATGGGAATATATTTGACAATATATTTTCCTGGTCATGGAACACAAAAAAGTATTGTGTAACTTATAATTTAGTTGATATTCTGATATTCCTAGATTGGTGAAGGTTTTTACTTCCATTTTATGAATTTTTTAATCTTCTGTAAGCATGAAAAAATTATCTACACTAGTGTTAGTGATAAGATTCTTCTTTCTATCTCTCTTGTACACGTAATCATTACCATAAAAAATTGTTGGTTTGGTAGTATTTAGACTATAAATGGAACCAATATTCATTCCTACCATTCTATAATAAAATAATCTTCCACAGAAACTTGTAAATAGTAAAATTTTATAAACAAATATAAAAATAACTAAGAAAAACTTAAACAAAGAAATGTTAAGAAAGGAGAATTTAGAATAAGTAGAATATGAGAAAGAAAACTTATATGTGAATATTAGTATTTTAGATACCTCCTCTAATACCAATTGTAGGATCAAAATAGTTTATGTAGATTCTCAATTACAAGAGGGGGTGAATTGTAAGTTGAAAAACTACCATTTTTAACCTTAAGGAAAACTATGTTTAACAAAGCTAAAAAGGTAAATTCACAAACCCTAAATTAGTTCTATGTGACAAACATTCTTAGGTTCCAAAAATATAGTTCCAAAAATGAAACTTAAGAAAAGTTTACTTGAGAAAAGATTCTACATTAAAGAATATAGAATCTTATTTATCAGAGTAAATAAAAGTATAAAAAATTATAAAAAAATTATACTTTCTTCCTTTATCAAAATAAAATTAAAATAAAACTTGAAACAAAACAAGTAACATGTAGGAAATATTTTAACCCAAAGAGTAGGGTATCCAACAACCTTGGATAAAGGTCCCTTGATTTATATTTTCATGAATGTCTGTCTTACCCACACTAGGGTATTACCTTGATAGGTATATCAGAATCTGTCTTTCTATCCCTATTATCCCCCAATATTTAAGGTAGTCGGCACCTCTATATTCCTATCCTTGGAAGCCCCTGATTCTACTCACCAACAATTAGAGTCGCACGAAGCATACTGGACAAGATGTTTGGATCCACAAAAATCATGAGTGTCTCTCTATCTAGAAATCACTTCATAGAATATAATATCTAGATTTATGGAATGGGGTTTTTTGAGCTCATTCAAATGAGATCTTATTTATAGTAACAACTCCAAAGGTCATCTCCCTCCTCCAAAGGTCATATTTTTCCTTGAATCTCAGAGGGACCTGTACATGTTTCACTTAACCAACGGTTAGTTAGAAACAGATTGTACGACATCGTTTCATAATAATAACATTTGTAAGGAAATGAAGTTACTTAACCAAATCTATTTTTCAAACTCTAAAGAAAAAAATATATTTCAGAGTCTAACTATATAAACAATCAGAATCTATAATACATGGATGTTTGGAATATATTTTTCAAAGAGTTCGGAATCTGGATTCTAATGATTCTGGGGTCTGAATTATAATGAATTCCAAATCAGAATTATAAGGAATTCAGAATCCGAATTATGAAGAATTTAGAGTCTGAATTATAAGGAAATTGGAGTCTGAATTATAACGAATTCAGAGTTAGAATTATGTAGAATTTGGAGTCTAAATTATGTGGAATCTGGAGTCTGAATTATACGGAATTTAAATTCTAAATTTCATAGAATTTGGAGTCCTAATTTCATAGAATTCGGAGTCTGAATTTAAAATAATTCAGAGTCTTCATTTCATAGAATTCAGACTCGGAATTTCAGAGAATTTGGAGTTTGAATTTTAGATAATTCAGACTCTGAGTTTCAATCAATTGAAATTCTGAATTTAAGAGATTTCGGAGTCTCGATTTTAGTGAATTTGGATTCCAAAAACATAACACTCTATATCCATGGAATTATAAGATTTTTAGGTTTTAAAAAATTATCTGAATTTTAGACTTAGTAATAAAATGAGTTTCATTTAGAGATATTATAAAATGAAACAATGAAAACCAAGGTTAGGATACAAATTTCCTTGTAGAAGGAAAATTTTCCTTCTGAAAATAATCCTTAGGGAAAAAATAATTTTCCTTTAAATAAATTTTTTTGTGATTTTAAAAACATAGAGAAATGGAAAAGTCATAAAGATACCTTATTGACCCAAAACCTCCGAAATCAAGGATGAATTCCTGATGCATGTCCTCCATCACCTGGATCGTGCGTTCTGACAGGACATCTGTCTGGTGGGGGTAAG
Source organism: Viscum album (assembly GCA_963277665.1). NCBI lineage: Eukaryota > Viridiplantae > Streptophyta > Magnoliopsida > Santalales > Viscaceae > Viscum > Viscum album. Next base: position 1,552,056,634 of record OY728129.1, read on the forward strand.
CTGTGATTAAAAGCACCTGTGTACCTAAAGCCCTATGTATCCCTTTACAGAAAGGGGAAGTAAACTGGGCATCCCTATATGAAATGATAGAATACGGAACCCCATGCAGGCATAAAATCTCATAGATGTACAATCGTACAATCTCATCAACATGGAAACTTTCCTTTATTGTTATAAAGAGTGAAAACATCATGATACTATTAAGAGAAACAAAAATGGAATCGTTACAACAATACCTCCACCATTGGAAAACTCCTCCAAGGACACCCCTTATCATTCTAGAGATGCTACTAGCATGATTTTCCTTTAACTGGGTGAACTTGAACACAAATTAAGTCTTATCAGCAGCCTCATTGGATAACTTATCTCCAAAACACCTAGCTTAAGATGTCGGCGTGCTGCGAAAGGACACAAAACCTTCTCCCATTTCCCCATGTATCCACAAAAAACTAGTTCACCAAACCCCATACCTATATCACGGTGATTCTTCCTTGTAAAACCATCCACTTATCATTAAAAATGGTTGTTCCATAGAATGAGTAAAGGGAAAACCAGATCCATCCCACTATAATCATTACACCTTTTCAATGAATCACATCTAAGTGAGAATATTTTTCTATGATAACCTCACATTCATTAACTTGGAGTCCAAAGAACAAACAACGGTGGTACATACTCCTCATTACAAGCAATAATTTGGTTCAAGGCCAGAAGTCCACATAATAACACTGATTAAACCTGGAGAAGCATCTGCTGGGTAGTCACATTAAGGAAAGCAGTAGGAATATAGAGTCCTTCCACGGAATTCATATATGGGAACCTAGGTATCACTCATGATTAATTGAGGCTCATTTAAGATGACACAACCTATACAAAACATCGAAAAATATTATGATCTTCACCAATTGATTTCAAATGTAGTCTGATGTATAAATTACACTCTCTCAATGCATCCAATACGATTTCAAGATAGGCTACATGCTCATATATTTAGAAGGGGCACACTAAGAGGATTTCAAGGATCTCCAGAAAACAAAAGTCGAACCACTACTAGTCAACCTCTTGAAAGAAACTCAGCATCACTAGTCGATGCATTATCATTTAACTGACCGCAATGCCTTTATCCCATGCAATTTCCATGATAGTTCATTATTAAAAACCGAGTTTCATTCATCATCATCAATTCCTTACATGGACTGTACACATAGAAAAAACACAACAACATTTTTTTGTTAAGAAAAAGTCAACATGAAATAAGACTCACAAGTCCCAAGGCATTCAAGTAGTATTGACCATTTCTGAATAATCCTTGAGTGTCGTCCTTATACATGGATGGACACATTTAAACTGAACCGATGTGACGCTCCCAACCTAGGAGTGTCTTAGAATCCAATAAAAAGGACTGAACACACTCAAAGTGCTAGTTTAGAACCAATATAAATGCATGAGTTTTGTTCCATGAACCATGATCACCACATATTATCACATGATATAAAATCTAAAATTAAATCGATGAGTGTGTCAAAACACCCATGTCCCAGAAAGTGATCCCATGTAGTGGGACAATCTTGGTTCCATAACTCTTAGGTCACTATACTATGGACATAACCTAAGAATATACACAATAGCTCAAAGATCAGTTATTTAACTCAAGTTAACAAGTCATTTAAATGTTTAGCACTCAATGAGTATCTTGTATGTAAACATATACTACCCCACATTTAGAAGAGAAAACAACACATTCTAGGTACTATTCATCGGCTATCCAGCCTATGCATCCTAGTACCATATGGATTACACATGAACTGGCTCAAAATAACATCATCTACACAACCATTTACATAGAATAAAACGAACTAAGATTCCGATACCCTGAGGAAAGAGAGGTACACATGACCTCCTTAGCATCTTTTCATACCTGAGGCACGTCGGAACCACTGAACCGTGCATTCCTCAATGATCATTCACATATCAATGGTAAAGATTCAATAAATTTTGTAGCTCAAAAGTGCAGATATCAAACTAGGATAGTTCAACACCTTCCTCTAAACACTCCCCCCTCAACCTTCTCCATACATCAGGTCTAGGTGTCAAACAAAGAGAGATACTACCAAAATCCTACTATGAAGGCCGGGTTTGGTCAAGTCAAACACTTCATGGAATCCTACTTGGGATCTTCTAGGAAAACATTAGTGAAGGCATCCTGCACTGGATCCTGAGCTAAAAAGGTACGGGAGGAATCCTACACAGGGGCCTTGAACTATAAACAACAGATAAATCCAATAAAAAGGATCCTCGAAAATAGTATACAGGATAAGGATCCTATAAGGGGATATCTAGAACACCATAGGTAAATATAGATAGCTTATAGATCATATTAGATCAAAATTCTCAACTAGGATGGTTTGAACATCCAACTGATCATTCACGCCATGTCTCACTCTTTGGTGACAACTGAAAATGGTAAAAGGAGGAAGAACATCTTCATTTAGATAAATTCCCCAAAACACCAATTAGGATTCTTTAGAATTCTCCATTGGTTTCACCATCGTTATCTATATGAAAAATTACTCATAACGGACTACTCATAGGTCCAAAAATGAAAAATAATGATAAATTAGGAAAATACCTCCAATTGTTACGTAAAGAGTAGTACATAGTGTGTAGAAACCATACACAGTGTGTACCCTCAAGTTCTCAAATTTTCATGTACTCCCACTAGCCTGGGCATATAAACACCTCAATTACACGGTGTATAGGAATGTTATATGGTGTGTACAAAAGTCTCCCATGATGGACATGTTATTTTACACAACTAGATTCACATGGGTTCTGTCTGGTTAAGACTATTGTGTGTGTACCAAAAGTACATGACCATGTACTTTTCCATATCCATTATACCATGTTCTTCTTCACACTACTGGACAGACGATCAATTTCATCACGGAGTGTACACATAGTACATGGTGTGTACTTAAGAGAATTTTTTATTCCTGAATAGATGAACACATGGAGTGTGTTCCCAGAATCACACGTCGTGTTGTCCAAGTTTCTAGATAGTGAACCTCTGATACATTACCAGAACCCCCATTTTTTAAAAGTAAAATAATTTTACGCCAAATTATGATCCATGGGGGGAATACTCAACCCAAATGAAATTTTGGAATCCACATATTTCATATCATATCATGATTTAATTCAAGGATAAACCATTATCCACCAAATTCTAATCCAAGAGGTATCATACACCTTAGGGGAAAAAGTTTAGTGTCCATACAATTCAAACCATATTTTGTACTAATACACCTATCAAAATAGATATCATATATATCACAGTACCTATCACAACATCATGAATATCTAGCATGACATCTATCACAATAGCATGAAATCACTAATTCTCTCTAAATGGAATGATAAGAATGCATGACATGTGATTCCTAACAAGTGCCTATATGATGCATGAGATCACATACATTCATCTCATCAGGTTGCAACTAAATATAACCAATGTGATATCAATAATAATAGTACAAAACAACTGTGTCACTTATTGGTGAAATAAAAAAACCTATAACAAAGAAAAATCTAAAACCACAATTCAATTTGATGTAATTTGGATTTTCATTGTACATGGTGTAGCTACTCCCAGACACAATTTAGTACCAAACTTCATTTCATTCCTATCCCTATATAATGTCAATAAATAGTATGGTAGACCATAAAATAACTACTTTGATACCACATTGTAACATCCTAGATCCGGAAGCCACTAAAAGGAGCCCCATACCCAATTGGTCAGATGGCCTCAAGTATATTTCCTCAAATTCTAGAGGCTTCCGACTAGCAGTGAGAGATTGGGTGTGATAGTGGGGAAACTATTCCCTCATTGGAAGAGTATAACACAACAGAATAAAATAATATATAGATAATGGAAGCATTAATACCATAAAATGGAAGTAAATAGTGGAATAATGACAATATAGATAACCATATGTCATAACATACAAATGATGATGTTGTGTGTCAAATGTTCTTGAAAAAAATTCAAAATAAGTTACACTGTAATAACACGATAAAATTACCAACAGTAAAAACGTGAACAAAATAAACCCAAAATCATCACAAGCTATGTCTTGGTCTCATGATCTTAAGCTCCTAAACATCATATCAAGTACATGTTGAAGGGTTCTTACCCTTATCGGCACCTAAAACAACATAATCTGTTTGTTCCCAAAAGTATGACCCAATCATGGTGTGATACTAAATCCCACTAGGAAACCACACAAGGTTTATTCCAATCTATCAGTGAATATATATAATAGGTAGTGTGCAATAGAAAAAGCAATAAACTATTAAATACTCAAATGTTAATAGTCCTAGAAGTACTGGTCTCCATTTAGATTCATTTCATGTTTATTAATTAACCAAATTATATTGAATTATATAAGTCTTGGGATCTGGCCTGGGTCCAATGATACCCCTACAAAAGTATGCCCAGTAGATGTCTCCAAAGACCGCCTAAACAAGTATAAGTGAAGTATGAATCCATGATTGTGCTTTGGCATGGAAAATATGTCATATATCAATCTATTTCATTATTTATTTCATAGAAAGACTAATCTTGTCCATTATATCATGGATCGCTCATGAAATAGTAACAGTAAGTGAATCCTCACCCTCAAGCATAGAAAACCCCACCCACGGGCATAACATAACCTCTATTTCAAGCATAGAAAAACCTCACCCTTGGGCATAGAAAAACCTCATCTATAGGCATAGAAAAACAAAACCAAAGGCATCCAATATAAACAAGAAAGGACCAACCTCATACAGCTTGGCCTTTCAAATAGTCACATGGGTTGGATTTATAATAAGAAACATGTAAGTTAAACTATTACATGGCTTCCACAATAATAACTCCGGAATGAATACCTTAAATTAACCAATTTCTATTTTAAACAACCCATAATAGGTAATCAAAGGAATTCTCATAGGCATCATAGGGCAAACGACTAATATTGGTCATCCAAGGGAAACATACCCATGAGTTGGCCCTTAATCGAGGTGATCAAACCTAAACATGGTTTCAAACATCTAACTAATTTCCTAATCAATAATAGGAAATAATAATATAAAAATATCAATCAATATACAACCTAAAATTGGGCACACAACACCGATGTATAAATTCAACTCGATAACTTGTGAAAGGCTCAAGACCAACTACCTTGTACTCGTACGAGAATCCTCATCTAGAATCAGAATCTATTTATACCTAGAACAAAGTAGATCTAAAAAATGATCACAAATGATCAAACCATAATAATTAGATCAAGATAATTAATCATGAATAATGGCTCAAGGGGAATAAATATCTCATCAAGGGGATTCAAATGCATCCAATGGTGTTTGACATATAGATCAGATGATGAGATTATAGGCCACCCTATCCTCAGAATGTCGGGGCATTGTGTTCATCGAACGAAGGGCTCATTTATATCCCTCTAACAAAAAATATTATACTACCAAATTTTATCAGAAATGAAAGGAAATGTACATTATGTGTACTAGTTACTACACATTTTTTCTGTACAAATCCAAAATAAATACATTAAAAGGTCATGTACTAAGAATATATAGCATGAAACCCTCCTTACATGGTGTGTCCCTTGAAATACATGGCGTGTAACTCCTGATCACATCGTATAACAGGCCTGCATCCAGCCTTTGATCTCTTTTTCCTCTATTTTTATGTAAAAAACTAAAGTGGAAAGATCCATTCATCAAAGGAATAACCTGTTTCTTACAAACTTCCACCCTTAAAAAAAATTTCCCGGAATTTCCCATCCAATGGTGGAAAAGGAACAACTGAGAATAACTCCAGCCATTGTGATCATATGTCTTCCTCCATATCCTAGGTGTCATCTTGCACTCGTCCATGCTACCATAGAACCCATACTAATGGAACAGATCAACCATAGAGAACCTTTTTGCTATGATCCACAATAAGAATAGGATGTTCCTCAAATGGTGCATCTTCATAAAGAACCACTTCCCCTACGTTAAAAGAATGAGATGAGTCTGAAAAGTAATGTCGCATCGTAGATACGTTGTATATTTCATGAATAACCAGTACCTATGAGGTAATTACAATCGATAGGCAATAGGCATAACTCTCTCCAGAATCTCTAAAGGCACAACATATATTAGTGAAAGAAAACCCTGTCTCTGGATCCTATTATGTCCCAACCTTGGTGCGACACTTAGGAAAACTAGATCCCCAAACTCGAACTCCAAAGATCATCTGTAACAATCGGCATATGATTTCGGAAAAGATTACATTGTATCCATCTACTTCCCAATCAACTAAATCTACTTAGTGGTTTCCTAGAAAAGACAAGGTCATAGCATAGCTACCTATCTAGCCTCCATCCAACACAGGGGTGATCATCATGGCCTACCATACAGAGCCTCTTATGGCACTATTGGAATATTATACTAGAATTTGTTTTGTAATAGAACTCAATATTGGGTATGTGTGTCTCCCAAGAACCCATTAAATCTTGGATGCATGCCCAATGAAGGTCCTCCAGCACCTAAATCATGTGCTCTGATTGGCTGTCTGTCTAGGGGTGGTAAGCTTCCCTATGAACCACTTGTATACCCAAATCCATCTATAGCCCTTGCCAAAAATGACAAGTGAAACAGGAATACCTATCTGAAATGATAGAATATGAAACACCATGCAATCATACAGTCTCCTAGATATACAACATTCCAAGATCATCAACACTAAAGGTTTCCTTGATCAAGAGGAAGAGTGTAACATTCTTGAGTATGTTAAGAACAACGCAAATGATATAGTTACCACACCACCTACACCATTGGAAAACCCTATCAAGAACGCCCATGAGCATTCAATAAATGCTACCAGCGTGATTTTACATAAACTGGGTGACCTTGAACACAACTGAGTTCTTATAAGTAGCCTCATTACAAAGTTCGGTAGACCCCCGATAGTCCTCATCAAAATTAGTCAGGTAATCTTTCATCAAATGAAATTGAGTACTTTAACATAACACCCACCTTAAACTGGAGGAGTGTCCAAACTCATTCACTTTAACTATACACTAAGAACAAGAAGGATAATGAGTTAAACTATCATTGGATAACTTTTATCCAAAACACTCAGCATAGGAGGCCAGTGTGTGGAAAAAGGACATAATTACTTCTCCCATGGAACCATGTTTTCACCATGAACACATTTACTAGAGACCATAAATGTTTCTTAGTGATTATCCCTTGTAAAACCATCTAATTGTCATTAAATAGGGTCATTCCTTAGCATGATTAAATGTGAAAAACATATCCATCCCACTAGAATCCTTAGCCCTTTTCAAAGAATCACATTTGAGCCCAACTACAATTCTAATACAACTTCAAATTCATCAATCCAGACTCCAAGGAACTCACCAAGGTGGTTTATACTCTCAATTACAAGTGAGAATTTGGTACAAGTCCATAAGTCCACATAAGAACACTGTCTAAACCTATAGTGTTGTTCACCTGGAGGTCAGTTCAAGGAAAGAAGTTGGCATTCGAAATCATTCACAGGTGTTCCTATATGGAAAAATAGGAATCACTATGGATTAACTGATCCTTATTTAAAACCACACATCCATCGCACAACACTAAAAAATATTTCAAACTAGCCCAAACACTTTCAATTGTGGACCGACTTATAACCGACGATCTCTTACTGCATATAGGATGATGTCAATATAGGGGAAATGCTTGTATCATTAGAAGGAGAACACTAATCGGATATCAAGGAATTCTAAAAAATTATATCCAAACTACTTCTAGTCATCTTCTTAAAAAACTCAGCCTCACTTGCCTACGCATCGTCATTTAACTTAACCGAAATGCATTTATCCGAATTAATTTATGTGATAGTTAATACTTAACAACCAAGTTCCATTCATGATCATCGGTTCCTCACAAGGAATTCACACATAGACAAAATTCTACAACATCATGTTGTTAAGAAAACATCAACATGAAACAATACTCACAAGTCTCATGGCATTCATGTACTATTGATCATTTTCAAAGTCATTGATTGTGGTCCTTACATATGGGAGGACACATTTAAACTGATCCAACATGATACTCCCCACCTAAGAGTGTCTTAGATGTCATGAAAAAGAACCAGCTACTCTCAACATGCTAGTTAATTACCAAAATAAATGTACGAGTTTCATTCCACAAACCACGATCCCCACGTCTTATCACATGGAATATCAGACGAAATTAAACTAACTGACATCTCAAAACACCTATTTCCAATAAAGTCCACCCGAGTAGTGGGACAAACCAAGTACTATAATTCTTAGGTCACTATATTTAGGAGATAACTCAATAACCTACAGAATGTCCCAAATCTAAATGATTTAACTGAACTAAATAGCTCATTTCAACATTTAACTCTCTATAGGTACCCTGTTTGTCAACATATACTACCTTGAGTTTACAAGATAAAACATCACATTTTGGGTACTATTCATAGGCTATCCACCCTATGCATCATATTTCTATATGAATCAAGTAGGAACATTCTCAAAAGAACATCATCTATACATCCATTTACACGAATGATGATGTACTAAGTTTCCCATAACATGAGTAAAGAGAGGTTCGCAAGACCTCCTAAGTGGGTTTACATGCCAGAGGAAAGTCTAACCTACAGAACTAAGCATTCCTCAATGATCTTTCACAAATTAAGGTTCAAGATTCCACAAATCCTAAAGCTCAAAGCTGCAGATATCAAAACAAGATATGTCAACACATTATTCTAAACACTCTCCCCTATGCATGCCCCGTTGGTCAGGTTGAGATGTCAAACAAATATAGATACTACCAAAATCCCACTATGAAGGTTGGGTTTTGTCAAGTCAAACACTGAGATGAATACTACTTGGGATCCTCTAGGAGACACAAGTTAAGGCATCCTACATGGAATCTTGATCTAAAAAGTTAAGGGAGGAATCCTACACAGGATCCTCAAACAATAAACTATCGATTCATCCTACAATATGGATCCTCACAAATCATACATTGGAAAGGGATCCTATAATGGAATCCCTATAACAACATTGATCAAGAGAGATATCTCATAGGTCATCTATGATCAAAATTCTCAACTAGGTTGGTTCTAACACCCAAACGATAATCCACACCAAGTTTCAGTCTTATGTGACAACTGGAAATGGTAAATGGAGGAAGAACCTCCCCATTTAGATAAAATTCTCAAAACATCCATTATGAGACCTCAGAATGATCCATGGGTTTAACAATCATGATCTACGCAAAAATACTCTCAAAAAGGACTACTCACAGTTCCAAAACTGACAAAGGGGGATAAAATAGAAAATTACCCCCAATGGTTACAAAAACAGTAGTACATGGCGTGTAGAAACCATACATGGTGTGTACCCTCAGGTTCTCCTATAGTTAGGTAATACTACCATCCTAGGATTGTAAACATACTAGATGCATTATGTGTTGGAATGGTACATGACATGTACACAGGTCTCCCATCATGGCAATGTTATTTTACATGAACAGATTCGCATAAGGTCTGTCTGGGTAAGAATACACAGTGTGTACCAAATTTATATGGCCATGTAATTTTCCCATACCATTTTTCTATGTTATTCTTCACATGGGTGGACACACAGTCACTTTCAACACATCTTTTACACATAGTACATGGTGTGTATTTAAGAAAGGTTTTTCCTACCTAACTGAAGAACACATGGCATGTTTTCATAGCATCAAATGTCGTGTTGCAAGGGTTTCTGGGTTGTAAACATCTGAAACATTCATGAAACCCACAGTTTTGAAAAGTAAAACAATGATATTCCAAATATCGATCCTTGGGGGTCCATACTCCCCTATAATCACAGTTTGGCATCCACATATAGAATATCATATCATTATTTAATACACGGTCGAACCATGATCCACCAAAGTCTTATACAAGTGGGCCCATACACCTTTGGGACCAATGTTTGGCGTCTATCCAATTTGAAGCATAATACGTAATAATACACCTATCACAATAGCATGAATACCTATCATGGTACCTATTACACCGTCATGAATATCTATAATGACATCTATCAAAACAACTTGCAGTTACTAATGCTCTATAAGTGGAATGAAAGGAATGCATGGAATGTGATTTCTAATAATTTCTTATATGATGCATGAGATGGAATACCATCATATCATCAGGTTATAACAAAATAGAACACAATGGAATCAATAATAACAACACAAAACAAGTGCATCAGCCATTGGTTAATTTAATCCACTATAAGAACTCAAAATCCAAAATTCAAAATTCAATTCAAGGCAATTTGGAATTTCCCTGTACACAATGTAGTTACTCTCGGATACAATTTAGTACCAAACAAAATTTCCTTCCTATCCCTGACTAATTTTTCTAAACAGTAAGGAAAACCAAAAAAGAACTCTTTTAGTACCACTTTGTAACATTCCGGATCTGAAATCCACTCAAAGGTTCCCCTTATATGGTTGGCCACATTTCCTCAAGTGCATTTCCACAAATTCCAGAGGCTATCGACTAGTGGCAAGGTCCTAGCTGTGATATTGGAGAAACTATTCCCTTATTAATAGAGTGTGATAGAAGGGAATAAAATAATTTATAGATATCAGAAGTAGTTATACCATACAATATAAGTATACAGTGGAAGACTGACAATATAGATAACTAGGTGTCATAACATACAATGGATGACGTTGCATGTCACATGTTCTAGGAAAACAGAAAAAGCATGATACATTGTCGTAATACATTATAAAATTACCAAAAGTAAAAAATAGAACAAAAGAAACCCATAAGCATAGAAATCCTTTGATTTCCCCCACTACCTCCTTCTCCTAAATAGAGTATCAAGTTCCTGTAAAATGGTTCTTAACCTTATCTACACCCGAGACAATATAATCTATCTAGACCCAAAATCATTACCTATACAGAGTGTGAAACTAAATTTCAGTGGGAGCCACCCATGGTCTATGTCAATCTATCAATGAATATATATACCAAGCAGTGTGAAATATGGAATTTAGTAAACTTGGAAATACTCAAAATTAAACAGTTCTACCAGTACAGTTTTCCATTTACATTCATTTCTTGTTCATTAATTAACTAATTTTTATTGAAATATATAAGTCTAAGGATCCATCCTAGGACCTATGATCCCCAAAAAAAATATTCCCATCAAATATCTCAAAACACCTTCTAAACAAGTACATGTAAAGGATGAATCCGAGATTGTGATTTGTCATGGAAAAAACATCATATATCAATCCATATTATTATTCAGTTCAAAGAGATACATATCCCATCCATTATATCATGGATCACTCATGATATAATAATAGTAATTGAACCCTCACCCTTAAGAATAGTGAAACCCCTCCCCTAGGCATAGAAAAACCTCACCCTCAGGTAAAAAAAACCTCACCCTCAGGCATAAGAAAACCCCACCCACATAAATAGAAAAACCAATCCAAAGGCATCCAATATAAACCAGTAAGGAACAACCTCATAAGGATTATCTTTTCAGATGCTCACATGGGATGGATTTACATCAAGAAACATGTAAATTAAACTATTACATGGATTCCACAAAAATAACTCATGTAGAAAGACCATCAATGAATGAATTTACATTTTAAACAATGCATAACAGGGAATCAAAGGCATGACCATAGGTTTCTTTGGCCAAATGACTAACATTGGTTGTCCAAGGGAAACACACCCATGGGGTAGTCCTTAATCGATTTGATCAAATATATACATGGTTTTAAACATCTAACCAATTACCTAATCAACCATTGGCAATAGTAATCGAAAAATATGAATCAAGAAACACCCTAAAAGTGGAAAAGTGACACTCCGTCATATATATTCAAATAGACAACTAGAAAAAGGAACAAGACCTCCTGCCAAGTACTCATATATGTTTCCTCATCTGGAATTGGCCTCTAATTCGACGTATAATAGATCCTATCTACAAAATGAGCACAAATTCTCAACCCTCAATAAATAGTTCAAGATAAGAAATCATAAAGAATGGATCAAGGGGAATCAAGAGATCAATGAGTTGATTACAATTCATTTTATGGGGTTCGAATCAGGGATTGAATGATGAAAGAGTATGGCATCCTATCATTGGATCTTCTGGGCGCATTATTCATCAAACGAATGGATCATTTCTGTCTATCTAAAAAAATATTGCTTGATTTAATAAAAAAAATAAAATATCATGGAATGTACTAGAAACTACATGTCGTGTCTATACAAATCATTTCAAATTCATTACATGGTCGTGTATTGGGATTATACGTCATGAAACCCTCATTAGAGGGAATTCACCTAGAAAAACACAGTGTGTAAATCCCATTCACATCATGTAATAGGCCTGAAGTCAGCCTTTGATCTCTTTTTCCTCTATTTTCTTAAGTAAAAGCTCAAGAAGAAATTTTGATACCTTAATGGAGGAACCAGGTTCTTACAATTTGTGGATGGACTCTTGGTTTAATCCAAGACTGATGAAAATCATTACCAACATCTCAACTTTATCCTGATTACACATAGAGATCATCATCTATAGGGTAATATATCTATGTGTCTACTTTGTATTGATCACGTTCACATATTGTGTCACATCATCTCATAGGAAGGTGTGTCAATGGAAAAAAATAATGTTCAGGAAGTAGTTTATTGGTAGTATCCCAAGAATGTTTTTGATATCCATAAATGTGTTGGGTTAGTAGGATATTATCATAGGTTCATCAAGGAGTTTTACAATTTAGAATCTTGGATTTTGGTCTTGACCAATAGGGGGATAAATTTTGAATGTTGTTGAGCATGTGACAGTGAATTATTGGATTTTATGAAGCACTTGAAAAAAAATCTAGATCCTACTAGAGTCTGGTGAGGGGTATACATTTTTCTATGACACTTTTGGAATTCAGTTTAGAGAATTGTTGATGTAGGGGATCAAGTTGTGTAATATGGGTCACATTAGTTGAGGCCACATAAATTGAATGACCCTATTCATGACCTGTAGTTAGCTACAGTGGTTTATGGTTTTATATCAAGATGATATTATTTGTTGAGAAAGAATTTTACATTATATATCGATCATAAGAACTTTATGTATATAGTTACAAAGAATTAATTAAATCCCCTTTAGTGGAGGTTTCTTGATTATATACATGTATTCAATTTTGATATAGTATACATTCCCAAGAAGTGAAATTTTTTCTAACACTCTAATGATTACAAATAAGACTCTGTAATTTCAAGAGTCTAATACGAAGTGGAAGACTATTACTTTACTAGTTGAGAATCATGTTGTGCTCCCAGAGAGCTAGGAGTAGATGACTCTCATATTATTTTCAATGGAGTCTAGAATTTTGAACCGGATTAGATACAGAAAATATAATGATATGGAGTTTTTACCCTTAAGGAAATTCATTGAAGGTGGGGAATCACCTTCATATTTAACCATAGAATAGGATGAGATAATCTATATCAGAAATTGGGTTATTCCTCCAATGATAATGTGGTAGGGTTTAATGCAAAAATTTCATGCCTTGAAATGGGAGGTGCATCCATAGGTGACCAAAATTTAGCGTGACCTATGGAAATAGTATTGGTGGTCATCCATGAAAATTTGGATAGAAGGGTTTCTAACACAATACTAACTCCTTGAATAGTTTAATGTTGATAATAAACAATATTGGGGGTTAATACAACCATTTACCATTCTATAATGGAAGTGGGATGATGTTAATATGGACTTTAAAATGGGTGTTCATAGGATGACTTGGAAGAATGATGTTGTTTGAGTGATTGTGGACAGGCTAGAAAACGTAGTGCATTTCATGCCTATACATGACTCTTTTATTAGTGGATCAGTATGGATATATGTATATTCAAGAGATATTAAGTTTACAAAGGGAACCGCATAGTATTGTTTTAGACCATGACTCCCATTTTACTTCACACTTCTGTTAGGGATTGTAGAAGATGCTTGGTACATAGGTATTACTGAGTATGAATTTCCACCAAAAGACAGATGGGATTTCATAACATATTATATAGGTGCATTTGGATATTCATTGAGCATTTTTCATAGAATTTGGTGGGTCTTGGGAGAAGCACCTAAATTTGGTGGATTTCACATACAGCAATAGTTATCATAAAAAAATTCATAAGAAACCCCATGAGGCACTTTGTAGTAGGCCATTATAATAATCCCTATGCTGGATGGAGGTAGTTGTTTTTGTGTTATTGGGACCAATTATCTTGAAAGAGATTTTAGAAAAATTTCATTTCATTCGAATGTGTGTGGTAAGAGTTTAGAGAATATAGAATTAAAATGTTAATAGATGTCGATGACCCCAATAGTTTGCAGTGGTGATCATGTGTTCCATCAGGTGTCACCTAGACTGATTCATTGAAGTATACAGAATTAGAAAAAGCTGGTGCCTAGGTTTGTGGGGGCCATTTGGGGTTGTTGAGAGAATCAGGCTGATAGTGCACTTATTGGATCTTACATAGATGTAACATGTTTTCCATGAAAGATTTCATTTTTCCTAACATCACTGGTATCACCCCGAACCATCTCATATGATCGATGACTTGGAGCATGCGACTGACTCATCATTTCAGGAGAATCTAAAACATCTTCTAGATCATAAAGAGAATGTGTAGCGGGTAAAGACTCTACTGAAAGTTTATGTATTGTGGATGCATATCCATTTATATGAGGAAACATGAGAGATATAAGTAGATATATGGGATTAGTGGCATGATATTTTAAATATGGAATCATAGATATTCATGGGAGTACAGGTCGAGGAATATCTATTATAATATGGGAAGATTATGTGATACTGATCTTTTATAAATATGCGTCGAGTTTTTTTTCAGGTACTCTTTTTTCATGTTTATAGTATATATTATTTGAGGTTTTACATGGTGATTTTTTTGGGGGAAATTGAATAATTATTGAAGGAAGAGGATATGTGCACAGTTGGTGCATGTTTTTCCCAAACCGTGTGAAACCAACTATTCGGTACCCATATGGATGGAACATGTTTTGTCAAACCGTGTGCCCACTTTGGAGTAACTGTATTACCATAGATGTGATGTGAACGGGTAGGGCACACTGTTAGAGGAAACAGTGTGTCCTGTATAGGAGACCTTTCACACAGAAATTAAATCCACCATGAATTAGATTCTATAAACCCAAACCCCTGTAATTAACAGAAAATTGACCCTAGATCAACCCTAAATAATTTATCTCATTTTAAAAGCCTTTGTATGGGTTCCAAGGCCCTCTCTCATCCGTTCATGATGACTCAAAGATAGAATAGTAGATCCACACCTGTTTTTATAAGAGAATCACTTAATGTGTTTTCTCCTCCCTCTCACCCATCTTTCCCTCATCACCTGAAAGGATTTCTTTCTCTGTTTGTAAGGGATCTATATCTAGGGTACATTGATTTTTATTTTTTTGATCTTGGATCATGTTTTCAAATCTAAACCTCTTTCATCATCATGACATTGGTAATTCCACTTCATTTTTGGATTTTCATTAGTGAACATCCGTCAAAAAATCATATGGAATGTGGTATAAATTGAAAATACCATAGTATTTATATAAATTACATGTATGTAATTATGAAATTTCATTTTTCTTGATTGAAAAAATTCATTAACGATTAAAAATATTTAAATTAATTTCCCTATGATAATTATTTTCGGTGATTTGGTCAGTTGAAAGTGTGGAATTGAATTAATTAATTGGTGAACTAATTAATTCATTGTAATGATTATGGGATCATATTTATGAATTTGTTAGTTAATTAATGGATTTAATATTATGATTATTTAATTTGATTAGTTGGTTGGTGAATTTATTAATGGAATTGATTTTATGATTTATTGAATTATGTTATTAATTAGTAAATTCATTATTGGAAGAAATTTTATGATAGATGAATTATATTGATTAATTGGTGAATCAATTAATGGAATGTTTTGATTATGTAATTATTTAATTAGATTAATTAATTGGTGAATTAATTAATTGAATGATGTGATTGTACAATTATTGAATTGGATTGACTTGTAGAAAATTAGATAATGGAATTTTGTGATACATGTGATATTATGGTACATATGATATTTTGATACATGTGATACTCTGATACATGTGATAATGTGATATTCATTTGTGGGACATGGTTTGCAGCATCAAAATATCATTATGATAAATTAGTGTGGGACTTGGTTTGCCCCATCAAAAGCCCATAAGGATTAATGATTGTGGGACATAGACTACTGCTTCAAAATCCCACTTCTGTTATTTCTTGAAAACTGAGTGTGGGACACATACTACTACTTCAAAATCTCATAGGGTCCTAGGCTTGGTAAGCTAGGACGAAAAACGTTTCCTTAGACTATGGCTCCAATTCGTCATGATGTGAATTGAAATGAAATAGTTTACAAAATACCATGTTTAGTAATGAATTTCGAATTGAATATATGATATATTATATCCCTTTTGGATAGTTTAAACTCCCACATAGGCCCAAGTTGGTATTGAGAGTTCGGATGTCCCTGGGAAATTGGGGTTTTAAGAGGATAAATAATGAATAAATTAATATATGTTAACTGTTTACTTTATTTCTAATATTTTATTCTCTATAAAACTGCATATAATGTTATTAACTGGATATTTTTCTAGATTCCATTAGTGGTGGTCTACTAAGTTGTACTCGCACCCTACTTGGGCTTTGGGATCGGTACCGGGATAGTCTTCTTATTTGTGGGAGAGGATAACTGTACGATACATTTTCTATATGTATGATTTGGGTTGAAACATGGATGAAGGAACTATAAATGATTCAGGGCCCTCTTGGTAGTTGTCATTGTCATTATTTATCATGGTTTTGTATATTGGATCTTGAAACATATTTTTCTTGATATGTAAACAATCTAGTTTTTTGTATTTTATTTCCTGTTTTGGACATCATGTGATACTTGTTGGACTTTTTATTGGTTATCTCATTTGGTTATTATTATTTATTCCAGCTACTATGCTAATTTAAAAAATAGGGTATAGCATCCCCATGATTTTTATTAGACTATCACTGTTAGTCGAAAGCTTGTGGAATACGGAGAGGCAAACATGATGTCATGTAACTGACCAGATCCAAACACCATAGTGTTTCACCTAGGTCAAGATGTTACATAGAGGAAAGAAGATTTATCTTCCTATATGTTTGAAATATGGAAAGAGAAACTTATTTGAATTATGTAAAGGTATATGGAAAATGTTTTATGCAGTGAAAACAAGGGCATAATGTGGTAAATTCATGAGCAATAATGAAAATATTGTTTATCTTTTTTTATTTGAATAATGGTTTCCAAAATTTTTCATCTATGGTATAATGTTTTATATGTGGAAATTGTAGGAATTATGAATATTGATGTCAAAGGGGAATTCTCAAGAGGAGTATCAGCAATGTTACACATGTAAAGGTTTTATTACTGATTATGAAGATACTAAAAATTACATTTTAATGGTATTAATTATTTTAATTTTATTTCATACATTAGGTGTTTGATGCATAATTAAACAGATTTTGATGAAACTAAAGAAATGATTCATATTCCATATTGTATAAAGTAGTAATTAAAAAATAAGACAGTGAATCATGTTTAATTTTTTAAGAACGATGTGAAATGATTGAGTTGTTTATGTATTAGGGTTTGGTAGGTTTGTTGTATATGTGATTAATAAATGATATTAAACATATAATAATGATGAAACATAAATATATTTCTCTCTAGTAGTTTTTATTTAAATAATTACAATTATATGGTGAATGGTACCAATAACCAGGAATGTTAATTAGAATTATGGTGAAACTTTTGGAATGTAATTTATTGATTGATAGATTTCCCTAATATGCTCCTTATTTTGAAATAATAATTTTAGTTGTGATAAATAGTTTATTGATATTTATAATGTAAATCAGATTTTATTTTTATTCTATAAATTAATTAGTAATTTAATGAAATATTTATTTATGTTATATTTGTTTAAGATATTTTTTATTTTTAGATTTATGGAATATATTAGATATTTTGTGATTTTATTTGAAAAAAGGATTGAGTTATTTTTTGTAACCATATATGGTTTCACTGAGCTTTTATAGAGATTAATTTAATTATCATTTTTTGGAGAATATTTCATAAATTTATTCACATGATTGGTTTATGAAATTGAAAATAACATTATTTTTTTGTGTTAAAATAAAATTGAATTTTGAAACTTTGTGACATAAGTCATCTATATTTTTTTGGGTTTTGAAATTTTGTTGGAATTCATTGAGGTGTTTTAAAATTTATCTATTTTAAATATAATTAAATTGATAAGTGTGCATTATTATCTAAATCATGGAGATTATTCATTCAAATGGTATTTTATTCATATTTTTTATCTTAGAATATTGTAAAAAAATTGGTTTTAGTAAAAAACATTATATAGGATCAATAAATTTTATATTATAAGATTATTTTAGAGATTATTGCAATGAACGTTAAAATAGTTATATCATCATTAGAATATGGAATGAAAAGAGGTGTAAGATAACTGAAAAATGAAACCAAATGATGATATTTTATTTATATATTTAAAGAAATCAAGTAAATATATTTTTTATGTTATATATTAACTTCATTCCTTAATTCTAGGAAATGTAACTTGAACAGGAAAATGGTTTCTGTTTTATAATTATTTCTAATGAGTTTAATGCCTTCTTAACCCTTACTTATTTTTGGTTTTTTGGTCATTCATATTTTTAAGATTACATTTCCTATCTCGATATATTATTATTTGAACATTATATTTCACCATATTGTCTATATTTTTTATTCCCATAAATTGTTTTATATTAGAGAACCAAATTAATATTTATTTAAGTAAAAAATTATGTTTTCCACACTCCATTTTCAAAGGATGTTTTCTTATCCGTTTGTATGATATAGGTTATTGACAATGGTATGTTGAAATATTGAATTGTTTATTACCAAGATGAATATTATCATGAATAAAAAAAATCAATTAGAAAAATTAACACCTATAAAATTTAATTTTAAACTAAATTATACTAGATAGAAATTGTTGACATGCAACCCCAATATTTAAAAAAACAATGAAATTATATAAAAATTATATTTAAATGTGATCATTGTAAACTTGTTGGTAAATTAGGGGCTTGAATAAGATTAAGAAATTATGAAAAATATAAATAAAGGTTTTATATAATTACAATTTATTTATATATGAATGATGAATAACTCTACAATTTTTAGTAAAGTTATTTAATGGTATAAAAAATGTTTTCTTCAAAAATAGTTCCTATTTAATTTTTTCATACTCGTTATAATTAATTTACACAATATATAGAAATTAAAAATTAGGAAATTAATTTTTTTTCAATAATAGTTTTAATATTATCTAATGGATAATTTTTTTTGATTTTTATAAAAATATTTATTTGTCATTGAATAGAGAGAAATAGCAATTTTTGTAAAACTGTCACTTATTTTTAAAAAATAAAGTAATTTAAAATTCCTAATATGTTTTTAATTTTATATTAAATTAACATAATTATTAATTAATTATAAAAAAATTATTTAATTACATTGGAATCATCATTATAAATGATTTTGGTATATGATGATTTTTGTGCATAAAACACATATTTCTAAAAACTATTTTTTTGCATGAAATCATTTTTTATATTAATAAATTATATTATATTATATTTATTAAGTCTTTTAATTAAATTTATACATTATATATTAAATAAAATATTTTTAAATTCATTATATGTTTTTTACAAGGTAAATAATTAAAGTTAATAGAGTTTTATGCGGAAAACATTTTTCTGAAAACAAGTTTTTATTATATTTGGAAAACTTATATAAAATTAAATTCAATAACTTATAGAAAATAATATTTTATAATTTAATTAATATTTTTAATCATCATAATTACTATAATTTAATTGGATCAATGTTTTTATAACTAAAAGTTAAAACAGTAATATTTTCATACCATGGTTATGGATAAAATGGGTTTACTAGGGGTTAAAATAAGTGGTAGTAGTAGTAATACCCCATAAAATTGTCTGATTATTATTATTTGAAGATATTTCATCCTTATATTATCTTATCTTGTAAATAGTTTCCATTTATTTCCAATTTATCTGGAACTGTGACATTATATTATGGAAATCATTTATATAATTTGATGTTTGTTTCCCTTGTCACTTATAAAAGGGATCCTATTCTCATCCATTATCAACATGAATTTATCCTTCTAAATATTCCCAAATATACCCTAAAACCATACTATATTCCTTAACTTAATCAAAGATCTATTTTTATACCCCTATGTCCATCATATTAAAACTTAAGGAGTAATCCAAATTAGGTCTCTCAAAGAATACGTATAAATCATAGCTGAGATCTTTCAATTTTATATCTTCTCACACCATATATCAAACTATAGTATATTTAGTAAAATTAATAATATTTTATCATAAATATAAATTTATTTTGTTATTAGTATTTTATTACCATTTCCCACCTCCATTCTATCAAATGGAAAATGAATGTATCGCTCATGCGTACATGTGGACTACCACATCCACATAGTGATATGATTCATTTTCCAACACAAAAATTAATTTTTGGTTATTATGATAGATTAAATATTTATATATTATATTAATGACATAATAATTCTAATTTATTTATAATATCTTATCTACCTTCTTACCTTACGATCCACTGGAAATGATAATGTCAATCATGCGTATGTGTGGACTTCTATTTATACAATGTGATGGGATTCATATTTCATTTTATCTTAACTAAAAATGGTAATTATGATATATTTAATTAATATAATATATATATATATATTAATGATTATATAAAGGTTATTTATTTTTTTCATTTATTTCATTCTATCCATTGAAAAGTGGAAACATCACTCATGCATACGTACAAACTAACGTATCAACATATTTACTTAATTAATTTTTCGCCATGACTTTGTGTCAATGGTTATAATAGTTTTTATGATTCTTAAATATGAAAATTATTAAATGATTTATATTCTTAATATTATTGAAAAATGGCCAATTTTTTTGTCTCAAATGAAAACAGAATCGGAAAATTAAGGATTGATGAAAAACCAAAATCATGGGTATTATTTTCACCACAAAAAGGAGTAGCATAAATATATATATAAAAATCACACAAATTTTGTAACCTTCATAAGGATACATTATCTCTTAATATTCTTGTGGTCGTTTTAATGGATCATGTGCCTCTCATGATATTGCTTTGACCGTGATAATCCACTCTGACAAAACAACATTTTCTTTGAAATTCATCTAGGCAAGTGTTAACGATCATACAGAGGCTTCCAGGAGAGTTCCACCAGTCGTGTGAAATGTCAATTGATGCATACCTAAATATCAACCAAAATAATTTATAAAAAAGATAGATAAATTCGAAAGCCTCATGTGAATGATATTAATGTGTATCTTCTTGGAATGTTATTATGGGAATTTCAAGACCTCATAGATCCCCTACAAACATGTCCACCTTATCACACAAGAGAATGTTGACATGTAACATTCATATTGCAAAGGTCCTTGGATATATCTATTCAAACATGTGTTTCCCCATTTCATTCATATATAAGAAGGGATATTTTCTATTGTAATACTCTTTATTCATCGTGAGGATCATCTTTGATCATGTGACACATCACATAAAAGATGAGTGATTGTCCATGAAAACACATGTGCGATGCTTACAGAGCCCTTATCCTAGTAAAATAAGGAATGAAAAAAATTGTAAAATTTTGAAGATTATTGTGAAGGGAAGATAAGTTCATCCTCATGTGAAGGAGTTATACACCTCAAGTGATCTAATACCATACTAAAAAGGCCTTTTGATATATATCCCCATCACATGAAGGACCATGACAAATCATCTCAGCCTCGTAATTGACTCCAGGAAGGTCTTCATTAAACACACGAAATACCTTCCATGTACCTCTTGATCTCATAATGGATATAAATAATTTCATCGAAATTGTATAAATATCATTTAACATGTCAACATGGTTATGTGAAATCCCTATGATCAATTGGGTTCTAATAAAGATGGTGATGGAGGAATGTTCTTGCAGTTGGTGACATCATGTGATGCCTCAGATGACCTAGTAAAGGATCATGAGAGGTACATGAAGTAAAAATCCATCAACTGAATCTAGTTTATATATTCGAGTTAGTATCTGCACATGGTGGTGTATAACCAGGGGTGTGAGGCCTATCAATCCCTCCCCCCCAACATAAAAAATAATAAAGATGGTGACTACTACATGGGAGAATAGGAGAAGACATATCATATATGAATTTCATGTGAATTTAAGGTTATTACATTATGTCTGATCTAGGGAATGGCCTAAGGGATCATGCTTCATGAATATGTGCTTCGTGTGATCTGCCATATGATCACATGAAGGACATCTAGATCTTTTGAAGGTGTATAAACATGTCGAATGGTTCACATGAAATTTAAATAATCTAATGTTTGAAAATATATGAGGGAAATATGAAACAATAACTAAAATTGAATGAATAATATGAAATACTTGTGAGATGATGGATATTATAACCTACATATTCTTTCAATGACCTATCCAGATCATGGGACATCACAAGGGAATGCCTCTTATGTCATGTGAAACCTACCAGACATTCCATATAAATCAAACAATGTCATTTGGACATGGAAAAATTCATGTGATGTAACGTACATTCCTAGGTTCCACTCACCAGTACCACTAGTCGGCCAGTCACAGGACCTCAAGTGTGCCTCCCCATTCACAAGAGGCTTCTGACTAGAATTTTGGATCTTGTAAGTCGAACGTGTGGATAATATATCCTCTTTTATCAGTGAAAACACCAGAGGAAGTAATAAAAAATATATTAAGAACATATATAACCATAAAAATACCAATATCTCAAGCAAAATAATGCATGAAATATAATATCTAACTCATGCAGAAAGTATACATGCTATTTTACATGTCAAGTGTATAAAATGAAAACTGAAAAGAATGAAAATGATGACTCCCAAATGGGTCCTAAACCAATTCTGGACCCCTCATCAAAGATCCACCCCAAAATCAGAAATCTATCCCAAGACCTTTTCCATTAACCAGTCTTGCAATAATAAAGTATATTTGGGTAGATACTAGGAATCCCATGTGGGGTGTGAGTATGACTTAGTAGGACACCACCAACAGTTTCTAAAATAGTATCCAGTCAAAATTAGTGTATGATTTCTTATAATTAAATAATTAAAATTCATAATTAAATAGTAATCACATTATCAATTAATATTTATTTAACGACATGAAACTCATGTTCTTGTAGACACCCGTACCTCAATCCCTACATCATCCCATACTGGAATCTAAACTATCCCAAAGGTATATCACATGTCTAAATCTCCATGTTACCATTCTTATTTTCACAAATAAATGACCATGTTACAGTTATTTATTTCACCAATGAGTTACCATGTTTTCACTCATTAAATCTCACAGTTTAATGACCATGTTACCATTCTTAATTTCACAAAAAATTAATTACCATGTTACCATTCATTAATAATCACAATTTAATGACCATGTTACCATTATTTATTTCACAAAAATTAATGACCATGTTACTATTCAATGATTCTCACAATTGAATGACCAAGTTACCATTCTATATTTCACACAAATTAATTACCATGTTACTATTCATTAAATCTCACAATTGAATGATCATGTTACCATTATTTATTTCTTGGATTAATTTCCATGTTACCATAATCCATTTAAAATTCATATATATCATAATACCACAATATTACATATATCTCAACCACCCATTAATTAATTAAATAATTAACTAATCATTTTACAATGAACACATTCATAATTAATTCACCAATTAATTTTCCAAACACTTATTTTCATTATCTCATAATTCATTCACAAATTGATTATCCAATTCAAAACATCAATATCACCAAATTAATTTCCATAATTAATTATACCCAAATCCCATAATTTCAAAATTATATAACTAATTAATTCACCAAATTAATCAATTCCATTTAGAAATTCAAATCTAAGAAAATATAAAAATTATACGATTTTCATTCAAAAAAAAAAATATTGAATACGGGATATAAACATTTGACCACATACCTCAAGTCATTGGAGAATTAATTCCCAACAAAAAACCCCAAAATTGAGAGGCACGTCTATATAAATCTAGATCCAAATATCAAAACACTAAATTATGTTTAAATAAATGAAGTTCTTTCAAATCTAGATCTATATATAGAATCATAGATCTATATCTTACCAAATTTGGACCCAAAATCCAAGATTTAGATTCACCATATTAGGATCAGGATCTAGACAAACAAAATATTATAACACAACAAATGAATGAGATAAAAAATAATGATGAACATGAAAATAATGTGACAGGATCCACTTACTAGGAGAAGAGAAGATCTTCGATTAGGGAAATAGATTCTAAGGAATGGATGTCAGAAGAACTAGGAATTTATCTTAAAATATCTGAAATCATCCAAAATCATGATTCTTTGAGTTTGGGTCATAATTGGTTACTATTAGGGGTCAGGTATTTTGAAACTTATTTTATGGACACATTAAAAACCGCACATGTTTTCATTCATAGGGGAACACGGTTTTCCCTAAACACGCGCCAACCATTCACCTGTAGTTTTTTTTAGAGTTCACAGTTTCTCTTTTTAGTGTGCACCATTTTATAAACCATATACCATCCATGTGAATCCCTATAGTCAAGGGTTACACGGTTCCATGGGATGGGGCCTATTGTTTTCCCTAACTATGCGTCAACCATGGAAAACCACTTTTTTCCATTTTTATATATTATCACACAAACACACTCCAAAGTACATCCCAAATTAAATCACTCAAAACTAAACCAAGTAGTACCTATAAACATGTTCGAGACCATTCCAAAAAAAGATGGCATCTTACATACTCTCCACCTTATAACAGTGCATCCTTGAGGTGCACTTCCAGGAATCTCTAAGGATACAAGAAAAAAATATTGAGCTAATAAGCCCAAATATTTTCATCCAATTCCCATGTCCCCCTACACAAGACCATGTTTCCATAATAAATGAACTAGAGGCACAATATTTACCTTTAACAAATTTTCACTGTGATCTAAGACACGTATCAGATGATCCTCAAAGTATGCATCTATCTCAATATCAACATCTTCCATGTCAATCACATGAGAAGGGCCTAGTTGATACTATTATAGTTGTGATAAATGGAAAAACTCATGGAAAGAACAATATTTTTGTATAAGTTTCAATTAGTACACCACCAACCCAATTATCTCTACAACCTCAAAAGATATGACGAATCTTGGTGCTTATTTTCCCTTCTATCGTATCCTATAATGACCCAAATTAGGTGGCATGAGTAGGAATACATGATCACACTCTATAAACTATATTTTATGTCAAATTATATCAGAATATGACCTCTTCTTTATCTGTGTTGGATCTATATTATTCTGAATTAGTTGCACCTAATCCAACATCTCCTATATGAGACTCAGTCCCCATAACTCGGACTCACATACCTTTATCTAGTATGGATGTTATTTGTATGGACTATATTAAAGATCCCCATATTGTTCCATCTTTATTGTTTCTTTAAAATTGTTGTTAAGGAAAAATTATAGTAAAACCAATTTATTCTCCCAATACCCACCAAATTCAAGATTATAAGCCTACAACATATCCTCAAGAACCTATATATTACGCTCTAACAACCAATCTTTCTATTTGTGCAAATCCATACACAATAATAGTTATGTACTGAGATATTTCTGAAATCCCTTCCTAAAGTGTGAAGTAAAGCATGAGCTGTGATATGATACTATATTCTGTGGCACCCCATGTAGATTAACCATATCCATAACATATAAATCCCACAACTTATTCATTAATAAAGTCTCTTTTATAGGAAAGAAATGTTCTAATTTTGTCATCCAATCCACAATAAATTATATAGGAACATTATTTCTTGCCATCTTTGGGGCCCCACCAAAATATTCCATTAGAATGTCCTAGCACTTCCATTCTAAAATGGGAAATGGCTGCAAAAATCCTCCCAGTCGTTGATTCTCTAACTTTACCTACTGGATGGTGTAGCATTGTGTCACAAACCCTTCTATCTCCTTTTTTGTTCTCATCCACCTAAATATTCAGCATATGTCTTATTAGATTAGGATCACGCCTAGATATACAACCATATTTGAGGCATGTGATTCTTTCATCAGTTCCTCTCCCAAAGCAGGAGGTATGATAACCTGATTCTTAACATAGATGATCATATCATCATCTATCCTCCAATATGAAGGTTACTCTCCAGATTCATGGTTTTCCCTCAAGGTCAAATACTCTAGATCCTCTGAATGCATGTCTCAGATCCATCTCAAAAGTTTATACCCCACTAAAAATAGTACTAGAGTCATATTATCTATACTCTCCTTACCCACCAAATGCATTTTAGCTAGAAATTTCATCATCGTACCCTCATCACTAGGCTCATGTACATCCTGAGTCAGAGTTTTCCAACTAAAAGATTCTGCCACACTTTTTTCCTTCCCGAGAATATATGCTAGACTAAAATCGAAGGACTCCATATACTCAACACATATATGTTGTCAAATATTCAAATATAATTGTGAAAATATGTACCTTAAGCTCTTGTGATCAGTAAATACTGCAACCTTATTTCACAACATATTATTCGAAAAATAGTTCAAAGCATAAAGAACAGGTACCAACTCGTGGTCGTTCATAGGGTAGTTCTATTCAGGTGGACATAGCTGTCGAGAGCCATACAACATAACTTGATCACCATTCATCAACAAAACTTAAATTAAAATCTCAAAATCATCACAAAACACCATATACTCCTCACCTAACTTAGGTAGGATCAAGATTGGTGCCAAAGTCATATTCTTTTTCAACTCTTGGAAAGCATTCTAACAAGCATCTAACTAATAAAACAGTATCCCCTACTTAGTCAATCTTTAATGTGGTACTATAAAAATGAGAAATGTCTAGGATGAATCAATGATAATATACAACTAGACCCAGAATGTAATGGATATCAAAAAAATGTTCGGTTGCGCCCAAGAAACCACTTCCTATACATTATCCGAATCTAATGTAAACCCTCAATTCATGATGATTCCTCCCATGAAGTTTACTTTATTAATGTAAACTGAAACTTAGATAGATTGGTGTATATTTGATGATCTCTTAGTGTACTCAAGATGACATCAAGATGTTGGGCATGAACATAATGATTATTGTAGGACACCAAGATGTCATCCATAGACACCACCAAAAACTGATCCTCGTATGGACCGATTATCCTATTCATTAAGTCCATAAACACTATTTGTGGGTTCTTCAATCCAAACAATATTTATATGAACACATATAATACATGCTTTCTTTAGAAATTAGTCCTTAGTATATTAGAATTCTGAAATCACTATTGATGAAACCTACATCTCAATTCGACATTGAAGAATATGAAATCTCCTCTCAAATGGTTAAATTAATCATCGATATGTGGAAGAGGATACTAGTTCCTTAAAGAAATATTGTTCATCTTCTAGTAATAGACAAACAAGTTAAAACTCCCTTCATCCTTCTTTGAAAATAATATAGGTGATCTCTAAGGTGATATACTCGAACGGATAAACCATTTATACTCATACTCCTCCAACTGATTCTTGGGATCTTGAAGCTCTATTAGTACTGTTATGTATGTTGGGATTGATACTGGATATTCCCCTAGCATGAGATCAATAGTTAATTCCAAATTTCTCTTAGGTGGAAGCCCGAATAAGTCCTCAAGAAACACATCCTGAAACTATTCCAACTCTAGTGGAAGGATAACATGCTCTAATCCTCCATCATCTAGCAATAAACTCATAACCTAGGATGTGAAATCTCCCAGTTGCTGAGTAGTTGGCCCTACTCATCCTTCCTATATATCCTACTCTCTATGGTGAATATATTTTTCACCCTTATGAGTTGTAAAGGACACTCTCCTATGGTAAATAAATATAGGCTCGGTATGTGACTAGCCAGTTCATACCCAAAATTATTTCTAAGCCTAACATATCAAGAATGTATAGATCACCGAGAAAATTGTACTCCCAAATAATGAGTGTACATCTCTTGTACATACAAATGTATCTAGAGAGAGCTCCCAATGGAGTATCTATTATCACTACCCCTCTCACAAACTCCACCACCAGGCTCAAACCATTAACATGCTTTATAGATGTAAAAGAATGATAAGAACTAGTATTGAATAAGGGACTACCTAATATATAATATATAAGAATTGTACCTCTCACTATCGAATTTAAAGCCTCACTGTCTATAAGTGTAGGATTCACTGATTGTATTTTTCTTTATCCTCTTCCATCTGATTCATTCTGACTCCCTTGAGTCACACAACTCTACTAATATAACTACCTTATCCCACAAGTACCACATTTGTTGCCTCTATGACCTCGTCCTGTAGAATTCTGAATTCTAGTCTGAGAGGGTTTAGAAGATCTCCCTACCACACTCTGACCCTATTTAGCTGCACCCTCTCTCATCTATCACTTTGACCTATAGAACATTTTCAGATGTCCCTTCATTCCCTATGACCAACACTCTACTGGTGGTTTGGTATAGACTCAAATATAATGGGCCTGGCTACTACACTGAAAATAGATCACTCTTATAAGTTCCTATTCAACTGACTCTCATATCTATATACTCTTCGTTCCATTTCTCTAAATAAATTTTATGTAGTGTTACTTAATACACTCCGAAGTCAAACCTCCTGATCATCCAATATAAATTTTCCATCACCCATTGAAATAATTCTTCAGGTTACCATATGTTATGAGAACCCAATCCACCACCTCAGTAGACTTATTTTATCGAAGGAGGATAAATTGGAACTTTATCTCATAATTATGTCCACCTTAAAATCATATCTTTATATCTATCTAATCTCTTAATAACACCTGAGAAAAGAACTATAGCTCTATATGGAATCCAGGATAGTCTATATCAGGCATGCTCCCCTGAGTCAGCTACATGAAGACTAAAACTCTCACTTATCTCAACATCACTATGTTGAAGTGATCTAAGAACTTCTCCAAAAATTCATTCCATATCATGCCATAAACATTACCAGACCATCCACGAATGTCTCACGAATGCTTCACTAGTCATCATAGCATATAAGTAGCCAACATTACCCTCTTCTCGGTAGGGGTATCCAAATCATCAAGTATCATCTGGATAGACTCAACCCAAAACTCATCTCCATGAGGTCCAAACTCTCTAAAAAAAGTTTAAGGATGCTGCAACTGAAACACTCTCATCAAGTCATACAAGATATTCTCAACCTTCCATAGGTATCTTCCCATGAATTTCATGAAGCGAGTGAATTTATCTTAAATTTCCTCCCACACTTCCTCAACTAGCACAGTCGGTGCCTTAGTTTTCACCACTGGTGGACCATATCCATCCTCATCGTCATGTCTTCCTCTTAATAAGCGTCATCATGGAGAAATATCTCTATAATTACAAACACATATCTTAGGACTCATAATGAAACATTATCACATTTACATAATAGGATCAATCATAACACATTACAACAAGTATTTCCCCAAATCTCACAACGCAGTCAAAACTGTGGTGTTATCACTACCATATTCCATCCTACCCTGAGATCATCATTATCAATGGTTATTATCATCTCATTATTCATGTTTTCACATTAGAAACCCATTTATTCTCATCTTGCATCATTTTACCATTTTCAATTCAATATAATAAGGGAAAATAGTTTAAGTTGAATGACTTACCCAAAACCATTTTTCCCTTGCAAGCCTAAAAGGATGCATGTCATAATATAATCCTAAGTTCTTAAAATTAGTTATGAGGACACAACTATTATGCCATATAAGGCCAAAATTCAATACTAAAAAAAATTCAAAAAAATAATCACACCACACAACAATTTTTTTACTCAAGGTGAAATAATATTCAACTGTGACAACAAACATCAATAACAACGATCCCACTTGGAGTATTTAAGTTTTCCCCCATACATGGGTTTGTAACTATCATGCATAATATCATTTCCATGGCCCGAATCTTCCTAGTATCCTTTATACCTTTCCAAAAATAGTTACAACAAATAAAAAATGTAAATAAACCTACTCTGATGCTACTTTGTAACATCTAGGCCTGGGTACCACTCACTGGTGCTCCGAGATGGTCAATCACATAATCATAGGTGTGCCTCCTCATATGACTGATGTTTCTGACTAGTTGTGAGGGTCTGATAAGTTGATCATTGGGTGACAATACCCTCTTGTATCAAAGAAAAAACCATTGGAAATAACAAAAAATATAGTAATCACATATATAACCATAAAAATTCCAATATTTATAGCTAAACAATGCATGAAATATAACATCAAACTGAGGCATAAAATATTTCATGATAATTTATATGTCAAGTGTCTAAAATGAAAAAAAAAGAAATATATTGATGGCTCTCATGTGGGTCATGAACCAAATTTGGTTCCCTCATACAAGATAGATCTAAAAATCTGTAATCTAACCTAGGTCCTTTTCCCTTAACCCGTCCCACAACATTAATGTCTTTTTTGGTACCGATCTGGCAGCCTGAGTAGGGTGTGATTATGAATTAGTAGGCCACCATAAGCAGTGTCTAATCAATGTCCAGTCAAAATTGTTGTATGTAGTTGTATAAAGAAATAATTATAATCCATAATTGAAAAGTTACCCCATTAAAAATTAATATTTATTTAACCATATAAACCTTGGTTTACCATAGACACTAATACCTCAATACATTCTTAAGACTATTCCAGAATGTGAACTATCCTAGAGGGATATCATGCATGTAAATATTCATGTTACCATTCTTCTGTTCACAAATAAATGTCTACTTTACCATTCATTAATTCACATAATGAATGATCATGTTATAATTATTTATTTCACAAATAAATAACCATGTTTCTATTTATTAAATATCATAATTGAATGACTATATTGACATTATTTATTTAACACAAATAAAGGACTGTGTTACCTTTGATTGATTCTCACAATTGAATTCCATGTTAGAATTCATTATTTCACACAAATTAATGACCATGTAACAATTATTTAATTCTTAAAATTTAACGACCATGTTACCATTATGTTTTTCACACAAATGAATGACCTTGTTAATATTAATTAATTCCTACAATTTAATGACCATGTTACCATTCTTTATTTCTTTGATGAATGTCCATGTTAACATTACCCATTAAAGAGTAACATATATCATAATAACACAATATTACTTATATCTCAACTTTCCATTATTTAATTCAAAAATTAATTGATCCTTTTACAATATTAACATTGATAATTAATTCAACAATTAATTCTCCAAACACACAATTTAAATATCTCATACTTAACTCACCAATTAATTATATAATTCATAATATCAATATCACACAATTATTTTCCATAATTTATTATCACCAAATCCCCAAATTTCATAATTTCACAATTAATTAATTTTCCAAAATAATTAATTCAATTAAAAGATTCAATTTCTAAACAAATCTAGAAATTGTACAATTTTAATTCATGAAATCAAAAATCACGACTATGGGATTAAAATATTAGACCACATACCTCGATTTGATGATGAACGATCACTCAATAGAAACCAAAAAATCGAGAATTATAATGACATATATCTAGATCAAAATCCTAAAAGCCCTAAATTAGATTAAAGAAATCGGGATCTTGAAAATATAGATCTAGATCATACCAAATCAGGATCCGAAATCCTAGATCTAGTTTCAAAAAATCTATATCTAGATCTAGGAACATAGAATATTATATCACACAAAAATAATGATATAAGGATGGAGGATGAGTTAGAATAAAATGGGATTTGATCCACTTATTATGAGGGGAGAATATGTTCAATCATAGATTAATATCAAAATTAATGTAGATCATATGCCCTTAGAATCCCTCTATAAAGTTCAAAAATCATAAAACAATCCAAAGTGTTTGAGTTTGGGTTGAAATATGTGAGTTTCAAGGGATTGGAGGAATTAAAAACTTATTTTTAGGCCACTTTAAAACTCAGGAATGGTTTCCTGCATGAGGGGCGCACATTTTTCTCTAACTGTGATCCAAATATATGCCTGCTATTTTTCAGGTTCGTAGTTTCTCTTTTATGGGATCATTAATTAGTAACTTTTATGCCATCCCTGTGAACATCCACATTCCTAGGTTATAGAGTTTGATGGGATGGTATAAGGACCCGACCTTAAACATTACATAATATTGATTTAAATGAATATTTCACATTGAGGATCTTTTCAGGTTTAGAGTTTTAGAGAATTAGGACATAACTATTACATCTCAAAAGATTACAAGGTATACTGATCTACATAGTTTCCATTTTTTTCATAAAATAAAAACTCTTAAAAAAAATTCAGGTCTAGTTCCATGTTTTAGATAGCATGACTTTTCCTTGATCCCATCATTGACCTTATTCATATTTAAGTCCTGTGAAAACATTTCAAAACTTGTTATGAGCATAAAAAGCTCAGTAAGAGTTATAAAAAAAAGAATGAAAACATTTGTTCATAAATACATTCAAAACATGAACTCTTTTACATACCTCATGAAATCATAAGATTTATGAAATACACATAAAAATCATTAATCATAAAGGTAACTTGTGGCATCCATATAATACTTACACTTTAACTATCATAGCTACATAGGGAGTTACTTTGGAATACCCATCAGTGTATATTCCCTAAATCTCTTATGAGAAACATTCATGTTTACCTCCGTCACATTACCCAATGCCTTGGAGAGCTATCTCAGGCTCACCCCCCCTAGGTTTATCATGGAACCACCTGTATATGTAAATAATTCTGAATAACCATAACATGATCATAACACATAACATAAGAATAAAGGAAAGATAATATTTCCACATTGCAATAATAAAATACCATTTAAAGATATTTAAATAATAAATCCATTCTCAAAATAATTTTCAATACCTAAATACGAAAAAATAGTATATGGTATTTATTTTTCCTTTTAAATAACATTCTGGCTTGTTAAGGAAGCCAAATATCAAATAATACTCGCAGAGGTGAAAAGGTTGTTGTCACCGCTTACGTTAAAAAACATTACTTTTTGTCGTTTAGTAAAACTCTTAATATAAAAATATTCCCTTTGAATAAAATGATAAGTCAAAGGGATTTATACACCATATAAAATAAAGTCATGTATAAAACTAAAAATGCCTCAATGAAAGGAGATTGAGACGAAGTCCCTTACCTCACGTCCGACTTGACTCGATCATTCTTTAATCTCCTAAATAATATACTATTGTTAATTTCTACTTGCTTAAGAACCTTTATCAAGTTTATTATTCCTTTTATATCACTTATTACCATGTTATAAACATTATGCAATCATTTAAGTTAATAACGTTCATTTTGTCGATATTTGGTACTTGAGTAAAAATGAACAACTTATATTTACAAGTTGTCCATGTGGTCAAAGGTTCATTATATCCAGAATTATATTAATGATTTGGATATCATATATATCATATATATCCAGTATATAAATGTTATTTTAATAGTACATAACATTTAGAGGTAAGAAATGAAATGCACCGTTCATGGAGACGGTAAGTCGTACGTACGCATGAACACTACTTTCATTTCTATTTCTTATTTTAATGGAATTAAAACATAATGATACATAGTTATATTATAATTCCAGTATAATATAATATATAATATCATAAACTCCATCCATTATACATCCCACATAAGGCATTAACGAAGCACATCAATTTGAGGGGGCGGTAGTCCGCACTTCCTCAAATGAGATTATCATATTTACCCACTATGGAAACCATAAAGTAATGATATAAATGGGAATTACATAAGCATAAAGAAATAAAAAACATAATATATATCATATATAAATACAATTCCATCATAATTGCCACCATGAAAGGTGGTAAGATGTAATTGAACAATCATCGTTTCGTGAGGCGTTATTTTTCCATCCACAAAAACATTATGTTATTCATCCATTAGATGGAGGTTTGTGTAAGTTTAGTTCAAATACATCTTATAAAAAATCTTAGTATATTTAGGATACTGGTTTTGTTACAAAATAAATAAATAAAAATAGTTTAGGGGTTGGAGAAGTAAAATAAAAGAAAACAATTTAAGAGAAATGGTTACCTTTAATTTGGGTAACTCCCCTTGGCTTGAACCAAAGGACTTCTTGAAGTACCTTATGCCTAAGGTAAGGATTCTGAGAGAAGTAGAGGGACGTTGAGAGATTAATTGGGCAGAGGTTGGACGAGCCAAATGGCTTGAGAGGTGTGAGGAATTGGTTAGAAGTGGTCTCCTTTTATAAGGGGGAAGAGGGGCTCTTTACGAAAGTGTGAAACCATTATTTTATTATATAATGATATTTGATTTCTAATGGCCCAAAAATCATCATATTAGAATATAAGATGACTCATGGTCAAAATAAAATCATCCAATCAGAATTGGACATGTTTTGGATAATATTTTAATCATTATAATCTTATTTATTTAAATCGTTTATTAATGAGGTAAATACTGCCTCATTATTGTGTCATAATTAATTTAATTATATGATCTATAAAATTATAAAACAAATAACATGATATATAAAATCATTTTATCTTTCCAAATAATATTTATAGTAGAAAATAAGACTTATATAACACCATATAAAAAGTAATTACTAAAATATTTTTTTATGTCATTTTGGCCTTTACTTTAAATTAATTAATATAAATTCTCATTATAACTTCAAAGTGGATCAAAGGGATCCCAAAATAGACCCAAAGATGCCCATGGTCGTTAATGACTCAACCAATAAGTTTTGGACAACTGTTAAGGTAATTTTGAATTATTACAATATTCTTTTTACCTTGAATTAACTTATTTACCTTTAATCGCGATAAATAAAAGTCAAAAGTTAATATTCACAAAAAATTATTTTCATCTTAATGAACCACATTTAACTTCTTGATAACAACCATGTATGTCGAATATTTGAAATTGAATTCACAGAAGTGGTAAAATTTCATTTAAAAGAAAAAGTCTGTTTTTTAACTACCACTATGTGGTGTCACTTTCAAAAATTGATGTTTTTCAGAAAAATACCAAAAGATCATCCTAAGCTGTAGAGACCCAAAGCTTGACGTACATGGACATTACATTAATTTTTTGGAATTCTTTATACATAATGAAAACAGACGCACAAGGACCGTAATAGTTCAGTGTCTTTGGAAACTCTGAAAAATAATCTTCTAATCATGGTGAAATATTTTCAACATCTCCCATAAATATATTCCCCTTTTGTTTTATTACCTAAAACATTTATTTAAATCCTGGGAAAAAGAAAACATATAAAGGGTGAGATCAAATTCTCAGTAAGGGTAAGTATATGAACATAAAACAATCCATAAACATTCGAATGCAATAACATGAACATAAAATCTAAACATCAAAATCATGAGAAAAGACATAAATCCTGGAAGTATGTAAGGATTATTTCATAATGGAACATCAATCATGATAAAATATCTTGTAAATAAAACTTTTAATTGTGGAAAAACATTAAACACATGATATGATTTCCATAGTATCCAAGGCATTATTGCCAAGACCATCTTGGTGGACAAAGTCCCTTTCTGAATCGAGTTCACTCCTCATTTCAGTCCTGTAACACTGAACCGGATTAACTTACCATTCCAACCATGTCTATATAATGAGATATAAATCTTTACCCAATTCATAGGAGGGAGATATAGGTCTCACCAATCTCATAATGAAACCATTCTTATGTGTGCCACAAAATAAACTTGAAACATTCATCATAATCCAAATAATAAAATGGGTTTCATAAACATCATCCCATCACCACATAATCCATATAAAAAATGGATATTTCATCATAAGAAAAGTTAAACCATGTAAATAATAGAGACATTATACTTGAAACATAGACATGGGAAATAATTTCATCTTAGATGGAAAATGGTTTTGATAAAACACTTGAAATGAATTCTTGAGGAATATATTTGTTCTTCTTCAAAATAATTTTCTTTTCACATAATGACATGCACTTTTAAAAAAAAGTATTTTGTTGAAAATATTAATAAAATATTCTAGAGTAATAATCATGAAAATGAGGCGTTATGAAACTGTAAAAATCTGTTCACGTCGTATAATTTAAAAATAACATTCTTCTCGTACTTTTGTCAGAAAAGTCAAAAAGTACCTCGTATGGTAAACAAAAGAAAGATTCCTTCCATACGATGTGGTAAAAGTAAAAAAGGGTAAGAATGTATTTTAAAATACATGGATGAAAAGTAAAAATTTTATGAAAAAAATTTGAGAACATATGGACATGGATAATAAACATAACCCGGTAAATACTTACGAATAAAGAATCTCGGATAAGAATGAGATTGGAATAATTATCCATTACCTTATGTCAGGTATGCCTCGTATATATGTGAAAATCTTGTATAATGATTCAAATAATGTTATTGACTTATTACAGAATCATATTCATTGTTATGATATCATATATAGTTTACTTATGACTTTACATTACCCGTTCTTTTGTAAATTCGATGTAAAAGCAGCGATTTGGGTAAAATCGTTTCATTTATTGTACGTGTTTTGACTTGTTGTTCTTGATATTATGACTTATATATTGATTTACTTAACTCTAGAATGTAAAAAATGATTTATATATAATATATATTCAGCATATATATATATATATGATAGATCGATAAATGGAATGAAATACACCGTTCATGGAGACAGTAGGCCGTACGTACTCAAGAACGTTGTTTTCGTTTCCTTATTGAATTGAATGGAATTAAGTAGATGAAATACATATATATATATATATACATAAATCCAGTATCATTATTATTTCATATATTTTTTATTATTCATTATATATACTTTATAATAATTCTTGAATGGTTAACATGGAGAATGAATCTCGTCGCGTCGTGGAGACGGTAGTCCGTACGTACGCACGAGCGATGATATCATTCCCATGATCATGGAATTGTATTGAAGTGTATGTATAATATTCCAAAATAAATATCACTTTACAATAATCATATATGGTTATTTATTTACAACATTATACCCATCTAAGTAAGGTGGTGGTCGAAAACAGATTACACCACAGCGTGGAGATGGTATTTCGTATGTACGCACGCGTGGTGATTTCGTTTTCCGTAGGATGGATAGAAGGTGAAATAGGGTTGTTTCATATTTATAATAAAATATCAGTATATAATTAATACTTATGTTATTACTTTATAATGAGACAATTAAATAAGAATAAGTAGAAGAAGAGACAAACTTGAGAGAATCGGAAGAAGAGATTACCTCTTCTTCGACGCACCTCCTTTAAGCCTCCTCTTATGGAAGTAGAGTTGGTATTTTGAGAGGACCAAAACCTCCAGAATGTTTCTAGGGAAGTGGAGAACATAAATTTGTAGGGGTTGGACGAGCTTCAAGGTCCAAAAGGGTGTGAAATGAAGAGGGAAGGGGTGCCCTTTTTATAAGGGAGGAGAGGGGCACCTTTGGAAAAACTTAAAATATTATTTTATAATAAAGTCCTATTCTGTTTATAATAGATCAAAATTGATTTATTTATATGCTAAAGTGGGGATGGGTCGAAATCCTCTCAACCAATAGATTTTAGACAAGTTCAGGCTACAATTTTAACTTTATCATTTATATTTAACATTAAGTTAAATAATTTTACTTTTACCGTGTCTTCTTGTTTTCTTACACTATAAGGTTAATAAACTTACTATAACAAGCCAAACGAACCCCAAGTGGTTCATTATTAATATATATATCCTTATCTAAGTCATTTAGCCGAAAATTATATTTTTAGGAATAAAATAACAATTAATAATATAATATTTGTTTTCAAAACTATTTTATGTCAATTTTGACACTATTTGTTAAATGATTTTTGTAAAATATTATAATAGCATGATTAGTTATAAAAAGTTAATTAAATTACTAATAACATGTCATATTGACCTATTAAATTATTTTAATTCATAAAAAACCTCAAATTACATTATTTGGGTATTTATATATCAATTATTTTAATATTTCATTATTTTGGTAATTACTGCATCACCATTGTGTCATAAATAACATAAATTATTTAATGTCTAAAAATTATAAATAAAATACCATTAGGTAGGAAATATTTTTATATTTCTAATTAATATTTATATTTTAATTTATCTTATGTATAACCCAATATTAAAAATAAATTAGTTATTAAACTTTGATTTTAACTATTTTAACCCTTCTTTAAATAAATTAATAATAAATGTACTAATCTAATCAAAGTGGACATAAATGGTCATATTTTATTCCTAATGTTGTTTTTGGTCGAATTACACCTATCCAATATAATTAGGACATGTGTTAGGGTAATAATAATATCATTTTTACCCTTAATTACCCTATTAACTTTTAACCATGGTAAATAAAAGTAAGAAGTTACTATTCACCAAAAATTATTTTCATCTCATTGAACCACATTTTAGTCCTTGATATTAACCGTGTCTCTCGGATTTTCAAAATTCCACTCACAGAAGCGGTAAAATTATGTTTTATGTGAATTTCCAAAATCTCCTAGGAGGTTGGTAAAAGATGGTGAAAAGTTCAATAAACTTTTTATATATTTAAAATTATTATAAAGTGGCTCCAATGAATTAAATTGAAATTATATAGGTATTATGTATCTATTTTGACCTAAAATAAATTTAAATAAAATAAATAATTATTTAAAAAAAATTCAGTTTTTAAATAGTAACCCAGTATTTTCACTATTCATCAAAAATTGAATGTTTTTAGAAAAATACCAAAAATTCACCCTAGGATAATTTCAATATTCCAAATCCAAAAATGAAGTCCATTTTGAAAGCTAAAATTTATAAAATTCCAAAAAGTGGGTATTACTATTCATAACGGCTAGTTTATATAATATTTTAATAGCATATCTTTGTTTAGTGAAACATGGTATTGCGTACAACACACACTATCTTGGAAGGTCGCGATTGCGTGTAATGTTAGCCAAGTCAGGGTTTCATGTTATGAAAGTCTCCTTTGTTGTTTTTTATAACATAATCCAACCATATTTCATTTATACATTGAATATATACATATATATATACACTCAATGTTGCGTAAAATGACTACTATCAAACGAACTTGAAATTGTGTGTAACACAATCCAAGAATAGTGTTTTGTATACTGCAAGCTAATATGGCATTGCGTATAGTGCAAGATAATCTTGGTATATCGTACAACACAAGACATCAATGAAATTAAAAATAATAATCCTCATAAAATCTCAGGTTGTTACATTCTACCCCCCTTAAAATGAATTTCGCCCTCGAAATTCGTCGGGGTTATAAATTGTTCACTACTTGAATGTTTATTTCATAGAAACCCATATCGTAAAAAGGAATACTAAAACATCATTTTAAAATGTGATGTTATAATTATAACGGTCACCCAAAGTAATTCAGCATTGGGTTTCCACATAGGACAACATAGGTGAAAATATGGATATGGAAGAGAAATCTAACCATCAAGTTCTTATGGAGAGTGGTAGAGGACATGGCTATGATAAATCCAACAGTCAAAAAGCCATAAATTTGTGATGATCTAAGGGACCATCTGATTCATCAGATATAAGAGCACTAGGACAACATTTTTGGTTTTCAAAATCATTTCCCAACTATTGAAGAATTTTTGAATTAAAAGAAATACTTACTTTATTTTGGTACAATCTCACTGTTGTTCGTGCCTTGAACAATTTCCACTTTATCTATTAATGAAATGAAGTTGATTTTGTCTTCCGTGAAGTGTTAGCAGATCATGCGATAGAATGATAGGTCATTCCATCTGTCTCAAACAAAAGGATAGTAAAATTTATTAAAAATACATAAGTCCATCTATAGTGAGATTAATCATATATGGTTCCTAAAATGGACTTATACTTCATATATCATACTATATAATATAATAAAACTGTTTTCTAGTAAATAGGGACTTCCAATACGCCAGTGGTAGGCGATAAAGGCCTGTCACACTTCAGTTCTGTGTTCGATTCCCACATCCTTGTTCGACGCGACGGGTTGTCGCCCATCCTGCTGGTTGTACTTTTTCTAAAACTTCATTATTATAACATTCCATAAATAATATCGAAAAAAATTCTAGTCTTAAACAATTCTCTCTGATGTCCAACTTAATCCATTCCAACCTTTAAGCTTATCGAAAATACTTCTATCCAATCTCATATTGTAAAGAAAATGATTACTTGAGTGGCCACATAACAAGCACATGAATACCATCATTTATCCCCCATATATAACAAGATATATCTTGTTGGTCATATTCCAAACATGTGAATTCCTTAATCTTGTATTCTCTTGGAAAATGAATACCCATTGAACCTTAGTAAAAACATGAATCCTGTCAAAATTTTACTCTTTCCACATACCAAAATCCAAAATATTTTATATACTCAAACCATGATATTACTTAGTCCATATATCAATCATGAGCTCATGAATACTATCAAACAATTTATTTTCTTCTTATACCTTCATTATGCGCATATCATCTTCTTTCCAAAATATTTGAATCACTTTTCATGGTTACTAGTACCATATTCTTATAGAAAACTACAATGGACCAATACACAGATATTTCAAAATTCAACGATACTATAAATGAGATTCCATGATACTATTTTGAAATCCCATTACATAAACACTTAATCATTACACAACATCATTGTCATACTCAAAATCAAAAATAGTTATTGCATGTGACTTCCCTTTATCCTTTTCCTTAATATGTTTCTCACGTTGATCATCATTAACCCTTGGATTAGGGCATTGATTAGCATAATGCCCCATTTCCTTGTACTTGAAGCATTGAAGTGTTGGTGGTGCGTTCTCTGCAGTCTTTTCTTTATTCACATAATTAGAAACCCTTTTTTAATTACTTTGACACTCAGCTTCTCGATGACCTTCTTTTCCACACTTAAAACATTTTCTAGTCCCATTAAGAAAATCTCCACCATGCTTCTTTCCACACTTTGATCATAAAGAAACATTCATCTTCTTTTCACCATTGTTCTGAGATTTCTCCTTGAAATCCATCTTTCGTTTCTTATCAAAACCATGAGATTGATATATTACACCAACTTCCAGTTCTACCTTGATAACATAACCCACAATTTCTTCATAGCTACTGAAGTCTCTTATAGTTAATGCCCTTTGAAGACATGGTTTTAAGCCACTAAAAAATCGATCAACTTTACATTCAGGTTAGATGATAAATCCATATGCATACCTTGAAAGTCTTGTAAAATTAACTTTGTATATACCAACAGATTCATCATCCTTCTTCTTAAGCTCAATAAACTCCTTTTCCATCTTTGTTCGAAGAATACGAGTGAGGTACTTACTGAAAAACAATTTCTTGAACTCGTCCCATTCCATGGATTTAATTTAATCTTGGGGCCTTTTATTCTTAATTAGATTCCACCACTGGTCTGCTTCACCTTCTAAACTGTAAAAAGCTAAAATGACATTTTCATGTTCTGAACAAAGAAGTATGGAAAATATATTTTCAATGGTACTGATCCAATGTTTAGCAACAACTGGATCAGAAGACCCATTGAGAGACGGTGGACGTTGCTTCATGAAGGACTCAATAGAATATTGTTCCCTTCTCTGATCATTTGGAAATCCAGAATGATTCATATCTTTTGTAAGTATAGCAATAAGATTTTTCACTCCATCTCGCATCACATTTTGTTTCTCGGGAGGACAATCATTGCATTGTCCATTACATTGATCAACACGGTTCCTTCGGGTTCCATCCATCGTCTAAAACCCAAAAAGAACAGTGTGAAAGGAAAAAATCATGCTAGGAAAACAACATAATAAAGGGGGAGTACCTTCAATATCTAACATCTTAGGTTTAATTCTAAGATGGTTAGCGCAATTCT
Organism: Viscum album; assembly: GCA_963277665.1. NCBI lineage: Eukaryota > Viridiplantae > Streptophyta > Magnoliopsida > Santalales > Viscaceae > Viscum > Viscum album. The sequence continues at coordinate 1,552,099,254 of OY728129.1, forward strand.
AGGACTATAACCTATATGTATACTTACCCTTAGGGACATCCCTAGACCTACCTTAGAAATATCTCTAGGGATCTCACTAAAGTTTTGGCACAAAAGTTTTCAAAGGATAAATAAACCTTTCTTCTAATACCAACTATAGATACCCAAAGCTTGACGTACATGGACATTGCATTACATTTCCGGAATACTTTATACATAATGAAAACAGACGCACAAGGACAGTAATATTTTAGTGTCTTTGGAAACTCGGAAAAATAATCTTCTAATCGAGCTGCAAGATCTTCAACATCTCCCATAAATATCTTAACCTTTTGTTTTCTTACATGAAACCTTTATTTAAATCCTGGGGAAAAGAAAACATATAAAGTGTGAGCTCAAATTCTCAATAAGGGTAAGTATAGAGAACATAACACAATCCATAAACGTTGGAATGCAAAAACATGAACATAAAATCTAAACATCAAAATCATGAGAAAATACATAAATCTTGGAAGTATGTAAGGCATATATCATAATAGAATGTAAATCATGATAAAATAGCTTGGAAATAAAACTTGTAATTGTGGAAAAACATTAAACACATGATATGATTTCCATAGTAGCCAAGGCATTGCTGCCAAGACCATCTTAGTGGACAAAGTCCCTTTCTAAATTGAGTTCACTCCTCATTTCAGTCCTGTAACACTAAACCGGATTAACTTACCATTCCATCCATGTGTATCTCATGAGATATAAATCTTTACCCAATTCATTGGAGGGAGATATATGTCCCACCCATCTCATAATGAAACCATTCTTATGTGTGCCACAAAATAAATTTGAAACATTCTTCATAACCCAAATAATAAAATGGGTTTCATAAACATCATCCCATCATCACATAATCCATATAAAAAAATGGATATTTCATCATAAGAAAATTGAAACCATGTAAATCATATAGACATTATACTTGAAACATACACATATGAAATAATTTCATCTTGTATGGAAAATGGTTTTGATAAAACACATGAAATGAATACTTGAGGAAAATATATGTTCTTCTTCAAAATCATTTTCTTTTCACAAAATTACATGCACTTTTAAAAGAAAAGTATTTTGTTGAAAATAATAATAAAATCTTGTAGAGTAAGCTTCATTAAAATGAGGCATTATGAAATCGTAAAAATCCGTTCACGCCGTATAAGTTAAAAATAACATTCTTCTTGTACTTTTGTTAGAAAAGTCAAAAAGTACCTCATATGGTAAACAAAAGAAAGATTCCTTTCATACGATGTAGTAAAAGTAAAAGAAAGGTAAGAATGACTTTAAACATACATGGAAGAAAATTAAACAGTTTATGAAAAAAATTTGATAACATATGGACATGGATAATAAATATAACCCCAGTAAATACTTACGAATAAACAATCTCGGATAAGAATGAGATTGGAATAATTATCCATTACCTTATGTCAGATATGCCTCGTATATATTCGAACATCTTGTATAATGATTCAAATAATTTTATTGACTTATTACATAATCATATTCATTGTTATGATATCATATATAGTTTACTTATGACTTTACATTACCCGTTCTTTTGTAAATTCGATGTAAAAGCAGCTATTTGGCTAAAATCGTTTCATTTATTGTACGTGTTTCGACTTGTTTTTCTTGATATTATTACATATATCCTGATTTACTTAATTACAGAATGTAAAAAATGATTTATATATAATATATATTCATCATATATATATATATATATGATAGATTAATAAATGGAACAAAATACACCGTTCATGGAGACGGTAGGCCGTACGTATGCATGAACGCTGTTTTCGTTTCCTTATTGAATTGAATGGAATTAAGTAGATGAAATAAATATTATATAAATAAATCTAGTATCATTATTATGTCATATATTTCATTATTATTCATTATATATACTTTATAATAAATCTTGAATGGTTAACATTGAGAATGAATCTCATCGCGTCGTGGAGACGGTAGTCCGTACGTACACACGAGCGATGATATCATTCCCATGATCGTGGAATTGTATTGAAGTGTATGTATAGTATTTCATAATAAATATAACTTTACAATAATAATATATGGTTATTTATTTACACCATTATACCCATCTAAGTAAGGTGGTGGTCGAAAACAGATTACACCACAGCGTGGAGATGGTATTTCGTATGTACGCACGTGTAGTGATTTTGTTTTCTGTAGGATGGATAGAAGGTGAAATAGGATTGTTTCATATTTATAATAAAATATCGGTATATAATTAATACTGATGTTATTACTTTATAATGAGACAACTAAAGAAGAATAAGTATAAGAAGAAAGAAACTTGAGAGAATCGGAATAAGAGATTACCTCTTCTTCGATGCACCTCCTTTAAGATTACTCTTATGGAAGTAGAGTTGGTCTTTTGAGATGAAAAAAACCTCCAGAATGTTTCTAGGGAAGTGTAGAAGAGAAATGGTCAGGGTTTGGCCGAGATTCAAGGCTCAAAAGGGTGTTAAGAGAAGAGGGAAGGGGTGCCCTTTTTATAAGGGAGGAGAGGGGCACCTTTGGAAAAACTTAAAATATTATTTTATAATAAAGTTGTATTCGGTTTATAATAGCTCAAAATTGATTTATTTCAAATCTAAAGTGGGGATGGGTCGAAATCCTATCAACCAATAGATTTTAGACAAGTTTAGGTTACAATTTTACCCTTATCATTTAGATTTAACTTTAAGTTAAATAATTTTACTTTTACCGTGTCTTCTTGTTTTCTTACACTATAAGGTTAATAAACTTACTATAACAAGCCAAAATAACCCCAAGTGGTTCATTATTAACATATATATATCCTTATCTAAGTCATTTCTCCGAACCTTAGATTTTTAGGAATAAAATAACAATTAATAAAATAATATTTGTTTTAAAAACTATTTTATGTCAAATTTGACACTATTTGGTAATTGATTTTTGTGAAAACTCATAACAGCAGGATTAGTTCGTAAAAAGTTCATTAAATAACTACTAACATGTAATATTAACCTAGAAAATTAGTTTAATTCATAAAAAGTCTCAAATTACATTTATTTGGGTATTTATAATATCAATTATTTTAATATTTCATTATTTAGGTAATTACTGCCTCACCATTGTGTCATAAATAACTTAAATTATTTAATGTCTAAAAATTATAAATAAAATACCATTAGGTATGAAATATTGTTATATTTATAATGAATATTTATAGTCAAATATATCTTATCTATAACCCTATATTAAAAATTATTTAGTTATTAAACTTTGATTTTCACTATTTTGACCCTTCTTTAAATAAATTAATAATAAATGTCCTAATATAATCCAAGTGGACCTAAATGGTAATATTTTAATCTTAAGGTTGTTTTTGGTCGAATTACACTTATCCAATAGAATTAGGACATGTATTAGGGTAATAATAATATCATTTTTACCCTTAATTACACTATTTACTTTTAACCGTGGTATATAAAAGTGAAAAGTTACTATTCACAAAACATTATTTTCATCTCATTGAACCAAATTTTAGTCTTTGATATTAACCGTGTCTCTCAAAGTTTTAAAATTATACTCACAGAAGCGGTAAAATTAAGTTTTATGTGAATTTCCAAATTTTCCTAGGAGGTGGGTAAAAGACGGTGAAAAGTTCAATAAAATTTTTATATATCTAAAATTATTATAAAGTGACTCCAATGAATTACATTGAACTTATATAGGTATTATGTATCTATTTTGACTTAAAATAAATTTAAATAAAATAAATAATTATTTAAATAAAAATTCGGTTTTTAAATAGTAACCTACTGTTTTCACAATTCATCAAAATTTGAATGTTTTTAGAAAAATACCAAAAATTCACCCTAGGATAATTTCTATATTCAAAATCTAAAAATGAAGTCCATATTGAAAGATAAAATTTATAAAATTCCAAAAATTGGGTATTACTATTCATAACGGCTAGTTTATATAATATTTTAATAGCATATCTTTGTTTAGTGAATCTCGGTATTGCGTACAATACATGCTATCGTGGAAGGTTGTGATTGTGTGTAATGTTATCCAAGTCAGGGTTGCGTATTGTGAAAGACTCCTTCATTGTTTTGTATGAAAAAATCCAACCATATTTCATTTATACATTGAATATATACTTATATATATACAGTCAATGTTGCGTAGAATGAATACTATCAAATGAACTTAAAATTGTGTATAACACAATCCAAGAATAGTGTTGTGTATACTGCAATCTAATACGGTGTTGTGTGTAGCACAAGATAATCTTGGTGTAGCGTACAACATCAATGAAATTAAAAAGAATAATCCTCATAAAATCTCAGGTTGTTACATAAGAATTATTTGATATTCCAAATTCAAAATTGATGTCTATTTTGCCAAATTCAAAATATAGAAGTGGAATTAATTAATTTAAAAATTAATTCACATTGTTAAAACAAATAGCGTGTGTTTAAGAAATAATAACTATCAAAAGATTGATACTTGTTTATTTCCAATTTCAAAGAGAAATTAATTCCAATGACCAACATTGTATTAAATGGTAAAAATATATTTTAATTTCACTTTAAGACTAATTAAAAAGATAATCTAACCATATAAATAAATTATATTAAAAGGCACTTTTGAATTAAAATACAATATTTTTTTACTATTCATTCAAAATGAACTTTATCCGAAAAATTCCAAAAAATTGCACAAAGTAAATTTTGATGTCCCCATTCTAATGAAGGATTTTATTTGGTCATATAGAATGTATTAAAGTGACCAAAACTATATTTAAAAAGGGTTCACCATTAAAAGGCAGTAAATCATCATTTTAATGTAAATTATGCTTAAAATTAGATTCATTCACCTTTTAATCCTCAAACTTTTATTGGATAAAAGTAAATACATCTTACAAACATGTATAATCATATTGTAATTAGTTTCGTTCATTCCCGACACTACAATGGAAAAGAGTTAACTACCATTCAAAATAATAATATTATATTATTAGTGTTCAACTTAAGATTCCAAAGAAACTTGTTGTTGCGTATCGGGTACGATATTGAACATAGCAACCCTTTTAAAGTAAAATTAATATTTAATTCAAAATTATAAATAAATATGAAATATGTCTTATTCATCATTTACTTGGGATGTTACATCCTTCAACCGTTTTGGAAATTGCGTCCTCACAATTTTTATTCACTTATCAAAATAAGTGGGGGTATTTATCCCTTATGGAATTTTCAGATTCCCACATTGCCTCTTCAACCATATGGTTTTTCCACAAATAGTTTACCTGATGAATTACCTTATTCCGCAACACTTTCTCTCTACGATCAAGAATCTGAACTGGTTTTTCTTCATAAGAGAGATTCTCTTCCAATTGAACTACCTCTGGGCACAAAACATGAGTTGGATCTGACATATACTTTCCCAAAATTGAAACATGAAAAACATTGTGTTCATGGGATAAACATGGGGGGTAAATCCACTTTGTATGCAACCAATCCAATATTTCCCAGAATTTTATTTGGTCCAATAAACCTCGGACTAAACTTTCCCTTCTTACCAAAACGTATCACACTTTTCCATGGAGAAACATTGAGAAAGACATGATCACCTACCTCAAAAGAAAGTTCCTTCCTCCGTTTATCTGCATAACTTTTCTGTCTTCTCTGAGCTATTCTCATGTGATTCTGAATCAACTGAACTTTCTCTGCCATCTCTTCTACCAATTCTGGTCCCATCAGCTTCCTTTCACCTACTTCATCCCAGAATGCTAGAGTTCGACAATTATTTCCATATAATGCCTCAAATGGAGCCATTTGTATACTGGAATGAAAGCTGTTATTATAAGAAAATTCAACCAAAAAAAGATGTTGGTCCCAACATCCCTGGTAATCCATCGAGAAAGCACGTAACATATCCTCCAATGTATGAATTTTTCATTCTGACTTCCCATCTGATTGAGGATGAAAAGATGTACTAACATTTAATTCAGTACCCAATTACTTCTGAAGGCCTTTCCAAAAGTTAGAAGTAAACCTTGGATCACGATCATATACAATGGAGAGGGGAACTCCATGAAACATGACTATCTCTTTATCATACAACCGATCAAGTTGATCTAAAGACAGAGTATCTCAAATAGGAAGGAAATGAGCATATTTAGTCAATTGATCAACTATATCCCAGATTTCATTATTACCTTGAGATGTCTTTGGTAGTCCCACAACGAAGTCTATGGATATATTTTCCAATTTCCAATCTGGCACCGGTAGAGGATGAAGCATCCCTTTAGGTAACAGCTGCTCTGATTTAACCTACTGACAAGTCAAACAGTTCCCAGTAAAAATCAGCAATGTCTCTTTTCATTCCATCCCACCAGTAATACTCCCGAAGATCTCTGTACATATTAGTACTACCAGGATGAACTGAAAACAGAGAACTATGAGCTTCACATAAAAACTCATTCTTCAACTGTGAATCACAAGTTACACATAATATCTTCCCAAATCTCAAAACACAATCATGATCAATGTTAAATTCAGGCAACATACCCTTCTGAACCAACTCTACCTTTTTTTGCAACTCACTGTCTTCTTTCTGCGCTTTCTTAATTCTGTCTGATAGAGATGATTTCACTGATACCTGAAACAAAACAGAAGAATTTACTGCAACAACATCTTCTATTCCAAAGTTCATCAAATCAAAAACTAAAAGATCTCATTCCAAACATAGCATGGCTAATGAGACATTACTTTTTCGACTCAAAGAATCGTCCACTTTATCTGCTTTTCCCGGATGGTAATGGATCGTAAAATCATAATCCTGGATTAATTCCAACCATCTCCTCTGTCTCATGTTCAATTCTTTCTTAGTGAATATATACTTCAAACTTTTATGATCAGTATATATTTCACACTTCACTCCATAAAATGATGCCTCCAAATTTTTAAAGCCAAAACAACTACAGGTAATTACATATCATTTATAGGGTATTTTAAGTCATTTGGTTTCAACTGACGTGAAGCATAAGCAATTACCTGATCATTTTCCATTAGTACATAACCAAGTCCTTTCAACGAAGAATTACTGTAGATAAAAAACTCATCATTTCTGGAAGGTAGTGCTAAAACTGGAGCATTCACCAATATTCTTTTCAATTCCTGAAAAAAATCATCAAATTCTTTTGTCAAGATGAACTTAACACATTTTCAAGTTAACTTAGTCATTGGGCTGGATAATCGTGAAAATGTTTCAACAAACCTCCGGTAATAACCTGCAAAACCAAGAAAACTATGTATCTCGTTTATATTTGTGGGTCTTGGCCATTCTTCAAAAACTTTCATTTTAGCAGGATCAACGGTTATGCCATTTTTTGAAACAATGTGACCAAGGAAAGAAATTTTTTGTAACCAAAACTCACACTTGCTGAATTTCACATAAAGTTTCCATTCTTTTATGGTTTTCAAGAAAACCCTTAAATGAATTTCATGTTCCTCTTTACTTTTGAAATAAACCAAAATATCATCAATGAACACAACCACAAACTTATCCAAGAACTCATGGAAAATTCTATTCATAGGTGCATTGGTTAACCCAAAAGGCATAACTACACATTCATTATGGCCATATCTAGTACGAAACGTGGTCTTTGGAATGTCTTCTTCCTTTACTTTCAACCGATGGTACCATGACCTCAAGTTAATCTTAGAAAAATACTGAGCTCCCTGGATCTGATCAAACAAATCATTGATATGAGGCAAAGGATACATATTCTTAACAGTGATGTTATTCAATGCTCTATAATCAATGCAAAGTCTCATTGAACCGTCTTTCTTTTTAACAAACAAGATAGGAGCACCCCATGGTGACGTTCTAGGTCGAATGAAACCTTTATCTAATAACTCCTACAATTTCTTCTTTAACACTAAAAGTTCATTTTGAGCCATTCGATAAGGGGGTTTTGAAATTGGATTAGCATTAGGAACTAATTCAATAGTAAATTGAACTTCCCGGTCAGGTATAATACAAGGAAACTCATCAGGAAAAACATCAAGGTACTCGTTTACCACTGGCACGTCATTAATATGAACAATTCATTTGTTTTTAATAATATGTGAAAGGTAACATTCATTTCCATCTTTTACTAGTTTCACAGCTTCCTGATATGTTATCAACAGCAAGGGTTCATTTTTTATAAAAACTGAAAATTATTCTAAAAAGAAACCTCTTTAGCTCTGCAATAAATCCTAGTATGATAAATAGAAAGCCAATACATGCCCAAAATAACATCAAACTCTACTAGAGTCAAAACGATAAGGTTTGCAGGTAGATTCTTTCCGCACACAAGGACAAGAATGTTCTTATATTTTCTTTTTGTCTCAACATTTCCTCCAGGTGTTTTTACCGTAAGTTATGTATTCATATCTTGAGATGGAATCCCCAGTTTACTAGAAAACTTCTCAGAAATGAAAGTGTGTGTAGACCCTGAATCAAACAACACATTTGCATAATCGGAACAAACAAACAGTGTACCTGATACAACTTCATTTGATGGCCCAACATCTGCTGAAGTAGTTGCAAAGGATTTCACCACCCATTTCTTCTTGTAGTCTAGCTTCTTTCCTTCAGTTGAGGTCTTTGTTGGACACTCATTTTTATAATGACCCATTTCATTGCACTTAAAAAAATTTACAGACTCTAAATCAGATTTGGTCTTACCATTACCCTGATATTTTTTAGTGCAATTATGAGCCTTATGTCCTATTTTACCACATCAGTAGCACTTACCAAAATTCAAAAGACATTCCCCAGCATGATTTTTACCAAAATTTTCACAAATTTTAAACTCAAGTTTCTTACCATCAGACTTTTTTGAAGATTTCTTCCCTTTATCCTTCCACATCGACCTCTCATTCTTTTGTTTTTCAAAGAATACCCAATCATCGGCAAACTCCATTTCCACCTTCTCCACAAAATGAACAAGTTTTTCATAAATTTTGATCTCACAATAAGATATATCCCTTATATACTTTGGATTTAATCCTAAGTAAAATTTTTTGATTTTACTATCAAGATATTGTATGAAATTTGGAGCATACCTTGCCAATCGAGTGAATGTTTCTTCATAAGCAGCCACTGAATCATCCTCCTGCCTCAATTACAGGAATTGTTTTTCCATCCTAAGACGAACCTCCTTAGGAAAATATTTCTCAAGAAACATACCTTTGAATTCATCCCAATCAAGAGCATCAATCTCCTCCCTATCCCTGATATTTTTCACCATTGACCACCACTAATTAGCTTCACCTTCAAAACGGTAAACAGAAAGACTAACCTTTTGATGTTCTAAATAACCCATGACATCGAAAATCTTTTCCTGTGATTTAATCCATCCTCTAGATAGAACTGGGTCAGATGATCCTCTAAATTATGGGGGATGTTACCTCATGAAATGCTCCACTACTGACATGTTCCTCTGTGGTTGATCTGGCTGATCTCGTACATGGATACCACCACCATTTATATCCTGATTCAACTGTTCCATCACTGCAACTAACTGTTAAGTTCCAATTCTGACCATCTCAGGTTGCTGATTTGGAAGGTTTTCTTCCCCCTGATGTCGTCCCAACAAAGCTTCCCTATTTCCTCTACAGAAAACCATTCTGATTATAGAAATATCATAGGTAAAGCACCATGGTAATCTGAAAATGCTATATGATATCAATATTACTTTATGGATATTAATTTAACAATACCCTGACTACTAAATTTATCTAAACCGGCCTTTGATACCAACTATAAGGACTCGTCCTTAATCATTACATAATATTGAATTAAATGAATAATTCACATTGATGATCTTTTCAGGTTTATAGTTTTAGAGAATTAGGACATAACTATTGCATCTCAAAGATTACAAGGTAGACATATCTACATAGTTTCCATTTTTTTTATAAAATAAAAACTCTTAAAAAAGAGTAATGTCTAGTTCCATGTTTTATATAGCATGAATTTTCCTTGATCCCATCTTTGACCTTATTCATCTTTAAGTCCTGTGAAAACATTTCAAAACTTGGGATGAGCATAAAAATCTCAGTAATGGTTATAAAACAAACAATGAAAACATTTGTTCATAAATACATACAAAACATGAACAATTTTACTTACCTCATGAAATCATAATATTTATGAAAGACACATAGAAATCATTAATCATAAAGGTAACTTGTGGTATCTATATCATACTTACACTGTAACTATCACAGCTACATAGGGAGTTACTTTAGAATACCCATCACAGTATATTCCCTAAATCTCTTAGGATAAAAATTCACGTTTACCTCCATCATGTTACCCAATGCATTGGAGAGCTATCTCAGGCTCACCCTCCCTAGGTTTATCACGGAACCACCCATATACGTAAATAATTCCCAAGAACCATAACATAAGCATAAAGGAAATATAAGATTTCCACATTGCAATAATAAAATATCATTTCAAGATATTGAGATAATAAATCCATTCTCGACATAATTTTCAATACCAAAATACGTAAAAAGATTATATGGTATTTATTTTTCCTTTTAAAAAACAATATGGCTTGTTAAGGAAGCCCAAGATCAAATAATACTCATAACGGCGGAATGGTCATTGTCACCGCTTACGTTAAAAAAACATTACTTTTTCACGTTTAGTAAAATGCTTCATATAAAAATATTACCTTTGAATAAAATTAAAATTCAAAGGGGTTTATAAACCATATAAAATTAAGTCATTTATAAAACTAAAATGCCTCAATGAAAGGAGATTGAGATGAAGTCCCTTACCTCACGTCTGACTTGACTCAATCGTTCTTTAATCTCTTGAATAATAAACTAAAGTTAATTTCTACTTGCTTAATAACCTTTTCCTAGTTTATTATTCCTTTTATATCACTTATTACAATGTTATAAACATTATGCAATCATTTAAGTTAATAACGTTAATTTTTTCTATATTTGGTACTTGAGTAAAAATGAACTACTTATATTTACAAGTTGTCCATGTGGTTAAAGGTTCATTATATACAGAATGATATTCATTATTTGGATATCATATATATCATATATATCCATTATATACATGTTTTTATAATAGTACATAACATTTAGTGGTAATAAATGAAATGCACCGTTCTTGGAGACGGTAAGTCGTACGTATGCATTAACGCTACTTTCATATCTATTTATTATTTTAATATAATTAAACCATAATGATACATAGTTATATTATAATTCTAGTATAACATAATATATAATATCATAAACTCCATCCTTTATACATCCCACATAAGGCATTAACGAATCACATCACTTTGAGGGGGTGGTAGTCCTCACTTCCTCAAATGAGATTATCGTATTTACCCACTATGGAAACCACAAAGGAATGATATAAATGGGAAGTACATAAGAATAATGAAATCATAAACATAATATATATCATATATAAATATATTTCCCTCATAATGACCACCATGAGAGGTGGTAACATGCAATTGAACAATCATCGTTTCGTGAGGCGTTAGTTTTCCATCCACAGAAACATTATGTTCTTCATCCATTAGATGGAGGTGTGTGTAATTTTAGTTATAATTATTCTTATAAAAACATCCTAGTATCTTTAGAATATGGTTTTGGTTACAAAAAAAATAAATTAAAAGATTTTAGGGGTTGGAGAAGTAAAATAAAAGAAAATAATTTAAGAGAAATTGTTACCTTTAATATGGGTAACTCCCTTTGGCTTGAACCAAAGGACTTCTTGAATTGCCTTCGTCCTAAGGTAAGGATTCTAAGAGGAGGAGGGGGATGTTGAGAGATTAATTGGGTAGAGTCTGGATGTGCCAAATGGATTGAGAGGTGTGAGGAATTGGTTAGAGGTGGTCTCCTTTTATAAGGTGGAGGATGGGCTCTTTAAGAATGTGTGAAACTATTATTTTATTATATAATGATATTCGGTTTCTAATGGTCCAAAAAACATTATATTAAACTATAAGATGACTCTTGGTCGAAATAAAATCATCCAATCAGAATTGTACATGTTTTGGATAATATTTTAATCATTGTAATCTTATTAATTTAAATCATTTATTAAAGAGGTAAATACTGCATCATTATTGTGTCGTAAATAATTTAATTTATATGATGTCTAAAAATTATAAAACAAATACTATGATATATGAAATATTTTTATCTTTCCAAGGAATATTTATAGTCGAACATAGGACTTATATAACACCATATAAAAATTAATTACGAATAGATTTGTTTTTATGTCATTTTGGCCTTTACTTTAAATTAATTAATCTAAATTGTCATTATAAATTCCAAGTGGATAAAAGGGGTCCCAAAATAGACCCAAAGATGCCCATGGTCGTTAATGACTCAACCATTAAGGTTTGGACAAGTGTTAAGGTAATTTTTAATTATTATAATATTCTTTTAACCATGAATTGCCTTATTTACCTTAAACCACGGTAAATAAAAGTCAAAAGTTACTATTCACCAAAAATTATTTTCATCGTAATGAACCTCATTTTACATATTGATAACAACCATGTGTGTTTTATTTTTGAAATTCAATTCACAGAAGTGGTAAAATTTCATTTAAATGAAAATGTCTGTTTTTTAACTACCACTAAGTGGTGTCACTGTGAAAAATTGAAGTTTTTCAGAAAAATAACAAAAATTCAGCCTAAGAATTATTTGATATTCCAAATTAAAAATTGATGTATATTTTTTCAAATTCAAAACATATAAGTTTAATTAATTAATTTAAAAATTAATTCCCACTGATAAAACAAATAGTGTGTTTTTAAGAAACAATAACTATCAAAAGATTGATACTTGTTTATGTCCAATTTCAAAGTGAAATTAATTACAATGACAAACATTGGAGTAAATGGTAAAAATATATTTTAATTTAACTTTAAAACCAATTAAAAATATATTCTAACCATATAAATAAATTATATTAAAAGGCACTTTTGAATTAAAATACAATATGTTTCACTATTCATTAAAAATGAACTATATCGGAAAAATTCCAAAAAATTGCACAAAGTAAATATTGACGTCCCCATTATAATGAAGAATTTTATTTGGCCATATAGAATGAATTAAAGTGACAAAAACTCTATTTAAAAAGGGTTCACCAATAAAAGGTGGTAAATCGGCCTTTTAATGTAAATTATGCTTAAAATTAGATTCATTCACATTTTAAGACTCAAAACTTATATTGGATAAAAGTAAATACATCTAACAAACATATATAATCATATTTTAGTTATTTTATTTCATTCCCTCCACTACAAAGGCTAGGAGTTATCTACCATTTAAAATAATAATATTATATTCTTAGTGTGCAATGTAAGATTACAAATAAACCCGTTGTTGCGTATCACGTACACAATCGAACATAGCAACCCTTTTAAAGAAAAATTTATATTTAATTCACAAATATTAATAAATATTAAATATTTATTATTCTTCATTTACTTGGGATGTTACAGCTGGGGAAAACAGTTTTCTCTAACAATGCGCCAATTGTAAACATCCCCTTTTTCTTCCATTTTTCTCAATTTTCACCCAAACACACTACAAAGTAATACCCATAAAAAATTACTCAAAACTAAACCATATATTACCTGTAAACATGTATGAGACCATTTGGAAAAAGGTTGGTAAATTACATGTGAACTCCTCTGGACAGGTCAACCTAATCATGTGAGGTCCTTTAGACATGCCACCAAAGATATACGTTAGCACATGGTATGTCACCCTGGTCTTCAAAAGTCATTCCAATGTGTTCCCCAAGTCTTTCTAATTCCCCCACACATTTCAACCAATTCATCGTATATCCTCCAGACATTTCATCTAGATCATGTTATGTCCTTCATACATGCCATCCTTATCATGTGAAATCCTTGATACATGTCTCCCATGTCTTGTGACATCCTCCAGACATATCACTCTAGTCATGTGATACCCTCCAATGATTCCATCCAGATTATGTGATGACCTCCAGACGTGTCATCCAGATCATGTTACATCATATAGAAATTTCATTCATGTCTTGTGATATCCTTTAGACAATTCAAATGGATCATTCGATTATCACAAGAAAATTTCTCTATGAAACCAAGACATTTATAGACATCCTCAAATGTGTCTAGACAACCTCATACATTCCAGGCATACAATTTAGAAATAAAAAGAAATAAATTAGGATATGTCATGCTGATAATGATGACTTTTTAGGAAGACATCCCATGACATGATAACCTTATACAGTGGGCATATTTTTTCACACCCATGATTGTACTATGAGTACTTATATTCATGTAAAAATTGGACATTTATGATTGATTCTTAATGCCTGAGCTACAATGGGAAACCAAATCAGTGTATATCCCATCATGTCATTGATTTTATAACCCTTGGGACTTGAACTCTCTAATATGTTCATCATTCTTTATCATCAATCACTTAATTGAGAATAAAACTGATCTGCAAGGACTCTAATTCATGATATAATATGTATATTTAGGACACCTTCTTAAAGACCTATATCCATATCAAACACCCCATAAGTTCCTCCATAGTTCATAAGTTCAAAATCCATTTTATATTTAGCCTGATATTTTTCAATCCCATTTTTTCTACACCAATCATGCCTCAAATGGGCTTAGGGATTTTAAAAAATCACATCATTCACATCATGAATTATCCCCCATCTAGGGAAAACTCAGTATGTAATACCCATTCATTATCATGATATCTAATCCTCGATAAATGTGGATCCACATATTGGTGTGTCCGAATATCACATCAAACAATGATGACTCATATTGATGTTATTAGAAGGATACATATGATTCCTTCATAATGCCAAAGATCAATACCTTGTTCCTAAGTATCGTCATATATGTCCCTTTTAAATTACATTAAACTACATAGTTGAAATGAAATACGTGGAATTTTATTCCTACTATAAACATGTTAGGTAGGATGCCTCAAAAAGGTTTAATCACATCATGGAAATGTTAATCACGCCCCAGGATGTCTGTAAACATCAAGATTCCTGGTTATATGACATCAAATTATAGGAAGCTATAAATTTCACTGCAATAATGAGAAATGGGTGAATAATATCATATAAATATAGATGGTATCATTATTATAACCCCATGTACACATGGAATAATTCAACACTTAATAATTTAGTTAGGGTAACTAATCCCATGTCGATATTAGGAAGATATTATCAACATATCTTAAATCTATAAGAGATTCCTAGAGTATGAAATGATTCCCTATTAAAGGGTGTGATTAGTATGAACTACCATCCTCTCATCCTATGTGATTTCCAAATAGCCATTGGATCAAAAACCCCAATTTCACATCTACCATTGGAAACTATTTTTATATCTTTTCATGGATGTGGGAGTCATTTACAAATTATAAGAACTGAAAGTGGTGAATTGGGAGTGAATGATTGCCACCCTTTCTGATCCTATAAACATACTAACCAATTTAAATTTTAAATTATTAGTTGAACATAATTCATTCACACTCACCCTTTGTGAACCTAGATAATTTCTAACCATTAAAACATAAAATTATAAATATATCTTAAAGAAATATCACTTATACTTTTTGAACCTAGAAACATTTAAAACAGTTCACATAACATTTATATATCATGAGATATAATCTGTTACCCAATTAATGGGAGGGATATAGAAATACCACAATTTTCATGCTCCATAAATTTGTGTGGAAAATGAAATTCAAACATTCTTAATATCAAAAAGAACAAAAACAAAGATAAATGGTTACTTAAAACACTCAAAAACATCATATAACAGGAACAAATGAAATCAGAGAATATTAGAATTATGATTTTCTAAAATAAAACATTTCATATGAAATATTATTTGTGAATAAAAGATCACTTCCTAAAAAATTATGGTTTGATCATAAATATATATATTGAAATAAAATATTTTTCAAAATACCTTTTCAAAAAAATGATGTGAAAATTACATTCAAAAAAAAAATTATGAAGGGAAAAAGATATCTTTTTAAAAACATATAAAAATACTTTCTAAAAAACATTAATGAAATGTCATAAAGTTTTTCATAAAGTGTGTGCAAAAAAATGTTGAAAAATTATACTTTAGAAAAATAATCATTAATAATGATACCATGAATGGACATAAATTTTTTCAAAATGGTAAGTGAATATAAAATGAGATATATTAATTTTAAAGAGAATTATAAATAATGGGAACATAAAAAAGAAAAATATGTTTTCAAAATAAAAATTTTTGTGGATGATAAAATATTTTAATTTGAAATGATGGAATTTTGTTTGAAATTTATAAATAACCTTGTTGAAAACCCAAATCATTAAAAAATAAATAAATAAATTACTTAAAAATTAAATAAGGGGAATAATATGGATCATTGAAGATAAAATAATTTGATCTTGAACTAGGGAAAGAATATCCTTAACAAGAAACAAAACAATATATATGGAAGTATAATCCATCAAATGTAATGGTAATTATTCTTAACAAAATTCATGCCAAAGAAAAATAAATTCATAAAAGAGGAATAATTTGGAATGAAATAAGATTTATGTATGAAAGAATGTTTAAATAAATTATAAAATCACTATATGATATAATATATAAAATTATAATGATAATATAAAATGAAGATTGATTGTGACCGAAGGAATATATTTATGTCAATAAACCCTCTTGCAAATTTAGTAAATTTTGAATTAACATATAGTAGAATCATGAAAATAATATGGTTATAAAAATATAATGAATAAAATCATGTATTAGGAGAAAATAAATTATTGGATAGTATATACACAAAGGAAATAAGAAATTGGTGCTTATATTTTAAACTTGTCTCAATTGTGATAAATTGAGATGAAAACCCCTTATGACCATTGGATGATTGGAACTAATATCCCATGAGAATTTTAAAATGAAATGGTGCATTTATTTTCATGAAATATATGAGTTTATTGATATATATTTCATAATGGGGTTTCAACTACAACATAAAAAATAAATCATAATGTGTAAAATAAACATTACTCATTGAAGTAAATCATGACTAAATATAATGACCCAAACATTTATAAAAAAATTTCATTTATGTTGAGTAAAATACCCAATTATGGTAATAGAAAATAGATGATTATTTTTGGTTTTATTATATTATATCAGATTAAAAGAACATTATGAATCATGATCATTGATTAAATACATATTGAACTGTGATTATATAATTAATATAAATCTATGGTAATGATCAAACTAATTGACAGAGAAAAAAGTATCAATGACCGCATCCAGATGGATCAAACCCTGTGAAGCCAATTTATCAGAGCATCTAATGGAGATAGTGTCACTGGGATTTTCCCATGACCAAGCACAATTTTAGATCCAACAACTAAATCATGCGTGAATTCCTTTATGGGATAAGTTTAATCTCATTAATATCATGACCCAAACCATGTACTCTGAACCACCCCATGGAAACCTAATCATCATGCACCTTACCCCTAGGGGAGTTATCGGTGAAATAGATTTATGTGTATAAAGTACCTAATATTAGGAATATTAATGTTCTATTTTCAATAGAATAATTTTTATATTTACTTCTTATTGTTGTTACTTTATAAATGATTTTTATTTTGATATGATAAAACACAAATTGTATTTTTTTATTAATATACAATTTCAATTGTGACATTCCTTTTGATGAATTGATGTTTTTTTTAAATAAAATTTATTTTATTGATATATTATTACTAAATATTATTTCTCTAAATATAATTGATAATAATTATTTAATTAAGTCAAATGTAATTTTTATAACTGTTTAAAAATTGTTTTTTTCAAAAAAACAACCATTTCGTAACAAATGACTATTATTGTTTCAAAAGTAAAAATTTAGATATTTTGAAAATTATTTTAGATAAAATGAATATTATTTTCTAAATCATCGCATAGAAATTATTTAATAAGAAATATTTCCTAATTTTCTAAGACAATCAAATTTTTGGGTAACAAATTAAATGTGTAATAAATATAGTTAGAGTATTATGACATTAGAATGAATGAATAGTGGTATAATAAATTTTATAAAAATTATAAATTACCAAATACATGTTTATGTTTTTTAATAAATTATTTTTAATGTTGTTTTATTAATTCCATAAATCCATTATGAATATTCCAAAACCTATATTATGATTAAGATTTTAAAACCATTTCATTAAGAACACGACTCACTTCCACTTCACCAAGTGTAATATTTTATTGTATTCCTCCAATAGAAATATATAACAATTAAATCCTCTCATATTTGGTACAAAATATAGTAAAAAACCCTAGAATGGGTTTTTCCCTGATTAAAATATTCTATAGAGTCCAAAACTTGTGCTTGAAAATTAATAGAGAACTCCCCACTCTTTTTCTATAAAACCCCACAAAATCCCATTAATCATTATTAAGAATACTTGAACATTTACTTACTTTCCACTCCACTCTACTGAGTAATAAAAATGTTCCCCATACAATCATGAATCTCCACCCAAACATTTGGAATCACCCTCTCAATGAAACCTATCTTCTTCTTCTCCTATTGATTGAAGAATATTAATCATTTAATGCCTTTTATTTCCAATTTCTAGTGTCGGTATATGTTTTTCTACATACCTATTACTATCCATGTGGTGTCAAAATAGTTATAGACCCCCTTATATCTCAATACACCATTTTATTAACCTTTATTTTTTAATATTATGCTGCCAAAATTTCATTGTTCGTTTTCCATACCACACCTTAGTGTTGTGAACACCATCGTTGTGTCCACTCAATTGTATTAAACTAGACATAAATCAACTTATTTTATTGGTGAAGTATTTTTATTTATTCCACACTCATTTATTTTGAAATTTGTTTTATGAAATATGTTCTTTTGTTACATGATCTATTTGGAACACCCATTCATGTACATGATATGATTATGATGGGTGCATCCAGATAGCGCTCCATTATATTAGGTAATGTGTATGTATCAATGGATTACATGAATGGTTAGTAAGACATTATCCTAATAATTTTATGTTATGATGTCTTGGTGGTTAACCTCGAATTATTCTGATGATTTCATGTACAAATTTGTTTCTACATTCCCATGTTACCTTTATGTTGTTATGTTATGTCATGCCTCATGGATAATGTTTATGATTCTGACCCCTTTAATTTATCATTGAAAATCCCATTGTAAAACATGAAATACCTTCATCATGTATGATTTTTTTATTATCTTAATGATATTTATAACTCAACCCTTTTTTATGTATTTCCCCATGTTATCTGGTGCAGTTTTAAGTATGAAGAAATATTATGAGCATGTTGAGGATGTTTTTAACAATATCGATGTACCCCTATTTCATGTTGTTGTATAATTATCCTAATTACCCATATACACTATAATTCTCAATATTTTGGGGGTGTATTATGTGTATTTTTTGTAAAAAATAATGAATTTTTGTGTAAAAAAGTTAAGGGTTTTCATTGTTTTTATCGAAAAAACATTTAGTTATTTTAGGGGTTAAACTTAGAATTTTCAGTAAAAATTTATCCATATGAGGACTGAATAATGTTTTTTTCATGATGTTGTTCACATTATATATTTATAATATGTTTGTTGTGTAATTTTTTTTATAAACATGTTTACTTTTTTTAAAAATTAGTTCATTTATATAATTTCGTGACTAGTGATTATATAATATCCAAATCATGTTATGATCCATAAAGGAATGCAGTTACCATACAATTGGTTGATGTTACCCCCAAATTATTTTGATAGAGAAACATGAATTTTCTCATGTCTTAGCCCTTTTTCTCTAAATAAATTACTATTTGGAACATATTTATGTTCTTATTTGATGAGTTATATTATTAATCCATAATTGTCATTAAATCAAGAGTTTAAAGGGTATGAATATACATAGTTAAGTATCACCTTTTAGACATTTTCTTTTATTAAAAATAAATTCATTTCCTTTCACTATAAACTAACTGAATTATAAGTCAATCAAAAATACTTAAACCTCATTTAGTGATTTCATCAGGGAGGACATAATGGTTGTCTTAATTATGTGGTAGGGAATGATTTCTTATTATAATTTATTATATATCATTACTTCTTTTATTTTAGAAACTAAACAAAAAACATTTCAAACACAAAATGATTATTTTTTCTTAAATAATCTTGTATGGATGTTGTTTTTTATAAATACCTTATATAAATAGTTCCTTTTCATTAAACCATAATAATAGGTATTTTAATTATTTAAAATATTTTATTAAATCAAAATTTTACATTATTAACATGATGTGTTCCTTTTATGTTTTAAATATCAAAAGTGTAGAAATTAATTTTAATCAAACATGAGTTATACATGTGCATATTATAATTAGATAAACTCTTTTTCTCAATAAAGGTTGTATCTATATTGGGTTTCATATGTAGAAAATTAATTTGAGTTAGAAACTTCTACCTTTCTGTTATAACATCTTAATTGGTAATTGATCAATGCCTTATTCCTTTTTGGGTAATTATTACTAGGCATTGGTTATAACAAATTTTGTGTCTAAAACATTACCTCCGATTAATACTTGTATTCATTAAGTATTTCTTATTTCATGTTTATTACCTGGTTTGGACTGACATTAGTGGTTTTTAAACAATATATAGACCAAAACATATGACTTATCTGGATTAACATAAGTGTGTCTGAAAAGTAATGATTATTATTCCATTGGATATATGTTTATACGATCAATTATTTTATATATTGTAACCCACTCATTCAATCAAAATTAGTTATTTTTTTTAGGAAAGAAAACCTAATGTTTTAGTGGTAACCCTCAAAAAAATCACCATACACAAATGCACCAAGAAAAACAAAGCATCTTCCAAAGAGAGAATATAATAACAATCAACAAACTAGATCAACCAAAAGATAGACAACCTACCTTACTCAAGCGCATACATCAACAATTGTTCAATGATATACAATGCATAATGAATGACCTTGTAAGTCTAACGAGAGCCCACCAAAGAACATTTTTAATATTTTGGCCATTAGTAATGTATACATTTCAATACTCATTTCATAGGGATAAAAATAAGAATAGGAAGAACCCAATTGTATGCCTGAAACTCCAAAGTCCATCTCTAACCTAGTGTTCTAAAATATTTTAAACTTTAATCTAAAATAGTATAGATACAATGAAAATATCTCCAATTGGTGCATCATTTTTTAATCTATAATTTTTATAATACAAAAATAATTAAAAAATTGAACCGAAATTAGAAGGAAAAAATCAAAAAATTATACACATATGCTACATTGTAGTGATAAATATAGAACTTCACAATTCTTCCATATCAGAATAGAATAAGAAATGGATCTTGGTTGGAGATAAATAACTAAATAATTTTGGTTTTTTCATGCTAAATTACAATGGTTTGGATATAATCTAATGAAGGAACCCAATCCAATTTCAAGGCACTCGTTTAACTCGAAAAGGGAGGTTTTGATCATCCAAGCTTGTGAAGTCAATAATATTTTGACAAGAAGGAGTAAATTCTCTAAACATGGAAATCATGACTGCACTGAGCAAAGAACCCCTATAAAAATTAAAATTCCAGAACCTGAATAAGCATGAAACGAGAAAGGAGGAGAAAAAAATTAACATACCATAGATTCGTGTCTTGATTTGTTCATGAGAAATTTTAAGAGCGTTGGAAGTTGTGGACTTAGGTGATTTATGGATAATCGTGACTGAAATTAGTACTGTTATGATTATATTATATAGAATAGGGAGGGTTTTATCAGTGTTTCCAAAAAATAACTAATAAAGATACCTTTTATCATCACTAAATAAAAAAGAACGGATTAAATGTATCTTTTTTAGTGTTTTTTTCATTTATAAACCTAAAGATTTAGTAGCTCTAAAAAAGCATTGAAAAAAGACGTCTTTATCCGTGTTAATCTTTTAGCGCTGATAAAGATACCTTTTATCGATGTTTCTTAGCATTGATAAAAGGTATATCTTTATCAGCGCAAAATAAGTGATGATAAAATGCATACTATTAGTGCTAAAATGATAACATTGGAATTTGTTTTTATAATTATATATAAAAATATGTTTTAATATATTTAATAGTATTTATATGTGATTATAAATGTATTTATACAATTATTTATATTTATATACCTAAAAATCAATTTTTTATTTATTTATATATATATATAAATAATTATATATATACATATATATTAAATATATTTTTTATTTCAGTATATTTATTTTAATATTATTACTATTTATCTATATATTTTTTATTTATAATTACAATTAAACTTTAAAACATTATTTTATTATTTATCTTTTTAAATATATAATTTTATAAATACTGTAAGTATACATTGAAAAATATATTTATAAATAAATATATTTTTAGTTATTTAATTATAATTATAAATATATTTATATTATTATCTATATTTATATATTTATATATATATTCAATAAATAAATATATATATATATAAATATAGTAAATATATTCATTATTTTAGTATATATATTGTAATACTATAATTATAAATATATTTATATATTTATATAATTATATATATATTTAATAAATATATTTATAAATATATATATATAAATATAAATATAAGAAATATATTCATTATTTAAATATATTTATTATAACATTATAATTAATTAAATTTATAATTATAAAAATATTATTTTATAAAATAATATTTATATATTTATATCATTATATATATATTTATATTTAATAAATAAATATAGTAAATAGATTCACTATTTAATTTAATTTATTAAAATTTTATAATTATTAAAATTTATATATAATTGTTTATTTATAATCATATAAATTATTTTTTAAAAATATTATTGTTATTTATTTATTATTTTAAATTTATAAATTTATAAAATATACATTTGTAAATAAATTTGTTTATAAATATTTCATTATAAAATATTTTTAACATTATTAATGAATATATAATCTCAAATGAATTCATGTTAAAAATGATTGTAATTGAATGAATAAAAATCAGTACACATTAAAAAATTGATAAAATTGATATGTTTTATTAATTAAATATACATTATTAAAGAAATATTAAGACATATTGAAATAAATATGAATACATATTGAAATAAATATGAATACATATTGAAAGTATTAACAACATGTAAATAAATATATATAAAAAATATTAAAAAATATTAAATTCAAAATAGAATTAAGAATATTAAAAATGAATAAATAATACAAAACTGTGATATTATTTAAAATGAATAATTAAAATTTACCTATTAAAAATAATATACTTTATGTATCATATTACTAAATGCAATTCTAAAATGAATATTAAATTTTAATAAATTACAGAAATATTTGGTGTATCTATTTCTATAGAAGATGCCATTAATTACATAAATATTATTTTTTGTGTGTTGTATGTATAATAAATAAATAAATTATATGTATATATTAAATCAATGTAACAAAAATTTGATATATGTTAAACTGAAAACTCTAAAAAGATTCAATTAATGTTCCTTACTCTATTTAATTAGTCATTATTTTTAATCAAAATTATTTTTTTAATTAGAAACCATTCTTCACTAAATATATGACTTTTTTAATTTCAAGGAAAAATAATTGGTATTATATAAGTTGTGTTTTAGTAAATATTATGTATATTCATATATATATATATATATGAATATATATCATTAAAGGTGTATTAATTAATAATTATTTATAAGGAAATTTAAAATGAATAAGACATTAAAAAAATTATTATAGAATTTTATTCATTTTATATATTTAAATTTAATATATATTATTTATTAATATTTATCAGCGCTGCCAATGAAATGATGATAATGGGTACCATTTATTACTGTACAAAAAAAGTGCTGATAAAAGGTACCTTTTATCAGCACTATAAAAAAAGCATTGATAAAGGATTCATTTTCTAATCACTTTTTTAGGGACGATTAAAGGTACCCTTTGTCAGTTATTTTTTAGCACTAATAAAGGGAAACTTTATCTATTCTTTTTCTAGTGTTATTAAGGCTATCGATGTACATTGTATATTTTTAGTTGTGTATTTTTCGTTCCGTTTTACTGGATTAAGTATACATTAAATTCTTTTACTCTTGTACACTAAAATGTTAAAAATTGATTCCTTATTAGGAATTAATTGGTCATAATTTATTAAATAGATCACATTTATTTTTGGTCAATATGAATAATAACATTATTAATTTTGGTTACCACAGTAAAGACTCAATTGTGTAATTAAATTAAAAAAATTAAATGGTTTATAAAATGATCCTTAAATTAACATAATTTTATATTTCATGTCCATTTAGTTCATATTAATCAAATATTTGGTTATGTGGAATTTTTTTCCATTTTTATGAGATTATGAAATTTATATTATTTTATTTCAAAACAAGTCATACATATCACACTCTTGTTGTTAACAACTATAATATTTTCATGACTTTATAATTGAGACAATATTTTGGACTATAAATATTATTATGAAATAAAGAATATTTATGTTCATTTTTGTAATTTATATTTAATTTTTAGTGGAGAAATAATTGCCTTAAATTCTTACTCAATTCTGGTGTGGTATTTATTTAATTATTAGAAAATACAAATAAATAAAATTAAATTTTTTAAAATTAACATTATTTTAGATAATTAATGTAATCCATGAATTTTCTAGATGACCATGACATTTTATGGATATGTTAAATCGTTTTTTATGGTATTATTTGTCGTGATATTGTTGAAGTGAAAGTAAGGAATAGTTTTAAAAATTGACATTATAGATATTTGAAAATAAATAATAATTTATTTAATGATATAAAATTACTAATAATATCTGATTAAGAGAATTGATTATTATATGATTTATAATTTTATCCAGGGTGCATTGTTTGGTCCTTTTTCTATTTATATTCACTATATTTACCCTCAAAGGGTAAAAATCCTTGGTGTTATTGTTTGTTGTAGAAGATTAAATGATTGTTTAAAACAAAATGACAATGGTATTAATACAACATAAAATTGGAAAAAAATGTTAGATGATAGGATTTAGACACATCCTAATCCTATATTATAAATAAATTTGTTTGGATCCATTTTAAATTCAATATTAATTTATATTAATTATATTTTTTTAGAAATTCTAACAATTCGCCTCCCCACTTTTGTAAAAGGGAACATTTTCTTCTCAATCATTTACAATTAATTTTTATTTATTTTTATCTTTCCTACCAAAATCATTCATATAATCCCCATCATCAATATATAAGTAATTGTTTAGGAATAAAACATTTCTTATAGGTTGGAAGGTGTCATGAGGGATGGCTTGGTTGCTCATGATGGTGCTGCTATGGGGAGCTTGAAGACATAGGGGCAGGATCATGTTGATGGTGGGTTGCATGAAGAGCAACCCATGCTTCCTCGGCATGAGGTAGTGAACTTAGTGGAAAGTGGGGTTACGGGAATGGGGGTGGAGCTAAAGAAGCCAGGTGTGGAGCCTCCTAGACAGAAGGTCAGTGATATCTTCACCAGGTTGAAGTGGGACTTGGGGAAGGTTGGCTCCATGAAGGGTAGTGGCGAACCTTCTTCGGCTTTTAAGGATGCATAAGGTATTGTCGTAACTTCAATGAATGATTTTTCCTCTTTGATGGAAAGCCCCCAAAGGGATGTGGGTGCCATTTTTGAGAGGGATGTTACTTTAGAACTAATTTTTGATGTTATGGAGAAAGATGCAGACATGGGTGGACAAACTGGTGGTGCGGACTCTATCTGCCTGGAACCTGTGAGTGCATCTGCAGCAGTTGATGCAGTCCATGATGATCAAGCTATTATCAAAGGCCATCTTTCTCCAGATCAAGAGGGGATTGACATACATCATTGTCACATGTATCATGGGTTTGTGAAGCCGACTGGGAAAGAAATGACCCATGTGAAGGAAGCTGCAGATGAAGTGGTTCTTCGATGAAGAGTCCATCTAGGATGCAGGCGCCTTCTGGGAGGCAGGCGGCCAATATTGTTCTCGGAAACCGGTTTTCATGCCTGGTGACTACTGAATTGGGTTTGGATCATGATCAGGCTACTGAAAGGACTCATTAGGATCAAAACTCTACTTCTTTAGGTGCTGGTGTTGAGTCAAGGGAAGTTATTGTTGGAAATTTTGATCAAGAATTGGATAATGAGAAGCCCTATAATGCTGAGGAGGGCTCTGAAATAAATGTGGATAATGGTTCACTGTTGGATAACATACCTGGAGATTGTACTATGAATAAGGGAATGCATGGTGGCTATGATTCTGTGGACCAGTCCCCCTGCCTTATTATGATGGATGTTAATAGTCAATCTCAGCAGGACTAGGGTGTGAGGGAAGGGTATCGGGTGGTGCATGTTTCGGGTAAATGGGGGAATTGTTCTGATAGTGAGAAGGAAAATGATGGGGGTATGGTTCAGCCCTCTGATAGTGATATCGTTTAGGGTTGCAAAAAGAAAGTGTCTGTGGAGGAGAAAGTGAGGACTAACCCACAACGAAGAAGGCCGCGGAAAGGCTATTCTCACTTACCAATGCATATAGCTTCCAGAGCTTCTAGTGGGAAGGCTGGACGGATTGCACAATCTTCTAAGGAGCTCCTTTCTTTGGAAAAGCTCAATCTTAGAGGGAAGTATTCCATAATTATGGAGCACTATGATTGTTTGGAGTGGGAATTGGCTACTGTGGGGGATGTTTTTTTATGAGGGATGTGAAATGGGTCTGATTTTTATGATATGTAACTATCTTTCTCACCTTGTTGTGCCTACTTTTTGTACTCTTCTTTTATTTTCAATATATGGTTAGAGGATTTACTCTGACTGAGATTTCTGGGTATAAAATTAAAATTAGTCTATTTTTATGTTTGATAATGATCATACATGATTTTTCAGACTCAAGGTAAGGGACATTATTTATAAAATTAACATTTAAAAATTCCCTTAAATGTATGTTTTTATTCCATATCCTTATTTTTGAAATAAATTTAAGAAGTTTTTTAATATTATATTTTTATTATTGAAATACAACTTTAATTATATCTAAATATTTAAAAAATGGTTTGAAATGAATCTTCTTATTGATTTCTGAAGAAGGTACATTATGGATTTTCTAACATAAGTTTGAAAGGAATGTTTTTTTAACTTATATTGTATGAGTGGAATTTTAATCCATGAAAAATATTTGATTGGAATAATACTTTATAATTTTAAAATGTAAAATTTTAAATAAAATTATTTTCCTTTGTAATTTTGAAAATATTAATATGTGGTTTCAAATGGGATCGGTATTTCCCTAAAAAATATTTTATGAGTGTAATAATAAAAAGGTAATATTTCATGTGTAATAATTATTATATGGTTCCTTATAAATTTATGATGATGATTGGGTCTATTAAAAACCAAGGATGGATGGTTTAGTTATTAACCATTGAAGGGTGGTTCTGTTAAAAACCATGTCTGGGTGGTTATGTTATAATCACAAATGAATTTGGAATGGGAGTAAATAGTATGGTAAATCTATTTCTAACACTGACTATATGAGTGTTATGGAAATGATGTCTCCCGTAACATACATGTTTTATCTAGGCATTCAATTGTTTGTTATAGAAATATTATTATTTATAAAGGTATGATAATTATCTTATATTTAGGGAGAAGTATATGCTAGTTTAAGAATGGTGAAAATTAATACTTTGTGGAAAAGTTATTATGAGTTTTTCATGCTTTCACAAAAACATTTGTGAGTTTAATTTTTTTCTAAAATATTTTTCTAACATATTTTCTAAACTTATTTTTGTATATTGGGAAATTTCTTGGGTAATAAATAGTTTATTTAGAGCCCAATGTTTATTTAATAAAGAAAATTTTATAATTATTCATTGACCAATAGTTTTGTTCTTTCCATTCATCCCCATACATTGATTTTTATTCTCATACTCCAATTTAAAATGATTCCATAGGTAATACTAATAGTTAATGGAAAATAAGAATTCATGTTTAATGTCATAAAGATTATACATAAAAATAAAATGTGTTTCATTTTAAAAAAAATTATATTATTGGAAAAATGTATTCTAATTTTAAGTGTCCACATTGTATATATATGGGTTTTTATGTATGATTTATGATTTAAATCTTTGAAATGATAAAACTAAATGTTCTTTGGGAATGTAATAAATTGAGTTCTATTATAGAGTCACTGTGTTATATAATTTTCTTACTTAGTAGATTATAGTTGGTATCAGATAAAGGTTTATATAAATTTAGAGGTTAGGATAATTTCAATTGAATACTATTAAAATAAATAATTATATGATTATATTTAAATGATATATAATTTGATGATTTCCATTTTGTTTCATTTAAACTATTTTTGTCTAAATTTGTTTTACACATAAGGAAAAGCAAACCTAAAAGAGGAATATATCATGAGGAATATGTTCTTAGAATTAAGTAACCCATAATGGTTGGAATTTGAAAATATCATTTTGTTACAATAATGTAATAGTTAACACAAGCTAAAAATAGTTGTGGTATCCATGCAAGAAATTATCCAGATCTATTATAGAGAAATATAATGATAGTACAGTAGTTTATGTGACCACATCCCATGTAATTGAATGGTTTTTCTGATCATTTGATAGATGAAGGATGTATTAAATATTAGGAGAATATATTCGATGACATTGGTTGTTCAGAATATCAAAATTTAATTTTTTATGTTTACTTTTTTGAAGGTAAATATATGGCACGGGCATTAAATGCAGTACCCCCAATTTTTGGTATGTAACATGTACATTGTTCATTTTATGTATATTAATTATAAAGGTAATGTTTGGGAGAGTTTTCTAACCATTCATGATGATTTGGGGGCTAAAATAAAAGCACATAGGTTGTGTACGATTTTTCTAACTACACGGAAATCCTAGGAGAAACTATGCACTTTGGAAGATGTTGGATATTAGCCTCAGCATGGTTGTGCACAGTTATAGGGATTTTGTGAGGTGGCCATGTATGTATCATACTAGGTAGTATCTAACACATGTTTAGTGCATGGTCTATCTAATTGTGTAGACTAACCATGCACGAGGTCAAAGTGAGATCCTAAAAAAGTGGATCTCATATATTTTTTAATTTAACTACTTTATTCATCCTATAATGTGGCCCTAATTCAATATTCGTCTCTCTTGAAGGTTGTATAACCTCTCCAAAGAGAATTGAGATTGATCTGGAGCCTTCTCTTGGCGTTTATAAGCCCTATTCTTTCGGTAAGGGGTTCTTATTCGTCGTTCTTGGAAAGCTTTCATTGATCTACATAGATCAACTTCTCCTTTCCACCTGGTTTCTAAAATCTATTCTTTTTATTGTTAGATACGACACCTTTTATGGAAAATAAGATGAAATTCAGTCTCTTTTTTGATAGGGGAAGTGATCTAAGGAGGTTACGTGGAATTCATACCCGGTTTCATGAGCGTTCTTTGTTTGTTTACCATTTTCATCAAAATACTTGAGGTAGGTGGCTTTAATGTTGACTCCTCTTGCTAGATTTGATTTTAATTGTTTCAAATTGATTTATTTATACTAATATGACTATAAAATTGGTGTGAAAAGCATTAAATAAATCTTATTTAGTTATGATTTATGGTTTTGATTGAATTGTGTACTTTTATTGAGTTATTGTGAAAAGTGTTTTAGCTTATTGATTTTTAAATAGTTATTTTAAAATATTTTTTTCTAGAAATATTGATATTATTTTATCAAAAATGTTTTTCAATAAAAGTGTTCCTTTGTTGAAATATCATGATAGAAAAAGGGTTTTTGATAAAAGTGTGAATTTATTAAAATGTGTTCGGCATGGTTTCGGGCATACTTGGTGTGTGTGATTTTTCATATTATATTTTCATGGATTGGTTGAAATATATACTGGTTCTCAGTTCAAAATATGTAACTACGCATGTGATATAATTACCTTGTGATGTCTTGGAACATTGATGAGAAACCACTCAAGAGTTTGGAACTGTCAACACAATTCATGTATGGTTGGAAATGTGGGTTTGAGTAATGGATTGGTTTTGTAAAAGAGGGCTTGGGAAATGGGATAACGCCATGTTTGGTTTCATTATTTGAAAGCAGTTTTTTGCTTGAAAATTTTAATATAGAATTTTTTATATTTAGATATAAATTGTTTTGGAATTTTTTTTATATAAATTTTTTTATATCGATGTGGTTAACTATTATATCCAAGTGTCTTGAGTATGGATTTCATTGGGGAAACCTAATGAGTTTTAGTAATCAACCTTTCTTTGGAAGTTTGGTGATTCTCTTATTTCATCTACCAGGGTGTGGGAAAACAAAATGTATCACATTTTTACCACTACATCATGATACTCTGGTTGTTTGGTGATGTCGGAGGATAAATCATGTGGAACATAGAGTCTTGTGGTTGTCTTAGATTCTTTAGTTGTTTTTACTATATTTACTTTAATATTTTCTTTGCCTTCTGCAGTAATACACATTGGTGTGGTTTTGATATAAATGAATTAGTTGACATGTCTTTAATTTATTGATTCATCATATAGAGAGTTGTTTGGTTATGGTTTTCTGGGATAATGGTCTTATATCATAAAGGGTAAATCATCCCCAACTTGTGTTTGAAACCCTTTGGAATTTATTCCCAACATTTGGCATCTTGGGGATGTCACTTAACGTTAAGTAATGTCTCTCCATCCTCTTAAGTAAAATAGAATAAGTGGGTCATTACATATGGTACCATCTTGTTTGGTCTTTTCCTAACAATTGGTCTTGAGTATTTTGGTCTTGGAGTTAATATTCATTCGGGTCTACTCCTTTTGTCGGGTTGGGATCATAGAAAGGAGTAGGGTTATCAGGACATTAAATATAGATCATAATAAAAATTTGATAACCTATTTATGATGAATATAAAGTTATAATAGATTTGGGTATATAAGTGTTTTGGAGACAATTATAGAATTTTGAAATCTCAATGTCATGGGTTTAGCCAATGAGATGATCAGGAAATTCCTTAGAGGAATAAAATCCAACTATGATTGAATATTTCATTTTGGAAAATTGATATATGATGTGATTTATTTCTTAATTTTAGAAGAATGTGGAAATTTTTTTCAAAAGAATGATTTTTAAAAAAGGTATGCTTGGTAAATTTTGAAAATGGGTTGATTTTAAAAGAAAGAATGGATTTTCCAAAAAATAGTTAAACATGGACAATGTTCATTTTAGAAATAAATGTTGTGATATTTTATGAGATATAATTTTAAATTCTATGTCCCCAATTTATAGAGAGTGATAATTGTGGAGTTTGTTGCTCGTATAGAAAATGGCACCCAGTATGTCTCATAGAAACCAATCAAAATATGCTAGTAAGGATGTGGTTACACCTAAGACACATGTGAACCAATAGTTTTTCTAAAGAATCACTTTGGATTTTTAAACCATTGAGTCAGGATTGCAACTAGATACTATGTTTATGATATCTTCGACTACTAAAAGTACATGCAGAGGAAGTACAGTTTTCTTCACAAGAGGAGTTGCGAACTCTAACACTAAAATCAAGGGGAAGAGGGAAACCTATACTCAAGAGGATGTAACACATCATAATCGGAGCACAAGAGAAATTAACATTCCTCTAATACCCATGTGAAATATTGGATGTTTTTAGTGTGGTTCATTATTTCACATCAAGTGACAGTGTAAAACATAACTGAGATCATTCCACAATTTCAGAAAAATGGGGCATCTCGAGTGTTATTATCGCATTTCTCTAAGTTTGGGTTTTAGGAAAACTTCTTAGGCATCACAGGCAATAGATGCTTTGATAGGGTGAGGATAGAAGAATTAATCTCTTCAATATATCTGAACAATACATGGTGATTCTGGGAATACCATGACTCCTCTGCAAATGAAATCTCAACACGGCAATAATGAGAAGAGCGCATAAACGAAGAAGATGTATGGAGCTGAGAAGATGATTGTGGATTATAAGGTTGGACCATCTATTGTGATAGGTGTGATTCTTTTGAATTATAACCTTATTCAAGGGATATTTGATACCGGTTCATCGCATTCCTTCATTTCATATCATGTTGTTGATTTTCTATGTTTAAAACATGAGATGATGCCTACTATGTTAAAATATAAACTCCTCTCAGGTAAAGAGAATGGTGTGCCTTCTTGTGTGGAGAATTTTTTTTAAATATTTATGGAGATGAGCTCAAATGGGACTTCTCAGTTTTGGAGATGTAGGTTTATGATGTAATCCTTGGTATATATATAATGAAAACATTCAAGGATCACATCAAATTTAATAGAATGACACTTAATTTTTCAACTGACGATGGCATTGAGCGTCTCTTTGTTGGAAAATGTGTTGTAAGGGTAGGTTCAATGAGCTTGTTCACACAAGAGGTGGGAAAAATATCTCACCAAATGGAGGTGTTGACATTGTAATTGATTGAAGATATCAAGGAAAATACTTTTCCAGCTGTTTTAGATCTATTTCTAGATGTTTTTTCCAAGAACTTCACGGGGATACCACCTCTAATTGAAGTGGAGTTTTCGATTCATCTCCTCTCGAGGACCAGTCCTATTTCACATTCTTCTTATAGGATAGAACCATCAGAGTTAAGGGAATTAAAATTTCGGTTGTAATATCTAGAAAGAAAATGTTTCATTTAGCAATGTATGTCTCTTTGGGAATTACTGGTCTTGATCGCAATGAAAGAATATGGAACTCTAAGGTTGTTTGTTGATTATAGTAAGCATATCCAAGTTATGATAAAGAATTGGTACCCACTACCACGTTTTAATGATTTGTTTGATTAGTTGAGGGGATCCTAGTGGTTCTATAAAGTAGAGCTACGGTCCGGATATCATCAATTGCGTGTTTGGAAAGAGAATATTCCAAAAACATCTTTAAGAAGTAGATAATGAATTTATGACTATTTTCTAATGCCTTTCTGTCTTACGAACCCACCATCAGAATTTATGGATTTCATGAATTAGTTATTTCAGTGATATTTTGATTCTTTTGTTGTAGTGTTCATGGAGGATATATTGGTGTATTCATGGACAAGGGCTGAGCATGAGAAACACATGGAGATAGTGTTGAGAATCTTAAGAGATCAATTTTTGTATTCAAAACTATCAAAATGTGATTTTTGGTTATAAAAGGTACACTTTATTGAACATGTAATTTTTGGAAAAGTTGTTTTTGTGGATCAATAAAAAATAGAAGCCATTATCTCTTAGAAACCACCAAATAATGTCTTTATGATATGAAAATTCCTTGGTCTTGATGGTTATTACCGATGATTTCCTCATGAACCCCCATGGATAGCTTCATCTACGACATATTTGGTGAAAAATAACCCTCCATTCAAATTTAATGAGGAATGCTAGAAATATTTTCAAGAGTTGAAAATCCACCTTACATCAGCACCTATCTTGATTTAGGCAGAATATGGACAAGGTTATGTGGTTTCTTGTGAATATTTGAGATCTAGGTTGGGATGAATTACCTGGAAAGGAGATCTTGTTTTTGATTATTACTCAAGTAAATTGATCATTCATAAGAAGAACTACCCAAAAAATGATTGTGAGTTAGCTTTAGTTGCACATTCTTTGAATACTTGGCAAAATTATCTCTTTGGTGAAAAATTCATTGTGTTCATAGATCATAATAGTTTGAAACATATTTATTCACATTGATATTTGAATATGAGGAAAATTATATGGATAGAGTATTTTAAAATGTTCAACATTGACTTAATGTATACACCAGGAAAAGGAAATTCGGTGGAAGATGAATTAAGAATAAGGTCATTCGCTCAGTTGAAAAAAAAAGCTTTAGATGAATGGTTTTTTATGTTGGTTCTAGTAGACATTAATGTGAAATGTGATGATAGAGTTTATGATTTAGTTTTCTTTTTAGGCACTCTTGTTCCTAATTTAGTAAATATTGTAAAGGAGTCTCATACATCAGATGTTAAATGTGTGGCCATGGGGTCAAAACTCAATGGTGGGGAGACCATTGAGGGCAGAAAAATTCATGGTAGTTTAGTGCTGTGGTTCAGAAATAGGATGGTTTTACCTATAGATTACAAGGAGAAACTTCTTCATGCTTACTACCATTAGAGACGGTCTATTCATCTAGGAATACAGAAGATGTATATGATGTTGAAGGTCCAGTTTTGGTGGAGCGACATGGAAAGGAAAGTGGCAGACTTTGTTTCGAAGTGCTTTAAATTTCAACATGTTGAGAAATAGCATCTTAGAGTAGTAGTAATGTTGTAGTATTTAACTATCCCAGTGTTGAAATGGGTGTATATAGCCATGGATTTTGTTGAAGGTCTCCCAAGAAAGGTTAAAAAACACAATTCTGTATGGGTGATAGTGGATCGTCACACAAAGTCATATCAATTAATGATTATTTGTGAAACTCATACGGTGGAGGATCTATCCAAAATATATATCCAATAAGTGATAAAGAGACACAGAAACCAAGTTTAAATCATGGTAGATAGAGATATGAGGTTCACATATCATTTTTTAAAATCCTTACAGAAATCCCTTTGGACTCAACTGACCTTGAGTATGAAAAATCATCCTTAGATGGATGGACAACCCAGAAGGATGATACAAACATTGGAGGATATATTTCAGGATTGGGTAATGTATTTTGGTGGTTCATGGAAGGAAAATATACCATTAGTGGAGTTTACATATAACAATATCTATCAGGCCTTGATACACATGGATCTGTTTGAAGCATTGTATGGGTATCCTTATTACTCGCTAATATATTGGGTGGAAACATGTGACAAATCATTGGTTGGGGTGTGCCTTGACCAATAAAAAATACATAATATTTAGTTGATTAGAAATAGGATGGATATGCCTCATAGTCTTCAGAAATGTTATTTGAATCATCATCGATAGATGTTGTCCTTTATAGTGAGTGATCCTGTGTTCTTGTGGATTTCTCCACGGCTTGGAAATCGTCATTTTGGGAAGTATTTCAAGTTATATCCTCGATATATAGGACCTTTTGGGGTGATAAAATGGGTTGGAAAGGGGGGAAATTAGTTGTTGTTTCAACTATGGTTCATTTTTATGCATAATGTGTTCCATGTATCATAGTTGAAAAAAGTATCATCCTGATCCTGACCAAGTGATCATGTGGATCACATTGAAAAAGACCTAGATGCTTCATTGGTATTTATCCATGTGTGGATTTTGGATCGGTTGCATAAAATATTATGGGGAAAAAGCATTGTACTGGTGTGGTTTTTATGGAAACATGTTTAGATTTAGGAAGATTCTTGGGAATGTGAGAATGAAATGAATGAGAAATGGTCAGAACTCTTTTAGGGCAATAATGGTATTCCAGTTTTTGAGGATGGAAAGACTAATGTTGGGGAGAATGTAGTGCCCCCAATTTCTTGTATGTAACCATTACATGGTGATTTATATTTATATTAGGTATAAAGGTTATGTTTGGGATATTTTTCAGACCTTTAAAGGAGTTATAGGGGTTGAAAGAGAATCATATGGGTTGTGCATGGTTTGTATAAACCATAGAGAAAGCCATGAGAGACTGTGTGATTTGGTAGATGTTGGATAGTATCATCCAAATAGTGGTCACACAGTTAGGGAGACCATGTGAGGAGGATATGAAGGTGTGATACCAGGTATTATCTAGTCCACGGTTAGCACACAATTTGTCAAACCATGTATGGTGTCAATGTGAGATCCTAAAAAAGTGGATATCAAATTTTTTTTACTTTAACTGCATCATTTCCCCTCTTATGTAGCCCTAATTATAGATTCTTCTCTCTTGATTGTTGGAGATCCCATACCAAGAAAATTGGGATTGATCTGGAGCCTTCCCTTGAAATTTAGAAGCCCGATTTTTTGTGTAAGTTCTTGTTCTTCACCATTGTTGTCACATTTTGTCATATCTACTCAGATATACTTCTCCACTACTGTCAGTTTCTCATTTCTATGCTCATTATGGGTATATACGAGATTTTCGATTCCAAATATGATTATATTTGGTCTCTTTATTGATAATGGATGTTATCTTAGGTTGTTTCATGGAATTCATACCTGGATTAATGTGCGTTCGTCATTTGTTTACCATTTTCATAAAAATGATCAAGGTATGTAGATTCAATATCAACTTCTCTTGATATAATTGATTATCTTGGTTTTAAATTTATTTAATTACATAAATTTGATAATCAAATTGGTGTGAAAATCACTGAATAAATCTTCCTTTGTGATGATATATGGTTCTGATGGAATTATGTACTTTCGGTGAATTTTTTTTGAAAATATTTTAGCTTATTGATTTTAAAATAGGTTTTTCTATAAATATTGAAATTATATCCTAGAAAACGTTTTTCAATAAATATGTTTTTTTATTACAATTTCTTGATTGAAAAAGGCTTTTCAATAAAAGGTTGATTTTATTGTAATGGTTTTGGTATTGTTTTTTGGAATAATTAGTGTGTCTATTTATATTCTATTTATGAGGCTTCATTGAAATATGAACTTGTTATTGATTCTAAATGTGTAATAGAACATGGGATATAATTAACTTGTGAAGAATTGGTAGATCAATGAAAAAACACTCATGAGTGTGGAACTGCAATCAAGATTCATGCATGGTTGGAAATGAGAATTTTTTTAATGGATTGGTTATGTAAAAGGGAACTTGTGAAATTGGCTAAGGTAATGTCTGGATGCTTTCTTTGAAATAGGGTATTATATAGAAAATTGTAATATATTATTTGATTATATTTACTTATAAACTATTTTGGAATTGTTTTTATATGAATAGTTTTATGTCAATGTGGATAACTCTTATATAATTGGAATTGTTTTTATATAAATTGTATTATGTCAATGTGGTTAACTCTTCTATAATAGTTTATTGAGTATGTATGACATTTCGAAAACCTACGGAGTTTTAGTACTCACACTAGATTTGGAAAGTTGGTGTTTTGTATATTTCATCTACTGGGGTATGGAAAAAGGTAATGTATCACATGATTATCACTACGACGTGATACATCAGCTGTTTGGTGATGCTGGATCATAGAGCCTATGGATAATGGATTCTGATGGTCATCTTGGAGTCCATAGTTGTTTTCCTCTTTTTAATTTAGTAATTTCTTTATCTTCTGTTGTAATACAGTTTGTTTTGGTTTTTACATAAATTAAGAGGTTGAGTTGCATTTCATTTATTCATGCACCATATACTGAGTTTTTTTGTTATGGTTTTCTGAGTTAATGGTTTTATTTCAAAAATGGTAAATAGTCCCCTACTTTTGTTTGAAACCTTTCAGCATTTTTTCCAGACATTGGTGTCTTGGGTGTGTCCCTTATGGCCAAGTAATTTCTCTTGATACTCTAAATCTAATGATACTATGTGGGTCATTACATTAAAATTTAAAAAATATGGTGTTAACTCAAGAATTTTATTTTATTTAATATTTAGAATCATTTTAGGTTTATAATTTTATAGAATTAGGCAATAACTTAAACAAAGAAACAAAAACAGTGTAAAATTCTAAACAATATCTATTTTTCCATAATATTGAACTTGTAAAATAATACATGATCTCTTTTATGAAAACTCTTCATGACATTCAACATGATTTCATCTAATTCATTAATCACCATCAATTCCAATGAAAAAAATTAAAAATAATGTCATGAGCATTAAAATATCAGTAATGGATATAAATTTATGAAAACATTAGTCCATTTCTAAACCTTAAAACTGTTGAAAACACTTACTTGAAAACAAAACATTTTACCCAAAGTGGGAAATATCATTATTTAATAATTATAGTTTACATTATCTTTTCAAAAAAATTATTTCCATGAAAAATCATTATCAAACATAATTCATGTGGATACCTAGGGACATCATCACATTGAACCCTTATATAACCCTTGAAAATTGGAATAATCATACGGAAAACTTTCAGTATAATTATCTAGATAATATAATCATTACTCAATGCATTGGAGAGGTATCATAGTGAACCCATTATTTAATATATAACTGGATCACCCAATGATATTTGGGAGTAGCCATAATTTATAATTTCAAAGAACCACAACATGAAATAAAACATTATATAATTTGAAAATCTATTTTAAAAGCATATGGAAAATACTTTCATATATTAATATTCCATTTTCCCTTAAAAAGATCATTTTCAATTAAAAATAATCCTTTATATTGAAGAACAATTTTCAATACCAACATGCCCAAAAAAATATAAAAGTTTTTCATTTAATAAAACATTAAATATTGAAAAGGAAGATAAAAATAAAATAATGTCTTTAGTGGTGGAAAATTCATTTCCATTATGTACATTAAGAATCGAACATTCCTTCTTATGTTTGTCTAAAAGTTCCCTATAAAATGTGAAAAAATATTACATCATGAAAAAACAATTAATGGAATCAAAAATAGGAATAAAATTTCATTTATAGCCATTTTAAATCTATATAAATAAATATGTAAAATAATATCAAGAATATTGAAAGAATAGGATTTAATATTTAATCATTAAAAGAATCCAACGAAACTTGGAACAATTAAACAATAATCTCTATGAAATAATATCATTTAACTAAACATCAAAATAACACGATAATTCATTAAATATTTATATATAATGTCAATGAGGCAGTATATACACCTTATAAAATAATAAATGTGCATATCATTAAGAAATGGACGTGTGAAAAGTGGTTGAGATGAAACCCCTTACCTTGAGTCCAACTTGTCACTTGGGTATTTATCATTGTGAATAACAAAATTATATTAATTATCTAATTATGTGATAACATTTTTCAATAATATCATTAAATTTATTTCACTTATTTCAATGATGTAATGAAATACTCAAACAATTAAGTTTGCATTGGGTGTTTCAACCATATTCGGTTTATGTGTCCAAAAAACAATTGTAGGTAAACTATGGTCAATGGGACATTATATAAACATATCTAAAATAATAATCATGAAATAATTATAAAATTTAAAAATGAATAGTATTTTTAAAACTAATAATGAAATATGGTTATGAAAAAATTATCCAATGTTATAATCATTGAGACTGTAGGTTGTACGTACGCATGAGTAATGTTCCCATGTTTCAATAGTCATTATTTAAAGTAAGTAAGTAACTAATATATAAATAGAATGACCATTATTTCATAAATAACATATTATTTATTAATATAAACTAAATTATATAATTATTTTGATATAAAAGGAATAGAATCGTGTCGTCAAGGTCATAGTGCACATGTCTATAAAGAATGTTATCACTTTTTCAGTATGTGAAAGGGTATTAAGTAAAATGATGTATTATATTTGACGAAAGGTAATTATGACATGAATTTCATTTTCATGTTATTTATGTCACATATATTTGTCTATTAACATTCTTAATGCATTCCATGTAGTGTGTGAATGTATCATATCTCTTTAAGGAGGTGGTAGTCCATAAACAACGTTATCATTTTTACACAAAATGGAATTCATAAATTTATATGTATATAAAAATTAAATAATCATAAATAAATCATATAAATCATATATATAATATATAAAAATATATTTTAAACCATAATTCCCAACCATGAGGGGTGGTAAATAAAAAATTAACAACATCATTTCATGAGGTCGTATTTTGTCATACACAAGAATGATAAGGTCATTACCCATTAGATGAATTATGCATTTTTGAAGGTATAAAGCCAATAATAACAAAACATAAGTATTTTTTTACACTTATATATTTATATAATCATGGTATAAGAATAATTTAGGTAGTGGAAAATGAAAATAAAACCTATGAACTTGAGGAAGGATGCCGCCTCTTCATTGGGTAACTCCCTTTGATTTGCACGAAAGGGATTCCTTGGATAGATTTATTCCCAAAGGGAGGATTGTAGGATTAAGGTTGGGATTTTGGGAGATTATTTTATCAGAGTATCGGTAATCCAAATGACATGATATGTTTGGATAAATGGGAAGGGTGAGTACCTTTTTATAGTGGAGTAGGAGTGGCATTCTTATAAATTTTTTAAAAGGAAATTCCACCCATGTTTTTCCCATGTAAAGTGGCCCAAATAATAGATAACATTATATAAAAGGTAGGATATTGTCAAAATAGTAACATAAATTTTATTTTGGGAAATGTTTTAGTTCATTTTGGTTCTTATGATTATGGTTTAGTCCCTTGTTAAACTAATTTTCCTCTAAATCACTATAATTAATTTTAATTACATTCACTAATAATTTTTTTCTTTAACATATTTTACCTTATTAGAAATTATATATGATTTTTATTGCAAATAATGAATCCATTTTTCCATGTTCAAATCATGGAAGGGGAATAAATTAAGTTAAATTTAATTCCACATATGGGGTGAAAAAAGTGGGTTTTTAAAGTAAAAATGTTCAAAAGTTAGTTAAGTTTTTATATATAAATTCACTGTGAAATTGACTCCAATGATTTAAACTAGATTAAATGAAATAAAATTGATCTAATTTTACATTAAAAAAAGTAAAAAAATATTTTACCTATATAAATAAATTAGAATAAAATTTAGTTGTGAACTAAAATTCAGTATTATTCGTTATTCATCAAAATGTGAATGTTCTTAGAAAAATACCAAAAATACACCCAAAATAAATTTTGGTATCCAAATTTCGAAAATAAATTTTATTTTTTCATATAAATATTATAAATGTTTTAAAATTAGATTTAAAATGGTTTATCCCTTAAAAGTTTGTAAACCAACCTCTTTAAAATATAGAGTTTTTTATGCTTACATTTGATTTATTATTATTTTAAGAATAAAAAACATACTATATGAATGTAAAAAAAAATAAACATGTGTACAAATAATAAAGATATTCCTATTAATTCTCACTGACATAACATCTGGGCATTAACCACCACCTAAAATATTAATAGTAATTTTATATTCTTTTTAGTAAAACTCAATATTGTGTGCAGTGTAAGATTTAGGATATAATTGTGGTTGTGCTTTGTGTATTCTATAGGACATTGGATACCCTTTAAGTTAAAATTACTTTTTAATTCATCAATATTAATATATATAAAAAATAATTATTCTATCATTACATGGGATGTTAGATGCTTCTTCATTTTTAAATTGTACCCTCACAATTTTATTATCTTGTTAAACAAGTGGGGATGTTTTTCCCTCGTAGAATTTTCAAATTCCCATGTTGTCTCTTGAACATTATGGGTTTTTTATAAAACCTTATCTTTATGAATCACCTTATTTAACAACACATTCTCTCTATGGTCATGAACTAAAACTGGTTTTCCATCATAAGAATTATTCTCTTTACGTTGAAATACTACATAACTTAAAACATGAGATAAAAATGGTACCTACGTCCTTGAAATTAAAACATGAAATACATTGTGTACCGAGAAAAAACATAGTTGTAAAGCCACTCGGTTGGAAATTGATCCAATTTTCTCTTTGATTTCATATGGTACAATGAAACATGGACTTATTTTACCCTATAATTCCAAAACACATCACACCTTTCCATGGATAAACTTTAAAAAAAACATGATCACAAAAATTAGTAGAAATATATTTCCTCTAGTTATCTACAAAATTATTATTCCTACTCTAAGATTCTATGATGTGTTAAAAATCAACTAATATTTATCTATTATTTCCACCACCAACTCCGGTCCCATCCACCCTCTTTCTCAAAAATCATCCTAGAAAGTTAGTGTCCGAAAATGCTTTCCAAATAATGACTCAAATGGTTCTATCTGTATAATAGATTTAAATATTTTATTAGTGGAAAACTAAAACAAATAAATATATTGTTCCCAAAATCCATGATAATCCATTAAAAATCAATTAAAAATATCATATAAGGTTTTAATTTTCTAGTAAGAATGTCCATTAGACAGAGGATGAAAATCCATAACAAAAGTTAATTTAGTACCTAATAACTTCTATAGTCTAATAAAAATGGATTTGATCCTAGGATCACAGTCTGATACAATGGAGAGAGGTAATAAATGTAATATGATAATATTTTCTATTTATAGTCTAGAATTATGGCCTAAAACATTGTATCCAAAATGGTAAGAAAATGTGTAGATTCAGTTAATTGATCAACAATAACCCAAATAATATTATTACATTGACAATTATTTATTAATTCTACCATAAAATCCATTTATATATTCTCCTATTTCCACTCAAGTATTGGAAATAGTTGAAGCATCCTCTTTGGTAAATATAACTATGATTTAACCTGATGTCATGTCAAAAAAAATTGGTAAATTCATCAATCTCTCTTTTCATCCCATCTCACCAGTAATATTATAGAAGTTCTCTTTACATTTTAGTGTTTCACAAATGAATAAGAAGTAGAGAATTGTGAGCTTTTGTCAATAATTATTATTTTAATTATGAATCACAAGGTACACATAATATTTTTCGAAATCATAAAAAACATTCCTCATCATATTAATAACAAGAAACTTACCATTATAAGAATATTCTACATTTTGTTGAAAATAATAATATTCCTTCTAGGCCCTCCTAATTGTTTCTAACAAATTTGACTACACTAAAACCTAAATCAAGACATAGGATGTCCCTAAATCCCCAACTTCTAGTCCAAAATTCAACAAATCATTAACCAAAGGGTCACTTTACAAATGTAACAAGGTTAACGTAGCACTAAGTTTTCAACTCAAATCATCAGCCACCTTGTTTTCTTTTCCTGGATGATAATGAATTGAGAAATCATAATATTTTATTAGGTCCATCCATCTTCTATATCTCATGTTCAATTCTTTCTTAGTGAATATAAACTTCAAACTTTTTTGATGATTATATATTTCACACTTTACTCCACAC
Organism: Viscum album; assembly: GCA_963277665.1. Taxonomy (NCBI): domain Eukaryota; kingdom Viridiplantae; phylum Streptophyta; class Magnoliopsida; order Santalales; family Viscaceae; genus Viscum; species Viscum album. The sequence continues at coordinate 1,552,142,597 of OY728129.1, forward strand.
AAATGATGTTTCTATTGTTTTTATGTAATAAAAACTGTATATAATTCCCAACCATGTGTAGGTTAATTTAAATCATGGGGTTTCAGATGACATGAATCATAAGAAATTACTTGATCATTTTGAACTAGGACAAAACCAAGTCCTTCCAATGAAGCATCACTGTAGATGAAAAATTAACCATTTTTGGAAGGAAAGGCTAAAATAGGAGAATTCACTAATCTTCTTTTCAGTTCCCAAAAACAATCATCATATTATTTTTTCTAGATGAACTTAACTCCTTCTAAAGTTAACTTATTCCATGGTCTATAAAACAGAACAAGGTGATAAATGAACCGATGATAGTAACCCACTAATCAATGGAACAAATGAGTCTATATGATTTTTAAAATTCTTTTACATTATTCAAAAAAAATTATAATGATCAATATTTTTTCCATCTTTAGAAATATTGTGACCAATGATTGAAAATTTTTCCAACCAAAATTAACACATTCTAGATTTTCCATACAGTTTATTTTCATTTGAGGTAAGAAAAACAATCCTTCGATTCCTTTCATGTTCTACATGGATTTTATAAAATACTACAATATTTATAATAAACACACCCACATATTTATCCAAATACTCATAAAAATTTATATTAATAAGATCCATGAATATAAATGGTTCATTATATAACCCTAATGGAATAAATACATATTCATAGTGTCCATATAAATTTTGAAGCACATTCTTCAGAATGTCATCATCCTTCACATTGAACTGATGGTACCCCGACCTCAAGTCAACCTTCAAAAAATACTTTTCTACATGAATATGATTAAATAAATTATTGATATGAGGTAACATATACCTTTTATTAATAGTGATTTTAATCAGGTCTCTATATTCAATGATTAATATCTTTTATCCATCCTTCTTTTTAACAAATAAGATTAGAGCACCCCATGGTGAAGTGCTGGGTCTAATGAAACCTTCAACCAATAAATCCTTTTATTTTTTTAAAATATAAATTTCATAGTTTATCCACTCAATAAGAAGGTTTTGAAATAGGCCTACCATTAGGTACTAAGTCAATAGTATACCCAACCTCTCAATCAGAAATAAAACCAGGAAAATCACCCAAAAATATCCATTTATTCATTTACTACAACAAATCTCTAATTTGAACAGTGTATTTAATTTAAAAAATATGTTCTACGTATATTTCATTTCCATATCTAAAAAATTCCTCATCTTCTTGGTAACTTATCCTAGGAATGAAATCCTTGAACAAAAATTTCTTAGAACAACAATCAATCTTACCATTATAACATGAATTCCAATCAATTCCAAGAATGATACTAAACTCTATTATGTTTATTTCAACAACATTTATAGGAAATAACTTCCCACTATTAAAAATAGGAAGATACCTATAAATCTTGGTTACTTTCATGCATCCACTGGGAGTTTTTAACAAAATTTATATCTATCATTCATGATGTGATAGTACCATTTTTCTAGAAAATGTCCCATAAATGAAATAATGAGAAGATCCAGAATCATAAAACATATTAGAAGATATTCAAAACATAAGTAAAATACCTTAAACCACCTAATTTGAGATCACAAAATCAACTTTAGTAGTAGAAAATGGCATCACTATACCTTTGTGTCTCTAATCATGAATATTTCCATCATATGCAACAAAAATCAGACATGAATGTTCATGTTGGACCATATCACTATAGATAAAATGTATTACCATTAGATGTATAATAGTTCCCACATTCCTTGACTCCTAGGGATTATTTTCCTTTCATTTTCTATCCATGTGTTCATAATTTCCACTTTTTAAAACATCCCTATCTTCAGAATAAATTATCCAGTGTACTTTTTACCACACATACTACAAGAATGGAAATTAATTTTGGTACCTCTATATTACATTTTTTCATGTTTCACATTTCCTTCCATCCTGACCTCTTCATACCTTCATCATTATGAGTCACATAAGTGTCCAAAAACTCTACCTCAACATTTTCAGAATAATGAAAAAATAAATCTTAGGTTTTATATTCTCACACAACCAAATATATTCATAGACATTCTTTCAATCCTAAGTAAATCCGATTAATTTTTCAATAAATGTCTAGAATAAAATTTTGTACATAGTTAAAAAATATTGAAAAGTTCCCTTTATATACAGCAACAAAATCTCCATCCCATTTCTTCAATTCTAAGAATTTATTTTTATTCTGATTCAAACAACTATAGGGAAATATTTCTATTGAAAATTTTACTTGAATGTGTCTAATTACATGGAAGCAAGATAAAAATACTCTTTATAATTCTTAACCAAATTCCCACATCGATCAAAATCACATTCAAAATCATATATAAAAAGGTTTACCTTCTAACATTATGAATATCCCATGACTTTAGATATATTTTCTAGGGAATTGATCCATCCTTCAACTACCACTGGATCAGATGACTTGTTGAATTATTGGGGATGTTTCCTCATGAAAGTGTCCAAAAAAACATGTTCCTTCGGGGTATATCAGGTTCTTATCTAACATGGATACCACCAATAGTTTTCTTCTTAGTCAACTAATCCATCAATGTGTAAAAATAGACTATTATGATTCTGAACATCTCCGGATACTAATTTATAATGATATTTTGCTCTCGGCTCATTCCCACTACTGATTCATTATTTACTATATAGATAATCATTCTGAATATTAATGTTATACATGAAGCAATATGATATTTTTAATATTATATAACATTTTAACTTCTCCATAATGTAAAATTTTCTAAAGTCAGTCTATTAATATTACCCTATCCTCTAAAGTTATATAAACTAAATTTTGATACCAATTATAAGGCCACAAACTTAAATGTTTCATAATCTTAAATTAAGTCAAGAAACTTAATTTAGTTCTCATTTATGATCTGTTTATGTTTATATTTTTAGATAATTAAGACATAAATTATACATAAGAAAACTATACAAATTCAAAGTGGACCCTTCTGAATAGTATTCATTTTTCTATAATTTAAAATTATTAAATTAATTCATGATCTCTTTTATGAAAATTCTTCTCAAATTTTTCAGGAATTATTTATATCCCTTAATCACCCTTAATTCCTTTCAAAACATTAAAAAATGTACTATGTGAATAAAAATCATAGTAAGGGATATAAAAAAATGGAAACTGTTACTCCATTGATAAACATTAAAACTCAAGAATGCACTAACTTGAAAAAAAACAATTTAAATATAGTGAAATGTTGTTGTTTAATAAGTCTCATTTACATTTCCTTTGCAAAACAAATGATTTCTATGAAAACTCCTTAGAAAATTCATGTAGGTACATTAGGTCATCATCACATTGAACCTTTTAAGAATAAATTGAGAAACCTTTTAGATTATAATAACCGTAAAAAAAATATCCAATATAATTTTTTAGAGAATTTGATCATTACTCATTACATTGGATCATTTTCTGGGTGCACTGATCATTTAAGCTATAACAGGCTCACTCGACGCTATCTGGGTGCACCCATAATTTATAATGTCCAAGAACCGTAATTTGAAAGAAAAAATTGAATCTTCTTAAAAACACTTTTAAAATAATATGAAAAATAAATTCATATATTAAAATACTATTTTACTTCAAAATCCAATTTTCAATACTAAATACACCATTCTTTTGAAAAAAAATTTAGTAAAAAATACCAAAAAAAATATAGAAGTTTTTTCATTTATGAAAATTTGGACTCTTTCAGAGGAATCAAAAAATTAAATAATGGAAGTGGAGGTAGAGAAGTCTTTTTTTAAGTATGTTTGAATAGAACATTACTTTTGTCATTTTTAAAAACATACAGCATAAAACATGTAAATAATACCCCTTTCAAAAAACATTAGAACAAAATTAAAAATCAAAATTAAATTTCCTTTATAACCCTTTTATATATATAAATAAATATATAAAATAATTTAATGAATATTTAAATTAAAGGATTAAATCTTTAAATAGTGAAAGAATCCCATTCCCCTTTGAAAATTTAAAACATAAGCACTATGAAAGGATAAAATTTTAATAGAAATTAATTAACATGATTATATATAAAATATTGGAAGAAAATTTCAAAGGGGATATATATACACCTTATAAAATAATAAAGGTTCATGTATTTAGGAAATGTCTCGATGAAAGGAGACTGAGAGAAATCCTTTATTTTGAGTTAACCTTGTCACATAGGTCTTTATCATTTGAAATAAAAAAATAATGTTAACTATCTACTTTCATGTGAACATTTTCTAGTTTATTACTAATTTTATTTCACTTATTAAATTTTTTAAATAACTATTTAAACAATAAAGTTTACATTAGGTGTTTTGACCATATTCATTTTATGTGTCAAAAAAAACTTTGGTAGGTCAACTAATGTAAAATGGTTATTATATAAACTTATACATAATAATAATCATGAAATAATTATCATATTTATACATAAATAAAATTTTTCAAACCAGTAATTTAATATGGTTATAGAAAATAAACTACCCTTACAATCATAGACATGGTAGGTTGTACGTACTCCTGAGTAATGTTCCCATTTTGCAATGATCATTATAGAAAGAAGGTAAGTAACACAAATCTTTCCACAATGACCATTATATCAAAAATACCATATTATTTAATCATATAATATTAAATATATAATTATTGTGATATAAAATGAATCATGACATATCTAGGAGTTTGCAGGCTACGCATCCACTAACAGACATATTAATTTTTCAGTATATAAAAAAGTGTTGAAGTAAATGATATATTATATTTATAGAAAAGAAATTATATCATGAATATAATATTTATGTTATTTCTATCACACTAGTTTTATTAAATCCATCCTTAATACATCTCATTTAGTGTGTGAACGTATCACTTTTCTTTGAAGAGATACAGTCCACACATCCAGAAATGACATTACCGTTTTTTCAAAAAATGGAGAGCATGAAGTAATATGTATTTAAAAAATTCAGAAAAACTGAATAAATCATAAATATAATAAATAAAAATATATTTTCCATCATAATTACCAACCATGAGATATGGTAATGGAAACATGACCAACATTATTTTGTGAGTCGGTAGTTTGTCATGCACAAGAATTGTAAGTATGTAACCCATTAGAGAGAATTACCAATAAGTGTCGATTAAAACCAAATAATAACAACAGATAATAAAATTCAGGATACTAATTTTATTATATAATCTTGGAATAATAGTTACTGAGGTGTAGGATAATGAAAATAAAACAATGGAGCTTGAGGAGGGATGTTACCGCTTCCTTAGGTAACTCCTTTTTATTTCTAGTAAAGGGATTCCTTAGATGGATTTATAACCAAAGGGATACTTAGAGGTTTAACGTATAGATTTTAGGATATTATTTGATAAGATTTTGGGTGATCCAAATGGATTTATATGTTTAAATAAATTTTAAGGTTGAGTACCATTTTATAGTGGATGTGGAGTGTCATTCTTGTAAATTTTTGAAAAGGGAATTCCAGCCACATTTTTTCAAATTCAATTGGATCCAATAGTGGCCTATATTATATCCACAGGAGGATAGGGTAATTATAAGAATAGATAATGGGTGTTTATAAGTTTCTAGGTCATTTTGGCTCTTAAGATTAAGGTTTAGTCCATTGTTAATCTAATTTTCCTCTAAATAGATGTAATTAGTTTTAATTACATTCACTTTCATTTTTTTGTCAAAAAATATTTTTAAATTATTAGATACTGTAAATTATTTTTATTCCAATTATTTAATACATTTTTCAAAATTCCATTCATATAATTGGAATGAATTAATTTAAATTTAATCTTATAGATGAGAAGACAAAGTGGGGGTTAAAAATAAAAAAAATCAAATGTTTGTTATGTTTTTATATCTAAATTCAATGTGAAATTATTTCATTTGAACTAAATTAGTTTCAAACGTAAAAATTTGATCTAATTATACATTATAACCAAATAAATCCATAATTTATCTATATAAATAAATTAGATGAAAAAGATGTTTGGAACTAAAATTCAGTATTATCCATTATCCATCAAAATGTGAAAGTTCTCAAGAAAATACCAAAAAGACACCGAAGATAAATTTTGATTTTCTAATTTAGAAAATGAATTTTATTTTTTCATATAAAAAGTATAAGGGTGGTGAAAATTTCATTTAATATGGGGACCCCATTATCTGGGTGTAAAAATATCTTTTAAAAATATAGATATTTTTATGCTTAAAATTGGATTTATTATTATTCTAATCCTAGGAAACATATTGGATGAATGTAAAAACATTTAATAAACATGTGAAAACATAATATTAAAAATATATTATTCTATTATTACATGGTATGTTACAGTAAATCCGTTCAATGGTGTAAAATGATTAAGAATACTAAAATTGTGAAGAGATTGGTATCCTAGAATGGGGTGAATTTGTGAATATTTTATTTGAAATTTTTTTCCTCAAGTTGTGATACATAATATGGATTATAAATTCATGTAACTAAGAAAAAAGGATGTGGATTTAGTGAAAACATATGATTAAAACTTCACCCATTTCGCAATATAAATAATTTTTTTATAGGATCATTCTAGTAAAATAAATTATTTTTACATATTATTGAAGCCACAATATCTATGGTAATTGGAATCCAATTAGTATAAAAGTTATGAGAAACTTATCAAATGTGTTGATAGGGTAAAAATGGAGAGTTTATGTGTTTATGTATTCTATGATAACAATAAATATAAATGTTTTTTGATGTATGGTAATGGGTAAACATTAATTATTGAAGTTTATATAAAAGAAAATCAAGTTCTCATCCTATGATAAATTTGTTAAAAATAACACAGAGGAATGTATTACAAAAACTGAGAAGTACTTATTATGTGAAATTTCTGGACTCATGGATCATTACTAGATAGAAAATTATAAAACTAATAATTAATAGTTGATGATAACATGATTTAACTATAATTATTTGGGATATTATGCTAACTAGTTTTTGAATATAATTCTACGAAAGTTCAATATCAGGAAAAAGACAGTCCCCAAAATTAATTGAATAAAATTAAATAATAATCAAGTGTTCTAAGGGTTTTTTAAAATATGAAAGTGTTTAACTCATTGCATATCTTCCTTCACCATTGGTGTATAAAAATCAATGAATCTAAAAGACCATATCGTGCTCATTTCTATGATTACATTATTTGGAAAAGAATTTGAAACTTGGTTTTCTTCCCTATATACATGAGGAACAATCAAGTAGAGACGCTTCACCTGGTTCATGCACTAATTTAATAAGGCATAATCCTCCATATATTATCCATGGTTATTCATTTAAGATACATCACTGAAATTTTAGAACAATATTCTATCCATAAATAATTATAATTATGCTTGATAGCATACTTAATAACATATACTATAACCCACAATTATGATTAAAAATAAATTCCAATTCCAATATAATGATAAAATCATCCCTTGAAAAAATCATGGTTGGTATGGAAGAAACCTTTTTATATTGAGGTCCCTAGCATATAAATACCTAAACCATAAACATTGTCATAAATTCATAAATTGAAAGATGGAATCTAACCTAAATATTTTCATAGAATATATTTCCTTAATCTTTCAAAAATACCTAGTGTTCGCATGTTATTTAGTTATTAAATTATACTGTTCATTACTCTAGCTTATTCCTTTGAAGTATAATAAATATCCATATGAATTTTAATTATAATGTTGTCAATTTAGTTTGATTGGTTGTCAAAATACCTTTCATTTATTACCTCTAACAAAGCTACAATAACTGAGAATGATAATGAAAATAACAGGTTGTAGAGTTGTACACTCTATCCATATGAGATGATTTCCAACATGAATTTCCCCATATGCAGGTCAATGAACAAGAGTGTTCTGAATATATTACTAGTATACAACCAGATATCTTAGGAAAAACCATATTACAATAAGAGGTATTCTTTGTTTTCTTCAGTTTTAAAGAACAAAGGACATGTTGAGACATGAGATTTTTGATTTTTCTAAATTTATCATGAGTAGGAAACCTATATTTTGATATCATCTAAAGTATTAAAAATGTTGGGTTTGAATAAAATGTACCATAAATTTTAGTATCCATATTGTTGGTCTAATATAACCATTACACTTCAGCCTATAAATGTCCTTGACATTGAATTTACCATTCTTATTGGGTCTCCATGTCTGGGTGTCCACATCCATAAAAGGAATAATTCTGAATATCCATTTTGGTTTGAAGAGTGATAAAGTAGTCAGAGTTGTTTATGTTTATCATAATATCAAAAATTGAAATATGAGTAATTCCTAATGAAACATCAATGTTCTCTTAATTATGTTATTGAGCCATATGGTGCTCCAAAAATTGTGGTGGGACTTCATGCTCACCATCCAGAATGTATTTTACATGATATTATTGAAGGGGTTCCAAATTGATGTCCAAAAATAATAATTAAGGTGATGTTGGTATCCATCTATAAACATCATTTTGAATGTATTTTAGAAAAAATCACAAATAGAGTCATTAGTGGTCATGAGATTCCATATGATTTTCCCAATCATCCCATCATTAAGGATCCTAATATATGTAATTCCATGTCATCACATTTCAACTGTATAGATGTATAATTTCCATGAAAAAATAATCAACTTCCTCTAACACATAGACCCAATCCATATGAAATTCCTTTTCAATCAATAGATTTCATTGATAAGGATTCATTTTCATTTGTAAAGAGATAAGTAGTAAACAAATTTAGATGTCATAACTGAATTGACAATGCATACCCTTCCTAAATGATAAATGGATTTTAACTTCCATATATCATATGTATTTATGATTCCATAGATGATATTACTAAGATATTGACTCCCCACCTTTCCACAAAATAATGGGATACCATGGTAATTAATTGGAATGGGTCCCTTCTTCACTTCAGTCCTTCTAGGGGTCCTCTTTTTCTTTCTGACATGTATTTTATCACCAAATAAAATAAATGATTTATTCCATCTTATTTATTATCATGATACTTCCTAATAATGTGAAAAATGTCATTTATCATATATATATGGTACCTTTTTATGCCTAATAAAATATTATTATGTCATCAGTATGTAAAATGTATGATGGAGTGAAGTCACCTCTACCATTATTAATTCTCTTCTAAGAACCAATCTTAAAACTATCATGGATGAATATTTTTATATAATCCTAATAAATAAGAAACAACTCCTAAGAGTGGTTCTCCCTATCTAAATCATTTTTTTCATTAGAATAATCCCATGGGTGAAAAAAATCCAGTGGAGTCTGAGTTGTGCTCCATCGTTCTCATGAATATTCATACATTAATAATTTTAAAGTATGGTGGAGAACAATTCCTCACATGGTTATGGTGCATGACTCCAATTCCAAGGTCTTATCTTCTATCTCCTTCAAATATGTGTGATTATACTATATAATGTGAAGAAAGTGGTTTTTATTGAATATGTGTAATGTGGGACCTCATCATATCCTTCATTGAAGTGGTGTGACCTGCTGCATAACACTATATTCCTTTAATAGATGAACATTGTTCATCCCTTAATAGAGTTGTTTAAAACTGGTTCTTGTGTGACACTTCATAAGAATAAAGATCCACCAGTGTAAATGAAAGATTAGGAATTCTCACTAGCCTGATGTTGATTCATTCAAGATCATTACTTGAGCATTAAAGGTGCCGATAATAGTGTTAGTGTAGCTTTTGGATTGGAAACCTATGCATTAGATAACATCTCCTACTCATTCCTATGATCTGGGATTATTGAACCCAAATTCCTAGGAAAACGTTTTTCACACTGTAAGTGTTTTTATCCTTCTTTTTATTTAGAAATCATGGGGATGATTCAAAATCATCCAAATGAATTCAAAGGAATATTTTTCTTAAATATTATTCCCCTTTGGATTCAAGGATTTTATCCACGCAGAATGGGAAAGATATTTCAATCATGGAGTTTGTGAAATGTAAGGTGTATGAAGAAGCCATAGGAAAATATAAATTTGAGTGGAACCCTATCAGTAATGAAGAGTATAGGAATTTAATTTATGGAGTCTCGTAGTGGATCTGATGTTGGTGCTTGTGATCTCACTAGGCCTTCTTCTTTCATGAAATCAGTTGATGGTTACTTTTTAGTTGTGGCAGATTTGGAATCACTTCAAAAAAGAATGTATTTGTTCAAATAATCCATTCATGGACATATTATGAATTCTAAAGGGGATGAGTCATGGTCCTATTATGATCTTAAATAATGGATCTCACATTGCTATTGGGGAAACGATTAGAATCTAATATTGTTCTTAATAGGTTTCTTCCACATCTTATTGAAGAAAAAAATATGATATCAATCCTCTTTGGATGATTGGTAATGTTCTCCTAAAGCCCAATACCCAGATTATTTTCAATAGGACCATTAATTTAAATCCATTTACTTAAAATAATTCAATATAATAAATTTTTATTCGAATTCATGCTTTGAAATGGGTTTTTTTTACCCTAAAATTCGGAATGATCATGAAGCTTATATTGGACGTCCTCTAAAGATTGATCATTTCATAATGAATGGTGAAATGTGGATGTATTCTAGTATCCTATTTGAATAATTTCATGATATTAAACATCCCTATGTGATTTTATTCATTCTAAATGACCTTAAGATCGATGTAAAATATATTATTAATTTTTTATCAATTCTATGGTTTTTGTAGGATTAAAGGATATAACATATCTAAATGTAGGAATATTCAAGGGTAGTTCTGACTAGTTGTTAATCCAGATGAATGGAAAGAATTTAGTAGATGGAAATAATGAAAATATATTTTTTTTGAAAAAAATTATTCCCAATGGAATGTTGAAACAAGAAGATGGGTAAAAAATAAAATAGATTCTTTTGATATTAAAGATGATAAGGGGAACAATTGCGCGTATCTTGTTGATGGAAAAGACAAGGGTGATGGTTTTAATCTATCCAATAACATTTCAGGTACATATTTTCTTGAAATAAGTGAGGATTAATGTATTTTTTTTTTTGATATCTATATGGGTGTTTTGAAAACTGTCACGTCTGTTTGAGCTGACCCCTCAAATTATGACTCCTCTCAATCTAATACCTATTCCTCTCACCCTTATAAAAATTTCCTCTCTATATATTCATGATTCTATGGAATTTGGGAAAATATATATTATAAAGTGACGTCCCTCCTAATTTTATGGATAATCAACCAACATACAACCTCTGTCTTTATCTTTCTGATCAATGAGATCAATATTTGGTCTTACATCATGATCCCACTCAGGATGAAAAGGTGTTAATGTTGGTGTTATGTAATCATACCCTCATCCTAATAGTTACAATGTTCCTTCATTATAGAATTTCCCTAATACTGGTTACCCTATCATGGATATTTTTGAATCTAATGTTAGGGGAAATTTTTTGATATAAATAGCTCAACTATGGTAATTAATTAGGATTCATGTTCTACTATTCATATTATACAGGTCCATAGTATTGAAATATTATCCACTAAATTGAATAATTAGAATCATTCCAATGAGGATATTTTTTATCCTACTCAAATCCTATAAATTCACTCCCTAAATATGGTGAAAATGGTAAAAATGATGATAAATAATATAGGTTCCGGGTATAGTGGAAGTGTGTTTATGGGTTTTCCCAACATTAATTTTAGCATTAAAAAACGTTCAATCCGAGATCCATCACGATAATAAAATGTCAAATCTTCGGAATAGAACTAAGAACAAAAAGAAATAGAAGGGTCCTAGAACCCTTGAGAAGATCATCATATGTTGGTTATAATTAATTTAATTTAATTGACAAGAATTACCTTGAATGAATTCGTTCTTCGTTGATGTTTCCAGTCACGATCTGATGTGATATATTATTGCATCATATAATCCAAGTGTAGGATTCCTCTAGCGGCAATCCACACATGCTCCATGTATCTATGGACATTGCTGAAGGGATCTCCGGGTGCTAGTGTGGAAGAACCTTTTCTTGTGATGTCCGCCTTCGATCACCTTGATCCAGTGGTAGTGGATCTCTCTCGGTCTTGAGAGCGTTCTTAGAGGAAGGAGTTCTTTTGGCCTTGAGATAACTCTCTATAATTTTTGTGCACAATGAATAAGGAAAAGTATTAGGGTTGTGAGGATATTTATAATCGGGTTTGAGGTTATAGAGTTATGACAATAAATAAACGTGTTACACATTTTATTTATTTCATTAACTTTTATTGAAAACCCCCATGTCGAATAATTAATTACTTGACATGTTCCCACGCTGATTATAATAAATATCATTTAATAAAAAAATATTATTTCATTAAAATCCCTACTGAAAAAATACACAGCGTGTTCTTGTTTTTCGTTTCCTTTCATAAATGAAAACTACACGGTCTGTAAATTCAGTGTACATGGTGTGAATATCTTGTTTTTAATTTTCTTCTTCCTTCAACATTGAAATTATTAAGGCTTCCATGAATAATTATTAAACCACATACTGGAATAATCTTTATTCTACATGAGATACTTGGATACACATAGTGTGTGACCCTCTAGGCATCTTTCTCGTTAGCATTAGGCAGGCTTTTCTAAAGTCCAAGATTACTGTCTAGCAACGGGTAAAGGAACCCAAGAGAAAGAAGTTGAAGCCGAATTGACGTTTCACCTCATACAAATGCTTACCATGTAATGTAGCCCCTTTTTCTCAATATCTCTAATCAAGCAGGTTGCATTCTAGTTCCATCAACCCATATTATCGATTATTCATTATTTGAATTCCCGAAATTAAACTTGTCCATTCCTTACCATGGCCATGGATTTATTTAGGCTATATCAATTCCAACAAAAGGGACTGAGATATCTATTTCCATTATGGAACAAAAGGGAAAAATCCTTTCTCGCATTATCTATTAATGCAGTATTATTCATGACGCACCCAACGTATCATACCTCCCTGCAAATAGTGTGTCGTCACAGTTTTCATCAATACATCTATGTGTGTGAGTTTTAATACCCATTAATAGTGATCATAAAGTCTAAGGACCAATACACACGTCCGTAGATAGAAACATCCAATGACACTATGAAATGTGGATTTCCTACTGGTGGGTCTTGATCTCATAATATCCTCTTGGATATTACCAAGGGCCCACACCATAAGAAGATGCCTAAATGTTTTATGAGTCCTCACCCCTAATGGACAGTATTATTTGTGTCCCTAAAATAACATCATCCTACCGTAGAACATATATTCAAGAACAGTGTTGTGGCACTTCCGGGTTCTCATCATAGCAAGAATCCGCTATGACCCTTTAATGCAACAGCTGTCCTTGGGACATTATCACATGTATTGTCACACAAAAGAACAATAAAGATGTGATAAGGTGTTTATTAATGAATAAAGTACAAAGTAGTTTATTCTAGGCCACCAACTCCAAAAGACTCCCACTTGGACTAGATCCAACTACTAAAAACCTTTAACCCGCTAGCTCTCACATGATATTCATGCTTCTGTTGAGATGGGCCTTTAGTCAGGGGGTCCACCACATTCTATTCCGTGGACAATCTTCTCACTGCAACTTCACCCCTTTGACAGAAATCCCTCAAGAGGAGATACTTTTAGAGTATTTTTTTTTTGTTGATGTTACCTTGGTTCTTTTACAAGATCCACTACTACAGTATTACCACAATACAATGTGATAGGATCTGTACTATTAGGCACCACATCAAGCTTTTATACAAAGTTTCAAATCCAGATAGATTCCTTGGCTACATCAGAAGCCTCTATTTATTCGGACTCCACAGTAGAATCGGCGACAACTGGCTACTTTGAACTCTTCCATCTCACAGCTCCTCCATTGAGATAGAAAACATATCTAGATTGTGACTTTAGATCGTTCTAATCTATCTGAAAACTAGCATCAACATACCCTCTGATTACAAGCTCCTCATCTCATCAATAAACCAGGAACATATCCTTAGTTCTTCTTAGATACTTAAGGATAGTATTAACATCTGTCCAATGTTGTTATCCTAGATCTGCTTGATATCTTCCTACCATGTTGAGTTCATAGGCAACATCAAGCCTGATACATAACATGGCATACATGATGGATCCTATAGTCGAAGCGTATGGGATCTTACTCATTATATCATTCTATTGTTCTGTATGAGGACACATTTTCTTAGAAATATGTTGGCCATGTGACACTGGAACCAATCCCCTCTTGGATTGTTCCATACTAAATCTCTTTAGTGTCTGGTCAATGTATGTACCCTGACTTAGTCCAAGTATCCTCTTGGATCTATCACGAATGATCTTGATCCCTAGAATGTAGGATGCTTCACCCAAGTCCTTCATGGAGAAGCACATGTTCAACCAGTCCTTAACTGACTATAAGACTGGTACATCATTTCCAATAAGCAATATGTCATCAACATATACTACTAGGATAACGATCACATTCCCAATAAACCACTTATAAACACTTGGATTACATTTGTTCTTAATGAAACAAAATTCTTTTATGGCTTCATCAAATCGAATGTTCCATGACCTGGATGTTTTCTTTAATCCATAAATGGATTTCTGTAACTTGCAAACCCGTTTGGATTCACTTGGTGTCACAAACCCTTATACTTCTTTCATATAGACATCTTTCTGAAGGATCCCATTAAGTAATTTTGTTTTCACATCCATATTCCATATCTCGTATTCAGGGTAAGATGCTATGGAAAGTATGATTCTTATGGATTGATACATGGAAACTGGTGAGAAGGTTTCATCTTAGTCAATTCCTTGACGATGTCTAAATCCTTTAGCCATTATCCTTGCTTTATAGGTGTTAAATTGACCTTCCATGTCCAGTTTTCTCTTGAATACTCATTTGCATCCAATAGGCTTTACATCAACTGGCTCATCTACAATAACCCAAACATGGTTTTGATACATGGAATCCATCTCAGAATTCATAGCTTCCATCCATCTTGCATCTTCTGAGATTTTTACTTATTCCTTTTATGAGAGAGGTTCATCATTGTCCAATAATAATGATTCACCATCCTTGGTGACTATGAAACCAAATCTCTATGGTTCTATTACCTCTCTTGAGCTCCTACATACTACTTGTGTTTCTGAAACCTCTTCCACAGGGACATGTGGAACATGTTCCTGTACCAACTCATGCATATCTTGAGCATCAACTTCGTGGAATTCAATCTTGCTCCCACTATCCCTTTTGAGGATTTTATCCCTCTCAAGAAATATGGCTTGTCTATCGAATGCCACTTTCTTTTCTTGAGGGTTATATTGGTAATATCCTTTTGTTTCCTTGGGATATCCTATAAAGATAAACCTCGTGCCCTCGGGTGCTAGTTTTTTTTTCTGAGAACGCCTTAAAAAATTCCTTGCATCCCCATACACGTGTGTGTGAAAAAATGGGTTTCTTTCTATTAAAAAACTTGGAAGGAATTCCAATTTCCACCTTAGTTGGTACTCAGTTCAATGTGTATGCTGTAGTTTGTAATTCATATCCCCAAAAGGATAATGGAACATTGGCATAACTCATCATCTACCTCACCATGTCCAACAAGGTGTGGTTCCTCCTTTCTCTAACACCATTCCACTATGGTGTATAAGGAGGAGTGAGATGAGATATAATCCCAGACTCTTGTAGAAGATCGATGAACTCTTGGTTTAGATATTCTCCACCTCGATCCCATCGAAGTTTATTTATCTTCTTACCAAGATGATTCTCTACTTTATTCTTGATTACCTTAAATTTATTTAAGGCATCTGACTTATACCTCATTAAGTAGACATATCCATATCTACTCAAATCATCAGTAAAATTAATAAAGTATGAATATCCACCTCTAGCTTCTACTAAAAATGGTCCACACACATCTGTGTGTACCAATCCTAGAAGCTTCGTGGCCCTTTCACATTGTCCACTGAAAGGCGGCTTATTCAATTTTCCTGGTAAACAAGCATGACATTTATCAAGTGGTTTTATCTAAGTATATTCTAAATAGTCATCTTGAAAGAGGATTTTCAAGCACTTCTCATTTTCATTACCGAGATGGTGATGCGACAACTTGGTGATGTACGAGTCATGTCAGTTTGTTTCACTATCGATTTCCAACACTTGGTTTTCATAATATAATACATACAAACCATTATTTAAATGTGCCATACCATAACATATATTGTTCTTATAAAAGATACATCCCTTATTTCCAAACTTGAAAATAAATCCATCCATATCCAAACAAGGTAAAGAAATTATGTTCTTGGTAACTCTAGGCACATAATTACAGTTATGTAAAATAAAAATCATCCCTATCGGTAATGAGAGGTGGTGATCTCTAATGTACAATGCAGCCAACCTTGTTTCATTGGCAGCTCGAAGATCCACCCATCCTTTGGAAATCTTTCTAAATATACTTGGTTCCTGTATTTGAATACAGATGTGAGCCCCACAAGCTTTATCTAATACCCAATGTGTAGAAATAGAAATATTGCACTCGATAACAAATTCACCTTTAGAGTCCCCACACTTCGAGGTTCAATTCCTCTTTGAATGGCCTTCCTTAACACATGAAAAACATACTGCCTCTCGTTCCTTTCCCTACCTCTGGATCTTCCCCTTCTTGGATGGACGACGCTTGGGGGCCTCGAATGGTTGATAATTCTTTGGAACCTTTTCCTTTTCCTTCCCTTTCTTATTCACCATATGAACAGTGGGTTTTTCATTCCCCATGTCCTTATATACATGGAGAATTGAGGTCAGAAGTTCTGATAGACTCTTCTCATTGTTTCTCATGTTTTAGTTGACAATAAAGCTAGAGAAGGTCTTGGGTAGTGATGATAGGATGAGATCTGTACACAACTCATTTGAAAATTTAATCCCTAAGATGTCAAGGTGTTCTATGTAACTAATAAGCTTGACTACCTGAGGCCCAGCCGACGCAGACTCTACAAGCATAATTGTAAACAAATCATTGAAGATCCCATATCTCTCTTGTCTCGCTATTTCTTGGTAGAGATCCTTAAGGTGAGACATCATGTTATACATGTCCATGTTTTCATGTGGCTTCAAGATCTCATTAAATATGGCCGATAGCGTAAAATATTAGAAATATGTGGTATCAACCATATTTTTCACATAGAGATATATTTCCTCATCACTAGCCTCTTTTCCAGGCGCAACTAGAACAGGCTCTTTTAGCACTTACAATTGCCTTTTGTGGTGAAGGATGACGCGTAAATGCCTCTGCCACTCTTGGAAATTGGTTTCAGTGAGAAGGTTTTCCTTCTCGAGTATGGTTCATAATGATATGTTTGAAGTCATTTTTCTTGTCATTTCTACCAATTAAGATGATAAAAGGTTTAGTACATTATTATAAAACTGAAACAAATAAATAAATAAATACTTATTAGTCTCCCACTATTTTATCGAAATCCAGTATCCCTAACCATTGACTTTGGAATATTCTATTGCTAGGATATTCTAGTGGAAAGGATCCATATTTACCTTTGCATTACCCCAACTAGGGTTGGTCAATAAACTTTAAGGGTTTTACGTAGGCATTCTAAATTCCAACTGCATTAACTCGCAGCTCCTTGATTTGATGAGTGGACTCCCCAATCTTGAAATCCTTTTATTTTGGATTTCCTCAACCTTTTCCTCTTGGTCACACCAAGTCCTTCTGTGGCAGTCAACCTTTGATGCAAACCAAGTCAAGTCAACCCAAAATCTTAAATTAGAATTCCCCGATAATTGAAAGTACCCCAACTAGGGTTGGTCAAGCACTTTGAACTATGGTTCGATTCTAACCAAGATTATGGAAGGTTATACCGACTTAATATTTATTTGAGGGATTTTATCATTATACATAAATTACCAATTTATTATCTTTTATTACATGATTTCTAATATTAAGTGGGATATACATAAGTGATTAACCATGTATAAGATAATATTTACGCATAATCCGGTCTTTATTTGAGGTCAATATTGCATGCTTGTTTAATTCATTAATTTTGTGATCGTGAAAACACACCCACAATAAATAAACCATGAAACTGATAGAAATAAAATAAATGGTATGATCAAGAGCTTGTTCTCCTCGTTATTTTATCTAGTGGTTGATAAATTAACTAAAGACCTAGGGGAGAAACACCTTGAACCTTTCAGGTTCGTGTTTATAGCTTTCCACCTGTCCACCTTTGTATCTCCTTTGATTGGTTTCACCTTGGCTCCTGACTTGAGCCTCCTCCACTAGCTTGGGAGCTCCATCCATTACATATGCATTTATTGCACATGCAGGTGAGGGGTAAAATGAGGTTTTTACATAAAAGAAACCTTGGGCACGCAAGCCCTACATATTAATGAGGATAAGGCTCACATGCCAAAAAATTGAAAATAAATAAATCAAAAGAAAACATTCACATACAAAGTTCTTTGTCTTCCTCATGATCATCCATGCATGCAATGATATTTATGCATAAATAACAACTATAATTTAATTCTTTAATAATTCTTGTTTAAGATAAATCATGCTCGAATAAATTAATTATCTTTAATTAATTAATAATTCTATCTTAAACCATTTTCTGAATTTCCTTGAGATTCTCATCCATCATAATTTTAAACAAATAAATTCATTTAAAATTATATTTCTATGTAACTTGTACCTTGGAGGCAACTCGGTGAATTATCATTCATTATGAAAATGTTAAATTAAACAAATATATATAAAACACTTATCATGTGTTGTGCCTCATCTTTACACCTACACTATGGTTCACGTCCCAAGGGTTTGTATAATATAATAATAAATTTTAATAAATCTGCATAATTTGGATGAGTACATGGTGTGTATTTATGACTACACAGCGTGTACTTTTCTTCACCGTCCATCCGAAGTACATGCCCGAGGACATGGCATATATATTTACTTCAGAAATTTTCAGAGTATATGACGTGTTCAATTGGACACACACCGTATAGTATCTGCATTACATAGTTTCCAGTCGAGCAAGTTGTGTATGGGGTACACGGTCCAACCCAAACCCAAAGGGACTACACACCATGTTCATTGGACCATGTAGTGTGTAATCTAGAAACTGTGTGCCACCTATTCCTGGTCAACACACGGTGTCATAAATGAATTAGGTATGATCGAGTACATGGCCTGATTTGGTGAAACAGTCCGATGAATTGAACCTAGACTACACGGCATGTACATATGAATACACGCCGTGTATTCTGGTGTTGTACGGACAGAAATGTTTGGATCCTCCAGATGAGACCTCTATTTTATATTAATCAAAATTAAAAGAAAAATTCATTTCTGTAAGGTGAATGAGAAAGGAGAGAGGAGGAACAAATATTGAGATTCAGATTTAAAGAACGATTAACTTGAATTGAAACAACTAAATTATTAAATGCATGAATCACCAATGAAAAAAATAAATAATTATAATCAATAATATGACCCCTTTGATACCACTTGTAGGTTCTAGGCACAGTAAAAGTGCGTTTGTGGGTTTTTCCAACATTGATTTTAGCGTTAAACAACGTTCAATCCGAGATATGTCACGATAATAAAACGCCAGATCTTCGGAATAGAATGATGAACGAAAAAAATAAGGGTCTTGGAACCATTGAGAGGATCATCATATGTTAATTATACTTAATTTAATTTAATTGGCAAGAATTACCTTGATGGAATTCTTTCTTCATTGATTTCTCCAATCACGATCTGATTTGATCCGTTGTTTCATTGTAGAATTCAACTATAGGATTCCTCTAGCGGTGATCCACACCAACTCCACATATCTTTGGATGTCACTGAAGGGGACTCTAGGTGCTAGTGCGGAAGAAAATTCACGTGTGATGTCCACCTTCAATCTCCTTGATCCGGTGGTGGTGGATCTCTCTCAGTCTTGAGAGCGTTCTTAGAGGAAGGAGTTATTTCAGCCTTGAGATAACTCTCTAGAATTGTTGTCCACAACAACTAAGGAAAATTATTGGGGTTATGAGGATATTTATAATCATGTTTGAGGTTTTAGAGTTATGACAACAAATAAATGTGTTACACATTTTATTTATTTTATTAACTCTTATTGAAAACCCCCATGTCGAATAATTAATTCCTTAACATGTTCCCATGATGATTATAATGAATTTCATTTAATAAAGCAATATTGTTTCCTCAAAATCTTTACTGAAAAACTATACGGTGTGTAATCATTAATACACAGCATGTACTTGATTTTCATTTCCTTTCCAAAATGAAAACGGCATGGCATGTACATTAAATTTACACAGTGTGTATATCTTGTTTTTCATTTTATTCATCCTCAAATATTAAAATAATTTAGGCTTCCTTTAATAATTATTAAACCAAATGCGATAATAATCTTTATTCTACTTGAGAAACTTGGATACACTTAGTGTGTGACCCTCAAGGCCTCTTTCTTGTTGGCATTAGGCGGGCTTTCCTAAAGTCCAATATTACTGTATAGCAATGGGTCCAGACACCCAAGAGAAAGAAGTTGATGACGCATTAACGTGTCACCTCATACGAACACTTACCATGTAATATAGTCTCTTTGTCTCGATATCACTAATCAAGCGGGTTGCATTCTAGTTCCATAAACCTATGTTCTCTATTATTCTTTCTTTGACTTCCCGAAATTGAACTTTCCCATTACTTACCATGGCCATGGATTTATTTAGGCTATATCAATTCCATCAAAAGGGCCTGAGATATCTACATCCGTTATGGAATAGAAGGGACAAATTCTGTCTCGCATTATCTTTTAATGCAGTATTACTCATGACGCACCCAACGTATCCTAACTCACTACGAAGAGTGTGTCATCACGTCTTTCATCAATACATCTAAGTGTGTGAGTTGTAATACCCATTAATAATAATCTTAAAGTCTAAGTACCAATACACACATCCACAGATAGTAACATCTAATGACACTATGAAATGTGGATTTCCTACTGGTGGTTCTTGTTCTCATAATATCCTCCTCGATATTACCAATGGCGTACACCATGAGAAGGTGCCTAAAATATTTATGAGTCTTCACCCCTAAGGGCCTATATTATTTTTTTCCCTCAAATAAAATCATTATTCCATATAACTTATATTCAAGAATAGTGTTATGGCACTTCCAGGTTCTCATCGTATTAGGGATCGGCTATGACCCTTTAATCCAACAGTTGTCCTTAAGACATTATCACATGAATTTTCATGCAGAAGAACAATAAATATGTGATAAGGTATTTATTAATGAATAAATTAAAAATTATTTGGTTCTAGGCCACCAACTACAACAAATAATCCATTATTACTAGGGAATCAACTAGAAAAAACTTGTACTAAGAATAAAAAATGTGTCCCTTTCTCCAAAAACTTCTTCATATGAAGAATCCTTTTTGAAATTATTAGGGGATATCTAATCATGAAACAATTAGAGATATCCATATTTTTATTATAAATTAGAAACCATATTTTTTTGGGTCTCATTGATTCATATAATATGTTCTCTAAGATGGTTTCATCTATTGATAAATTGAGTTATCAGCTAATTGGATCAAATTTTTCCAAGAATTAAACTAAGACAATTTGGGTTCTTGACCTTTATAGGATGAAAGGAATATATTCCATTATCACATATTTGGATAAGGTTTTATTCAATTACCATTACAATGTAATTCAGAAAAAAAAAATTCCATCATTTATTCCTTAAATTTATATGAACACAAAAGAGATCTTTGGTGGGACATTTTGGATAATGGTAACATTATATTATGGCCATGGATTCTCATGGGGGATGTTAATACTATTATAAATCATGATGTTAGAGCTGGTAGAGTTTATGTTTCTCCAACTCATATTTTTTATGTTGGTGAAATCATTATTTATATTTAAGAGGATAAAAGGAACATTAGGATTTTAAAAAATTCTCCCCTCTATGATGAGAATGTTTTAGGTCGGGAAATTAATTGTTATAAATATGTTCTTTAATTTGGTAAATGAATTACTATAGGGAGGATAGTGACATATTAACAGTACTAGGGATTAGATAAGGCACATTCTCCTTAACTTATCTTGGTTTAACTATGTTTTGGGGAAATCCTCAATTTGATCAGATAAGGCACATTCTCTTTCACTTATTTTCAAGAATTTTTATTCCTTAAAATTTTTGGAATTGTAGGTAATTATGACCCTCCCTAGGGTAATATAGAAGTTTCATTGGTATATCCTTTTCATGGATGAAAAAAAAAGAAACATAAACAATGCATCAAGTGGCAATATAGGTTTTCCTGAGTATGGTTCCTTCTTTAGAGATCACACATGTAGGGAATTAGGCTATTTCTATGGACCTAGTTTTACTGCTAAATTTTTGTATATTGAAATGCTTGGGGTCATCAATGCAGTTCAAGCAGTTAAAAGGTATAGATGATTCAATCCTTGGCATGAATTCCACTCAACCTATGTGGTGCAGGCTATCCAAGATGGAATAATTCATTTATTCTGGAATCTTACTACCAGATGGATGAATTGATTGAAATCTATTTTTCCTTGAATTACATTATTACACATTCATTTGTTGAAGTACATTTTTTTGTTGATGGATAGGTAATTAAGGGGGTGGAGTCTACAATGTTTAATTAGAATAATGATGTTCCTATTGACATAATTACTTTGGAATAATGAATATTGTAAAAATTAAAATTTTAGACTATTGTAGTTCTCATTTCTTTTAATAAAGTGCCTTTTCATTTTGGGAAATTCTACTTTCTACTAAAAAATCACATGGTTGATCCATTGATGAGTGTGCACAATCTTGAAGAGGTGTTAATGGTATTGAAATTTTGTGTAAAATCTTATGAAAATCCATATTTATTGAGGATAGAAACTATAAAGATCCACTTAAAAGTATCAAATGCTTTTTATATTTCAATTTTTAGAGAAAAGCTTACCTATTTTTTCCCTCTTCTTCACATTAACACCTTCATAGAATGTCAATGAAAAAATTTGAATTCTTCTTCTTGGTACATGCCCAAATTTATTTTTGGGGAATGAAGTCCTTACATTTTTTCACAGCCTACTTATAATAATTTTACTAATAATTTTTAGTATAGTATTCCCTATGGGAACTTTCTTAAAGTCCATAATCTCAATTGAACCTTCTTTATTTGGAATCAATGAAATAAAGTGTGAGTTGACTATATAATGCATGAATTAATGTATTGAAAAATCCCTTACTACCATGGTCATATCATCTTTCTTGATATTACAATAATATTTAATGAATTTATTATTAAAACAATCTAGACCAGCTAAACTATCCATATTTAGAGATAAGAGTGCTATTTTAATGTCATGTTTTAAGGGAACGATGATGAGTTCTTGTTTTTGGTTTCCTTTTTTCATGTTTTTATTTTATAATTTATTTTTGATGAGTTTTTTCATTCCATAATCATAATACAATCCCAAAAGGTATTCAACCACTACCTTGTAGATTCCATCTTCAGAGGTGTGCATGCATCCATCAACGCACATGGAATTATTCCCTATTCATACTCTCTTATCATTATGCATTATTTCAATGAACCTCGTGTTTCTATCTACATTCTTTATATATTTTACAATCATATAATTATGATCCTTCATTTACATAGAATTTATGATTTTATCCAACCTGGAATGGGCTTGAAATTTATATCTAAATGGGGAAATCGAATAATGGTTCTTGATAAGGTATTTTTCAATTTTTTTCTTAATCATCTTAATATAAAGATCGTGTTTCTAAAAGTATTCCCTACTCCATTCTGTTAATTTTATTTTGGTTTTCTCTAGTTTCCTTGATAATATTTGAATATGTATTCTAATGGGTTTGATTTTTCAAGCCTATAGAATGAATTGTTAACAAGAATGGTACTAGTTTATTAAAATTATTCCAGTACCTTGTTTGAATCTGGTTCTTAAAACTATTTAATTTATGAAAAAATTTCATTTATATTATAATATTAGAAAATTAAATTATGATAGAACTTTTGGTTAAAACATTGTGTGTAAATATTAAATCAACCAGTATATATAAGACTCTTCATATTGTTATCAGTGAAATTTTATTTCCTTAAAATCCTATTGAACTACCTGTAGAAGAGTTTGATATTATTTTGGGAATGGAATCTCCTTATTTTTATCATGATACGATATATTTTATATCCAAGAATGTATCATCCAATGATTTTATACCTTTAATAACCTATTAATATTGAGAGAATTTAATTAGAAATGGAAGTGAAAGGTACATAGATTTTTTTTGTAAATAAAGAAACTCTTCATATTATTGAGTCTCGGTAGGGAATAAATTTATGGACATTTATCTTGGTGATATACCATGTTTTATTCATGATTGGGTGGTTGATTATAATATTGAATTTATGATGATTCTAAGACTATTTTAAAACCCACTTATAAAATGTATCAGGTATAACTTTTGGAATTAAAAAACTCGATACAAGACTTGATAAATAAAGGTCCCATTCAACTTATTACTTCACCTTGGGTTCATCCTATTTTTTTTACAAATAAAGATGGTCCCATGAGGCTTCTCATTGATTATAGAGCTCCAAGTAACATCAATTTTAAGTGCAAGGTTCTTTTCCTTATATCAACGTTTTGTTTTATTTTCTCCTAGGATTATAGTATTTTTTTTTTAAATTTATCTTAGGTTGGGGTACCAGCAATTAAATTTGAAGGAGGTAAATATGTTGAATACTATTCATTGAACTAGATTATGGTCACTAATAAACTGTAGTTATTCCATTTTATTTGTCTAATTCACCGCCTATATTTATGGATATTATTAATATTCATCCACAAATATGTTGAAACTTTTTTCATTGTGTTTCTTGAAAATATATTTATGTGTTCTAAAATCCACTAGGATCATGATAGACACTTATGGATTATTTTTCAAAATATTAAAAAAAATAAAATCTATGGAAAATTTCGTAAGGGTGAATTTTTGTTGTCATAAATTTAGTTTCATGAACATATTATTTCTAAATATGTCATAGGAGTTGAACATTCTAAAATGAATGTTGTTGAATAATGGAAAATATATTCAAGTTTCAAATAGATTATTAGTTTTCCTCATTTATAGGATTACTTCTAGAATTTTGATGAAAAAAGTTCTCAATTACCTGGTTGATTAACATACATAACTTGAAAATTAGTTAGATTCATTTGGATAGATGAATATTATGATTTTCATTACAAATTCTAAAGAATATTTATGAATTCTAAATTTCAAAAATTGTTTCATAAAATGGCGATTTTTTTCATTTTAAATAACTCATTATTGAAGGCATTTAGTGGAATCCTAAAGCATAATGATCACGTAATTTCTTATGCTTCATGTCAATAAAAATCATGAGAAAAATTATAATCCCCTTTATTTGGAATTATATACTATGTTTTTTTGATTGTAAATTTGTAGTACTCATTTATATGGATAAAATTTTGATATATATACATCTCATAAGAGCTTAAAATATATATTCACTCAGAAAGGGTTGAACAACACGCAGATAAGATGGCTGGACCTGATTAAGGATTATAATTTCATGATCCATTACCAATCTATAATGGAAAAAATTTATATGATGACTTGAGTCAGAAAAAGAAAGAAATTATACATTAACAATGTTACATTTAGAACAAGAACCTATGGTTAATGATTATATGATTTTGGTATTACAATATTTTTATATAGAAAGTTCCTCTATTTTGATTCATGTGTCAAGGAAATCATATCTATTAGATAGAATTATGAAATCTGAGATGGAAGAATGTGTGTTATAAGAAAATGTAAAATTGGTTTAGAAGGTTATGTTTCCTAAATTTAATGTTGATTAAGAATTTTTGTTATATTTTGAAAGAGAATATGTGTGTCTTGTGATTCTGAGCAAATGAGAGAGATGTTAAGTGAAGGTCACAATTATTCATTTTACATTCATCTTGACAATAATAATATTTAAATAAACCTTTAGAAGTATTAATAGTGATACAGAATAGAAATTTATATTACTGAATTTACCATGAAATTTATAACGTGTAAATAGGTTCAAGGAGAAAGATATATTTTGAAGGTGACGATTCAAAATTTTCTAGTTCCATAGTGGAAATGGAAAAAATATCAATGGATTTCATAGTTTAAATTCCAAATATATCTTGAGGTAATGAGGAAATTTGGTTTATTATTTATCAATTAACTCAATCCACACATTTCTTTCATATTCATGATACAATGAATTTTGATCTTAATTATTAGATGTCTCTCAAGTAGATTGTTAGTTTTCATGGAGTTTATATCTCTATTATATCTGAAATTTATCCCAAGATCACTTCTATTTTTTACAAAGATCATTAAAGTTCAGTGAGTGTTGAATTAGATTTTAGTACAACATTTCATTCTCCATTTAACGGATAATCTAAGAAAAGAATCATTCTTTGGAAGTCATTTTTTATTATTTTTAGTATAATATCAGTGAATTTGGGAACAATAAATTTTTTTATTTGAGTTCTCTTAAAATAAAATATTTAATTTTGGTATACAAATGGAACATTTTTGAGTAATTATATAGAATGTGGTGTCAAAATCCATCAATCTATGATGAATTATGTGAATATAATTTAATTAGACTATAATTGGTTGAGAAAATTTTAAATAATGTGAAGCTCATTAAGAAATAGATTAGGATAGCTTAGAGTAGGATGAAAAGTTATATGGACAACTGGATGAAAGATCATTCATTCAAGGTAAGTTGTCTTGTTCTTCTTATAGTACCTCCATGGAAAAATGTTATGTATTTAAGTAAAAAGTTAATGTTAATTTCATGGTTCATTTGACCATATTAAATCCAAGATATTGATTGATCAATTGATTATTAAGTGGAATTACCACCATTTTTATCCCAAGAACACAATCGTTTTCATGTTTTTATGTTAAGAAATTATTTTCAAGAATCATCTCAGGCCATGATCTGTGATGTAGTTTAGTTGGAAGAGAACCATTATGGTGAAGAATATCTTATTAAAATTCTTGAAAATAGTGAGACCATATTTCATAACAGGGTAATTCAATAGGTTAAGGTCTTTTGGAAGAACTATATTGTGGAAAAAGTCACATAGGATTCTAAAAATGTTATGAGGAAAAGGTATCCCCACTTGTTTAGTATGTGAATAAAATTTTAGGGATGTAATTTACAAAGGATGGGAATAATGTAACAAAACTAGATAATTCGATACTAAATATTTTCATTTCCTATAAAGTTTTTTTTTATTTATCATAGAGTGATATTCATTATAAAAATATTATGTAATATTTTAGTCAAAATAAAAAACCATTACTTTCATCCCAAATTGGTTTTTCAAAAATTATATGTTTTCATTTTAAATCATGGTTCCCAAATTATATTGTTTTTATTTTACAAAATTAATTTTTTTTTGGATTCATAGTGTGAAATTTATCTCATGAGTATTTTTTTTTAATTTTATTAGTAGATTGATTTTCTGGTGAATAGTAAAAAAATACCAATTTTTATTAAACCGACCATTTATTTATATAAAAAAATCCCATTATGATTTAAAATTTATTTCAAATTAACATAAATAATTTTTAGATTGATATAATCTAATTAATTACATTTTTATCTTCTTTATACAATATTTTGGTTGAAGAGCATTTTTTTCTTAAAAATTGATTTTTTAAGAAATGTATTTTTCATTGTGTTTGGAAAGATCAATTTTTGAATTAATTTCTCCAACTTCTATGATTTTATTTTTTACGAAATTTATTTGATGTTTAGAATCAATGGGTTAAAATTTATTAAATATATCACTTTTTTTATTTAATATTAATATTAACTTTAGTAATTTTGGTTAGCACGGTAAAGGCTAAATCGAGCAATTAAAGTCAAAAAACTAATAACAATTTATAAAATGACCCTAATAGTAGATTTAATTTTATTAGATGATTTAATTTATTATATATTAATGAAATATTCAGTAATATTTCAATTTTTACATTTGGATGAGATTTTGACCCCTATAATATTTTCTTTCAAGAAAATTCAAACATATCACCCCTTTGTTTTTAATAAAAAAAATATTTTTAATATTTGGTTATCCAAAGGATATGTTAAATATAAATTTAATTTTTTAAAGGAAAATATTATTTTTCATCATTGTAATTTTTTTTATTTTTATTGAATAAATAATAAACTTAAATTCTTACTCAACCCTTATGCTGTAATTATTCAATTAATAGAAAAAAATTAAATTAAATTAAAAATATTCACAGTAACATAATTTCAGATAATTAATGTAATAAATAAATTTTTTATATTAACTTGACATGTTAGATTTTTGTTAAAATATTTTCTCTAATTATAGGGGTTATGTTGATATTATTAAAGTCAGAGTAATGAATACATTTAAAAATTTACATTAATGATATTTTAAATTAAATAATATTTTATTAAATGATATAAAATTCAGGATAATAATATATTTGTCCAAGTAATTTGGATATAGTTTATAATTTCAACCATTGTCAATTTATTGTGCATTTTCTAATTTCTATTAAATATATTAACCCTTAAAGTGTAAAAACCCTTATTGTCACGGTATGTTATAAAAGAGGTAACGAGTGGTTAAAACAAAATGATAAGGGTAAAGATGTGTCCCAAACATGTAGAAATATTATTTTACGAGATTATTTGGACCCATAATCATCCTATATTATAAATAAATTATTTTATACCCATTTATAATTTGAAATTAATTTATATTAATTTAATATTTTTGAGAAAATTTAAGAGTGCCCCTCTCCTCTCTTATAAAAAGGAACCTCTTCTTCTCAATCATTCAAACTAAAAAATCTATTTGGTTTATAAAAAACCTTCCAAAATCCATTAATTGATTCGATTTTATCACTATAGTTGTATTCATTTAGGAATAATTCTAATCATAGTGTAATTAATTTTCCATGCAAAGGAAGTTTTCCAAAGAAGTGGTAGATTTTTAAAAGAAAGTTATAGTTTTATTTCATCATCAATATCCTTCAAATATTCTTAAACCATGATAAAATATAAACAAAAGTAATCCCAATTTACGCATATATTATTATTTTAATATCATAAACTATATCCATATACTCTTACAATAATTGGGAAGCGAAACCATCATTTGTTTCAAAGGAGAAATATTGTGTCGCGAACTGATGCAATTAATTTTTCATCAACACATTTCATGGATGGTTATAATTATGGAATTAATATTCATATATGATATTTGTGAAATATTTATAATTATTAAATTATTATATATTATTTACCTTCATACATTTCCATGCACTATAAAATGAGAATGTCATTCATTCACACGTGTGGACTACCACCTACATAAAGCGATGTGATTATTTTTCATCACAACATCACATGGATGATATATATAAGTAAAATTTAATAATTAATATGATATTTGATATGTTATTATCATTATATAAATATCAAATATTACATATCTTCTTTCAATAATGGTCATTGAAAAATGAAAAAGTTACTCATACGGACATACGACATATCGTCTCAATGATTAACATATTCAATTTTTCATAGCAATATATAATGACAGAATTGAAAATTATAATTGATGTATAAAATTAATAATTATTTATTGATTATTATTTTTGATATGATGAAATTCAAAGCTTTATGACCATTTTATACTTACCAAAACCATTTTAGACTTATGAAACAAATATTTTCATAACAACTGATATGAATTTAATTAAATAAATAATTAAATATATTGTGGTTAGAGGTAAAATAAAAGGAATAATAAACATAATAAAGGTTATTAATCAAGTATCATATTAACATAATTTTACTATTCAGGAATATAAAGATCATACATGACATGTCAGTCTCGAGGTAAGGGAATTTCTTTTGAAAATAATCTTTTAAAGATTCACTTAAAAATCCCATTATCTTAGATATCCATATTTTATGAAATGTTAAAAAATGGTATTTATGAATATAATATGATTTTTTATTATCATTTATATCCATTATTAAATTTTTATATAATGGTATGAAATTAATTTTCATATTATTTCCCAAGAAAGGTACTTTTTTAATTTTTCAACAAAATTATGAAGGATTTTTTTTACTTATATAGTATGAGTGGATTTTTCATCTATCATAACTAATATTTTATGTAAAGAATAATTAATTAGTTTACAAGGATAACTTCAAAGAACTTTTTTCCCATTATAATTATATATATTTTTAATGAATATATATTAAAATGGAAAAGCTATTTTCCTCAAGAATATTTCATTGTTGTAATAATGAAAATGAATGATTCCATGAATTATTATTACTTTATTGTTCTTGGGATTTTTTATTATGATGGGTAGTTCTATTATAAACCATGAATGGGTGGTCACGATATTAACTAGTGGTGGGATGTTCCATGATAAACTATGGACTGGTGGTTACGTAATAACCTCCAATGCCTTAAGTATGGAAGTTGAATGTATAGTCAGACGATTGGTAAGAGTGATTGTAATAGATATATTTAAAAGGTTTCATGAGCAACCTAAATGTTTTATCATTGATTTATTTTTTTTACTATATTGTTATGATTTCTCAAGGAAATATAATTATCTTTTATTTGTAGTAATTTATATATTAATTTTAAACGTGGAAATTGTTACATTGTGAAATAGTTTTTATGATATCTTCATGTTTCCAAAGAGAACTTTTTTAGTTTTCTTTTTATTTTATGATTTCTCAAAAAAATAACAAAATGATTTGGTTAGAGAATTTTTTTAATAGGTTAGAATAATTTTTTATCCCAAAGTGTATTGTTAAAATGTGAAATTTTTATATGTAATCAAGGATTAATTATTTCATTCTTAATTTTTATGTCCCTTAATAATATTTTTGTTCTCATACCATGTTTTAATTTTTTTTAAATCATCAAGGATGTTTAATGTAATTAAAGAAATTAGGATCAAATTTATGAATATTTTACATGAAAAGTAAACTTTTATCCTTTGAATAATTTTTATATTATTGGAAAAATATATATTGATTAAATGATTACAATTTATATATGAATGGGTTCATTATTCAAGAGTTATTTTCATAAATATCTAAAAATATAAACCTAAAATATCTTTGTAAAAGTAAGAAATTTAATTTAAGTTTAAATTTATGATATTATATAATTCTGATGTATATGTCCTTAAAGTTAGCAACATAGACACATTTATATAACATAAGAGGTTAGGAAAATGTTTATAGAACACCATTAAATGATTTCATTAATTGTTATATGGATCTGTTATATAACTTATAGGTTACCATTTTTCTTACTCTAAACTATGTATTTTTGTAATTGTTTTCTTCATAGGGAATAAGGAAGCTGATATAGGAAGGTATCGTGAAGATGATATATTTTCAAATTAGTAACCCATAATGGTTGGAATTGGAACTGATTAGTATATTATAGTAATATCTCAATTGATAGAATCTATAATGGTTGTGGTATTTAGAAAATAGAGCATCTAGATCTAGCATAAAGAAAGATGATAATATTATATAATTTTATTCAACCACCAGAATTTAATGGATCATCTAACACTATTTTATATTAAAGATGGATTAAATATTAATGAAAGATATTCAATTTCATGGGTTATTTATAACATCAAAAGTAAAATATAAATATTGAAATTTTTTAAGTTGAATCTGATTAATGTTTGAGAATGATTAATAATAATAAAGAAAGTGAATAGATTGATATCTTGTAATGGTATGAATTTAAAAATATTTTCTTTGAGAAATATTTTCCTAAATCTTTTTGACATAAGATGGAAAATAAATTCTTGTATGTGATACAAAAGCAGTAAGATCTAGTTAGTATATATGAATCATGATTCACCCATTTATCATGGTTTGTATATATTTTTTTAGGGACTAGGATAGTAAAATTAATCATTTTTAGTCAAGATTAAAGCCAAGTTGTTAAATGGAATTGGTTTCCCATGACTTGAAAATTAATTATAACTTTTTCTATGTATTTAGAGGGTATAAATGGATTTTTTTGATGATCATGTATTTCATTATAACAGTAAAAAAGAAAATTTCTAGATTTAATTAAATAGGGATGTAATAATGAATGATGTATAGAGGCAAGAAAATAAAGATACCATCCAGTGATGAGTGTTTCAAAAAGAAGTAGGGGAATGTATTACCAAAACTATTATTTTCTTTCGATGTTGAAAGTTTTGTCACATGTGTCATGACTATAAGGAAAATGATCAGTAAAATATTGAATATATGATGGTAAGATTATTTAATTACAATTATTTTATTGTAAAGACTTACCAAAGATAGTAACTGAAGCTATAAATCACCAAGATAGAAATAAAAATATTGTGTAAAAAACAATTTTACTACTACAGTTGATATCAGTCCCATAAATGAATATGTGAAAGGTATGTTACTAGTTTATTGAAATTATTCCAATAACCTATTTCAACTTGGATCTTGTTAATCTTTCCTTTCTGATATTTTCATGAAAATTTGGAATTCTACCCCCACAAAAGTATAAAAAAACTTGGTTAAAAACCTAAGAATAATTATTAAAGAAACAAAGATATATTTGTATCTTACACTTTTTATTAGTGAAATAGTGTGTTATTTAAATCATTTTTATCTACAAAAAGTATAGTTCAATATTATTTTGGGTATGGAAGGTTATCAATTTATCAAGATAATATAGAGTGTAGATACAAGAATGAATTCTCCAATTATTTTATACATTTATGAATAGACCAATAAGCGTTGAAATTGGTTAGATATTCTAGATGAATATACTTAATTAATGTTTTTGGAATGAAATAAATTGTTTGTTTTAGTGATGTCACAATAGTGAAGGAATATAGGGAAGTTGTTACGGATGATTTATATGATTGTTTATTAATTTAGAGGTCGAGTTTACCATTGAAATATTTCCTAATGAAAATATATTATTAAAAACTACACATTGACTTGATAAAGTACAAAAATCGACTTAAAAAATGTTCTTAAATAATTTCTAGATAATGGTTTTTCCCATGTACATTTCCGTAGGGTGCTATTTTTTTATTAATAATGATGTTTTGATGAGTCTTTTCATAGAATATAGAACATTGAATAAAATAACTATTAAGACCAAGTATTCCTTTCCACATATCGATAATTTATTCAATCATCCACTGGGAGAATAGTATTTTCAAAATATTTATCTCTGTTTAGGATGCCACCAGTTGAAATTTAAGAAGGAATATATTTCGAATATTACATTTTAGACTATATATTAGAATAAAGAGTTTGTAGTTTTTCCCCTTTAGTTTTTGATTTCCCCAGTTGTATTTATGGATATTATGAATAGAGTATTCCATTATCATTTGGAAATGTTTTCAGTTTTTTATATAGATGACATATTTTTGTACTCTAATATTAATGAGGATCATGAAAGAAACTAAAGGATTGTATTTAAAACATTATATGAAAATAAACTAAATGGAAAATTTACATGGTGAGAATTTGGGTGGAATAAAATTTCATTCTAAGGACATATTTTTCCTATATATTTCATAATTATTAACCCTAATAAAATTACAGTTGTTCGAGAAATTCCATGTCCTACCGATGTAATAGTTATTTGTAGTAATCTTTGTTTAGAAATTTTCAACCGATGGGGAATAGAAATCATTGGTCAGTTTTATAACTTATTGACTAAGATAAATCAACTTTGATTTTAATTTATTAGGAAAGAAGAGTGTGATGATTATTTTAGGAACTACAAAATATTGATAATATATCTAGTTTTGACCCTTCCTACTATAAATGGTGATTATTTCATCTACAGAAATGCTTATTTGAAGGGACCTGGTTGTTTCCTAACACAAATTGACTATGAAATTTATTAGGCTTCACATAAACTAAAATCTCAATATAAAAATCATCCAACAAATAATTTGGAATTGGCTTTTATGGTGTATTTTTGAAAATTTAGAGGCATCATTTATATATCGAAATGTGTGAAATACACATAGATCAAAAATGTTTGTTTTATATATATACATAAAAATAGTTGAAAATGAGGTAAATAATATAGATAAAACTTATTAAAGCTTATGATTTAAATAAGGACCTAGCCTTAAAAATTACATAATTTGAGTTAATTCAAGAATTAAGATTGAG
Organism: Viscum album; assembly: GCA_963277665.1. Lineage (NCBI taxonomy): Eukaryota > Viridiplantae > Streptophyta > Magnoliopsida > Santalales > Viscaceae > Viscum > Viscum album. The sequence continues at coordinate 1,552,177,133 of OY728129.1, forward strand.
GATATTTTTAGGTTTAGAGTTTTAGAGAATTAGGTCTTAACTATTATTTTACATCTCAAAAATTAAAAAGTAGACAATTCTACTCAGTTTCCTTTTTTTTCATAAAATAAAAACTCTTAAAAAATAAACATGTCTAGTTCCTTGTTTTAAACATCATGACTTTTCCTTGATCCCTTCCTTGACCTTATTCATCTTTAAGTCATGTGAAATACATTTCAAAACAAGTTATGAGCATAAAAATCTTACTAATGGTTATAAAATAAGGAAATAAAATAGTATCCCATCAATTAATACAAATCAGTAAACCATACTTTTCAACCATAACATACCTCATTAAATCATAAGATTTATTAATAACACAGAGAAATAATAAATCATAAAGGTAACTTATAGAATACATATCATACTTACATTGTATCCTTCAAAGCTACGTAGGGAGTTACGTTTGGAATACCCATCACATTATATCCCTAAATCTCTTAGGAGAAACATTAACGTTTACCTCTGTCACGTTACCCAATGCATTGGAGATAAATATCGAGCTCACTCGCCCTAGGTTTATCATGGAACCACCTGTAAACATAAATAATTCAAAATAACCATAACATATTCACAAAATATAAAACAAAAATAAAGGAAATTTAAAATTTCCATATTGCAATCACAATATATCATTTCGACATATTGACATAATCAATGCTTTATCAAACCATGTTCAAAACCATTTAAAAAATTTAATAAGGAGATTTTTTAATCAAAGTTTCCCATACCACATTAAATATGTTAATGAAATTAAATTTTTAAAACATTAATATCCATATAAATAAATCTTTAAAACCATTTGGAAACATGGTTATTAATCTGAAATATTGACAATAATTAATCATTAAAGCCTTTAAAATGTTGTTTTATTTGAAGAGTCTCGTAACACTTGATAAACACTTGACTAAACATAATTAAAGAATAAAATGAAACAAAACTTATAATATCATGATAATAAGGATATTAATGATGTAATATTTTAAAGGAAAGTATATACACCATATAAAAGTGAATTGGTTCATAACAACAAATAATTCTCAATGGAATGTAAATTGAGACGAAATCTCTTAAAAAGATCATACCATTAGATTAAGGATAAATCAATGACATAATTTTGTGTGACAAATATAAATACACCCAATATAAGTGGATATTAAGTGTAAAAAATTAATAGGTCATTCACAGATATTTATAGCATGACATAATCAATAATTATAGTTTAACCCAAAAAATGGAAATTGGGCTAGGAAGTTCCCTTACAGTAATTCGATAGCCTAATGGCATCACATTAAAATTCATAAAATGAGTTGATGAGGGAGAAAATGGTATCTCATCAAATGTACATAATATATAAAAAAATAATTATATATAATAACATATCACAACATAATAGAATGAAAATTAAAATACATAACATAAAATATGTCTTTCACTAAAAGAGGAGGGTGAAAGGTTTGCTTACCTATTTGGTAACTTATGAAACATACACCACATGAAAGAAGGATCATAAAATGAAGAGGTAAATACCCATAAATTAAAGTATATTACACATATATTTCAATCATGTGCAGTATATACACCACACAAAAGGAAATATTGGAAATTATAGCATGAATCTCACGGGAATAAAAAGTGAGATAAAAACCCCTTACCTCATGTCCGACTTGACTCGTTTGTTCCTTATTCTTCATGAATAATAAACATATGTTAATTTATAAATGATTCAGAACCTTTTTCAAGTTTATTATTCCTTTTACATCTCTTATTAACTTAGTATAAAAATTATTAATTATTTTAGTTCATATCGGATAGTTTGTCGATGATCGGAACATTGGAAAAAAATGAACATGTTATAATTAAAAATTGTCCACGTGGTCAAAATTACATTATATATAGATTGATATAAATGGTTTAGATATCAAATATCATATATATCCAGCATCTATGTATTTATAATAGTCCATAACATTTGGACATAATAAATAAAATTCACCTCTCATGGAGACGGTAAGTCGTACGTACAAATAAACGCTACTATAATTTTTTAAATTTTTAAACGAATTAAAACTAAATGATACATAGGTATATTATAATTCTAGTATAATATATATGTTATATATGTTACATAAGTTCATAAATTCCATTCCTTATACATTCAATGTATATCTTGAATGAGTCATATCCCTTTGAGGGGGCGGTAATCCCCAATTCCTCAAATGAAATTATCGTATTTACGCATTAGGGAAAGAATAAAGGTATGGTGTAAATGAAAAATACAGAAGAATAGAGAAAAAATAAAATAAAATATATATATATATATATATATATCATATATAATTATAGTTCCATCGCAATGTCCACCATTATAGGTGGTATAATAATATTGAACAACCATCGTTTCGTGAGGTAGTAGTTCTCCGTCCACAGAAACAGTATGTTCGTATCCATTAAATGGAGGTGTGTGTAAGTGTAGTTACAATTAATCTCATAAAAACCTATTATATTTAATATACTGGTGTTATTATAAAATAATTTAATAAAGAGATTTTAGGGGGTTGGAGAATAAAAATAAAAAAAATAACTTGAGAGATGGTGTTGCCTTTAAATTCGGTAACTCCATTTGGTTTGAACCAAAAGGCTTTCATGAAGTGCCTTATTCCTATGTTATTACTTCTAGGTGTAATAGTGGGATGTTGGGAGATTATTTGGGTAGAGTTTGGTCTATCCAAGGGGTCTTGATACGTGTGAGTAAGGGTTAGAGGTGATGTTTTTTTATAAGGGGGGAGGGGCTCTTTAGGAAAGTTTAAAAGTATTATTTTATTAAAAACTTAATTTAGGTTTCAAAATTTCCAAAAAAAATTAAATTAGAAGATAAGATTACTCTTGTTTGTAATAAAATCACCCAATAATAAATGGACAGGTTTTGAATATTTTTTGAATTTTTATAATCTCATTTATTTAAATCATTCATTAATAAGGTAATCACAGCATCATCATTGTGTCATAAATAAATTTATTTATTTAATGTATAAAAATTAAAAATAAACTAAAATTATGTATGAAATCATTTTATATTTCAAATTAATATTTATATTTTAATATATCACTTATATAACCCTATATAAAAATTGTTTTACTAAAAGATATATGTTTATGTTACTTTTGTCTTTAATTTAAATTAATTAATATAAAGTGTCATTATCACTCCCATGTGGCTCCATGGGGTCCCAAAATAGACCCGAGGATGCCCTTGTTCTGAAAGACCTTGTAAAATAGGGTTAAGACAAGTTTTAGGGTAATTTAATATTATTATAATATTATTGTTTACCCTTATTTACCTGATTTACCATTTAACAATGGTAATAAAATATTTACTGAAGTAATATATTCATAATCTCTAAAAATAAAAGTTACCTATTTACACAATTTGATCCTCCTGATTCCAAATATGGAATCCATTTTTCCAAATTCAAAACACATGATTGGAATAAACTAATTTAAAACTAATTCCCGTTGTCAAAACCAAAAAGTTTGTTTTTAAGAAATGATAACTATCAAAAGATTTACATTTTTTATATCCAATTTCAAAGTGAAATTAATTCCAATGAATAAAATTTGATTAAATGGTGAAACTATAATCCAATTACACTTGAAAAAAAATTAAAATAACAATCTAAATTTATGAATAAATTATATGAAAAGGCATTTTTGAATTAAAATGCTATATTTTTACTATTCATTAAAACATTAACTTTATCAGAAAAGTACCAAAAGTATACCCAATGTAAATTTTGATATTGTGATTATAAATAAGATTTGTTTTTGGAAAATAAAACATATAAAAGTGACAAAAACTATATTTAAAAAGTGTTCTCCATCAAATGGAGGTAAAACGACTTTTTAAAGAATATTAGAGTATTTTTGCTTTAAATCTAATTCTTTCTTATTTTAAGTCCATAAAATTTATTGGATAAATTTAAAGACATTTAAAAAACATGTATAATCATATTTTAGTTAGTTCTATTAATTCCCTACAATACAATGGCTAGGAATTAACTACCATTTAAATTTATAATCTTATTATATTATTTTTTGATATAACTCAATGTTGTGTGAAATGTAAGATTTTGGAGAAATATGTTATTGCGTGTTGAGTATGGTATCAGATAAAGTGTCCCCATTAACATAAAATTAATATTTAATTAAAAAATATTAAAAAATATGAAATTTTCTTATTCTTTATTTACCTAGGGTGTTACATCCTTCCCCCCTTTTGGAAATTGTGTCCTCTCAATTTTAAAATTAGGCTCAGAAACATCATTAAAAGTCCCACATCGGAAAAAGTGTCAATAGTACTATAACTTTAAAAGGAAGAAGAGAAGTATAAAGGTCACCTGGGATAACACATACTAGGATTCCAAGAAAACATGGATATGGAGGAGAAACTAACTATCATGTTTTGATGGAGACTGATAGAAAACATGATAATGATAAAGTAAACAACAATAAAACTAAAAACTTTTGATGGGTTAAACGGTCATTAGTTTACTAGTAGGAAAATTAAATGGATAACATTTTTGTTTTTCAATCCTTTTCATAAAGTTGAGGAATTTATTTATGATCTTGACGAATAACATAAGGAAACATACTTACATGTCATGTAGACTTTCATCCTTTACTAAATTTCTACCACAAACACATATTTTCTAAAAACGATGAGTGTTCAGGATGACTTGGTCACACCTGAAGTGCAAGAATCAACATCTTGAAAATAACATGATCCAAAGAATATGAACCATATATTTACCATGTCATTATAAATTAACCAAAACCAAATTGGTTTGTATATGATTTGATAATCCCCAAAAAGGATAATCCTTTATAAAAAAGAAATATTATTCCTAATCTCTAAAATTCATCAAATAATACCAAAAGTTCAACAAATACCATTCAATACACAATTTTTCTTAAAATTCATTAGAGTTATCCAAACTAATATTGAAACCAAAATTTCAGAAATATTTGATCACATAGTCTTCCATGATAAATCTTCATATTTATCTCTAAATAATATCGACTACTCTTAATGTCTCATACTGAAGTGTAATGAATCTAATAACATATTCTCTATGATAGGTTAATCATTTCCATAAATAATCCAAACCGCTATATGTCCACAAAAAACGTATATTCTTCAAAAATAAAATTCCAACCATTTCTCCACAAATTAGATACCATAGTATTCTATTTTCCTTAGGAATATAGTGTTCCCAAAAGTGAAAACGCCATACAAAATAACATTTATCACTTCATCACCAAATGATTTCCCTATATTAGGGATATAAATTTGATAAAACATAAGATACCAAAATCTACTTATTCTTGATCCGTAAAATTATTTAACTAAAAATAATAATTCATACTAACCAGGGACTTCACGTTTTGTAGTGGTAGGCGATCCACCCTTGTCGCCCTTCGGTTCTGGGTTCGATTACTACAGCCTTGACGGATATGACGGGTTGTCACCCATCTTACAGATTGACCTTTTTATAAAACACAAAAATAACCCTAACATGTTTTAACATCAAAGGTTTTCTTATACCATTCATTTTCATCCCAACACATTAAAACCTCAACATCATATATATTGTCATTTTTTTCACCTCTATATGATAAAATAAAACTATTCCGAAAAAAAGAACATCATACCTTGATCATAGTGTCCAAATGGTTTCATAATCATCTTGTTAACATGGATAGAGTGTCCATGCATTGCAACAATGATTTAGAGATCCTTCAAAATCATTTTCTTCCCTTAGCCAAATACACCTTGTACAACTTGGGTCATATGGGTGTTTGAAAAAAAACAGTTTCAGAAAATAATAATGTATGACATATAATTTCAAAACATCTGATAAAACATGATTTTTATAAAACAGTCAGTTCGAGTTTGAGTTGAAACATTCAATCAATTGTCCTTTTAAAATACCATAAGTATGTGTTGAGAGACTATATTGAAAAATCAAATATAAAGAGGATGAGCAAGGGTCTCCTTCTTCATCACCTTTTTAAAAATTATAATATGCTTCAAAATCTTGTGATATGGTAAAATATTTGAAAATTCCTTGATAATATTTACCTTTCTTAAAAATATGATAATATTGTAAAAATAGTATTTGATTAAATACAACCCATGGTCCACATTGATATCGAGGTATAATAGAGGTGTTTGATATCTCGAGCAACTGCTTTCATGTGAGTTGTAATCTAGAAAAAGTTTCACAATCATATGAACATGACTTTGCAAAAATTATTGCAAGGATATCATCAGGAAGAGATAGAAATGTCGTTTGAGATCCTCCTCCTTCCATTTTTAACCGAAATTCCTTGATCTAAAAAAGTTATAATACAAGGATTTAACTTAAATAATATACATAGAGATTAAATATGAATTTAACAAAAAATCATAATTAATGAAGTTTTCTAAATCTACATCTGATACCAACTATAAGTGCCCGGCCTTAAACATTACATAATTTGAGTTATGTCAGGAATTCACATTGAGGATCATTTCAGGTTTAGAGTTTTAGAGAATTAAGCCATAATTATTACATTACATCTCAAAAATTATAAAGTATAAACTTCTACTCATTTACTATTTTTTTTATAAAATAAAAACTCTTAAAAAAGAATCATGTCTAGTTTTATGCTTTAGACATCCTGACTTTTATTTAATCCAGTCCATGACCCTATTCATCTTCAAGTCCTATGAAAAATATTTCCAAACATGAGATGAGCATACAAAGACTAGTAAGGGTTATAAAATAAGTAAAAAACATGATCCTATCAATAAATAAAATCAATGAGACCATACTTTTCAATCATAATATACCTCATGAAATCATATGATTTATGAATAACTCACAGAAATAATAAATCATAAAGGTAAATTATGGAATAAATAACATACTTACATTGTATCTTTCACATCTACGTATGGAGTTACATTCGGAATACTCATCACATTATATTCCTTAAATCTCTTAGGAGAAGCATTAATGTTTACCTCTATCGCATTACCCAATGCATTGGAGAGGTATCTTGGGCTCAACCACCCTAATTTTATCACAGAACCACCCGTATACGTAATCAATTCCCAAGAACCATAACATATTCACAACATATAAGACAATAATAAAGGAAAGATAAAATTTCCACATTACAATCACAATATATCATTTCAATATATTGACATAATCAATGCTTTATCAAACCATTTTCAAAACTATTTAAAAATTTTAAAAAATTGATTTTTGAATCAAAGTGTCCCATACCACTTTCAAGATTTTAAAGAAATTAAAATTTAAAGACATTAATATCAATATAAATAAATACTTAAAACCATTTTGAAAACATGGACATTATTATCAAAAACATAGAATAATAAATATTTAATGCTTTTAAAATGATTTTTAGTTAAAGAGTCTCGTAAAACTTAAGAAACACTTGACTAAACATAATTAAATAACAAAATGAAACAACAATTATAATATTAGGAGAATAAGGATATTCATTATATAATATTTCAAAGGGAATTATATACACCATATGAAATAGAATTGGTTTATAACAATAAATAAGTCTCAATGGAATACAAATTGAGACAAGATCTCTTACAAAGATTGTACCATTAGATTAAGGATAAATCAATGACATAATTATGTGTTAAAAAAATAAATACACACAATATGAGTGGATATTAATTTTAAATAAATAATAGTTAATTCACACATATTTATAGCATGAAATAATCATAAAGTATAAGTTTAACCCTAAAGATTGGAAATTGGGTTAAGAAGTTCCCTTACAGAAATTTGATAGCCTAACGGTGTCACAACAAAATTAAAAAAATGAGTTGATGAGAGGGAAAAGTGTATCTAATCACTTGTACATAATATGTACAGAAATAAGGATATATAATAACATATCCCAACATAATATGATGAAAATATAAGTACATAACATAAAAAAAGTCTTTCACTAAAAGCGGGGGCGAAAGGTTCCCTTACAGATTTAGTAACTTACGAAATATACACCACATGAAAGAAGGTTCATAAAATAAAGATTTAAATACCCATAAATTAAATTTTATTACAAAAATAATACAATAATGGTCAGTACATACACCAAAAAAAAGGAAATAGTGTCAAATATAGCATGAATCTCACGGGAATAAAAAGTGAGATGAAACCCACTTACCTCAAGTCTGACTTGACTCGTTTCTTCCTTATTCTTCCTAAATATTAAATGTAAGTTTTTTATACTTGATTTAGAACCTTTTTAAAGTTTATTATTCCTTTTATATATATTATTACCATACTATAACAATTATTAATTATTTTATTTCATATCAAACATTTTGTCGATGGTCAAAACTTGAGTAAAAAATGAACTTGTTATAATTAAAAATTATCCATGTGGTCAAAAGTAAATTATCTATAGAATTATATTCCTGATTTAGATATCATATATATCATATATATCCATTTTATATGCTTTTATAATCTTCCATGACATTTGGACATAATAAATGAAATGCACCGCTCATGGAGAAGGTAAGCTGTACGTACGCATGAATGCTACTTTCATTTTTTTCATTTTTAAAGGAATGAAAACTAAATGATAAATTGGTATATTATAATTCCATTATAATATATATGTTATATATGTTACAAAATTTCATAAATTCCATCCCCTATATGATTCATGTATATCATGAATGAGTCATATCACATTGAGGGGGCGGTAGATTGCACTTCCTCAAATGAAATAATCGTATTTAGACGTTATGTAAAGCATAAAGGTATGCTGTAAATGAAAAATACAGAAAACTAGAGATAAAATAAAATAAAATATATATCATATATAATTATATTGCCATCATAATTTCCACTGTGAGAGGTGGTAGAAGAATATTGAACAATCATCGTTTCGTGAGGCAGTAGTTCGCCGTCCACAAAAATAGAATTTTCATATCCATTAGATGGAGGTGTGTGTAAGTGTAGTTCCAATGATTCACATAACAACATAATAGTATATTTAATATAATGGTTTTGTTATATAATAATGTAATAAATTGATTTTAGGGTGATGGAGAAGGAAAATAAAAAAAAGAACTTGAGATAAGACGTTACCTTTAAATGGGGTAACTCCCTTTAGTTTGAACCAAAAGGAATTTTTGAAGTGCCTTATGCCAAATTTAAGGCTTATAAATGGAATATAGGGATTTGGGGAGATTATTTGGGAAGATCATGGTCAATCCATGGGGGATTGAAAGGTTTGAGTAAGGGTTAGAGGTGATGTATTTTTATAAGGGGGAGGGGCTCTTTTGGAATGTTTGAATGTATTATTTTATTATAAATTTATTTTCAGTTTCAAAAGGTCCAAAGCTAATTAAATTAAAATATAAGATTACTCTTGTTCTAAGTAAAATCATCCAATAATAATTGTATATTGTTTGGATATTTTTTTAATTTTTATAATCTTATTTATTTAAATCATTCATTAATAAGGTAATCACTACATCATCATTTTTTCATAAATAAATTTGTTATTTAACATCTAAAAAATATAAATAAATTTCCATTATATATGATATCATTTTATATTTCAAATTAATATTTATAGTCAAAGAGATCACTAATATAACGCCATATAAAAATTGTTTTACCAAAAGATTTATGTTTATGTTACTTTTGTCTTTACTTTAAATTAATTAATATAAAGTGCCATTATCACTCTCACATGGCTCCATGGGGTACCAAAATCTCCCCATGGATGCATTTGGTCGTAAATACCTCATAAAATAGTTTTATGACAAGTTTAAGGGTAATTTAATATTATTATAATATTATTTTTACCCTTATTTACCAGATTTACCCTTTAACCATGGTAAATAAAATATTTACTAAAATAAATATTCATAATGTATAAAAAAGTTACATATTTACATAATTTAAACCGCCTGATTCCAAATATGGAATACGTTTTTTCAAATTCAAAACACAGAAGTGGCAGAAATTAATTTAAAATTAATTCTTCTAGTCAAAACCAAAAGGCGTGTTTTTAAGAAATAATAACTATCAAAAGATTTACATTTGTTTATGTCCAATTTCAATGTGAAATTACATACAATGACTAAAATAGGATTAAATGGTAAAAATATAATCCAATTACACTTTAAAACCAATTAAAATAACAATCTAACTATATAGAGTATTTAGATGAAAAGGCAGTTTTGAATTAAAATGTTGTATTTCTCACTATTAATTAAAAATTATCTTTATCATAAAAATACAAAAAATTTACCCAAATTAAATTTTCATGTCCCGATTCTAAATAAAAATATTATTTTTTCAAATATAACATATGAAATTTACAAAAACTAGATATATAAATGGTTCTCTATCAAAAGATAATAAAACGACCTTTTAAATAATACTAGAGTATTTATGCTCAAAATCGGATTCATTCTTATTTTAAGCATATAAAATTTATTGGATAAATGAAAATCCATTTAGTAAAAATTTATAATCAAATTTTAGTTAGTTTTGTTCATTCCGTCTAATAAAATGGCTAGGCATTAACTACCATTTGAATTAGTAATCTTATTATATTATTTTGTGGTATAACTCAATGTTGTGTGAATTGTAAGATTTCGGAGAAATCTGTTGTTGCGTGTTGAGTACGGTATCAGAAAAAGTGTCCCATTTAACATAAAATTAATATTTAATAAAAAATATTAATAAATATGGAAATTCCAAATTGATTATTTACCTTGGATGTTACAATTTCAATATCCATTACCACCTACTAAAGGAAACCGAAGTAGTGAATTCCTATACTGGAAAAACATAATGCTAAATTACCCATGTTACATTTAGAACAAGACCCATTTTTTAATTATATAAAAAATTCCTTCCTAGATTTTTTGGATGTAGGAACCTCCTCTAATTTGATTTACATTTCAATGTAGTCATATTTTTCAGATATAATTATAAATATCTGAAGGAATATAGTGGGTTATATGAGAATTTAGAATTGGTTAAAAGTTTAAGTTTCTTGAATTTAATGTTTATTAAGAATTTTTTTTATGTATAGAATGTTATTATGTGTTACATGTGATTCACAGATGGAGGGATATTTTTTAAGTTAAGCTCATAGTTCTCCATTTTCCAGTCATTCAGGACACAATAAGATGTACATAAAAATTCCGCAGTATTATTGGTGGGACGAAATGAAAAGTGATATTTATAAAATTACAATGAAATGTTTTTCTTTTAAAAAAGTTAAATAAGAACAAGATTTATCCAATATGATGATTAATCCTTTTATATTTCCTAATTGGAAATGTAAAAATATATCCCTATATTTCATGATGGGATTCCCAATTACATCTCCTGGTACTTACACAATTAGTGTTATTGTTTATAAATTAACTAAATACATACATTTACTTACCATTCAACATGAAATGTGTTTGGAATGTCATTATTTAATGTATTTGAAAGATATATTTTGGTAACCTAGAATTCATATCTCCGTTATATGCAACCCCGATCCTAGGTTCAATTCTATTTTTTGGAAATTTTGAAACTTGTTTTCTGGTGTTGGATTAAATTTTAGTACATAATTTCATCCTAAGTTTGATGTACAGTTTGAGTGAAACATTCGTACAAAGAAATACATGTTTCATTCTAATTAAATTGATTATCCAAGATTTTCGGGTCAACAACTTTCTTTAGTTTATTTTTCTTATAATCACAATTGTTATTAAATTATACAGATAGAACCATTTGGGTAACTAAGTGGAAAGTGGTGTCATGCTCCAACATTTTTGAATAAATTTAGTGAGAAGAATTAAATGGTACTATAATTGGTATAGTAAATGGATGATAGGTTAAGGAAGATTCGGCTACATATGAGGAAAAACCAGAAAAGGAAAAAATGTTATATAGATAAATGTAGGAAAGATCTTTCTTTCATGGTATTTTATAAGGTTTTTTTTAAAGTATCTCCAGGAAAAAGTATTATTTGTTTTGTTAAAAAGGTAAAGTGATGTTAATGGTTCATTGGACCATATTATATCCAAGATAAAGTTGGATAATTTACTTTTGAGTGTTTTTTCTTCTCATTTTATCCCTAATGTTTTTCTTGTTTTGTTGTTTTGAAATTATATTCCTCATCCATCTCATTTTTTGATCCATGAAGTAGTTTAGTATGGACAAAAAATTTCATATAAGGAATACCCTATTCAAGTTCTTTAACATAGAGAGAAATTATTTTTGAACATGGAAATTCACCATGTTAAGGTGTTTTTGAAAAACAATATGGATGAAGAAGCAACAAGGGAGTCTAAAAATGCTATGTGGGAAAGATATCTCCACTAGTTTAATAAGTTATGAAAACATCAAGGATGTAATTTACAAAATGGGGGAGAATATAAAAAACCTAATTAATAAAATAATAAATTTTTTAAATGTATTATAAATATTTATTTGTTATAAATTATATATATATATTAATTATAATAATATTAAATATTATTTAATCCAAAAATAGAAACCCTTATTTCAATCCAAAAAGGGGTTTTCATAAATTATAAGGTTTTATTTAAAATATAAATTTCCAAATTATGGAACATTATTTTTCAATCTATGAAATTAATTTTTGTATTTATCATGACAAATTTATCTTTGGGTTAATTGTTGAGAACTTTCTGAAAATAATAATCTCTCAGTGAATAGTGAAAAATACCATTTTTTATAAAACATATATTTTATTTATAATAAAAATATCTTTTATTTTTTGAATTTTATATAAAATTAAAATAAATAATTTTTCGTTATATATAATACATTTAATTATATTTTAATTATCCGCATATCTTATTTTGGTGTGTGTAAATGTTTTGGCATAATAATACATTTTTTTATAAAAATATTTTTCACTGTGTTCTGTGGGATTAATTTAAAATTAAATTCATCCAATTATTTTTTTTGAATGTTTAAAATATAATTTGGAATCATTGGGTCAAGTTTTAGAAAATAGAACAATTATATTTTCTGTCATTAATAATAGCAACTTTAAAAATTTTAGTTAACAAGGTAAAGGCTATATCTGGTAATTAAATGAAAAAAATGATAATGATTATAAAATTTCCCTCACACACGAATTAAGATTAATTTTTCAGTTTATTTATTCCATATTAATCAAATATTTGGTTATAATATTTTTTGGCCATTTGGACGAGATATGATTTCTATATTATTTTATTTCAAGAAAACTCAAATATGTTACAATCTTGTTTATAATAACTATAATATTTTTAATAATGGTATATCAGTAGAATATTTTCAACTATAAATATTATTCAAAAATATTAAATAATTATCTTAATAATGTTAGTTTATTTTTAATTTTTATTAAAGATATATTTAACTAAAATACATACACAACGCGGATGTAGTAATTATTCAATAAATAGAAAAATTAAATACATTTTATTAAAAATTTTAAAAGTAATTTAATTTGAGATCATTAATTTCATACAAGAATTTTATATATTATATTTAAATTTTATATGTTTTTAATATAGTTTTTTTCTTTTTTATTTATTATCTTGATATTATTAATGTCCAAGTAATTAATAGTTTAAAGAAATGACATTGATGATATTTTAAAATAAAAAATATTTTATTAATTGATATAAATTGAATAAAAATAATATATTTATCCAAATGATTTTAATACGGTCTATAATGTAATAAATGGTCAATTTATAAGCCTTCTTCCAGTTATATTAACTATATTGACCATCAAATTGTAAAAAATATTGTTATGAGGGTATATTTTAAAATAGTTAATGCGGTGTTAAAATAAAATGATAAGGTTAATAATTTGACATTTACCTATCAAAAATATATTATATGATATTATGTATTCCTATTTTCTTCAAAACTTATAAATAAAATGAGTTTTGATCCATTTCAAATTGTATATCATTTTATACTAATTTAATTTGTTTAGAAATATCGAGAGTTACCCACCCATCTCTTATAAAAGGGAACATCTTCTTTATAATCATTCACACTTAAAAATAAATTTTTGAGGATACTATCTACATAAATACCTTTATATAACACATAAACTCGTTATATAGTTATTTTTTATTAATAATACGAATTTAGGGGTCTTAAGGTGTCAAGTAAAGGAGGTTTTCCAATAATGAGGTATTGTTTTCTACTGCATGTTTTAGTATTTTTTCATCTTCCTCCTCATTTAAAAAATCATCAACCAAAATAAATTAAAAACACTATCGTTATCCATATAATGAAATGTAAAAATTTTAATACCATAAACTATATCTATATCCACTTATATCAAATTTGAAATGAAACAATCATTTGTGTATATCGCAGATTACTGCCTTGTGAACCAATGCAATTCATTTTCCATCAAAAAATATTAAGAATTGTAATAATGATGTAATTAATCATTATATATAATATATTCATGAAATATTTATCATTATTAAATGATAATATAACATTAACCTTCTTTCCTTTCTATGAACTGAAAAATGAAAACGTAGTTTGTCCGCATGCGTAGACTACCACATATAATAAATGATGGGATTTTTTTTCATCACCACATCCCCAAGATGATATATATTAGTACATATAAAGAATTAATATTATATTTTTTATATTATTATATTTATAAATGGATAAACTAATATATAATTTCACTTCATATTGATCACTAAAAAAGAAATGTTAATCATGCATACTTATGGATCACTGTCTCTATGATTGTAACATGGTTCATTTTTCATAACTGTATATAATGGTTAAATTTAAAATTATAATATATTTTTTAAAATTAAAATTATTTAATGAGAATTATTCTATATATGATAGAGATCTAATATTTTTTACCATGGTCAAATTAACAAATCCATTTTTTGACTTGTGAAACGAATATCATAGAAATGTCCGATGTGAATTTAATTAATTAATTAATTAAATATCACATAGAAAAAGATAAAATGAAAGGATTAATAAAATAAAAAGTGTTATTATTCAAGTATAAAAAAATAATATGTTTAATATTCCTAAATAAATATAAAATACTTGATGTGTCTCACTTGAGGTAGGGACTTTTTTGAAAATATTATATTTTAAAGATTACCTTAAAACACTTTGTTTATTCCATATCCACAATTTCTAAAAATACATTAAAGACCATTTTTACTAAATAATTTTTAACCATGCTTGATTTTTTACAAAATTAATTGAATGAATTATTCTTTTTGTTCTTGGAATAAGGTACTTTGTGACATTTATGAAAAATGTATGGATAGAATGTTAATTTAAACAAATATAGAATGATAGAAATCTTACATCCTCATAAATATTATATCATTTTATGCTTCATATATAAGTTTAAAAGGTTTATTTCAAATAAATCTACGTCCTCTATAATTTCACATCATTTTTATTAAGTGATTTCCAAATGGAAAAGTTATATTAATCAATAATATTTTATGAGGATATTAATGAAAACTAAATCTTTCATGTTTATGATTATGTTATAGTTATTAGGAATTTTTATCATTATTGGGGGGTTTTGTTATAAACCATGGATATTTGGTAATGTTATTAACTAATTAAGTGTGGTTCTATGATAAACTTAGGATGTGTGGTTACGTTATAACCTCTAATTGAATTGGGTATTGAAGTCGACTGTATGGTTATTCCATGTGTAAAAGTGATTATAAGAATGATATGGAAATTATAACAAATGAGACCTACATGTTTTATCTCTTCTTGTTGTGCGATTTTTTGGTAATATTATTTTTTCTCATGATAATAGAATGATATTATGTTTATAGGAATGTATACGCTACATTTAATGGTTTAAAAGTATGACTTTCAAAAAATGGTAGTATGATATGATCATGTTTTCAAAAAACCCTTTCTCAGATTTATTTTTCCCTGTATTATTTATTAGGAACTGTTTAATGAAATTATTTCGGTAGTGAATGATATTAAATGACTAGGAAAAAATTTATTTTGATCCCAATGTTTATTTTTAAATGGTACAATTTTTATAATTATTCATGGGGAAAAATTTTATTTCATTTTTTTATATCCATTAATAAGATATTAATTCTCAACCCAAAGGTTTAAAAATTTTTAATAGGGAATAAGGATGAATAAGGGAAAGAAGTAATTAATGTTTAATGTCATTAATATTTTACATGATAGGAAAATAGGTTTTATTTTAAGAAGTTTTATATTATATAGAAATGGTTAATAATTAAATGTTTCCACTTTGTATATATATGGATTTTTTCTATAAGAGTTTTATTTAACTATCTAATACTCTAAACCTAAAATATCTTCAGGAATGTAAGAGATTCAATCCCAATATTTAGTCCCTATATTATGTAATGTTTATGTTCAAGTGTTTAAATTAATGAAATCGGAGACCCACTTGGTATGTGTTCTATCCTTTTTATATAAATGTATATGTGATATAAATATTTTATATTTCATATTTTTTATATACTAAATTTTAGATAACATTTTCACATCATACATAAATGTGAGGTAAATCTTGTAGATTTCCTACTTAGTTGATATACACACCCCCTATATATGCATCCCAATTTATATGCAAATATTATTTTCCATGATATAGGTAAGTGGAAACTTTAATTAAACACTATTATAACACCTTGATTCTATAATATGTTTATTTTGGAGATGGATATTTGTGATATCATTTAGTTGACTTGGTCATACTTCTATATTATTTCTTGGTAACTCTTAGTTTCTTGAGTTTTTTATGTATACATGATGGTTTGTATTTTATTTTTGTGTATTTTTTTGGGTTTTGTATCCCTATATCAATGTATTTTCAATTACTACTAGAATATTAAATATTTCTGATGGTTCATTTCAAATGGGAACACATTGAAAATAATAAATTATGAATGGGTCTAATTTAAAATGACATGTTGGTGAAAATCATGTCACAAAAACAATTTTTTCATGATGGGCCATCGAAAACATACTTTTTCTAATGGGGGACCCTCCTGTCACAAAAAAGATTTTACAGGTTATAAATTGGTCAAAAATTATGATTATATTGATCTTTTTTCATAAATAATTATTTGTGATGTGAGATCAATAATGTCCCAAATAATATGAAAAAATTATAGAAACAAAAAAACTAATCAGAATAATATAAAAATAAAAACAATTAAAGAAAATATAAAATATAAAATATAAAATCACACAATATAAAGATGTTCATATCTGAATTAATAAAAATATTAAAAAATATATATTAATTCAAATTTTCATCAGAATAAATGGGTCATATAATACATATATCATTGATACAGGGATGGTCAAATAGAGTAGATAGTGGAGGGAACTCTATACCTATACCCTATTCCAAGTGTCACATTTACTCCATCATCTACTGTTGTTATTTCATATGTGTTCATGGATGATCATTTTATTGTAGCTCAGGATGTTTAAGAAACACTTATTGCTCTCTACCCATGGTCTCTAAAACACAAAATGAGATAAAATATTCTTCTAATACTATGAAACTAATGATAATGACACTCCATGTGATCCCCTCACATTAGATGATGAAAACATAGTAGTAACATAATATCAATCAGGCATCAATCAAGAAATGATACAAATAACTCATCCTTTCTCAAAATCATATTGAGTCACCTGTATCCATGTTGTGTCATCAAACATTGATTCACAGGTTTCCTAAACCTCAGTCTCAGCATGAATCTAATCATGTGTTTGAGAATTCACTGCCCTATATGACTCTTTGAAATTCATATAGTTAAAATATTTTTTTCAATTAATTTCAAAACTCAAAAAAATTGTACTGACCATAATATGAATCTTTGAACAAATGGTATTATCTATAATTATAGTATCAGTGTGAATCTTCTTATGAAAAACAATCTCTTTAATATCGGTATTTTCAACTATATATATAAAGAATAAAATTAACAGTTTACATTTATAGCTATATAAATTACTAATAAAAAGTACTCACCAGATGTCACTGATGTGTACTAAATTTTTAACTACCAACTATACCTTCTTCCTCCCTCAATTCTGTAGAAATAATAATAATAACCTCTAAAAAATATCATCCATTTAATGAGAGAAAAATCCATTCAAAACCTGAGATGAGATGTAATCAAGTAGATGGATGCAACAAGACTGATCAAAAATTGTGAATCTGTCTTTATTTATGTCTCCCTTATTTATATTGTGAAAACAATAGTGACAATTCTCACACATGTTGGCCTACCAACCTCTTATATAGATTTCCTCATGATATAATTGATTGGATATAATAAAACATAAAAACAATTCATAATAGAAAGTAAATAATTACATATATTTTAAAATAACGATTATATATTTATATCCCATCCAATGATAAAACATGTGATGTTGAACATCAATGATAATATGATTCCACATCACCCCTACTCCAGAAAAATAATTCCATATAATATCACTCCCTTATATAGCAGCTATATGGGAAAAACTATGGGAAAATAGAACAAATAACAAAATAATTAATAAATAAATAAATTGATTAAAATGAATGAAAATTAAAAGTAATAAAATCACACAACTTAACAAAACTAGAAATTCTTGGATCAAAACTAATATATGCACCTCATCAATAATATGGTTAGGAATCATTAATATCACAATACCACAACACCTATGAGTTTACAGTAAATGCATGAAACATTGGGGTCAGATGACATTGCATCAAGCTCATCACTAGGAAGCATAACATCCTTGTGTCTATGACAGATATCATAAAAGGTCTCATCATCCAACTGAAACATGAAAATAATGTTTTTAAGAAATAATTTAAAATGATTATATTATATGTATATATGTATATATGTATATTTATAATGACTATAAAAACATTTAATTGTGTCATTATTCAAACTCATCCTCATCTTCATATACAACAGTGTGAGTATCTTCATCTTCCCCCTCAATATCATAAATTTCCAAAGGATTTTCAAGTCTATCATCTCTTGTTAATTCAAATTCACTTGTTTCATCATCAACATCATCATCACCATTGAACCGTCGGTGTGGGGTGTCATCATTGATATTCATATTTCTTTATTTAAAATTTGTATTTATGGTTGTCCCTTGAAAAACATAAATTCATTGTACTTCAACAAAAACACATTCACATTACATTAACTGATTTTCACATGACATCATTTCTATAATTCTACACTAATAAATTAACTCTCTTGTAGCACCATAATTCCAATAATAAATCTAATGTTTCTGAAAAGGTTGTACAAATGGTTTATTTATTGTAAGATGGATTTCATATTTAATAATGATGATTCCACGATGTTGATGAATATGAAATCTACTATTAGTATCATTTTAATGTCATTGAAACATCGTTAGATAATTCTTTCTCAAATAATAGAGTTCAATTTTTCATCTATCTTTCCATAAATATCAGATTTACTTTCTCTATGATGAAATCCACTCAATAAAACACCACTATTAATTTTTTTCACTATACGCATGTGTATGAAATCTAAAACCATTCACCAAATTTTCATTATAATATTTATCCATTTTTGTTGGTGGGTTACTCAGAACAAAAAAATCAATTATTAATTTTATATATATTTTGTGATATGTGAAAAATTGAAAAGGTATTATCAATAAAGAAAATAAATAATTGATTTATTATTTTAAACTATAAAAAATTTACTTTACCAGTTTTTGAAACTAGTTGAATTAATTATGTGGTCAACATTATTCAATTTAAGTATGTGTAATTTTTGAAAATTATTTCTTGATATGATCATCATATAATCTATAAATAAACAGTTATTGCATTAAATAAATAAAATTATTGAATATGGTAATGTATCGCTCATTTTACAAATCATTTCACCTATTAATAGTTTATTTGAACATTTTTATGGGCCCTTTGATGTTTATCTTATGAATGAAATCATTCATGAAATCCACCATAGACAAGTTCGGGATAATAAAATATAATAATTTAAAATTAATTGCATCATTAAAATTTCCCTCATTATTTCATATTAAATTATTTTTTGGAGGATATTCATGTTGGAAAAAATGGGAGTAGAAAAAAATTTCACCTGAAAATAAACTTCTTCAACTGATCCTTCAACTAATGATTTGTTATGCACCTTTTGTGTTAAATTTAATTTTACATGGCCCTTATGGGTTCATACATTGAAATTGTACAAGCCATATTCATTTTTCATCATGAATAAAATTGAAATATCAAATTATCAATTTAATCAAATAAATCTGTCATAAAAAATTCATGTTTATATAAAATTAAAAGAGCATATTATTATAGTAAACTGTGTAAATAATAGTCTATTATCAACATAAAAATGTCTCAAAAAAATATTATATATCTGTTATAACATCCTAAATATAATAATTCAATAATCCTCTAAATAAAATTGATATAATTATTTCAATTAAAATATGATATTCATGACTTTTTAATCTGGTCAAAAGACTATTTCTAAACCATCTAGATAAATTGGAAACATAACCATCTGGTATCCTCAAATCTATATTAAATAGACAATACAATAAATGATTTTCTTTACCAAGTATATTATTCACTTTATAGCTACCTAAAAATCAATGATATATAACTTTCAAATTACTCAAGTTCACGTTACCTGTAAATTTGGGAAAGATTAAATTATGCAAACAAATTACATTTAGTCTTATCAAGTGTGTGAAAAAAATATATAATTTATTTTCAAGATAATTATTCTCAATATTCATAACATCTAACATGTGATGGACTAAAAAATCAGATCAATATGGTATATCTCAAAAAATACTTTGTTTAATCCAATAATGATCTTTCCTAAAGACAAATATTTTCGTAGGTTATAGTCGGTCCAAAGGTAATAGAAGGTAATGAAGAAGAAATATATTTTAAATCAATATCTAATATCATTGTTAGAGGTCCATCTTCTTTAATTATAGCTTCTCAGAAATGATTTTTGTTCCTTTATAATGGATGATCAATAGTAATAAATATTCAATTTCCCTGAAAAAAATAATTATTTCTCTCATTGATGAGAATAAATGATTTTATATCATTCATATAATATAGACATGATTTTAGACCATTTTTACGCGGGCCATATAATGTTCCATATGATGGGAAGTCACTAATTGTAATCATTAATAATTCATTCATTAAAAAAATTACCTTCCAAAGAACATCATATCTACTGACTCGATTACTCCATAATAAATTTAACTCAACAATCAGTGACTCGAAATAAACATCAATTGATTTATTATTTTGATATCCTAGAATTAATAATCTTAAAATTATATAGGGATCATTCATCAACATAATAATATATATGTTTTATAAAGGTGTAAAATGGGAAAGAAAGAATATTAAATACCTTAAGAACAAAATGTATAGAAACCATCAGTAGAAAGGCTCAATCGCATGTTAGAAGAATATAAAGTAAAATAAGTATGTACGTGTTCAAAATAAATCCATGAATCACTATCCTAAGGATGATTTAATCTGTTACCTTTTAAAATATTGAAATTTTTTCATGAAATCAATGGGTCTATATTTTGAGACATAAATAAACACTGCAATCTAGGTATAAGACCAAAATACCACAACTGTGTAATGGGAACCAATCTAAAAATTCCTTGTTGATCCTCATTTTACTACAATTGTCCACAAGGATGAAAACTAACTAGCAACTATGTTTCAGCATAATATAAGTTGAATGAATTTGAACATGAATAAATCATTTTAATACTAAGATCCAAATTATGAACTGAAATTTTTCTCTTGGGGTAATTGGTAGGCTACATATTTCCTGCAGCTAACAATAATTAAACAAAAGAGAATAACTGATCAAAAGAGTTATTTGACATTCCATTATTAGATATAATAACCATAACATTTATAACCACTTAAAATTTTCATATCTTACCACCAGGATAAAATAAATATTCATTATACTATAAAAACTCATAAAATCAATACGGTTCTAACGAATGAGTAAAATAGAAATCATTATTAGTTTCTATTTGTTTAAAATACAAAATAGAAACCTCATGTACTAATGTTTAAAAATCTGATTGATCTGGAACCAAATTATTAGTATCATATCAGAAACTATCTTTACCATGTTGACCAAAAAACATAATATTTATAAAAATAATAACATAATAGATTTTGGCTCATTACTATAAATTTTTACTAATTCCCACTCATTACGGGTAATTTTTACTTATTCCTAGTCATTACAATTATTTTTTAACTAACTAAAATTTATTGCTAATAATTTTTTCTAAAACCCACTCATTATCGCTAATTTATACTAATTACCTCTCACTGTCGGTATTTGTTACCAATTACCACTGATTACCTATAATATTTTTACTAATTTCCACTCATTACAAGTATTTTTTACTAATTAATGATCATTTCCATTATTCTTTACTAATTATCGATCATTACTGGTATATTTTACGAATTACCGCTCATTGTAGGTAATTTTTACTAATTACTTCCCATTATCGGTAATATTTACTAATTACCCCTCATTACCGATAATTTTTATTAATTACCTCTCATTAAAGATATTTTTTTACTAATAAACAGTCATTAACAATATTTTTTACTAATTAACACTCATTGTAGGTAATGTTTTCTAATTATCCTTCACTGCCACTAATTTTTTATAATATCCACTCATTTCTGCTAATGTTTACTAATTATTTCCCAATAATGCTATTTTTTACTAATTCCAACTCATTTACGCTGATTTAGACTAATTCCATCTCATTTATACTAATATTTACTCATCCCTATTCATTTTTTAATAATTTTAACTCATTAATTCTCATTACCAAGAATGTTTACATTATACCACTCATTACTACTATTTTTTACTAACTACCGCTCATTTCCTTTAATTTTTACTAACTACCACTTCTTATATGTAATTGTTCACTAACTACCAATCATTATCACTAATTTATACTGATTACCACTCATTTCTGCTATACTTAACTAATTAATGCCAATTTCTGGTAATTTTAGCTACTTAACTCTCATTTCCAGTAATTTTATCTATTTACCACTCATTTTAGCTAATATATAGTAATTTCCAGAAATTTATACTAATATTTACTAATTCAAACTCATAACCTATCATTTCTAAATATTACTGCTATTTTCTACTAATTAAAAATAATTTCAATTAATTATAGATAATTTTTTATAATTACGATAGATTTTTTTAATTATTACTAATTTGTACGGATTACCACTAATTTTTACTAATTTTTTTTAAATAATTATTACTTATTATTAATTACTAAAAATTAGGGTTAATTACTACTAATTACTAATTATTGTCAATTTTTACAAATTACTTTATCTTATTATTTCTAATTACTGAGATCTAAGTATTATTACTAAGTTATGTAAACTAATACTATTTATCTATCAATTATAAGTAGTTATTACTATTCACCACTACTTATTAACAATCTAAACTAATTACTTCTAATTAAATATAATTACATCGAATTAAAAATCATTATTGATAATGAAAAATAAATACTTCTAATTAAAAAAGTCAAGACCAAAATGGGCCTAGAGACCCTCAGGGCGGTAAATCATGGTATGGATATTCTTTTCCCTAAATAATTCCTACACCATTGGATTTTGAACTATTTTTTATAAGGGTCACTCTGTTTAAACTTATGTGTTACTATTGATGTTATTCTTCACTTCTATATCTGATGATGATGCTTTGAATGTGGTGTAGGAATGCAAGTAGACTAACACAGATATTTTTTACTTGGTTCATCCTCTATGGGCTATGTCCATGGAGCATACAATAATTATGTGCCGATGTACCAAATCTATGAAAGATCACATCCAAATTACAATGTTTGGGCTAGATAATTTGTCTTCCTAGGATCCCTAACTATATAATGTTTATGGTTAGTTCACTGCTTCCCCAAGGGTCACTCCCTATTTCTCTCTCTCTGGATCAATGTTGGTAGAAATGATAACCTTCTTCCTTTTTATTTTCTCAATGCACTTGGAATGGATCCACTCATAGTTTATAGACTTGTGAGTCCGCTCATTATCTCTAATAAATTCATCCTCAACTATATGTAGATTCTCTATTGAAGTCCAACATTGATCCACAGATGAATACCACTTTTCCACTAAACACTAGGCAATCCCTTTTGAAAAATATTTCACAAAACACACTACCTTTTTGAAGCTCCCACTTTTGTAAATCTCAAAAAATCCTTCATAATTCTCCAAACTCTTCATGAAAATCATATGTTTGTAGAGCTGACAGGTTTGCAAAAATCACTAGATCACAGATCTCTCTAGATCAATGATCTCACTGTTTCATAGTGCTCACACTGGTCTTTGCGATGTTGCAAAGCTGAACAAGCCATTGCGATGTGAACATCCTTTGTAATGCCGAACTAGCCTTCGCAACGCGCCTTCCTTTTACAGAGATCAACTACCTCTGTGAATTCCATTTTCTTTTGTGAATATCCCTGCTCTGTGAATCTCCTTTGCAATTCGAGAGCTTAAGGTTTTTTTTTTATCTCCCCACATTTCTTGAGGGGGGTTGAGGTCTATTTATAGGATATTCCACCAACTCGAGAACATTCCATGCAAAGTCAGCGCCATGTCTGCTCAAATCGAAAATATCTGAAATTTTTTCCAAAATTCTCTCAATATCACACAACTCCATAGAAATTTCTGGATCACAGAAGTATTCATAGTCGTGGATCATTCCATTAATTCCTTTGCACTGCCACTGCAATGCTCCCTCGTATTGCTCTTCACCTCTGTTGTTCGCGAAGCTCATTGTAATTGCAGAGCTCACCATTAATATTCTTCCAGACTTTGAAAAATAAAATTACTGAATCCCATATTCAGGAAACTCATGCCTATTCCATATTTAGATAATATCTTCACAGAAATCCACTTTTTGCGATGCTTACCAAACTCCAAATTTTGGAAGCCAAAAACATGGAAAACACTGCAAAATGGCACCACCTTTTATCTGTTATTTTGTACCACCTCCAAATATTACATTCTATTTTCATGATTCTTTATCAACATAGATTTTCAAAAACATATCTAGAACTTTAAAATTCACCATGAAAGCTTTATTTGTGAAAAAACACAACCAACCAAAAAATATTGTAATGTTACATTGAGGGATTTTTTTCCCAAAAATTTCCCCCTTTGGGTTTGTGGAAAACTCTTCGCAAAATGATTCTTTGCACTTTGATACCTCACTAAAGCACCTTAGTTTATCTACCATCATTCACCTTTTTCGATTCAGATAGAGGAAAATTATTCACTCACCACATACTCTAATACCACATGAGTAATGATCAGCATGAAAAACAAGAGTAGTATAAAAAGTTCATCAATGAATCACTTCATTTCTGACACTAATTATTGATACCATACTGATACCAATAAAATTCGTTCATCATGAACCTTATCTTTCATGATATCTATTCTTTGATTGATCACTTCTAGCATCGTAATATTTTAAAACTCTCCCATATCTCATTGCTCTCTCCATATCTTTCTCCTCCACCTATCATCTTCTCCCCATGTTTTTTACTACAAAATTTTCTCCCCTATTTAGCCATAGTTTCTCCCCTTTAGGAATCACCCTTTCTCACCCTTGGTCAACGTACTCATAGGTCACTCTAGTTCGGTCTGCAATAGAGTAGAGAACACATATAATAACATTAGTCAAAAATACACCATACCTCAGGGAGAGGGGGTACTCCACATCCACACTTTTTCAAGTGTAGAGATTTGACTGGACTCATAGAACCAGTTGATGCCTCTCAAACGCTTCCTTGGGTAAAGCCTTCATCGGGATATCAGCAACCTGTAGATCTGTGGGCATATACTTTAACTTTACAAGTCCTTGCTCCACCTTCTCCTTGATAAAATGATATTTGTACTCAAGGTTCTTTTTCCTTGAGTGATGGAATTGATTTATGATATGATTTATAGAACTAGAATTATCACATTGGATTTATATTTAATACTTCAATTCTACTACCATATCATCAATAGGCTAATTCATCCACAACAACTATGTGAATTAATAAGTGGATGCAATATACCTATATTCTATAGTGCTTAATGAAATGAAATCTTGCTTCTTTATTAGATAAGAAATACACAAAACGCTAAGATAAAAATCACATTCGGACGTAGATTCCTTGTACTGTATTTATCCATCCAAATATGAATCAATGTTTTATTTTAACTACAATCATTTGTCTTTCCTTGGGTTTTCTTTGATATCATATTGTATAGAATGTGGCGAAAACAATATCAGGTCTTGTCACTATCATGTACACTAAACATCCAATAATCTTCCTGTATTATGTTGCATCGACTAGATTTCCATCATCATATTTTGATAATTTCATCCATGTAGCAACCAGAGTTGTCATCCACTTGGAATTTTCCATTCTAAATCTTCTCAAAACCTCCTTGGAATATTTGGATTAAGATATAAATGTGTCAATCCATCCTTATGTCACCTATAAACCAATGAAATGCATCATCTCTCTAATCATTTATATTTTAAACTCATTTTTCATTAATTCAGAAAATTCTCTGCATTGAGCTTCATCTAATCTTCCAAATACTTTGTCATTGACAAAAACCAATAACATCAACCTTTGATTACTATTGTTATTGAAATAGAGATTGTAATCAACACCACCATGATGAAGAACCATCTTCTTCAAATATTGACCAAGCCACGAGTATTGTGATCTTGGTGCATGTTTCAATCCATATAGCACTTTATTCTACTAAAAAACTTTGTTCACATATTTATTAATGAAAAAAAAATTGGATTCTCAATATAAACTATCTCCTCTAGATCCCGGTTCAAAAATTCAGATTTAACGTCCATATGGAACAGTTTGAACATCCATTGCACTACAATGGCTAGGAATATTCTAATTTCCTCTATCCTTACAACCAGTTCAAATGTCTCATTGACATTAATAGCCTTTATCTAATAGTATCATTTTCACACAATTCATTATTTTTTAATCAATGTTCCATCTTCATTCATCTTGTGGATAAAAAAACCCATTTAGTCTTGATGAAATATTATATATCAGCCTCAAAATGATCTCCCACTTCTGATTCTTCTCAAACTGATCTAGATCTTCAACGGTATCTTGAACCATGTATTCCTCTTCAGATGCATCAGAAAAAAATTTATTCTCTACCTGATATAGGAAAGATTTTTTCTACAGGGATTCCATTGTTCTTGTCTGAACTGAAGCTGACCGATCACCAATGATATTATACTTATCAATTTTAGATGGACTCCTCGGCCTCTTCACATATATAGATTTGAATTTCTCTTGTTCATCATTCATATCTTCTTCTGAATATGCATCTTCCACTTCTTACCCCCTACATTTCTTTCCCCCTCATGTGTCACTTTTCAATGAGTCATCAACAAAACCACTAAGCTTAATGATTCAAACTTGGTGTAAGAAACAAGAGATAATGTTAATAAAACATTCATTATCTATTGTCCTCAATTACTTCTACTTGTCTTATGGAGCCATATAATATTAACTCCTTTCATGGAATTCTTCCTGATTCCTTCTTCATCTTTGGTAACTGATTTGAATCTATTGATATTATGGATCACATAACATCACTAATTTGCATCTTTTATTTCCACTTCCCCTTGGATCCTATCCCCCTATGAACCTAAAACACTTGAAAATCATTTAATATCATTTATACATATAGGGAGACGATAACGTCTAGAATCCTCAAGATGAGGATTGTGGTTGATAATAATTGGTCCAACCTTTGATTCTTTCTTGAAGATCATCACACTCCTTCCTTGTCTACTCCAACTTCCTAGCCAACTTCAATTGTTCCGGCCATATGACTAAGCATTCACTGACCACATGCTGGGTCTTTTAGATTTTGATATTCTGTAGGCTTGGACTTTCTCACACACTTTTGGGTTTAAACCCACTGGTAGACATTTCCATATTTATTGTTCCTCCAATATAACACTTCCCTTCATTCCATTTCTGACTAGGAATCTCTCCACTTGTCCTCACTTCTTGGTATGTGTCATGAGATGTTGATTTTCCAAGGCATTATTAATTAATTTTTATTTTATCATTTCTTTAAATAATGTCACCCTTTCTTGTTGGGGTTGATTTTTCCACTAATTTTACATTCTTCTTACACACAACTATAGAAGATCTCCCCTTAATCTTATAAGATTGTTCACGGTCTCTCCCAGGGAGATGTTGTGAGTGTGACATAGAAGTGGATTGATATACCTTTTGTTCATCTTATTGTGATTCCCCATAGGTAGTAAACCTATTTTTCCACTTACCACTTTGTCTTCCAATGTAGTATTTCTCGTTATACATCACCGGAGTCGATAATTTCCTTTTAAGTTCATTTTCGTTTCTCGCATTCTTCTTACTTCAGTGTATTGCCAAATGCCCATGATAATAACATATAAAACATATTCCATCAAATAAATACCTCATTTTATCATTTCTCAACTGAGATATTGATGCATCTTGAGTTCTTCGTCTGATATTGAGCTCTTAAGCTTCCTGACACATGCCCATAGAGTGTCCCATTCCTCCATAGTAATAGCATAAGATGAATGATTTCTTCTGTGAGGTGTTCCTTTCAGACTTTTCTAGATAATTTTTCTTATTTTCATAGTTAGTAAAATTTATATCTTCATAGTATGAAATGTATACTTGATCCTCTAAACAAACGCTCGATGTATGACCATGAATCCCTCAAAAATATAACATGATATCATTACTTCCTATAAAATCATTTTTAGGTATGTATCTAGCAGCTATAATTTTTTCTTATCTCTGGAACTCTTCACTGCTCTCTTCCTATCTTTAATAAGAGGGGGATGACTATATTCAATTCTTGACTTTCCCATAATATATGTTCTTTGATATGAGAAACTATGTTATTGATTCTCCTCAGAAATAGCATACTTTCTTTTCATTTTATCATCACCTGCCAAAGGACAATCGAATAGTAAGTGCAATGCATCCTTCAACTTCGGCTTTCTTTTTTCATTGGATTTCTCCATTTATTTCTTGACTAATTCTATATCTTCTCCAAGTTTTCTAATCTTCTTATTTCTTTATTCAAGTTGATCATTGAGTTCTCTTCTGAGATTCTTCCTGTTACTCGTCTCATCTTCCAGTTCTCATGCGAGCTTATCTACCATATCACATTTCTCATTTATTTTCAATTTTTCTTAATCAATAGAATCAAAACAGTATGAATTCTTTTGTCATAGACTTTTATTCTTCTAAACAATTTAAGACATTTGTGTAGCAATATCATCACATATATATTTTAGATTGTGAATTTCATCTAACTTCTCATTCTCTCCCTTGTCATCAGCATTTTTTTCTCTCTCTGAATATATTTTTTGCAGTTATTCAAATTTATAATCATTATTCTCCCTCAAATAAGTGGCCACTTCAGTAATCCGTTGATTTAATCCTCATATATTGTTAACCTCAATTTACATTTCTTGGATCTGGATATATTTAGATTTAATCTCTTCATCCAACTTCTGATCCAATTCCTTTGTTTCCTGGACAACTTCAATTTTCACCTTCTGTGAGTTTCTTCATCATCAGTAGTTCCAACATAACTTGGAATATAAGTTTCTTCACTCATTCCTTCTAAATAATTAAATGAGTAAGTTTTTTAACTGTATTATTTAAAAAAATCATTATTCTATTCACTACTTTATTCCTTTAGATAAATCACACTCTTTCTAAAGACACTTCCACTCTGAGTAATTTCACTAGACATTTACTTATTCTTTGAATTTATATGCTTTTCCATGGCACAAAATGGTATGATCAAACTGAAATGTTAATTTCACCAATAAACTGAACCAAGTTAGAGAAAAGAAATCTGATAAAAGAAACCTTCCTCTGATACCAATTGTTAGGACCAAAAAGGGTTGAGATACCCTGAGAGGGGGGGGGGGGTGAATCAGTGTATAGATATTATTTTCCCTAAATAATTCCTACCCCACTGGATCTTGACCACTTTGTTATAAGGGTCACTTTGTTTACACTTATGTGTTACAATTTATCTTATTCTTCCCTTATTTATCTAATTATGATGCTTTGAATGCAATTTAGGAAAGAAACCATACTAACAAAAATATTTTTTACTTGGTTCACCCTCACTGGGCTACATCCAAGGAGCATACAATGATGATGTGCCGATATACCAAATCCTCTAAATCTCACTGCCAAATTACAATGTTCAGGCTATATTACTTCTATGACTAGGATCACTGCCTATATAATGTTTAGGTTTAGCTCACTACTTCCCCAAGGGTCACTCCATATTTTTATCTTTTTGGATCATTGTTGGTAGAAAGGATAACCTTCTTCCTCTACCTTTTCTCAATGAAAATTGAAGGTATCCAATCACAATTTATAGACTGTAGGTCTCCTCATTATCTCTAATGAATGCATCCTCTTCTATATATAGCTACTCTATTGAAGTCTAGATTTCATCCACAAATGAATACCACTTTGACACTGAACACTGGTAAATACCTTTTGAAACATTTTTCACTGAGCACACTAACTTTGAAAAGTTCCCACTTTTGCAAAGCTCAAACAACCCTACACAATCCTCCAACCTCTTACAGAAGCTCACAAGTTCACATAGCTCACATGTTCCCATATATCTCTAGATAATATAACTATATATATCATATATATCACACTAGTCATTGTGATATTTCAAATCTAAACAAGCCTTTTTTATGTGCACGTCCACCACAAAGCTAAACTGGCCTTCACGGTGCACCTTCCTTTCACATAGTTGAACTGCCACTACGAATTCCCTTTTCTTTTGCGAATATCCTTCCTCCGTGAATTTCCTTCGCAATTCAAGAGCTTAAGTTTTTTTATTTGATATACATAAATTTCTAGATGGGGTTGAGGTCTATTTATATTATATTACATCGACTCGATAACATTCCATGAAAAGTCATCGTTGTGTTAGCTCAAATCACAAATCTCTTTAATTTTTTAGAAACTATGTCTATATCGTAAAGAACAATGGAAATTTTCATATCACAATTATCTTTGTAATCACGGAGCATTCCATTAATTCCTTTTTGTTGCCACCGCAATGCTCCCTCTCAATGCTCTTCACCTCTGCAGTTCACGAATCTCGTTGTAATACCAGAGCTCACCGTAAACATTCTTACAGTATTCAAAAAATAAAATTCATGAAGCCCATATTTTTGAAAATCATTATTTTTTCATATTTAGAAGAGATATTCAAGGAAATCCATTTTTTTAATGCTCACCGAACTCTAAATTTTGGGCCCCAAAAATTTATCAAACACTGGAAAATGACGCCACATTGTATATATTATTTTGTACTGCCTCCAGATCTTCCATTACATTGTAATGGTTCTTTTTCAACATGTATTTTCAATGAAATATATATAACATGACAATTCACCATGAAAACATTCTTTTTCAAAAAATACAACCAAACCATAAATGTTCCAATGTTACGTTGATGGATTTTTCTCCCAAAAAAAATAATTACTGGTACATAAAACCAATAAATAAAATTGAAAACTAACTACATATAATTACATGTAATTACTACTAATTAATCATTCAAATTTTTAATATAAAATGAAAAAAAATTAATAAAAAACAAAACACATCAAAAAAATACCTTCAAAATTGAAGCTCTTTTAAGAGGAAAATCTGAACGTGTGCTTCCATGTAAAAATTTAAACCTTAAAAGGAAGAAAACAAAAAGACGGGAGAGGAGAGGAATATAGAGCATAGGAATGTTTAGAGGCAGAATGGTAGGAGAAAAATAAAATGACCCAATATTTTTACACTTATTATTACTTTATTTTAATCATAATTATCCATGAAACACAAACCAAGGATCATTTAGTCTAGTGTATTTGAATTGTTAGGTACATAATAAAAAATCATTAAAATAAATTTTAAAACCAGATTATTTATCACTATAATGAGAACCTAACTCCATTTGAGCTTCTACAACTATACAGGATAACCTAGGGAATACATAGAAAAAATGAATGAGCTAAAAAACCCAATGAGGGAATAAACATAAAAATAAAGCATATCACATTGGTTAGAAGGCATAACCTGATGACATAAAAAGTAATAAAACATAAATAAACATATGTAATCATAGCATATATATAATGGGATTAGGTGATCATGAAAACATTAGAATGTGGAAGCAATATATAAGATGAAATAATCATGATTCATAGTTAAATGCTATGACAATATCACATGGAGAACAAAGGCCAATAATTGAATAAGTTTACTCCCAAATCACATACATGACATCTCATGAGACTAAACATTTCCCAACGAATTAGAGTGATATCTGGGTTCACTAATCATAACTTTTTCATGCATATTTTTTCCACATGAAGAATCAAAGATAAGGATTAAACAAAAGGGTTCCCATAAAAAGAAATGGGTATTGTAATCATATCATAATGTAGGGCCAAATGATATATCATAAATGTATCCATTATAGAATGGATTTAAATTATAAATGGAAATTTATAAGAGAATATTGGAAATGATATAGATAAATTATGTCCAACTGAAGTGGAAACATATAAAAAGAGGGTTTAATAGACTTTAAAAATGAGACATGTTACTGTAGTTTAATGGAAAATTTAACGATAATTGGATGAGAACAAAGACATTATTGATTGTATAAAACCAAAAATGAACCAAGATAGTTTTTAATTATGAAATAATTAATTTTATAAAAATAATTGTGGATTTAAAAAGATAATGGAGAGTTATTTAAACTGGTTAAGAAATGGGGTAGTTTACTTTAATCAGGCTCTCTTATGAGAAGAAATTTAGAAGGGAACATTTTTAAAACACGTATCTACCCATTAAATAAGGGTTAATTTATCTAGAAACATAATTTGTTAGAATTATATAATAATAATGAATAAATATATTGGTTTACCAAGAGAGAAAGCATAACTCAATGGAAAAATGGAGGGTTGGTGAAATCCCTTACCTTATGTCTAATTGTGTTGTTCATGTGAACTTATTATCCTGGAAAATAAAATTTATTTTATTAATAATTTAATTTAGGACCAATTAATCATATATTTTGTTTATTATAAAGTTATTAAGTTCATTTATGGTCATTTCTATTAGTTATAATGATTCATTTCTTTTTTCACACTGTTTGTTTCATGATTATATGATCGGTTCCCTTAAGTATAATTATGAGAGTTCATATCCAGTAGAAGGAAAAAAATAAGAAGAATGAGATGGTATTTATTTTATTCCATAATTTTAAATGGCCCCATATTTGATTTTTATTCTGATATGAGTATGATTCCCTTGATAAAATGTTAAAGATAATTGTTTATTTTATTTTAGCGGTTTATCGGTCATCATGAACTAGTTCTGTTTAATTATTTTATTTTATATTTATCTTTCAGTTACAAAACATGAAAAAGATATAATATACATATTAAAATTGGTTTTAACCATTATATTGGAATTATTACCATACTTTAAGGAGGTAATGGAAAATTAAAAATCATCTTCTATGAGGGTGGTGAATCGACATATCACATACGATGTTTTGTTTTTAAGATAAAAGATGATTATAAGAGATTTGAATATGCATATTACATTTAAAAATAACATTCCATTATATATTGGGTACTATAGTTATCAAGTAACTTTGGATAGTGGGGGAAAGGGTGATCTAGAAGAAATAATGAATTTAAAAGAGGATGACGGAGGATTTTACCTCTTGAATATCGTCTCCTTGAGAACTTCTTTATAAAACATGGGATTTGGAATTTGGTTGACGCCAAAGGATCCAAAATTTTGGAAAGAGTCTTGGGAAGTGTATTTGGTATAATTTAGAATCTCTTAGTATCTTATAAGATATGAGGATAAGGGGTGGTGATGGGTGGTATTTATAGGGGAGTAGAGGGGTGTGTTTTTTATTATTTTATTAATTTGATTAGTATTTTGGCACAATCCTGTCTATAGTGTTGATTAATTTGAATAAATACACAAAATATTTCAGTATAGTTCGAAATAATGCTTTCATGAATCATCCTTACATCATCCACGATTCAAACATCCACAATGTTCTTACATACAATAAATTATCGTTTTTCACTATTCACAAAAAAATTCAACTATTTTAGAAAAATGCCAAAAATTCATCCAAAGAATTTTTCAATTTATAGATTTAAAAAAATTCTCCAGTTTATAAAAAAAATTAAAAATATTAAAAATATAATTTTTTATTTACATCATCATTTATTCAAAAAATATAGATTTCAATATTATAACTGATTTTATGACACTTTCAAAAATTAATTAATGTATTATAAAATTTAGTATAATTATAACAATATAAAATAATTATTTATGAATATATTTTACTAAAATATATTTTTCATAATCAACTGACTAATTATAAAATTGTAAATAACCATTCATGTTTCTCAAATATACTAACACATAATTTATCATTTTTAAAATAGTTATTTACTTAATAAATGATATAAACATATCATATATTAATTTATAAGATACAAAAATTTTATTTAAAATTTCATAAATGAGATTACTATTATAACAACCATATTTCTATTCCTGCGGTAAGATTACTATTCCAACAGTTAGGTTAATATTCTGATGGTTAGATTTATAATGATCATATGGGTTTACAACTTCTTATAAATACCCCTTATTCCATTCATCTATCACTTTCTCTGAATGTTATATATAATTTCATATTTTAAATGAATATTTAATTATTAAAATTATGTTTTATTTCTATATCATTGTTCGTGAAAGAAATCATTCTATTGGATTGAACATAAATAAAATTTTCAATTCTTATTATCTAATTTTCTATTTATTATCCTATTATAATTTTTGGAATTCATATAATTATTCATTTATGAGAATAATGTTTTTATTATGTTCTCTATGTGATTTATGTGCTCTATACTACATGACATAATAATGAGAAGGAAAATTTCATTCATTGAATTCTAAGCTGTTAAATTCTTTCCCATTATTAAATTTAACCTTTATAATTTCATTTTATATACTAAGGGAAAAATAGGTGATGACACTTCTCCTTCATCGATTACAATCGTTTTCATGTCACATATTTTAATTTAAGGTTCCTTCATATTACATTGAATAAGTATGTTTTTTATTGTGTAAAACATTATCTCTAGGGTCCAAGATCATTATCGGATGGTCCTCATAAGAGAGATCATTTTCCAGTAGTACCACCACTAAATTATGTATATGTGATGTCTTTGGTATGTACTTTCTCAGAAGGGATACATAGAATACATTATTCACTTGAGTCATGGTTTGTTGAATTCCTAGTCGATAGGCCACAACACTAACATGATCATGAATCTCAAAAAATTTATGTATATAGGACATAGATTCCCTTTATTCCCAATATCATTACTCTCATAAATAGAGATATGTGCAGTAATAACTCATCATCATCATCAAAATCTATTTTTCAATGATTATTGACATATCTCTTCTATTGAATTTGGACTACCCTGGTATGTTATTGGATAATATTCACCTATTATTTTATTTCATTTACCATTTCATGTCCTAATAGCTTACATTCTCCAACATCATCCACGAATTATGGTTTTCAATATTTCTTCCATAAATGACTACATATAGATACATTTGGATTCTTGAGTGGAAACCTTTTTTGTTGGAGAACTGAAATAGAGGTAGTTGTTTGTACCATCATTATTTGAAGACCATAAAACAGGCTCTCAACATTTGTTCTGGTGACTGAATAGTCTACTTAGATTGGCCATCAGTTTGAGGATGATAATCCGTACTAATGCTCATCTCAGTTTTTAGAGCTTGTTGGAGTATTTTCTAGAACATGGATGTAAATGATTGATCTTGATCTAGTACAATAAATTACGGTACTCCATGTATCCAAATAACTTCTTTGATGTATATTTATTTATGATGGTTGGGTGATAATTCAACTAAAATTGTGATAAAGTGAGAAGACAATATAATATTATCTAAAACAATCCATATAACATTATTCCCTTGGGACGTCTTTAGATGTTCGGTGACAACATCCATAGTGATTTTTTCTCATTTCCATGTTAGTATGGGTAATGGTTCCATCATCCCTTTAGAATTTTTCCTTCCAACCTTCATTAACTAGAATACCATGCACATTGGTGTACATTTAGTGATTTCCTTATAAATATTTTTCCACTATTATTTCTCCTAGACATCTAAATATATCTTTGTTCTCCCTGGATGAATAGATATGGTTGAGCTATGTGAATCGTTAAAAATATATTTCATTTTCTCTAGATAGGATGGTATACATAGTCATTAAAAAAATCCTAAAACTCATTCCTCATGAATTTTCAACTCTAAGGATTTCTCTTTTCTTATTTCTTCTATATTTTCCTTAATTTCCACATCATTTATTTGACAATAATTTATTCTCTCCATAATGAATAGTTAAGAAATCATTTGTGAAAGGAAATATGATATACCTATCTTTATGACTCTCATGTTTATCCATTTCAATTCTAATAAGATTAGATCCTTCTTAATTCTCATAATTGATAAAGTTAATTGATCCTTTCTACTTAGATAACTAGCCACTTTATATTCTTTAAGAGGATGGTAGTGGATTGAGAATTCATAATCTTATATGAGTTAAAACCATATTCTCTAGTAAATGTTAATATAATTTGATGTGAATATATATTTTGGGCTCTTACAATCAATATATATCTCAAAATTTACCCCATACAAATAAAGCTACAAAATTCTATACATGAAGACAACAGCCGCCAACTCTACATCATGTGTGGGATAGTTTTCCTCATGAAAATTAAACTACCTTAAGTCATAGGATATAAATTTATTATTTTTCATTTGTACAGATCATAATACCTTCTTTTAATAGTTACTTTTTATTACAAAGAGTTTCCCAATCATCAGTAGTTTATGTATTAGTGTCATGATAAGAATCTTTTTCAACTTTTTAAAGCATTATTCACATTCACTTGTCAAGACAATATTGAATCCCTTAAATGTCTTCTTGGTTGGTGGGTTGGAAAATATTGGTATGTACTTCAAAAAATATATGTAAAACCCTACGACACCTGAGAAACTACAGATCTCTATCGCCGATGATGGTATAGGCTACTCCTTAGTTTCATTATTTTAGAAGGTTCCATTGATATTCCATTTCTTGTTATAACATACCTTAATAATTTTATTTTTTTCAATCTAGAACTCATATTTATTTCACTTTTTATATATTTTATCCATCTGAAAAGTATTTAGAACACAATATTAAAATACTCATCATGTTCCTCTTGGATCTTAGAGTATATCATAACATCACTGATAAAGAATACCTAAAATTTGTCAACGTATTCACTAAGGGCTCCATTAATTAAATCCATTGATATTTATAGATAATTAATGAGTATTAAAGGAAACACTCTGAACTCATAGTGTCTATACCATATTTGAAAGGTAGTTTTGGGAATATGTTCTTTCCTCACCATTAACTGGTGACATCCCGAGAAATGGTCCACCTTATAGAAATACTTGTCCCCATGCAGCTGATCAATCAATCCATCTATCCATGGTAGGGGATACTTTTTCTTTATCCTATTTTTTTCATCATGTAAGAACCTGGTTCTTGTTTTTGAGGTACGGGTTTCTTATTTTCTCCTTTCCTTAAGTGTTTTTGAGAAAATAAGGAAAATGGGGAGAAATCCTAAATTTTGGATGTACAGGCCATGTAATTTTTCACACTGTGTACTTTTGGCCCTGTGGGATGAGTACACATGGTGTGTAGCCATGTCGGCGATGAAGGGTGTAAAAACCAACTATATTCCATGTAGTGCCCCTTTACACGCCGTGTAGTCAGTCGGTAGATGAAATAGTAAGGCGATGGAAGCAACCGCCAGTTGGGAATAGTACACGCCATGTATTCAGGAATACATGTTGTGTACTCATGTCAATGGATGAACAGTTTGGCGGTGCCGCCAGATGAACAGTTAAATGAAGGAAGTACACGCCGTGTACTTTGATTTTTTCTCTTAAAATGGTTAGTATAGAACCCTGTACACAGGGAAGGCTTAGAATCATATGGGAGATCAGGAGGGGACAGATGAACCTTCAAGGATCTCCAGATCGAGCGTCGAGAATCCGTTTCCACCTCAGACGATCTCGTTGGAATCGCGCGGGTAAGCCCTCTCATCTCCTGGTGTAGTTCTTGCTAATTATTCCTCTAATAGAAGTTATTTGGTTTTAAGCGAGTTTTCTTTCACCTTAGATCTACATCATTCTGGGACGATTCATGGAATGTCGTTCGAGTATACTGATCAGGGGTGTTTAAGGTAGGTGGCTTGGTGTTTAATTTCCAACTGTTGTGCGTTTGTGTGTATTGTTGTGCTACGAACCCATGTTGGGGTGTCGTGTGGCTGAGGTCATAGTTATTTAAATACCTAGAATTGTATAGGTATTTAAATGTGATATTAAAATGTTGTTTGGGATCGCTGCTTGGATCTAGGACCACCCCAGGGGTGTGTTCCTCTATTTAGCCGTTTGGCTAGGATACCTGAGGGTATGCCTTGTTTAAATTATTAATTACTTTTACCTTGAGGGGAATTGTATGTGAATTGCTTATTTACATGTTGGGCATGTCCTAGTTACTTGTGCCTGAGGGCAGTGTTCTTTTTAGCCTGAGGGCATTATTGTTTATCCTAAGGGAAAGGTACTACTTAGCCTTAGGGAAACATTCTATTTCGCCTAAGGAAAACTTTTCATATTCCTGAGGGCAGTGACTTCTGTACCTGAGGGCGACACTTCATATGCCTGAGGGAAATGTCTGTTACACCTAAGGGCAATTACCTGTAGGTTGGATTTTTATTACCTGAGGGTAAGGGTTTGCGTGTCTGAGGACACTTACTGTTACATAGAAATTCACTGTGGTGGTTTCTTTATAATGAATGATTAAATGAATAATAAAAGGGAAATGTAACTGTTAAAGTTAGTTACTTTTGAGTACTACTTAGTTATTTCATTTTACTACTTCACACTGTTGTTTCATGCTTTCACACAGTTGGGCATGGGCCATTGGTGGGTGCATACTAGGATTTATTTCTCACACCCTATTTGGGTCATGCTTTTCAGCCCAAAAAGATTACATTTTTTTAGGTGTAGATAAGGTCAGGGGTCCCTATATAGGTACTTGATTGCTGCTGAGGAGTAGGAGGGCATGGGACCGAGCCTAGGCTCGCGATGCCGCTGGCTGTTCTATTTTTCTTTTCTATACGTGTAATTTAGTTGTAATGTATTTTATTTCGGTTTAACATGTTCTGGATATTTTGTAGAATAGTGA
Source organism: Viscum album (assembly GCA_963277665.1). Taxonomy (NCBI): domain Eukaryota; kingdom Viridiplantae; phylum Streptophyta; class Magnoliopsida; order Santalales; family Viscaceae; genus Viscum; species Viscum album. Next base: position 1,552,216,979 of record OY728129.1, read on the forward strand.
CATACTGCATCTTCATATATATATGACTGCAGGTTTCCCTTTTGTTATCAGTTTTCCATTTCAGTTATATATATTGTTACTTCTTCCGCTGTTTTTTTATGTTTAAATTATATTACGCTGCGCTCCACTTTGACAAATGAGGGCATAGTTTCCCCACTATCATACCTGGGCCCTCACTGCTAGTCGGCAGCCTCTGGCGTTTGGGGAAATGCACTTTAGGTCATGTGGTGAACCGGGTTCAGGGCACCCGTTGAGTGGCACCCGGAACTGGGACGTTGCAAAGTGGTATCAAAGGGGTTCTTTTCTTTGACTTAAAATTTGGATCCTTAGTCACAGATAGAACGAAACGGTAGTTGGAAATAAGCTATGCTCGGGTGTAGCTAACCCGTGTACAGGGAAAATCCAGTCTACCTCGTATTTTTGCAATTTTTATTGATTTTTCAATTTACAGTTGATTTTATTTCATCGTTGGGTGACGCACTTGTGATTGTGCGGTTTATAATTTATTAAGGGGTTCTATTTAGTTGCAACCCAATGAGATGAGGGTATGCCATCTCATGCATCATTTAGGCACAAGCTAGAAATCACATGCCCTGCATAGTTCCATGCCATGTAGGTGCATTAGAAATTACATGTTGTTGTGATAGTTATTGTTCTAGAGAAGCATGCTATTGTGATAGCTGCTTGATAAAGACCTGCTATGTGATAGGGTATTTTTGTATGAGCCGGTTTATAAAATGGACTTCAAACATTGGTTTTTGGGGAGTATGGGCCCCCATTTACCAGAATTTGGTGGATCATTGACTATTTATTTTGTTATAACAGAGATAATATGTCAATCTTCGATTCGTGGTGAGTATGGACCCTCACGAATCAGAATTTGACACTTAGGTGTTGTTTTTTCGGTATCTTCTGGGTTCCGGGGGAGTTTTTGAGGTATACTATCTGGAAAACCCAGTATACACGCCATGTGGTATCATAAACACGCCATGTATGTTCTTCTGTTCGGGGAGAAAAGAAAACTTTTTTATTACACGCCGTGTACCCTGAGTACACGCTGTGTAGTCTCTTCCCATGTCACAAACCGTGTGGGCGGCGACATGGGGAAGGGAAGAGCTTGGGGTGAACACACCATGTACCATATGTACATGCCGTGTAGTTTTGACCCGAAGTCCTCCCATGTAACTAACAACACGGACGGAGGGGGCCTTAAGACATACACATCACATCCATAGTGGAACACGCCCTGTAGTCTGACCTGGGATCCAGTCGTGTAACTAACATCACGGGTTGGTGTTATCTCTTTGTGTACATGTCGTGTGTATATAGGAAACTCCATGTAGTGTGAGTCATGTGTCTGGTCGTATAACTAACAACATGTGTCGGAGAAGCTCGTCTAGTACACATCGTGTACCTATGGGACATGCCGTGTAGTCTTGTTCGAGGAAAGACCGTGTGGTTTTATCCGTGTGGCTGGGAAATTGATGTGGTTTACACGCCGTGTTCGGGTGTCACACGCCATGTAGTATCAAGCCGAGTAGTCAACTGTGTCAAAAATGACACGGGCAGTTGGAAAATTACACCATACATGTTGTGTAGATTATATATATGTCGTGTAGTTTTTGTTGAATGAGAGTCGTGTGGCTTAGTCGTGTGGAAGGACTCGGGCAGGGTAAGGAAAGTAAAGTACACGCCATGTAGTCTTGTTTTGAAAATTTTGAATGCATTCATCCTCCTGTTACCTTTTGGGTTTCTTCGTTTTCGGTCTTTGATAGTCTTGTTCTACAGTGTGCATTTGACCTTGTAGTGTCATTCTACCGAGACGACCGTACGTTGTTCGCCTGGAGAGCATCGACGACTATACTCCTGAAATGGTGGTCCATGGGCTACCATTTGATCCTCTAATAGAGCTAGATGCGGCGCCAGCCGTTATACTGGACACAGGCATGGATGCGCAGTTCTGTGAAGGCTTTATGTGGTCCATGCAGACCTTTTAAGGAGCACCGCCGGCTGCCACATCTATGTCTGAGCTGACTTGTATATTCCATCTACAGCATCCGCCTACGTTTTCAGAGGATGGCGGACCACAGGCTATAGAGTCTTGGATAGGATCTATGCAGACTATTTTCGAGCATCTTGATATTCCTCCAGGGTGGAGGGTCAAGCTCGCAACTTACATGTCATGTGATTCCTCCAAGAGGTGGTGGGATGTTTCCACCCAGACAGGGCATCATAGAGACATGGCGTGGGAAGATTTTAAGGCAGTATTCTATGAATTCTTCTTTCCAGAGATGCTGAGGGCAGATAGAGCTCGATATTTCATGAATCTACAGCAGGGCGCTATGTCGGTGATGGATTATTCTGCTCGCTTTACCAAGCTTTAGCTTTTTCACTTGTTCTGGTGGGTGATAAGACATTGAGGGCCAGGCGCTTTGAGGATGGTCTCTGATATGACATCTGAGCACTGGTGAATGTTTTCAGGTTGCCTTCAGTACATGCTGTTGTGAACCAGGCACTGATTACATAGAGGAACCTAAGGGAAGCTAGTGGTGTGGGCCAGGGCGGTTCAGCACCAGTTTTTGGTACTATTTATACTTGTAAGAGGAAGAGACAGACGTAATTCTCTCACGGTGGCAGTACCAGCCAAAATAATGCTTCAGGTGGCCAGTTCATGTGCTACCAGTGTGGTAGAGAGGGGCATAAGAGGCCACATTGTCCATGAGACCCAGTGGAGTTCCATGCTTGCGGAAGGATGGGTCATCTGTAGCGCTTTTGCAAGGTGTTTCCACCAGTGGCTAGTGAGACGGGTTCTGTGCAGACTCTGCGTGCGGGAGCAGGACCACTGGCTTCTTACCAGTCAAGGAACTGGAATACATCAGGGAGTGCAGGAAGAGATAGTGGTTGTGGCTATGGTAGCCAGACACTAGGATCTCAGAGGCAGTAGGGTGGGACAGCTCAGGGTAGCCAGGCTGTGTCGTAGGGTCACGGAACTGGGTAGGCATATGCAGTGTAAAAAACCCAGTAGTTGCAGGATCTCGGTCCTTCTACTATCATAGGTACTATTCTAGTAGCTTTTGTCTTATCTTCAGTACTTTTTGATACGGGTGCTACACATAGTTTTATATCTGTGCCCGTTGTGGAGAGCCTTGGGCTCTGTGTTTCTTCTTCTTCTGCTGTTATGATGCTAGAAAATCCGTTGGGAACTAGAATGGTTAGTGTGCGTCAGTGCAAGGAGTGCCCCCTTGATGTTGGTGGGTGTCACTTTCTATGGGACCTCTATGTCTTAGAGATGACGAGCTATTATGTCATTCTCAAGATGGACTGGTTGGTTCCCTTCCGAGCCTTTGTAGACTGCTATCATCATAGGGTGTGTTTCACGTCACCAGAGGGTGGAGAGTTTCTATACAAGGGATAGTGGGATCTTTAGCCGAGTCGAGCTGGACTAGAGCATCATGGGCAAGGTGGAGTCACAGCCTAGATTGTGAGTTTATATCTAGATGATCAGGGGATTTGTCAGAAGGATTTCCCTCTAATGGTTGATCGTTTCAGGGATGTCTTCCCAGACAATTTTTCAGGTCTACCTCCAGAGCGAGAGGTGGATTTCTCTATTGAGCTTGTTCTAGGAGTAGTACCGGTGTCCATTCCTCCTTATAGGAGGGCCACACATGAGTTGCAGGAGCTCAAGAGGAAATTAGATGAGTTACAGGAAAAGGGTTTCATCTAACCCAGTACTTCTCATTGGGGTTCTCCGGTCCTTTTTGCGAAGAAGGCGGACAGTACCCTCAGACTTTGTGTGGATTATCATAAGTTGAACCATTTTATGGTTAAAAACTGATATCCCTTTCCAAGGATTGATGATCGTTTTGATCAACTTTGTAGAGCATGAGTGTTCTCGAATATTGACTTGAGATCAGGATATCATCAACTGCACGTGAGACCATCGCATATACCACTTACCGCCTTTCGGAGCAGATATAGTATGTGTGAGTACTTGGTTATGCCGTTCGGACTCACGAACGCGTCAGTAGTTTTCATGGCTCTAATGAATCATGTGTTCCATCCTTATCTGGATTCTACTGTGGTAGTATTCAGGGAAGACATCTTGGTGTACTCTCACACACGAAATGACCATGACACCCATCTTGAGATCATATTGAGTACACTGAGAGAGCATCGGCTATATGATAAGCTCTCAAAGTGCCACTTTTGGGTGGACTAGATTCACTTCTCGGGTCATATCATCTTTGAGGCAGGAGTTGCAGTAGACCCAGAGAAGGTGAGAGCGGTAGTTTCCTGGGAGCAGCCTAAGAACGTGTTTGACATATGAAGTTTCTTAGGTCTGACTGGTTACTACAGCCGCTTCATATAGGACTTCTCCGACTTAAGAGCACTATTGATGGGTCTGACTAAGAAGGGTGTGAAGTTCGTTTGGTCGGAAGCTTTCGAGACAGCCTTTCAGGACCTGAAAGGAAGGTTGACATCAGCACCAATCTTGATACTCCCAGAGCAGGGGAAGATCTATACACTTTACTGTGATGCATTAGGTATTGGGCTGGGAGCAGTGTTGTTGTAGGGCCATTGAGTTGTTGTGTTTGGTTCTCGGCAGTTGAGGCCACATGAGAGGAATTACCTGACACATTATCTCGAGTTGGCTGCAGTTGTGCATGTGTTGTGCTATTAGATACATTATCTATTGGGATAAAGTTTTTTGGTTTTCACTGACAAAAAAAGTCTCAAGTATATCATTACTCAGCATGACTTGAATCTGAGGAAATGAAGGTGGGTCGAATACCTTCAGTCCTTCGATTTTGAGCTTGCCTACACACCCGGTAAAGGTAATGTTTTAGCTGATGCACTGAGCAGGAAGACTCAGATACAAGCTGTGGAGGAGGCCAGTGGCGAGTGGAAGCTCATGGCTTTGTTCTCTGCGATGCATTTGGAGGTTCACGACAGTCAGGGGAAGACCTATCTTTCATCTTTAGTTGTTACTTCTACCCTTCTGGATAAAGTGAGGATGAGACATCTATCTCATCCAGAAGGCCTAGTTCTACAGGAGTTGGTGGCAAGTGAGGACCCTCCTCCTGGTTGGATGATAGGCAATGATGAGATTCTGCGTTTTCATGGATGAGTATGGGTTCTAGGGGATATATGTGGGGAGATGATGTGGGAGTTTCATGCTTTAGCTTGGATAGTTCATCTTGGGGTTACCAAGATGTACCAAGACTTGAGACGTCAGTACTGGTGGCCGGGTATGAAGAGATATGTAGCTGGTTTTGTTACGAGGTGTTCCACCTGTCAGTAGGTGAAGGCAGAGCATCAGAGACCAGCTGGGTTGTTATAGCAGTTACCCATCCCGGAGTGGAAATAGGATGATTTCGTGATGGACTTCGTTACTGGGTTTCCAAGGTCACCTAGAGTCAATGATGTCGTGTGGGTTGTTGTGGACAGACTCATGAAGGTAGCTCACTTTTTGACGATCAAGGAGACCTTCGGAGTGGACGTGATTAGGAAGTTTCATATCCGAGAGATCATACATCTACATGGGGTCCCTCGTTCTATTGTTTCAAATAGGGACTCCTGTTTTACGTCTTGTTTCTGGCAGAGTTTTCAAAGGGAACTGTGTACACAGGTGCTTCTGAGTACAGCTTACCACCCTCAAACTGATGGCCAGTCAGAGTGTACGATACAAGTGCTTGAGGACATGCTAATTGCATGCATCCTAGACGTTGGGGGCTCTTGGGAGAAGCATATACCCCTAGTCAATTTTTCCTATAATAACAGTTTCATTCAACTATTGAGATGGCACCATACGAGGCTTCATATGGTAGGTCATGCCGATCACCTTTGTGTTGGGTAGAGGCCGGTGAGGCAGCTTTACTGGGACCACGTCTCGTGTAGGAGACTACTGAGCAGGTCTAGTTGATTCAGAAGTAGATGGCTACCGCACTGTCTCGTTAGAAGTCTTATGTTGATCACTGCAGACGATCTTCGGAGTTCGTGGTCAGGGATTAGGTTTGCTTGCGTGTTTCGTTGAGGTTGGGACATAGGCGGATCAGGAGATAGGGTAAACTTTCACCGAGGTATTTGGGGCCATTCTAGACTCTAGAGAGATTCATGCCGGTTGCCTATCGATTTCAGTTACCTTAGAGGTACTAAGCCATGCACGACGTCTTCTATGTATCTTAGTTGCGCTGCTATCATTCAGACCTGTCTCACGTCTTTCAGCCCGAGGAGGTTGAGCTCTAGATAGATGTTTCCTTTAAGGAGCATCTGATTCTTATCGTTGATAGGAGCACGAAGGTTCTCTGAGGCCGGTCAGTTTCTCTCGTATGGGTGCTATGGCAGCATGGCCGAGTGTAGGATGAAACCTGGGAGCGGGAGACCGATGTACGTGCTAAGTGGCCAGAGCTGTTCTGAGATTTTTCTTCACCACCCTTGGAAGGGAAATTCGAGGATGAATTTCGTTAAGGGGGGAATTTTGTAAGAACTTGGTTCTTGTTTTTGAGGTACTATTTTTTTCGTTTCTCCTTTCCTTAAGTGTTTTTGATAAAATAAGGAAAATGGGGAGAAATCCTAAATTTTGGAAGTACACGCCGTGTAATTTTGGCTGTGTGGGATGAGTACATAGGGCCTGTAGCCATGTCGGCTGTGAAGGGTGTACAAACCGACTAAACATCGTGTAGTAGTCCTTTACACGCCTTGTAGTTAGTCGGCAGACGAAATAGAACGGCGATGGAAGCAGCTGCCAGCTGGGCGATAGTACACGTCGTGTAGTCGGGAATACACGTCGTGTACTCATGTCGACGGATGAACAATTTGGCAGTGCTGCCAGATGAAAAGTTAAATAAAGTACACACCATGTACTCAAAAGTACATGCCGTGTACTTTGTTTTTTTCACTTAAAATGGGCAGTAGCCAACCCTGTTCACAAGGAAGGCTTAGAATCAGATGGGAGCTTGGGAGGGGATGGTCGAACCTTCAAGGTTCTCCAGATCTAGCGTCGGGAATCCGTTTCCGCCTCGGATGATCTTATTGGAACCACACGGGTAAGCCCTCTCATATCCTGGAATATTTCTTGCCAATTCTTCCTCTAATAGAATTTATTTGGGTTTAAGCGAGTTTTCTTTCACCTCAGATCTACCTCATTTTGGGACGATTTGTGGAATATCGTTTGAGTATACTGATCAGGGGCGTTTAAGGTAGGTGTCTTGGTGTTTAATTTCCAACTGTTGTGCGTTTGTGTGTATTGTTGTGCTACGAACCCATGTTGGGGTGTCGTGTGGCTAAGTCTGTAGCTATTTAAATACCTTGATTTTTATAGGTAATTAAATGTGATATTAAAATTCTGTTTGGGATCACTGCTTGGATAGAGGACCACCCCTGGGGTGCATTCCTCTGTTTAGCTATTTGGCCAGGATACCCAAGGGTATGCCTTGTTTAAATTATGAAATACTTTTTCCTTGAGAGGAATTGTAAGTGAATTTCTTATTTACATGTTGGGCATGGCCCGGTTACTTGTGCCTGAGGGCATTGTTCTTTTTAGCCTGAGGGAATTTTTGTTTAGCCTAAGGGAAAGGTACTTCTTAGCCTGAGAGAAACATTCAATTTCCCCTGAGGGAAACTTTTTTTATGCCTAAGGGCAGTGACTAATGTGCCTGAGGGCAACAATTCATACGCCAAAGGGAAATTTTTGTTGTGCCTGAGGGAAATTACCTGCCGGTTGGATTCTGATTACCTGAGGGTAAGGTTTTCCGTGTCTGAGGACATTGACTGTTATATAGAAATTCATTGTGGTGGTTTCTTTATAATGAATGATTAAATGAATAATAAAATGGCAATGTAACTGGTAAAGTTAGTTACTTTTGAGTACTGCTTAGTTATTGCATTTTACTACTACACATTGTTGTTGCATGATTTCACACAGTTGGGCACGGGCCTTTGGTGGGTGCCTACTGGGTTTTATTTCTCACACCCTATTTGGGTCATGATTTTCGGACCAAACAGAATACATTTCTACAGGTATAGATAAGGTCAAGGGTCCCTATTTAGTTTCTTGATTGTTGCTGCGGAGTAGGAGGGAATAGGACCGAGCCTAGGCTCGTGATGCCGATGGCTGTTCTGTTTTTCTTTTGTATACTTGTACTTTAGTTGTAATGTATTGTATTACGGTGTAACATGTTCTGGCTATTTTATAAAATAGTGACATGCTGAATCTTTATATATATATATGACTGTTGGTTTCCCTTTTGTTATCAGTTATCCATTTTAGTTATATATACTGTTACTGCTTCCGCTGTTGTTATGTGTTTATATTATATTCCGCTGTGTTACACTTTGAAAAATGATGGCATAGTTTCTCCACTATCAGACCGGGGGCCTCGCTACTAGTCGATAGCCTCTGGCGTTTAGGGAAATTCACTTGAGGTCATGTGGAGAATTGGGTTCGGGGCACCCGTTGAGTGGCATCCGGAACCGGGACGTTACACATCTTATGTTAACAAATGAATACATGAATTGTTCCATACTTATTCACGATGAAGAGGATTGGGGAACCCCATCGTGAAGAAATATGGAATATAAAACCCTTTAATGTATGTTGTTATATTTACTTCTTTTGTTCCTCCAACTCAATGGTGTCCTTATTATAAGGAGTATATGATATAAATAGATATTTAGGATTAAGATTAATTGAGAACTCAATATCTCAGTGAAGAGGAAGACAAAGAAATTCATTTGGTAGCACATCAATTTTATTACCTCACAATGGGCATGTCTTCATGAATGATTCTCTCTTTCATATCAATAATTTAGGTAAGATAGGATTTCTCATAAGTCAATAATATATACATTAATTATGATTTCAATGAATCATATTCATCATATTCTATACATTGTTAATGAATTAGAGGATGCCTCGTGATGTGATGATTAATATCCATTTCTCAACAGTTGTTGTTGGATTTATATAAAGATATACAATCAATGTTCAATATATAATAAAAATATACTAAACGAAGTAAGATGAGATTTATTGGGAGATAATGTCCACAATACTTAATCGGGGAGGAGTTATACACATTGGATATAATAATTTCCCCATTCACTATTCTCACTAATAACTCAGACATTATATTTTTGAGGTGGTGATTAAATTGTTTTACTAATCATGCAATATATGAAAGAATGCACAATACCATAATCAAATGGTATATTTTATATTCTTGAATGAATTACTAGTTTACAACTCACCACATCATTTTTGGGCTCCCACTTATTAGTAGTGATATAATATGACCTTTCTTTCTTCCTTGGAGGTTGTTATTATTTATTGCCTCTAAAAACCTTGGCCTAGAGAATTTACAAGGAAAATACACATGTTCTTTAAAGATGAAACATTGAACTATAAGCTGAGTATTAATATAAAAATTAAATTATTTTTTATCATTAGTGGTCTCCTTCAAATCCATTCAATAATAATTATACTTATTCCCCTCTGTTTCACATTTTAATCATCTCATGTTTCACCATAGATAATTTCCGGGATGCTTCTTCCAATATTTTTGACATGTGGTGTGTTGTGTATTTTCCATCATGGGATTTATCTATTAATCCACCCATATTGAAATCTATTTATAGATTCTACCTTCAATACCATGATACCACTAAGAGTTACCAATCTCGATCACAAAATTTAGGTCACATTGGAAAATATCCTCATATATGTCACAGTCTAGAATCGGCAAGGATTTTTGTAGACACAACTTAAAACATTAAAGAAGTGATCCATAATTAATTAAGTGTTCATGGAAAACAGATATCCATATCATAAAATCCTTTTATAGTTTTCCTCACACACCCCAATGTACTCATCTTATTTCTTCTTCATTTAGAGAAATCCCTCTCTATCTTAATATAGTGACTTTAAATAAAATATTCTTTGAAAAATATTTTCTTCAAATCAACCAAATACATGGAACCAATTTATTATCTAGTCATAAATTTTTTACTAGTTCCCATAACTAATCAGATTCCCAATCAATATGATAGACCCCCTAAGATGACATTATCTTCTTCTTATAATTGGAGGACATAGAATATATTCTCAATGGATTTAATCCATCTTTTCATGAAAAGGGGATTAGAAGATACACAAAAGATAAGAGGACATTGTCACAAAAAATTTCAACTAGAAAGTTATATTTATTAGGATGAGTAGGGAGTTCCAAATTATTCATGCTATTATTCATAACTTGATCCAGTTGTGTTAGTACTTTCATGAAGTTTTTTTCTCTCACTCCCATCAGATTGTGAGTTTCATTAGAGTAAACATCACATTTCCAATTTCATTGCATATTGGCATGGGTTCTTCTATATCTCGACCTTAAATAAGAAAAATTAAATACAATTATGTTTTCTTGAGTACTTTAGTTAATAATCATATGAAAAGGAAACATTGAACATAAAAGGACAAACTTTTAATTGAAAATTATATCCCATCTTGTGATTCCCTTTGCCTCAATCTAGGTTATTTAGGTTATTTAATTATCTCTAGTTTTGTCCCTAATGTTTTAAAGTCCTAATACCCAAAAATAAAGAGACCATTCTCTGATATGAAATATAACAAACCTTTCCTTTTATAAATCTTGTTACATTATTTTAAGTATAATTATCAATGAAATAAAAAAAAGGATCATAGTGTCTAGTGTCTTTGTAAGATAAGGAAAATAATTATAAAAAATGAAATTAAAATTAAACATAATTTTACTTATCTATATAATGAGATCCTTACTCCCTTTAATCTCATATAATTATATAGGGTAACCTGGGGAAAACATAGATAAAGGGGATTAGCTAAAAATACTAGTAAGGGAATAATCTTAGAAATAACTCAATGAACATGTGTTAGAAGGCATAACATGATTCCAAAAAAATCCATGAAACATTAATAAGAATATAAAAGAATAATATATAGATCATTGGATCATGTGATCATGGAAACATTGGAATGTGTCAGAAACATATAATATGACATAAAAAGAAGTCAAAGATAAGTTCTAAGACTATATCACATGGTGGAAAATGTCTCATAATGGGTTAGGTTTACTCCCTATCTCATACATAAAATGTCATGAGACTAATAATTACTGAATTCATTAGAGCACTATCTGGGAGAACCCATCATAATAAGTTCATGAATAATTATTCCATATGAAGAGTCAAACATAAGGGTTACCCATAGAATGAAATTGGTAACGTAATCATGTCATAATGCATAAACAAAGGTTGTTTCATAATGGTATACATAAAATAATTGATTTATATCAAAAATAGACATTAATAAGATAAAAACGATATATATAATGATAATTTATGTTCAAATGAAAGGAAAAATTTAAGAATACTATTTAGTAATCTTAATAAATGAGACACTTTAGTGCGGTTTAATGAAATTATTAAAGACTCTTTAAAGAGAACAAAGTCATAATTGTTTTATAAAACTGGAAATAAACTAAGATAGTTTTCATGATGCAATAACTGATTTTAGAAAAATATTTTTTTCTTTAAATAGATTACATATTGTACTTGAAAACGGGAGAGAAATGGAGAAGTTCTCTTTTATTTGGGTTTTTTATCAGAGGTAATTAAGATGGGATCCTTTTTAAAACATATATTAACACAACAATAAAGGTTGAATGGGTTTTTATACATAAGATTGGAATATATAAACAGAATTTAGAAGAAATATATTCTCTGAATAGAGAAATATATTGGTCAAAATAGTGAAAAAGCGTAACTTGAAGGAAATATGGAGGTTCAGAGAGATCCCTTACCTTTTGTATGAATGTGTTCTACACATGAACCTAAAATCATGAATAATCAAATAATACTTATTAATAATTTATTTTAAAACCTATAAAATATATATTCTATTTATTATAATTTTATTAAGTTCATTTATGGTTATTTTTATTATGTATAATTTTTAATTTCATTATTTTAGGAGTGTTTGTTTCATGGTTTTAGGATATGTTCCCTTTAGTAAAATTGTGGGAGTTATTACCAAATGAAATAAAACCTAAATTAGAGGAATGATAGGGTATTAATATAATTATTTCTTTTTAAATGGTCCCATATATTATTTACTCTGATATGAAGATGATTTATTTGATTAAATGTTAATGATAAACGTGTAGTTTATTTTTACGGTCTTTCAATCATCACAAACTAGTATTATTTTTTTATATAATATTATGTATATATATTAGTTCCATGACATGAAACATGATATAATACAAATTTGACAATCTAGTTCAACCATTATAATGGTTTTATTAACATGATTCAAGGTGGTAATGGAAAATGAAAAACTCTCATCCATGAAGGCAGTTGATCGATATATCGCGGATGATGTATTTATTTCTATGATAAAATGAGAAGATAAGAAATTATATGATTGATATTGAATTAACATAATTAAATTATATTATATGTATTATACCAGAGTTTTCATCTCACTTTGGATAGTGGAGAAAGGATTATCTATAAGGATGACAGAATTTAATATAGGAAGGTGGATGGTTTTACCTCTTTGATATCATCTCTTTGAGAACCTCCTTAAGGAACTTGGGTTTAGAATTTTGTTCAGACAGAAATCTCCTAGAAATGGGTAAGAGTATTGGGAATGGAATTAGGCATTATTTAGAAAATCTTAAAGGAATATTTGGTGTGAGGAGAAGGGGTGGTATTTATAGGGCAGGAGAGGAGTGTTTTTTATTATTTGAATAATTTCTTTATTATTTTGGGTCAAGTTATCAATATTGTTGATTTATATGATTAAATATATTAAATGGTTCTAGATATTTTTATGCAATGGGTTATTACAACTTCCATAAATCTACCACGACTCGAAAAATCATTTACTTATTAAATTCCATAAATTATTATATTTCACTATTCAAAAAAAGTGAACTATTTTAGAAAAGTCCCAAAAAATTCAACTTAATAATTTTATGGGTAGATTTGAAAAATGAACTCAATTTTATGAAAATAATTTTCTTAATTTTAGGAATTTAATTTTTAATTTAAATATTCATTTATTCAAAGATTACACATTTTATTATTGCATTTTATTTTAAGAATATTTTAGAAATTAATTAATGTCTCATAATATAATATAAAAATAATAATACAAAATAATATCAATTTATTATTATATATTTTGAAAATAAATCTTTATTTAAATTGTAATTAAGAAAATTTAAATAAAACTTTATGCGTTACAAAAAATCTATTACATAATTTATCATTTTTAAAGAATTTATTTACTGATTCCATGATATATATATATATCACATTTTAATTTATAAGATACAAGAATTTTATTTATACATTCATATGTGAGATTATTATTCTAACATATAGATTACAATTCCTAATGGTCAAATTACCATTCTAGTGACAATGTTACTTTTCTATTGGTCAGATTTCTAAAATTCATAAGGGTTTACAACTTACTATAAATACCTCCTATTCAATTCATTATTCAATAATATTTTATCCAAATTTTATATATACATTCTTCTTTTAAATGAAAATTTTATAACTAATATTATATTTAATTTCTACATCTTTATTCATGTTGTGGTCATTCTATTGGATAGAGAAAATCAAAATATTTATATTCTTATTATCTTATATGTATTTGTTTTACCACAATAATATTTTCAATTCTTATCATTATTCATTTATGAGAATAATTTTTTATTGGATTCTCTATGTGATGTATTATCATTATGCTATATGAAATAATTTTGAGAATGAACTTTTATTTGATATAATGTGAGTACATTACAAAAAAAAAGTTACGGAGAATATATATAGGTTATACTAGTAACGATTAGACTATTTTTGATGAGATTACCATTGAAAATAGTATTATTTAAGATTAGTTAATCATAAATAATACCCACTATAAATAATAATTCCATTAATAAAAAATTCATGCAATGTATCCCATTTCAAATACTATTTCATCGATAAATTATTTATGATTTGTTATAAATTCTCATCACAAATATCTATTATTATGACTAGTATTTACGATGGGAGAAAATATCCATCACAAATAATTCCATTGGTTGTTTTTCATCCATTTGTGCTAACACTATTTGTGATGGTAAGTCTTTCTCATCACAACTAATTGTTTATTTAGGGTTACCTGTGAAGGGAAATTAATATCATGGAAAATAGACCCACCATAAAGACTTTTTGGGATGGGCGATGAGTCTATCACAAAAACCCTGTCGGAAAAACATGTTCTTCCAATGGTGGTCAGTTTTTATATCATACATAATTTTAATTATATCATTTTGTTTTTCTTATTGTAGGTGGTATTTATTATGAGGTAAAATCATCCCACATCATCTTTTAGTTCCCTTAAAATTTATTTCAACCATTCGGTGTGTGGGGGTTTTCACCAATGATTAGTGGAAGTCCATTACTTCCCAAGATTGTTGGTCAATTTGGGGTGTCTCAAATTTTATATTATTGGTTAGTCCGGCAGTTGTAATTTTTATGTCTAAATATAGGACTTTTTAGGACTTCAAATTCATGTAGAGAATGTTATAGTTAACCTAGTTATATTTAACATTATGATTTTAGTGTGGTTTGGGTAAATAAATATGTTCTTATTTACTTTTATTGGTGTATTTACCTCACTATCATGAGTTAGCAAATGAGGGTCCATTATCATATATTATTTTCATATATACCACTAAGAATTCATTTTTATATGATATATTATGATCTTTCTTGTTGTGATTTATTATACGGCCAATTCTTTATAACAGCATCTATTTTTATGATTTTTTTAAAAATAAATAAAATTGTATTGACTGATTGAATTTCACACTACATAAAGATAACATTTTTTTTCATAACACCATGTTAACTTTAAATACATGTAATGGTGGCTTAGTTTGCGTTACACACAGAACTGAGTTCTAACATAACCATGATATATTATTAATATAATTATATAATTTCCACCATTATAACAAAGATATTAAACATAGTTATATTAATTGTAATAACCGATTTTAGAATATTATTTATAATGGTTATATATAATGGAAACCAACTGATATAAAAAATATATATATTTTTAGTGAAGTATTTATATGTTTTGAAATTACTATTTCCTCAAAAAAATTAATTTATTTTTGTGAGAATTATAAAATTTAATTTCCCACAATTTTATAAAATTTATTTTATAAATTATACTTCATTTTATAATTAAAAGTTTAAAAATTATCTTAGGTTTATTTGTTTTTGATTTTTATGAAATATTCCATTTTTTATATAGAGTGAAAAATACTGAATTCTAATTGGAAAATGTATTTTCATTTAATCTATTTACAAATATTAGTCATATTTTAATTTTTAATTAAATTTTAATTAGTTCAATTATACATATATTAATCAAATTTAGGTCATTGTAATCAATTTTATGTTGAAATGTTATTAAAAAAACATTCTTGTCTTTTGATCTTTTTCACTTTAAAAACCTTCCATCTCAACAAATCTATGGGGTAATTTTTTATAACTAATTTTTACCAATAATATGAAATAAATTTGGGAAAAATATATTCCATATTTTTAATCATCATAATTTATAATTTCTAATAAATTCAACTTAATGAATCATGAATGCAGTAAAAATTAATTATTGTGGTTAAGAAAAAAAATAGTTTATAAGCGGTTAAACTAAAAAGTTAATGGTAAAATTTGCCAATAACCATGTTAAAATAAAAATTTTAAAAATATTTCTACCATATTATGTGTAATATTCTAATTATATCCATTTTTAACCTTTTTATATTTAAAAAAAATGGTATTGCTCATTTGTATTAAAAAACATACCAAGTTTGTCCTCTCTCCCACTTATAAAAGGGAATACCATATCCTCTCTTATTAATAACATCAAAACTCTTTATTTCATCCAATACCTACCAAAATAACTTCCCAAATTCGCTAATTTCATCCTATAAGTATCATTATAGTAATAAATCCAATATAAGAATGCTTTAGTGAAAACCTAAGGATGATACCCGAAGAAGAGTTAATTTCCACCAACGAGAATCTTTATTTTATTTATCTATCCACCTCCAAAAAGTCTTATTATACCATGATCATATAATAACCTTAGTGTATACCATGTACTGATATGTTTCTATTTTATATTCAATACCTAAACCCACACACTCTTCCTTCAAATGGGTTATGAAATCATCATTTGTGTGCACAATGGATTACCACCTCGTGAACTGACATCGTTCATTTTTCAATTACCACCTTTCAAGGATGTTTATAATGTTGTATTTATTATTTATATATTATATATATTATTTTTATTATATTATTTTTATTATATAATTTTTTTATTACACATACCTACATGATTTCCATTTTTTGGGAATATGATAACGTCATTCATGTGTATAGTGGAGTACTTTCTTGTGTAGCAATGCAATTCCTTCATGATTTATACAGAATGTATTAAGTATGTGTTTACAAAATTTTTTTTGATATATATGAAATAAAAAGTATTCTATAATGATAATATATTTCTCTTACTTTTAAATCATTCAATCTGACACGAAAATTACACAACAGCGTCAATGTATATATACTAGCTATTATACCCATTAACGATATATTCCATTTCCTATCACTAAATTTTATTGTTCACTATCAAAACATATATATTGAATATATATAGTATTTATATCATGGTAAAAATTCTGGATATTATGTAATAATTATTAAATTAAGATGGCCAATTATAAAAAAATCAAAACATATATAAAAATCAACGTGGTTATTAACTGAAACATAACTTTAACAAGGAATTGTTAACAAACTAGTAATTAATAGTCATAATAAAATCATATATGTAATGATTTATATGAATATGGTTCTATAATAAATTTTTAATAAGAATATATTTATTATACTGGTGATTTCAAGGAGTAGAATAGAAGTCCTAACTTAAGGTAAGTGATTTTTCTCTGAGTTTGTCTTCTTTATGACATAGCTTATGTTATGAGACTTTATTCTTTCATGACGTGTATACGAAGACCCCTTTTAATATAAAACCATGAATTTATTCATACTCATTATAATTGAAGTTTCATTTTATGTTATTACCACATGTGGATTATGAATCAATTTTAGCAAAGTGGTGAAGATTTTATGTTACAATCTGATCATTTATCGGGATTGTTTATAATTAAGTATTAAATATTGAAATCTCACGATATACCTCTCAAAATTTACCATGAATTTTAATATCCTATAGTTATTAATGAAATTTTCATGTTTTAGTACCATTTTTTTCACACTTTTTCACTAAATATATTCAAGAAATATTTTTTAATATAATTTGACTTTACTTATTTCTTCGGTGGAAAATATATTTTCTTCCAAAACCATGTTTTCAAAAAATTATTTCAAATTTTTTTATTAATATATTTGTTTTTTTAAAATATCTATTTACCCAGGTTATAATTTTAAAAAAAATTAATCAAATCATAGTTTCATTTCCCATACAATGGATATTTTTATTTTATTGAAAATGTGAAAGAAATCATTATTTTAACATATTGGACATACACATAATGTACTTATATCGTGACCAATAATTTCCTCAAATATTATTTTATATGTTTTCAAGTTATTTTCACTAGAAAAGGTTTTCAATAATTTTTATGTTTTAAAAAAAATTTCTTCAAAGATGATAGAATATTTTTTTCAACAAAAGTTTTAAATGATTTTTAAAATATTCATTTATAAATTTTAATGGTTATTTTCAATGAAAACTATTTTAAAAATGTTTGATGTTTTGAAAATTGTTTTTTCAAAAAGGAAATGATATTTTCCTAAATAAGTGTAATAAATAATTTTTAAAATCTTACAATATAATTTTTAAATTTTAGTTTCAAAATAATTTTAAAAAATGTTTTAGGTTTTAAAAAAATGATTTTAAAATAAAATTTATTTTCCACAAAAAATTCCCCATGTAGTCTTTCAAAATTATCTTCCATCTAAGATTAAATTATTTTAGGTGTATTATTAATTAGTGGGGATATGATCCAATAATAATGTTCTTATTATTTCTTTTAATGGTTTATGTTTAAGATGAAAAATGCTTATAAATACCACTTCTTCTTCCATGGGTTATACCGTGAGGAAATTCTAATAGAACCCACTCATTTTCATGGGATATACTATAATTAAATTATTATAAAACATATCTATTTTCTATAGGTTATTATATGATTAAATGTTTATGAAACGTGCGTCATTATAGGGGTTATTATGGGATAGATTTTTTTTATCTTTTGCAACACAAAAGTATGATTTTTATTATGTGATGGGAGGGACCTATATCTCTCTCTAATTTATTGGGTAAAATTTAATGTTATATAATCTAATATGGTACATATGAAGTTTTTCCAAGCCATAAATATGATACATGGGAGTCTATCCCAAACCCAAATTAAGTACATGGTTTGTTATCCAAATATTATCATGTTATGAATTCCATGGAAGGTATCCTTGATAAATGATGTTCTATACTAATTTTCATTCCACAAATATATTTAATATTCCAATATTATTGTATCATGGATCGTGTTATTTGTTTTACTTTTGATTCATGTTTTATGAACATCCATTATTTATTTCATGACTCCAGATTTTGATCTTTGATATTCAGGGTATGATTTTCAAATTTTATGATCATGTTATCATACCCTTATGTTCATGTTATTCATATATATCTCACTTGTATAACCTTATTGAGGGTTTGATCTCAACCTTTATTATGTTTCATATCCCCTGTTTATGAATATATGTATTACATATAAAATATCTAAGAAGGGTTCTTGTTATGAAGATCGTAGGGGTATATAATGTAGTTTACTTATGTTCCAATGTTTATGTTTCCAAGTTTCCAAAGGCACTAAACTATTTTGTTCTAAATGATTTTTTTGACTAATTTAATGAATATTTATAAAACAAATGTGTATTATATATCTATGATAATCATGGGTATTTATAGTTTGTGTTATAGGATTGTTCTAATCACTCTTTTGAAACATGGATGATAAAAATTTAGTGTGATCCCTTAGGAAAAGTCTAAGTATAAGAATAAGGATGTTTCAATGTATCAGAAAATGTCTTATAATTTTCAAAAATGATATAGAAAGTAGTTTTTACTTAATTACATCCTAGAATGGATACTAAAAGTGGATGTGTATCTGGAAAATAAATTTCTTTGGGGAAAGATCCATTAAAAACGTTTTGATCTAGATTCATTTTGTAGAAAGTGCATGACAATGGGACTTACTTCACACATTAATTGGAACTACCAAGGGATACGCATTGGGAATTTGAAACTACTTTATGAACCATCATAAAGTATTTAAATAGAATATTGATATGAATGGCCTTGGATGAACCTAAGGTGTCATAGAGTAAATAATAATGTGTGGTGATTTAGAAATCCTATAAGTGATTTTATATGATTATGTGGTTCCCTACAGTGGTTATTGTTTATTACACTATGATTTTCAGTTTTAATCAATGGTTAGAACCTGAAAGAACCAAGTCACTATTGTGTTTGAAGGACAATGCAATGATATTACTTCGGAGAAGCCAAACATAATGGGATATGTAATGAAACATCTCATTGGAATCCCAAAAAAACATTAGTAGTAAATGATTCATAATATACTTCTAAAAAAGAAAGGAAGGGAGAAAAATTTTATTGAGATCTTTTTTAGGCAATGTCCACCTTCATTTAGTGGCGCCACTAATCCTATAATTGCGGAAAATGGATCAGTAACACTGGAAAGTTTTTTTTCTCTAGTGTTTAGAACATGAAATATTCCTTCTAGATGTCTATCTCTTGGAAGGTGAAGAGGATAAATGGTGGAAACTAGTAATTATTGTGAAGAAATATGATGAAATAGACTACATGGACTCGGATGAGTTTGATAAATTATTTTTCAATAACTACATTCGTAGTATTCTTTTTATAAATATGTAGAGTTAGATCATTGATCTAAATTAAATGGATGATGAATCCATTGGTACATATGAGGAAAATTTTACAATACATGAATAGTACACTTATAGTATTATCATCAAAAATAAAAAATAAGTTTGATTAGTGCTTCTGTGATTAAAAAACAATCCTTTAATGGGTGTTAACTATATGAGACGTCAAAATCTATGAAGTGATTGTTCGATGTGAAATAAAATTGGAAATTAAGGGTGGTGTTACATATCAATCTCATGGTTTTGACAGAAAAGGGAAGATTTAGTACAATGAAAAATCTACTAACCATTGAGGGAAGAAGATAACAATTATTTTATTCTTAATGTATAAGAAGAAAGTATGAGGAAATTTTCCTAGGGGGACTAGTAAATGTTTTTTATGTGGAAAGTAAGGTAATAAAAAAATTGATTTTTGAAGTGATGGGAATTAGTTAGATAACATTATAAATAGAGATAAATCTTTAAAGAAGAATCCACTCACACTTCATTGCCTCTAATGTAAGGATAATGGTAATTATGATAACAAGTTCCCAAACCTGAGGGTTAATGATGATAATCAAAGTCAGAAACTATTTAAGCTAAGGGAAATGGGAAATCTCATGTGATCAAGATTCCAACCAATTTGTTCCATAATGACATGGTTAAGTATACACTTACCATACACTATATAACTTCTAATGTCATATTTAACTCTGGATCTAACCATTATTTCATATCGAAAGAATTTTATAAGGGTATAATGATGCCACCCAAATGATTAGATGTGTAATTATGAGTAAAAATCCTTATTGTTACAAGGATATCATATCAAGTCTAGGAATCATCTCTAGTTGACATTTATGGAATGTGATTCCTAAAAATCTTTTCATTCTTCCTTTGGTGGAATTTGATGAAATGTAAGGAATCGATTATATTTCTATACATAAATCCCACATCAATTATCGATGAAGGGATGTAACTTTTGATATTCCAAACCAACCAATGATCTTATATCAATGTGAATACAAGTGATAAATTCTGATGGAGATCACATCCATTATACAGGTTTTAATTCCCATTCAGAAGGTTTTTTGGTCTCATATGGTTGGGGAGAAACTCAACTTTGATAATATGTGTAATGTGTAATAATTTTTTGATGGATTTCTAGAATAATTACCTAGTCATACAATAAAATATCTAATTTCTCAAAAGAAATCATACCTAGTTCGCCACCAATTTCAAAGAATCCCTTTAGAATTTCCTCGACTGAGTTGCATGAATTAAAGAAGCCACTCCTGGAAAACCTTGAAAATGGATTCATTTTTCCATGTGTGTCACCTTGTGGTGAACTTATCATTTATTTTAAAAAGAAATATGGATCAACGAGACTTTTCGTTAGTCATCATGAGATGAATAAGATCAACATTAAGATCAATTATCCACATTCCCATATTAATTACTTGTTTGATCAACTACGCAGAGCTCAATAATTTTCCAAGATTGTCCATCATTCAGGATATTATCAATTAAGGGTTTAGAAGGAGGATATACCCATCAAACAATTTTGTATAAGGTATTAAATATATGAAAATATAGTGATTTCTTTCATTATTACTTATTCCATTGTTATCTTTACAGATTTAATGAATTTATTATTTATAGATTAACTTGATCAGTTCATTGTAATATTGATAGATGATATTTTTATCTAATTAAAGAGAAAGAAAGAAAATTGGGACTACTTAAGAATAGTTATAAAGACCCTAAATAAGGGGAAACTATTTGTGAGATTTACAAAGTTATAATTTTTGTTGAAAAAGGTATAACACCACAAGCTTTTACAATATGTATCATCTTAAATATATTCAATTAATTCAATATTTTATGTTGTAAAAACAAACCATGATATACTATTAAATATTAACATAACCATTGGAATAGTAATGTGAATGTTTTGAATAGTAATTTGGCCATTAGAATAATAGCCTAACATCTAAAATTATAAATAAAATATAGTGATCGCATATAGGAAAAATGGATATATTAATATCATTGAATAAGTAAATGAATATTTTAAAAATATTAAACAATTTGTTGGTATTTATATGGAACGTAAATGTATATTTGCAATATTATTATTAATATAATGATTTAAAATAAAATTTATTTTCTTAAAATATATTCATAAATTAATATTTTATTATATTATAATTATATGATATTTTTATAAGATCGTATTTAATTTTTCAAAGTGTCATAAAATCAGTAGTAATATTAAAATATGCATTTCTTGAATAAATGTTGATTTTAATTTGAAATTAAATTTATCATTTTTTTAAAAAATTATTTTCTTAAAATGGAGCCTTTTTTTGAAATCTATGTATCAAAAAATACTTATAGTGATTTTTAGTATTTTTTTAAAATAATTGATTGTATTTAATAGTGAAAACGACTAATTTGTGATATTTAACATTATAAGTAAATAAATGATTTATAGAGTCATGGATGGTGTATTGTAGATGTATGAACCATTATCTCAAACACACATTCTCTAGTTACTCTACTTAGTCATGATAATCAACACTATTGATAGTCGTGAGCCAAAATAATAAACAGTTGAATGAAATAAACAAAAAGTACCCCGCTCCTCTCCCAATAAATACCACCCATTCTCATCACAACCTATGAGCAATGAATATTGTATAAATTTAGACCAGTTACCTTCCCAAGACACTTCTACATGTCCAATACCTATTGGTATTACTAAAAACCAAATTCAAGTGTCTTAAGAAGGTTCCCAAGGAGTCTATATTCCTGAGATAAAATCCTCCTAATTTCTATTTTCTTTTCTTTTCTTCTATTAGTCTCTACTCACCTCTCCTAATCAAAAGTGGAATGAAATTCTAGTACCATATATATATATATATAATAATTTTATTATTTTAATGTAATATCAATCATTAAATATCTTCTCTATTCATTTTATTTTAAAAATTAAATCATCGTCTCTAACGTGACAACTCACCACCTTCGTGTACGATAAGTTTTCTATTTCCATTATTTCCTTCAATGTTTGTCATAAAACCATCCTTTTTGTTAAATTCGATAATAAAGTAAATTTTATTAGTAATATCATGTTATGTAAAAAACATATAAATATAAAATTAAAAAATGATACAAGTTGTTATTGGTTGTAAAAACCACCAAAAATAAATTAAAACATTTTCATCAATTTTTTATCTAATGATTCATCCTCATACCATGTAAAAAATATATATTAGACCATTAAAAATTATAGAGGTTCATTTATACTAAATAATTTATCTTATTAAATTTTTCTTCCATTTTTCCTGAACTCCCATAATTATACACATGCAAACTAACCATAAAACTAGAAATGAAGGCTCCCAGAACAACAAAATTAAACATAATAAATCACTAGAATTGATGTAAATGAAGATTTTGAAATTATAATAAATATAAATGTATAATTAATAGGTTTTTAATTATTTAATTAGAGAATATAATTTTAGTATTCATGACATTAAGTGTAAGTTTGGAATGCTTTTAAACATATGGTAATGATTTCTCATCTCACTTCTACTTTTGTGAGAAATATTCCTTATTCAAACATTATTTATTATGTTTTCAATACATACTACCCTTTAATAGTTCATTTAATGAATTTAATTAACTCTGTGGTATTAAATTTTTCATATGACAGTTATTAATTTTATGGAGCATACAATTAGACTGATTACAAAGTGGTAAGGGATTTCCAAACTCAATTTTCCTTTATTGGGTTAAAGTATTATTTAATTGATTATGTCATGAAAAGGTTATGTGTAAAATGAATTTTTATTATATTATGTTTTATTTCTACTTTTTATATTTAGATTTACAGTGAATACCCAAAATATATTAATTTGATTATGGATATGATCCTTGTAAGTTCAATTGTCTCAATTTTTACTTCATTGATACATACTTAGTATTATACACCTAATCAATATTACATGGTGTATCAACTAATTATTTTTGATTATTTTCTATTTGAATTAAATTTATATTAAATATAAATTCTATTTATATCATGCATATGAGTATTTCCAAAACTGTATACCATTTTTACATACAATGTTGAATTTATATGTTATCTGATTAACTAGAGAAATATTGAGAAATATGTATCCTCTAATCAATACTGGTATTTTCATTATGAATATTATTCATTAATTATATGTATTTATAAATATTTATTTGGAATTATAGTGAAATGTTTTTCTTGGCATTATATAGTCCCTCGATGCATCAACAAGTCTTATGAGATAAAATAGTTAGCGACAAACCCTTCACATTTTCTTCTAAGAAGAATCAGATGGGTTTCTACCCTTATAATTAAACCATATTTTGAAATCTATTTATGGTATTTATTAATTTTCTAGATACATAACATCTAGTAACTAAAAATTTACTTTATTTAGTATTCATTTATTACTAACCATGATATTTTTTATATGAAAAAATATGTGGATGCATTTTAGTTCTCAATTTTTTTATTTAATGGAATGTGTTTTTCAGTTGTTTACCTTCAAATATTGACTATTCCTTATTAAGTATATTTCACCTCTTATTTATTTATTTTTCTACTATATATAACTATTATTGAGAATTTTATCTTAGTGTTTTATTATTTTCCTTCCCCAATTTATTATGGTGAAATCATAGAATAAGTGTCAAGAAAGCTGTTTGCTTCCTTTATTATGGTCGATGTTTAATTACCATTTTAATAATTGAACCATGTATGTATTAGAGAAGGTTAATTATAATCCTTGAGAACTATATGTTAAGTGAATAAGATAATTATATTAATTACTCAAAGTGAATTTTTTCTCAACAGTCATGATTATTTTGAGTTATCTCACTATGTGCCAATATTTATTGATGGTGCCTAATAGAAGAAAGGGAATCAATAAATGTGCTCATTTTATAGATTTCTCCACAGAGCATGTCAATAATATAGTTGTTGAAGCTAATCAGATCATGATCAAATTAAGAGAGGCTACTCAAGTTATGAATAATAACCATACTAAACCTATTTTGGACTTTTTCATGGGGTATAATCCCACAGCTTTTATTGGGAATACTAAACTATAGGTAGTTGGGGAATGGATCAAGTCCCCTGAAAATATATTTCCAGCATTGGGATGCAATGAAATTAAAAAGGTATTACTGAAATTATATTCTATAAAGAGACATTTTTATCAATGGTGGTTATTTATCTAAAATACTATAGAGTAAGATTAAATATAACAAATTTAATGGAAATATTTTAAAAAAACATTCATGAAAACATATTTCCCTTATGAGAAATGAACTGAAATGAAGATAAAATTCCTTATATTAACGAAAAATGAATAATATAGTGTTGAAGATATGAGGTTACCCTCACAAGAGTAGACATGTTTTCTAAAAATTAAATATAATATTCATAAATAAATATTGATCATTTATTTTAAGTTATTATTCCATGTCTTCTAAGGGCACTGAATTCTAAAACATTTATATAATGTAATGAAAAAGTATTAAGTTACATAAAAAATGAGAAGTAATTTTCAAGATATTATAATCCAAGAGAAATAAAAGAATATTAGTTATTCTCATAATCATGAAAAAGGTAAAGAATCAAAAAATAATAAGGAATGAAGCAATTCCAATTATGTATAAATTGTGGAAACAATTATCCTGGGAAATGCATTAAAGGAATGGTACATTATTAAGTGTAGTGAAATGGGTCATCAAGCTAATGAATGAAATGGTAATAAACAAATCAATTATTTTAAATTATTAAACCATAGATAAATGGGTAATTATTCAAATCAGTTTCACAAGGGTCAGGGTAATATACCATAAAAGAATACAAGGGGAGTTAACAATGGTTTTTCAATAACCATAGCTATTTCAAATATACCCAATGATTTGGTGAAAAGTACATTAATCATAACTTCATGTTTTTTCCTTGATTTATTATATTATGGATCATCAAAATCTTTTATATCTACCAAGTTTTCAATGAAAATTATACATTTCCATTTTCTATTTAATAAGGGAGTTTCCAGTAAAGACTCATATGGAAAGTCTCATTTCAATAAATATGTTTTTGTTGGTCCTCATTATGACACATAAAAATGATTTATTTTATAACCATATCATCGTACGTATGGTTTACATTGATAGAATCTTTTTCATAGATAATATTTGAAAATGTGATGAGAAAATTTAATAAATGAAAAGGAAATTATGACTTTTGTGCAAGATGTATAATTAATTAACTTTATGGAAGAACCTTCATCATATAAGTTTTATCTAGATCCATCCCCCAATATCTCTAAGAAATGAAATTATTGGAGAGTAAGAGAAAACAAAATCTAGGGATGAGGAATTTAATCCTCATATTTAGGATGTACAAATTGTGCATTAATAAATTGATATGTTTTCTAAGTAATTTCATAGACACCCTAAGAGAATGAATTTGAGTTTACCATTAATTTGATCAGTGATGTAAAACCAAATTCAAAGAATCCTTATAGAATGGTCATTTTGGAATTAGTAGAGCTGAAAAAGACAACTTTAGGAGCTAAGTAATAAGAGATTTATTCTCCCTAGTGTCTCTCCATGTGGATAACTTGTTTAATTTTTTAATAATAAATATGGATCCATGTGGCTAGGTATTGACTATAGAGATATAAATTATATTATAAAAAATAAAAATTATCCTCTACCACACATTGATTATTTATTTAATAAACATCATGGAGGTAAACATTTTTTTATGATTGACCATTGTTCTGCGTATCATTAATTCCATCTAAAGAAGGGATTTATTCTGAGGACGGCTTTTTGGATGAGGCATGGAAATTATGATTTTACATCAATTTATTTTTTATTGACTAATTCAACCTCAGTTTTAATATATATGGTGGAAAAAATATTCAAGGAATATCTTGATGATTTTTTTGGTTTTTTTGATGATATTATGGTATATTCTGAAATATATGATGACCATGAGAATCACTTATGGATAACTATTAAGAATACTATAAGTAAATATATATATGGTAAATTTTCAATGTCTGAATTCTAGAATCATTAAATATATATTATTGTATATACTGAATTTATGGATGGAATTTTAATTGGTCATGTAAAGAAAAATACAATCAAATATTCTTCTATGCTGAGGAAAAAAACCAAATTACATAGTTTGATTTTTTATCAGGTTACTATCGGTGTTTCATTCATAGTTTTTTCCTATTGGATAACCCATTATCCAAGGTCTCACATAAAATGGATAAGTATATATTGAAAAATGAATGTGCATAGTGTTTTGAAGAATTGAAGGGAATAATATTCAATTCTTTTATTTGTACTCTACCATTATGAAATGATGGGTTTGTGATATACAATATTCATTGAATAATGTTATTGGTTATTTCCTTAATAAAAATGATAATGTTATTTCATATGCATCATTTAAATTGAAGATTAATGAAAAAAATTATTTAACTTGTGATATTGATTTAATATCCTTAATCCTTTCTCTAAATAAATGGAGACACTAAATCTATGTTC
The DNA here is from genome assembly GCA_963277665.1 of Viscum album. Lineage (NCBI taxonomy): Eukaryota > Viridiplantae > Streptophyta > Magnoliopsida > Santalales > Viscaceae > Viscum > Viscum album. The sequence goes on from OY728129.1 coordinate 1,552,244,714, forward strand.
AAATTTGTTTTATTTATATGGATCAAAAGATTTTTAAATACATCTTTACATAGAAAGATCTCAATAGAAGGTAATGGAATTATCTAGATTTAATCAATGATGATGATGTTTTAATACACTACCACTGAGGAAAATAAAATAAATTAAAAGATACATTAAGCAAGAAATATCATGGATTTATAACCTAAGTGATTTTTTATAAAGATCAAATGTTCATGAATTTAGTAAATATGGATATGGTAATTGTTAAGGATAGGGAAATATCACTCCATTTTCAAATTATTGTGAAACCATATTTATTAGAAAAGATAAAAATCTATCAATCTGGTGATGGAAATTTTCAAAAGAAAATTAAATTAGTTAAGGATAAAAGACTGGTTGATTTGTGTATGAGGATGGAAATAAGAAATTTGGAAAGATTATTTGTGATAAAATAATTAATTAGATAAAAAGGAAACTATTTCATGATGCTCATAGATTGAATTTCACAATAAACCTTGGTAGCACTAAGATGTATAGAGATCTAATGGAATATGTTTTTTGTGGGATAATGTAAAGAAGTAAATTTCTAACTATGTATCTAGATTATAGTTTTTCAACAAGTAATTTTCGATAGACAACATCCTAGAGGATTCATACAACATATACATATTCTTATGAGAAAGTGGGATGACATTACTATGGACATCATCACTAGATTTCAAATGACCCTAAGAAAGAATGATAACATGTGGGATATTATTGATTTCCTTACAAAATTGTTATATTATCTTGATATAATAGATGATTTATCTCTTGTTATCCTAGAAGGACTCCATATTAATAAATTTTTAAGACTTATGGGACACCTCTATCAATTGTTTATGATTGAGATCTCTATTTTACATTTCGGAGGATTCTTCATAAGGATTTTGATAATGAGTATCATTTGAGTACTTTTTATCATCCTCAAACCAACATTTAATCTAAAATGGATATTCAAAAATTAGAAGACATGTTGACATCATTTTAACCTAACATTAAATGTTTATTCAATAATTATTAACTTTTGGTCGAGTTTTCCTACAATAATAGTTTCCATTCATGTATTAAAATGGAACAGTATGAATCATTATATGAAAATAGATCTCCTACTCCAACTTGTTGGGATGGATTTGTTGAAGGGAAAATTATATTCCTTTAAATAAATTAAGAGAACATGAAAAAGGTAAATACTATCCAAGATCATATTAAAGCATCTCAAAGTAGGACAATGAGTTATATTCACAGTTAGATAAAGGATTTCAAATTTAAAATGGGAGATCGTGTATTTTTGAATGTATCTCTATATAATGGTGTCATAATGATTTTTATTAAATGGAAATGAATCCCTAGGTACATCATCCAATTTTAAATTATAGATTAAATTGGAGTTGTAGTTTATCGATTAGTATTGTTTCCCTGCCCCTACATAGTTCATGATGTGTCCCACATATCATTGTTAATGAAGTACATGCCAGATCTAATGTTGGTACTCACCTATGAAGAAATAGAACTGAAACCTGATTCTTCTTTCTATAAATATCCTATTGAGATTCATGACACTATAGAGAAAGTATTGAGAAATCGTAATACCTGATTGGTAAATTTTCATTGGAGAGACTATAAAATGGAAGAAACAATGTGGGAACATGTGGATGTTCTGAAGACGAAAAACCGTTATTTGTTTAGATTGAAATATTGATGAAAACTTTTTATGGATGAAATTGACAATGGAAGGAAAAATATAACAACCAGTGTTTTATGGAATGTATTCTCTTAATTAAATACAATTCATTTGATAGTTAACATTGTGGAAATGATCTATGATATACTATGAAATATTAACATGATCATTGTAATAATAATATTGTAGTTAGAAATAGTAATATTGCCATTAAAATAATGACCACACCTAGTAAATTATAAATAACATTTTTATATCTCATAAATGAAAATATGATATATTTATATCATTTAATAAGTAAAGAAATGTTTTAAAAATGGTAAACTAAGTGTTGATATTCTTGAGGAATGTAAATGCTTATATAAAGTTTGTTTATTAATATAATGAATTAAAGGAAATTTTATTTTAATAAAATATATTCTTGAGTTAATATTTTTTTATGATAATTACAAAAATACTTTATGACCACATAATTAATTTTACAAAGTGTAGTAAAAAATTATGATATTAAAATTTTTAATTTTAGAATAAATGATGATTTAAATTCAAAATTAAATTTATCATTTTTAGAAAATTATTTTCATAAACTTAATTCCATTATTGAAAAATAAATTTTAAAAATGATTGTGGTTAATTATTGGTATTTTTCTAAATTATTTTTGTCTTTGGTAAATAATGAGGTACGATCATTTACGGTATTTATCATTATATGTAAATAAATGAATTATAGAGTCTTAGATAGTGTATGGATGATTTAAACATCATTATGTCAAATTCAAATGATCTAATAACCAGTCAAAAGAATTATCATTATTGATAATCTTGATCCAAAATAATAAACAAATGAATAAAATAATCAAAAAGACCCTCTCTTATACCTATCAATATCACCCCTCACCACACCTTCTACTCACACATGTAAAGACTTTAATCTAATATAAATTATAACCAATTACCTTACCATGCCTCTTCTATACATCTAAGTCCATCTGTTCTTACGAAAAGACCATATAAAGGTGTCTTAAGGAGGTTCCCCAACATGCGATATTCAAGAGGCAAAATCCACTTTATTTCAATTTTTTTCTTTTCTTATTCACTCCTCGCCTATCCTTATAAAAAAATGGATGATAAATGCAATACCATATATATACTATCATATTTTATTAATGTAATATACGTCAAAAAATATCTTCTTTCTTCCTTTCATTATAAAAATGAAAACGCCATCCATGGTGTGTCATTTCACCACGTTCATGGATGATGAGATTTCATTTTCCATTACCACTGTAATGTCAGTCCATAAAACCATTATTTTTGTTAAATAATATTTTAATATAAATATTATACTTTAAATCATGTTCTATAACAAACATATAAAAATAATATATAATAAAATATTATAAGTTCACGATGGTCATAAAAACTTTCAAAATAAATTAAAACATTATTATCAACATTTTATTTAATGAGTCATACTCATACTATATATCCAAATGATATGTGAGACTGTTTTAACTTATTTATAGTCATTAATACTAAATAATTTCACTTATTTGGTTTTTCATACATTTGAAAATATCTCCCACAATTATATAAAAGTGAATTGACTATGAAACCATCAAATTAAAACTCTGAGAACAACAAAATTAATCATTTTAACTCATTAGAATGGATGTAAATTACCATAATAAAATTATAAAAAATAAAATATATGTTTATGATGATATTAATTAAAAAATTAATGAATATAATTTGATTTTCCAACATGCTAAGAACAAGTTCCGAACGCATTCGGACATAAGGTAACGATTTCTTGTCTCATTTCTACTTATGTGAGATATAATACTTATTCAACCATTATTTCTTATGTGTGGTGTACATACTTCCCATTGATATATCATATCATGAATTTCATTTTCCTTATGGTATTCAATGTTTAATTTTATGATTATTATTTTCTTTGTCATAATATTCAACTGATTACAATGTGATATGTGTTTTTTTAACTCAAATCTCATTCGTTGGGTTAAATATCCATTTCATTGACTATTTCATGATAAGGTAATGTATAAAATAAAATATTATTGTCTTATGTTTTATTTCTACTCTTTTTATTTTTATTTATAGTGAACAATAATAATCTATTCATTTTATTAATGATATGATCCTTGTATGAGGGTTTGTCTCTATTTTCGCTTAATTGAGACTCACTTAGTATAGTGTACAAACTCATTTTATATAGTGTATATAGAACCCCTTTGAGATAATTTTTCATTTTAATTATATTTATATTAAATATCCATATTATTTAAATCAATTATATTATTATTCACTAAAACATACACCATTTTTACATATGGTGTTTACTTTGAATGTTTTTTGATTAACTGGGGAAATATTAATAAATTTGTATCCTCTTCTCAATACGGATATTCTGATAATGAAAATTGTTCATGAATTAAATCTATTTTTAAGGAATGATTAGGAATTTTATTTATGGTTTGGGCATGAAATTATATATCCTCTCGATTCATTAATATTTATCATGATACAAAACAGTTTATGATAAACCGTTTGTGGTTCTTTCTAAGAAGAATCAGATGGGTTTCTAGCCATAGATTGAAATAGTCTTGATATTGGTCTTGACACTAGTCATCCATATTGAATATACATGATTTTAAATAATTAATCAATTGTTAAATTTAGTATTTAGTTATTAATATCCATTATATTTTCACTATGAAAAAATCAATAGATGAATTTTCATTTTTAGTTTATTAATTAAGTGGAATGTGTTTTTCAGTTGTTTACAATACCATATTGATTACACCTTACTGATTATACTTCAATTATTATTGATTCATGTTTCTAATATATGTAACCCTTAATGATAATTTTAGATCATCCGTTTTTTCCTTCCCTAGGTCATGATGATGAAAATCTTTGAACAAGTGTCAAGGAAGTAGTTTATTTTCCTTTATTATGTTCTGTGTTTAATTAACTAAGTAATAAGGGAACCCCTCATGTGTCAAGTTCTACAATAAAAAAAATTATTGATCCTTGGTGATGTTATCTCTTGTGTCTATTACATTTTAATAAAATAGACACTGACATTGTCGTACTTGGGTTGGGGTTGTTATAAATGGTTTCATTTTGGGTCACAAAATCTCAAGAGAGGGTATATCAGTAGATCCCTTACATAGGCAGTTGAATGATATCCCAAACCAACAATGGTGACTGATATCCATGGTTTTCATGGTTTAGATGGATATTATTTATCGTTTTTTTAAAATTTCTCAATAATACCAAATCTACTCATGAAGATAACCTAGAAGGGGTCTGAGTTCTTCTGGATAGATGACTGTGGGGAAACTTTCAAGTAACTGAACAGAATATTAGACTATGCACCAATTCTTACAATACCCTATAGTGTATAAGGATTTGGATTATATATTGATGCATAAAATAATTTATTGGGATGTTTTATTATTAACAATTATATGGTTATAGCTTATTTCGCATAAAAATGAATATTTATGAGAAATATTAACCATATCATGATTTGGAATTAGTTGTGGAAAATTTTAAATTAAATATATAAAGTAATTATCATTATGGAGAAAATTGTGATATATATACTGATCATTAAAGTTTAAAATATATATTTACACGGTATTATATGAGCATTCCCTAGAGAATATGGTTGGAGTTGAATAAGTATTTTGATGGCCCCAAACATTACAACCTTTGGAAAGTGAACAAGGTGGATGATGCTTTGAGTCGAAAGGAACATCCCAACATGTCCATAATGATGTTTTCAAAAGATATAATAGTTATGGATTTCTAAATGAGGGGTCAATATGTCTCAAATAAAGGTAAAAATCTTATCTTTCCTAATGGAATGTTTAACCATATATCTAATTGAATATTATAGGGGATAAGAAGGAAGAAGTAGTTATTTAAAATAAGGTTATAAATGTTCCAGAGTTTAATATTGATCATAATGGAATGATAAGGTTCATGAACCGTATATTAGTTCCTTCCATATTTAATATGAATGAGTTGTTTGAGGAAGCCTATATTTCTGAATTCTCTTTCCAATATATAAGTATCATGATTTATAGATATTTTAAATAATACTTCTTGTTTGATTACAAGAATAGATATATCGCAATATTTGTATCTCGATGCTTGGTATGCCAAAAAGTTATGGTTAAAAGAAAAAAATTATAAGGGGATGCTTCTTCCATTGTGCATACCAGAATAGAAATGGGATAATATCACCATAGTTTTTTTTCATTAAACTCCCCAAACCCTCTAATGGGAACATTTCTATATAGGTTATAGTTTATTACCTTACTAAGAGAGAAAACTTCATCGCTATTAAAAAATAATTCTCTCTGAATCATATTTTTTATGGTACACATTAAGGAAGTGGTAAGGTTGCATGGAGTACCAGATTCCATAGTATCCAGTTGGGATCCAAGGTTTAGCTCAATGTTCTAGAGAATTATTTAGGAAGATATTTTTATAGAGTTGGGTTTCAGAATTGTATGTCATCCCCAAATCAATGGTCAGTACAATAGAACAATTCAAACCCAAGAGGATAAGATGATATTTTTTATTTCAAATTTTTTTACGACCAAACCTTCCTCTAGTTGAGTTTTCATACAAGAATAGCCTTCACTAAATCATTCAGATGGATCCTTCTGGATCACGTGATGGAAATAAGTGAAGAGTTCTATATGCTATATTGAAGTTGGAGAAAGAAAATTATTCAACCCTAAGATAAATAAAAAATGGTAGAGAAATTTAAATTCATTCTAAAACATGTAATGGTAAATTAGAGTAAGTATAAATATATTTTTTGGAAAATAGAAATTCTGATCTGGAATTTGAATTCAGTTATAAGGTGTTTCTAAGTATTTCTCCATGGAAGATGGTTATGAGATTCATGAAGAAAGGAAAACTAAGCCCTAGGTATATCAGTTCCTTTGAAATTATCGATCTTATTGGGATGGTATATTATCTATTAATTCTTTTTACAAACATATCTCAAGTCCATGATGTGTTCTAGGTATCTTTCATGTAGAAGTACATACCTAACCCTTCACATCTAATGAACTTAGAGATAATACCATTGGAGAAAGATCGTTCCTATAAGGAATAACTGGTGGATATTCTAGATCATACAAAGAATTTTCTATGAAAAAAACAACTCAACCTGTCAATGTTTATTGACCAGTTTTAGTATACTGTGTAGGAACATGAGGATATAATGAGGTAGATGTATCCTTGTTTTTTTAGTGTGAAAAATTTCAAGGGAAAAAATCATTTTATGCAAGGTAGAATGTGATTTTTTTCAAATAATTAAATTTCATTATAGGATTTCATTGCATGATACACTAAGATAATATTTTATTTCATGAAACACCATGTTAATATTTCTCTACATGAAAGAACAACTTGGTTTTAATTACATGAAATAATGTTTCTAACAAAACCATGATATATTATTAATATAATTTTTTAAACTCAACTGTTATAACCTAGATGTTAATATTAGTGATGTGAATAGTAATAAATATTATTTAAATATTATTTATAATTTCTTTATATAAAGTAAAAGCATCAATAAAAAAATACTGAATTTTTCAATATTATCATCATATGTTTTGAAAATACTATTTTCTCAAAATTTTATTTTTTATTTCTTTTTTTGAATGTTACAAAAATTAATTTTTCAGAATATTATAAAATTAATTTGATAAAGTAAACTTTAATTTTTCATTCAAAACGTAAAAATTAGATTCGGTTGAATTTTCGTGGTTTTTCTCTAAATTATCAATTATTGATGAATAATAAAAATATTGGATTTTACTTAAAACTTTATTTTAATTTAATTCATTTATAAATTTAAAATAAATTTTAAATTTTTTTAATGTATAATTTTTTCATTTATAATTATGTAAGTCTAATTTAGTTCCTTGGAATCAATTTCATATTGAACTGATATATAAAAACTATGTAAAAATTGAACATTTTCACTTTAAAACCCAACTTTATCAAACCATTTGAGGGATTATTTTTTAAAATTAATTTCTTCCACCTATGAGAATTTAGTTTGGAAAATTTATTTCCTATTTTGGATAAATATTGTTTATAATTTCTAATAATCTTAACATATTTAATAGTGAATGTACTAAAAATAATTATGGTAGTTAAGGTAATAATGGGTTTACCAATGGTTAAACTAACAAGATAGGGGGTCAAATTTACCAATAAACTTGTCCAAAGAAAAATTTCGAGATATTTAACCCTTATCAGTTATAAGGATCACATTTGATCTATTTTTTACCCTTTTTCCATATGAAAAATATTGTAGCACTCAATTATTTTTAAAAATACGAAATGTTTTATCTCATTCTCTTATAAAAGGACACCCTTATCCTATATTCTTGACAACTTAATACATATTTGGTTCAGCCAAAACCAAAAAAAATCACTTCCCAAATTACCTCATCTCATCCAATAAGTCTTATTTTTTGATGAAATCCATCCTAGGAAGGTTGTAGTGAAAACCTAATGATGATACCTGAAGAATAGGTAATGTCCTCCAATGTGTGTCTTTATTTTATTTATTTCTCAACTTCATTCAGTTATTATTAACCAATGTTTATATAAAAAACTAATTATAATCCATATGATGATATGTTTTTATATTAATGCTACCACTTGAAACCTCATACAATTACATCAAATGGGTTATAAATGCATCATTTGTGTGTATGGTGGACTACCTCCTCGCAAACTGATGTTGTTTGTTTTTCCATTACCATATATCAAGGCTAGTCAAATGGAATGATTTAATTTTTATATATTATATATATTATATATATTATTTTATTATTATTTTATAATTGTTATATCACATATACCTTCATGATTTTCATTTTGGGGGAATATGATAATGTCATTTGTGTGTATGTCGGACTACCGCCTCGCAAAGCGATGTGATTAATTCATGGATTTCATTAAATATATTAAGTATGGTTTTAATAAATATTTCTATTATATATTACATAACCATGATTATATAATGATAATATATATCATTTAATTTTATTTCTTTCAATCTCATTTGAAAATGGTAAAACATCATTCATGCTTACGTACGACCTATTATCTCAATGAACAGTGTAATTCTTTCCTATTACTAAATTGTATTGATTACTATAAAAACATATATACTGAATATATTATGTATTTATTACATGGCTATCACTCTTTATATCAAGTAAGCATGACCAAATCAAGATGAACAAAAATATAAAAAATCCAAACTTATATGAAAACCAAAGTTATTAGTACACAAAACATAACATTAACATGGAAATTTTAATAAAATAGTAATACAAAATCACAATAAAATATTATATGGTATAATATATATGAATATGGTTCTCTGATATATGTATAATAAACATATATTTAATAAATAATAGGTATATATAACGACCTGGCCTTAAACATAACATAATTTGAGTTAAGTCTGGAATTCACATTGAGGATCTTTTTAAGTTTAGAGTTTTAGAGAATTAGGCCATAATTATTACATTACATGTCAAATATTACAAAGTACACACTTATACTCAGTTTCCATTTTTTTAATAAAATAAAAATTCTTAAAATATGGAAAGATTTCTAGTTTTATGTTTTTGACAGCATGACTTTTCCTTGATCCCGTCCTTGACCCTATTAATCTTTAAGTCATATCAAAAACATTTCAAAACATGGGATGAGATTAAAATTGCTTAGTAAGGGTTATAAAATAAATAAAGAAAACATTATCCCATCAACAAATAAAAATCAATGAAACCATACTTTTTAATCACAACATACCGCATGAAATCATAATATTTATGAACAAAACTCAAAAATAATAAATCATAACGGTAACTTATGGAATACATAACATAATTAAATTATATATTTCACATCTATGTAGGGAGTTATGTTTGGAATACCCATCATAGTATATTCCCTAAATCTCATAGGAGAAACATTAACATTTTTCTCTGTCATATTACCCAATGCATTGAAGAGATGTCTCGGGCTCACCCGCCCTAGGATTGTCACGGAACCACCCGTATACGTAAACAATATCAAAGAACAATAAAATATTCACAACAAATAAAACAAGAATAAATTAATGATAAAATTTCCACATTTCAATAAAAATATATCATTTTAATATATTGACATAATCAATGCTTTATCAAACCATTTTGAAAACCATTTAAAAATTTTAATAAAATGATTTTTGAAACAAAGTGTCCCATAACACTTTAGAGATTTAACAGAAATTAAAATTATAAAATTGTAATATACATATAAATAAATCCATAAAAATATTTTTAAAACATGGAAATTAATGTGAAATATTTTGAAAAATAAATCTTTAAATGTTTTAAAAAGATTTTTTTAGTTAAAGAGTCTCGTAACACTTGAGGAACACTTGATTAAACATAATTAAAGAATAAAAATGAAACAAAACTTATAATATCATGATAATAAGGATATTAAAGATATTATATTTCAAATGGAACTATATACACCATATAAAATTGAATTGGTGCATAACAATAAATAACTCTCAATGGAATGTAAATTGAGATGAAATCTCTTACAAAGATCGTACCATTAGATTAAGGATAAATCAATGACATAATTATGAGTGAAAAATATAAATGCACCCAATATAAATTGATATTAAGTGTAAAAAAATAATACCTCATTCACATGTATTTTACATCATGATATAATCAAGAAGTAGAAGTTTAACTAAAATAATGAAAATTGGGTTAAGAAGTTCCCTTATAGAAATTTGACAGCCTAACAGCGTCAAATTAATATTCATAAAACAGCTGATGAGAGAGAAAAGGGTATCTCATAACTTGTATATAATATTTTTATAAATAAGGATATATAATAACATATCCCATCATAATAGAATGATAATTAAAACATATAACATAAAATAAGTCTTTGACTAAAAGAGGAGGGTGAAAGGTTCCCTTACCGATTTGATAACATACGAAACATACAACAGACGAAATAAGGGTAATAAAATTAATATATAAATACCCATAAATTAATGTATATTACACAAATAATACAATCATGGATAGTACATACACCAAAAAAAAGTAAATAGTGTCAAATATAGCATGAATCTCATAGGAATAAAAAGTAAGATGAAAACCCCTTACCCCGTGTCCGACTTGACTCATTTGTTCCTTGTTCTTCATGAATAATAATGATAAGTTAATTTATAATCGATTAAGAACCTTTTTAAAGTTTATTATTCATTTTATATCTCTTATTACCTTTCTATAACAATTATTAATTATTTTATTTCATATCAGACATTTTGTTGATGTTTGGAACTTCATTAAAAAATTAACCTGTTATAATTTAAAATTTTCAATGTGGTAAAAATTAAATTATCTATATAATTATATTCATGATTTAGATATAATTTATACAATATATATCCAGTATATATTTATTTATAATAGTCCATAACATTTGTATATAAGAAATGAAATGCACCGCTCGTGGAGATGGTAAGTTGTACGTATGCATGAACGCTACTTTCATTTTTTCATTTTTAAAGGAATGAAAACTAAATTATACATAGGTATATTATAATTCCAGTATAATATATATGTGATATATGTTACATAAGTTAATAAATTTTATCCTCTATATGTTCCATGTATAGCATGAATGAGTTATATCACATTGAGGGGGCGGTAGTCCGCACTTCCTCAAATGAAATTATCGTATTTACGCATTATGGAAAGCATAAAGTTATGTTGTAAATGAAAAATAAATAAGCATATAGATAAAATAAAATAAAATATATATCATATATAATTACATTTGCATCATAATGGCCACCATGAGAGGTGGTATAAGAATATTGAACAATCATCGTTTCGTGAGGCAGTAGTTCTCCATCCATAGAAATAGTATGTTTATATCCATTAGATGGAGGTGTCTGTAAGTGTAGTTAGAATAATTCTCATAAAAACAACCTAATATATTGAGTATATTTTTTTGTTATATAATAATTGAATAAAGATATTTTAAGGGGTTGGAGAAGGAAAATAAAAGAAAAGAACTTGAGAGAAGACGTTGCCTTTAAATTGGGTAACTCCCTTTGGTTTAAACCAAAAGGCTTTCTTGAAGTGCCTTTTTCCTAAGTTAAGGATTCTAGGTGTAATATAGGGATGTTGGGAGCTTATATGGTCAGATTTGGGTTGAGAAAAAGGGTATTGAGAGCTGTGAGTAAGGGTTAGAGGTGATGGATTTTTATAAGGGGGAGGATGGGATCTTTAGGAAATCTTCAAAGTATTATTTTATTGTAAACTTATTTTTGGTTTCAAAGGGTCCAAACTCATTAAATTAGAATATAAGATGACTATTGTTCTAAATAAAATCATACAATAATAATTTTACTGGTTTTGGATATTTTTTTAATTTTTATAATCACATTTATTTAAATCATTCATTAATAAGGTAATCACTGCATCATCATTGTGTCATAAATAAATTTATTTATTTAATGTCTAAAAATTATAAATAAAATACCATTATGTAGAAAATAGTTTTATATTTAAAAATAATATTTATAGTATAATATATCACTTATATAACCCTATATAAAAAAGTTATTAAAAGATATGTGTTTATGTTACTTTTGTCTTTACACTAAATTAATTAATATAAAGTGTCATTATCACTCCCAAGTGGCTCAATGGGGTCCCAAAATCCACCCAAGGATGAACTTGGTTGGAAAAACCACAACCAATAGTTTTATGAAAAGTGTATATTTAATTTAATATTATTACAATATTATTTTTCCCCTTATTTACCAGATTTACCATTTAACTATGATAAATAAAATATTTACTGAAGTAAATATTCATAATGTCTAAAAATAAAAGTTACCTATTTACACAATTTGAACCTCCTGATTCCAAATATGGAATCCATTTTTCCAAATTCAAAACATATAAGTGGATGATATTTATTTAAAATTTTTTCCCGTTGTCAAAACCAAAAAGTGTGTTTTTAAGAAATTATAACTATAAAAAGATTGAAATTTGTTTATGTCCAATTTCAAAGTGAAATTACTTCCCATGGATAAAATTGGATTAAATGGTAAAAATATAATCCAATTAAACTTTAAACCCATTTAATATAATAATATAACTATACAAATAAATTATATGAAAGGTCACTTTAGAATTAAAATGTTGTATTCTTCACTATTCATTAAAAATTAACTTTATCATAAAAATACCAAAAATTTACCAAAAGTAACTTTTGATGTCCTGATTCTAAAAAAGAAATTTATTTCTTGAAATAAAACATAAAAAAGTGAAAGAAGATGGATTTAAAAATGGTTCTCCATCAAAATTTGTTAAAACAACCTTTTAAATAATATTAGAGTATTTATGCTTAAAATCAAATTTATTCTTATTTTTAGCCTCTAAAATTTATAGGATAAATGTAAAGAAATTTAATAAGAATGTATAATAATATTTTATTTAGTTATTTTCATTCCCTCCAATACAATTTCTAGGCATTAACTTCCATTTAAATTAATAATAATACTATATTATTTTTCAGTATAACTCAACATTGTGTGAAATGTAATATTTCAGAGAAATCTGTTATTGCGTGTTGAGTACGGAATCAGAAAAAGTTTCCTATTTAACATAAAATTAATATATAAATAAATAAATTAATAAATATGAAAAATTAATATTCTTTATTTACCTGTGATGTTACATCCTTCTCCCCTTTTTGAAATTGTGTCCTCCCAATTTTAAAATTAGGCTCAGAAACATCATTAAAAGTTCCACATCGCAAACAGATTCAATAATAATATCAATTTAAAAGGAATAAGAGAATTAAAAAGGTCACCTAAGATAATAAATACTAGGATTCCATGAAAACATGGATATGGTGGATAAACTAAGTGTCAAGTTCTGGTGGAGATTGATAGAAAACATGATTATGAGGAAGTTAACAATAAGAAAACCACAAACTTGTGATAGGTTAAACGGTCATTGGTTTACTAGTAGTAAAATTAAATGGAAAACATTTTTGTTTTAAGTTCCTTTTCATTGATTTTAGGACTTTATTTATGATCTTTACTAAGAACATAAGGACAGATACTTACTTGTCGTGTAAAATTTTATCCTTTACTAAATTTCTACCACAAACTCATCTCTTCTCCAAACGATGAGTATTCAAGATGACTTGGTCACATATGAAGCACTAGAATCATCTTATAGAGAATAACATGATCCAAAAACTATGAATCATATATTTCCCATGTATTTAAACATTAACCAAACCCAAAATGGTTAGTACAAGATCAGATAATCCCCAAAAAGGATAATCCTTTATAAAAAGAAATATTATTCCTAATCTCTAAAATTCAAAAAACAATACCCAAAGTTCATCAAAGACTATTCAATACACAATTTCCCTTAAACTTCATCAAAGTAATCCAAAATAATATTGAAACCCAAAATTCAGAAGGATTTTATCACATAGTCTTTGGTGATAAATCTTAACATTTATCTCAAAATAACATCGACTACTCTTAAAGTCTCATACTAAAGTGTAATTAACCTAATCACATATTATCTATGATAGGTTAATCATTTCCATAAATAATCCAAATCACTATATGTCCACTTAAAATCATATATTCTTCCAAAAAAAATTCAACTATTACTCCACAAATGAGATCCCATAGTATTCTATTTTCCTTAGGCATATAGTGTTCCCAAAAGCATGAACGCCATATAAAATAACAATTATCACTTCATCACCAAATAATTTTCCTATATTAAGGATATCCATTTGGTAAAACATAATTTCCCAAGATCTAATGATTCTTGATCCATAAAATCATTTATCTAAAAATAATAAGTCAATATAATCAGGGACTTCATGTAGGCTAGTGGTAGGCTATGTGCCCTTGTTTCCCTTCGTTTGTGGTTTTGATTCATGTGGCCCTGTTATATGTGATGGGTTGTCACCTATATTACTAGTTTTCCTTTTTGTAAAACTCAAAAATAACCCTAACATGTTTTAACCTCAAAGGTTTTATTATACCTTTAATTTTCATCCCAACACATTAAGACCTCAACAACTTATATGTTGTCAATTTTTTCACCTCCATATGATAAAATAAAACTATTCCCAATATAAAAAACATCATACCTTTATCATGGAGTCCATATGGTTTCATCATAATCTTTCTCTTGTAGGTAGAAGTTCCAAGCATTGAAAAAATGATTTAGAGATCCATCAAAATAATTTGCTTCCTTTATCCAAATACACCTTGTACAACTTGGGTCATATGGGTGTTTGTAAAAAACCTATTTCAGAAAATGATCATGTATGAAATATAATTTCAAAACATCTGATAAAACATGATTTTTATAAAATAGTCAGATCAATTTTGAGTTGATACTTTAAATCAATGGTCCTTTTAAAATACAATAAGTATGTTTTGAGAGACTATATTGAAAAGGAAAATATAAATAGGTTATTCAAGGGTCTCCTTCTTTAGTACCTTTTTCAAAATCAAAATATTCTTCAAAATCTTGGGATAAGGTAAAATATTTGAAAATTCCTTGATAATATTTACCTTTCTTGAAAATATGAGAATATTGTGAAAATAGGAGTTGATTAAATATAACCCATGATCCACAATGATATTGAGGTATAGTGTAGGTGTTTGATATCGTGAACAACTACAAGTAAGTGATTTGTATGCTAGAAAAAGTTTCACAATCATCTAAACATGACTTTGCTACAATTATTGCAAGGATATCATCAAGAAGAGATAGTAATTTCATTTGAGATCCTCCTCCTTCCATTTGAAACTGACATTACTTGATCTTAAAAAGTTATAAAACAAGGATTTAACTGGAATAATTGACATAGGGATTAACCGTGTTTTTAACTAAAACTCATAATGAATAAAGTTGTCTAAACCGACCTCTGATACTAACTATAAGGACTCTCCCTTAAACATTACATAATTTTAGTTAAGAGAAAATCACATTGAGGATATTTTCAGGTTTAGAGTTATAGAGAATTAGGCCATAACTATTACATTACATCTCAAAAATTAAAAATTATACACTTTTACTCATTTTCAATTTTCTTCATAAAATAAAAACTCTTAAAAAAGAAACATGTCTAGTCCCAGGTTTTAGACAACATGACTTTTCCTTGATCCCATCCATGACCCTGTTCATATTTAAGTCCAGTGAAACACATTTCAAAACTTGGGATGAGCATAAAAAGATCAGTAAGGGTTATAAAATAAGGAAATAAAACATTATCACATAAATAAATACAAATCAATGAAACCATACTTTTCAATCATAACATACCTCATGAAATCATAAGATTTATGAATAACACACAGAAATCATAAATCATAAAGGTAACTTATGTAATACATAACATACTTACATTGTAGCTTTCATAGCTATTCAGGTAGTTACATTTGGAATACCCATCATAGTATATTCTCTAAATCTCGTAGTAGAAACATTAACACTTATCTCTGCCACATTACCCAATGTATTGGAGAGCTATCTCGGGCTCACCCACCCTTGGTTTGTCACAAAACCTCTTGTATACATAAAGAATGCCCATGAACCATAAAATATTCACAACACATAAAAGAAGAATAAGGGAAATATAGCATTTCCATATTGCAATCACAATATATCATTTCAAGATATTGACAAAATCGATGCTTTATCAAACCATTTTGAAAACCATTTTAAAAAATTAATAAATAGATATTTGAATCAAAGTGTCCCATACCAATTTTAATATTTTAAAGAAATTAAAATTTTAAAACATTAATATCCATATAAATAAATCCTTAAACCCATTTTTAAAACATGGAAATTAATGTGAAATATTTAGAAGAAAAAATACTTAAATCTTTTAAAATGATGTTTTAATTAAAGACTATCGTAACACTTGAGAAACACTTGATGAAAACTAATTAAAGAATAAAATGAAAAAAAACTATTAATATCATGAGAATAAGTATATTCATGATATAATATTTCAAATGGATGTATATACACCATATAAAAGTGAATTGGTTGATAATAACAAATAAGTCTCAATGGAATGTAAATTGAGACGAAATATCTTACAAAGATCGTACCATTGGATTAAGGATAAATCAATGACATAATTATGTGTGAAAAATATAAATACACCCAATGTAAGTTTATTTTAATTTTAAAACAATAATAGTTCATTCACACATATTTATAGCACGACATAATCAAGAAGTATAAGTTTAACCCAAATAATGGAAACTGGGTTAAGAAGTTCCCTTACAGAAATTCAACAGCCTAACGGTGTCACATTAAAATTCAGAAAATGATTTGATGGGAGAGAAAATGGTATCTCATCACATTTACATAATATCTACAGAAACAAGTATATATAATAAAATATACCAACATAATATAATAAAAATTAAAAGACATAACATAAAAGATGTCTTTGACTAAAAAGGAGGGTGCAAGGTTCCCTTACCAATCTGGTAACTTATGACACATACACCACATAAAAGAAGGATCATAAAATTAAGATGTAAATACCCATAAATTAAAGTATATAACACAAATAATACAATAATGGGGAGTAAATACACCACACAAAAGAAAATAGTGGCAAATATAGCATGAATCTCATGGGAATAAAAAGTGAGATGAAACCCCCTTACCTTGTGTCCGACTTGACTCGTTTATTCCTTATTATTCCTGAATAATATACTCATTTTAATTTCTAGTTTATTAAGAACATTTTTCAATTTTATTATTCCTTTTATACCTCTTATTACCTTTCTATAACAATTGTTAATTATTTGAGCTCATATCAGACATTTTTTCGATATTCGGAACTTGGGTAAAAATATGAACTTGTTATAATTACAAATTGTTCATGTGGTATAAATTACATTACCTATAGAATGATATTCATGATTTAGATATCATATATATAATATATATCTATTATATATGTATTTAGAAAAGTCCATAAAATTTGTATATAAGAAATTAAATACACCACTCATGGAGACGGTAAACCATATGTATGCATGAATGCTACTTTCATTTTTTCATTTTTAAAGAAATGAAAAATAAATGATACATTGATATATTTCAATTACAGTATAATATATATGTTATATATGTTACATAACTTCATAAATTATATCCTCTATACATTCTATTTATATCATTAACGAGTCATATCACTTTGAGAGGGCGGTAGTCTGCACTTCCTCAAATGAAATTATTGTATTTACGTGTTATGGAAAGCATAAAGGTATGTTGTAAATGTAAAATAAATAATAATATAGATAAAATAAAATATCATATATATCATATATAATTATATTTCCATCATAATGTCCACCATGAGAGGTGGTATAATAATATTGAACAATCATTGTTTCGTGAGGCAGTAGTTCACTGTCAATAGAAACAGTATGTTCATATCCATTAGATGGAGGTGTGTGTAAGTGTAGTTCAAATTATTCTAATAAAAACAACATAGTATATATAATATATTGTTTTTCTTATAAAATAATGTAATAAAGAGAGTTTAGGGGGTCGGAGAAGGAAAATAAAAGAAAAGAACTTGAGAGAAGACGTTACCTTTAAATTGGGTAACTCCCTTTGGTTTGAACTAGAAGGCTTTCTTGATGTTCCGTATTCCTTAGTTAAGGCTTCTAGATGTAAGGTAGGTATGTTTTTAGATTATTTGGGTAGAGGTTTTTCGATCCAAGGGGGATTTATAGGTGTGAGTAAGGGTTAGAGGTGATGGAGTTTTATAAGGGGGATAAGGGGCGCTTTAGGAATGTTTGAAAGTAATATTTTATTATAAACTTATTTTAGGTTTCAAAAGGTCCAAAACTCATTAACTTAGAAGATAATATGACTATTGTTCGAAATAAAATTATCCAATAATAATTGGATAGGTTTTGGATATTTTTTTAATTTTTATAATCTCATTTATTTAAATCATTCATTAATAACACTACTGTAAATTAAGCTTATACCAACGGTTTCAAACCATTGGTAAAATCCCTAAAAGAATTGGGAATTTCTTTCCCAATGGTTCACTGAACCATTGGGCTGTGAGGTGTGGGGATATAAATATCCCAACGGTTCAAGCTGAACTATTGGTACAGGTTGTTTGTATTTTTAAAATACCAACGATTTAGTATTAACCGTTGGTAAATTTCTAAACCAACGGTTAATAACTGTGGGTTTATAAAACTACACAAATGGTTTTTAACCATTGTTATACACCAATTTCAATGATTCAAAGTGAACCGTTAACATAATCTAGGCTGTGTGTATCATTATACCAATGGTTCTATGAACTGTTGGTATTTAGTCATCTCTACAAAAAAATTGTGGTCACCTCTTCCTACCAGCCCCTCTTCCAGCCAGCCAGAACCAGCATACAGTGGCCTCCCCTCCCATGCAATTCCAGCAGCATCCCCTCTCCAATTCCAGTAATGCAATTCCAACAAGTAGTAGGTAGCTGGATCCACTCTGGAATTATAGTACAAACCTATAGAATAATGATGAATATTAAAAAAACACTCATGTAGACAATATACAAGGATGAGTACAACACCTAAAAATATAGAATTTTAAAAAACACTCATGCTAACAATACAATGTATAGAATTCAAAAAAACACCCCTATAGCCCCCCCTGAACACCCCCCTGCACCCCCATGCCCCCCTGGACAGCCCCTTGCACCCCTTGCACCCCCATGCCCCCCTATACATACCCCTTTCACCCCCTGGAGAGCCCCAGTGCACCCCCTTGAACACACCCCTGCACCCCCATTCCCCCTAGATATCCCCCTTTCACCCCCCCCTGGATAGCCCCTTGCACCCCCACTAGACACTCCCTGTAACGCCCCGACCCCAGTTACCCAGAGTCGGTGCATTATTATATAACATTGGCATGATCACAAGAAAGATAAAATCTCTAAAGACCGATTGGTTTAGTAGCCTTGGAAACACTAGATATATTCATAAGTTTTACATTACATCATAAAATGAAAAACTACTACAACAACATAATGTTTCCACAATCCACACTATTAACCCCTCATAAAATCCCTGCAGGTCATTCATAACTTACTTCTTCACATCCTGGGAAAAATAAAACATAGAAAAGGGGTGAGCTCAAATGCCCAGTAAGGATAACAATATAGCAGAAACTTTCATAAATAAGAATAAACATTTAAGGCAATGTATAACTAAAACAAAAGCCTTTTAAATATGAACTTTCAACATGGTATGGCATAAATAAAATGAAATAATGCCATTTACTTATTCACATGGATATTCTACTAATCGAATAATCACATGAAAAAATCAATAACCACTTTCATAATGTTGGAATGCATAATGCCAGACTATCATAACCACATAGCCAAGGCCTCGTGCCAAGACTACAAATAAGATTTTTTCAAGGCCTTGTGCCAAGACACTAGTTTGTCTCATGATACCTACCGATGCATCGAGGAGCTATAGCGGGCTCCACCCGTCACATATTAAGTCCAATGTATTCCCATATGAAATGGTTTAAACATAACATAAACATTCATATTAAAACTAGCATATGAAATTTCAATACTTTCACCATAAACTATGAATGGTATAAAAATAGCACATCCACAGTCAAACATATCACAAAACCTTCAATACAATATAGAAGTTTTGTATCATAATAAATCAACTTCAAATAAGCGTAAAATCCATCAAAGGATGTTGACATAGATGAAATCAAAACACTTTTTGGAGAAATATCTCTTTCTATTTTTGAAATCATTTAAGAGCCATATAAAATAAAACATTTTCTTGAAAATATTCTTATAAGCTTGTAAGGAAAACTTTGAAGATTTTATAATGGCATAAAATAACCGCACTCGCCGTATAAGTTAAAAAAACATTCTTACCTTAATTCTGTCGAAAAGGTTAAAAAGGACCTTGTTTTGAAAAAGACCGAAAGATTCCTTTATAAACCACTTATAAAAGTCAAAAAGGGTATAAATGACTTTAACTCATATTCTAGTAAATAGTAAAAATGTTTTGAAATGCATTTTTAAGAAACATGGATGTGGATGATAAAGAGATCCCAGTAGATTATTACGTATAAACAACCTTGGATAATGAAGAGGTTGTAAAGTAAACCCTTACCTTGTACTTTTCCTTGTTTGGGGTAGGTTAACCTCCTATATAATGGTGAAATAGTTTTTATTAAATTATACAAGAATCATATATAATAATATGATATCATATATGATCTTTTAACATTGATTTGTTAATAATATCTTAGAATTATCGTCGTTTCGGGAGTTAACTTACTCATTTTCTTTTATATGTTTTGTTACATAAGCCATGGTTGTTGTATCTTATTCATATCCAGAATGATATCTAGTCCTTAAACATCATTTTTAAATCATCAAATGATAATTATACTTGAATGGATACGATGGAGAATGAATCTCATCGCGTTCGTGGAGACGGTAGTCCGTACGTACGCACGAGCGACAATATCATTCTTTTGATATTAAAATAATATATAAATGGATGTTATATCATATATACAGAATCATTAACATGTTATATTTATTATTTACATGAGTTACACATCATTATTATACCCATCCAAATAATATTATATTGAATAACAATTACACCACGACGTGGAGACGGTAGTCCGTACGTACGCACGTATGGTGACATGTTATTCAAAGGGTGGATAGAATACTGAATATGGTTGTACCATATTTATAATAACATCACAGTATATGTGAGATACTGGAGTTATTATTTTAGAATGGTAAGAACAAAGGAAGAAGAAGTGGAAGAAGAAATGAACTTGGAGAAGGGTGGTGAAATCATTACCTCTTCTTCGGGTTCTTCCTTTTGATTTGATCAAAAGGGCTCCTTAGGTTGGCTTTATGATCAAACTAAGGCCTCTAGGTTGTATTGAGGGATGTTGGGAGAGTATTTGGGCAGAGTTTGGCCGAACCAAAAGGCTTTGAAGGTGTGAAGAAATGAGAAGGAGGAGTGCCCTTTTATAAGAGGGGTGAGGGGAACCTTTGGAAAAGCTAGAAATATTAATTTATAATAAATCCATATTCGGTTTATAATGGCTCCAAATCTTATTATTCAAAGGTTAAGGTGGGGATAGGTCGAAAACCACTCAACCAATCGAATTTAGACAGGTTTGGGTACTTATATTAACCTTATCTTTAAGTATTAACTCTAAGTTAATTAGTTTCACTTTTACAATGTCTCTTTGTATTTTTATATAATATGGTTAATAAACATACTATATACATCCAAGAGACCCCCAAGTGGTACATTAATGATGAACCTATCATGATATAAGTCTCTTGGCCGAACCTTAGATTTTTAGGAATTTAATATCAATTAATAATATAATATTTGTTTTAAGAACTCTTTTATGTCAATTTTGACACTATTCAATAGTTGATTTTTGTGAAACTCATAACAGATTGATTACTTCGAACAAAGTTAATTAAATCAATACTAATATATCATATTATCCTATAAAATTAGTTTAATTCATTAAAAGTTTCATATTATATTTATTTGGGTATTTATAATATCCATTATTTTAATTTTTCACTATTATAGTAATTACTGCATCATCATTGTGTCATAAATAAAATAAATTATTTAATGTCTAAAAATTATAAATAAAATATCATTATGTAGGAAATCCTTTTATCTTTCTAATTAATATTTATAATCTAAAATCCAACTTATATAACCCTATGTAACAATTGTTTTTATAAAAGATATATGCTTGTGTCATTTTTGTATTCATTTTGACTTAATTAAAATAAAGTGTCATTATCACTTACAAGTGGATCCATGGGGTCCCAAAATAGACCCAAAGATTCCCATGGTCGACCATGTATCAACCAATAGGGTTAAGACACGTTTTAGGGTAATTTAGTATTATTATAATATTATTTTTTAACCCTTATTTACCGGATTTACCCTTAACAATGGTAAATAAAATATTTACCGCAGTAATTATTCAAAATGTCTAAAAATAAAAGTTACCTATTTACACAATTTGAAAATCCTGATTCCAAATATGGAATCCATTTTCCTAAATTCAAAACACAGAAGTGGCAGAAATTAATTTAAAATTAATTCCCGCTGTCAAAACAAAAAGCGTGTTTTTAAGAGATAATAACTATCAAAAGATTGACACTCGTTTATGTTCGGTTTAATTGTAAAATTATGTCCAATGACCAACATTATATTAAATGGTAAAAATATTTTCTAAATATACTTTAAAACCACTCAAATTCATAATTTATCACTATTAATTATTTTGATTAAAAAAGTTGTTTTTAATTAAAACTTAGTAATTTTCACTATTCATCAAAATATGAAAGTTATCCGAAATGTACCAAAATTTCACCTTAGGCTAAATTCGATATTCCGAATCCAAAAATGAAGTCCATTTTCAAATATAAAATATATATAATTTCAAAACGTAGGTATTAATATTCATAATGGCTAGTTTGATTAGTTATGGTGTGTTAGAACTCGGTGTTGCGTACAACACACGCTATCACATTATTCAAAGAGAAGCGTACCGTAGAAGCTTGGGGTGTTACATTCTCCCCTCCTTCAAATAATTGCGTCCTTGCAATTTCTAGGGTATTACTGCATAAAAAGACTCGGGTGGTTCTTCATCATAAGTTCCTCGGGTTCCCACGTTGCCTCTTCCATCTTATGGTTTCTCCACAAAACTTTTACCAGACGCGTCGTCCGGTTTCTCAGCACTTGTTCTCTCGTATCAAGAATCTTGACGGGATCTTCGCAATAAGACAGATCGGGTTCCAGTTCTAATTCCTCATAGGTGAGTACATGCGTCGGATCAGGCATGTATTTCCTCAATAGAGATACGTGGAACAGATCGTGAACTTTGGAGAGACTTGGCGGCATTGCCAATCGGTAAGCTACAACCCCAATTCGTTCTAGAATTTCGAAAGTTCCGATGTACCTGGGACTCAATTTACCTCTCTTACCAAAACGTATGACTCCCTTCCATGGAGATACCTTCAGAAAAACATGATCACCGACTTGAAATTCCAAATCCTTCCTTCGATTATCGGCATAGCTCTTCTGCCTACTTTGAGCTGCTTTGATGTGATTTTGGATTACTTTCACCTTTTCCACCGTTTCCTCCACCAGTTCTGGGCCTACAAGTTTTCTTTCACCAACGTCATCCCAACAGGTTGGTGTACGACATCTCTTTCCGTATAACGCTTCATATGGTGCCATCTGAATACTCGAATGGAAGCTATTGTTATAGGAAAATTCTACCAAAGGTAAATATTGATCCCACATACCCTGAAAGTCAAGTGAGCAAGATCTCAACATGTCTTCTAAGGTTTGAATAGTCCGTTCTGATTGTCCGTCTGTCTGAGGGTGGTAAGTAGTGCTCAAATGAAGTTCAGTATCCAGGGATTTCTGAAGACTTTTCCAGAATCTTGAAGTAAAACGGGGATCACGATCAGAAACAATCGATAGGGGTGCTCCATGAAGTCTCACAACTTCATTAATATATAGTCTTGCTAGACGTTCCAGGGGTAGATCTTCTCTTATAGCAAGAAAATGTGATGTCTTGGTAAGACGATCAACAATAACCCATATTGCATTGTTCCTTCTAGGAGTCTTTGGTAGCCCCATGACAAAGTCCATCGTAACATTGTCCCATTTCCACTCCGGTATGGGAAGAGGTTGCATGACTCCTCCAGGCTGTTGCCTTCCAGCTTTCACTTGTTGACAAACCATACATCTTGACACAAAATCAGCAATCTCCCTCTTCATGTTGTCCCACCAAAAATGTTCCTTCAAATCTCTATACATTTTGGTGCTCCCAGGGTGTATAGAGAAATTGGAACTATGAGCATCATCCAACAATTCCCTTTTTAGATCAGGTATATTGGGAACACAAAGTCTCTTCCCGAATTTCAAAATTCCATCTTCATACACAAAGTCTCTCAATCTCCCATCATTCACAGCTTTAATCTTCATTCGGAATTCTTCATCATCGGTCTGAGAACTCTTAATCCTTTCTAGTAAAGATGGTTTGGCAACCATTTGAAAAGGCATTGATGTTTCACCTTCCCTGGTTATTCCCATGTCCATCTTCACTAGATCCATGAAAATTGGATCCCTTTCAATTCTCATATTGTTCAAAACTCCATGGTCTTTTCTACTCAAAGCATCTGCCACCTTGTTTGCCTTTCCTGGGTGGTAGTGTATCGTACAATCATAATCCTTGAGTAATTCAAGCGATCTCCTTTGCCTCATGTTGAGTTCTTTTTGTGAGAAAATATACTTCAAACTCTTGTGATCAGTATAAATCTCACATTTTTCACCATAGAGGTAGTGCCTCCATATCTTCAAAGCAAAGATCACTGCTGCTAACTCGAGATCATGAGTAGGATAGTTTTGTTCATGAATTTTCAACTATCGTGTTGCATAGGCAATAACTCTATCATTCTGCATAAGGACACAGCCAAGTCCTTTCTTCGATGCATCACTATAAATAACGAACCCATCATTCCCCGATGGTAGAGTCAATATAGGAGCATTGACTAATCTTCTCTTCAGTTCTTCGAAACATTCTTCACACTCTTTTGTCCAAACAAATTTAACCCCTTTACGTGTGAGCTTCGTTAATGGGTTATCCAATCGGGCAAAATTCTGGACGAAACGTCGATAATAACCTGCCAAACCAATAAAACTACGTACCTCAGTTATACTTGTAGGTGCTGGCCATTCTTGGATTGCCTTGGTCTTAGAAGGATCAACAGAGATTCCATCTTTAGAGACAATATGGCCAAGAAAAGAAATCTCCTGAAGCCAGAATTCACACTTGCTAAACTTCCCATATAATTCATGCCTCCTCAGAGTCTTCAAGATAATGCGCAAGTGATTTTCATGATCTTCGTAGGTTTTGGAGTATACCAAGATATCATCAATAAATACCACCACAAATTCATCGATATACTCCTTGAAAACTCTATTCATTAGATCCATGAATACAGAGGGTGCATTAGTCAATCCAAACGGCATTACAGTAAACTCGTAAT
Organism: Viscum album; assembly: GCA_963277665.1. Lineage (NCBI taxonomy): Eukaryota > Viridiplantae > Streptophyta > Magnoliopsida > Santalales > Viscaceae > Viscum > Viscum album. Next base: position 1,552,270,752 of record OY728129.1, read on the forward strand.
GCCCGTACCTGGTTCGGAATGCTGTTTTCGGAATGTCTTCCTTCTTCACACACAACTGATGGTATCCAGATCGAAGGACAATCTTTGAAAAGTATTGAGCTCCATGCAGTTGGTCAAATAAATCATTAATACGAGGTAGGGGATACTTGTTCTTTATCGTTATAGCATTGATCTCCCTGTAGTCGATACATAACCTCATAGATCCATCTTTCTTTTTAACAAAAAGAACAGGGGCTCTCCATGGAGAAACACTAGGGAGAATAAATCCCTTATTACTCAATTCCTCTAGTTGTTTCTTTAGTTCGACTAACTCTACAGTGGCCATTCTATAAGGGGTCTTCGATATAAGCCTTGATCCAGGAATCAAATCAATAGAGAACTCAACTTCTCGTTCTGGAGGATGTCCAGGTAAATCTTCCGGAAATACATCTACAAATTCTTTCACAACAGGTACATCCTCTATTTGAACATTCCTTTCCTCACCGACAGTTATTTCATTCTCTTCCTCCCCAATAATTGAATTAAGTTGAGCTACTGGGGGTGGATCTAAATAAGAATTAGGTGGTGACGATTCTGCTCTAAAAATAAGGTGCTCCTTATCATTATCATCAAGAATCGTAACCTCTTTCTTCTTACAATAAATCTTCGCATCATAGTCTGAAAGCCAGTCCATACCGAGGATTATATCAAACTCAATCATTGGTATGACGATTAAATCAGAAGATAAAGAAAATTTATGTGCTCTAATGGGGACTGATTCACAAAACTTTGTTGCAACGATACTTCCCTTAGGAGTTTTAACTGACAACTCCCTTATTAAATCAAATTGGAAATATCTAATTTTCTTAGCAAACTGGGAAGATATGAAACAATGCGATGATCCAGAATCAAATAATGCATTTGCTAAACTTGAGGAAACCATTAAATTACCTGCCACCACGTCTTTCGGAGCTTCTACCTCAGCAGTAGTGATAGCATAAGCCTGGCCTTGATCCCTTGGCCTTTTCTGAGGTAAGTTCTCCTGACGCTTAGGACATGCATTTGCATAATGCCCCATCTCCCTGCAATTGTAGCACTGAACGTTGGTAGCTTCCTTCTTCCCTTTTCAATCATGAGCTTGGTGGCCTTTTTCACCACACTTGTAACAGACTCCCATTCCCTTCAAGCAAGTACCAGGATGTTTCTTCCCGCATTTACCACAATATGGATATTCAACCTTTCCCTTCTTCCCCTTATTTCCATTCCCAGATTGATCAGCAGGTCTCTTCTTCTCTTGCTTTGCTTTAAAGTCATAAGACTTAGAGAATTCCTTTTCGGTCTTGATAGCACATGAGACAATGTCTTCGTACGATGAAAAGGATTGTGAGACTAACGCTCGACGGAGAAATGGTTTTAACCCATCAAAGAAACGATCAATCTTACTTCTTGGGTTACGAATATAATCACCAGTGTACCTCGCTAACCTTGTAAAGTTAGCCTCATACTTTGTGACATTCTCATCCTCCTTTTGTCTCAGACTCAGAAATTGCCTTTCCATATCCGCTCGATGGTCGCGAGGGAAGTATTTTTCTAAAAACAGATCTTTGAACTCCCTCCATTCCATATTTGATACTTCATCATCTTCCTTCGTATTTTGAATTAATGACCACCATTGATCAGCATCTCCAGTGAGGCGGTAAACTGCCATGATAACTTTTTCCCTTTCACTGCTCCCCAAAGCCTGAAATATTTTCTCTAGGGAAAATATCCATTGCTCAGCTACTAAGGGATTTGTATTCCCATTGAACGTTGGTGGTTGTTGCCTCATGAATCTATCTAACATTGATCCTCCACGCTGCGGATCAGGGTGCCCCATACGGGTAAGGTTATTATTCATAACCTGAGTAAGTTGTCCCAGTATGGTGATTAGCTGATCAGCACCAGTTGCATCACCATCCCCACTATAATTATCTTGAGCAGGAGGGCAATCCCTACATGGAGTGCGTGCATTGATACGGTTTCCATTTCTTCCACTAGGCGCCATTTCTAAATAATGGCATAAACTAGATCAGTTTATGAGTCAAAATACATAATCCCATACTTATAAAACACTTAACATAAATTGAACTATTTATGGATATAATCCATAATCATAAGAATGTTTTCTTTGAGGAAGTATATACTCATAATCCCTTCAAAATGATTTGTAAAGAAAATGAGAGTTATCCTAAGCATATCCCCCGGGAGTGTCGTAACCAAGAGTGCAGCAAGGCCCGTTGTCGTGCACCAGTTCCCATTCGAGTCTAGCTCAAAGCGGTGTTTTCGGGTTTTACCCCTAGGTACATTTGTGCCAGAGCCGCCTCTACCAGCTCGTATCCAGACAGGGATGTATTGCTCGGAAAACTCACAAAATCTCTACAATACCAAAATTCTAGGAAGTTCTTCTATACTAATCCTCAAAGTTCATCTTAGGTCTACGTGCTCTAATCAGAGTTTATCTAAATCTAGCTTCCAAGGTTTGTACTAAACTTCCTCTGATACCAACTGTAACGCCCCGACCCCAGTTACCCAGAGTCGGTGCATTATTACATAACATTGGCATGATCACAAGAAAGATAAAATCTCGAAAGACCGATTGGTTTAGTAGCCTTGGAAACACTAGATATATTCATAAGTTTTACATTACATCATAAAATGAAAAACTACTACAACAACATAATGTTTCCACAATCCACACTATTAACCCCTCATAAAATCCCTGCAGGTCATTCATAACTTACTTCTTCACATCCTGGGAAAAATAAAACATAGAAAAGGGGTGAGCTCAAATGCCCAGTAAGGATAACAATATAGCGGAAACTTTCATAAATAAGAATAAACATTTAAGGCAATGTATAACTAAAACAAAAGCCTTTTAAATATGAACTTTCAACATGGTATGGCATAAATAAAATGAAATAATGCCATTTACTTATTCACATGGATATTCTACTAATCGAATAATCACATGCAAAAATCAATAACCACTTTCATAATGTTGGAATGCATAATGCCAGACTATCATAACCACATAGCCAAGGCCTCGTGCCAAGACTACAAATAAGATTTTGTCAAGGCCTTGTGCCAAGACACTAGTTTATCTCATGAGACCTACCGATGCATCGAGGAGCTATAGCGGGCTCCACCCGTCACATATTAAGTCCAATGCATTCCCATATGAAATGGTTTAAACATAACATAAACATTCATATTAAAACTAGCATATGAAATGTCAATACTTTCACCATAAACTATGAATGGTATAAAAATAGCACATCCACAGTCAAACATATCACAAAACCTTCAATACAATATAGAAGTTTTGTATCATAATAAATCAACTTCAAATAAGTGTAAAATCCATCAAAGGATGTTGACATAGATGAAATCAAAACACTTTTTGGAGAAATATCTCTTTCTATTTTTGAAATCATTTAAGAGCCATATAAAATAAAACATTTTCTTGAAAATATTCTTATAAGCTTGTAAGGAAAACTTTTAAGATTTTATAATGGCAGAAAATAACCGCACTCGCCGTATAAGTTAAAAAAACATTCTTACCTTAATTCTGTCGAAAAGGTTAAAAAGGACCTTGTTTTGAAAACCACCGAAAGATTCCTTTATAAACCACTTATAAAAGTCAAAAAGGGTATAAATGACTTTAACTCATATTCTAGTAAATAGTAAAAATGTTTTGAAATGCATTTTTAAGAAACATGGATGTGGATGATAAAGAGATCCCAGTAGATTATTACGTATAAACAACCTTGGATAATGAAGAGGTTATAAAGTAAACCCTTACCTTGTACTTTTCCTTGGTTGGGGTAGGTTAACCTGATGTATAATGGTGAAATAGTTGTTATTAAATTATACAAGAATCATATATAATAATATGATATCATATATGATCTTTTAACATTGATTTGTTAATAATATCTTAGAATTATCGTCGTTTCGGGAGTTAACTTACTCATTTTCTTTTATATGTTTTGTTACATAAGCCATGGTTGTTGTATCTTATTCATATCCAGAATGATATCTAGTCCTTAAACATCATTTTTAAATCATCAAATGATAATTATACTTGAATGGATACGATGGAGAATGAATCTCATCGCGTTCGTGGAGACGGTAGTCCGTACGTACGCACGAGCGACAATATCATTCTTTTGATATTAAAATAATATATAAATGGATGGTATATCATATATACAGAATCATTAACATGTTATATTTATTATTTACATGAGTTACACATCATTATTATACCCATCCAAATAATATTATATTGAATAACAATTACACCACGACGTGGAGACGGTAGTCCGTACGTACGCACGTATGGTGACATGTTATTCAAAGGGTGGATAGAATACTGAATATGGTTGTACCATATTTATAATAACATCATAGTATATGTGAGATACTGGAGTTATTATTTTAGAATGGTAAGAACAAAGGAAGAAGAAGTGGAAGAAGAAATGAACTTGGAGAAGGGTGGTGAAATCATTACCTCTTCTTCGGGTTCTTCCTTTTGATTTGATCAAAAGGGCTCCTTAGGTTGGCTTTCTGATCAAACTAAGGCCTCTAGGTTGTATTGAGGGATGTTGGGAGAGTATTTGGGCAGAGTTTGGCCGAACCAAAAGGCTTTGAAGGTGTGAAGAAATGATAAGGAGGAGTGCCCTTTTATAAGAGGGGTGAGGGGCACCTTTGGAAAAGCTAGAAATATTAATTTATAATAAATTCATATTCGGTTTATAATGGCTCCAAAGCTTATTATTCAAATTTTATGGTTGGTATAGGTCGAAAACCACTCAACCAATAGAATTTATACAGGTTTGGGTACTTATATTAACCTTATCTTTAAGTATTAACTCTAAGTTAATTAGTTTCACTTTTACAATGTCTCTTTGTATTTTTATATAATATGGTTAATAAACTTACTATATACATACAAGCGACCCCCAAGTGGTACATTAATGATGAACCTATCATGATAGAAGTCTCTTGGTAGAACCTTAGATTTTTAGGAATTTAATATCAATTAATAATATAATATTTGTTTTAAGAACTCTTTTATGTCAATTTTGACACTATTCAATAGTTGATTTTTGTGAAACTCATAACAGATTGATTACTTCGAAAAAAGTCAATTAAATCAATCCTAATATATCATATTATCCTATAAAATTATTTTAATTAATTAAAAGTTTCATATTATATTTATTTGGGTATTTATAATATCAATTATTTTAATTTTTCACTATTATAGTAATTACTGCATCATCATTGTGTCATAAATAAAATAAATTATTTATTGTCTAAAAATTATAAATAAAATATCATTATGTAGTAAATCGTTTTATCTTTCTAATTAATATTTATAATCTAAAATCCAACTTATATAACCCTATGTAACAATTGTTTTTCTAAAAGATATATGCTTGTGTCATTTTTGTATTCATTTTGACTTAATTAAAATAAAGTGTCATTATCACTTACAAGTGGATCCATGGGGTCCCAAAATAGACCCAAAGATTCCCATGGTCGACCATGTATCAACCAATAGGGTTAAGACACGTTTTAGGGTAATTTAGTATTATTATAATATTATTTGTTAACCCTTATTTACCGGATTTACCCTTAACCATGGTAAATAAAATATTTACCGCAGTAATTATTCAAAATGTCTAAAAATAAAAGTTACCTATTTACACAATTTGAAAATCCTGATTCCAAATATGTAATCCATTTTCCTAAATTCAAAACACAGAAGTGGCAGAAATTAATTTAAAATTAATTCCCGCTGTCAAAACAAAAAGCGTGTTTTTAAGAGATAATAACTATCAAAAGATTGACACTCGTTTATGTTCGGTTTAATTGTAAAATTATGTCCAATGACCAACATTATATTAAATGGTAAAAATATATTCTAAATATACTTTAAAACCACTCAAATTCATAATTTATCACTATTAATTATTTTGATTAAAAAAGTTGTTTTTAATTAAAACTTAGTAATTTTCACTATTCATCAAAATATGAAAGTTATCCGAAATGTACCAAAATTTCACCTTAGGCTAAATTCGATATTCCGAATCCAAAAATGAAGTCCATTTTCAAATATAAAATATATATAATTTCAAAAATTAGGTATTACTATTCATAATGGCTAGTTTGATTAGTTATGGTGTGTTAGAACTCGGTGTTGCGTACAACACACGCTATC